>OY759238.1:8830248-10080248 GCA_963662185.1 Eilema griseolum | reverse complement strand
GAAATACTGATTGTAACTGTATAAAATACACATAGAAGAAACATTACATTAAATTGTACAAATTGGACATGGAAACGATTCTTAAAAAAGTATACATTGTGTCGTTGTGAGCCGACAATTTGTCGCAAAATATCTGTGAATTCTAACAATTTGCCACAAAAGATCTCCCAACTGCAAAGTGTACCACGACGGTGTTCAGCTCAAGGGATTACTCACGTAAGTTCAGACATGCTTAACTAATTATTACTTTCATTATGCAGGCACTAAACTTGCAAACACGTTTTACTTATGAGTTGAGGTAGATAATGTGACTCTACGGCATCATTAAGTAGGTACTTATTTAAATACCAACTTTCTCTTTTTATAAAGTTTAGGTTAAAGAGTTGAGTCCCAACGCCGGGATAGTTACAAGAGTTTATATTGGCTGTATAAAAGTAAACATAGAAAATTGCAAAAAAGAAACATTTATTAAAGCATCGGTAGCTTAGCGGTTAAGAAGTTGACCTTACAATTGAGAGAATCAGATATTTAACATTAGCTGGACATTTAACATTAGAGGAGACACTATACTTCAAAGGCTGGATTTCACCAACGACAGGAACCTCATTCACGGTGCGCTAAACTGTATTTCCAAACTCCATATATTTAAAAGCGGTTATTCAGTGGTGGAATTCAACCTAAGGCATACGACACACTTGAAGACGATTACATCGCAGATCCATTGAATATTCCTGACGGCATTTCCGTCGAGTGCAGTGTAGGCCTAAGTCGAAATCTCCAAAACTGTTCTCTCCGCTTGTTCTGATTTTATTACGAGATGTCTTAAGACTGAAAACTAGTTCAAAAATAGTTGAAAACATAATAAAATTTTTGGAGCGTGAGAACCATGCGCGTCATGAAACATTTGTACGTGTAATGATGTTTGATACTCGTTAACTTCATTCCGAGACATATTTGCAATAACGTATAATTAGAGATATTCAGAATGATATGTGAATTTACATATATGCTATGTGCACCTATTGTTTCTGTAAATTGTTTTTATTAATACTACACCAGTATTTAAACCCTAAAGTTATAAGCATAAGATGTTATAATACCTAATGTAAAAGTATAAGATGTTATTAAAATTTGAAACTCGAACAGTTCCAAATTTTAATAACATCTTATGTGATAATTATTAGTCTTGCTAGACTGGTTAACGCTATAAAGTTGCAGTTTTTATGGTATTTATTTTTATCCATTGTTCTTTAGTTTTATTTCATTTGTTCTAGCCAAAAAATGTTAAAGTTATCATATTATAATAGTAGTAATAGTAGTCGCGGTGGCCTAGTGGTATGGGTAATGCACTGCTGAGACGAGGTCTCGAGTTCGATCCCAGGTTTTTCTAAGACATACACTAATGACTTCTCGATGCTTTTCGAAGTTACGTGTGCATTTATCGCAGGTTTATAAGTGCCCGATTAATGACAATAGACTCGCCACCTATTACATTGCTGCATTGGGACCTAAACATAAACTGGCGAAATGTGGGTGCGAGCACCTCTGCCTACTCCTTCGGGGATATAGGCGTGAGTTTATGTTATGTTATGATAATAGTAGATCAATACGGTGCTAAGCCATAATATATAAAGTTGAGAAAAAATAGTGAATAATATTTTCTCGATCCAGTGAGGCACAACTTTACTGTTTAAAACTTTTCAAATTAATCTAGGAAACTAATCAAATGTTACCAGATACAATAGGTAACACTGACCTCGAGGCAACCGCAGGCGAAGAGGTAGAAAAACGATATAGTGCTACCCTCTCTCGGCACAAGCCGGGAGTTAGACAATTATATTGAAATAATATGGCTATATAACTGATCTAGTTGGTTAGTTGAAAATAGTATAACGGGTTTGTTGATATTTAGTCGTGTGGAATACGGATTTAATCCTTTAGATTTACTTCCCTACTGGGTAAATTAGTAGGGATTACAAATCAATTCCCAAAACATATCAGAAATAATTAAATTACCAGGTACCTAGCTGAATGCCATGCAATATTGCTCAATTTGGATGTTTTTGTGATTTGTGTTTTCCTATGCCAGGATCTTCTTCTTTTCTTTTTGATGCTTCTACAGCAAATCACCGCAATTTTGCCAATGTCAAATAAATGTCTTTAAAATTATTAACGTCGAGACGCCAATGTCAAGTTTTTCAAGTAGAGGTCCTTTAGAATGATTGTTGATGATGACGATGAGTTGATGATGATCACGATCAATGAGATGATTGCAATAAAGCTGTGGGGACTTAACTAGGAGCTCCCTAGTGAGATTTGGAACCAACACGAAAAGTCACAATTCACTGTAATATGCCACTTTTCTACACTTATACTTTCACCATAAAATTGTATACTTATAAACTCGAAATCACACCAATTTCAGAAAATAAAATAATACCGCGATGCGCGTTTCTTTATGTTGGCGCCAATACTACACCAGGGTCGTATAGGCAAGAAGCGTGATTCAATGTATAGCCTAGAGGTGTACACCCCCCTATTACCTACAAAATGTGCACTGTCAAAACACTTCACATATCCTACCGTAAAACGGAAAACTCTGTACCTATCACCGATATCAGAACAATGAAAAGTTACGCTTTAAATTGTTACCTCAGGTATTATAAATAAGGAAGTTTTACTCACGACCTACCTTTACATAATGACGTTACGTTAAAAAAACTGACCATGTAGGGAATTGTTCAACTTTAGATATCTATAAATTGTGAGCATTGGATATGCTATCATTTTATTGTGAAACAATTGATATACTCAAAGCTGAAAATAAGATCTTGTCCTGATTATTGAAATTATCTAGTCAGATGGTTTCATTGAGTATGGCAGCTTGTTATTCATTTAATGGATCCAACGAAGTGTCTCTCACATGTTCATTTAATTTTAACAAACGCAATGAAAACGTATTATTATATTCTGTTTGTAAAATGCATATTTGCAAATGCCTGGCAATGATGGGAGAATTGGGCTATCTAAGATATTTCAATTTTTTCCAAGTACATTTCCAAGTACATCAGATCACTATACCTAATAGAATTTCTTTACCAACTCTTCAACAACCATCGAGGAGACAAAGCACGCGATCTTATTAGGAATAATCATTCTACCCTAATATGTAACCTATGTATAAATCCGTAGGCGCAAAACTGTTCCAAATTAGGTGCTACTCGAAAGGTCAAAATGATTTACTTATCAAATAAAATACATATTGAAGATTCCAACAGTATCGGTCATGCTTGAGTTTAGTGATATTATAAAATTTAAATTTGATTTGGATAGGTACCTATATACATAAATTCTGATTGGAAGGAGACAAAGCAGCATACACCGTTGTAGATGTCACATAGATCTAAAAGTAGAGAAAGAAAGATTATAATGATTTATTTACAAGTTTTACGGAGCGAAAGAATTTTGTCTAAACAACACTATTTCCAACATTCTAATAGAAATATAACTACGTTAAAACCCAGTCTCGAGTTGTGTTTGTGTAAAATTATATCCAAATCCCGTGAAGCTTTATTTAATAAAGCTGTCAATCAAGTTATGAATTGAATGCCAAGAGCGCAATCGATATGCGATGAGATGTATTTTTTGCTAGTTGATAACTATTATTAGGCAAAGTCGGTCGACACCATAGCATCTGAGGTCGTTAACATTTGAATTATGTTCCAACTATGACATAATTGCTAGTTTCGTGAGGAAAAAGAATAAATTAATGTACCTACCTACAATTTCATCAACAACACGACTGCGAAAGTAGGCAAAGATGATATATCTTCTGCAGAAGATATTTTGGACTAAGCAGTTAAGCATCTCGCTTTATGGTAGGCTGCTGAGATCTACCAAGGGAGATTGTGAAGAATAGATGCAGCCGATTTGATTACGATTACCTTCCGTGAGAAATATGTACATAAGTACATGATGGTAATTGGGTTCATGGAATACATGTAGAACCAAGATCAAGATATACACTTTCATTATAATTTTTATGGCACTTAGACTTTCTTGAGAAATAAAACACTAAAGCAATTAAACAACCAATTTCAAAAAGATCTAGTCTAGAAAGATAAAATACTACTCCCTCTTCACCTATGTGATTATCAAGACAAGTGGAAATATTCTTTTTGATCGTATAAAAGTGTCTGTACCCTGGCAATTTTGAAGGCAGTCTTGTTATTTGAATTTAATTGTTATCTATAACTCGTGCGGATTAAGCTCAATTGGGCGGACACGGCGGTATTTCCGCCTAAATGAGCAATCCGACTGGGGAAGTACCTCCGCCCTACAGAATACCGCGGCTATAATAACTTTGTGTTGTGTTCCCAAAGGTGCGTAGGGTAGTCAGAGCTCACTGGAGAATTTGTGCTGTCAGTGGAAAGACTAAAGGCTTGTCCTGCTTTGTCTTCTACACTGACGGCACAGAAACTCTGTACTTACAGGGTTGGCAGCGCGACTGTGACTCCTCTGGCGTTACAAACGCCTATAGGCCACGGTAACCACTTTCCATCAGGTGGGCCGTGTGCTTGTCTGCCACCCAAGTGGTATTAAAAAAAAATGGCACCTGGCTTCTCAAACGTAACAAATGTCATATAAAATCCGATAGCAAATAAGTATGAAACTCAAACTAAGGCAAACGTGCAACGGTCACAGTGTTGTGAATGCTGCTAGTCTCGATAGGCGAGAGCGGGGAATCCGTGGGAGGATGCGAGAGGAGGGTTGTTTTCTAGCCAGGTGCCATGTTAATTCACACGAGTTTTAAATGCAGACTGTCGTATTTGTTGTTTGCATAGATCTGCAAAAGTAGGTAGGTATGTTTTAGTTCAACTATAGAACCAAATAAGGCTGTTTAGTCTGGCTGAATACGACATTATAATAATCAATAGTCGGAATTAGAATCAGATAATCCAAATAGAATATTTCCCAAGTCATTAAAATAAAATTAGTTCTATAAAAGACGTGACTTTATTTTGTTGTAGCAGTGTGGGTGTACCCACAGATCGGACCTACTACCAAAATCATAACCCACGTTGAAACCTTGACTCAGTTTATTGTTTTGTGTCATTTCTCGTTAAAAACTAATGGCTTTATTGCAAAATCGTGGCTGTACATGCCCATTATAAAATCAGGAAAAAAAGCCTTTTAGAATTAGGTATAGTTTATATAAATTTACTAGATTTTATATGTAGCTTCACCTGAGTAAATATAACTTTAAACTAGATCTTGGACTTGGGTTCTAGGAAAGTCTCCAAACTAAGTACGAGTGTTAATTACGTCGCTTGTAGCACATTGTCTAACATACGCAATACCTTTAATATAACTTCAACAGCTATGTTTCTAACAGGTTCCTCATTAAACTTATATTTATTTGCAGTTTACAGTAAGTAGGTATTAACTTTAATTTATAGACGGAAATGAAACATGTGAGTCTAGCTGTACCAGTTTCTTGGACAAGTATACTTGTCGCTCTTGATTTTACCGGTTTTCAGTAAGTATATATTGTACTACTAACATTATGTCATACGCATTTGAAAGTATGTTTAGATCGTAGGATTGCATCACAAGTAAACATTTAAAGAAAGAAGAGTTTATTATTTAAGACAAGACTCATTGACATCCAGTGACTAAGCTGAATGTAAGTAATTAGGCAACTTTAAGGTTAATGGCTTATTCTTACTTTTGTTCTATAAAAATGCAAGCACAATCTCACCATTTATTCTTCATTACGTAATATTAGGTCCCATTTATGATTATATTTTATAATTGGTCTAAACTTTTTAATGACTTTATGTAATATGGCGAATTTGTAAAACAAGTCGTAATTGTACTTTCAGTTATTTTGGAAACAAATGAAAGGCATGACAGCCTTTAAATGATATTTTAAGCGCCATTAATATAAATGGCGAATAATATTGTTAATGTCGAGGTTAATCTCACTTGTTATAGATTGTTGAAGGTAGACAATAATGGCAAGGTTGAAGATCATGAGGGTTGAAAGAACAACCAAGAAACATGTCGAGTCGCTGGCCCCGGTAGTAACGAATGCCAGGGAAAATTTGATGAGGGGATCGGATTATAAACATATCTTGACTTACTGGTCTTCTGTGTAATGTTATTGCCACCTTGGAATTATACATGTCAGATGGTACCCTTCAATATGCGACACTTCTATCAACGATCAAAAGTGATCTGAATATGAAATATAAATGATCGGAAATGTCCTACAATATCGTATCGTATTAGTAGAGGACACATTCTAGTTTTAGTAGCGAATAAATTATCTAGGACCTAGTTATTAAATATGACCAGACAGGTATAGATAATGACGAAATCGAATATATATGATCTGAATTCGAATAATCTGAATTCTAAACAGACTAAATACAACTGTATTTTCTCAGATAATTATGTATCATTTCATGAAATGTTATGCTAAAAATTTATTTGTAGATTTTGATTACAGAAGTTTAAGGAAGTGTATGTTATTCTGGTTCCTTTCAGATTGTGCAATAGCTCATTTGTCAATGATTTTTCGAAATTTATGCTATATATATTAGGAAGATAACTTCTTAATTTACTTTACAAATGTACAAGACATATTCTTATGTATATTTTATTCACTATTAGTGTACCTTTTTTTGTTTTTACGTGCGCAAAGTCCCCACGGATACCTCCCCACCGGAGCCGGTGGAAGAGGTTATGTCGGACTCGAACCGACTAAAACGCACGCCGCCTGTGGGTCGTTTTGGTTGCCGAAGGTGAGGTTGACAGGCATATCCCTCGCACCCGGGCCGAACTATTAGTGTACCTTGTAATTACATAATTGTATTTGAATAGCCAATAACTTTACTGTCAAATGATGACAGTTACGCTCTGTCTAACGTTTATGTTCTATGTATTTACAGTCTTGAAAATCGATTATTTTTATTGTTTTTTTTTTTTTTTTTTTTTTTTTATATTGGACACGTCAATTGGACTTCGCCTTGCCTGATGGTAAGCTGAAGGCAAAGTCCCAGAAAAGAGGGTCACCATTACTTACACATACCGTGTGACAATGGTGACACTCAGCTTGACGGCCTTATCATACGCTTTTTATGTATGTACGATTGATGTAGGTACAATTAGCTATGTATTACCGTAAAAATCTGTTCGAATTTCAGTAGTTTTAACATTCTGCAGATTTTACAGTATAGCCAGCGTTAAACTATCTTCAACTAAATAGTTTATTGGTAGTTGCGGTATGTTATACGGTACAATAATCTGTTGACATTGTAATGTTTTATTTTCTTTTTGTTATTTTATTTCTTTGACTAGAAACCTGACAGTTTAAAATGTGAATGATACGTTTTGGACATTAATTAAGTGTATGTATTGTGATGATTTGTTGGAAATGTAATTTTTTGACCTGTGGTTGCGCCGAAGTAGAAACTGTATTTTTGACACGGAAACACACTCCTTTTATACCCGTCTCCCCTTCCGCACTAACCATAGATGTGGCTTCCGTCCGCCATTTGTGAAATATAGACACTGAGTCTCGCTTTGAACTAGCCAGCGTAATGACGGACCGCGCTCGCGTCTCTCAAAAATGATTAATATTTGTTACATTTTTACCGCTTCATAGACCTTTACCGATCGGATTGTGCCTCTCGTGTGTTCCTCAAGTGATCTAGTGATGCTGACGGCACCTCCTGAGCAAGGAAGAGAAGATCCGTGTACCGGCTGCGATGAAAACACGTGTGTCGTGAAGGTTAGTGCATCCTCTCCTAATTTCTCGGGTTGCATTCATTGCTTGGATCACTCCCGCGGCAACCCGACCACCTGTCTTTTGTGTGTAAAGCGTCAATGGAACAGTTAGCTACTTCCCGCAATACAGTCCATTACCGCACGTTGCCAAGCGCCACCATTTTTGGTCCTTCGAGCCGGATTCTTAGCCGTAGTTCGTATTTTGTTATTATTCTAATGGGAATAAGCGCATCGCACCTAAGTGCCTGGTTATTTTAGTAGAAAACCCCGCATCCAGACATTTAGGCTTAGAATTTGTTGTCCGTTCGCCGCTGGCTCGCATTGTACCTACCTAATACATAAATAGGTTAGGTATCATATCAACACTTAATCGTAGTTTGCAATTTTCGCACCGCGCCTAATTACCTAGTTATTTTAGTAGAAAACCCCGCATCTAGGTATTTAGGCTTAGATCTTAGGTATACTAGACACCCTAGTGCATAGGCACAGTGTAATACCTAACGCATTTGGCTTTGTTTTATTTTTTTCAATTACGTTGCTCGCTCGCCGCTGGCTCGCGTCGTATTTGCCTGGTACCTGCGTGGGTAGACACGTGGTTGTACCTCATTCCAATTCATACGAAAGTATTTTAATTTGAATAGATATTACGCAATACTTAGTCCCTGAAATAATAGTTGAACCTAGACAGCGACCATCGCGTAGGTACGATCTTGTTGCTATGCGCGTTAGTTCAAGCTTGCACTGGCAGTTATAAGTACCTACCTACCTACGGTTATCGCTCGCGCCGCCTCGCTGCTCTGTACCGCTAAGATTAAGTCATTTCATATTTGTTGTTTACCGCACTTTAGTTTGAGATTTAATTGTAAACATGTCCCCAAAGGTTGATAGGACCGGTAAGGTTCAATTGAAACTTTTAAACGCTAAAAAAGAAATGATTTACTCTCGCGTACAATCGATTTATGATAATGCACTTAAAACCTCTGATTTGGTCATCAGAGATTCGTTCTTGTGTTCTATAGAAAACTTAGATAGTCTACGCGCGGATTTCGAAACCTTAGTACATGACATCAACGTTTTAGAGTTGAATTTGAATCCCGATTACTCAGTGAGTTATCAGGCCTTGTCGTCGTTTGACGATTTGTATTGTCGTATCAAACGCGTCGCTAGGAGTTTGGAGAAACCGGCTGACCTACCCAACCCCACTCGCGACCGACCTAAGTTGCCACCAATTCAAATACCCGAATTTGATGGTAACATTCGCAATTGGTGTCTATTTATAGATAGTTTTGAGAATACAATAGATAAGAACGATTCGTTGACAGATCACGAAAAATTGCATTATCTCGTTGAAAAATTGACTGGTAAAGCTATAACCGTTTGCGCTGGAATTACGTTTAGTGCCGAGAATTATAATTTAATTTTAAATACTTTGAAAGCTAGGTATGAGGATAAAAGATCGGTAGCTAACGCCTATTTAGATCAGATGTTTGATTT
This sequence comes from Eilema griseolum, assembly GCA_963662185.1. Lineage (NCBI taxonomy): Eukaryota > Metazoa > Arthropoda > Insecta > Lepidoptera > Erebidae > Eilema > Eilema griseolum. The sequence goes on along the minus strand of OY759238.1, from coordinate 10,070,960 downwards.
GAAATCTATTACGGCATGTAACGATCAAAACTTAGAGAATTTTCTAGATACTTTCGCGTCAGCTGTTCGCGCCGTAAAGAACCTAAAGATCGATGACCTCTGCGACTTCGTATTTTTGTATATGGGTTTAAGGAAATTAGATTCCGAAACCATTCGTTTGTTTGAGTCGGATCATCGCGGCAATAAAATTCCTAAGTTCGAAGACTTAGAAAGTTTTGTTCGCGAGCATATAAAGGTATTGCAACGCTCTTCATCGAAACATGAAGGCGCGAAGATAGTTGTTGATTCTGCACGCAAAGTAGATGCGTCATCGAAGTCACTGAGGTCAACTCATACTTATGTTAGTACCGCACCAGCACATGTACAATCACCTGTTTGCTCTTTGTGTAGTACTCATCATTCGCAACTGTACAGGTGTCCTGGTTTTCTAAAGTTGTCGCCTAGTGATCGTTATAAATTTGTTCGCGCTAATAATTTTTGTTTTAATTGTCTCGGTACTAAACACCGCGTTGTTTTATGTAATAGTAGAAATAGTTGTCGCAAATGTCAAGCGAGACACCACACTTTGCTTCATTTTGAGAATAGTAATGCCGCATCCAATGTGAGCACGGTTGGCTCGTCGAGCGGTGACACACGGCGGCCTGCGCCGCAGCCGCAGCCCGCGCTCGCGCGCGCTCCGGCCCGCCCGGTGACCGCCGCGGATGACGTCACCTTGTGTTCGTTCTCCGCTAGTGCTGCACTCACTACTGTGTGTCTTGCGACCGCTCGCGTTGTTATTGTTGATGCATTAGGTAAGCCGCGCATTGTTCGAGCGCTGTTAGATGGCGCTTCGCAAAGTAATTTCATTACTCAAGATTGTTGTCGGCGTCTTGGTTTCAATGTTGATAAGCGTTCAACCCGCTCAGTGGTGAAGGGTTTTGGCAGCTTACAGTCAGCTGTTCGTGGCACCGTTAAAACAAGGTTTAGATCTCGTTTTAATAATAATATTTGGTTTGACATGGATTCGCTCGTTATAGATAGAATAGCTGAACAGTTGCCTACCGTCCCGGTTGACACGTCTTTATTAACGAAATTTAAAGACTTGCCTTTAGCAGATGAGACTTACGCTGTTCCTGGAGTCGTCGATATATTGATCGGCGCTTCGATTCTCCCGCACCTCCAGTTATCACGTAAGGTTCAAGGGGGACCGACGTACCCCGCTCCGCACGCACTGGAAACAGTTCTTGGTTTTGTTATAATTGGTTCCGCACCCGCTTCTATAGATAGTTTTGGTCACTCGACTGCTTCGTTCTGTTGCACCGTCGAGCCGCCGCTGGAGTCTACCATCCGCAAGTTTTCACTCGGTGGCTCCCGTGTATCCGCTGAAAAACGCTTTCTTTGTTTGGAACGAAAGATGCAGGCGTCCCCAAAGTCGAAGCGGGCCTATGATGAGGTTGTTAACGAATATTTAGATAAAGGTTACATCTCACCTGCGCCTGCGGACACTGGCGGGACCCAGCCTTCGTACATTATCCCGCACCGCGGAGTTATTAGAGAAGATAAGCTTACTACTAAAACTCCGTGTAGTTTTGGATGGCAGTGCTAAGACTAGCACTTCCGTGTCGCTTAATGACATAATTGTAAATTTTCGCATTAATATTAGTAATTTTTTAGCTTTAGGACTCAACAGTCGCTTTGTGTTGGGCCCACTCTTCGCCCCATCGTTGGGACACATTCGTCGCTAATAGAGTGGCAAAAATTCAATCTGAATTGGCGCCACATAATCTCTTTCACGTTGCTGGCACCGACAACCCAGCCGAGTGTCTCTCTCGTGGATTGCTTCCTTCGCAAATTTTAGATCACCCGTTATGGTTTAGTGGACCGTCCTGGATTCATGCCGCGCTAGATAAGTGGCCAGTTAGTCAATTCAATCCCACTACGGTTTCCGAACCACCCGAGGAGAAGAAGCACTCGCTTGTTGTATCGGTCCCACGTGAAGAGACCCTTATTTTGTTGTTGGCTAATCGCGTCTCGTCTTGGTCGAGACTGTTGCGTTGTGTTGTTTGTTCGCCTCTGCCCTCTGCCTAGCCAGCAGTAGGCACGAGCTCCAATCTAGGTTTATATTTTAGTTGTTATTTCCCAAACCTAGATTTAGATTAGACTTTATATTTGTTTCGCATTTGTCGTTTCGAAGGTAACCCTTCAAGCCGGGGGGAATGGTTGCGCCGAAGTAGAAACTGTATTTTTGACACGGAAACACACTCCTTTTATACCCGTCTCCCCTTCCGCACTAACCATAGATGTGGCTTCCGTCCGCCATTTGTGAAATATAGACACTGAGTCTCGCTTTGAACTAGCCAGCGTAATGACGGACCGCGCTCGCGTCTCTCAAAAATGATTAATATTTGTTACATTTTTACCGCTTCATAGACCTTTACCGATCGGATTGTGCCTCTCGTGTGTTCCTCAAGTGATCTAGTGATGCTGACGGCACCTCCTGAGCAAGGAAGAGAAGATCCGTGTACCGGCTGCGATGAAAACACGTGTGTCGTGAAGGTTAGTGCATCCTCTCCTAATTTCTCGGGTTGCATTCATTGCTTGGATCACTCCCGCGGCAACCCGACCACCTGTCTTTTGTGTGTAAAGCGTCAATGGAACAGTTAGCTACTTCCCGCAATACAGTCCATTACCGCACGTTGCCAAGCGCCACCAACCTGAAACCTCACATTTTTAAATTGTGACATAGGCTGTAAGTGTTAATTAAGTATCATTATTATAAATTGCCATTGTAAAGTTTCTACTGTTTACCTGATTTTTTTTTTGTACTTTACATTGTGATCGATCACAAATTAACATTCTAACGAATTGTATGGAAATCTGTTAGTGAGATATGTAATAATCGACAAAATATGTGCTGATAGGTATTTATATAACATGTAATATTGTTATGAATAAATGAGTTATGTCTTATGTATGGATCTATTGTATAACCGCCTACATTCAAAATCTTATCCTGATCCACAGCTCTCCTATTAGGTATATACTGCCACATATGCTTATTGATGGTACCCAATAAAATACAGAATAGTTCTATGAGGAGTACGTTGAACTAATTTTATATTTGATTCAATACGATATTTCAGCTGTTGCAATTTCATGCCTTTTTTATGGCAAATTTAAACGTACCGTATATTCACCGTTCTCACATTCCGATGTACCTACCGGCCTAGCACGTCGTATACCGTGTCTAACTCGTGTAATAGAGGAAATAACGTGTGGGGAATCCTTGTCTTGTTTAGACATTGAGATAAAATTATAATAGTTATTTCGATTTGGTAAGCAACATTCATTCAGCATTTACCTTCTAGTTTATTTTTATGCCATATTAGTGGTACTTAGATACAAATTAGATTCCCTGTGATGACGGAGAAAGCCCGCACCATCTCATCCGAAGGGTGTCGTAAGAGGTAAAGATACGCAGACGGAGAGAGAAGAGAGAAGGAAAACTCGAAATAAAACCTTGCACCAACCCGTCTGGCCAGCGTGGAAACAGTAGGCCAAAGCCTCCCAACATTGGGAGAGGCCTAGTCCAGCAGTGGAATGCGACGGGTTAGTTGATTGATTGATTGAGATACAAATACTTAAATCTGAAGTTTATATCACAGGGTGAATAATACAATTTATATTAGGAAGAAAATACATACCTCTGAGCTTGGCCGTTAAGCATGGTGACCACTTGGGCCACTATGCCTTTGACCGGAGCTTCCTTCTCCAACATCACACCAGGTTTTTCCATCGTCATCACAACAAGTTTTTTGGATTCACTTTTTCTTAACACTCATTTATTTATTCACACATATTTTTTCTTAATATATTAATAATGTAGCTGTTAAAGTTCCGTTATTATCATAGCTGGAAATGGTTGAAGTCTATTCCAAATGTCTAATGAAGTAATACTATTAAAATAATAATGACTTTTTTCACAGAATGTATTGTTACATGTTAGGTAATTTCAAATGGGTTGCACAAAAATATTAGTTCTCCAACACGTAAACTAGAATACGTAAGCTGTTAGGCTCAAGTGGCAGTGTTTCCCTGCAAATCAATTGTTATAAGCGTACGTTTGAGAAATGATACTTTTTTGTTGTTTCGGTTATTTAAAGTTATTATGAGCCCTTATGCAATGTTAGCACTAATTTTATTTAATTTTATTAAAATACTACTTAATGCTATCGTGAATAATTATTTGACATACCTACTTGAATTGACTGATATATATTTTTATAATTTTAGTTTTCATATTATTATCACATCAACATTCATTCGGTGAAATTTTGTATAATTAAAAATACTACATATTTGTAAAAGTATAGAAATAAAATATGTAGAGAACCAAACAATTGAAATAATAGGGCCAGTTGACAAACAACATAGTCAGGGTAACTCTTTCCTACGGCGAGGCCGTCCGCGTCTGGTCTAGGTCTGTGGGGGATCCTTCAGATTTTATTCCTACATTATATCTCTATTACAGCCCGTGGTCATTACTTAGACCCGATGACATAGGTACCGTTAATATACAAAAATAACAGAATAAATATTTAAATGTATGAGATAAAACGTCTTCCATTTTCTAGCACCTGACTTTACACAAGAAATTAGGCCAAATATAATAAGTTCACTGATCAAAATAAACATAACATAGGTACTATAATCTAATAATTTAATATAGGATAGTAATAATACATGTGGACACTTACAGTGGGGCTGGTCCATAGCTTAAAAGTCGCTCAGCGGGCTATGGAGCGAGCTATGCTTGGAGTTTCTCTGAAGGATAGAATTCGGAACGAGGTTATCCGACAGAGAACTAAAGTTACCGACATAGGCCACAGAATAAGCAAGTTGAAGTGGCAGTGGGCTGGCCACGTTTGCCGAAGGACTGATGGCCGTTGGAGCAAACGAGTCCTAGTAAACGAAAGGTAGAACGCCCCCTAGCCAGATGGACGGACGACCTGAAAAAGGTGGCTGGGACAGACTGGATGCGGAAGGCGGAGGATCGGAGAAAATGGCGCACATTGGGAGAGGCCTATGTCCAGCAGTGGACTGCAGTGGGCTGATTGATTGATTGAGTAATAATATCTAACTACTTAACTTGCCAATCAAAATTTGCTACAAAGTAGGAGAGGCGTAAGACCTATGGTCCTGCAGGGGATTGCGATAGGCAATTGATTGATTAATAAAAATTTCCCATTTAGCTGACTTATAATTTATCAGGTTCTTTAATTATGGAAATCTAGTTACTGTTTCTCAACATCAATTTGTGGGTTTCTAGATAGTTAAAGCCACTAAAAAATAAATGGCAGAGTTTATTATCTGGTTAGGTAATTGGTGTAATTGGGCTTAAATGTTTTACTTCTACCAATTAATATATAATTACAGATAAGCGGTTTATAAATAAAGGCGGATATAATAGTGGTATCAATTTATTATATAAAGGACACATTTAGCATATTTTTACAAGTCCATGCACAAATGTAACGTGACACTGTTTACACAGATGTGTTACGAAACATTGATGCATAATATTATGATACTAAATCTTTAAATTTTGCCGCCTATTGGAATACTAATAAAAAAAGTCATAATATTAATAGTTTAGCAATTACAGTTATTAACTTGATGTTATAAGGCGTAAGTTTAAACTTTCATTTAAAAAAAAAGAACCAGGTCTCCCCGTAAATAAGAAAAATAAGACCCGGATAGGAGAAAGACTTAAGGTCAAACCGCACTAGCTAGCGCGACACTGCAACTAGTATCTCTTATTAGTCTGTGACTGCAACGGAGAGGCGCGACGCGTCAGCGGAGAGGCCCGGCGCGTCAAAATATTCTTACCCCTGTTTCTTATGAATAAAACGCACTATAACGGCACTGCAGCGTAGCCGGCGCGGCGCAACGTTGGATAGTTGACACGCGCCGCGCCGCGCCGCGTCGCGCCGCGTCGCGCCGCTGCGCTGTAGTGTCGCACTACTGCGATTTGACTTTAAGTTCACGCGGACGTTGTCGCAGGCACAGTAAGTTATAAAATCTATTGAAAAACACTTCGTCGAAGTTCTCCAAAATGAAATCTCACGAGATGTTGTCTAAATTGAAGAAACATGACTATTTTAGTTTGAAGATTGTTAATTATGTGCTAGAACTTAGAACGTATACTTAACTCAAGAGTAGCATTACCTAACACAATAGTAGTCTCCTCCGATTTTACCACAGATTCGCTTTTTAAATTGATTGCGTAAACCTAATAGATTTTTCACTGATCAATGGAGGCTTACGAAAATTTTAATACACCATTTGCCATGACCTCGTAGTTGAGGTAGCTCGCAAAAATCGCACTTACAAAATTAAATAAGTACCTATCGAAGTTGTGTCAATCTAGATTTGAATGAAGCATTGTGTTAGACTAGATTGATTTTTTATCGAAGCAAGCGTTACTAAAGGTAGTAGTTTTATAGACTTCAGTCATGATAATATTTTTCAGAATCAGAACGGTACAACGCGTTCTCTTCCCTGGGGTATAGTTTTAAGAAGTACTTAATATAAATCAGACACCTATTCTATGCCAAGGTATCAAGTGGTTATTAGATACATCGATAGATAAGATAGTTCCATAGTTTTTGGCATTTCACGGAATATAGATATTTAGTAACTAAGTAGATTCTAGGAATACTAATTTCTATTTATATGGGTACTACGTAAGATAGGTACAACTAATGCGGTGAATACGAGATGACACTATTGTCGATTGTTATGAAAGCCGGCAACCTAATGAGCAGTGAGTGACTTTTACATATATGCAAAATATGAATAGAAGTAAGTACGACGAGAAAGTTATTGTTGTGGGTAATGTAATTCTAATAACATTCTCTGACTGCTTAATATTTTGATAAAATACCTTACCTAAGTCTTTATGAAGTAGGTAACCATATCACAAAACGATATTTTAATTTCCGTGAAAGTTAGAATGCGTTGAAAAATAATTTAAATAGCGAATAAAATGAACAAAATGTTTTATGTATGTAAGCATTAATTGCAGGGAGGCGTTAAGAAACGGTATAATTTACTACGACTACCTACCACCATAAAGAAGTGTACTAATTACTAATGTTCTGATTCGAGTATAAACTACTTTTTTTAGAAATAAAAATTTAATTGTTTCAGCTTAAGCACATAACGTTTGAGTACACTCACGAGGCTCCAATTTCATTGTCTTCATTACCACAATACGACATTTATAATATTAACAATACATTAATTCTCAAAGGCATTATATCGAAGCTTTTCGTTTAGTTAGGAAACTTGAACTAAAAGCTGTCAACGGGGCTATTCAATGTTGCCATGGCAACGGAATTTGGACAACAATGGAACATTGAACTATGTCGTAAGTATAATGCTCTGCAGTAATAAATTCTCCAGACAATAAGCAGGATCCTGTTATTGAATCTATTTATAAACTATTATCTGATACTGACGTATTGCTAATATTATGTTATGTAGAGATATATAATACACTCATTCGTTAAGTAGGTAGGTATAGAAACTATGAATATTTTTTATACCAAAGAATTATTATTTAAATGACAGCAACTATTGAATAAGCATACTTACACATTATACTCGTAATGAGCATTATATTAATTACAATTTTAACTTGGCACGTAGGTACGAGTGAGCCCATATTTGTATTGATTGCACAAAATAAGTAGATAGTTTATTTCTGATTATTAATGTAAATTATTTAGATTGAAATAATATGTTCCACATTATGATAGGGTTTTCTGTTTCTCCTCCTCCAGGCAAAGCCTTTTTTTATATAAGAATATTAGCCATTGCAATTACTAATATTTATTTACTCTAAGCTCCTCTCGAACAAAGCTAAATTGCTTGTGCTACGAGTGGGTTCACGTCGGTAGTGTTATGGCCAGGATTCGAACTAGTAACCTCTCGATCGTAAGGTCGACTCCTTAACCACTAAGCTACCGATGCTTCTGTATGTTTATAATAATCTATTTTATTTATAATACGTAGGGCACGACTGTACTCCCGTCCAATTGAACAGTCCGACTGGGGAAGTACCTCTGCCGTACATAACTTGCGTCTATAATAGCCTCGTGCTGTGTTCCCGGCGTTGAGTAGGGTAGACAGAGCTCACTAGAAAATTTTTGTACGGTCAGTGGGAAGACAAAGAGCTTCTCCTGCTTTGTCTTTTACACTAACGGCACGGAAACTCTTGTGCTTGCAGGGTTGGCAGCGCGAGTGTGACACCCTTGGTGTTACACATGTTCAAAGGCCACGGTAACCACTTTCCATCAGGTAGGCCGTGTGCTTGTCTGCCAACCAGGTGGTATAAAAAAAATAAAGACCGAGGTGACGTAATACGGCTTATAAAATATTCACCGACTTTTAAAATATTCACCGAATGTTGATATGCAAATAAAAGGGTTAAGGAAGTTTAGTCATAGTGTAATTTCTACAGTTACGCTAGTGTGATAAGATGTTAAAATGGAAAGACCTACAGTGTAAGTAATTATATCGATACAATTAATTCCATCTCGGATCGATACGGTGTATTGATGTAAATTATATTTTGGCAATCCCTAGTACCTACAGGTAGCCAGCAGTCAAAGAGATTATAATCACCGGTAGCCAAAAGCTGTTTTCACGGTTACTAGAGCATATAATATTCAAAAGATAACTAATTCCCGAATCGATGTCTGTGGTTTGTAGCCATAAATAATAATGACCTAATAATATCCGTATTGGGCGATGCGAGATTTGCGAAATAACAGTCACTTGGTTCAAAGTCAATTTTGTAGACAGGCCAAAATAGACTACTCTGGATAGATAATAAATAAATAAAATAAAAAAGCCTTTAATTTCTTGTGTAATCCCATTACAAATAAATTCCTGTTACAAATATATTATTATTATGGTTGGTTCATTCTATATTCTGTGTCATATTGTTGTTTACAACTTATTATTCTAAGTATTATTAGTTTATTTATACATATTTACACTGAATAGATAGTTGACTTTCACAACATGCAGTCAATCTTCAAGAAAGGGGATCATTCTGAGTAAGGCTACTGTCGGCCCTTAATTGTTACCTCGTATCAGTGCAATGCGTTTGAGTATCTATCTGCTTCATTTACCAACAACCAGCTTTGAATGCAGAAAAATCAACCAGTGATCTTCTCTCACTTATGAGTATGGTAGACAAGACGAGTGGTTAATAGCTCTTAATTTTGACATCGTCGAAGTTAATTGTGTAAAACTCACCGGGATATTCATCATGTTTCCAATGGTTAACATGGTAAATATCCTGGGCTTAGATTCCGCTAAAGCTAAAACACTGCTATGCCTTGAACACTGCTAAAAATCAATTTAATTTCAGAGTTTAAAGCAATGCGGCTAAAGTCCAAAATTAAAAGGCTTTTTGCAGAGTGAATGATAAAGTGTAATGAAACTCATTTTATTTAATTTTGGACTTTAAACGCATATCAATAAAATCTAAAATTTAATGCCATTCTTTGCAGTGTTTGTGGTTTGACAGTGGGTTTGCTTTAGTAGAATCAAGGGCCTGGTGAGTTTTACACTATTAATGCGAATGACCATATGAATATCAAATCATACATCGTTAAAGCCTTCATAGGTCGTTTCTTTCCAAGCTTTCATCCTTCTATCTGCTGGCTAAGTTGTGTGATACGTTCGCATGGGTGTAGCGTGCGATTCGAATCCTTTAGGGGAACAATTTAAACTTAAAGAAATGTTACCAGGTTACCTATCTATTAAGGGGAAACAATAACGGCATTTGTGACAGATATTGTTCATGTCCTGAATCACATTGCTTATTGATCCTCCAGGCAAGATTACTCCGAAGACATCATTCTTCTACCATGACAAGTGTTTGAATAAGCTTTTTCAATTAATCTCATTGCCCATTCCTGTCTCAAACAACACGTGCAGTGCAAGGCTGAGGCATAGAGTCCAAATAATTCAATAGGGGTTTTTATTCGATTTCAATAGGGATTCTTTGCCCAAAAACGTATTTGCATTTTCTAATAACTCCAGGTTCTTCAAACGGGGCGTGAAAATTCTTCGAGGCTCTCTAATTAAAAATCAATATTTTAGAATACCAGTTTCTGAAATGGCCTTTATTTTTTTGAATTAACAGAAAAAGCCAGTTTTAACAGTTATGGGTGAAATAGGTACTCCATAAACAAGTATACATAGATAGATACTTATCTCATGGTGTCGCGTCAATACATTGGCGGGTGAGTATAGATAGGGATTCACACCGGTCTATCAATGATTGATAAGATAACGTTACAACTTACACAGCAATTTAGCATCCATTGAGGGTAAATGTGAATATGCTCGGTTTTAGAAATTCATGTTATATTTTAAACACCGTTCATAACCCTGCTGGTCGTACTAAAATATGCAAAGGGTTAGCATATTTCTGACCTTGAACTTAGCTGACGCGGGCTACAGAAAGTTTGAATATAACATTTTAGGCTTAGGATATGTTGGTAGGTACATATTTTTTAATAAGATAATAAAGAGAGAAGTAAGCACCTGTGCAACAGATGAGTTGGACGTGCCGTACAGCTGTAGCTTCAGAAGAATATAATACGAATGTCTCTGTTTAGTTACCCAAATATTATATTTATTGTTTAATAACATATCAGTCAATTCAAATATGTCTAAGAAGTTATCTCAAACGAGTTTCGTATCGCAAGCAAATACCCTATATAAGATTTTTGGAAATGCAAAAAAGTTTAAGGAAACATATTATTTGTGTAGGTACAATAGTACCTGTTTGTTTATTAACTCGTTACGTCTAATTAAATAATTCTAATGAAATGAAAGTTGTCTGGAAACTGGAGTAGGACATTTATCCGACAGCCATATAAGCACAATCTCAGGCTTAATTCAAAATTCGTATTTTAGGGCGAATTGATACAGATTTATCGTTATTTGTTACAAGACTTTATTAATTAATCTAAGTTACTTTAGTCATCAATAATAGAAATGAGAAAAGAAAACTTGGTTGTATCATAGACCTTACCATTGTTTGTTAAAAAATAATGTCTATCTGTGCGTTTAAGACAGTTTTACAAATTTTTCACCAAAAATGTCATTAAGAGAATTACTTCTCAGTTGCACATAAGGATTTGCCCAATCATTTATCATCTCCTTTTATTATAAATAGTTACAGAAGTAGGTACACATACTTATATCGTAGAAAACTAGAATAAGTGAAATATAAACAATAATATCACTGTCTATAATTTAAGAACTTCTCAGAAATTGTACCAGAAAATATCATGGGCTTCGTTTAATTTATTATATACAGATTATTCTTTTTTTATCTGAAGTCCTCTAGAACAACATAATATTGTCATGTAAATAACACACACACGCACCACCACACTCATGATAAAAATCATTTATGTCGTTTTTTTTACTAAAATCAACAACTTCTGTAAATATTTATCTGTGCACACTGTTTGGAAAACATGGCTTCACGTTTACTACGTGGGTAAACAGAATAAGAAAAAATGGGTATTGGACCATTACCTACATAGGGTATCGACTATTTCAAATAGGTAAAATGTTATCTGTGAACCAAAGAAAGTACCTACGCAAAACTTTACTCATTAATGCACATTTATCAGTTGTCAAACGTAATGCTTATCGGTAAATAGGTATATTTCACAAAGGAAATGTATTATTAACATCCTGATGGACGCTGCCGATAGTATTTAATTGCAGGGTCAACAACCATATTGAACACATTGCCTTTGAAAAAATAACAATATATCGGTGAGCTGTATCAAATAGAACTAATTTGCCGCCATTTTCTATCTAGTAACAATTTAATCAATACCAGCTACAATCTGCTACTTACACAGCAGGGCACTAGGAACCTTTTAATTCAATTATACGCATTAACGCGAATCACTTTTTGAATGAGGCTTTACTGTCCTTTAGAGCCGTTAGAATGATTTGATAGACACTCGATAAAAAAAATGTAAACATAGGAAGACCGCGGTTAACAAGCAGCTGCACAGTGGATTGATTACGATCGTTCAGTGACCCGCGTGTTCGATTTCGGTAGATAATAATCTCTATCGGATCGTATACACCCAGCGCGAGATGATGCCGGCACGTGTCATGGTCGTGGTCGTGCTGCGTGCCGGCTACGTACGTCCGCAAGCGCGACGAGTTACAGACTAACATCCGATCGGGTTCCCGGCACGCGGGTCGACGCAAACACACCGAGATGAACCGAAGTTACTTAAGCCCCCGAACGAAGCCCTGACAGCTGCACGCTTGCTACTTTATCTGATTACCTCATGGAGCAAGGACCTTTCGACACACAAAGCTCGCCGTAAAATTTACCTTGAAAATCGATGGTCGAACCGCGAACTTCTTACGAAACTACTGCGGAATGATTGGATTTACACAATAATGATCATTCTTTGGAAAATTTTAGGAGTGAGTTTCTTATTAAGCATTAGCATCGAATAAAACTGATTTTGTAAGAAAAATGTAGATTAATCGAACAAAGAAAATCGGTGATTTCAATATTATTGATGAGTACAATAGCTAAGTCCCAAAGGAAGACGGCTAAGACTCAACTGCAGAACGCAAGGAAACAATTTCCCATTGTCATTAACAGCTATTGTGATGTCGTGGAACGGCATGAGCGCATGGAGGTCAAACATATACCCACACAATTAATCAGATAATTGGAACTGGAACGGTTCTTTAGCATTGTTTGAATTTTTACCAACACTTGCGCAAATATCTCACTGTTAATGTATGGCAATCAATAATTTTAGAAAATGTACTCTGCTATCCACAGTGCTTGCTTTTATGAAAGATAATATTATTGTGTAGCGTAACGATGTATACAAATGAATACCAGGTTGATAGGTGTGAAAGTTGACTTATCAAAAAACGTAAACATACGGCAATCAGATCGAAGGCATTTTAAAGAAAGAACATGTCAAGAGTACCCAAAACCCGGTGAGCATGTATGAAAATATTTATGGAAGTAGAAGAAGCGAAAGATGTATGCCAGGATCGTAGCAAGTGGCAAAAGTCTCTGCCTACCCCACTGGGAAAAAGTCGTGGCTGTATGGATATATGTAAAAAAATATCGATATTAAAAATGAGGACATGCAAATAGCAAAATGATACACTACAGTATTACGGAACAATCAACTAGAACCACGCTTTGATATTTGCAAGAATAAACTGACACAATAATAAAATTATAAAATACCTACGTCAAAGTCGTAATTGACGTAGCCTTACTCTTTAAGAGTTACTATGAAGAAATGGAACCAATAGTACCGGACGTAGACGTAGTAGCCCGCAATTAAATAAATTATAGAGGTGCCCGTTTAAAGTACTTAATCGCTCCCTCGTATCTCAAATATGCATGTATTTTTAGACCAGTTAATGGTTTTAAACAGTTGTGTTCATTAAAGCAGCATGTAATCTGCTTTACATGTTAGAGCCTGTTTCGCTGATGAGCAAAAAGCTAAATTAAATAAGGTTATGACCGAAAAGATCCATAAAGGGTATCTTCCTATTACATCGCAATGGTGAAGGGTGATTTGATTATTTTTAAAGGCAAAAGTCTGATCGATTATGATAATGGTAACTGCTACAATAGGTAATAAAATAATACAATATCATTAAAATGTGTAACTCGCGATTATAATGGAGAGCTGATTCACCATTTTCTTTAGAAACATAGAATCTTGTTGTGAAATTGATAACACTAACCATTTTGAAGGAGATACCGATAAAAAGCGTATTATGCGGCCTACTCGCGTGTTACTGGTGATTATATTCACCATCGTACAATATGTCAATTATGAAAAATAATTCACATTCACATTATTCGAGGAATCAAAGAATTAATTTAATTTATTCAGTCTAGGCACATATAGAGCATGTATGAACGTCAAAATTTTACAATTATGTCAAGAAATTATACAAAAATATTAAATAAAGTAAAAATAAACCATTGGAAAATGATTCTTTCGCTGATTCGGTAGGTTAGTTCTACTGAGAAGATACCAGCGAGAAACTCAGAGAACTATATTAGAACTTAAATTTGCTTTAATTTACAATTTATTTTGTACCAGCAAGGAAGAAACTTTGTTGACCACGCATTTACATCATCAAGATACTCATCTACTTTATAGTAACCTTTAGTCATTAAAGTTATTTTTCATATCTATTTTAAATTTATTTAGTGGCATGTTTAAATATCACCTGTCTACTCTTGTCCCAATGGGCTTGCACTAAGTTAATTTGTTTCGTTTTATTGAATGTCAAAATAGTAAATTCTATGGAAACTTTTATATTGAACTATGACGCCGAAAGACGACGACGAATTATTTTATTAAAATCATTTTACTTTAAGACTTCCATTTTATAATGAAAAATAATATTAGTGAGGAAGTATGAACTCGGTTAAATAATTTATTTTGACTAAATAAGAAACAAATGAGTGTTTGCCATCGGTACCACACGGCACTCTCCTTTATATTTTTCTTTAAGACGTCATAATATATTTAAAATTCATTAGCTATGTCGTCTTTCTCACAATTCATCCCTACCTAAGTACCTACGTAGGTATTGCGAAATTAATATGCCAAGTTTTTACTTCAGGTCTTCGTGTCAAGATATGTCAGTTATTAGTATCTATTTCAAATTCTCACGTAGTCCGTGTAGGTGTTTAGAGTCAGTCCGCTGCGGAAAGGCATTTCTGGATACTGGGTGCGAGACTTTACAATAAAGCAAACCAACAATTAAATATATCTACACTCACTCGGTATAGTTGCATACGCGTAGTTGGAAACTGGCTCAAGACATTGACCTATGATGAGACTGAAAATCTTCTCTGTATAGTTACTTAGGTAAGCTGCACGCACACATACACACACACACACACACACTCACACACACACACGCGCGCACACACACACGCACGCACACACACACACACATACACAAAGTAAATCATATCTACTTTATGAATAATAAAAAAAAAAAAAAATATATTTAAACAATATTAATGAAATTATTTTTATAGCATGACAAGTTATTATTAATTTTACAAATCTCATTATTGTATTCCTAACTATGTAAATAATCAATTCAATTTCTATTAATTAAAATGTAGTATAAGTGATGTACCTAACAATGTACTTTCAGACTGCAAGGAAGGTGACGGCACTCGTGACACAGGGTCACCTAGTACGAGTGCCACAGCACTCCTTGGATATTATATCTCTAATAGATACTTACTATTATTCACAAATCTTTGTCACCTAAGGAGAATGTTGTACTATTTTACAGTAATAAATGAATTATGAATTATGAATTATGAATTATGAATTATGAGTCGTCAGGTTGAATGTGAATTTTGCTAGACGCGATTAAACCCACTGAACGAATTCTACCACTTTTAACAGACAAAATTGGTAGAATTCGTATTTTAGAATAAGATCAAGTTCGCCTTCTGCCAAGTTACTTATCTGTTGAGTTTAAATATTCAATCATATGTTTAAAGTAGAAATATTAGATACCGCTTGTGAAAATACTCCCCATCACGTCACACGAGTAATTCAGTGATAATTTATTTCATTCAACATTTAACCATATCCCGTTTGTCGAAGATATACAATGAAATGTGTAGAAATGTGGATTTATTCACCGATACGCTACCACTTTTCAAAAAGGCTGTTATGAAGTTGCTTAGGGTTAATAGTAGAAATTAAATTAATTTAGCTCATTTACGAAACATGTTTACTTAACATTTCTTAGTTGTATACTTTTCCATTTGTGTTGAGTATTGTTTATTTTTTTCATACCAGTGTTACTAATTGCATTCTGTGACACCTTGAAATGTTGTGCATTAAACTTTGTATTATGGTTGCAAGTTTTAGATGTAAGTGTTAATGTAACAACTATTGGTTATCCAAATATAATAAATGAATTTGAATTTGAAATAAATAAATAAAAAAAATACTTACAGTAAATAAAACTTTTAATGCACCACGTGTTTAAATACCTAGATTAATCAATCGGTAAGTTTGAACATAGACTAAAGTAAAAGAAAAGAAAGGCACAGAAAGCATGTGCACTATACCAGTTTAGTGGTATCCACGATACGCTGGGAGGAATAACTTCAGTATCTAGCCTATTCAAAATTCATTACTCGTACGTTCTGTAGTTCTTTTGAACTATGATCGTCCTTGGAAGATCCGAATCAAGGATAGAGGAGCAGGCAGATCAACTTTCATAGTACCAGTTTTAACATAAATAACATACGATGATGATAATGAGGATCTGTATGTAGCATTGTTAGTTCAAATGCGATTCTCAGCATTATGACCTTTTGTACCGGCGGTGTCGATGTCAACATTTCTCAATGCGGCCCCTTATGTCATTGTTTATCTATTATGAACAGGAACAATGCATTCAATAAAATCACCACACTACAATACATTTATAAACTACTAAACAAAATAAACCATTGGTGGCAGTCGTATTTACTTGTTTATAAGGCAGTAAATGTAAAAATGCAAACAGAGGCAATTGTGGTTTTAAACAAATACATGTCTACGATGATGCTTGTAAACAACTGTATCACGACGAAATTTTAAACTTCAACCGCATCACAGCTAGACTGGAAAATTGACCCTTACTGACTTGGGAAAAGGCTCAGAGAATGATGAATCACACCTGCAGATATATATTTAAGACTCTTTTATTCTACGCCGCGTGGTTCCCGGCAGAGTAGAATTTGGGCCACCCCATCTCTTCCCATGCGGTGTCTTACAAGGCGACTAAGGGATAGGGCTGTTTAACACCAGACAGATAAATACAGCCCAGACTCAGCCTTAGTAGATGCATGGCTCGAGTCAACATTAGTGCCCGGATGACGGCAATAGCCTCAACCCCTATTACGTGGGACCGAATTCAATGATTGGTGAAATGTGGTGTTAATTCACCTCTGCCTAACCCTCTGGGGATAAAGGCGTGATTATATGTATGCATGTTTTATTCTACATCATCATCAAAAGTCTCTGAAACTTTCCCCAAATCAGATGGGGTCGGCTTTTTCGTCTAACCAGGACTTAACCAAAAATCTATATCTTACGTGTAGCGATTGCCATCAATGTATTTATCGCAGGTTTATAAGTGCCCGGTTGATGGCAATAGGCTCGCCACCTACAACATTGGGACCTAAACTGGCGAAATGTGTATGCTAGCACCTCTGCTTACCCCTTCAGGGATATAGGCGTGAGTTTATGAAATGAAATGAAATGAAATTTATTCGTAGGATTGGATGTTATGTTATGATTGCCATCTGACCTGCACATCTTAAGATATAGAAATTCTATAGTTAGACCAGTTGTCGCATTTTTGGCTCCAACTACCCATGACCACTGTCTTATATGTTCGTACGGTAACTGAGATCGAACGGATGCTTACCGTGCTCACTGAGGCAAAGTATCATAAAATCATTGTGTGCCATCGAAGTCCATTGCTGGAAATAGGACTATCCCAATGTGCGCCATTTCGTCCGGTACTTCGCCTTCCGAATCCAGTAAGTACAATAGGATAATATTGAAAATTATTTTCTAATCATAATTTAAGACCGAGACTTGAATGTTTGCCGCGCGGTTTCCGGCAGAGTAGAATTAGGGCCACCCCATCTCTTCCCATGCGGTGTCGTACGAGGCGACTAAGGGATAGGGCTGTTTAACATTAGACAGATATATACAGCCCAGACTCAGTCTCAGATTCATGGCTCGAGTCAACCATAGTGCCCGAAATACGGCAATATGCTCACCCCCTATTACGTGGAACCGAATTCAATGATTGGTGAAATGTGGTGTTAATTCACCTTGGCCTAACCCTCCAAGGATAAAGGCGTGATTATATGTATGTATGTACTTGAATGTTCAGTTGCAATATACTAACAAAATTTATTTTGACTATAGGACAAAATTGGATACTTCTCATTGCATCGATGCACCACGTAACGTAAAGTATTTATTGCAGCAATAGCGTAGTACTATTATTTATTCTGTGGCAATATCGCGGCAATTTTAAGTTCAAACAAGCTGTTTTTATGACAGAATTAATTTTACATCGAATTACGTCGCCATTGCATAATATCCGTTAGACTGGTACACATTAGCAGGCTATTTGATTATTGAGTTACAAGTAATTTGAAAAAACAGGGTTACACTTCTTGTGTATATACTACAGAAAACGGGACCACAGTAGCTTAATCCATTTTATGTTAACAGAATCCACCTACATTGTGTCTAGAATAAAATTTACGACGGGAGCAAATCGTGAAGTAAATGTAAACATCTCTTGTAGTATAAGGTGGTAGATCATAAAAGGTACTACCCTCTTGGTTAGGTATAGGTAGTATTTTCCCTAGAACGGGAATGGTCGCAATCCTGGATGTTGACATTTCTTATTTAAAATAAAATTGTAAAAAAAAGTTAAACCGACTTCAATAAACAGCCTTGAAAAGCGGAATATAACTAAATTTACAGATTTACTGATCTGTTACATCCATGCATCCAAATATTATGTTCAGGTATATAAAAGTGATGGTGGATAATATTAACTCCCATACGTAGACCTAAACGGTAGAACTAAACCGATTACATTCTTTTGGGCCGTCGTGTAAAAAATGTAATATGATGTTTAAAGTCGACAATAGGAAAGGCAAATTTTTGGTATCAAAATACTTCAGCTAAATAGTTTTGTTTAAACTGGTGCACCTACAAACAATATTAATCAAATTCTGATGGTAAGTCTTCTACAGTATCACACTTATTCTAATATCTGTGTGCATTTATTATCTATTGGTGTTCTCAGTATTCTCACCTATTTGTTAAGAATGCGTTGTAGTATCTTTATTATCTTTCATAACTGTATGAAAACATAACAGACAGCATTTCAAGAAAGAATGCAAATATGATTGTTGTGGAGTTGTGGAACATCTCATTTGTTCACCGCTCGGAAAAATGTTTAAACATTAAATGAAGCATGCATACTTGTATGGAATAGTTACATTATTATTATTAAAATTGTCTTTCGTTTTCTCAGGAAATTAAAGAACGTCTGACAGAAAATAATCACAAACATATAAAATTTACAGACCTTTGCCTACACATAAAATCTTTAAGATTCGCTGAAAAACAAGAACATCTATTTTCCACTTATAACAGTTACCATCCCGTTATTTTCCTATTTCTTTTAACATATTATATTTTAATGAGTAAAATGGTCGTAAACTTTCGTCATCATCACAGCGTCATTTAGAACCAAACTAAGCAGAGCTTGCTGTATAGATCATACTTATAATCATTCCTATATTTGCCAACTAACCTAATCAGCCGTTCAATTAACCGCCCAGGCTAGATATTTTGGTCACCATACTTCAACCATAAAACCTTTGGCCCTACTCGTACATTCCTATATATTATATGACAGAGCAATTAGAGATGCAGCTTTCCTTAGATTTCTTAAGAAGATCCTACGGTTCTTCTCCTTCAACCTAATGTTAATCTCAGTCGCATTTAGAGCTTTTACCTCGGAGACTGGAGTCCGCTTTACCAGTATAACTGCGAACTTGACTGAACTTCGATATTTTGCGTGAAGCGACTCCCATCTGACCTGCACAACCCAAAGGCGATATCGAAGCATTGCAGTTGGACCTGTTGTTGATTTTTTAGGGCTCCAACAACCCGTAACAACTGCCATAGATGTTCGCATGGCAACCGGACGGCTTAATGTGCTCTCCGAGGCAAGACCAGGCCAATGCTAATATCCATATTCATGCATACAAATACTGTCCGCCAAGCCACAGAGGCTGTTATTTAAGAAGATCTTACGCTGTCCTACTAAATGAAATTCGTGCCTCTAGCACGGCTCTACAGGTGAAAAGTCCTGGATTCCAATATTTCTAATCCTAACCATTACACTATCGACTTGAACCCACTCCTAACTTAAGGAAATAAGTTCATCGGTAGCGGTTAGGGGGAATACTACTAGTAAATAATTTCAATTGCTAATTTTCTATAGATTTAGTTCGGAAAAGTAAAAAATATCCTTATTTCTACTACTTACCCTATGTTAGAAAGACTATTATTGCTGGCTGTAAGCGAGTCTTGTTTTCCTTGCGCCATAGCCGCGAGCTGACGGTCCAGCATGTTGTTTTGTTCTAACAGCTGGCTCCATTGTCTCACTGCATTCTTGGAGGAAGATAGTTCTTGGCGAAGCTGCCTCTCGTCTAGAGAATTTAGGCCGCTACGTAGAGAGCTATCCAACCTATGAAAATAAATTGCATTTTTTTCAAGATGTTTGCAGCAGTAAATTTTTTAGTTACTTATGTGTTACAATGGAGTTTTTACTAACAAGACACATGTAAATCTGATATAGTTTCAGTATATTGCAGTCATTTATTCATATATTTTAGATTTTAATGCTCGTAGCGACGGGTCGCCCCAAATCAAATCTAAATATATAATAAAATAAATAAAAAAATATTATAAATATCGATGGAATAGTTAGCATACAAATTACTTTAAAATTATATTTAACTAAATATTAAAGAAATTTAATAGGTCTGATTATTAATAAGTAGGTACTTATAAGGCAGGCGCGACGGTAAGTATATGATATGAAATTATTGTAAACTTGACAATAAAATTGACAACATTTCAAATTTCTAAAGTACTTACTAAAAATAAAAATACCGCTTGTTTATTAAAAAAATCAATTGCAAATTAAAAGGCAAGTTAAACACGTGTACCGTTGTTAAGTAATAAAAATTCACCAGTAAAGAGTAAAATTGGCTATTAGACTAAAGATTGATCTTTATATACAAAAAGTATAGCCTACGCTGCACTGAAGCGAAGCTATTTTGAATAATTAGTTTTCTATACGCCGGGGGCGTGCCGCGTGAATAGGAATGATTGCCCAGCAACCACATACCGCATTATTCTTACCTCTCAATATAATCATCAACGCTTTGAAGACTAGTAATAGATTGTGCTAGGTCATTGTCCATCATGAGGTCATCTGAAGCTAAGCTAGACAGCGTGTCCAGTGAAGCCGTCCGCTCAGTGCCATTTCGTAAACTGCACACTGTAGGAACAAAATAAAACATAATTAACTATTAACCACCTATGTAATAAGTGGAATATCAGTTAATAAAAAAAATGTTATGGCGCCAAATTAGATGCTCTTGTGTGTCAACGATTTGAAATTGGAATGCCGGCGAGCAGCGTCATTATTTTCGGCCATTGTTTTTAGACAATCAATAAAAAGCCAAATAAGCCAAAGAATAAAAAATAGATATCTAGAAGTAAGTAAGTATCAAACAAGAGTGTACAATTGGTGAAAAAACCATAGTGAAAATAAACCTAAATCAAGTAACTCAAAACAAAATGATGACTATAATAATCAAAAATATTTTTTTACATAGGAATCGGTGGTGTGTTTTTCAAAGATAGAAGGAACTCTTTGAAAAACACTCCTACGATTCCTTAGTACCTTTTTCCAATTAAAAAGTAAAAAATACTTTAAAACTTAACTTTTGAAATACTTAGGTACCTAATTTTTTGGTTTGGTTGCAACCTTCTTACTTTGGCGTCATTGTTTACTTTGGCGTTATAAAGAACTTACATTTTATTTAATTAATATATTATTAGTTATTTAAAATATAAGTTCTTTATAAATTATTAGTAATAATATATATTTATATATTGCACTATGAACCTTCCATGAACACTAGATAGACAGCATGAATGGAAAAATTACCCACCATACACGTTAAAAGAAATCTACGAATTTCTTACAGCATGATGAAAAGTAAGTAGGTATAGTGACCGGCAAATTTGTTGACAATGTACTTCATAGTGTAACATTACCTATATTCTATTTGATGTACAGTCAGCGTCAGAACGATCTTGAGTGCAATGTATGTACATAATAAGTTGCAAAACCTCAAAAGATTTTTTTAAATTTTGCACAGATACAAAAAATGTGAATAATAATAATTGAGTAGATAGGTACTTACATTTACGATTCCTTTGCACAAGGGGGCTGGACGTGACTCTGTCTTTTGGCCGGCGTAGGTGCTTGCTTTTTTCTGAGTCTACTTTACTTGGCGGGCTGCCGTCTGTGTTTTCTACGACAATAATCAATAATGATTTAGAGTTATATCTTAAGCAGAATATCCAAAAAGAGGTATCTGGTGGACCATAACTCTCACTGGGTGGACCAGATGCGCTGTGCAGATCAGCCCACTGATGCCGCCTACTTCTGCGAGCCAATAATGTTCGTGAAGGAGGCGGCAAAGCGGGAACGGAGAAGATTCTGCCGCGACGAGCGGAGGTTACTCAGGCGTCGGAGATCACAGAATGACCTCCGTCTCCCATGATCGAAAGCCTGGGAGTGACAGGTGGAGTCGCCTGTCACCCTAGTAGAAGCAGGCCGCAGTGGCGGCGCGCGATACGCGCCTCCCCATACCTGGAGACTAGATGTGGACTCCGTGGGCCGCACCCAAACAGGGCCAGCTCGAAAGAAATTATCGTGGGTGTACCGGGGTGCGAAGGATATACCTCCGGCAACTTCACCTCCGCTAACCTAAGACCCTCAGACGGCGTGCGTTTTGGTCGGTTCAAGTCCGACATGATCCGTGGGGATTTACCGCACGATAAAATGTATATCATCAAGAGCTTGATGCCGATGTGAAACGTTCCCCCACGATAAGACTAGTTCTCACAGGCGCTCTCCACTCCATCTGAGACCATAAGGGACTCATCAATAAATTAGTCTCAATAATAATAATTACCTAACCCATATAATAATGACTACCTACAAGATATAGGTATCACAATATGTAGAATAACTGAATATAGAAGAAACAGTACGGAAATGTACCAGCAAAGTCTGGTCTAATTTTGATAAAAAATAGAACATTACTTACTTCTGAACAATAATGCTGGCTGGTCAGCTATTTCATCATCGAAGAAGTCACGTCCATCAGACAAAGAAAGGGAGCCCGATGCATGCGTCGGTGTCCCCGGCGATTCTGGACTTGGATTCTTACTGCTTTTCTCCCCAATCCGTGGTGATTCACTAGGAAAATAAAATTATTTTTATTTATTAAATGCAATAGAAAAAGCATGCAGAATAATTTAGAATATTTGATTCCAATTTGGTAGTGATTTAAAATAATTTTGGTGGTGGCAGACAAGCACATGGCCCTCCTGATGGAAAGTAGTTACCATGACCTATGAACGTGTGTAACATCAGTAGAGTCACATCCATGCTGCCGACCCTGTAAGAATAGAGATTTTGTGCCTCCAGTGCAGAACACAAAATCAGGACAAGCCTTTGGTCTTCCCACTGACAGCACAAAAACTCTCCAGTGAGCTCCGGTTACCCTACTCACCGCCGTGAAATCAACACGATTTTAAAGAAAACACTGTTAGTTTCGCCGGTCTACATTTCTTTATATTACTTAGGTGGCAGACAAGCATACGGCCCACCAGATGGAAAGCGGTTACCGTGGTCTGTGGACGTGCGCGAAACCAAGGGAGTCACACTCGCGCTGTCAACCCTGTAAGCACAGAGAGTTTCTGTGCCGGCAGTGTAAAAGACGAAGCAGGACAAGCTTTTGGTCTTCCCACTGACAGCACAAAAACTCTCTAGGAGCTCTGGCAACACTATTCACCGCCGGGAACACAACATACATACACACGCAGTAGTATCATTCTCCCCAGTAAGTGATTGCTATTATATTTCCAAAATTATAAAATAATACAGAGTTCATTTATTTTGTTAGTTATTCAACATGCGTTTGTCCGAACTCTGCTGAAGAAAACACTTTGCGTGCACTCAAAGACAAACACTAAATTCGTACTAAAGAGTCTAGATACCCCAGTTTAGTCGCGATATGAACGATATTATCTCTAATCTGAGCCTCGATTCTGCTAAACCAAAACCACTGTCACACCACGACACTGCTACTTGCGACTTTAAAGCAATGTAGACAAAGTCCAAAATTTAAAGGCTATTAACAGAGTAAATGATAAAGTAATAAAACACTTTTTATTTAATTTTGAACTTTACGCTATAGTAAGAAAGTCTAAAATTTAATGCCATTGTTTGCAGTGTTTGTGGGATGTATGACAGTGGTTTTGCTTTAGCAGAATCAAGGCCCTCTCTGGGTAAAGATATTCATACATTTCATTCTACCTACTCACTGTTATTTTTAGGATATGCACGCGATTGATTGCAAGAGTTTCGAGCGAAAAAATAGTCTTACAATTGAAAAAATACATACATTACTTCCTGAACGGGCATCAGAACTTCACCGTCAATACCATCGTAATCTTCAACAAGCAGCTCCGGTGACCTAGTTTTTGTGTTCGCCGTTTGATACGCTGAACTTATCGATGGTACATCTCTTTCTACATGTAATTCATTATTAGAATCACTAGTACTAGTGGAAGATATCAAGCTGTCGGCTGGTGATGTTTCATCATCCAACATGCTTTGGGTGGAAGTTTCTAGAGCCGACAAATCGAACTTTGACTCTTCTAGCGTCAGTGTTAAGTTATGATGGTCTCCGCTTTGGTTTGTGCAGGTACTTGTTGTACTGTAGTTTGAACTCGTCATTGAAGCTGTGAATAAGAAAATTTATTAGTGTTAGTACGATAATGTTTACGTGGAGAAAATAATAAAGTTATTCTAATAATGCCGTAGAATGCTTAAGTCGTAGGAAATTAGTAGGTATCTGTATTGTTAGAATACGTATCGGTATACAATTTATTCAATGATACACATATTGATAACTCACTTGTACTTTTCCACATTACTTTATTGCTTATTACACCTGACCGGTTTCGCCTTACGGCATCCTCAATGTTTCTAATAGGAATGCTCTTAAATGTCATTATAAACCTTTGAGGATGCCGTAAGGCGAAACCGGTCAGGTGTAATAAGCAATAAAGTAATGTGGAAAAGTACAAGTGAGTTATCAATATGTGTAACAACAAATTCCACCAAGTGCCATCAATCTACAGTATAAATAGTTATTCAATGATGTTGGTCCGCGATCAAGGATAATTAGAGTAGAACTAAAGGACTCAGTTTAGTTTAACTTGATTTCAAATATTTTCACTTACGTAATCGATATCAAAGTTTAAGTGACTTAAATATGAATATAGACTCCTGTGAATATTTTTTCTTCTCTCCTACTTTGACATAATTATTTGAGAAGACTCTTTGAAAATAAAAGTTTGAAAGTTGATTTAGTGGTATTTGTATTGTCAGTATTTGAGCAACTGACAGTCAACTCAATAAATAAATCATTGTAATAAACATGCCTTACTGCTTACCCATCATATTGCTACGTAACGAATCATGTTGACTCAACGTCAGTGACTTCATGAGCAGTGGATGTGGTACCGGAGGCTCGTCGATAATCACGATCATTTTCTTCGGTATCTCCGGCTCTATGACCTTCAATGGTTCTTTATTATCTACAAATTTGGACTTCTCATCCTCGCAGCTCGACACGCTGAGTGCTAAGGACACGTCGTCTTGTGACCTGTGGGAGGTACAGATTCGGCTAAATATTTAAAGATAACATAACCTACAACAGCATGTTCCTGTGTGATGCACATAAGTATACCACTTTGATTAAATACTCCTAATACTAATGAAACTAAAAAATAAACTAATAATATTAATGTGAAAGTTAAAATGAATGGATGCAGATTATGCAGATGCAGATTTAGCTGCACAGTTAGATTACAATTAAGAATAGGTTTATTTGCTACTTTTCACTGGGTTTAGTGGACTCAGTCGCGGGATCGGAATCGTATTTTAGGAAAACGTCTGATAAAGTTAAATTTAGGAGCACTTTTATCACAAATTTAACGAAAACATAATAAAGAATCTAATGAATACAAGAGGCATGCGATGCGGAGGAATTCCATGACGCATTTTAACTTTTGTTTATTTAATTATTATTTATCTAACTATGTAAATATTATCATAGATTTAATTATACATGATATATCAAAAGTAGTAAGTTACTTACCCTATGTTATAGATACATATATAATATGTGATATGAATAAAATTATGATCATTAAATATATTGACAATATGAATACAAGGTACATCTTTAACCCGAGAAAGTAATATGTATAAGTTATGCCTAATCTACTATGTGTTGTATGTATAATAATTATCTTTCCCTTTTATTTCTTTCATTGTTACGCTTTTGGCACGTAGAAAGTAGGCCCTTCTTAAAACTAAAAGTCCACTGTTCTGTAGATATCATTCTAATTCTCACTTTTGTTTTCGTTATTTTATTCTTAACTGCTAATTAAAACACTAATGTTTTAATTAGCAGTTAAGTAATAAGTATGTAAATAAAAAATTGCTATTGCATTTTTATAAGACCTACCTAAGTAACCTTTTAGAAGAATAATATAATTTGTGTTAGAATGATTGAAAAGTGAAAAGTTTTGATGTGGTTATATTTTTTTTTATACAACTCAGGTGGTAGACAAGCACACGGCCCACCTGATGGAAAGTGGTTACCATGACCTAATGAACGTGTGTAACACCAGTGGAGTCACATCCGTGCTGCCGACCCTGTAAGAACAGAGATTTTGTGCCGTCAGTGTAGAGGACAAAGCAGGACAAGCCTTTGGTCGTCCCACTGACAGCACAAAAACTCTCCAGTGAGCTCTGGCTACCCTACTCACCGCCGGGAACACAACACGAAGTTATTATAACCGCGGCATTCTGTAGGGCGGAGGTACTTCCCCAGTGGGACTGCTCAATTGGACGGAAATACCGCCGTGTTCTACCTCCTTAGACTTTTAGGCAATATTAGGCAGACGAATCCAGTAATTTGTGGTGGGAAAATCATGACTCCACTAGTATACTCTTTACCTATTAGTATATTGAAACTACCTAGTAGTGTACTTAATGTTTACCTCGTAGCCATGGCTTCTCCCGCGGCGTGGCTCTGCCAAGCGCTGCTGTTGCCAAAGTGACTCTCCTCACTCTTACACGACGGACTGGACTCCTTGCTGGAGTTTAACGTTATAGGGGACACCACGCCGCTTGATGATTTTACGAAGGAATTCTGCAAATTTTAAAGAAAGAATGATAAAAATTATTAAGTCAATATATCGGCTTGGATATAAAAATATACATGACATTTTGGAGAACATAATATAGTTTTTTTTTAAACCACTTAGGTGGTAGATAAGCACACGGCCTATGGAGTATGGACGTCTGCAACACCAGGGGAGTTACATTCGTGCTGCCGAAACTGTAAGAACAGAAAGTTTCTGTGCTGTCAGTGCAAAAAGCAAAGCAGTACAAGCCTTTGGTCTTCCTACTGACAGCACAAAAACTCTCCAATGTGCTCTGGCTACCCTACTCACCGCCGGGAATACTACACGAGGTTATTATGGCCGCGGTATTTGTAGGGCAGAGGTACTTCCCCGGTCGAAACGCGATCGTCAATGGGGACGGAAATAGGTACACGATGGTATTCCTACCTCGGTTAGAATTTTATTTTCATGTTGGATTCATAGAGTACCTACAGTGTATTGCACGATTTCATTGCCTATAGAATCCATTCAAGATATCTGAACCCAAGTCAACCTCACCTTCAAACCCGTACACTAGTTGCGTGGTACACCAAGCTCTGGTGTAGGTTTTCCTCTCAGTATTGAGGGTCAGATGGCTATCACTTCCCTACAATCTAAGGTAATCCAATCCATAAGAAATGGAGGCGTAAGAGAAGGGACTCAGGTTCCAAAATATAAACTAACACGCCTGCGAAGACCTATCTCCGATTCTACTCAACTGGTTGCAATCAAACAAACGAGAGATAAGATTTTATATCTTTCTAGCAAAAGAACATACCAAAATCAGTCCAATAGTTTTTGCGTCCATTGCGAACAAATATTTCCTTAGCACAATTTTATGAAACAGGGGTTGCACACTTAATATGGTTCCACTAATCTGAAATGAATAAACCAGATACTTAGATTAATACTTACTTGCTTATTAAGTTTTTCCGGTTGCGCCCGATCCAGTACAAACTTCTCCTCATCCAAGTTCGTCTGTATCAAACTAGGCCGGGTTCTATTCCTGTATCTCTCCAATGTCGACATAGGGGAACTTTGTCGCTGTGACTCGGTCATTGGCATTGGCTTCGGCAGTATTGGTGAAGGTGGTTTGTAGGTGGGTACCGGCGTGACTTCGTACTCAGGACTTAGCTCGTCTTCGAAGGAACTTGGTAGCTTTGGTAGAGGAATCACTGCGTGTCCTGTCACTACAGCGTCATCTGTAAAGCACAAAATATAAAGTATCATAGTCAAGTCACGCGTAATTTGTAATGTTCGTTTTTATGGGGTTTTCAATGTAAAATGTTCAAATGTGTGTGGTGGTTATGGCTTTTCCACTGCTAAGTAAGAAAACTATTAACTATCTACTATTCGCTCAAGAAATATACGGTAAATTTAAATCACAAATGAAATGAATGACAGAACTGCATAGGTATCAAATATCGCTGTTTATTTACACTACTAACAAGGCTCTATAGTAAAAAAGAGTTGAATTTGCTACAAATCTAATTGGTCA
The DNA here is from genome assembly GCA_963662185.1 of Eilema griseolum. NCBI lineage: Eukaryota > Metazoa > Arthropoda > Insecta > Lepidoptera > Erebidae > Eilema > Eilema griseolum. The sequence continues at coordinate 10,042,169 of OY759238.1, read as the reverse complement.
CCACCAACAAGATCTGTCACATCTGTACAGACAAAGTGTCATTTGAGGACACAGACAAGTCCGTACGGACTCAGATGACACTTTGGAAATAATGAAACAGCGGTGCGGGCCGCATCCGTTGTATCGTGGAAAGACTTTTTTTCTATGTAAGAGTATGATGCACGTACCCATTATATCTAAATCAACAACTTGCAGCTCTCTTAGATGAAAACTGTGCGCTGTGCGCATGACCATCTCCAGGTTGCGTGGACGCCGACGCGCGCGCGGTGAGCCTTCACCCGCTCCACCTTCACCGCCAGTCCATACCCCGGAATCAGTTGAAACTGCCGACGTCGCGCCTGTAATTATTTGAAATTTATCATTTATGTAATACTTATGTTGAGCCTTTTTTGTGTGCGTCAACTCTTGAGGTAGGCTTCTCCTCACTGGAGCTGGTAATGAGGTGAGTTTGTGGTGATCGAACGGACTAAATTCACACGGTGTTTCGTCACATTGATCGGTATGCCCTAGAAAGAATACCTATCCCAGAGATCACGACTGGCCTTGGCCACTGTCATTGACAACCTCGAAGTGTTGTTAGGGAACAAAATCCCCCTTTCCAATAAAGAGACACGTGTGAAAACAAACCCCGTCGCCACAGTCGCTTTTGCTAGGGCGGCGAGGATAAAATGAGGGGAAATGCAATAAGGGTAGTAAGAAATTTCTTATTTTCACAAGTTATCAGCATATAATCTGTTATTATAACAAGTATCAACATAAAATAAATGTATAAGCATTATTTCAATGTCAGTTTTGTGTTAGATTTTGTGAATAATATTGTACGTGTAATATCAAAGTTAAGTAGGTTTAATAATAGAAATATTAATAACAGTGCGATGATTTAAATGAAATGTTTCTAGAATTTAAATGAAGTGTTTTTTAAGTCCACACATTTTAACAAAGGGGTTCGAGTTCTATAACATCTACACGTATAAGGGCATAGCTATCTACACCTAGGCATTAACAATCGTGACATAGCATAGTATATATATGTATAATTATACGTTTGTATAAATTTCATAATTTTTACTGGTTACTCGCGCATCTAATACATTCTTAATTACTGAATAACGTTTCGTGTATTACGTTTTGTGCTGACGCATACGAAATGCTTCGTTGATTTGTACTCGTTTAGACGTCTTATTAAATTCGATACGCAAGAATGAATTTATTCAAGGTAGTATTCTATATACACGCGTTCGTATCATGTGTAGTTTTTACTAAAATACACACAAATAAATACACAAAGAAGCGCGAAGAAGGACAAAAGTGTGAAATTATTTTTTTACGTCTGAGAAGTTAAAATCAGAATAGATACTTAGCTACAGATCCCCATTAAAATAGACAGACTCACCAAGGGAAGATAACACCAGGTACCAACGTCGAACAAATCCAATTTAAGCTGCGAGATTTGGGGAACCAAGGCCAGAGGAGAGACCGTACTTTTGAGAGAGATCTCTTCTTACGCTAACACTTCAGCTAACACACTACTTTTTTTTCATAATAGGACTATCAGGAACGTTCGCTACACACACACTAGTATTCTTAGTAACCCCTCCAATACTAAATTAATAATTATGTGTTAGGATAGAGTGGGTTTCGGCAGTGGGGATCGCAACTGCAACCTCACAATAACAACTAGAGCTTGCAATTTGTATAACTTCGAATATTCGCTCATTTTATGATATTTGAATATTAGACATGCGGAAGTTTACGTGAACGTTACATTACATTACAATTAATTTTATCAGATTATATCGTGATTAGGTTCTTGTTAAATTATGTATTTAAACTTTCGCTAACTTTTCGGTTTCTCTATGCAAGTATGTATTTTTTTTTTTAATTTTTATATAGTACCCGCCAATTTGATTTCACTACGACTACGCTACTCGAGTAGACTACGCGCGGATGCGTCGGGGTTTGCCTAGCACCTACAAGGGAGCTTCTGATAAACCGGTGAAGACATTGTGTGTCTAGACATCATTTGGTTACTAGATGGAACTAGTAAGTACATCACGCTGCACTGGGTGAGCCTTTGATTTCATATCAATACTGCACTATCTACCCAGGGCACACCGTAATAATTTCTGTGAGGATTTTGTGCATGTTAAAAAAAGGATCTACCTATATTAAGTGTGGTGAAGTTGTTGTGCTGTCAGTGGGAAGACGAAAGGCTTGTCCTGATTTTGTGTTCTGCACTGATGGCACAGAAAATTTCTGTTCTTAAGGGTCGGCAGCACGGGTGTGACTCCCCCGGTTTTACACACGTTCATAGGTCACGGTAACCACTTTCCATCAGGTGGGCCACCTAAGTTGTTTATAAAAAAAGCTTCGGAAGTGACAGGGAATTGGATCAACGATAAGGTGATGATGAATGTAGTGAGAGGGTGGCACTCAAAGAGTTAAGCCGGCTGCTTAATATGGCATCAATGGGTCTAGCAGCTAGTGCTGTAAAAATGTGGAGTTTAAATCATTTTATGATCAGACATAGGTGTTAAATATTTATTCCATTCTCCCATTGTCTAAGGTATGAATTATACGGGAATCATGGCTATAAACATATTTTGCACTGAGAGGAAATCGAACCCGCGACGTCTAATCTAGCATTCGAACGCTGTGTGCCATAAAGGTCCTTGTCATATTCCAAATACGCGATTTATAAGTACGTACGAACGGAATGATCATAATTTTCTAAGTACGTACGAAAGGAATGATCATAACTTTATAAGTACGTACGAACGGAATGATCATAATTTTCTAAGTACATACGAACGGTATGATCATAATTTTATAAGTACGTACGAACGGAATGATCATAATTTTCTAAGTACATACGAACGGTATGATCATAATTTTATAAGTACGTACGAACGGAATGATCATAATTTTATAAGTACGTACGAACGGAATGATCATAATTTTATAAGTACGTACGAACGGAATGATCATAATTTTATAAGTACGTACGAACGGAATGATCATAATTTTATAAGTACGTACGAACGGAATGATCATAATTTTATAAGTACGTACGAACGGAATGATCATAATTTTATAAGTACATACGAACGGTATGATCATAATTTTATAAGTACGTACGAACGGAATGATCATAATTTTATAAGTACATACGAACGGTATGATCATAATTTTATAAGTACGTACGAACGGAATGATCATAATTTTATAAGTACATACGAACGGTATGATCATAATTTTATAAGTACGTACGAACGGAATGATCATAATTTTATAAGTACGTACGAACGGTATGATCATAATTTTGGAGAACTCAAATATAATACTTAGTGGGTTTGTGTGATGTAAGAATATAATGTTTTTTTTTTGTTAGAGTTTCATAATACATTAATCTATCAGTTGCTTCCCTTTTATTGTTTTAGTTGAAATAAGTAATATGTGTTGTTTACGAGGACACAGTCAGCTATAACAGTTGCTGAACCAGAGAACCAACAAATGAAATGTCTTTACATTAAATAAGCATCATCAATAAATAAATATATAATCGTTATTGTAATGGTCATACGACAAAGTTTAATATTTTAAATATTATTTTATGAAAGGTTTTACATTCAAGGTTATCTGTAAAGTGTAAAATAAAGTTACTTTTATAGTTGACTGTACTTGGGTACTGATTACAAAAAATAATTATAATTGCTTACCTTCCCTCCATCCATCGGATACACCAGATTTCCTAGTATTATTCACCACCTGAAGACAAGACATTATTACATTTATTAACCACTTTCACTTCACTTTCACACTGTACACATAAAGGTAACTATTGACCATGTCTTCCTATACGAAGTGCATATCTGTGAATGACCGATCCCTATGTTACCGTAACAGATGTCGAAATTGCCTGTATTCGCGATTTGAGAACACTTCAAAAATAAACTTGACTTCACGCACGAGAGATAAACCACATGAAACGAATCTTAAGATATATACTTTCTTCAAACTAACTAGGTATGAAATGTAATTATTTTACATCTTACTTTTATTTAAAATAGGAATAATAAAATGGCTGAAGCGCACGTCTTGTCACGGTCTAGAACGAGGGGAAAATGTTCGTATAATTAATTTGCTTTTTGAACGCGATATGGCAAAATATATTATGTATGCGCGAGTATGTAGGTGTGTTAACTTTTAACAATTGTTATGCAAGTACATTGTGTGCATCTTTTGGAAGAAGTCAATTATTTGAAGTTAACTTTTACACGAGACTTCTTACGTGTAGAAGTCGGTTATCGTTATCAGAGACATACTCAAACTATACTTGAATGAGTTTCGATTCGAACCCACAATCTCGAGTTCCATGTTTTTGTTCATTTATTAATCCTCTGTTACTTCTTCTTCATTTTACTACTACTCATCAGTCTCAGTCGCATCCGAATTGCATTCTAATTGCGGATTTGGTTGAACTTCGATATTTTCCACAATCCAAAGGCGATTTCGAAGCAGTGCAATTAGACCAGTAGATGGATTTTTTAGGGCCTACCCGTAACGACTGCCACTTATGTTCGTACGGCAACCGTGTGGTATAGTAACCGTATGTACTCTCCGAGGCACGACCAGACCAATACAAATACCGATAGATTCATGACTAAAAATATTTATTTTTAAACTTTCGCGGTGTGAATTTATAATTATACTAGGTATCGGGACTTCTCGCGAATTATATCTTGGAACTTACTATTTCTGCCGACGAAAATTTCAATAGAGAAGATGAATTCAAGCTATCCGGAACGTGGAATCCAATGATTAAGATACTAAAACCAAAAAACACAGTGTCGTTAAAAACTGACATAGTGAGTGAGGTGTGTCGCCAGCATCAGGCCCCTCTTCCCCACTGGGCACTATGGGCACGTGCCCAGGGCCCCGCGATCGAATGGGGCCCCCTAGTTCCTGCCAGATTACCAAATGATAACCGATATTTAGGTATTACCGAAAAACATTAATTTTGAAAAATCTGATGATAATGACTTACTACAATACCTACGCTTATTATATTAGCTTTAGTTTGCCGCATGCGGATAGCTATACCTTGTACAACATAGCTTGAACTTTTTGACAGATGGGTCAGTGATGGGAAACAGAAAATATCTATTGGTGTAAAAAATGTGTTGGCTAAATATGTGGCTGTATGTATGTTTTAAACTATTCAAAATAAATAAATTCATTCGTCAATCAATTTTATTGCACTAGACATAAAAACATTGGGTAGGTACCATTGTTTTCAGTTTTTCTATTTAAATTTTACTTCGAAGCAATAAAAACCACTTAAGACTTTTGGAAAATGCTTGAGTCCTTAACAGGTACTCTTATGTTGTGTGTCTATTCTTATGATTATTATCAATTTTTAATATTATTAAAATAAGAAAATATTGTTCGTCGTTGCAAAGTTATATCGATTTCAGATTTGACATCCGTCAAAAAGAAAGATCAAACTAATAAATAAACAGGGTATAAGTACTCCACTCTCTCTCAAAAATGAGTTTTTCCGATATTAGTATATTTAGGTTAATTTAAATACCTATATGTAAGTATAAGAATACAATTAAAAGAAAAATTATTAATATAGGTATTCACAGCTCAAAATAGTGAAACATGGTAAATATCCCGTTTATTCTGATAAAAATTATTAAATTAAAAAAAGAAGAATTATTTGATGCGGTGTGGTTTATGTCTTTAAGAAACCTATTCGAACGTCATTCGTAATACCAAAGACAAAAAAGGGGAATTCCCGACTCCCGATCGTCGTTTGACTTGACGAACGGGAATTCCCTTCAAGTATTTGTCTGCGATGTTGTGGCGTTTGTTTTGTTTGTAGTTGTTAGTTTGTTACTGACTGTGCTTGAGCTCTGACAAAAAAATAGTATTGTTTGATTAAATCGTCGTTTGTCTGTTTTGTGTTAGCGAATATTTTCGTTATAAAATTAATTAAATACTGAATTATAATATAAAATGTCGAAACGGTCATATCCTAGTGGATCTGAAAAAAGGAAAAAAGCTCTACATCAGAAAGAAGTAATTGAAAAGTTACCAAAATTAACATCATATTTTACTACTACTACTGGAGAAACTTCTGTAAGTAGCAATCAACTCATAAATGTTCCACATGATGACTCAGCTCAATTACAAATTGCGGGAATTTCTAAACCTTCATGTTCCAATTTTGAAAAAGAGATTGAATCAGAAAGCGACTATTCCTACGACGAAAGTGCAACGACTTCAGTAACTTCACTAAAACCGACAACTCCAACTGTGTCAATTGAACAGCAGTTTTCCAACACAGAAGAATTAATATCGCACGATCCCGCCGATTATTTTCACGAAAAGTTTGTTGAAATAAATCGCGAAATTTTAATTCGTAAGGGACCAGTATATTTTCAAAATAAAGATTCTGACTTTTCCGAGGCATCCAGAACCTACAAAGATGGTAATAAATTAGTGACGAGATATTTCAACAAAGCATTATTTATTCGCAAATTAAAGAACAATGAAAGCGTCGAAAGAAAATGGTTGCTGTATTCGCCTTCCAAATGCTCTGTATTTTGTTTTTCATGCTGCTTATTTAACCCAACTGATGTTAATCTTTGCTCTCGGAATGGATGTAATGATTGGAAGCATATTAATCACATAATTTTAACACATGAAAATAGCCCAGCGCATAAGCAATCTATGATGACTTATCTGGCACGAAGTAAAGCGGTTGGTAGAGTAGATATAGAGTTATTATCTCAACATCAAAAGGAAGTGGATTACTGGAGAAACGTACTTAAACGGATTGTAGCTGTTGTAAAATTTTTGGCATCGAGAGGGCTTCCATTTCGCGGCGACAATGAAATCCTAGGATCTCCAAACAATGGAAATTATTTGGGTTGTGTGGAATTATTGAGTGAATTTGATCCATTTCTTGCAGATCACTTAAAAAAATTTGGGAATCCTGGAAAGGGTAACATTTCTTATTTATCAGCAAATATCTGTAATGAGTTTATTGAAGTAATGGGAAAACAGGTTCTAAAAAAAATTATAAATGAAGTTAAATCAGCAAAATATTTTTCCATAAGCGTTGACAGTACGCCCGATCTGTCTCATATTGACCAGCTAACTTTCATCATTCGATACGTAAAAGACTGTGTTCCTGTTGAAAGGTTTTTGAAATTTATACCTATTAAGCATAAATCTAAGTATTTAGCGGAGACCATCTTAAATTTTTTAGAGATACATGATATTCCCATAAAAGATTGCAGAGGACAAAGCTACGACAATGCTTCAAATATGTCGGGAAAGTATAGTGGTCTACAAACAAGAATCAAGGAAAAATGTGAATTTGCCACCTTTATACCATGTGCAGGACATTCACTAAACTTGGTAGGTGTCCATGCTGCTGGATGTGTACCGGAGGCATCACAGTTTTTTGAAATAGTTCAGAAAGTGTACAACTTTTTTTCGGGCTCTACCCACAGATGGAATATATTAACAGAACATTTAGGTTCAAAAAAAGTTGTTAAGAGTCTTTCACAAACCAGATGGTCAGCCCGAGCTGATGCAGTAAGTGCTTTGCATGGGGGTTATAAAAGAATATTAGAAGCTTTAATCACCATCGCAAACGATACTGAAAAGGCACGAGAAACAAGAGACGAAGCCCTTAGTCTGTCTAGAAAAATGGGAAATCTAGAATTTATTATACTGACGGAAATCTGGAGCACCATATTGGAAAGAATAGACAAAACAAGTAATTATCTTCAGAAAGAAACAATAACACTGGACGTTGCAACCAATTTGTTGACTTCACTTTATGATTTTATTACTAACCTCAGGGATAAATTTGATAACTTCGAATCATCTGCCAAAGAAAATAACCCAGAATCTGACTACAAAGATCTATCTCAAAGAACAAGACGTAGAAGCTCACGGCTGATTTTTTTTGATGGCTCTGCGCCATCAGTCCAATTGAATGGAAAAGAGCGATTCAACGTAGAAACCTTTCTCCCAATAATCGATACCTTGAGTGTTCATCTAAAACAGCGACAAAGTTCATATGAGACCGTCAGTCAACGTTTTAGTTTATTTTTTCACTTAAAAACTCTGAATTCCGAAGAGATACGACAAGGATGCAAAGAATTTTCTCAAATCTATCACGAAGATGTAAATGAAAAAGAGTTAGAAATAGAATGTCAACATTTAAAAGAATACTTAAAAAATGTTCAGAGTGAAAATGAAGCATCTAACAGTGTACAGGAAGTATATAATCTATTAAAGCAAAACAAAATTGAAGACACATTTCCTAACGTAGAAATTGCATTGAGAATATTTTTAAGTATGATGGTAACTAACTGCAGCGGAGAACGCTCCTTCTCCAAATTGAAACGAATAAAAAATGAATTAAGAAGTACAATGCTTCAAGAGAGATTAACTAGTTTGTCGCTGATGTCCATAGAATGTGATATTCTCAATACCATAGATTTTGAAGATGTGATTAACGATTTTGCTCATCTTAAATCTAGAAGCGTACCTTTGCAATCAACATAGAATTAATCTAAGGATTTTATGTTAAGCGAGTTACTTTTGTAGATTATTTTTTATATTTCCTATTTTTTTATAGTTAGTAACTAAATAAAAATAAATTTAGAACCTTGTTTGTCTTTCTTTATCTATTGTAACTAAATAGTGTTTTCTCAAGGTCCTAGGGGCCCCATGATCCTAATGTGCCCAGGGCCTCAAATAGTTTAAAGACGGCCCTGGCCAGCATAACCGTTCATAATAAGTGTAATGGTGGGTAGGCGCTCAAAAAATGTTCCCCGGATACATCTCGACGCTCGAAGACTAGTCAAGTCGTGACCACGGGTGCTGCAACGCATCCGAAACGTCGGCAGAAATAGTAAGTTCCAAGATATAATTCGCGAGAAGTCCCGATACCTATTATAATTATAAAAATATTGCACTGAGGGGGTATCGAACCCACGTCTCCTGCGTATCGGCCGTGTTCACTACCGCCTAATCACAGAGTCTGTCATGTAATCTCTGTTACTATTACAGTAAAATTAGAAACTTGTGAAAATGTGCGCATAATTTTTTTTAAATAAAATCTACACTTGGCCAATCTCGTGTATGTCTACGCTAGATGCACAGTGCAACGGTGATATTTTAAGCATACGGCGACCGGCATCCGACACGACAAGGCTGAAATAGACGACTTGTGACCTACTTCCTTCAACAAGGGAAAACGTTTCTTAATTACTATTTTTTAAAGATGTTTATTGCTTGTTGAGACTATTACATAATTCATGAAATACTTCACAACTATTAAAAATGTTAACTGAATATTTGGTGTGGTATCATTTTGATGTTTTATGGTTTTGGGCTCCGTGCTTTGCTTTTATGATTATCTTAGAAAAGCTACTAGGAAGTGATTTTTTTTTTCAGTGACACGTTGTGAAATTGTGTTTACATTAACTAGGTAGGTATAAAGAATTAGGAAATGAACTTGTTTGTATGTAGGATAATCGTTGAAACCACTGATTCTGACTGATGAAGAATTTCACTAAAGGAAAGCTACATTATTTCTGCCGCTCTATCCAAGTGGTATTTTGCTGGCCGGCGTTTTGTAGAATACACCTGCGTTCAATCCCATACATTTGTTAAATTGTCAAATCCCATTCTATTCTACAATACACCCGCGAACAAATTGTCACTTGTCTAGGGGGCAGAGTACTCTACGATATTTATCTTCCCTTGTGGACCAAGTCGCAGACGGAACATAGTTATTAATAAAAAAAGGTTCCGCATAACATAAGACGCAAGAAACAGCTGAACACATAATATGGTTGAACTAATGCAAATAAATTTCCGCTTAATGCTATCTACATAATTTTATATTACTTTTCTGATTACTAGTCATGTCCGGGTTCATTATTTATAGCCACAAGTATAATATTGGTTATTATTCCAATCATCTGGATATTTCAACAACACTCACTCACATATCAAACGGTATAGACTTTCACAAAAGTTAAAATCGCAAGGTCGTGTTTTGCATCAGAAAATGGAATAGGTAGCAAATATTTTTTCAATGTCTCTTACATTAAATTCTAAATAAAAAGTTCAAAAACAAGGTTGAATAAATAGTATGCGAGTAAGCGTTGATGAGACTCAACTTCAACTTCTCAATTCAGAAAACAGTCACAACTCTCTTAAAACAAATTCTCAAGATACCTGTTTAGTAGTCTTCGCGTCAATATTTTTGACGGCGGGGTACTGCGGCCTTGGCAGCTGCGTGGTCTGGAAGGTGTATTTCCCAGGAAGTCGTGCCTGTTCAGTTTGCACTTTCGACCCGGTTACACCTCGAGTAGGAGCTTGATCGATTCGTACATTCTTTGGTCGGCCATCCTGATAAAAAAGGCATACTTTAGTAACTTTTAATCTTATAATCCTGCTACTCGCAGTGGGTTAACTCGAATAGAACTTAAATAGATATTTTATCGTAGGTATTTCTATAACACCTCAAACTGGACTTACTTATAAATAGACCTGCCTAATACATAAAATCATCAAATACCTACTACCAAGTTACACAGACCAAAACAGCACTATGCAACATGTGTAAGCATATAGTAAATAAAACTACTTAAGTACATAGAAAACATTTCTATAACTATCTAAAGATTCGAAAAGTTTGAACTAGGTGTTTCAATCACTAGTTCTATGTTAAAGAGAGAAAACTACAAAAACGAAGAAAGCCGATATCAGCTGCCATTTCACTCTTCTTCCCGACACAAAGCGAATATTTCAAATCAAAGTTTTCTTCACCAACTGGACACAAGAGACTTGACAAGTGCATGCCCAGTTGGTGAAACTCACAAATTTAATGCATTACAGCTGGACTGAAAATTCCTATAGCCTGAAACATGAAGTGACTAACAGACATGTTAGCCAAACAAAATTACGTCATTTAGTTATAGTTTTGATTACAAAAACAGTAGCCGTGTTGATTTCTCTATTTTCCGTGCTCTAATAATGTCTAACCTCTCTCTAATTTGTCTACTACAGTTAGTAACCACACTGTGTAATTTCGGAACAAAATTTCGGAAGGATTCAGTTTTAATTAGTGATTTCCGTGTCGTTACAATTGTTTAGACGGAACTATTTATTGTTGCGAATCAGGAAACGGTTCATTCTGTTAAAGAAAAAGGAGTATTACGAGTGTAGCCATGGAATTATAAGACTAGTTTCTGGTTAAATAGGTCTTTGTTTAGAGTAGAAAAGATTCTTCAGCATACGTAATTGGGTTGTTGGGCACATTTAACCAGATACTAATAAAGTTAATTTAGACTGGCTTCCACATTATATAAGTATATTTGCACAAAAAATATTGCCTGCAACCTGCGATAGTTTTGCTGAATTCGTAGGAGGTAGGACACGGCGGTATTTCCGCCCAATTGAGCAGTCCGACTGGGGAAGTACCTCCGCCCTACTGAATACCGCGGTTAACTTTATGTTGTGTTCCCAGCGGTGAGTAGGGTAGCCAGAGCTCACTGTAGAATTTGAGCTGTCAGTGGGATGACTAAAGCCTTGTCCTGCTTTGTCCTCTACACTGACGGCACAGAAACGCTGTGCTTAAAGAATTGGAAGCGCGAGTGTGGCTACTCTGGTGTTACACACGTTCGTAGGTCACGGTAAAAACTTTCCATTAGGTGTTCCGTGCGCTTGTCTGCCACCTAAGTGGTAAAAAAAAGGTTATCTCAAATAATGTCATAACCTGAGATTTCAATTCGGGACCTCGAGCAGTCGAACTCACTTTACGCCACAGAGGCAGTCCGATTAGTTCTCATAAAAATGTAATAAATGGATTATTGTATGTATTACGTAAACCAACGTAATTTACTTATTTAAATACCTTTTTTGTGGGCGAGTTTCCGTCTTCAGTCTTATCGGTCTTAGTTACAGAGTAAAATATTCTTAAGGTTGTTTTGTTTTTGTGAATATTTTAAAAGTTCCAAATATATTCTGAATTAGTTGTGTCTGTAATTCTGAACGCATTTTCTTGTTACACTTCTTATTTGTTTAATTATCCGCGAGAAACGCAAGAGCATTATTGAATATTGATGGAATTTTTCTTAGAAAAGTCTTGGTCAGACCTAAAATCCGCCACATGTCCGGTTGCAATTGTACATATTCATGCAGAATGGAACCACGCAGTTCCATTCTACATACTGGATCGGCCTTTCTACATAATTACGGACAATTGATTGAGTAGACCGAAGATATATAGATAGCGTTGTGTAGAATGTCGTGGTATATTATATTATTATATTATATTATTATTATTATATTATATTATCAAAAATCGAAATAACGGTCATCTACGTCACGCGGGCGAAACTGCGGGTATCAGTTAGTTACAATAAAGACGCACCTAGTATTTTGTTACGCTAAGATTAACTCATTCATTTATTATTGCATTCATTACGATGTACGCGTCTGTTACCGTGTTTGTTACCAAACAATTACTCAACATTCTTTCAGGAATAACTCAAGTAAACTGCAGACTGCGTAATAATGTTTAATGACCAAACTTACGCAGGGGTTTAGTACTGAGTGATATAGTTTACGGGGAGAACAAATATTACATAATGGTAATGAGTCTTCAGTACTTATTTTATTTTGTTTGCTTTTTATCATTAATCCGTGAGTCATTAATCGCTAGACAATAGGAAATATCTTGAAGGATTATCCTGACCGCCTTATTGTTAATAAAGTACTATACCGTATGTTCCTATACGAATTTCAGCTTGACACGTTGTCGTCAGGAAACAGAGTGAGAGTTCGGCTAAGATCGGCTTGGTTCGGTTTTGTAGAACGTTCTCTCTTTCGCAAATAAAGACAAGATAAATACACTTTCTTGCATACCAAATATTATAGGATACATCAAGGATACATACAGAGGATACGAACTTGATAGAAAGTTGTATAATACGGGTACAGACCGCGATAAGACCGCTGTCTTATCGTGGTCTGTGATGTCTTCCAGGCAATCAGAATATGGACTATATTGCTAGCACCAGGGTAGATGGTGGTGTACATTAAATTAAAATTACTTAAAATTTGTATTTAATAACGTATTCAGACTGAAGTAACGAAGAATAAAACGACCGCAAAGGACAAGTCACACGCAACCTAATGGACTGGACCGGAGACGTCACAACGAAATTCCACCATAGGAACTAGAAACTTTGCGTTTCATTTTGATTAATTTTACATTCCTTGCTTTGTAATGGTTATTGTTCTCTCTGTAGTCTATTAATTCTTTGGGGTTTCCAAGATGTACAGTCTCACTACGGACTGTACATACGAATTGGCTGACACCGCGATCTTCACCTAGAGCGCGTCATTTACACAATTAATAAAACTAAGTGACATAGCTGGCACAGGCCAGTGCGGAATTAGCTTCCAATACAGTAACTACATATTAATCAGAGAGAATAATAACCAACGTTGATCTTGTAATCAGTTAACAATATAACTCGTCGCCGCACTCACCAATCTACAATATGAATTGCTTGAATTATGATTATTGTAATCAATCAAATTGTAAGTCATTGATTGAATTTATATCAATGTACTTTACAAAGAAAACTTACTGATTTTTGCGCCTTTTTTTTTATACCACTTAGTTGGCAGACAAGCACACGGCCCACCTGATGGAAAGTGGTTACCGTGACCTATGGACGTCTGTAACACCAGAGGAGTCACAGTCGCGCTGCCAACCCTGTAAGTACAGTTTCTGTGCCGTCAGTAGAAGACAAAGCAGGACAAGCCTTTAGTCTTCCCACTGACAGCACAAATTCTACAGTGAGCTCTGGCTACCCTACTCACCGCTGGGAACACAACACGAAGTTATTATAGCCGCGGTATTCTGTAGGGCGGAGGTACTTCCCCAGTCGAACTGCTCAATCGGGCGGAAATACCGCCTACACTACTTCATGTGAGTATGCGTAGAGGCGTAAACGTAGACACAAATGCTACGTAAATATTGATTCATTTTTGATTGAATTACATGCTCAATGTCTTTATTTCTCAATATAATTAGTATAAATTAGCCCAAGTTTACTACCGCTTTCTAGACATCCCTTGTTTTCATTTATTCCTATATTTACTTATTGTTCTATAGCACTATTAGTGCGTGGTAAACCGCAAATTTATAACACAGTAAAAACTTGTCATATAAAACCACCTTTACAAAGGTCCCCTATACTTTATCGTGTATTTTCCCACCTGTGTTGGGTACTGCTGAGTCTGATATGTCAAAATGACGGTCTGTTTGGTGACGGTCTTTGGTACTCCTGTGGCACCAATGATGGTAGTAGCTCCTGTAGACGATACCTGCGTCGCAAGAGGTGGGAGCTGATACCCTGGACTTGAAGCTTTCTTATCTGAAATATGTAAAGGATAGTTTAGTATAAGTACTTACATATTATGTCTGATGGGAAGTTAAAGGGGATGTCTCTGGAATGAGGGTCACCATATACAGATAGGTACAAGGCCATGTACATCAAACATACAGCCTATGACAAACTGCCCGCTAGACCGCAAAAAGCTCGCGATATGAGGGTTTTAAGGGCAGGGTACCGTAGAAATCGTGTTTTTAAAGCAAGATAATAAATAAACAAATAAAATACTGAGAATAAAAATGTCGCAGTTAGATTTCACTGTGCGACCTAGCCCTGAGTGCCTGGCGTTCAAATAAAGCGCTTGCTCTAATCAGATTACGTGTAATTACGTCACTTGTCTATATGGTAAGTAACTAATTTGTATTAGGCATGCTTCAGTAAACAAACAAAATCACGTAACTATCTGATCAGGTTTCCTAATAGTTTAATATCTTTATTCAACTGCAAAAGTGGATGATGTGACAGCCCAAAAAAATTAGAATTTTATACATACATACATACATATAATCACGCCTTTATCCCTGGAGGGTTAGGCAAAGGTGAATTAACACCCTCATTTCACCAATAATTGTATTCGGTCCCACGTAATAGGGGGTGAGTCTATTGCCGTATTACGAGCACTATTGTTGACTCGAGCCATGCATCTGAGGCTGAGTCTGGGCTGTATATATCTGTCTGATGTTAAACAGCCCTATCCCTTAGTCGCCTTGTACGACACCGCATGGGAAGAGATGGGGTGGCCCTAATTCTACTCTGCCGGAAACCACGTTCCTATTGTTTTATGTTCTGATCTTGATCTTGCGCAAATAAAAAAACGAATGCATGACATTTTAAAATAATCATAGGTACCTACTTTTGTCGTTGACTGAATTATTTTTTTACCTGTTCCATTATTATTGAAGGCCGTTTCCTTATCCTTGTGCGTGGCCCCGAAAGCCTGCTCCGCAGCCACGCTCACGTCCGCCACCTTCGCCGTCTTCGCGTGCGGCTGCCTGAAACCGAACCTACCGAATGAGATAATACTTAGATATTATAATATTTATAAAGAAATAGCAAAAGTGTTTAATAGAAGCTACCAGTGACCAAAGATTATTTAGACTGTGAGAGAGAGGGCTTGGTTATTCCTTACCCAAAATAATTGACAATGCCTGCCATGTAATGGCAATGCCACAAGTCTTCTGGCCATCCTTCCACTTGACGTTGATGGAGGGAAATTATTTGAAGCCTATAATAGTAGATTTCGGATCATCTTCGGTCATTGGAATAACAGTTTAATAGGTACACTACGCTGTGTGCCGGATTTACGCTCTATAAAGCCATAATGGAAGTAGGTCTGTTGGTTTTTTGTGAATACTTATACTTGGTAAATACAGAATTAAATGTATAGCTAATTAATGTCCTTCCTTATAACATGATTCCTCTACCTAGTAACATTCTAAGAATTGAACTTGGTCATATAAACTCCTACACAAATCTTTATAGCAAGGAACTTTACGTGCGCTCCTGCCGTTGCTATAACATATTTTGAATCAATGTGTTATGGCAACCAGTATACCACTGGGTATTATTCTATCATTTCTATCCCTAATATCCCGTAGGTGGATGTAGGCATAAAATTAAATAAACAATATAATAAATTGAATTGACGAAATACACGAAACGGCGTTTCTTCGGCAGCCGGTTCAAAAATCTGTTTAAAGTTCAGTATCTCAAACAAATTCTACCTAATTTATAAACAAACTACATTTTATTGTATCGTAAAATTGACAGTATTTTTAATAAGTGATTAGAATTACCTGGTCGATCGTAATGGTTGTCCCGCAGTTTCCTTTCGGGGTCTGGCGAGAGGCGTGGACCGACCGGACAACACCTCCTCAGGTCGCAAGTCCTCTGAAGAACCTGTTTGAGAATGTTGAATATTCAATATGGACATCTCCACATATTATGAAAGCACTTTACGGAGTTATGTCATGCCTGTCTTGCCATTAATGCACATGTGGTGTTGCAACTTTCGTTTCATGGGATTTAAATTGCTTTCATTATTTTCACAATAGATTCAGCTATTAAATCTTGATAATTTTGTTCATTAGAAAGGTTACTTTAAGTTTAGAATACCTATCATTCATAATTATCATGAATGAATACGTGCATTTATGATTGAGGTATGATCAAAAAATAACATTAAAACCTCTGCATCTATGAGTCTCTATATCCAATAATCTATTTAAAAAGTATAAATTCATTATTTACCCATACCTCTTAAAACCAGAACTGTTTTTTCTAGAAAGAGGTATCTACTTACCTATCTCTCAATAGATTTTAAACGCAGTGGCCATTTTGCAATTTTAAATATATGTCATTAAATTATATTTGTTACAGTAAATATAGATATGTATAGGTATATTCAGATACACTCGGATGCGATCGGGAAAGATATCAAATATAAAATACTATTCTGTTCCTTTATAACCGTGCCTATTATGTCTAGGTACCCTGATTAGAAACACTCAAAGTTTTTTTTATACAACTTAGATGGCAGACAAGCACACGGCCCACCTGATAGAAAGTAGTTACCGTGACCTATGAACGTGTGCAAAACCAGGGGAGTTGCACCCATGCTACCGACCCAGTAAGAACAGAGTGTTTCTGTGCCGTCCGTCAGTGCAGAAGAAACAATCAGGACAAGCCTTTAGTCTTCCCACTGACAGCACAAAAACTCTCCAGTGAGCTCTGGCTACCCTACTCACCGCCGGGAACACAACACGAGGTTATTATAGCCGTGGTATTCTGTAGGGTGAAGATACTTCCCCTGTCGGACTGCTCAATTGGGACGGGAATACAGTCGTGTCCTACCACGTGGTTCTCATTCATCACAGTGAACTAAGACACCTAATTGAAACTTTGTATTGAGGGATTGGCTTAACGAATGTAATTGTAAATTTTGAGACAATTTAAATTTGTTATAAACTGCTAGCAAGACTTTAGCTGAAGATTTTAATTTTGAAAATCTCTATTTCTTAAGAACATTATAAGTTTGTTTCAAACTTCTAAGAGGCCAAGAGACTTCTTTTAAAAAAAAATTATATAAAAAAACGGTTAAAATAACGGCAGGGTTCCATACAAAACGGAGTTGATGGACGAACTTTTGTTATTTAATCGATAAAATCTTTTTATTGTGTTTATCTAGAAGTTGGATTTTTTACAGCTGTAAGAGGTTGACTTGATCAAGTTGTAAAAAAATATCACGTGATCGACACACTACTGAGTAAAAGTTCTTGACAGACAGACAGGCAGACAGACGGCAAATGAAGTGATCTTATATGGGTTCTTTTTTGAGGAACAGATATCCCTAAAAATACCTCTTGAACTACCTACCTAACTACGTAAGTACCATGGAGAGATAAATGCATATTCTGTCCTCCGTGGTAAGTATCTACCTATTATTTTGACACTTAGGAATTATGCTTAGCCTTTAGAGCTAAAGGTTGCTTGGATGAAATCGGGATGATTAGCGATAAAGCCGTACAACATTCAAACAATTTCTGTTTTTTAATGTACAATACAGGCGGGCCGTGTGCTTGTCTGCCACAATGCCACCTAAGTGGTAAAAAAACAAAAAAACCTCAACTTACTGTAAATATGTCTAAACAGTCTACACGGTTATCATGACCTGATCTTCTTACCTCCACCTCCATTCCCATTTTTATCATGTGCCTTCTGCTTCCGACGTGAGTTGTCGTCCGCCCTGGAAGTCGAAGCCGGACGTCTTCTGAAGCCAAATGATGTGGCCACACCTCGGCTAGGCTTGCCGTTGCCGTTGCCTCCCGCGCTCTTCTCTCGCTTCTTAGCACCTTTGGACTCAGAGTGACCCTGAGAACAAAAGAAAAAAAGATTATATAACGCGCTCAGGAAAAAAGTTAGCAGTAGGTACACACCACAGCCGAAAGGCAAATGAGTGCAGGTGACCTCTAATGTTCAAAGGAAAACGATCCCGAGCGACATTATAAACATTTTACTGAAAAGTGATTATCTTGTCAATGGTTAATAGTCGCAACCATTAAGGACTGGAATTCATTACCAGCGTGTTTCCTTCTTCCTACAGTCCCGGGTCCTTTAAGCGGGACGTGAAAAAGCATATGTTGAGGCCGTCAAGCTGAGTGTCACCATTATAACAAGGTATATGTAAGTAATAGTGACCCTCTTTTCTAAGACTTTGCTTTCAGCTTCCCATCAGGGGAGGCGAAGTCTAATTGACGTGTCCTATATATAAAAAAAACGTACACTTATTAGTAGATAGTTATGAATGTTGAAGTAATCTGCGTTACCATATTCAATAACTTTCATTGATTTAAACGCAAAAACTCTGTTGAGAATTTTCACCCGTGTAATAAGTATGCTCGGCATCCTCATATGGTCGGCAGCGCGAGTGTAAAACCCCTGATGTTGCATACGTCCATAGGCCACGGTAACCCCTTCCCATCAAGTGGGCCGTGAGCTTATCTTCCACCTAAGTGGTATAAAAAAATAATACACCCTCAAAAATCTTTTCATGAAACAGTTATTTGATTAATCACTTTTCATGATAACTGTACCTACTTGTAAGTTAAATTTTATTCAGGACTAGCACCGCGCCGCGGTTTCACCCGCTGATCCCATGGGAATATCGGGATAAAAAGTAGCCTATGTTACTCACGAAGAATGTAGCTTTCAAATGAAATAAGAATTATTAAAATCGGTCTAGTACTTTTTGAGTTTATTCGTTACATACAAAAATACAAATCTTTCCTCTTTGTAATATTAGTATAGATAAAGTGAATTGCTTTTATTCTTATTACATAACTAAAACAGTATTGACCTTCCAGAAAATGACATTGAAACAAAATTAAATATTTTTACTGTGTGCTGTAATTGAAAATAATCGTGTTACAGAAGCACGCTAACCTGGCTCATGGAGTCGTGCGCATTGAGTAGGAGTGGCTCCAACAAGTATAAATGTAGCATTCGGTTTAGCAAAACAATTCAAAGGTATTGTGGCGTAGTAATGACTATAATGTAGTATAGTCGACAAAGGGTTAGGCAGAGGTAAATTAACATTTCAACAATTATTAAATTCGGTCCCTCGTAATAGGGGGAGAGCCTATTGCCGTCTTCCGGGCACTATTTTTGACACAAGCCACGCATCTGAGGTTGAGTCTGGGCTGTATATATCTGTCTGATGTTAAACAGCCCTCACCCTTAGTCGCCTTGTACGACACCGCATAGGAAGAGATGGGGTGGTTCAAATTCTACTCTGCCGGAAATCACGCGGCTAATTTTTTATAAAGTTGAATAAAAAGAGTGTATATGTATTTATATACTATAAATACCTAGGTGATGATGACCCGTTGTTGTGCATTGCAGAGAATAGCTTATCATTGACCACTGTGTACTAGGGGCATAAGGAATTTCTACACGATCAACTCAAGAACTATAGCAAGTGGAAATATGTGGTCTGTGCCTACTCCATTAGAAAAGAGGCATGACGGTATGTATGTAACTCAAAGAACGAAGATTCTTTTTACACCACTTAGGTGGCAGAAAAGAACATGGCTCATCTGACGGAAAGTGGATACCGTGGCCTACTGACGTGTGCAACACCATGGGCGTTCAGAATCGAGTTTCTGTGCCGTCAGTGCAGAAGACAAAACAGGACAAGCTTTTGGTCTTCTCACTGACAGTACAAAAACTCTAGTGAGCGCTGGCTCCACCGGAGCCGGTGGAGGAGGTTATGTCGGACTCGAACTGACTAAAACGCACGCCGCCTGTGGGTCGTTTCGGTTGCCGAAGGTGAGGTTGACAGGCATATCCCTCGCACCCCGGCCGACCCAGGGCCATCTCTCACGATCTGGCCCTCTTCTCGGGTGTGGGGACCACAGAGTCCCCAACTCGTCCCCGGAAACGGGGAGGCGCGCCACGCGCGCCGCCGCCGCGGCCTGCTTCTGCAAGGGTGACAGGCGGCTTCACCTGTCACCCCCAGGCCGGCGCTCATGGGGGGCGGAGGTCGTTCATCGACCTCCGACGCCCGAGTTGCCTTCGTGCGCGGGCAGCTTGTCTAGCGATCCTTCGTCGCTCCCGCTGCCGCTCCCGCCCCGCCTCCTCCTTCACGAGCATTACTTGCTCGCAGAAGGAGGCGCCGGCCGCCCACGCATCCGCGCAGCGAACCATCGCCGCGAGCAAGGTGGAGAGCGTGAGAACCCTCACTCCCAGGGCCGCCACAAGCTCCCGCCTCGGCGTCTCCCACGCCGGACACTCGGTGAGCGTGTGCGGACCTGAGTCCTCGCTCGCGTCGCAGTGATGGCACTCGGACGTTGGCTCTTTCTGCATCCGACGCAGATACTTTCCGAAGCATCCGTGCTCGGTGATCATCTGCGTCAGACGGTACGAGAGGCTGCCGTGTGGCCTCTCTAGCCACTCCCCCATGATGGGTCTTACCGCCGTTACTACGGCGTGCCCTGCGCTTGGTTGCCCAAGTCGTCTCTCCCATTCTGCCACCATTTCCCTGTGGAGCCGGAATCTCACGGCCCGAATTTCTTCGGGCTCGGGATCGTGACCCCGCTCCCGCGCCGCCCTTCGGAACCTGTATAGCGCCGAAAGGCATCTCGCTTCCAGGATCCATGGTGGCGATCCGGCGAGGAGACTCGCCGCGTTGAATGATATCGTGCGGTACCCCCTTATGATGCGGCACGCCAACTTCCGCTGCGGACGCTGCAGCAGAAGCATGTGCCGATCACTCAGGGTGTCCGCCCACACGGGACACCCGTACAGGGCCATGGACCGCACGACACCCGCGTAGAGTCTCCTGCAGGAGTCATCCGGGCCCCTCAGGTTGGGCAGTAGCCGCGCCAGAGCGTTGGCTGTGCCCGCCAATTTGGGGCCCAGACTTCGGAAGTGCTTCCCGAAGTCCCACCGGCCGTCGAGCATGAGCCCCAGATATTTCATCTGGGGCTTGATGCCGATGAGAGTGCCTCCCACTGTGAGACTGGAATCAGGTGGTGGCGTGCGCCGAGGTCCATGAAAGAACATGGCCTCGGATTTATGCAAAGCCACCTCAAGGCCCAGCCGCCGGATCCGTTCCACGACTTGAGCAACCGCGGTCGTGGCCCTCAGGATCGCTTCGCGGTGTGTAGCTCCGCTCGCCGTCACTAGCGTGTCGTCCGCATAGCACGTGACGGCGGCGCCGTCCGCAAGCTCACCGCGAAGCACCCAGTCGTATCCAATGTTCCACAGTAGCGGCCCGAGAACCGATCCCTGTGGAACACCGCACGACATCTCACGCCGACCGACGCCCGACGCCGGTCGCACTTGGGTAGATGACGGTGGCTACCCTACTTACCATCGGGAACACAATACGAGGTTATTATGGTCGCGGTATTCTGTAAGACGGAGGTACTTCTCCAGTTGGACAGCTCAATTAGGACGGGAATACCGTTGTGTCCAACCTCCTAATATAAAGATAAAGCAAAGATACTATTGATTGCAGAACTAAACAATGTTTTGTAATTGTTCAAGGTGACAATTAGACAATTGTCTGGGATGACGACATCAGGACATTTTTGGTGACTCAAAACCGTTCCATAGGTTCTTTGTTTGTTGTATTTGATTAATTCTTTGAGCTATCGATTTAAACGATACTACATGTATTTAATATAGAAGAGGAACGCACCTACAAGGCCTTCTATTTATACGACAACTGTAGACGGACAGGACAATCTGTTTAGAACAAATATAGTATCATGATTAGAAGGTAAGGTGAGAATGGGTATTTCTTCATGCCTAACCCCTAGCACGTCTCCCTCTCCAAACTGAGGTCGATAAAGTTTAGATACTGGCTTATTTAATTTTGGGGCCTATCTGTAAGGCGTCTCGGGCATCGAAGGTTGGTAAATGACCTCCGTCCCCCATGAGTGCGGACCTGGGGTTGACGGGTGGAGCCGCCTGTCACCCTAGCAGAAGCAGGCCGTGGTAGCGGCGTGCGATGTGCACCTTTCCTTACCCGGGTCGAGAGCCGTCTCAAAAGAGATAGTCCTGGGCTAGCCGGGGCGCGAGGTATATGTCTCAGATAATCTCACCTCTGGCAACCTGCACCCACACAATCGGCGTGCGTTTTAGAAGTTCGAAATAACCTCCCCCACCGGCTCCGGTGGTGGGGGGTATCAGTGGGAATTTTGCGCACAATAAATAAACTAGGTACAATAACTTCAAATTAGTTCATTCATAGTTCAGGAAATATAAAAGGACGCACAAAAATATTTCAAGATAGCTACACCGTGACTTCCTGTTATAATATTTATTTTTTAAATTACATGAACTGCTGCAGCCAGCTGCTGATTTGAAAAGATTTATTATCAGATAATTATGCTTTTCTATAATAAAAAATATGTATGTTTTTAGCGAATAAGCCCAAAAATACTCATTAAACCCGAACCTAAGATACAGATTTTTCATTCATAATGAACATTAGAAACAAGTTAATAAATGTTCGCTGAACTTATTTTACATTTATTATTTAACAATACTTATTTCATAATTTATTTAAACGTATGGATTGTTTGAAATACTTAGTTTTCTGCTGTATAACATCAGACAGATATATACAGCTCAGACTCAGGCACAGATGCATGGCTTGAGTCAACAATAGTGCCTAGGAAATTCAATAGTCTTACGTCCTATTACGTGGGAAATGTGGGTGTTAATTCACCTCTGCCTAACCCTCCGGGGATAAAGGCGTGTTTATGTCATCAGAAATTTATAATTTCACAACGAAAATATCGCAGCAAGAATCTTACAGAATATCTTTTTATGATTCACTTCACACATGTTAATGTGATTGGCATGTTAATTATGTGGTAAATCACGGATTAGTATTGTTACTTTGGACTTAGAATCACGATTCTAACATATAAACCGTTATACTCGTGAATTGAGACCCAAAGATTGCATCTTTAGAATACTAAATTATGTATAAAGATATTTGACCTTTTTTGGTAAAAAGCACACATTTTTATGCAAGAAGCAACTTCACCGGTTCAAAACGTGGGGTCACCAATTTTAGCATCCGGATCTACAAGACGTTTCTTTTCTTTCGTTTTTGATTCTTGTAGATTGGCATTAATGGGGTGAATAGATATTTCGCGATCTTTTCGCAACTGGCGCTCGTATTATTTAAATCCCTAAAAGACAGCATGGCAGTGAGTATGAATGGCTTGCGAGTGAAACTGTAGGCCACTGCTAGTAACATACACTAATGAATAGTGTTCCTTTTGAACACTGTTCTCCGCACTGGTCTCTACCTGTTGTGTACCCTCAGTTTCAGCATTAGCATACAGATAGTTTCGTCAGAGCAATTCAAGATCGTTATAGATGCCGTTACCGTAGATTTACATCACAAACCTATAGGTACGTAGAGATAGGTAGAGAAAACACAAGCCGATTCAATGTAAATGATCTTAGAGGGCCCATAGAGGTGTTCTAATAACTGTATTTGGGTATCTGATATTAGTTTCAACTTGTTTTGATCCGATTGATCATTACATTATTTTTGATGTCATCGAATCGGCAATTGTAGATTTGTATCAAGATCATTTAAGATCTGACCACTGTGCTACCGAACCTTCGGCTAAAACCATCCAATTTCGTCTAAACATATAGGTACGTACCTATATCCGTATTGTGGCGACGGTTTCCTCTGTATGAGAAAGATCGCGGATATGAACACCGCCTGGACCGATTCAAGTTAATTGATTTGTATAGTTAGTATATATACTAAATGCTTTAAGATTTCATTCAATTGTATCAAGATATTCAACAAATTTGATAATATAAAAGAAGATTACGTCATACTTGAGGTATCCAGAAAACTGACGATGTTAACTTGACAAATGTGATTTTCACGATATTTTCTATAAGTAGATTACTTAAGTAAGTTATTGACAAAATGATCTATCTTGTTCTTCTTAAATTTTGAAATTCTAATAATTAGTTGATCTTTTAATCTGTTGACATAATGACTGCGGCTCTTCCCGTTGGTTTTTGGCTTATTTTATAGTTACCTACGTTCCCAGCGTCATCTACCAAATCTATCTTCAGATACAAGAAATCATCTGACATAAGAGTACCTATCTACTTATCAAGAGAATCAAATAAGTACGAACTCCATGACTCTGATGACAAGATTTACCAGTGAATTGTGCCAGAGTGTAGTAAAGAGTGAATTGTGCCAGAAAGGTTCTTATAAAATCCAAGAATACTTAGATGATAAACTAGCTTGGAAATGAGCTGTTCGCTCAACTATGCTACTCAAGTAAATTATTGTATTTAGATTAAGTAGACTTAGTAAATGTTTGTAAAAAAATGCCCACTTTGGTTTTTAGGTTTCCGAGGTCTTCACAGGTTGGAGCCGCGTTTCGAACCGGTGGTTTGTTTGCTAAACTAGTCTTTAATATTTCTTTTTGTATTGACGTTTTGTAAGTACCGATTTAACGGTCTATGCAGAATAAATGATTTTTGACTTTAACTTTGGTTATGACTTCTATCATGTATGTGTGATTTAGGCGTTCTAGCTACCTATGCGAGTATATTAGAATTAAGAGTCGTTATGTATACTAATGATAGCACTAATTTTATTTTAGAGCACGATAAATTCGTACGCTTACATAAATTAAGTTTATGTTAATCTACTTTAATTGCCTACTGACTGTATTTCCGTCGTGCAGTATGTAATTTTGCTAAACTTGAAATTAATTAAGTTGCAAAAAAGTTGAAATAAATTTTTTAATGTCATTATATTTCCCTTGCTTATATAAAGAAGGAAACATTGTGGGAACATTATAATCAATCAATAATAATTTTCTAATTTCGTTACGTAATCCAGTCTTGTGCCGGTTAAATGCTAAATAAAACTTATGATTTCTCATTTTACCACCTTACAGGTCAAACAAATCTCCAAAAAATCCCTTAGTGGCTGCCCACAATATAAAAGACATCAACTGTTAGAATTTCAAGTTTCTTAGTACCATCGGTCACCTCTTCCTTAATGAATTAGTCAGGACAAGTTATTACATAACTTTAGGTGACGAGAAGTACGTAGGCACATATGTATATGTATATAGTACTACCGTAAACTGAGAACACAAAAAACTGGTCTATCATTACTGCAATGTACAACATATTACTTCATTTACAACTCAAATTTCTCTACCGGATTTTACTGTACAAAAGTCCGGTTTGTCTACAGTTAATTAAAATATATTACTATAACATCTTAACGCTTTTGGCCAACTCCTGTTAGACCGTATCGATGGGTAGTTATCTAAATGAAAGTAATCTCACGGTTCGAATCAGCATTCATAACGCGGTGCTTTTTGCGTTCATCGCGGTGATTTATTTGATTGCATAGTTAAAATAATATCTAAATCACGAACGGTACTTAAAAGCGCGTTATTTGATAGAAACAGCATTGTAATTCTCTTTTTTATACATTATTAATCATCCTCATCGCTATAAATATCGCATCATTCGTACCTATACTTAACAGTGCCTCTGTGTATTCTCAGTACAAAACTATCAGCTTTCGAAAGCTCGACTTCAAACGCATTAAGGTTGTATCGTCTCTTTGACTTCTATATTTCAGCTCTATTATGATTTGTATTCTTAAATACTGAGGTTGCTACATCGTTTTTTTACAATATTGGTGTTATAGAAATGAGAATCAAAACCAACTTGATTTTAAAAAAGAAGAACAACTAATGCCGCTTAACAATGCTAATGATTATATTATTAATCTACTACTTAATCAATTTGTTAAGTTAGGAAAATCACAAATGAGAAGCAGAAAAGCGAACTCCTAGCTCCAAAGCTGGAAGTTTGGATGTAACCGGAATTTATCATTTTTTTTATAACACTTGGTTGGCAGACAAGCACACGGCCCATTTGATGGAAAGTGATTACTTTGGCCTATAGACGTGTGCAACACCAAAGGAGTCGAACGCATGCTACCAACCATGTAAGCACAGAGTTTCTGTGCCGTCATTGTAAAAGAAAGCAGGACAAGCTTTTGGTCTTCCCACTGACAGCACAAAAACTCTCCAGTGAGCTCTGGCTACCCTATTCACCGACGGGAACTGATATCTCAGATGCGATTGGGACTAACGCGAAGGCGATAATTAATGATGATGACGAAGATGGTTAATTTCAATTCCATCGCGTTAAATAGAGTTCAAAGTAAGCAGGGTTATTTATGATGATATAATGGGTTTGTAGCTGTAGACCTAAACTGTATAAAGACTGTAGAGGAAGTTCGTGAGTAATCGTGACATGTGAAGAACAAAAACAAATGTCGTTGCTATTGAGTCTACCTTCTCAGGAAGTAGAATGACGTGATGTATAGACACATGGTACTTACATACATATATGGTAGGTATATACATAAATACGCGTGTAATAATAGAAAGGTTTTAGAAATTTGCTCAAACATATAAGGCGATACTAAGTTATATGCCTTTTAAATCTCATTTTGAAATGATAGTCATTAGTAGGCATGATACGATATAATAGTATGCTACAAATGATACATTATGATACAAGCACAGAACACCACGAAGATTGCTTAGTGTGAAGTAGAACGTTAAGATATCACTAAGGAAAGGTCAATTCAGTGTAATGTAATGAAACACGAAATCACTAGATCTAAAATTCATCCGGCCTGGGGGTGACAGGTGGAGCCGCCTGTCACCCTGGCAGAAGCAGGCCGCGGCGGCGGCGCGCCTGGCGCGCCTCCCCGTTTTCCGGGAACGAGTTGGGGACTCTGTAGTCCCCACACACCCGAGGAGAGGGCCAGATCGTGAGAGATGGCCCTGGGTCGGCCGGGGTGCGAGGGATATGCCTGTCAACCTCACCTTCGGCAACCAAAACGACCCACAGGCGGCGTGCGTTTTAGTCGGTTCGAGTCCGACATAACCTCTCCCACCGGCTCCGAGAGGAGAGGTATCCGTGGGGATTTAGCGCACGTAAAAAAAAAATAGATCTAAAATTCATCAATGATAGTTACGTACCTAATCCATCCAATACAAACAATACAGAATATCTCTGCCTAACCCTCCGGGGATAAAGTATGAAACTATTTTTATTAAATGATAGTTTAGTGCTAATGTCCGCTACGAATATCGTTAAATGTAGTATCGTAAAGATGTAGTAGGACCATTAGTTAATTACTTATCTTTGCTAATAACATTAATTGACGTATTAGATTATTTTAATGATAGGCTTTTTATTTGTTTTTTATTTACATAATGTACATGGGATTTGTCTAAATTAAAATATAAACCCAAGGCGAAACCGGTCAGGTGTAATAAGCAATAAAGTAATGTGGAAAAGTACAAGTGAGTTATCAATATGTGTGACAATACAGAATATACCTATACAAACCTGCAGGTTCAGGCATCAAAGAATTCCTCCCCATCAATGTCAACCGTGAGGGTGGCCAGAAAGCTGGCGGCATTACCTTTACACTACCGATGTAAACCCACTTCTTCTTTTGATCAGGCAGATCAGACCGACTGAGGAAGTACCTCCGCCCTACAAAATACCGAGGCTATAATAACTTCGTCTTGTGTTCCCAGCGGTGAGTAGGGTAGCCAGAGCTCACTGGAGAATTTGTGCTATCAGTATGAGGACTAAAGGCTTGTCCTGCTTTGTCTTCTACACTGACGGCACAGAAACTCTGTACTTACAGGGTGGGCAGCGCGACTGTGACTCCTCTGGTGTTACAAACGTCCATAGGCCACGGTAACCACTTTCCATCAGGTGGGTCGTGTGCTTGTCTGCCACCTAAGTGGTATAAAAAAAGGCTAAAAAAATACACTAACGCCCTAAAAAATCCTGCCGTTTGCTACTAGTTTAAAAACACACCGGTCAAAAGTATCCGCACAATCTTTACAAAAAAATTACGCTCGAATATCATTGCAGAAGAATATGAATGAGATAATATCAATCAATTTCGAAACGACTAACTTTCCCACCTTTTGTATGAAAATAAAACCGATGTGAACGAATGAATGCAACGGACTCCTAAGTACTCACCGATCGCATTCAATTCCACACAATGGAAACGTATCTCACAAAATAGAGCAGTAAAAGTACACTCGAAAAATATCAGCTTCGGTATTAGTGCTATTATGGTCGCAGGCTGTTATAATGGCTGTACTGATATCAAACGATGTGTATGACAAGCTTCGAACAGATTTAGATCACTATAGCTTAGCGCTTAGCCTACAAACATTAAATCTTTTATATCATACCACACAATTATATATATAGTATTATATTGACAAGGCACTGGATAATATTGATTCTTGTTCTGAATAAACAAAAAGCGACTAGGAATTTCGTTAGAGCATCAAAATTTATGGAAAATTCTTTTCTTTTCATTACCAAAAAGCTTTTCAAATATCTCTGTCTGAACGTAAAGTATCTAAGTATGGTTTATGTGTATCAGTATTCTATAACCGATATAATAAGCTAGTTAGGTCATTTATGATTACTTCTAAATATAATAATAGGTCTAAATATAATAATAGGGATACCTATAGATAATATAGATACTTTTTAACTTTTAGGTTAATGCTTCGATGCGCTTCCACGATAAAGAAATTTGTAACTTAAGGTATATCCCTCATTCAGGGCCATTTCTTTCGATCTGACCTTCCTCGTGTGGGGGCTGAGTGCGCCGCCACCGCAGCCTGCTTCTGCCAAAGTGACAGGTCGCTCCACCCTTCACCCCCAGGCCTGCGCTTATTTGGGCCGGAAGTCGTTCATCGACCTCTGACAATCGAGTTGCCTCAGTACGCGGGCAGCTTGCATTGCGATCCTCCTTCGAATTTGTAACTTATGGCGCTTAGCTATCTTCAAACACTGAGCCTCAAAAAAGAGAAACGAAGACTGGAAAGGTAACAGGTGCTAGAAAATCCCTTTGTATGTTCCTTTTCGTAAGTTCAGTGGGACTACAATACCTTTCACAAGCACAAACAATGAAATCAGCGAAAGTTGTTACAAGTTTAACAATAGACGTTTTATTTTCAACTATCAAACTACCTATTGTAATATGGCACCCACATGGCAATGGTACAATAACCTTATGTAGTTCAAACCCTAAAATGGTCTCCATTTAGCAAGCGTGGAGAAATTTGTTTTCTTGTCACACATGTTGAAAATATTGTCGGAAGTCTACACAAATATTACCTACACAATAAAATGATTTTTTCGAAATAATTGTCAATTTTCGAAAGCGATTTACTTTGTGTTATTGAGCACCAAACCAACCAGCTTTACCTGCGCTCCCGTACTGATTAAAGTTAGATTGGATAAAGCACGGCACCTCAGATGAAATATCAACTAAGCTGTCAGTTAACCCGAGACAACTGCGCCTAAGTAGCTTAGTTCACTGAAATTGGCAGAATAGTACCTGGCCACGGATGCTTCATTCTTCAATTGAATTAGTATTAACATACTATTTCAGTTTTTTTTAGTTTTTTTTATACAACTTATGTGGCAGACAAGCACACGGCCCACCTGATGGAAAGTGGTTACCGTGACCTATGAATGTGTGTAACACCAGTAGAGTCACATCCGTGCTGCCGACCCTGTAAGAACAGAGATTTTTTGTGCCCTCTGTGCAGAACACAAAATCAGGACAAGCCTTTGGTCTTCCCACTGACAGCACAAAAACTCTCCAATGAGCTCTGGCTACCCTACTCACCACCGGAAACACAACACGAGGTTATTATAGCCGTGGTATTCTATAGGGTGGAGGTACTTCCCCAATCGGACTGCTCAATTCGGACGGGAATACCGTCGTGTCCTACCTCCTATAAAGTTGCCTTTCAGAAGCTCACTCAATTGCAAAAATAAAGTGGAGACTGCGCGACAAATTGGAGATCGTGAGAAGGCAAACGGAAGGTCCCCTAGCCAGGTGGAATGACGACCTGTAATTTTGAAGTTTTGTTAATGTACGTGGAGATCATGATAGGTGTAGGACCATATTCAAATACTTTCGAGTAGTCGAGACCAACTGCAAGTGATAGATGCTCATCTTTTTGAATTTTCGGTTAAGTAACTTGTGTTGAACAACACCCGGGAGGGGGGAGGGGGGGAATTATATAAGCCTCGCTTATGAAGGGTTTTAATCGATTTTCATGCTAACATGGCAATTACAGCACACAATAGACTGCTAGCTGAAGTAAAAGCATTGCCAATCTATAAATTTAAACCAAACATGTTCAACTAGATATTGCAAAATTTATTATTCTGCAAATTAATTGACTTTAGTTACGTATAACGGCCGATTAAATATTTTATTTTTCAGGTTACTCTCCATTAATAAATGTGAAGGTTTGTTAAGATGTTTGATACCCAATCACGTTCAAAAAGTTGAATTGACAACCAGAAACAGATTCCAAACTCAGGAGCAATACATAAGTTATTCTTTATCTTTCGAATTCTACACGGATGTAGTATGGATAATGGATAATCGGTAGTGTTTGTTTACATAGAAAACCACTTCAGGGACTGGATTGTACCATAACACTATTATGATAATAAGACATGCGATCCTATAGTTTAAGCACCTACACAAAACAATTAGTTAAGAATCGCTTTCACACTAAAATGTTCTTCACAGTTTCTCTTCCTAAGCTTAGCTTGCATAGCACAAGAAACCTGAGAACACACGTAATGTAGGTCAAATGTAATGTCGGTACAATTTTGATTAAATACAGGTGATAAGGCAGTAGTTACAAGATGATCGTGCTGCCTGCAATTGAGTAGTGACCGCAAACTAGCCGCAAGTGGACGCTCGCCCGTTGTTCTGTGCAACCTGCGCACGCGCATCTGATTCACCGTTACTGATGCGAAATATTTACTTATACGCTATCACTATACAATAATATTTATCTCCTTGTTTAAACTGTTTGTTTACGTGAGGCTTTCTGCATTCTGAAAGACGTAACAGATTAAATTGGCGTTGGTGATCGTCACAGAACACTCCAGTATCTGAAGATCCTAGACGCAATGCAGTTTTAATCAGTTCGACTCCAATGTAACCGCCCCCACAGTGGAGTCCCGGCAGTGGAGGCAAGGGTATTAGTGGTGAATTCCTCTCAAAAAAAAGAACTGATGATCGTTGTGCATAATTCTGTTTATTTAGGGGTGGCTATTTGTCGGAAAAACATTTACTGTATCATTGTTTGTCCCTCAACAAGGTTATATATTGTACTAAGTACTTAGTTAGGAATAGATCTTTTAAGACATAAGGCTTAAATACAATAGATTCTCTCTTAGTGGCATTGTGAAGTTGTTGAGAAAAGAGCGTACTTCACATGGAATCCAGACCTTTGTTCGAGAACCTTTAGTAAAAATGCTGATCGGGTTTCTTAGGCTACAAAAAAGTAAAGTCTCACTTGAACAAAATGGATATTCCATTATATCGTTCTTGTGTTTAGTCCGATGTTGAGAAATCGATAGTGTTTTCGCTATAAAACAAGGAAGGAAATCTTAGTAAAGTCAACATTTATTCAATCCAAATAAAATAAAAATATATGGCAACACTGTCTCCCAACACACAGGATTCAGCGTAGTTTGAGAGCCAGTAAGAGTACCCCTGGTTGAATATTGATACGCCTAGTTTTTATATTTTTTTAGTTCTCTATCCATTTAACTATTTTTATTAAATATAATATAAATTCATAATATTGTAAAAAGGATATCGTTATTTGAATATTAGAAATTCTAAGGTACATTAATTTAAGCCACGACTGGTACGAGAAGGATGCAGTTATTAATAAACAAGTATATTAAAGGAACAGCTGGTTCAATATCTTTGTAAACAACTCTCGAATATAAAAGTTTTTTGATCAACGACTTATTGATGTGAATGATAAATACATATTGCGATCAATGAGTCTATGCCCTTATGGCTGTGCTCCTCATCTCACGGTACCTATAACGGTACTACATTCTTAGCTGTAAGGCACTGATGTAAGTATTTAACAAGCGCCCTGCATATTATTCCCGGTCAAAGTAATGCAGCACATTACAATAACAACATATCGCATTGCTTCACTTTATCAAAGCACAAGTTTGATATTTTAAAGTTAAGTTAATTTATTTTATTATTCTTACAACCCAGCCCCCAACTGGTCTAACAAGTTGCAAGAGGGCCAGATCTTTTAAGCAGGGCATGAAAAAGCACCTGGGCTTCGATTCTGCTAAAGCAAAACGACACTCATACCGTAGACACTGCTAATAAAATCCAGTTATTTTTAGACTTTAAAGTAACACTGTTAAAGTCCCAAATTAAAAGGGTTTTTGAGAGAGTAACTCTTTTCATTTAATTTTGAATTTGACTTTAGGAATATAGAATCAAGAACCGATCAAGAACCAAGCGGTTCGGTGACTCTTTCCTCTGTTGCACCATTAAGGCCTGGAATTCATTACCAGCTCACGTGTTTCCTTCTTCCTACAGTCCTGGGTCTTTCAAGCGGGGCGTGAAAAAGCATATAATGAGGCCGTCAAGCTGAGTGCCACCATTGTCACACGGTATGTGTAGGTAATGGTGACCCTCTTTTCTGAGATTTTGCCTTCAGGCAAGGCGAAGTCTAATTGACGTGTTCTATATAAAAAAAATAGAAATAAAGGCTAAAATTTAATGCCATTTTTTGCAGTGGTGGTATGACCCTAGAGTATACATAAAACTTTTATGTATATGTATATGTTTTATGTATACTCTAAGGGTATGACAGTGGTTTTGCTTTAGTAGAATCGAGAGCCAGGTCCTTTAAGCGAAGCGTGAAAAAGCACCCGGCGAGGCCACCAAGCTGAAGGCCACCATTGTAACATTGCAATAGTGATTCTCTTAGAAGTTATTTTAGTATTATGTTATCTGTGACGAAGTTATGCCGCCAAACATCAAGTAGCTGTGACGATTTCTTACAACATGAGTGGCATGAGGAGTTAATCCCAGATAGTCTTGGCTTAGTAAGGATTTAAGTTCACGCTTGAGTAATACGAAACCGATAAACTAATTAGGGGAACTCGCCGCTGAGAAGGAACGGTGTTAATCCAAGATGTCTGTAATACCCAAGTAATACCATAGACTGTGACATAAAATTCTTTTTTTAATACCATTTAAGCGGCAGACAAGCACACGGCCCACTTGTAGAAAGTGATTACCGTGGCCTATGGACGTGTGCAACACCAGGGGAGTCATACTCGAGCTGCCAACCCTGTAAGCACAGAGTTTTTGTGCTGTCAGTGGAAAGATCAAATGCTTGTCCTGCTTTGTCTTCTACATTGTGTGCTGTACACACTGTGCCGTCAGTGTAAAAGACAAAGCAGGAAAGCTGGTCTTCCCACTGACTGCACAAAAATTCTCCAGTGACCTCTGGCTACACTACTCACCATCGGGATCACAACACAACTCAATCCCTTTCTTGGTTGAAAACACTCCAAATTTGGCTCTGAAACTTGAACTTGGAATGCAAAAAAACTAAAACGCGTTGGGTCCCAGCAGAGTAGAATTTGGTCCACCCCATCTCTTCCCATGCCGTGTTAAGGGTTAGGGCTGTTTAACACCAGACAGATATATACAGCCCAGACTCAGCCTCAGATGAATGGCTCGAGTTAACAATAGTGCCCTGAATACGGCAATAGGCTCACCCCCTATTACATGAGACCGAATTCAATGATTGGTGAAATGTGAGTGTTAATTCACCCCTGCCTAATCCTCCGGGTATGAAGGCGTGATTATAATGTATGTATGTAAATATTTTAAGATGTCTACCATACTACAAACGTGATTTTGATGTGGGTAGATAATGGTACTGAGACGTTGGTGCGCGAATCGGACATGCAATTGGCCGGTCTTTTATATGTACCATCTCAGATACGTTGGATTTCTTTGATATATGTACGGCTTAGCAATGATTGCCGGGTCCGCTAGGTACTAGTCGAACCGTTGATATTTACAACTTAGAGCTAAATCAATACTGCCACCTACGATCGTAGGCTGCTGTTCGCTATGACGTCACCATTATTCATTTCAACCGAACACAAATCTACCAATATCATCCATCTCGCTACATTTATACCGTAAACTAGAAAATAATGTTGTGAGCATTCACTAAGGAAGTTTTTAATATTGTATCTATACTACATAACATAACATAAACTCACACCTATATCCCCGAAGGGGTAGGCAGAGGTGCTAGCACCCACATTTCGCCAGTTTATGTTTAGGTCCCAATGTAATAGGTGGCGAGCCTATTGCCATCAACCGGGCACTTATAAACCTGCGATAAATACACACATAACTTCGAAAAGCATCGAAAAGTCATTGGTGTGTGCCATGGTATCTATACTAATCTATACTAATACATAAAAGGTGGGTATTTCCGTCCTAATTGAACAGTCCGACTGGGGAAGTATCTCCACCCTACAGAATACCACAGCTATAATAACCTCGTGTTGTGTTCCCGGGGGTGAGTAGAGTAGCCAAAGCTCACTGGAGAGTTTTTGTGCTGACAGTGGGAAGACCAAAGGCTTGTCCTGATTTTGTGTTCTGCACTGACGGCACAGAACACCTCTGTTCTTACAGGGTCGCCAGCACGGATGTGAATCCCCTAGTGTTACATACTTTCATAGGGCACGGTAACCACTTTCCATCAGGTGTGCCGTGTGCTTGTCTGCCACCAAAGTTGTAAAAAATAATAATTATAAAGTTGAAGCTTTTGTTTTTTTTTAACTCGCTAATCTCAGGAGATCTTTATCGTCTCTGGTTTGAATTGAAAAATTATTTATCAACGAAGGTTTTCAGCTACATATCATCACACTACAACTAAAACGGTTCTAATATTCTTTAAAAAAAAGCAAAAAAAAAGGAGCGAAACAGTGATAATAAATGTCAGCAAATTCGGCAAATTCCCATCCCCACATTATTTGAACACTACATATTAAGCTATAGGAGCTATTATTCCTAGGATGTGAACATAAAATATGAAATAAAACACATACAGATAACATAAAATTATGATAAAATCACGCGACTTCCTTTTTGCGTTGACTTCACGTTAAGACTGGATTTTTGTCCACAGGAACCTAACACCGCAATAAATGGTATCCTATGTCCTTGTCCTTGCCTAATCCATACAGTTGTTTTGCCGTAATTGAGTAACATATAAATAAACAAATTGTTACAAACTTTCATATTTTTATGACATTACTAGCCGATGCTTGCGGCTCCACCCGCGTTTGATGTCTTTTATCGCAAAAAAAAGTAACCTGTGCTGATTTTGATCATATTTCCGGTTCTCTCCAACAAAATGTAATTTGTAACCAAGACCTTTCTAAAATAAACATTATCAAAACCCCGTTCAATATTTGCGCCTGATAAGATTTCCAAAAAAAATGGGTTTAGAAACTTTAATTTCAGATAAACGAGGTTATTTAGATTTACAATACATTTACAGATAACTAATTAACAATTTTGTCGTAGTAAAAGCTTATTAGAAGTGGAATTATGAAGATAGAAGAAGCAAGAAGTACACCTATGTATTGTCAAGATCTCAACAAATGGTAACATGTATTGTGGTATTTGCCTACTGCAAGAGGAAAGAGGTAGGTATGACTATATTATGTAAGTATTAATTCCTACTATTAAGTAATCTGTGGTATTAGTAAACAAAAACCCATGTTTGAACTTTAGCCTTTTAGCAGAGCATAAATAAAACTTAACGGAAATCAACCGCACGCGAGGCTTTTAGCTTTATAGATACCATGTTTCATTTAAACTAAAAACTTAAAAGTTTATTAACTATTTGTACTAAGTAATTAAGAAATCACATTCACTTTTAGCCGCTTGAGTTTATTAGTTTTTGTTCGGTCTATGACGACTTTTCATTCGACTACGGCGAAGCAAAAGGAGGGTTATGATTTTAACAGGTGTATGTATGATTGTATGTATGTAGGTTCATCTGTACCCTCATAGTTTCTCAACCACTTATTAGAACTGGACAAATGAGGTATCATTAGAAACACCTTAGTCGTCCGCTGGTTATCGGCTATATACAGTGTCACTGAATCTAATGTGACGCCCCCTAGCGGTCATGAAGTTCTGTATTAAATAATAAATTTGAGATAAACATACTATTGTGTTTGGTATCAACTGAAGGGGCCCTTCTACGGATTTGAGATGACCCCGTTTTTTATTTTTACATGAGGAAATCCGAGGGAATACCCCCCGTCGCAGGAGCCAGCAGGCGTTTATGTCGGACTCAGACCAACCAAAACCGCACAGCCATATCCGGCTATCAGTTGCCGAAGGTGATACAATTTTGTACTGTATGGCGCTTATTTTAAATAGAAGTTACGACCGCAGTTAAATAGCAGCCTCACTGTATATTTAAAGCTACTATTTCTCTCTGACATATTTACTATTTGTATTTTCCTCAGCGAGACAGGTATTATTACACTTTATGCGCAATTCTGACATCAATGGGCAATTCACAGTAAAGCTACTGCATCGTAAAATAAAGTAAGTCTAGTCTGCTTTTGGCCATTACGGTCACAAACGTTCTAGAGATGCAAAATAATCATAGAGTGATGCGATGCAATTTTGAAGATAATATGTTTTTTGATGGATTTCAGTAAATATAGTATCAGAGGTCCAATTTTCGTAATAACAATCTGTATTTAAAGCTCAGTATAAAATTCTTGTTCGTGGTCCTGATGGAATCTGATCAGTGTGGTGATGGAGAAAGAATACAAGAATCATTACCCGGTCTCATCCGAAGGGTATCGTAAGAGGCGACCAACGGCAAAATACGTAGACAATATCACTGCGAGAGAAGGAAAACTCGAAATAAAACCCTGTACCAACCCGTCTGGCCAGCGTGGAAACAGTAGGTCGAATGTTGGGAGACATTGGGAGAGGCCTAGAATAGCTTAGAATTATCTATCTAATCTCAATCTAATATACGTCAATGCTTTAAACAGCAGTCAGGTGTTTGTTATTGAGAGTTAAAAAAAGACTCGACCGCTGTCTAAAGCATGCAAATAGTTTAATAGCAGGTGGTACCACAATCCTTTTGACAAATAATAGTATACTATTTTCTTACACCTATGGGTAGAATATAGAGCGATGTAAGTCGAACACTGTTGTCCGACTTCCCCACTTTGTGAGATTATGCATATTATTGGCTTACATGCAAATAAAGACATGGCTATAACCGCGGTAGCCTAGTGGTATGGGTAATGGACTGCAGAGACGAGGTCTCGGGTTCGATCCCAGGTTTTACCATGGCACACACCAATGACTTTTCGTTGCTTTTCGAACTTATGTGTGTATTTATCACAGGTTTATAAGTGCCTGGTTAATGGCAATAGGCTCGCCACCTATTACATTGGGACCTAAATGTGGGTGCTAGCACCTCTGCCTACCCCTTTGGGGATGTAGGCGTGAGTTTATGTTATGTTATGTTCTTTAACAGCCATCTTTGATTACTATTTTCAAATGGGATAAGTGGATGTATCGGAAAATGGGGTAGTGGGTGTACATATTTGACTCTACGTACTTATTGTTTTTTTTTTGTGCGCAAAATCCCCACGGATACCTCCCCACCAGAGCCGGTGGAAGAGGTTATGTCGGACTCGAACCGACCAAAACGCACGCCGCCTGTGGGTCGCTTTGGTTGCCGAAGGTGAGGTATATCCAGGCCGACCCAAGGCCATCGCTCACGATCTGACCCTCTGCTCGGGTGTGTGGGGACTACAGAGTCCCCAACTCGTCCCCGGAAACGGGGAGGCGCGCCAGGCGTGCCGCCAACGCGCTACGTACTTATTTTTTTTATTAATATAGTAATTAAAATAGTTAATGCGTCTATGCATAAATTAGCCTATGGCAGTCCACTGCTGGACATGTCATAGGCCTCTCCCAATGTGCGTCATTGCTCCCGATCCACCGTCTTCAGCATCCAGTCAATCGAACTTTAACGTTGCGACAATTTTTTATGAGTAACGTAAGCTGATAAAGATAACAGTAGGCTAAAGTTGTAGTCTCACCAATGATGGTCGTACTAATAGCAATAATGCTACAATTGTGGCTTTCAGCTTTACGGCCTTATCAGACTCTTTACCATACCCCAAGGTTAGGTAAATTTTAATGTGTGGATCTAGTTGATCGAATAAGCGAAGTGAGCGAGAGTCCCAGTTTTGACAAGGTGGCCGATTTTGCTTTCGTCCGTATGTCTGTTTGTTTGTCAGTTCCGGTCTAGAGAAAGATCTTAACCGATTTTCACCAAACTTGAATTTATGAACGGATCTTGATGATTGTTGCATAAAGCATCAAGGACCCAGGTTGATGTAAAAAAATCATACCACGTAAAGATGAACTTCGTCATAAAAAAACAGATGAGAAAAAAAAGGAGGGGGGGGGGATTCCTTTACTTACATCCAGAGATGTTTAAAATAAGAAGATACATATTGTTTTACCAGAAAGAAAAGAAAAAGAATTGATGGTGCAAGGGTGCTTGCAAGGTCTAATGTTCACTACTAGGATAGGAGGAACTAGGAGGAACTACTAGTAATGTTGTGATTCAAGCATTACATCATCGAAATAACTCTTCATAAACTTACAATCAGTTTTTCATCAGAGGTTAAGAAATACATCACATGCTTTTGTCTTACAACATTGAAGTACTTACTTATATTACCTACGTGGTCTCTACTTTTGTAAACCGTACCACAATACATAAAATACCTACGCACACCTCAGGACAAACCTGTGTGAGTGGAAAACACTCCTCAAACAAAAGTGTTTCCATTAAAACGCTATTAGTATGCAAATGCACGTTGCAACGCTATACCTAGCCTAGTACTTTGGCAATGGCCACACTATTCGCTAAGGTGAACATAAGTCATGATGCTAATCAACTATGCATTCAAAGTTGAAAGGCTACTCGCCATAGAATCGCTGCCTCACCTTCTCTACTCGCATTAATACCCTGACTACTGATGGACTTTAAATGTCGATAAAGAAAGAGGTCACTATCTGTTTAATGATAGACTGTGACCTTTATTCATCAGTATTTAATTGTAATATAATGTTGATGTGTAATATCTTGTAGCACTCGGTAAACAGTTGAACTTTTTTTTCAATCACATCATTTCCACATAGGGACCGTGAAAAGCAACTGCAAAAAGTTGAAAAAAAAACTGGACCGTAAATATCGTAATAAAATTCGATAAAATCAGTTTTATCCGCCGTGTGGTATCCGGCAGAGTACAATTTGGACCACCCCATCTCTTCCCATGCGGTGTCGCACAAGGCGACTAAGGGATAGCCTGATAGGGCTGTTTAACCTCAGACAGATATATACAGCCCAGACTCTACCTCAGATGCATGACTCGAGTCAACAATACTGCCTGGAAAACGGCATCAGGCTCACTCACTATAAAATGGGACCAAATACAATGATAGGTGAAATGTGGGTGTTAATTCACCTCTGCCTAACCCTCCGGGGATAAAGGGGTGATTATATGTACTATGTATGTATGTATGTAAAATCAGCTTTATTTCAACATGTGAATTTACTTAAGTTAAACATGACGTTAAGTAAAAATCATAATTTTAGAAAACGTAAGTAATTCAGGAGAAACTGCTCAGTACAGAATTCAATAACCCTAAAAGCTTTGTCCCGACTAAATGCCCGAGCTTCGTCGGAGGTGTATTTTTATGATAGACTATTTTCCCTACAACGTTTCATACGAAAAAGCTGCGGGGAATAAAGACTTACTTTACTACCAGGTGGCTTATAAGATAGGGTCGCAAACATTTTTTATTAATGACGCAAATAACGGCATCTGTTTAAATGGTCATGTCGCCAACAGCTACCGTGATAGATTAATGAATTATTTGTGTGACTGTACTTCGTATACGTTCATTATGTTTTGAAAATCAATTTCAAATTTGTTATCTTTAAATAAAAAATATTGTACCTTTATTCTACTTGTAAACGTATAAATTTTACGGAGTACCTACTTAACATTCAAAAATAACATTTTTACACATACATTATCCAACTTTTATAACCACAAATATGACTTTTCAATGGACTAGATATAATAATAATAATAATAATAATAATAATAATAATAATAATAATAATAATAATAATAATAATAATAATAATAATAAGATTAGCTCGGTACAAAAAATCAATGCAGAGGAAGACTGACAACAAGCTATTTACAACTAATGAAAAATCATTCTACAGATCACTAAATGAAAAATCAAACACCAAACTATCAGGCCTACCTACAGAAACTGAACTCAAAGACTACTGGACTGATCTATGGAAGAAACAGAGTCTACATAATGAGAACGCTGACTGGATAAATAAGGAAATAGAAAAATCAAAAACTATTGAACCGATGGAATTTGACGATATTACTGGCACCGATATTGAAGAGGTCACAAAAAAGATGAAAAACTGGAAAGCAGCGGGCATTGATGGTGTCCACAATTTCTGGTACAAAAAACTAACCATTTTTCATGATATACTTGGGAAAAATATCTGCAACATCATAAAAGGATCAGAAGACCTGCCAAAGTTTACAACGAAAGGTATAACATACATGCTCCCTAAAAGCTGTAACACCTCTGACCCATCTCAGTACCGCCCTATAACTTGCTTGCCTACACTTTATAAGTTAATAACATCCTGCATTACTCATAAAATCAATAGACACATAGAACTTAATAACATACTGGCAGAAGAACAAAAAGGGTGCAGGCAGAAACATATGGGATGCAAGGAGCAATTAATTATTGATTCTACCATTCTAAAACATGCAACTACTCATAATAGAAACTTACATTTAACTTACATAGACTACAAAAAAGCCTTTGATAGTGTACCTCACACATGGCTCATACATATCTTACAAATCTACAAAATAAATCCAAACATAATAAATTTTCTAAAAGGTGTTATGTCTGATTGGAGGACTTCGCTATCACTAACTATTAACTCAACAACGATCACAACAGAAGAAATTCCAATCGAAAATGGCATCTTCCAGGGCGATTCACTTAGTCCAATCTGGTTCTGCTTGGCCCTTAATCCATTATCTAACCTTTTAAATAACACAAATCACGGATATAAATTAACACCATACACTACAATCAATCACCTTATGTACATGGATGACATCAAAATTTTCACCAAATCTGAAAAAGAAATGAATAAGCTCATAAGAATCACATCTCAGTTTAGCACCGATATCAATATGGCGTTTGGCTTAGACAAATGCAAAACACTTCACTTACACAAAGGTAAAGTAAGTAACAACAACCAAAGTGATAGTAATGAAAACTCACCTGGACACATTAGATTCACAACAATGGAGGAAAATGACACATATAAATATTTA
Source organism: Eilema griseolum (assembly GCA_963662185.1). NCBI lineage: Eukaryota > Metazoa > Arthropoda > Insecta > Lepidoptera > Erebidae > Eilema > Eilema griseolum. The sequence continues at coordinate 10,000,140 of OY759238.1, read as the reverse complement.
GGGTTACATCAAGGAAAAACAATAAATCACACAGAAATTAAAAAAGATTTAAGCCAAGAATATATACGTAGACTAAACCAAATATGCAAAAGGTCACTTTACTCAAAAAACTTATTTAAAGCAATCAATACATATGCAATACCTGTACTGACTTACTCTTTTGGAATTGTCAAATGGACCTTCACGGATATAAACCAATTAGAAATAAAATCTAGGACAACACTCACAAAACACCTCTACCTCCACCCTAAATCAGCAATAGAACGGATGACCGTAAAAAGACAGAATGGCGGCAGAGGGATGATAGACTTGAAAATACTTTGGGAAGGGCAGGTACAAAAATTAAGAAATTTCTTTTATGAAAAATGTAACTTCAGTAATATCCACAAAGCAACGGTAGAATCCGACACAAATTACACACCACTAAATCTAACCGACAGAAGCAAAGGCTTTACTACTGAACAACATACAGAAAACCTGAAATTGACCAAATGGCGTAGTAAACAATTACACGGACGACACATTCACGATTTAGAACAAGCTCACATAGATTTCCAAGCATCAAATAAATGGTTAAAACTAGGCTCATTATTTCCCGAAACTGAGGGTTTCATGATAAGTATTCAAGATCAGATAGTAAATACAAAAAACTACAGGAAATTCATAATTAAAGACCCCAACACCTTAGATGACAAATGTAGGAAATGCCACCATCACTCTGAAACAATTCAACACATTACTGGAGCCTGCCCTAGTTTAGCTCAGTCAGATTACACACACCGACACAATCAAATAGCACAAATCATTCATCAGAAACTTGCCATCAATCATAAACTCATATCCAACAAACCTACGCCATACTACCAATACAATCCAAAACCTGTACTAGAGAGCACCAACCATAAACTATACTTTGATAGAGCAATATTAACAGATAAAACCATTCACAACAATAGACCCGACATCACTTTAATGGACAAACAAAATAAAACAGTATTTCTTATTGACATTGCAGTTCCCAACACCCACAATCTCAATAAAACCATAACTGAAAAAATAAACAAGTATACAGAACTGAAAGAAGAATTAATTAGAATTTGGAAAATGAATAGAGTCTACATAGTGCCTCTGGTGCTCTCTGGTACGGGAGTGATACCCAAACATTTAATACAAGCCCTCAAATCAATAGACATAGCCGAAAGTACATATATGACGATGCAAAAGGCTGCCATATTAAATACATGCCGCATAGTTCGCAAATTTCTCCAAGAAGATTTAAACAACCAACCCGTACTACCAGAACATGAAAGTCACTTGGTTTAGGCCCGTGATTTCATTAAATTTACCGAAGTGTCTTAAACACTTCGAGAATAAAGACAGCACATAATAATAATAATAATGTTTATTTCTCACCAAAACGTTTACATAACAAATCTCAAATAAAATACAGTAGAACGTAATTAATAAATTAGTACAAGGATCAATCAGAATTATGGCGGGCTGGCACCTGAACTAGGAGAATCCTGTGTCTCAGGCTACCAACCCTCCACCCCAGGCCAGAATCTAATATAATTTATAAATAAGGATGTGTGAAAATACGTGTGGGTGTGGGTGTGTGTGTGTATGTGTATGTGTATGTATGTGCGTGTGTGTGTGTGTGTGTGTGTGTGTGTGCGTGTGTGCGTGTGTGTGTGTGTGTGTGTGTGTGTGTGTGTGTGTGTGTGTGTGTGTGTGTGTGTGTGTTTTATGTATACATATGTTCGTGAATGTGTACGTATTTATATATATTATGTTTGGAAAATTGTCGTAATACAATATTAAAATGTTAACTATACGAATCACTTGCTTCCATTTAGTTGTTGGCCTGTAGCCCTGTACCCAGTATTAGACAATCTTTTATTCAATAAATTAGTGGTAATTACTCTTCAATTGGTATTAATGAACAGAAATGACAGGCTAACGAGCCTGTAGTTAATGGCACTTATTTGCACGAAAATGTACCGTTGAATTTGCATTTTGGCAAAGTTCCATTGTCCAACGAAGTACCTATTTTTTAAATTTCAAGGTTTATGTTTATGTTATGCCCGTCGCACACATTGGACAGGTGTGAGTTAATGTGCTTAACAGTTCTATATTTAATCTATTGTCAAGTCTATGAGGACTACTATTCGCGCAAACTTTTCTTAGACTTCTTTAGACAATGTGTATAATATTGATGAAAAATTATAAAAACCGGTTTTTTTTAATTGTGACCTACCTGATTACACATTGTGGATAATATTGGCGCTTGTTGGGTCAATGTATACAGCTCGCTTTATATGACTGAATGCATAATTATATGGATAATAAGCATAAAGCTCCTCGCTTGAAGAGATCGCTCTCAGCGATAATATTGTCATTGTGCAATCAACTACATGCTTGTAACTATGTACTTGTTGTCTGTAATCATGTGTTGGCGTAAGAATACTCTTTACAATTAACTAATCGTACGTAATACTACACAATTTATTTGGTGTATAATAGTGCCCATAAAAGTCCTTTGGGGCTCATCCCTTCTTTTCTGAGACTTTGCCTTCAGCTTACCATCAGGCAAGATGAAATCTAATTGACGTTTCCAATATAAATAAAAGAATCCTATCGGGTGAGTTCGGTTTAGATGAAATTGCTTTCGTCGAAGTGACTACCGTCTGATTTTCCAACCCTGACATGAAAACAGACGCACAACCGGCACATGAACAACAAAGATCTTAGAGGGGCACCGCAGTCACGTCATAAAATGTCCTCTATTTATTGGCAGTTCGCAATTTTCGTGATATCTTTTGATTATTTGATGATTAATTGTGCTATCTACGGCGGACTATGACGGAGGGGGAGCTCAAATCCCCTTCCCGTTTCTCTCGCGACTTGGTGTAATGATAAATGCCGTAACTATACACTCAGCGGTAGGTATGGCGTTTCTCAATCGTCATAAATTCAATTATATTCGAGTAATAACTTCCAACATTCTAACAAAACTCATCACAATAAACCATTGAAAAATAAAGAAAACCTTACAATTTCACCTATTCTTTATCGTCCGTATCATCGACTCTCAAACTCAATGTATAATGAACAACTTTCGTCGAGAAATGTAATTACAGCAAAGAGTGACCCGTGGTAATCATTTTATAACAATAGGCTTATTGTAGGCTCAAATTTAATGGGCCTCACACATTAATTACTATGAGAGCGAACGCGCTATAAATGTAATGAATATAATATTCTATGCTATGACATAGTTAGGTGTGTATTATAACATACTAGCTGTCGCAACGTTGTTTTGCCATGTTAAAAAAATTAGGGTGGACTACCCTTAGAAATGCTAATGGGGGATGAAAAATAGATGTTGTCCGATTCTCATTCCTACTCAATATGCTCACAAAACTTCATGAGAATCGGTCAAGCCGTTTCGGAGGAGTACGGGAACGAACATTGTGACACGAGAATTTTATATATAAGATATACCTACATTTATAATATTTTTACGGGAATTAACGTGATCATGGCATAGGTACATTACATACATACCTACGTTTGATTTACCTGACGTTTCAACCAGGTTACACTGGCCGTGGTCACAGGCTGACTGGCTCATTGGTGCACGCCTGCCGTCTTCGAGTCCGTGAGTCTTAATCTACCCGCACATTCTCAATATTTTTAATAATTTCGTTTCGCCATGTACCGTCACACTTACACTACAGTTACAGTGTCCCTATTCTGTAAGCAAAATGGCCGACTGCGCAGAAAAGCGAGGTTGCATGCTTTGAATCGCGTTAATTTCCGTAAATATTATTGTATATCATGGAACGCGAAAGTTTAAAAGTTAGTGTACCTACATTTATTACACATATACAGCGCTATCTAGACCCCAAGCTAAGGATAGTTTATGTACGTTACAGAATGAGATTTCTTTTAGTAAAAAATACTTAATACAAATATATAATATCAACCTTATTTTGCATGTAATGTGTTTTTTTTTAAATAGGACACGTCAATTAGACTTCGCCTTGTCCGATGGTAAGCTGAAGGCAAAGTCTCAGAAAAGAGAGTCACCATTACTTACACATACCATGTGACAATGGTGACACTCAGCTTGATGGCCTCATCATATGCTTTTACTTACTACTACTTTATTGTTATTCTATTTTATAAGTGATTGTTAGAATTCAATTCAATTTAAGCATAAAATTAGTTGTACCTATCTATCTAATGTTTGCATGTCACGATGGTTGTCAAAATGTGTTTTATGCTCATAAATTGTTTGTCACCTTTGTACTTATTATTATAATACAAATAAATGCTTTACACTGTGATATTAGTGACATTACATGCAAAGTAATTCGCACAGATCGAATGCTCTAGTAACTGACGCCGCCATTTAGGTCATTATAGAAGCCCTGAAGTTATTTAGGCCTACACCACACATAACGGAATGGTCTTGCGGATTTTCCGCGTTGGAACGCCAATACGACATGTTAGCATTTTGATAACGCGATAAAAAATCCAATCATCCGCGCAGTGCTCTCATTATATCATATAAATGCAATATAATAATAGCCGCGTGGTTCCCGGCAGAGTAGAATTTGGGCCACCCTATCTCTTCCCATGCGGTGTCGTACAAGGCGACTAAGGGATAGGGAAGTTTATCATCAGACAGATATATACAGCCCAGACTCAGCCTCAGATGCATGCCTCGAGACAACAATAGTGCCCGGAATACGGCAATAGTCTCACCCCCTATTACGTGGGACCGAATTCAATGATTGGTGAAATGTGAGCGTTAATTCACCCCTGCCTAACCCTCCGGGGATAAAGGCGTGATTATGCGTAAATGCAATCATTTGTATTGAAGTTCCGATGCGGAAGATCTGCTGCGGCATTTCTGTCGAGTGCAACGTAAGCCTTAGAATATACAACTCTATCATATTTCATAACTAATTATAAGCTGCCGAAGTTCTTTATCATATCCATACCATACATACACCAGCAATTATCTTGGATCATACTTTCCACTTCAATTTTATCTTTCATATTAATTAAAAATTACTATTGTAAGATTTGGCGTATTGTCGGTGAAGTTCAACTATTTTTTTAGGTATACAACTTTGGTGGCAGACAAGCACACGGCCCACCGGATGTAAAGCGGGTCACAGTAACCCATGAACGTGTGCTACACCAAGGGAGTCACACCCGTGCTACTGACCATGTAAGAACAAATAGTTTTTAGTAACTATTTATTGCTTACGAGTATACGTCTCTCGAACTTGTTGCACCAAAAAAAAAATTGGGACTGCTAATCATACAATTCACTGGTAAATCTCTCTCTACAATATTATTATTATTGATTTATTGATGAGTTATTTTTATTCATTCACCCAACCAATTATGGTTAATTGTTTTGCAATCGCACGGTAAGACGTCACGTCACACCTTGTCATTTCAAATTATGGAACTCATGGGTGCCTCCGAGAACGCTGTCAAGATGGCTGGACATAGGGCAAACAAAACCTGACAAATGATATGCCATCGACAAGATGGCAGAAGAAGATTTCTATGTTTATGTTTTCATAGTACCTACTAATTGGCCGTTTAATAAATGTTCGATGTTCTTCCAGGGAATCACCTAAATTTTGCCAATGTCTATAAAATATATTTCCGTGTGTCTGCCCCCCACAGGTGGTCGATCAGAACGTTTAGGGGGCACCACTTAATAAAAAGAGACAATGAAGTACCGTATTCAAAAATATTCAAACTGTGTTCTAAATTCAAACCCAACACAAAAATGCAATCCTACAAACAGCAAAAAGTTTGCATGCGTGAAAATGCTCTGTTAGTTGTAGGTTCGTGGTCATAATTATGATTAATGATTCAATTATTGTTGAACTTTCACTCAACAGTTGTAATAACGTGTAAAACATTATCCAATCTATTGAGTGATCACTCGAGAATTCAACGCTTACATAACACTACAACAGTGTTGAGTTCATATTGTAATTTAATTAATGATTTTATGATTGAAAAATTCTGATTAATAGTTAGTTTTGGGATTAGATTCGAATTATTCAAACTGATTTACTGGCGATGGCCTGTTAACCTCGAGTTTTGATAAAGACATTCCACTTGGTTTATATTTTCCCACTTACTTCAACTTTATAAATATAACTATCCTACATAAATAAGATTAGCGCAGTAAGTTTTACAACAATCTAGTGCTTCGTAGGAGCGACTGTTATCTGACTTTCCAACTTAAATAGGAAGGCCTATGCCTTAAATAGGTACCTACCATCTTGCAGGTGAAGTCGGCTAGGGCTAAAAAAAAAAGGCTTTGGTGGTATCCATACTGTCATTCACCCAGTTGAGTCGTAAAATACGATTACTAAGTGGAGACTACATGCCAAGTAGGTATGTAGTCTCCACTTAATTATCACATAGGTATAAGAGTAGTTGCTATAATTCCTACTATAGTGTTTTTTTTAATATCTACACACACAGTACTAGGTACCATTCCATCGAAGGCCGAAACAATCGTATGGCCATACCCAAATACAAATACCAAAGGTATTCTAAAGATCATTCAGGCTAATGGCAGCACATTTAGGAATTTTCGTAGTTATACTGTAATTAACTACCTGCGGCATCACATATGGATGAGTAGTTTCCCACAGTTAACATAATTTGTTAGACTGAAGATCTTTTATCATGAACACTAACAGTTCATTCCATTCTAATGTATCTATGTTCATTATATTATGTATTTGCAATTAGTATTAGTGGCGTGTCCTAGATAAAAAACTGGTGGTACTGGTGGTAGAAACTTGGTGGCAACTGGTGGTATAAACTTGGTGGCAACTGGTGGTAGAAACTTGGTGGCACAAATTTGTCTCAAGTTTCGACCGGGTAGGTACCACCGTGCACTATTGCGAAAAACCCTCCATAGCAATTCAATCTCGGTTGGATTGTGTTCAGGGGTCAGCATGTGCATAGCCGGGCAGAGGTGGTGGTTGTCGCAGCACTAGTGGGACCAGTGGGTCTTGGCGTAGTCTAGTGGGGATGGCACGGGGCGATGCGCCGAACAGGGAGACCTGTAGAAACGGTGGTGCCGCTGGCCGCCCGCGGTATAGTACAGGGGCCCAACTGGGGTTAACCACCTTGGGAGGCGGCCTCACCAGGCCGCGCATAATCCCGATATGGTTCGTCGTGCCGGTTGGTGACCGGATTTGGGAGCCCGGCGACCATACTCGGGGGGGTACGGGGGCCCTTCCGTTCGGCGCGTCGGCTCTCGCCATGCCTCACATTCATAGATAAAACCAATATCCCGCGCTTTGTCACACGGTGCTGCGGCGGCAATCACTTCTTTTTTCACGCCTTCTCCCACCCAAACTCATGGCAGCGCAATTTACAGAAAAAGGCAACACAGCGGCTCGTCACACTCCCAAAAGCTTGCTATTTGAAGTGGAGTCCACTAGCATCTGTGGGCTCCATGCAAACCTCAACGCCGTCCACCAACACCTAGAGACGGCGAAACCTGCCATGTTTTTTCTAACGGAGACGCAAATACACCGCCCTGACGACACGACCTACTTGCTCTACCCTGGCTATGTTCTTGAGGAAAGTTTTCGTGCAAAAGCCGGGGTGTGCGTGTTTGTTAGGGCGGATGTTTGCTGTCGCCGTTTGCGCTGCCTAGAGGACCCATCCTTCTCCGTCCTTTGGGTACACGTAGACCATGGCCCTACGAGTCAGATCTATGTGTGCCTCTACCGTTCCCATACAGGAGATGCTGAGACAACTCGACTCTTTGAATATCTGAGTCAGGCGGCAGATGATGCGCAGGAGCGATTTCCGAATGCCGAAATGGTATTTTTGGGGGATTTTAACGCCCACCACGAGATCTGGTTGGGCTCCTCCAAAACAGACCATGCGGGAAGAGCCGCCCACGCATTTGCTCTGGCGCACGGCCTGACCCAATTGGTGCACGAGGTCACTAGGATACCAAGAAGGTCGGGCCAAGCACCTTCTCTGCTAGACCTTCTGCTGACGAGTGATCCGGACCGGTACAGTGTATCGGTGCGAGTCGCGTTAGGCAACTCTGACCACTGCCTGGTCTGTTCCACGGTGCCTATTATGGCGCCTCCACGACCAGTGCGGGGGAAGCGGCGTCTCTGGCACTACTCGTCAGCGGACTGGGATGGACTTCGTGACTATTTTGCGTCCATCCCGTGGGTTGAGCGCTGCTTTGAAGGTAAGAACCCATCGGATTGTGCTACTGCTGTCGCCGGTGAGATCGGTCTGGGTATGGAATACTATATCTCATACACCGATGTCACCGGTGACCGCGGGGTGCGCCCTTGGTACGGGCGCGAGTGCGCGGAAGCTGTTGAACAAAAACAGTCTGCGTACCGCGCTTGGGTAAGGGCGCGCGCCACGCGCCATCCCAATCTGGGCCACTTCAAGGCGGCGTACAACAGAGCCACAAAGGTCTGTAGAAGGGCCTATGTCAGAGCGGATGCCCTGCGCATAGCGCGGCTTGGTCAAGAGCTAGTGATGCATCCCACGGGAAGCCGTGGCTACTGGCGACTGGCTAAAGCCGTGCAAGCCAACTTCTGTCAGCCTTCGCTGCCTCCGCTGCGTAACCCTGATGGATCCCTGGCCCATGAGCCGCAAGAGAAGGCAAATCTGCTGGCTAATCTCTTTGCGGCCAACTCCCGAATCGATGATTGTGGTACCCAGCCACCAACACTACCCGACAGTGACCACGCGATGCCTGATATCCATATCAGGCAACGCGATGTCCGTGCAGTGCTGCAATCACTCGATGTCCGGAAAGCCAGTGGTCCGGATGGTATTCCAGCGGTAGTTTTGAAAAAATGTGCAGCGGAGTTGTCTCCAATGCTTACGCGCCTGTACCGGCTATCCTACAGTTCGGGTACAGTGCCTTTGCCTTGGAAAGAGGCGAATGTTCAGCCGATTCCCAAGAAGGGGGATCGCTCGAAGCCAGCCAACTATCGACCCATAGCCGTCACCTCAGTGCTGTGCAAAGTGTTCGAGCACATAATTAACAAACAGCTCATGCGACACCTAGAGGATCACTCCTTAATTAATGACCGGCAATATGGCTTCAGACCGAAACGGTCAACGGGTGATCTTCTAGCATACGTTACCCATCTTTGGGGTGAGGCTATGGACAAGCACGGCGAGTCACTGGCAATTAGTCTTGACATCGCCAAAGCTTTCGATAGAGTCTGGCACAAATCGCTTCTTTCTAAGCTACCTGCCTTTGGTCTGCCTTCCTGCAGGGGCGCCGTATTCGCGTCCTTTGTGACGGACGAGCTTCGGAGTTTCTGCAGGTTAATGCTGGCGTGCCTCAGGGGTCCGTCTTATCACCCACTCTCTTTCTTCTGCATATCAACGACATGCTGTCTACCGGCAATGTTCATTGTTATGCAGACGATAGCACTTTACATGGGAGTTATCATGGACATCCAGCGGCCAAGCAGTCAGATATCGCAGAGAAAAGGCAGCTTCTTGTCACTGAGCTTGACGGGGTCCTGAATCACATTTCTCAATGGGGCTCTGAGAACCTGGTTGAGTTCAATGCCAAGAAGACGCAGGCATGTGCGTTTACAGCAAAAGTATCTTCTTTCCTTCAGGACAATCTCAATATCCTAGGTATGGATGTTCGCTGCAACCTGAATAACAAAAACTACATCGAAAGCATCATCAAAACAGCCTCACGAAAACTCGGAGTCCTGAACAGAGTGAGACGATTTTTCACGCCGGAGCAGCGGTGTCTTCTATACAAGACACAAATTCGCTCCTGTGTGGAGTACTGCTCGCATCTCTGGGATGGTTCAGCAAAGTACTTACTAGATGCTCTCGACAGGTTGCAGCGACGTGCGATCCGCATCATTGGGAATCCCGAGATCACGAACACCCTAGAACCTTTACAGCTGCGTAGAGATGTTGCGTCAATGGCTGTATTTTACCGTCTGTACCATGGGGAGTGTTCTGATGAGCTCTTCCAATTAGTCCCACCCTCCCCTTTCCTACACAGGACAACGCGTGCAGGTCTTAGATGTCATCCGCACACGGTGCAAAACATCCGATCAAGAACCAAGCGGTTCGGAGACTCTTTCCTCTGTCGCACCATTAAGGCCTGGAATTCATTACCAGCTCACGTGTTTCCTTCTTCCTACAGTCCCGGGTCCTTTAAGCGGGGCGTGAAAAAGCATATGATAAGGCCGTCAAGCTGAGTGTCACCATTGTCACACGGTATGTGTAAGTAATGGTGACCCTCTTTTCTGGGATTTTGCCTTCAGCTTACCATCAGGCAAGGCGAAGTCCAATTGACGTGTCCTATATAAAAAAAAAAAAAAAAAAAAAAATATGAGTACAGTAAGTATTAAATTTATTTACATTTCTAGTATAAACATGATCGCGAGTTTGTGTCGTGTATTTATGTTTTGGTTGTTTTGTATGTGATAATAAGGATTAAGTAAACTAGTATAAAGTATTATTTATCTACTTTTTAAATACTTACTGGTTTTTGCAGCAGAATAGTCGTAGTTTCACCAATATTAAATAAACATCTACTATTGTAATGTTTATAAATAATATTTATGACGTAGACACCTATAAGTTTACTATTGCTAATCTATTCATCGTTATTGTCAAATATTATAATTTACATTTGACCACATTTCACAATAATAATGGTCTAAAAAAATATTAAGTTTCATACCATAGAATTTACTATTTTATTGATATATTTAGTTGACTATTTTTGACATATAATAAAAAGTGACTGATTTGACTGACAGTTCACTACCCCATTCCTATTGACAATATTAATTTTGAAAGTGTCGATCATCTCAAAATAAAGTAAAAAAGTAAATAATTGGTTTTAAAACTATAAATATGTACCTACTATTAAAAAATCTATCACTGGCTCATGTTTTCAAATATTTCTCAAACATGTTTTATGTATATTATTTTAATATATTATTAGGAGATCTATATATGTTTGATAAATTGAATGACTCAGTATCATTATTGAAAAATAAATAATATACCTTTCATTATAGTTACAGTTTATGAGCAAAAACTTCATAACGAGGGTCTTAAAACAAATATTTCAATTTAATCTAGGAAGTAGTCTATATCATCATGAAGGTTGTAATACAAGCAATGAAAAAGGTTTATTTTTACGTTTTTCAAGTAACCATCATCTGCAAATTGGAAACTTTGCAATAAAAGCGAACAAATTGCTCTACGCCACTTGGCACCATATAATTATTGTTAATTTATTCTTACGAAATAGGAGTTCATCTTACTTAACTGGCTGTCTGTAAAAACGGTATACAATTATCAAATGGCTTTTCAGAGAAATCCTTTGTGGTATTCCATTATCTTCGATACATAATTTCGATTTTACGGTACCCACAAATGTAACGGTACATTGAAATTGCTAAATCAGGCTAAATCAGCTAAATATTTATCGAGAGTAGCAAAAATGTTCAATAGTTTAAAACATCTTAATGTTATTGTTGAGAAATAACAAAAAAATAGAATTCGAGATTTGATTGCCAATAATTGTATCGTGACTATGGCAAACGTTCGCACTTAGAATCTCAAGTCTTAATCAAGCTATTGTATACGATCTAAATGGACTTATTGTAACGGGTTATGGTAGCTATAACATATCAATTGATGCTATCGAAACCACAAAAGAAATCGATCTCAAATATCCAAGCTAACCCGTATTGCATCACTGCAAAACCTGGCAGATCGTCCATTTTGTGCACACATTTTGTTTCCGTGTTATATAATCGTAGACATATTCTGTATCATTATAGACAAGTGATAATTTGCCGCATTAAGATAAATTGCGCTAAATGTATTGTTTAGGATAATCGAAAGTTGATGGTCAAGGTTAAACTTACGTACCATATCGCACTGAGCTTCACCGTCGTCGTCATAGAATATTGTGTCGCAGTCGTCCATCCTGCGGCTGAAAGCGCCCACCTCACTCCTCAGCAGGCCGCGCCAGCCCCTTCATCAATAGTGGCACACGCGGCCGGACCACCGGCATCCGAACTTGCACTAATTGTTTACGGTTAGACACTAACACCCAGTTTGGAGACCACTGTCGTAACGAATTGAACGATCAAAATCTTCGGGATAATCCGATGAGTCACGCGATGTTGAGCAGACTAGGTGCAACACTGGCGAGCTCAACAGACACTAGCACACACTTTAGTAAGTGTGGGTGTCCTTAACTAGCTGAATAAGCCGCAACCTCGAGGAGGCGCCTCGCGTTCACGGTAGATTTTTTGGATACGAAGTGGCGGATGAGACGATTGATTGTGTATTTTTTTGTTGTTCAAGGGCGATTCGGTGAGTGAGCTAGGTTTCAGATGGTGTTTTTGTGCCCAACTGCGTAGATAGGGGCGGTCGGCCAGGGTGAAGGCGGCGCGCGCACTCAACAGGGTGCATTGATCGGGGCCCTACTGCGCATGTCCGCTCGTGAGATTTCTCGACTGTTTTGACGTTTACTCCAGGAACCTTTCTTTATAATGTTGGGGGACACGCTGAGTGTTCAACTCAGCGTGTTTAGGTATGCGCAATGATTTTTTTCAATATAGTAATGCTATTTAAACGCGTAGATAATACATACCATTAATAAGGAATATGTAGTAATTTCTTTTTTTTCTTTCTTCAAAATATGTACGTATGTAAATTAAAATCTAAATATTCCTAACAACATGCTTTCCAACGTCAATTGTTAAAAAAACCTCTATTAGAATCGTACAACAAATGGGACTTCAATCTCATTTCAACGAGACGCTCCATTAAGCAATATTTCTCACATGTTTTTATAGGTAAGTAGGTACTTAGATAATGGATACAATGCAGTCACCTGCTTGGTTTGTTTTTTTTTAAATGAAGAGCGAATCGAAGAATATCGACCTTCTAGTTGTTTACAAAAAGATCGTGAATGCAGTCGAACTATAAAAGGAAAGTCAGATAAATGTGTATTTACGATAGCCGTTCACAAAAACTAATATTTAATAGAAACACTATGTAGCTGTGCTACAGCTGTTGATACCGGCGTCCGTTTTAACCCTCTGTATGTATGTATGTTTAAGCTACGTTGAATAAAAATATTTTCTTTCTTTTCTTTCTATCTTTTCTTTCTTTCTTTTCTCTCTTTCTTTTCTTTCTTTCTTTTCTTTCTTTCTTTTCTTTCTATCTTTTCTTTCTGTAGGTAGGAACTCGATTCTATTCCGTATTCCAACCTTTCGAGTCTCCCTGTCATTTTTTTTTATTTGTTCAGTTCCTAGGGATTGTATTGGTAAGTAGCCCAGTAGCCTATATACCTAACATTATCTTAATTAATTTATATCTCTTACTATGCCTGGAGTGTATTTATATGTGAACAACAATTTTATGAGATTTCATTACCACATAAATAATGAAGTTTGAACTTCTAAATTCATGTAATTTAAATTAAAATGCTTTATTATGTAGATTTCATCTATTTAAAAATCTAATTAAACATATTCAACTAAATATATGCGACGCACTGGAATGAAACAAAATATCACACACCAAATCTTAAGATTCCATTATTAAAATCTTTTGTTATGATAAAAATAATAATTAAAATTAAGATAATAAGTCCTTGACTCGGGTCGGGCAGTCATTATTTCACACAGCGACAAGTTAGAGTACTATGTAAGCTGTACAAAACGAAATCCAACATTGGTAATATTGATAGGTATGATACACAGATAAAAGTGCTGAGTTTTGGAGTTCTTTGTGGGGTTTTGTTTGTTTCAAGTAAAGCGCTGCAGAATAGTTAATTAGGCGAATTCATCCCTCAAAGATGACATCATTAATAAACGCTAATATTAATTACGGAAGGTCTACTGTTTAAAAAATTACAATACGGGTTATTGTGACTTTTTTTTTTCATACCACTTAGGTGGCAGACAAGCACCTGATGGAAAGTGGTTACCGTGGTCGATGGACGTGTGTAATACCAGAGAAGCCACACTCGCGCTGCCGACCCTGTAAGCACAGTCTCTGTGCCGTCAGTGTAGAGGACAAAGTAGGATAAGCCTTTAGTGACCCCACTGACAGCACAAATTCTCCAGTGAGCTCTGGCTATCCTTCTCACCGCTCTGAGAACACAACACCAACTTATTATAACCGCGGTATTCTGTAGGGCGGAGGTACTTCCCCAGTCGGACTCCTTAATTGGGCGGAACTACCGCCGTGTCCTACTTCCTATAATTATATTATTATGTCTTTTTAATGATATCTTGTAATTCTCTGTAGATTTAATAATTTGTGTGCTTATAATAATGGTTAAATTAGCGTTTATTTTCTTTAAGATGCCGATTTTAATACTGTAATCGACCAACAATCGAGCATCCAATGGCTGCCTTAAAACATAAGTGCATGTACGAAAATGTATTTGTATTGGTGTTTTTAACCAATTTGAATCTTAAATAAATAAATTTTAATAAATATGCACTAGAGACCGTGGTCCAATGATCTGATATACCTATTAGTTTAATTTTAAATACTGTGGCGCATTTATTTCGGCCTAACTTGTGCAGTCAGCCAAACGTTTTATGTCATCCAAAATAATGACTGTCTTATTAAGAGTACCCACATAAACAAGTTCTGTTTCTAAATAGTGTCATAGTTGTCACAGCAGGTGAACTGTCCCGATCTATGTCAAGGCGCTCGGGACAAGCGGGCATTCACTGTGCTCTACTAAGGGTTACCTTTGAGTTTAGAGTGAACAACCTGTATAAGGTACATCATGTTGTATGAAAACTGGAATAGAAACGGGGTTACCGTAAACAGGGCTGGTATCCGTTTTACTAACGTTTTCTAAATGGATGAGATTTCTGGTATATTTATGTTTGTACCTCTACCACCTTTGTTGTTTGTACACCCATTAAGTTGTGGAAGTCAGAGGCAGTCGCTTCACGGAAAATATCGAACTTCAGCTAAATCCACAGTTAGACGTGTAATGTGGACCCTAGATTTCGAGGTGAAAGCCTCGGATGCGACTAGGATTACCGCTAAGATGAAGTAGAAGATTCACTGGTTTTCTAACTCAATAGGTGATTCACAAAAATCATCTAAAAAGTCTCAATTCATTTCAATCCAAAACGATGCTTGAATAGATTTATGAATTAAAATTCTCCTTTCAATCTCCTTTTGTTTCTTTTAGTGAATGCACATACAACATCGATACAAACCTTAATAGACAAAGGACCGTACCCTAATTTTAAATTGCTCATTCGAACAGCTGAAATTTCGATTAAGTACGGCAGTGGGCTACGAGCGTTGGATTGTGCCCACTCACGTGTTTGATTCGTGAGTCATTAATTCATCATTGTGTGCCCAACACGATTAAAAATTTTTGTTTAGTTTACCTTTTCCTGATCTAACTTTCCACTTTGGATTTAGGTAATCTTTACCATCGACAATAATATTTAGTATATCGTACTAATCAAGATATGTTCAACAAGTAAATAAAACAAAATCGAAGTCATGTTTATTCAAACGATATTTTTCTCAAGTTTGAGTGGGGTGAATAAGAAATTTACAACGCGTGGTGAATATTTGTGGGGCGAATTCGGAGCGAACGGAAAAAAATTATTGTCATTGTTTGCGTCAAAAGTAGGGGCTACTACTATTATCGGTTCTGCGATAGGGGTAACATATACAACTATTATACAACATACATTATTTATTAGCACGGTGAGCGATATCTTTTTGTTATGTCATCAATGAGGGTCCATTTTTGTTTCATGTCCCAAATGTGTCCCGTATAATCAGTGAAGTAGTAGGTAGGTACATAGAAATCATTGAGATAGATCCATAAAATTACTCTGTATAAGTACTGCAAGAGCTAATCACGCGAATTATACTTGACGATATGACATTTTGCAAATTATTTCGAGTAGTAGTAGAACAAAGGGCGGAATCGTGACGTCTTGATGCCGTTTAAAATGTCAAGGGAATGTTTTTATGTTATGCGAACACAAAATGGCTTCAAAGTCGAGTTCTTATAAATAATAATAGGTACGTATAAGGCAGAAGTAAAGCCGTTATAGATACTTTGAGTAAATATAACAAAGCTCTAATGTGTCTAACAAGCGGGGATCAGTCAAGCGATAACCCTATTTCATGGGTAAATGTTGCTAAAAGGTAAAATATTGTCGTGTTTGTAACCAACGTAATTTATAAGCGACATATTATTCCATATAATATGTATGACATGTCATCAAGCCAACCTTACCAGCAAGTCGTTACACCTGCAGAATAATAGACAAGACTGGCGCAGACTTCCTCTTTGAAATGAGGGTCAAACGATAGTCGTATTATGGAGCTATAGGAGAGTGAACATTGGACTTCAAAATAAAAATTATGTGAGAAAATAATATTAGCAATTAGATGAGGTATAATATTATGTTGCTTCCAATTGCAAAATGCCTATTTTCATAAACCTTTTTTACCAGATGAACTTTTTATCAGATGTATGAAAACAATCATGAAAGTAGAAGAAGCGAAAGAGGTATGCCAGGATTGTGGCAAGTGGAAAACAGTAGTATCTGCCTACCCCACTGGGAAATAGGCGTGACTGTATGTATGTATGTATGTATGAACTTTTTCCCTGTGACATCAAAGTCATATAACATTCTTTGAATTTAATTGTAACGAGACCTGGATAAGAGACATCATTACAAAGGTCAACATCAATTTAATTTGTCACGCGAGAGTGACAAACGTGTTGCATCACAGACAACTAACACTTTTCCTTTTAACTCTTCGAACAACAATCAACATCAAGTTATGTGAAGATCTCTCCTATAAAATTTCACTTGACACATTCCCATTGTAATTAATTAACAATGCAATAGGAAAAAGATTAACAGTTGTGTTTTAGATCCCTTGTTTTCTTACTATTGTCATGTCATCATATAATGTCATATACCATGCTTGATTACCGATTTTCTTTCTAAAATTTTATTATTATTGATGAATTATGAAGTGATATTGATATAAAAATTTCGGACGCAGTTTTTTTACGCTTCAATAATTATTTATCAGGCACACTTATTTACTTGATAAGGAAAATGTAGAAAAGCGCTTAAACAGGACCTCCATTCTTTATGCGTAACATAAAGTATAAAATTTAATGCCTCTGTGGCGTAGCGGTAGTGAACGCGACTGCTACGCAGGAGACGCGGGTTCGATCCCCGCTCAGTGCAAATATTTGTATGCATGAATATGGGTATTTGCAAAAAAAAAGTATTTAAGTATGTTTATCCGTATTCTAGATTCCATAACACAAGCTAGTTAAACTATGCTTACCATGGGTCTAGATAGCGTTGTGTACAATGTTGTAGAATATTATTTAGAATATTTAATTTAGCAGAATCGAGGTCCAGGTTTCCAAATTTCTTCATAGTACGCTAAAAGATTTCGATTCCGAATTATATTTTTTGGTTATACAACTTAGGTGGCAGACAAGCACACCTGATGGAAAGTGGTTACCGTGACCTATGAACGTGTGTAACAACAGTGGAGTCACATCCGTGCTGCGGACCCACTTCCCCAGTCGGACTGCTCAATTCGGACGGGAATACCGTCGTGTCCTACCTCCTCCAATATTAATGCGACGACGCCCATTTATACAACTCTAAATCATCGCAAAACTTCGTGTTGTGTTCCCAGCGGTGAGTAGGGTAGCCAGAGCTCACTGGAGAATTTGTGCTGTCTGTTGGAAGACTAAAGGATTGTCCTGCTTTGTCTTCTACTGACGGCACAGAAACTCTGTACTTACAGGGTTGGCAGCGCGACTGTGACTCCTCTGGTGTTACAGACGTCCATAGGTCACGGTAACCACTTTCCATCAGGTGGGGCGTGTGCTTGCCTGCCAACTAAGTGGTATATAAAAAAAAAATCGTATCATCATGAAAAAATCCCTAAATGCTTATTTAATATGTGTATATGGATAAACCTTTCTTCAATTTTATTTTTTACATTTCAGCGAGCTCGTTGACACCGCACGCCTTAAGTTAGGTTACTTTAGATGCAGTATATATATCAGAATGAAGAAATTGGAACTCCGCGAATTGGTCAATTGATTACTCATGTTGTGACTGAGATTGACAATTGTTGCCAAAAAGTTGTTATAGACCAATAATCTCATTGTGAAGTTTCACATAATGTGTTTTAGTATAAACCTAATTGAATATCTCCCAAATCAATTAAACGAGCTAGCCAGCATAACGAAACGCGGCGTGAGAATATACCTGAGTGGGACATCATCTCAGCATTGTAATGAACAGTGTGAGTGTAGTCCTCAATTAATTCTAAACAAATGCGTTTACTATTATTTCCCCACGTTTCTTATGTTCGTTTTTTGGTACGTTATAAAAGAAAATCCTACGCTGCATCTGTCTGTCTGTCTGTCTGTCTGTCTGTCTGTCTGTCTGTCTGTCTGTCTGAATGTCTGTCTGTCTGTCTGTCTAAACGCGATAAACTCAAAAAATTTCACACTGATTCATATAGTTGTCATCAAAATATAAAACATGAATACTTATTTTATGAAATAAAATAAGACGATAATTAATAGTAAAATACTCGCTGGGATATTTACTATATTTTTTAAGTTTATTGAGTAGGTACCTATATAAAGTATCGGATACTCGATAAACTTTAAAAACATTTAAATATCCCAGCGAGTATTTTACTATTAATGTAAATGACCATCTCAATCTCAAATCATACATGACGAATATTGTTAAGATACCGTAAAAAGACGCACTTATAAGATTTACTTCTCGTACAACGCTGCGGCGGTTGCTGTTCTAGTAGGTAGGTAGGTAGGCATAACTAGTTATAGAGTAAAATTATGATGAGCAGCGTACGCAAGAGTTTGTATCTACACGTTTCTATGATAACAATCTCCCTTCCGCAATTCTAATTGTTATACAATGAACATACGCACCAACTGTGACATCACTAAGTTGCCTGTGTGAAAACATTTGATTGTGGAACAAATACTTGGCAAGTCTCCAAGAATTGGACAAATAAGTTCGTAATAGTAATCTTAATTGAAGCTCACCTTGCATGACAAGGAGGTACCTACACACTACTAGTAGCTAGACTGCTAGGGAAACAAAGTGTAATAACTACCTACAAGCACTTGTAAGGCGGATAAGCCTTTCTTTGTCCATCAGCATTTGGCAGAGATGATGACACGGATGATAGAAACTGAGCGTGTGAGAAAATATAAATTAAGTAACGAAAAAACGCGTGGTCCCCGTCTGAATAGAATTTGGAGCACCCCATCTCTTCCCATGCAGTGTCGTGTAAGGCGACTAAGGGATAGGGATGTTTAACATCAGACAGACATATACCGCCTAGACTCAGCCTCAGGTGCATGGCTTGAGTCAACAATAGTGTCCGGAAGACGGCAATAGGTTTAGGACCGAATTCAATAATTGGTGAAATGTGGGTGATAATTCACCTCTGTCTAACCCTCCGACGATAAAGGCGTGATTATATGTATGTTATATGTATGTATGTAAAAAACAACTTTTAGAAGTAGTGTATAAATGATTATGTACCTACAACCTACAAATTTATCATTTGAAGGAAAGATATAACGAGAATAAAAAGGAAAGATATATTAAGAAACAAACATATAACAAACTGAATCGGGCTGAGGACGTGAATATATTCAATGGTAGATTCCCCAGTACAAGAAGGCCATATCAAATTTAGTGGGTTTACAATGCCTATGACATTTGAGCAGCATTTTTATTTATACTTGTGTTTTAATGTTTTTTTAAGTATTCAGTATGTATTATTGGAACCTATTCAAAGAGGTTTTTAGTTGTATATTTTGTATGAGCATGGCGAGTATGTAGATGTAATTTCATGTTGTGTATGCTATATTTAGAATACTGTCTAGATCTTATAATATATTTGATTGTATCCAAATGTTTAGTCACGCAATGACAGTAATCTGTAAGCGTACCTTTAAGAAAAAATAAAGGCAGTATGCTCGTCAAGAGGTACCTTTACCATCGATAGATCGTGGTCTACAACTACAGACGATCCCACCCTATGACCTAATAGTATTTCCTTGTTGGAAAAGTGTCGCGTGTCACGATCGCATCACCCTTTACTACCCGTTATCGGTTGACCAACATTCTCGACCTAGACCTATTATCAGGCAATTGTTAGTTAGCAATTTGTAAGAGTGTAACTTTTTTACTTATTCAGTAGGTAATTCTACAAATGCGTACATTGTTTTTTAATACTGTTGATTGATGGTGGTGGATTGGTGATGGTGATGGCACTTGGTGGAATTTATTGTTACACATATTGAGAACACACTTGTTCTTTTCCACAGTTTTTTTTTATTAGTCCTGATCGGTTTAACTGTCATTGTAAACCATTAAGGATGCCACCCTACAGAATACCACGGCTATAATAACCTCGTGTTGTGTTCCCGGTAGTGAGTAGGATAGCCCGAGCTCACTGGAGAGTTTTTGTGCTGTCAGTGGGAAGACCAAAGGCTTGTTCTGATTTTGTCTTGTAAGAGTTAAGCTGTATAAAAAAAAGGCGAATCTGGTAATGTCTAATAAAAAACCAGCCAGCGTGGGAACAGTAGGCCAAAGCCTCCCAATAGTGGGAGAGGCCTATGTCCAGCAGTGGACCACGATAGACTTATTGATTGATTGATATAAGAGTTCCTGTTGAGAGCGAGAAATCGGTACGGAGCTATATCACATGCATTAACCATCCCTTTTATTCACTTGGAATATGCTATAACACGTTATGCTAAACCCTCTGTAAGTACCGTGATTTTTTAAGAAATAGGTATGAATAGTACCTAATGTTATTCTTCACCAGTAAGTATATTTGCAGTATTTTATATATAGATAATATATAAATTTTCTGTTCGACAGCCCTACTGATCCGTGCTGGTAGAGATACTCTTGGCTAGATTAAATAATCACTGACTCTTTAGCCGATTTACGCAGCGAGGATACATTTCCACTCTATAACAATATTGACCTGTGCTTAGTATAATAAATTGTTACTTTTTAAAAGTTAAAGTAAAATCAAGGAGGTAATAGTGTGGAGCAATCCTTATAATGAAGTAGGTACAGTGAACATAATGAAAGTGCAGCAACCATGTTCGTGTGTTTTGATACTTGTAACGAATGTCGAACGGTTCACATGCCTCGCGGGTCAAGGTGAGTCGATCAATAATTTGCAGCTAACATTTTTATTTTTGTTTGTATTACAATATAAAGACACGATCCTTACGCATACGTGCTAACGCAATATAAATAACATGTGTCTATATTATGAAAGGACGCATCTGTTGTTGTCTCATTAACACATACCTACATGATGTCACTGGACTTTTTGTGTTGTCAGTGGTAAGACCAAAGGCTTGTCCTGCTTTTACACTGACAGCATAGAAACTCTTGTGCTGACTGGGTTGGTAGCGCGAGTGTGACTCCCTTGATGTTGCACACGTCCTTATGCCACGGTAACGACTTTCCATCAGGTGGGCTGTGTGCAATCTGCCAACTAAGTGGTATAAAAAAGGTCACTTCATGTACTTAGTTACCTTCAAGCAACTAGTACTGAAACAAATAGTAATCATTATTATCATCACAGCACAATATCCGAATGTTGTATTTTGAAGCGCAGACCGTTCTCCTACTCTGTCTCTTGATTTGGCTTATATCGGTTATACTTACGTGAGAAACTACCATCTGGCCACCCAAGCCTAGGTTGAAGGCCTTCATCAGAGCGCCGATTAATGAAAATGTGTATCATTTACCAGGTGAGATTAGCATGGACCCGGCGTCGCTTGTTTGGCAGGGCTTCGTACGTGGTGTGGGAGACAGCGTTCATCAAAGAATACAAAACGGTGTCTGGTACCTATCGACATTGATTTTTTTTCTTTGTAGAAAAAAGAAATTAATTGATTGATGTATAATGAAGCCCTCGTTTCTTTTAAAATGTATGTTATTTTTATTGTCAGCTGTGTAATATTTTTGCAATACCTAAACGTTATTTTTATTATAATTGCACAACGTTACTGCGAGCCAAAAGTTATCAAATACTCATAACCAAATTAATAATCCGCTATAAAAATATTGCGCAGGGCATCTGTGGCCATTTTATATCGGCAACAGATATTATGGTTCAAATAAATTATACAAGTTAAAAGTAACTTGATACATCGTGCTTATTATTGAGTGCTGGCTCAATTGCGAAAGTATTTTAAGTGGAAGCAATCAATAAGAAGCAGTGGCGGTAGCGTAATGGCTTGCAATGAAGAGATTACAGATTACAACCACATCCCCGTATACCACTGTCATAATCCTGCTTCTAGAATGTAACAATTACATTTCTGGTATTCGAACACATATAAAAAGACGAGTATTGATAGATACATAGATGTTGACGCATAGTGCCGAGCTCAGCAATCACTGGCTTTCTGCATAGCACAGTACCATAAAAATTCTTAAATCAATAATAGTATCGGAGCTGGCAACGTTTTTGAGAGAGAATTTCAGGTCAGCTGGTATTCTGATATGTTGTCCGTCTTACTCTATCGGTTAGAGTCTGGGCCATCTGTTTGCCGGTAGCAGTTGCGTTGATTACTGCGCATCCTACCTGTACAGGTAATAATCCTGAATTTTTAAACAATTTTTAAAAACTTGATTTTCATATGAGATTCATGAGATTCATATTTGGTCTTTAAATAGGTCTACCAGACATAATTTTTTTATTGCCAGACATTTTTATTATTGTTAATCATGTGCCAAACGCCAATTTTTAATTATTTTTTTATATAAAATTTAAACTATTTTTTAATGTCTGTAATTTTTATATTATGTTCCTTAAAGATAAAAATGTCTAAAATTAATTTGCCAAACATTAATTCGGTTGTTAATCTTGATTAAAAATTAAAAACTCATGGAAAGTGTTACCGTATGATGCTGGTAGTCAGAGAGACAGTTACAAAATATTATCGAAAATGAGACAGAAAATGATAGCACTCATCTCAGTAAGGACAAGTTTAAACGGAAAATTTGTAACATAAAACTGAAAATAAAATCTGAATAAGTTATCAATAAGTGAATTATAAATGCTTCATCAAGTTTCAAAAATAATATTTTTTTTATTTAAAATGCCCTGATTTACACACGCGAATTACATACATTTAGTATAAATTGTTAAAGACTTTTTATTTAAAAAGAACTGTTCAGTCTATAACAGTATCACAGGCGGCATCTTCATAGTCATCTTCGTCGTCATTCTCATTGACAACATCATTTACATCATCCTCTTGGGAATTGTCGTCGTCTCTATCATCCGTAATAAAAAAAAAATTAACATTAGTGTAATTCTTGTTCCTTATATAGTATTTTAGTTTTTATTGATAAATGGTATATTCTCTACTTACTTTGAATTATTACATCTGCAACTGATGACGGTAATTGCTCTCCCACAAACCAGACAAAATCATATTTGTCATCGTTGATTGTCCAACCAGAAGCAACAGGAGATAAAGATGTTGGATGTTTTGAGTGAGCATTTCTCCATAGCTTAGTTAAGTAGCGAACCCGCAACAAATGCTGAAGCAATTTTGCTTTACAGGGTGGCAAACTGGATGAATCGAAATATTTAAATTTTTTATCAAAGTTTTCATCAGATTTTTTAGACTGAAAATTACTCGAGAATAGATGAAATCGAACATCATTGACATGCGAAGAATTTTTAACTCCATACATATCACAAATAAATTTTTCAAGAATAGCATACGTAGTTTCAAGTATTTCGTCGTCATCCGTAATAAAATTTTTAAAAGCTAATTGGTACTCGTTAGATTTTTCTAAAATTTTAAAAGGCCTAACTTTGCCTTTTCTGAAAAATGCTGGCGTATAATCACACCCGGTAAGTGCGTGGAACCACGGTAATGCTTTTGATAAAGATTCACCAAGAATTCGGTTTAGTTCGTTGACGTTTATGTATCGTTGATGATTACCCACACCCATATTTATCCAAATTTTTAAAGATGCGTTTAAATGATCCATATTTCCCAGAAGTATTATCAAAATATCAACTCTCTCTCTCTCTAAAACTCTCTCTCTCTCTAACTACCAGCATCATACGGTAATACTTTCCATGAGTTTTTAATTTTTATTCAAGATTAACAACCGAATTAACGTTTGGCAAATTAATTTTAGACTTTTTTATCTTTAAGGAACATAATATAAAAATTACAGATATTAAAAAATAGTTTAATTTTTTTATAAACAACAATGATAAAAATGTCTGGCAATAAAAAAAATATGTCTGGTAGACCTATTTAAAGGCCAAAATATGAAAATTAAGTTTTTAAAAATTGTTTATAAATTCAGGATTATTACCTGTACAGGTAGGATGCGCAGTAATCAACGCAACTGCTACCGGCAAACAGATGGCCCAGACTCTAACCGAAAGAGTAAGAAGGACAACATATCAGAAAACCAGCTGACCTAAAATTCTCGTTTTCCAAACGTTACCAGCTCCCATACCATAAATCCTTATAGCTGCAAGTTGCTAGAACAGTGAATCAAACTGACTAAATTGTCGCATAATCACGTCGTTTCCTGCCTCATGTTATTGTCCACAAACAAAGCGTCAGTTACATAAGACGTCAACCCAATTCATTTCAACCGTGTAGGCAGTGTGTCCACAATACAGATGGGGTAGGCTTCTCAGACTCAAGTAAAAAAGATATAAAGACTTCTTTACCAGCATAGGTGTTTATTTTTTCTTTTAATCCTGCTTGAAACGAGACGTGTAAACAGCATCTGATCTGTCAAACTGAGAGCTCGGAGCCATAAAGATTATCCATATTATTATTAATGTCCCCACATAAAAATATATTATGATACAAAAATGTAATCAGTAAGCAGTAAAATCAGGTACATGGTACCTACTATATATTCTAAACTTGTGCCTATTTCTATATTTCGTAACCGACTTCAAAAAAGGAGGCGGGTCCCTAAGTCGATGATTAAATGCAATTCGTGAATTGTGAACTAGTGACGTCATCCGAAAACCAGCGCTGAGCATACCTAATGGTGTTTACACATATGATGCAGCATTCATTCTGAGATGGCAGTCCCGTTTTAGATACGCACAGTGTGCATGAATGTTTTAGATTTTGAGATTAGATATTGAGTTATTCTTTTTTGCCACTGTGCGTGTCTAAATAAAATTATTTTCTTTTTTTCTTCTTACTAGCTTCGCCCGCAGCTGAGCACGTGTAAGTAAGTTGAAGGGCACCTTACTCTAAGCGTTAAATTATTGTGAAATTCTGGGTTTGTAGTGAGCAATAAAGAATTATTATTATACTTCTAATGTTTGCAAGTGTGCATAGCCCACGATAGCTACTTACCATCAGTCGGATTATAACTTTTTCTACCTTTATAATATAATAAAAACTCACTATACCTCTCAACACGAGTATAATTGGCGTGAATTTCGGATTCTGGTTTTTACAAAATACAGTGGTAGGTACATTGATTGAGTAACCAGTTTCTTCTCAAATATTACTCCATTGACTGTAACTCGACAGGTATTATAGCATTCCGTAACCTTTGCAGGAGATTGGATGATTGGTTACGAATTCGAAGAACATGCCATATATGTAGAAGAAAGTCTTTGGTTCTGCTGAAGTTGAGACGTTTTGAGAGGTGGCGAAAGGGAAATTAGAACTGCACGTATGTTGACAGGGTGCGTTTTCACTGTTGTGGAGATCCAGGTGGTGATATTGTACGGTCTTATAACAAGTTGCTCTGTAACCTAGCTAGAGGGCGCTAGTACACCCAAACCTTAATTGTTTATATGAACTAATCAAACATAACAATAACAAATATTAATAACACAAATAAGTTGATCACCTGCAATTAAATCTTTACAAATCAAGCCTTGAGCAAGTTCAGAAAGACAAAAATCTGCAGGAATGGCACTTTGCACTGAACCCATTATCAGAGCAAGGAACAGAAGACGTGCAGAATGATTTTTTTTATAATTTCCAGTTCAATATATATTGAAGATGAATTAATCAGCGATTGGTGAATTTGTCGTGTCAAAATTCAGTTCCGATCTAATCTAGACTACAAATAATATCCTAAAAAATTGTCGTTAAAAAATTTTCAACATCCAACATTCACTGAAATGTGATAAAGTAGAAGGAAGGTACATCGAATTGTGAATTTGTGATCAAATGCTGAAATAAGTGCAAATTGGTATTTTGCAATATCTACTTGTATTGAAAATGTATTTATATTTGATGAAAATAATACATTCTATTCTATACAACACACGTAACCTCGTACTCAATATTTGACAGCATTCATTAATTTACTGCTGTTTACTACTTGTGTCCTTGATGACCAGTTCGGTTATCCGATTCCGCCTAATTGATTGATCATTCTGACAAACTGCATCCAGTCTACAATCTACTTTGTAGTCTCTTACAACATTTTGCAATGTATGTTGCAATTGAAATAAATCATTTTCGTTCAGAGCTTTTAATTTGACACGTGGAGAAGAAGAGTGTGCTTTCAGCCCTCCTAGTGAAGTGGCAATTCGTAGGCCAGCGTAATGTGTACTGCAAACATTAATTAGTCTATTCTATTCTACAAAGTCATTACCTCTTCTCTAGAGGAGCAGGTCTGCAGCCTCAGCAGGGTGACTTTTTATATAGAACCTGTGAAATGACTTTACCTCACTTGATGGTACGCTGAAGATAAAGTCTCAAGAAATAAGTTCACCTTACATATACCCGCCAACAATGTTACAATTGTGGCCCTCAACTTGACGGCCTCATCAGGTGGTTTTTACGCCGTACCGGACCGTACCTAGGAAGAAGGAAATATGTA
Source organism: Eilema griseolum (assembly GCA_963662185.1). Taxonomy (NCBI): domain Eukaryota; kingdom Metazoa; phylum Arthropoda; class Insecta; order Lepidoptera; family Erebidae; genus Eilema; species Eilema griseolum. The sequence continues at coordinate 9,973,090 of OY759238.1, read as the reverse complement.
TTCTGTCTGAAACAGAACAGATAATAGTACTAGATTCTGGTAAAGAGTTCCGATACTTCACGGTGCGGTAAAAAAAAAGAAACGCTGAACCGTATGAGGGTGACATAGGGTCTACTGCTGTAGCTCTGTATAAAAGGACAAGGTGGGACTAACTGGAAGAGCTCATTGGAACGTGTATAAAATTATGCAAAGACTTTATTTAAGTTTATAATCGCAAAACAAAATGCAATATCAGATTCAAAACTAATACATACATACATATAATCACGCATTTATCCCCGGAGAGTTAGGCAGAGGTGAATTAACACCCACATTTCACCAATCATTAAATTCAGTCCCACGTAATAGGGTGTTAAATTTGTCAAACTAATTGTTATTTCTATTATTACATATTGTAATTAAAATCAATATTATTAAAATTATATCCAAAATGATACTACAAAGTGGAATTATTGTAAATTACGTAAATACTTACTGAATTAATTTTAACAAAAAAGCGTGCATCTGATGTTAATCTACATTCTTGAGATGTGTTATATCTGTAAAAATGTTGTAATACCTTTCAATTGGTAAGTTATTATCATCATCTTCTGTGTAAATCTAGACTAAAGGAAGGGTCAATTCTCGTAATATAAATCCGTTGGGATCAAAATGAGTCATCGAATCTCCCTAATGTCAAAAACGATCATGACCTCGCGTCGGTGTTCTATCTTTAAGTGTGTTTCGAGAATACTTTGGGAGATAATAATTGAAATTGAATTTTTGACGCATTTAGCCCTTAGGTTGCATTCAAAGTTTGCACCTTCGGATTAGGAGTTAATTCTCTTATCTCAATCTGTAAAAAATTCTGATTGTCCTAGAACTGATTTAAAAGATCTTATCAGTAGTTCTTACGTTATCAATTATATGTCACCATAATATTTAACTTAATGCTTAACATTTTAAGATATCACAGAAGAATTACACCCATACTGGTGTAATTTTTCTGTGATATCTAAAAATTACATACTTATTCATACCTACATTGACCAGCAATTAAAAAGAATCCCTCCCTCAGTAAGTATACAAATAAGATAATTATACTATGTCTCAAATTAACAAGAAAAAAAATCCAAACCATAAACTAAGAGCGTACATCTCATTTGTATTGCTAATACTCATATTAATAGTCAGAGGTCCACGTAAGCCGTACGTCGCGTGCGGTCATTGCCCGCTTCCTGCATCGCGGCATTCCTGAGGGACCGGAGGGAGCTGGTGTAACATGGCACCCGCGGCCTCCGCTCTGTGTGACGTACAGACGGTTATTACCATGTGTATTGTATTGTCAGCCTTTATGGAGAATGTGAAAGGTTTGTAAGAACACATGTTTGAAAATAGAACACTGGTGCTGTTAGATGTCGTTATGGTTAAAAATTAATATGGGTCACATAATCCATAGATAAGTTAATAATAAGTATGTAATGCAAAAAAATACTATATAAAGAAGACCAAAGTAAAAAATAAGTACGGAATTATTTTTAAAGACTGAGATTAGAAAATATTGTGTATAATACATACCTACATATAATCACACGCTTATCCCTGGAGGGCTAGCAGAAGTGAATTAACACCCACATTTAACCAATCATTGAATTCGGTCCCACGTAATAGGGGGTAAGCCTATTGCCGTCTGCCGGGCACTATTATTGACTCGAGACATGCATCTAAGCCTGAGTCTGAGCTGTCATATATCTGTCTGATGTATTCATTCATATTTAAGGAAGAGCGTAGGGTGCACGTGCAAAGTCCCAAGTATTTAAGGTAATATGGGTTCTAGAAAGCGGATAGATGCTTTTCTGTAAATTCACAGAAATATCCAGAACGGAATAGATCGCTGTACCTCTGACTTGGAAGTCGAATGCTCTACAACTACATCATAGAGGTATGGTAGATATGTCGTACGTAAATATCTGTCTTTATTTATTTAAATCGATTAAGCTAAGAAAAATAGAATCGATTTGAAATTTGTTGTGTGTGTGAGAATCTTAATCGCATTGAATAGTAACCATATAAAATGTTTCAAAATTTCATTCAGTTTATTAATTTATTTTGGCTAATTACAATAAAAATCGTGTTTATAAAATAAAATGAAACATAATACTCTCACTTTTTGTCTTACCCTACGAAGACTGCTTGACTGTAGAGGTCAATAACTTTCAATGCCATTACGACATCGTATGAGCACTGTCCAAATTTGGTAGACAAGACATGGGGTCTACTTTATTGACCGAAGGTGCCTATTTCCTTTATGACGAACCACAGGTTATTAATAATTCCGGAGAGTCTGCCCCTCTAGAAAGTAATGTGTTTACAATGTAAATTAAGTATATATTCGCTACTTTACATTGTACATTGTATGGGGCCCACTAAGGCTATCGGTGCCAAGTCAATCTCACCAGCTGGTCGGTACACCTGCTAAACAACAGACAGGCTCTGGCCCTAACTTTTTTCTAGGGATTGGAAAACTATTAATAACATTAAAAACGTTAAGCAAATCTCGGGCTATCTATTAGGTACAAACTTTTGACACAGCTGAGTAATTCCTCTCAAAATTGTACAATGATTACAATTTATAATTGACTGAGAAAGATAGACGAAGCTACACCCTTATAATGCTCCATCTTTCTTTCCCACATAATCTGCCAAGTGTAGGTACAAACGGTCAAACACATAAGTACCTATTCTTCACTTTATATGAAGAAATGAATATGTGTGAATTACCTCCTTAACTGTGTGTAAAGTTTCCATCCAAAATAAAAAGAAAAGCCGTCGAAACGCTTTTGATGTTGCGAAGAGAACTGGTCCAATTCACTCCACTTAACGGTTGCAGCACTTGTAACACCTCCGGTACATTTTTACAACTGCTGATAAGTTGGCGTGGAATAAATTACGATTATGACAGAACGTTGCTTCAATTATAAATTCACATGTGATTTTAACTCGACAGTGGGTTAGGTTAGGACGGTTACAAACTGGGTATCGTATCATATTTTCGTGAAATAAGATAAGATTATGATTGGGTGTAATTGATACGTAAGCCCACTCAAATGTATCTTCATATCAAGAAAAGTATACATTGAATCCCTGAATTGAACCTTGAAGAAACCAAAGAACATTATAGGCGCTTGGGAAAACCGCAGCAGAGATGTCATTCCACAGCTTAAGTGTGCGTGGGATGAAGTTTCTTTCATACCGCACAGTGCACACCGTCTCAGGTCGCAATGTTTGAGGATGAATTCTCTGCCTATGGCGAGAGGAGCGTTGATAGAATGTAGCTACGGGCATCATGTCAAACAATTCATCTGAGCACAAACCACTCTTTCTAAGCAGAGTAGTTAGCCGTTTTTTTTCAAGAATTTCTCAGTTCCCTTCAGCGATAGCCACACCAGTTATTTACAGTCTTACCGGTGACGGTCTTCTCAGTAACAATCAGTCATGTAGGTCTGATGAATGACTAGTGAGTCACCAGCCTGAAATATTCATCGTTAACCTTTAGGGTGGCGTGTGTGTTTATGTGTGTGAAATAGTTGTTTCATGCAAATATTTCCTTTTACAAATAAATCCTACGTAATATGAAGGTGACTACTTCACTTTATACGATATAAAAAAAAATACAAACGTAAACAAAGAGATGGGTATAAATATTCGATGGCTACCTTTTCATCTTTTCACTTCAGTCAAAGTGAATATTAAAGTAAAAGACTCAATGTTTAAACGATAATGTCACATTACAATAAACTGCCAAATATATTAACTTCACAATAAAAATGTTTGCACATTGTTTTTTATACACAATATTGAATAAATTATTATATAAGTATAGATCGTAGTTACTCCGCCTTTTTTGCAGAAATTCTTCTAAGTTACCCTCGATTATGTGGGAATCGAACCGCCTAAAACTGCACACCGTCTTGGGTCTTCCCATGACGGGGTATAGCATTACCAAGACTCATCCCTTACACCTTGTCCCCAGCCGTATCTAATCTGCCTGTGTGTCGAATTTCAGCTAGATTTCAAATCTTTTTTTTTTATACCACTTAGGTGGCAAACAAGCACAAAGCCCACCTGATGGGAAGTTGTTACCGTGGTCTATGGACGTATGCAACTCTAGGGGCGTCACTGGCGCTACCGACCATTAAGAAACTTTCTGATGCAGGGGGTCAGAAGGTTTCAGAAGGTTTTCCCAAGCACCTACAATATGGGGTTCTTCAAGAGGGCTTGAAGAACCCCATATTGTAGGTGCTTGGGAAATCCGCAGCAGGGAGGTCATTCCACAGCTTGTTTGTGCGTGGGATGAAGATTCATATCGCACAGTGCGTACCGTCTCAGGTCGCAATGTGTAAGGATGAATTCCCTGCCTATGGCATGAGGTGCGATGATAGAATGTAGCTGTGGGCATCATGTCAAACAATTCATATGAGCACAAACCATTGTATAGGCTGTAGAAAATACACAGCGAGGCAAAGTCCCTTCTAAGGCTGAGAGGTTCCACACTACCTGCGAGTATGGGATTGTCAACCAGCCTTAACGCCCGTCTTTGCATCGAGTCAAAAAGGTCAAGCTGGTAAGCAGGCGCTGAAGCAAAAAGGTGACAGCAGTACTCCATGTGGGGCCGGACCTGTGCCTTGTAAAGGAGGAGATTCTGCCCCGCATTGAAGTACTGCTTCGCCCTGTTGAGCACCCCAAATTTCCTTGATGCCAACTTAACCTTGTCCTCCAAATGACTCCACTACTGGATGTCGCTGGAGACATCGACACCAAAGATCCCGATACTCGAGGAGATGGTAAGCAGTGTGCCCAGGAATTGCGGCCCTACAATAAATGGGGTTTTCTTAGCGGTGAATACACATACTTGTGTCTTAGTGGGGTTGAATTGGACTAGGTTTAATCGTCTCCAATCGGATACTCCAGAGAGATTTCTTGATTAATTAACAAAAAAACCTCAATATCGCATTAATAATATTCTGTTACAATAACGAATAGTTTAATTTACGTTAAAATACACTCAATAGTGCCGCTAAAAAACAAAACAAAAAATAAATTCAATGTGCTCAACGTGTTGTCTGTCTGTTTACAGCTTTACGCAGAACTCTTACGTAATTCCTTGTATGTGTTCTCGACTAGAATAATTAGTTAATTAAATACACTCTTACTGTGCATCGTCGCGTCGGGTCTCGAGTTCCCCATGTCGAGACTCATAAATACCAACATGTTACACAACTGACTAAGGGAGAGTTATGACTATCAATACAAACTGGGGCCTTATTCTGCTAATCTATAAAGATTCTATTACGATTCGATTGACTGTCAAAATTCAAAATTAAATGTCAAACGCGATCACGATATCAATGAAAAGAGGGCTATTATTATTAATAATTAGAGTAATTTTTTTTTAATTCTTTTTTATCACATACAAAATAATTAAAACATAAATACACGACACAAACTCGCGATCATGTCGCGTCAAACAACCCACTCCGCATCGTTCCCGGCGCAAAGGTGCCCATGATGCTGGCCGCGTTGCCCCGCTGAATCGCAATAGCCAGCCTTTGCCCCAGGAACGAGCCGGATCGGAAATCACCGCCATGGTCGTGGATGCGGCGGCCAATTTCCGCGATCATCATAGAGTAAATTAGAGTGATAAAAAATTTATTCGTTGCAAAATTTGCCTAGAATGTTAAACATGAAGACGACGTCAATGTTCTTCCCTAAAAATTGTATTACAAAATATATAGTTTTTTATACCTGAAAGTATGGGATGGGATCGAAAAAAATGAATTTTAACCATAATAAAAATTATCAGAATTGACGTTCTGATCAGAATCTTGGAAGGACGAGTTTATTAGTAACGCTATATGAATTTATTACATTCGACATTTATATGCAGAGCACTGTTTATAGATAACATTGTATTGCATAATATTCACAAAGATTTTATAAGACATTATGTTTTGTAAGATTTTCCTGTATTACAACAACTCCAGCTACACTGAATCATCTGTTAGAGATTTCTATGTTTTGTTTATGTTTGTAATAACTGTTGAATACTCCCCGCCTGAGAGTTAGATTGAGTGATATTAATAGTGTATAGTTTGAATAATCCAGTCCTCTATCATACGACGAACTAGGATAGTTCAATGTTCAGCTCTAGGAAGTATTTTTAGAACCATAGGGATAAAAGATGACATCTCAGTTTTGCCCGTGTATGACTACATGAAAATCATTGAGTAAAATATGCTGACACAATTTATATAACATACCATAACATAAACTCACGCCAATATCCCTATATGTTTAGGTCCCAATGTGGCGAGCCTATTGCCATTAACCGGACACTTATAACCCTGCGATAAATACACACATAACTTCGAAAAGCATCGAAACGTCATTGATATATGCCATGGTAAAACCTGGAATCGAACCCGAGACCTCGTCTCAGCAGTCATTACCCATACCACTAGGCTACCGCGGTTTTTTATCCTACTGCGCCGACCGCGGTCACGGGCGTTATTATTATGTATTATAAGTCTCACAACCTTTGTATTCTGACAGTACTTCAATTCAAAAGTCTTCACACTCAGCACACATGAGTCATCCATCACACACATCGCACTGATATATAATGATGTCGTTAACGCTGCAGCGTGCATTGACAAGGGGACATGTTATTCACCTGCTGACCGCAAAACCAACATTATTTTTCTCTTCATTGTGATGTTGAAAGAGGTATTGTTTCATAAACAACGATTATCATTACAGATCACAGTAATTCAGTTCGTACAGCGGGCCTATTCATACGATATCGTCGGCACAGATCTGCTGGTGAGATCGCTCACTAATGGTGGATATCTAGCTGGCAGACGGGGTATACAGTCCGCCAGCCGGATAGCGTGGTGAAAGGGCTTGAAACTTGAAAGTTCTCGTACTATTCAACCTACACCATCCTGTATTCGTATATTTGGGTAGGTATAGCAGTTTAGCTGCCTTTCGGTTAAGAACTTAATGTTTAAAAGATAATACTAGTACGTACAACGATTCACTTTTGCATTATCAGATATTTTGTTAAATATTTTCCGTTCCCGTGGGAACTTCAGGAACCTTCTTACAGAATACCGCGGCCATAATAACTTTGTGTAGTGTATGTAGCCAGATATACACACGGCGGTGTGTAGTGTATGTAGCCAGAGCTCACTGGTGAGCTTTTATGCTGTCAGTGGGAAGACTTTTCCTGCTTTGTCTTCTGCACTGACGGCACAGAAACTCTCTGTGCTTACAGGATCGGCAGCGCGAATCTGACTCCTCTGGTATTGCACAGGTCCATACTAACCATTTTTCAGTCGGACACCTAAGCGGTACATAAAGTTCACTTTTCTACTCCTATAAGCTTTTATAGTAGTATCTATGACACCCCTAATCGTAGAGGAAAACCTGCGCCAGATCCTCTCCAAGCAATCTGTAGGTGTACCGACTTCCAGAGTTGTTCCAACGACCTTCGTGGTGCACTGTAAACCCATCTATTAAACTACCAGAAGTTATTACTACAAGCGCAAAGTTGAGTGACCCAATATGATACGTGAGTAGTGTAATCGTAGTTGTAAATATATAAATGAATTCAAAACTAGCCGTAACTAACAGTATCATCACGACTATGTCCCGTTTTTTATCTAATTTTGTGTGAAAATCGTGAAAGTTTCCAACCATTCAGTATTTAATTTTATATATGTAACTGTGCCACTTAGTATAGTTGTATAAAACTATTATAAACTAAATTATCCAAGAAAAAAATGTGATAAGTAGGGTATATAAAAATTAAAAAGCTACCAAAACGTAATGATTTTAAAATGAGTTAAATTAAGATGACGCCTCTGGTATTGCACACTTCCATAGGTCACAGTAACTACTTTCCATCAGGTGGGCCGTGGGCTTGTCTGCCCTGCCACCTAAGTGGTATAAAAAATTGGTTTCCTTTATCTCAAGGAAAAAGTCTTCAATGAAACTAATAAAATTAGGGCCATGGTTCCCACTGAGTTTAGAAAAGGTTTCGAGGATAAGGATGATTCAAAACCAGTTCGAAGGGCCATAAAATTGGTGCTTTTAAGTGGGCAAAATCCCCACGGATACCCACAGGACCCGGTGGAAGAGGTTATGTCGGACTCAAACCGCCTAAAACGCACGCCGCCTGTGGGTCGTTTTGGTTGCCGAAGGTGAGGTTGACAGGCTTATCCCTCGTACCCCGGCCGACCCAGGGCCATCTCTCACGATCTGGCCCTCTCCTCGGGTGTGTGGGGACTACAGCGTCCCCAACAGGCGCGCCGCCGCCGCGGATAAAATTGGTGCTAGGAACGCAGACGGTAGCTTTAATTAAAAATTTTATACTATGTATACCTTTGATTGATGGCACTTGGTGGAATTTGTTGGTACACATAAATTGAGAAACTCACTGTACTTTTCCACATTATTTTTAATATATCAAGGTTTACAATGACATTTAAGAACATGTTCTTACATGAGTTTCTCAATGTGTGTAAAAGTTTTATACTCAGCATGCGGAAAGATGTTGTTACTTTACCCAGTCGAAAAGAGTCGTAATTGTTTATATACACATACAGATTCATCCATTCTCAGAAACTTTTACAGATATGTACTTTTTTTTATACCACTTAGGTGGCAGAAAAGCACACAGCCCACCTGATGGAAAGTGGTTACCGTGCCCGATGGACGTGTGTAGAACCAAGGGAGTCACACTCGCGCTACCAACCCTGGAAAAACAGAGAGTTTCTGTGCCGTCAGCGTAAAAGACAAAGCAGGACAAGCTTTTGGTCTTCCCACTGACAGCACAAAAACTCTATGGTGAGCTCTGGCTCTGACAGGGTAGCTTTACTCACCGCCGGGAATACAACACAATGTTATTTATTATGGCTGCGGTATTCTATAGGGCGATGAAAAAAAATGAGGTGGATGGACTGTGTGAATGATAATATGGTTAAGAAGGGAGTGCATGGTGAAATGACTGCAACTAGAGATGAATGAAAAAAGAACACATGTTGCACCGACCCCAAATAATCATGGGATAAGGGCAGGAGGATCATGATGGTATTCTATAGGGCGGAGGTACTTCCCCAGTCGGACTAATACCGTCGTGTCCTACCTTACTCATTCCTTACACCTAACTTAAAAATAAAAAAGACTTAACTGTAAGTTCATATTACAACTTGGTATAATCACAGATGTTATCGTCTCTATAGTTAACATAACGCAACTAAGTTTCTTTTCATTACACTTTTATGTTTCAGTTTTATTTAACACTGAAACTTGACCTTCACCTCGACACGTTAAAATTATACACGAGGACTTTTGCTTGACCTCGTTGTGACATAACTAGCATAATAGTTCGCATTACTTGTCCTGACTAATGTTATTTGACTTGTTCTTTTAGCTAGCAAGGCAGCAACTGATCAACGTGATTTATATTTGTATATTTAAATCATAAGACTACACTTGTTGTACCTGCATTCTGTGAATAAATAAATGAACATGATTTTTTTAACAAGCTGCCTAATGAAATTGGGAATTTACCTGTGAATAAATTTAAAAATGTAGTAAAGAGTAAATAGTGCTAGAAAGGCTATCGTAAAATCCAAAAATGCTTAGATTATAAATTAGCTTGGAAATGAGCTGCTCGCTCAACTATGCTACTCAAGTAAATCATTGTATTTAGACTAAGTAGACTTAGTAAATGTTTGTAAATAGACCAAACAAAAAAAATGTCCGCTGTGTTTCGGGGCAGTGTTTCGAATCGGTGCGGTGGTCCATTTGCTAAACTAGTCTTTCATATTTCTTTTTATACTGACGTTTTGTAAATTCCTATTTAATGGACTATGCAGAATGATTTTTGACTTCGACTTTGACTTATATATCTCTAGAGATAGTTATTTAAATAGGTCTAGGTGTGTGGGAACTCACAATACCAGACATGAACAGATCTTGGGTCATCACTCATCAGTTGCCGAGGATGAGACTTTCTATGGTCCTGGAACACTTTGTTTTTCTTCTACTTTTTTAACACAATACTCGCTGGTAGCGGTACTCCTAGCTCTGACTCCTGGTTAAGTTTTTTACGTGCAACAAATCCCCGCGGATAACCCCCCAGGAGCGGGTGGAAGAAGTTAAGTCGGTATCGAACCGGCTAAAACGCACGTCGTCTGTGGATCGTTGTTGGTTACCGGAGGTGAGGTTGGCAGGCATATCCCTCGCACGAACCAGGGTCATTTCTCTCAATTTTACCCACCTCGAGAATCATTTAAGTAGCGCAAATTAGCAAAGCCATTGTCCAGTTTTGAGTGATAAATAGTCGCGTTAGTTTTAAATAAAGAATTTCGCGCTCTCATTTATTTTACTTTAAACATAACTCCTCTGGAAATAGATACTTAATAAATTTAAAGCGGCGTATTACAAATGGCGGCTACAGTATTAGCTGTCTACAAAGACACAAGATCTCATTACACGGGCATCCGGAACATTATCCTGCGTATAATTTCACCTGGCTTTCTCTTACATCGAGGAAGATCATCTTGATATACCTGGCCCGTTGGGCTCGTAATTTTCCAACTTACATTACTACTTAATGTCAGTTAGATACCGTGGGTAATGTAGCTGTACTCCAGAAATCAAGACTGAATACAATTTATTAAATACTAGCTCGGAGCCCGCGGCTTCGCCCTCGTGGTTGTCGGTTATCGCGACAAACATAGCGAATGTCCTTTTCCGAGATATAACCCACCTGTCAGCAAAAGATGTAGGAGGTAGGACACGGCGGTATTTCCGTCCAATGGAGCAGGCCGACTGGAAGTACCTCCACCCTACAGAATACCGCGGCCATTATAACTTCCTGTTCTGTTCCCAGCGGTGAATAGGGTAGCCAGAGCTCAGAGTTTGTGCTGTCAGTGGGCAGACTAAAGGCTTGCCCTGCTTTGTCTTCTACACTGACGGCACAGAAACTCTGTGCTTACAGAGTCAGCAGCGCGAGTGTGACTCCTCTGGTGTTACACACGTCCATGGGCTACGGTAAAGACTTTCCATCAGGTGGCTTGTCTGCCACCTAAGTGGTATAAAAAAAATCATCAAAATCGGTTCATTGGTTTAGGCGTGAAAGTGTTACAGATAAAGTTACACTTTATGAGAGGTGGCTTTGTTGTTAAGAAGTCGTTATTACTTTCGAGAGGTCAGTCATTGCATGAAAATGTGTCTCATTTTTTCTTTGTGTGAAACTAATCCAACTACCTTATCCATTTAGCCGTTTTGCAGAAAGAGAAACAAATAAATAAATAAATATTCCACAACATTTTACACAATGCTATCTAGACTAGTCTTTGCAATAGTACAGAAGTAAGAGAATAAGGTTAGGGTGGTTAGTATAGTCCTTTTATGAACAAATAGCTGCCTAGTCTGTGGTTTCTTTAACACGAAAATAGCTTTCATGTCGTTGGTGTCACGCGATGTTTGTAAACACTACTAATTATGAGTTAACCACTACTAGGTAAAATAGCACAAGTAAAACTGATTTAGCTTTAAGGTATGTACTGAGGACAGAATATGATTAAGATAAGTAATCCTTCTTCATGGTACATAAGTACCTACTCGTAATTCTCAAGTCTGATGACCAACCGTGAACCCACGCGTTCGTTCGTTGGTACTCGTAGTTGTACTGTACAAATTGTAAAAAGTAAATGTAAAAACCTCTACATTATAAAACTTGACATAAAATGTGTACAATAACCGGAAATTAACATTTGTAACAAGTTATTATTTTATCATTGATCTTTTGAAGATTTCCCTGTTCTAAATTCCAAATTCAAAATTCTTGCCCGCCTACACATTTTGAGGGTTCCGTACCTCAAAAGGAAAAAACATTGTCCGTCTGTTTGTCTGTCTGTCAAGAAGTTCAGCTTTATATCAGTACCGAAAGGTAGTGCAGGAGCGGGGACACGGACCTGAGTATGAAGAAATCCGGACCATGAAGTCCCTGCGAACCTGCGTCCCTGGAAACTACGACTTGGTAACCACGCACAATCCGAGTGGATTTCTCCGCACGTTAAAAAAATACCTTTTTCTCATGAATGCGAAGGATTAATAAGTTGCCATCATCTATAAGAGAATTGCCGACAGCTAAATTAAAAAAGAGGTTGAAATTATGGTTATTAGACCAAATGTTCTATTCGTTGAATGATTATTTAAGTGTGCAACATTATTGATTTTATTCGCATTATGTGTTCAATTGATTATTATTTATTTTGAATTCAATCTTGGTAGCTTTGAATTTTTAAATTTTATTTATTTATTTGACTGTGATTAATTTATGACATAATACCATGTTTTATTTGTTTAGTTCAATGTTATTAATTCCGAATTAATTAATTAATTAATTAAATTTGACAGTAATTTATAAATGGCGATTTATTCCAAAGTTTTCAATTAAGCATTATTTTAGCTACACTATATTTTGCATGTCAGAATTTTGACTGACGAATTATGCGATTCTCACACTTATGTTTAAAACCCTGTACCTACCATATTTCTGCAAATAAATATATTTCATTTCATTTCATTTCTTGAAACTGTACAAAAATCAATTTTCTAAGTCAACACATTCAAAATATATTACGGTTTATGTAGCTTAAGTTACAGAACCCTTGGCGTACGAGTCCGGCTCGCACATGACCGGCTTTTTGATTCTATACGTATCTCATCTAGTATTAGAAGTCATCGGTTTCCATAATTTGAAGTCTTAAGGGCACAACCTCTAGTAAAACAAATCCAGACACATTCCGAATCATTACACAGATGCAGGCAAGAAGTAATGAAGGTAATTTGACTCAGCATTACTCGGAACTTGAGATGGTTAGAACAATCGCTGCAATTTCTGCAAATCGACAGGGAAGTCTCCAGATTGCAGTGCAATGCGGCTTTTTTGTACTCACAATGCGATTTGCAGAAAACAATGAGAATGAGACATTTTAAGTTGAATGTTGGTTGTGAAAGTTTATTTTTTAACAATATAGTAACAAACAAGGAATGTGTTAAGTGTATTGTGTGACTTAGTATTTCTCTAGTCTAGCTGTTGTCTCATTCAGTTACACAAGTGTCAATGTTCTTTTTGCAATTAAAAGTTATTTTTCGTATACTTTTTTCGCTTAGTTATCACCATAAAGCTAACCTTTCAGCGACGACGGGTCCTTACACCCGATTCCTGCCGGCTTCTGTTGTAAGAATGGGGGATGTTTAAATTTGAAAAACAAGATCGAGGTAAGAACTTCTATTTTACCCGCTTGGAAGATTTAGAGATGTGGTCACATTTTATTGACGTAACTTGGTTTCTTTTTTCAATTCTTTACCTATTTTTTATTTATTTATTTTTTTACCTATTACGTGACTTACAATGAAATATACCTACACTTCCACAGTATCTAGTTATTTATGTTTTTTCCCCTTAATAGGTATCGGCATTGTAATTTTATATGAAAGCTGCACCACGTTTAATTCTAAACTCACGCTGATCTTTTGTGTGTACAACGTTTCGATCAATGGGTTGCAACGTGATTGCGACACAAGACGTACGCAAAGTCCATGGTAAACGCAGAAAATAGAAAAAAGAATATTGATAGATTTTAATTCAACACGCTAGTACGCAACTGCGCATTACTTAAAATAGACATGCAGAATTAGTGCTGATATATTGTTTTTAAAGAAAATCGAACGATATATGGAGCAACAATCAAAAGGTTGAAGTCAAAGAGTAACGAAATATATTATATTTCACGTTCCTGAGGGAAAACTTTTGGTTGAAATGCAACACGGTGTCTCCAAATTTTGAATCAATCTATTGACGCTTTTTCGAATTCTATCGGCCTCAACATACACAATACTATAATATACTTAAAAACGTCAAAGTGCCATAAAAACCACTAGAGCTATTACGAAATATCTTTCGAATCTATTAATTGAGGTTCCAAAAGAAATCAATTTGAACTATATAGAACCTGCAGAACCTTCACCTTTCGATAAATCACATACTGTGTCCCAATGATGAGGTAAACCTCCGCAGAGTTTCTTCAACATCGAAGTACTGTTTTACCTTTTTATACTAGTGGTTTGTAAGCAAGATCAACATGAGTTTCTTCAACGACGAAGTACTGTTTTACCTTTTTATACTAGTGGTTTGTAAGCAAGATCAACATGAGTTTCTTCAACACCAAAATATTGTGGAGCCGCCTGTCACCCTGGCACAAGCAGGCCGCGGCGGTGGCGCGCCTGGCGCGCCTCCCCGTTTCCGGGGACGAGTTGGGGACTCTGTAGTCCCCACACCCGAGAAGAGGGCCAGATCGTGAGAGATGGCCCTGGGTCGGCCGGGGTGCGAGGGATATGCCTGTCAACCTCACCTTCGGCAACCAAAACGACCCACAGGCGGCGTGCGTTTTAGTCGGTTCGAGTCCGACATAACCTCCTCCAGCGGCTCCGGTGGGGAGGTATCCGTGGGGATTTTGCGCACGTAAAAAAAAAACACCGAAATACTGTTTTACCTTTTTATACTAGTGGTTTTTAAGCAAGATCAACATACTTGTTCGGTACGGAACAGATTGTTATAAAAAATATTACAATCTAAAGATATCGGAAGCCTTATCGGCTGATGCGTGAAATGTTGGTAAATAAGTATACTATTTACATTCAAAACATGCAATTGACCGATTAATCGCTGTTGCATGCAAAAAAGAAAACCGAGTCTAAAGCATTCTTCACGACACCTTCTCTATCTACAGTTGTCATTTGTTCTACGTGACCTGCACAGGTATAACCGATTCACCGATTTACCCATCAGGAAATAGGCTCTCATCATGAACTCTCGTGTCACGAGCAGGGACAGTCGTGCCGGACAACAGTTGGGGAAAATTATTCATAATAATAAAATATTGTGTTCCCATGCTATGTTTATATGAGACTGATAGTATGCCGCTAAAAATCGTTTGCGAGGCGTGCAGATACTCTGCACGCAAAAAGAGATTTAAATAAAACTACTGTGGTCTCGTAGGTAAGTAAATTGATTGAGTACTGTTGCTTATCTGAATGTTAGAATTAGATGACATATAAAATATTATTTATAAGATCTTTTGTTAAGAAGACATTTCAGCAACAAACAGATTTCACTTGTCATCTTACTTTCATGCGTAGCGTAGAGTCCTCGTCAACAGTTAGATTGTTCTTATTATAGTTTTTGTTATTAGTGACACATACTTATAAAATAAAAAAGTGACTGACAGTTTTGTTTTTCCTCTTCGTAGCATTTATATTATAATTAGCTGAGTGCTGATTAAACCTAACCCGCTTCGTGTCCCTTTTGAAGATATCCAAGAACAAAACATTGTCTTTTTCACGTAAATAGAGATTATTGTCATTCTATTCACATTTTTTTTTATTTTCTTCTTATAACTCGTGGTTAATTTCGTGGGTTGGGTACGGAAATCGTCCCTGACAAACTAAAAACCATCTAAACCCTGACTGCATACGATACTTCGCATACAGTTTGCCCAGTACGAGCGTGTCTTAAATCCATGGAGTTATTGTCGAGCACGCCTAACGGCTATTTATATAAAGTGCTTATCTTTTATTTTGAATTGACGCGACGCTCCATAATGATTGCTATTTGATACTTAGTTGTTGTATTTTTTTATAATAGCGTTGTTACGCTTCTGTTATGTATACCTTTCTCCATTAATCGGTTTATTGTATTCCCTTTCACATATTTCACATTTATTTACTTACTCATACATGTCATTCTGGGTAATTATGATGAGTATGTAATACTACAATGCGCGAAGGCGACTCGGCCATCGGAGATCGCTGTCTACCTCAGTCCCCTATGAGCGCGGGCCTGGGGTTGACAGGTGGAGCTACCTGTTACCCTAGCAGTAGCAGACTAATACGGTGGCGCTATTTTTACCACCTCTTTTCTGGGGAAAGATGGGGACACCGTAGTCCCACACCCGATAGGGGCCATCTATGATGCATGGTCTGTTGGGATTTGGGGTGCGCGAGGTATATGCCAAAGGCTACCTCAACTCCGTCAACTGATGGGCTGAGGCAGCCGTGCGGTTTTAGTTGGTTCGAGTCCGACATAATCACCCCCGCCGTCTGCGGCGGGGGGTATCCGAGGGAATTTCTGCTCGTTATAAAAGTATGTACCTAATACAGCAGTTTCTATACAAGTAAATTTGCTACTCACGTTGTTATTTAATATTTTGACGTTATATAAAACGCCACCTCTGCTAGTCTGTGCACCTGCTAAATAACAGACCAGGTATATCGGCTTTCAGGTGAGTTCGGCTTGGATCCTGAAAACCTTGGGTGGTAGCAAAAATGGCACACTTGTATTTGTAAGTATCCTATCCTACTTCCTAATTTGTTTGTGAAGATGTTAACTTTTGATTTTTGTTCATCACATATATTAAAGTTCTGCACAGGGGAAGCTGCAGGAAGATGTTAATTTACAATCCTTATGTATGACCATAAACTTAATATACATATACTAACGTAGTTTAAGTGTATGACCGACAAAGATAAAAAATCAAGACTTTTTAACTCTTTCAAGACTTTTTTCATGTTCATTTCGTTAAGGAGGATTATTACTCTTCAGATGGCTAATGGTTATAAGCTCAATGAGGGACTTGGAATAGCACACTCAACGATGTAATTTTTTTACTTTGAATATTTTCACAACTTACTTGCTTCGTGCACATGCAGCTACAGAGTTTATTTTTTTATTGGTATCTAAATGTTATTTTTTATAAAAGTTATTTTTTTACTTGCATTGTACACTTTTTACTTTGTATATCCTTTGAAAACAGACCGATATTGCTTTTTACAGCTGATTTACAAGTTAAATCAATTCTCTTATGCAATTAATTCTGTCATTAGAAAACTAGTGATAGACAAATTCTCACTACGCTACCTTAAATATTATAATAGTCCGCAAAGGAAACTTTTTGCAATTACGTCATTGTTCCATTGGGTGAGCGATGTTATCGGCACCACTGCTCGCATTCAAATGCAAAAATAATAAGTTAATTTCAGTCATGTATAGAAACTATAGATTAACAAAACAGAGCCTCGGGGAATAATTAATACACTATAGAAATAACCGTGCAAAACCTCATCCAGCTTATTAATTATCTAATAATAAAGGTGTAGCAAAGCAGAACTGTTAATTAATTATTCCATACTAACAACTCGTGCGAGGCGAAACCTGGGCACAGACTTAAGATTTTTCAAAAAATTACTGCCGCCCATGTGAAAATTACAGTAGGTATTGTTATTTTTTTCAATATAGCTACGTTTTTTATATTCAGTTTCACTTTAGAAGATACGGGTTGCTATCCCAGATGGTGTGTTGTGTGTGTAAAATGGTGTTCCCTGTCTTCTAGGCCTTGATAAATGCTTTTAACACCCTGACAAAAGCACCAACTAGGAAGAAGGAAACATGCGTTTGTGGGTAGAGCATTCCAGGTCTTTAACATGCTGCAAAGAAATGAAGGCCATGAATCGTTTGGTTCAGGGCGGTATTATTTCTATCGTGTGTGGATTTCATTTTTATCCAAACCTTAGGTATCCATTTCGTCTTAGGTACCTTAAGTAAAATGTGCACTTTGGTTTTCCACATAGGTACACAAACACGTACTTCAACCATTCATTTGCACATTAAACTACCGCCTTGTTTAATTTACATTTATTAATATATTAACCACATTACGTAACATATACATGAGTCATTTTATTTGATTATCAAATTAGATGGCAAGCGAATAAAATATAGTTATGTAAAAGTTGTATTTGGTTTAGTTATTTTTACCGCACAATGAATTGGCGATGTATTCGAGTATCATTATACTATATTATATAGTATATTAGATACTATATTAGATAGTAACTATTATTACGATTATTTTAAATAAAAAACCCATTGGTTTTTTATTTAAAATAATCGTAATAATAGTTTCGCATAATGGCCTGCCAGCACCCGGCGTGAATAGAAGATCTTTTGGGTTACATTATGAATCATGACTATTATCTATTCATTCATAAAAAATGGCATTACAACCCCACCAAGTACGTGGCTCAAACCAACCTCACAGGACACCACCTACTATCTGGTACATTTGCTAATTGAAGGACGAGACTCAGAGGCAGGTTTTCTTCACCGGTGTTTGACAGCAGTCGCATATATATAGGCCAAGACAGTAAAACAAGGGACCGAGTAGCAGAGGAAAGCAGACTCCAATCTCTTACAAAAAACGCAATCAAACGCTGCGGGAAACTGCTATCTATTAATTAAATATAATAATAACAAATACGTTATATACTCACTTTCAGCTATTGAAAGTTCTTTTCGAATACTAGGTACTAACACTTTATAATAACAGACTTTAATTATCTTTCCATCGGAGTAAATCGCAAATGAACTGTCGTTACAAGCTTAAACAACAATCTATCAAGCAATTAGCCCACCGCAGTTCGCTGCTGGACATAGGCCTCTCCCAATGTGCGCCATTTTTTCCGATCCTCTGCCTTCCGCATGCAGTCTGTCCCAGCCACCTTTTTCAGGTCGTCCGTCCATCTGGCTAAGGGGCGTCGTACCTTTTGTTTACCTTATCGCGGTTTCCACTCTAGGACTCGTTTAAACAACACGAGCGATAAATGTTTTCACCGAGATCAAGATTCTATTTTACTTTTAAAGCAGATAGTAACTATTTAGTCACCGATATCGAAAGTGATTTGCTATAAAACTAAACATGTGTCGGGAGATTTACATACATACCTACTCTTTTAACACTATTAGAGCGTTCAACCGAAGAAACTTGAGTAGATTATTTTTCTGTCGAAACGATGGCATTTCTATCTTTAAATTTGGTTTTCCTAGTGTGTTGCTACCTGTGTTGCGTTCTAGAAGGTGCTCATAAGGTCCTTCGGTGTACAAAGGTAATGGGCATGCAGCACACGTTAGCAGGTAGGCAATAGTCTGTGGAGCAACTCCGCGCTCACACCGCATGTAGAAAATTATCTTTAAGGTTCATTCATTCACACATTCAAAACGAACAAAAATCTAAAACAAAATTACTAAATAATTATTATTAGATACAAATATTCAATAATTATAACTTAATGTACACCGCAAACTACCCTGATTACTGGCGTTATAGTCCATACACTGGTTGTCTGGAAGACAGTGTCGCAGACCACATTAAGACCGCCCATTATACAACAATCTAACATCCTATGTTTGGTGTGCAATAAAGAGTATTTATCTTTATCTTATATTATATTAACAAAAAATTAAAGCCAGTGCCTCTCGGGAGGATGTAAAACTTCTAACTATATGCGATGTCTTTGCCATCTTGCAACATTATCTTTGCCACAGGTAAAGAAACACGTAGGGTTGGAAAAAGAAAGGAAGGTAGAGCACCGGTACTCTCTCAATTCGATGGTATCAAATACAAAATACTGCAAACATTTTGACAATATATTAATTTTACTTTGCTTTTTTATTTTCCATTTACATTTACAATTAACTTAATTATTTTATATTGACATATTATAACTTATTTTTAGGGTCGGCAGCACGGATGTGACTCCACTGGTGTTACACACGTTCATAGGTCACGGTAACCACTTTCCATCAGGTGGGCCGTGTGCTTGTCTGCCACCTAAGTTGTATAAAAAAAATATTAACACTGACATTATTACTTGTGATGGAACTTAATTTCTATTTTTCATTTTATTGATCAGTATGTACCACTGCATTTGTGCACCTTATGGCATAGCATAGCGAATATTAAACCTAACACCGTCAACAGTCATCTGTTAACAAATGAATAAATTGATTTGATTTGACGATTTTCAGTACCGGAGAGTTGAATCTGAAAACCCTTATATCATAATCAGCATGTTCGCGGTCTTAACCGCTGCACCAGTGAACTAGAACGGGAAAAAGACCCATAATTTAATATCACAATAAAATTAAAGTATGATAATGATATGTATCAGTGTGACCGCAAAAAGTGCAGATTCTCAAAGTCTTGGGTTACTGCGTGTGAAAGTAAAACAAGTAACAATATATAGAATGTAAATACAATGCAAATAGTTTTATTTTTATTCACAAGACCACATGCGCGCCCGCAAACGTAAACTGATCTACCAGAAGGGAAAGTTTCTCATATATTGTTTCCATTTATTTGTTAATCTACACTATCTGTAGTGCAGTACAGACTATAAGATTTTTTTTATATTTTTATACCAGTTAGTTGGCAGACAAGCACACGACCCACCCGATGGAAAATGGTTACCGTGGCCTATGGACGTTAGTAACACCAGAGGAGTCACAGTCGCGCTGCCAACCCTGTAAGTACAGAGTTTCTGTGCCGTCAGTAGAAGACAAAGCAGGACAAGCCCATAGTCTTCCACTGACAGCACAAATTCTCCAGTGAGATAATTTAATCAAATGGAGTTTTTTATATTTACTATTTTACTACTTTTTATATTTACTTTATATACATTGGCCACATGCAAACAGAGAAAATAAAGACGGAAAGATCCGTCTGTGGAATAAGCTACCAGTTGACATAAGAAAAGCTCAGTATTTAAATAAATTCTAAACTATGGTGAGAGAGCACTACTTGTCACTGTGAAAATGCTCTTATATACCATGCTTACCATATCAAGTTATTGTCTGATAAATTTTTTTATACCACTTGGTTGGCAGACAAGCACACGGCCCACCTGATGGAAAGCGGTTACCGTGGCCAATGGACGTGTGCTACAACAAGGGAGGCACACTCGCGCTGCCAACCCTGTAAACACGGCCGGGGTGCGAGGGATCGGCCGAGGTGCGAGGGATATGCCTGTCAACCTCACCTTCGGCACCCAAAACGACCCACAGGCGGCGTGCGTTTTAGTCGGTTCGAGTCCGACATAACCTCCTCCACCGACTCCGGTGGGGAGGTATCCGTGGGGATTTTGCGCACGTAAAAAAAAAAACCATGTAAACAAGAGTTTCCGTGCCGTGCCTACATATATTGTATATGTATTATATTTATTATATGTTTGTATTAGATATGATTACTTTATTAAATGTATTTATGTACAGATATAGTTATATTTATGTGTATATTACGTATAATATACCTATGTACTTACTTATTATATTTGTATTGTAAAAGTACGCCAAACAACTACCACTCATTCCTACAACTTTAATCACCATCCAAAGGTTGCCTGGTAGAAATCGCTTAAAGCGATAAGGCCGCCCATTGTACTGATTCCATTATCATAAACTTTAATAATGATATATATTAATGGTGTACAATAAAGTATATAATAAATAAATAAATAGAAATATATATTATTGGTGTAGCCTGGCATTGTCACAGTGCATATTGATAGGTGTCCTTCGTGCAGATTCCTTTCGGACGCGTGTCCTAGCTAACTCATCTGGATTTACCCTTCGGGATTCACACTACTGTAGCTTAATTTTATAAATCAATTTGGCGTACTGGCTTCATGGTGCATGTTTTAACTATACCTAGTTAGTGTTAGTTAGTGCGGCTGCCAATTGGTTTTGTACTTGCATTCGTTCCACATGTTGTAATAATGAAATCAACAATATCTGATTCACCTTGCAGGGTTCTTAAGAAATGTAACTTTTTGCAACATTTCCAATTATTCTTATTCATTACAATATTGAATTTCCGGGAATTTCCGGGGACGAGTTGGGGACTCTGTAGTCCCCACACCCGAGGAGAGGGCCAGATCGTAAGAGATGGCCCTGGGTCAGTCGGGGTGCGAAGGATATGCCTGTTAATGTCACCTTCGGTAGCCAAAAACGACTCATAGGCGGCGTGCGTTTTGGTCGGTTCGAGTCCGATATAACCTCTTCCACCGGCTCCGGTGGACCGTATCCGTGGGGATTTTGCGCACGTAAAAAAAAAGGAATATTGAATTTGGCAAGTAATTAGTACTATATTATCTAAGTAAAAGTTCCCAGGAATAATTCACCGTTAAACAAGTTCGTGGACTCGAAATTATTACTTGTCAATACAGGAAGAGCTCATAAGGCTCTGCAGACTATAATGTGTGTGTGGAGGTTTGATACTCTTTCACGCAAAAACCACTAAACAGATCACCTTTTTTGAGGGGCTAAATAAGAGACAATTCGTTGACCGGCGCGGCGATGTCTAGTTATTTGGTTCGCTATACGCAATCCCTTTTTATTTTAAAATATAAATTACTACGTTGACGTGAATCTGTTCGTGCGTAACTTGATAAAAATGGAATTTTAAAATGATAATAATAGTACCGTCAACTTTTTTATAACCGGTAAACTTCTCTCTTGACAGATAATCTATAAAAATAAGTAAAAACAACTTCAACCAACTTCATTATGATAGGGAAATCGTTGTGAGGCAGCCTCTCTCTCTGGGACCTCCATAATCTACTATTTTTTATGAGGTCTGTACGAACAGCATCCCTACGAAATTTAATTATTCTTTTTTAAGAATATTAGTAGCCAAAATTACTATGTCTCAGATAATCACACCTCCGGCAACCTGCGGCCCACACAGACGGCGTGCGTTTAAGTCGGTTCAAGTCCGACATAACCTCCCCCACTGGCGTCGATGGTGGAAGAATCCGTGGGGATTCTGCGCACATTAAAAAAAAGAAAAAAAGTAGCCAAAATTACTGATCATACCTCTAACCCCTTCAACAAAGATACATTGCTTGTGATAGGAGTGAGTTCACGTCAGTGGTGTAATGTCGGTAACTCTCGTTTGCAAAGTCCGACTTCTTAACCACTAAGCTACAGACTCAGTGTCCGTTTCAAGCAATGATAAGACCATCGATCAAGGGGAAACTATATTGCATTACTTGGTAGCATAGTTTCTTTTATGACTTTCAGTGGTGAATAATAAATTCAAAAGTCGGTTATGCAACGGGAATTTTCACGAGTGAAACCCAGCCTACTCTAGGTGAACTAGAACATCGTTCCTAACTTTTGCCTAAGCATTACTCTGCGTGTAAACCGAGGGTTTATTTTCAAGGTCCTTGGAAGAGTAGAAGAAGAAGAGAGAAAAGAGTTTTTATAAACAAAAAACATAAAAGATACTAGTGCATACGGTAATGGCGTTTAAAAATGGTCACTGCAAATGACAAAAAATCATCCTTCTAAACGCTACAGATCATGCAGTAATCAGTGAATGGGAGGGAAAATAATGTATGATGTCAGCTATCATATGATGATGACGTAAAAAGCCCATAACGTCATTGTTTACATCTCGGTAGTACCTATGGAGATGATGCCTTGGTTATATTATTATACTTAGTGCGATTATATTGTTCAATCAATCACCGGCGCACTAAGTGGACTTTTAAATGCCAACTGTTCCATTTATTACTCGAACAATGGTCATTTAACTGAGATCATCATTACCACAGCGTTACCTTGTATCCAAAGTTTGCTTTGGTGCACGGGGTCCGCTCCCCTATTCATTTTATTATTTGACTTATCTTGACTTTTGTGGGAGCAATTACCTTCCAAACTCCCAGTCCCGAAAGAAAAACTAACGTCCACTATTTAATCAGTAGGTGTAGAGGATGGGAAGGAAGTTGGCTTAGACTCCGAAGATTTTTGTGAGGTCTGAAACACTTTGGGTCATTGAACTGTGACCCGCACAAAAATACAATTTACAGACGTTACATAAGTTATCAAATCGCAGATTTATCGTACAGTTGCTGCATGCATTGGTTGAACAATGAACATGATTTTTTTACGATGCAATGTTCTCATTGCCACCAGCGCAACTAGTAACTTCTTCAAGACCAGTGAGTCAAGATAAGTAAACAGATAGTACCCACAGTACAACCCATTGAATATCATTTATTTAAGTACTTAGTTTCCTTCGCCCTAACGTGGCACGTGTCCTCATCCTCAAGTTCAATACGGACAAGTATCCCTTCAAATGTGTACCTAACGTTGGTTACCCAATCATTCTCCTCACTAATAATGCAATCATCGATTTTTGACCAATGAGCGAGCACAATTCAGTATGAACAGTTCATACTGAATTGTGCTCGCTCATTAGTTCGATAATTTTTGGAGCTTATTGAAACTTTTAACATGTCATCATCATCACTCATCACATGGAGTAACTCCCGTCGCCTTACACAATTCCTTTTGTTGTGTTGTGATGATTACGTTAGAGGCACAAGCACTTTCTGAAATAATAGAACATATTTTTTTAAATGCCGTTTCGCTAAATTCTCATATCACTCCATATATTACTCGATTACGCAATAATGGTAAACTACCATATGATATCTTGTGCATCAGGCTGCTCCTAATTTGTTAGAATTGCCACCACGGAGTGCCTGTCTCATCCTCGCATCACCCCCAGGCCCGCGCTCATGGGGGACGGAGGTCATTTTGCTACCTCTGACGCCCGAGCCGACTACGCTCGCGAGTGGCGCGGTTTACGAGTCTCCTTCGCTCCCGCAAACATTATTGAACTCAACTTTTCATTTATAACATTAGTCATAGTTAGCAGCGTATTTATGATGTCCCCTCTCTTGAGGGAGTAAGCGGAGGAACGTAAATCCACAAATCGTAGATTTTCAAACGCACGCGCGCACCAAGGTCTCGTTCATCTTAAATGGTGACAACTATACCGTGGTCATATTTTCTAAAGTCAATACACCTACAACAACATAGCAACTGTCCGGTGCGAGCTCCCGTCACACTCTTTAATATACTCATTCACTGTCATGAAAGCTAAATAGAATCGTAGATAATCTACGTAAATACATACTTTGCTAATTACAGATGGAGCTGCGCGCTCAATTGGAAACTAGCCACAGTGGGCGCGAAAGGATGGTGAAAACAGTATAAACATGGTAAGTAACTTTACTTGCGGCTGCCAGAAATAATTATAGACAATCCTTACAATGTGTATTGCGTTTAGACCAGAGACTTCAGCGAGACGTATTATGAAAATAGGTAGCGGGTCTCACTGACATTTGCAATGCATTCCACAACTACTCGGTTGTGGAATGCAATGCCTTTGTCTATTTACTCTACTACGGCGGAATGTTAGTGGTTTTAAGTATATATTGTACTCTAAAACTTAACTTGAAAGGTTATTTCATGAAGAACGTACAGCAAACAAAAAACTTTAGTTCTAGAATATATAAAACTAAATAGTTTCAAGACTATATTGATGACTTAGTATTATTCTAGCTAAAATATGGGCTTTAAACTTTTGTTGTAGATTGCAGATTTGTAATAGAATTTGATAACGCGCTATGTGTTTAGCAACAAAATGTTGTGTTCAAATGATATCCGGAATCTCAAATACATAGACTTTGAACTGAAAACATTGAGATCATAATATTCATAAATATTTGCTACTTGGATAAGGTAACCACTAATTTATTCGTATTTTAGTATCAAATGTATTTAAGTAATTAAAAACATGAAATATTGGACAAAAACGTCATTTGCAATTCCGAATAATATCATGTCTTGAGGCTATGCTACGTCAAACCTATTTGTTTGAGTACTTATAAAATTATTGAAACTTCGTAAGAGCTTCGCATGTATATTATCTTTACTTTACATAAGTTAAGTAAGTATATAACGACAACAGTGCTTTTCTTAGAATATTTTGATACTTTAATGACTGCAAAACGCCACGTTTTAGAAGGGATGGTACCGAAACAACCGCATACAAACAGTTTGTAGTCTTTTCTCAGGCCTTGAGTATCTACGTCTGCAAATGTTTATACATTTAGAGCTTCTATTGCATTGTCTTATTTACTTAGTTACTTTAGTGTCACACTAATTCCTTTGGAATCTTTAAATTCACTTATGTACGGTGTCCTTAATTCAATATACAGTCTAATCACGACATTTAACGAAACTAAGGATACTCGATATTTTCAAGGATTCTCTAAAGGTATTATATATACTAGTGCTGACAGTGATTACAAAATTGAAATTAAGGCTAGGTAGGCAGTTTCTACAGGATTATCATAATTATATAGATCAAGTTTTTTTTTTTGTGGCTATTACTTATATCCGTTAATTTTAAATTACCGTGTGAACTCGATTCCAGAACGAGACCTCAGATCATTTTAGAATGTACAATTATATTGAAAAAATTAACAGATATTTGCAGAATTGGTAATTGGGTTTAAACTCATAGTTAGGTAACTCCCTCCCAGTACTATGATAGGATCAACAGTACTTAGTAACCCAAAGACAACAGTGCTTTTCTTAGAATCTTTTGATTTTTAATGACTGCCAAACGCCACATTTTAGAACGGATGGTACCGAAACAACCGCATACAAACAGTTGATAGGTACATTGGGATATTGTATTGGAACAGCTGAAGTCTCTTCAAAGTTTAACTGTCTTTAACGTAATCCCGACTAAACCATCAATAATTATTAGGTATCTATAATAGTTACACCTACTCTATAATGTTTATTCCTATATTTTTATCTTTATACAATTATGTAAATAGGTATTATATGAATCCACAGAATACTTCTCATTTCGAACTGTAATCGCCGTTCGTGTTCTCCAAACCACGTTTAGAACTCTCATCTATAATATCGCGTTTAGCGTAACGTATCATTAAGTTGCCCGCAAGTAAATACCATAAAGGGAAGACGAGACAAGAGTATGCACCAGTACAGTTCATCGGCCTGTATTATTTTCCATTGGGCAACAATCGTCAGCTATGATACAGGCAGTTAATTGTACGCCCGTCGCCGACCGAGTACCATCAACCATAACTATCTAGTGGGGTTCCAGTTCCACTGACAGCCACCATTCAAACGAAGTCACGCCTCGAGAGCTCTGTATCGATAAATATCTCGATTCGTTACAAATCGATGCGATCGTGTAATTTTAAATCGAATGCAGAGACATATTTCTTTTGTATACCCTGGTTCTGTGGCAGGCGGTTACTCGGTCGTTTTTTGCTGGAAATAGTTAATAACGCTTTATTATTTAGGCTTATATAACAATAACAACTTACAATTGAGTTATATAAAATGCATGCGGTGTGTATGTACTATGCGTTATTGAAATAAAATCGTAATCCTTTTTAATACGCTTTTATGAACTGTCGAATACGAATTTTAGTTTCACTTATTCACTTGTGGGTTAAGATCAAGCGGCACCGTGTTCGAATTGTGACCATTACACTACCAACGTGAACCCTCTCCTAACACAAGCAATTTTGCTTAGCTGGAAGAGTTCTTAAAATTTTTATTCATTATGAAATCATGCCAGAAATACCGAATACATAATTTAATGTCAGTACCAATATACGAAAATACGCAGAAGATATCACTGCGCGAAAAGGGAATCTCCCCTTTCCTACATAGGACAACACGTGCAGGGCTTAGACACGGTAATAATACTGTGGCTTAGATGCCTCCCGCACACAGTGCAGAATAGCCGATCAAGAACCAAGCGGTTCGGTGACTCTTTCCTTTGTCGCACCATTAAGTATTGTCACATGGTATATATTTAAGTAATGGTGACAGTCTTTACTGAGACTTTGCCTTCAGCTTACCATCAGGCGAGGTGAAGTATAATTGACGTGTCCTATATATATGAATAAAACCCTGTACCAGCCCGTTCGGCCAGCGTGGAAGCAGAAAGCGAAAGCCTCCTAAGATTGGGAGAGGCCTATGTCCAGCAGTGGACTATGGGTTAGTTGATTGATTGATTGATAGACTAATCGAGTATTCTTTATTATTATCATAAATTAAATACGATAAATATATATGATAGAGAGGTCTAGAAATTGTAATGTATCTTTGTCAATGAAATAAATCATACACATCTTTTTATGAATTATCATCTACTTCATAAAAAGATTAACAAATAGCTGAGTTTGTATAGATTTTATTATAAGAAAGATGGACAAGCAATAGCAATAATGAGCTTTTGATTATGATATTACTGTATCTAATCAAGCTCTAAAGAAAGTGGTGTCATTACATTCAACTCACTCACTAGCAAAAACTGACTGTGTGGTTCAACTTTCTGAACCAGTGGCTAAAAGTGGTATTTCTTTATAAGTCGGTCTTACCTTACACTTTACACACCCGAATGATATCTACATGATATAGTTGTACCAATTAAAGTCTGTGAACTGAAGAATGGCGCCACCGTTCCTTCAATGCTGTGAAATGACAATCGTGTAATGACAATCATAGTTCCGATTTTAGCCATTTCACGCATTATTTGTTAGATATATTCTTATTATTTGGAGTATGAATACAGAGCTCACTCTATGGCATAGCGGTAGAGCGTTCGACTGCTGAAGTCAGAGGTCGCGGGTTCGATAACTCTATCGGCCTTTAATGCAGGCACATGTAAGAATGTTTTGAACCCGAACTCGACAACTGAATCCGCGGTGAGACAACAATCTTGTATTTGTGGTAGTCGACTTGAAAAAACTAGTCATTCATTCCAGGGCAACTGTATACGCTTTTTTAACAAGCTCCCTAACGAAATTAGGGATTAGCCTGTCGATAAATTTAAAAATATAGTTAAACGTAAATTATATAATCCAAGAATACCTACTTGAATGATAAACAAGCTTGGAAATGAGCTGTTCGCTCAACTATGCTACTCAAGTAAATTTTTGTATTTAGATTATGTAGAATAAGTGTATGTTTGTAAATAGACTAAAAAAATAAGTCAGCGCCGCGTTTCAAACCGGTGGTCCATTTACTAAATTGATTTTCATGTTCCTGTTTTACTGACGTTTTGTAAGTGCCGATTTATTGGTCTATGCAGAATAAATGATTTTTGACTTTGACTTTGACTTTGATTTAGATTTCAATTTCGCATGCTGTAAATTTGGTGACGTCACGATGTCGAGCAGAAGTCGATAGTGATGTTTGTTGTCATCAAATTTACAGCATACAAACTTCGGCCGCGGTTCGAGGGATATGCCTGTCAACCTCACCTTCGGCAACCATAGCGACCCACAGGCGGCGTGAGTTTTAGTCGGTTCGAGTCCGACATAACCTCCTCCACCGGCTCCGGTGGGGAGGTATCCGTGGGGATTTTGCGCACGTAAAAAAAAAAAGCATACAAACTTGAAATCTCACCGCGGATTCAGCATGCACATGCTGTAAGCACGTTTCGAACGATCGAACTGGTGTGACAGTTGAATTTGCAGTGAGATTTCAATTGCGCATGCTCTAAATTTAGTGACGTCACGATAGAACTTCTATGAGGTAGGACATTCTAAGAGGTTGGACACAGCGGTATTTACGCCCAATTGAGCAGTCCGACTGGGGCAGTACCTCCGCCATACAGAATACCGCGCCAAATAGCCTCGTGTTGTGTTCTCAGCGGTAAGTAGGGTAATCAGAGCTCGCTGGAGAATTTGTGCTGTCGGTGGGAAGACTAAAGGCTTGTCCTGCTTCAGCGTGATTGTGGCTCCTCTGGTGTTACACACGTCCATAGGCCACTGTAACCACTTTCCATCAGGTGGGCCGTGTGCTTGTATGCCACCTAAGAGGTATAAAAAAAAATAACATACCCAATAGAAATCTCACCCCGAACTCAACTGTCAAGTACGTTGGATCTTTCGTGCATCCCTCTTCATGCTCTAAGAACAGCACGAAAGTGGTATAAAAAATTTAAAAAAAATTACACGAAGCTATCGATTTCGGTCGATCGTTCGAAACAAACTTACTGCATGTGCCTGCACCAACGCCGAATGCAATTAAATGCATTTTATCGACTAAACAAGTTTTTACTAGAGATATAATAATTTATTTATATTCCAACTTCGAACATCACAAAAAGAACGAATTTTTGATGCGCTTCGAGCGAACGAGTTATTGATTATACTGTAATTTATGGTACCAAAGTATACTGCATGGGAAAATGACGAGAGGCCGCGATGATTGATGACTGGGTAAGCTTCTTTAGGTACAGGCAGCAGCGGAAGTTGCTGAACACTACTCTAATTACAAAACAGTTTATTCAATTTTGGGTAGGACGCAGTCTGATATCCTAACCCCAAGAGGACACGAGAATCTAATCCGGCAAGTGTACCAATAAATAGGAGGTTGTGTAACGCCGCAGATTGGATGGGGTTTGGGGTCACATACTTCGTGTTGTGTTCCCAGCGGTGAGTAAGGTAGCCAGAGCTCACTGGAGAATTTGTACTGTCTGTGGGAAGACTAAAGGCTTGTCCTGCTTTGTTTTCTACACTGACGGCACAGAAACTCTGTACTTACAGGGTTGGCAGCGCGGCTGTGACTCCTCTGGTGTTACAAACGTCCATAGGCCACGGTAACCACTTTCCATCGGGTGGGCCGTGTGCTTGTCTGCCACCTAAGTGGTGTAAAAAGTCTTTTATTTAGAGACATTTCTAAACTTTTAATAGACGCTACCGTGACCAGACGGCTGGTTTTTATTTCCGCAAAGGATTGCTGTTGCCATTCAACATGGCAATGCCGCCAGCCTTCTGGCCACCCTCCAGTGTCACATAGATGGGAAAATTCTTTGATGTATGAACCTGTAGATTTGTATAGGTATATTCTGTATTGTTTTTATATATATATTTAGATAAATATCATGTACATCATGTAAGTAAATAGAAAACAAATAAAAGCCTATCATTAAAATAATCTAATCCGTCAATTAATGTAATTAACAACAATTAACAATTAACTAATGGTCCTACTATATCTTTACGATACTAAATTTTAGGATATTCGTAGTGGACATTGGCTCTGAACTGTCATTAATAAAAATAGTTTCAGTAAATTCAAACCAATGCTCTATTATTCTTTACCATACATACATACATATAATCACGCCTTTATCCGGAGGGTGGCATATGCATATGAGGCTGAGTCTGGGCTGTATATATCTGTCAGATGTTAAACAGCCCCATCTCTTAGTCGCCTTGTACGACACCACATGGGAAGGGATGAGGTGGTCCAAATTCAATCCTGCCGGGAACCATGTAGCTTTCTGCCGGGATCCACGCGGCTTTTTCTTTATCTTGAATCTTAAATATTAAAGTAAATACTTAGAACAAAGTCAACCGGTTATTCAAAACTCTAATCAACATTGATGATCTTTGTATAAAAAACTATGGATACAACACGCTTATTCAAATAAGCATTTCAATTCTATTACATGCTATTTGGAAGTTCCCATGACACAGCTATTTAGGTAAACAAATAATGCTGCTATTCGGTCAATAAAACAAATTTTACATGCGTTTGATTGTTTTAACACCTACTTACCTAAGACCTACTGTCTACTGCCTACTGCAGCATATCCGTCGATTGTAGCGCAGTCTCTTTTTTTTATACCACTTAGGTGGCAGACAAGCGCACGGCCCACCTGATGGAAAGTGGATACCGTGGCCTATGGACGTGTGTAACACCAGAGGAGCCACACTCGCGCTGCCGCCCTTTTAAGCACAGAGTTTCTGTGCCGTCAGTGTAGAGGACAAAGCAGGACAAGCCATTAGTCATCTCACTGACAGCACAAATTCTCCAGTGAGCTCTGGCTACCCTACTCACCGCTGGGAACACAACACGAAGTTATTATAACCGCGGTATTCTGTAGGGCAGAGGCACTTCCCCAGACGGACTGCTCAATTGGGCGGAAAACCGCCGTGTCTTACCTCCTATCTAGACAAGTGGCAATTCTATTGCAGAATAGAATGACGAATGTATGGGATTTGATACAACAACACTTGACTGATTTGACGTATAGGTATGACAACTGTCATACCTATACGTCAAATCTCATACATACATACACAATAATCACGTCTTTATCCCCGGAGGGTTAGGCAGAGGTGAATTAACGCCCATATTTCACCAATCATTGTATTCGGTCCCACGTAATAGGAGGTGAGCCTATTACTGTATTTCGGGCACTATTGTTGACTCGAGCCATCAATCTGAGGCTGAGTCTGGGCTGTATATATCTGTTTTAGCGGGTTAGTGCGGGCACGGCATTCCTATCTCATATACCTAATTATTTCTATCGTACTGTTTATGTTTTTACTTGTTTTTTTTTTATGTGCCGATTGTGGATTTTTTTTTTTATTTCATGTTTTTTTTTATGTGTTGTGTAAGTGTGTATGTGTGTGTATAATAAACGGATCTTTCTTTCTTTCTTTTATGTTCAACAGCCCTATCCCTTAGTCGCCTTGTAAGACACAGCATGGGAAGAGATGGGATGGTCCAAATTCTACTCTGCCGAGAACCATAACCAGAACCATACATTCGTCATTGTTTTCTACAATATCAACTTACCAATTGCCACTTGCCTAAAGGGGGCAGACCTTATTTCTACGATATATTCGACGGAATCCGGTTCCGCGAAGGATTTTTTTTTTCTAGGCAATAATATATTTTTAATAATATCACAAACCTTGATAAAAGAACCTAAAGAACTTTCCATTATTTAAAAATAGCATATTATTACCTACAAACTGTTTAGCTCACACATAGCGTGAGGTATTTATTCCACAAGACGATAGAGATATCAATAATGTTTTGAAGTGCACCAAACACCTGTCGATTTATATCAGTACCTACTGTACTGTACTGTCAGTACATAATGGCCAGTGAGGGGCCTCAGCTGTATTGACTACTGTAGACTTTACTGTAGACTTTACTGTAGACTATACTGTAGACTTTACTGTAGACTTTACTGTAGACTTTACTGGAGACTTTACCGTAGACTTTACTGTAGACATTACTGGAGACTTTACTGTAGACCATAATCACGTAGGTGTTAGTGGTGAAGGGTTTCTGTAAACCAATTCCTGCTGGATTCCCATTGGCTTGTTTTTTGAAAATGCCCTTTCACCTATCGCCACACTGGTGGGTAGCTCATGGCTACGACACGATTCCTTTGAAGCCTGCCAAAACGACATTCTGATAACGCGCCACGATGGGTAATCGTGTGCTACTGTATACCATTGACTCATGTTCATAACTGGGGACTTTTTGTGTAACTTATTCTGGTATACCTCGGGATATATATCTTGGACCTAAAATGTGTTAAAAATGTGCTGTATACACGCAGTACACATTTCTGGGTTGACGAGCTCTAATTCACCAAGCATGGATTTTTTTATACCACTTAGGGGGCAGACAAGCGCACGGCCCATCTGATAGAAAGTGGTTACCGTGGCCTCGCACTGCTAAAAAAACCTTCTAATGCCCCTCTTGAATAGTCCCAAATTGTAGGCTATATATATGCTAACTTATAAAAACCGCAGCAGGGTGTTCATTCCACAGCTTGCGTGTGCGGGGGATGAAGTTTCTTTCATACCACACAGTGCGCACCGTCTCAGGTCGCAGTGTAGAGGATGAATTCCCTACCTATGGCGATCGGTGCGATGATAGAATGTAGCTGTGGGCATCATGTCAAACAATTATTACAAAACAATCTACTTGCACCATCGTCACTTTGTCTCGCGACTTATGTCCTAGATAGATCAAGATTTAAACAACTAGGTACTAATCACTTACCCTTCTGCAATACCCGCCGATACTGCTTGCGACGCTTTCAGCATCGTAATGCCGGGAGAAGGAATAAGGGCCCGGATGACTCCGGGATACACATTGCCCCATATGCCCGCCACTAATAAACTAATACACATATGTTATTATGCTATAACGTTTCAACCACACACTTTACACTTTAATTTTCTCACGATTTTTATCTGCAAAAAACGTATTCTGAGTCAACCGATGTCTGTCTGAATTTTAATGTTACACCCACGTAAAATGAATATCTAAAGCCTTAAATAATTTAAGAATAAAGCTGTTTTTTGTGTATTTTCATTTTAAAACAGGTAGATATTTGGTAATTTGTTGTTACCTATTTATTTAACTATTCGCTTCAAGTCACTTGTTATTTAAATATCTGCAGATTCTACAGTATAGGTAGGTAAGTATGAAACAGGTACTAAGTACTTCAATAAAAACTACGATAAGATTAGCAGTTTACAAGTGATTTAAATATTCAGTATCGTTGATAATAATAATTGCTTACTTTGTTTATTTGGTATTGTGAGTTCACTAACAAAACAAGAAAGTAACCAATTGTAGGGTAGGTAGTTATAATTTCTCGCGTCGCTAATGTGCTGTTTTCCTGAACTGCATTATGAATTTTCTCACTGTTATCCAGGGAAATTCCGTAGATGTTCCCAACTGTATAATATTTTTTATTATAGGTACAATCAACCTGTGATAAGCAGGTTCTAAGTCCGGAACTGAATAATAATAATGTTTTTTTAAGGATTGATATCTAAAACACCCAAACCTTAATAGGTGTGCGTTGTGCATTGCATTAGTAAAGAATACCAATTAACTATTATCAGAACTTAATAGTGTTGCAGTGACTAACACTCCAAGGACATGCTAAGATGTAATAAAAAAATCAGACAGAATAGAATTATTAAAAATTATTTACACTATCGACACGTCTATGATTTTTTACAATGTTAGGTGGTATATACCTATGTTTAATAATATTGAATACTACGAACACAACTAATTTAATTCACAAACTAATTAAAAAAAACTGAACACAAGTGTCATCTTAAAAAAAACACGCACAGGTGGTTCATAGTTCACATGTTATCGAACTTAACGTTCCAGTCCAGTGCACGGTGCGCGGGAGTTGCGCGTCGCGCGCGCTGCGCACACTTCACGACTGCGGCCCAATGCGACTCCATGCTCTTTGACGGACGCGAGTCCGCAGTCCGCGATCGCAGCCAGGTGCCTTGACTGTTGACTCATTCATGAGCTGGTGTGGTCCGAACGAGGCGTGGGAAATACGTAATCGAATTTAAGTCATGGAGCTTAAAGTTCATTTTATGATTAGGGACCACGCCGCACCTGTTGTTGGTTTAAATTAAAAATGTACGTTACTATTGTCGCTAGACCAGCAGGCTTTACTGCATGTCGCATACTTACACACTTTCGTAGAAACACGACTCGTTTTTTAGATTTGGAAGAAATATTTTGTCTGCAGCCTAGCCCTGCTTTTTCAATTAAGCAGGCTGCAAGGTCTATTCGCACATTTATGTTCTAAATAGGCTCCAACTTCCCGTAACGACAGCCATAGACGATGTTTGAATGTCAAGCAGGACCAATGGCTTAACATGCTCTCCTAGGCACCACCAGTCCAAAGCAAATACCTATATTTTATTTTTTGCACTGAGCGGGGATTGAACCCGCTCCACCTGTATAGCGGCCGCATTCACTACCGCCACTTTACAGAGGACGCCTTACCTACCACAAATAGATACACAGGTACGGAGCCCATCCCTATGTTTAAAATCTTCAGGGTCCAACCCAACGACCATTCAACCACCCAACTCCACCTGCTGGCTAGTTTCTGCTGTGTGAAATAACAGATGAAACATCACTTGATTCTTATTCCAATTTAAAAAAATTGTAGGTTCATAAGTACATGAATTAGTGATGATTGATAAGTGATGTAATATCTGTAACATCACTTATCAATAGATTTGGTGATGTCATTTATGTATAATTAAATCAGAATGACATCAAGATAATGCTAACAAAGCCATCCAGATCCAAATAGACTGCTAAACATAGGTCCCAATATGACTTGTGTGAGACGAGCCATAGCACCTAATCCTCTGCCTTCCTTCCGATCCCAGTCCTGACCTTTCAGGTTCAGTTTATCTGCTGGTATCGGGTAGGGCATTCTAACTAACGATTTTTAATCTAGGACACCTCGCTATCTAGCTAGGCCATGGCGGAATCAGTCCCCTAATTTTCGATTTTTTATTCATAAATATTATAGGTACATATTTACATTTAATGATCTAGACCAATCTAGACCTATGGTAATATGACATATTATTCATGTGCACTAAGTGGGCATCGAATCGAACTTGCAACATCCGACTTAGCAACATTCAGCCATTAATTATTTATTTAACGCCATCTATTGAATAACAAGCAAGCTGTATTGAACGGCAAAGTTCTGTAACTCGATTGTATTGCCATTACGCATAATATTTGAACCATTTTTTAAAAATAAATATCCTTTTTTAAACAAGATAAATAGCTCAGACTTTCAAGAGGTACGGATATTTTCATTATTGATTGAATCTAAGTTGAAAGTTGTAGGTTTGTTAACATATTGTAAAAAATGTTAGCAATATTTGAATTAATTGAGACAATGGCAACTTCTTAATGTAAATGTCAAACTTCTAATTGTAGATAAATAAACAAAATTCGTAAATTATACTGCGCAAGTGGTAATTAATTGGTGTAGATCACTTTGCATCGTGTTATTTGATAATTGGAATGCTAACCCGAGCCGCAGCCAGGGCGTTTTCAACGGCAGCGTTGAAAGTTGTGAACGATGTTGCTAAGCAACAGTTTTTTGTATCGATACGCAACAGTACGTGTCCACACTTTATTTATTAATAAAAATAGTGCATATGTGCTACAAAAAGTTTACTTGAAACTCAGTAGAGGTGTGCAATTAAATAAATTACCTGAAAATATGTTAACCGGTCATATTTTATGAGATTTCAATAAAGTTTAAGAACACTTCGGTAACCAATTAGACAAGAAAAATAAGTTTAGTTAGTTTTAGTAAGTATTGTACTCATACATACATGCAGTGACGCCTCTTTCTCAATTGGTTAGGCAGAGACCACAAGTTTTTACTTGCTACGGGCCTGACATAAATCGTTTGCATCTTCTACTTTCATACTTGTTATAAGACATGCTCGCCTGTTTCGGTTATGCCTTCGATATGATTAGGTGGACGGACCTCGCAAGGCATTTAATGCGCGAGGCTGCTCGTTTTATGTAGATATAGGCAGCGCGTAAGTGCGCGAAATTTACGATCCGGCACGGGGTAAATCCAGTTTCCTCGCCAGGTTGCTCTCTGTCCCAGCTATCGACATATATGCATACTACTATACACTACTCGGTCGACCCATATTAATTCACCCTCTTTCGTAAATCTGTCTTGTTAATCTTCTTTCGTCCTTCCACTCTATATATCAGAAACATAACATCTTTAACCATACCACAACATTCCCTAGTATGCAAATATTGTATTTCTTACCAATTTGTTGTATGTTATTTGTTATTATTTTAGACAATGCTGTACTAAATTACACAAAATTGGGAAAAGAAATTACATTTGTTACGACTCAAGTCCCTGAGGAGTTCAAGGGCAAAGGAGTTGGACAATTACTAGCCAAGGTTTGTAGTATTGATTAAAAAAAAAACAGTCATCAACAGTCAGTATTAAAACAATCATCATTTGCCTCGTAGCGATTTCCCAGTTACGTCCATAGTGCTCATTATTTTTAATGGATTTGTTGGCTTATCCAGGAATGCAACTGCTGTCTGGTCTTCCAATTCTAAAGGAAAGCTTGTGCGAGACCCTTGTCTGAGGTTTAGCAGGTGCACTGACCTACACTGATGACGTTGGCTTAGGCCTTAGGCTTATTGTTGTGGGGACGTCTATATTCTCCATTAGAAGTGGTATAGATACACAAAAACTATAAACTTTCAATGCTTAAAATTTTTGTATTACAATTTTCACAGCATGCCTTCGATTATGCGCTGGAAAACAAACTGGATGTGACTTGCCAGTGTCATTTTTTGGCTCATTATTACAAAAAACACAAGAATAATTATCAATCTTTAAAAATTAAGTTTGAATTGGAATAAACAAAATAACAATGGATTTAGCCTGGCTTAGATGTAACATACATTATTATTTACGTGAAAAACTTTATGGTAGTGCTAAAAATATCATTGTACAAGCTTATAAACAATATGGTGATGCAGCAGAATTTTCATTTTACAATAGTCTGGCTAGCTTACTGGAAGGACAAGTCCAAAAAGGAATTAGTGAGTTAACTCCTCTGCAGTCCGAGCAAGATATTCACTTGGCAGTTGTAATTGCTCTGATATATGGCTACAAGCTTGGTAGTCCAGGAGAAAGAGATGCATTATATAATCTAGAGTCTAAATTAAAAGAAGAAAAGAAGAAAGCCACTGCTATATCTTTCTATTATACAGGTCTATTTTTGTCTTTGGCAGAAAGGTATGAAAAAGCATCTGATTATATTAATAAAAGCTTAAAAAAAGATCCTAACAATTTGGAAGCTATAATGCTTAAGGGTTGGAATGACATGTTCATGAACTTAGGCAACTTGCCGATGTCGATATTAGATGATTTAGAATTGTCCCTTAGCAAGAATGATAGGAATGCGGAGGCACTTTTAGGATTGGCTAAATTTAAATACTTATCTAAAGAGTATGATGCATCTAATTTGTTACTAGACAGACTAATCGTGAATAACCCTGGTCAAGTTGTGCCACTTATAGAGAAAATGAAAAACGAGTTTGCCATGCAAAAATGGGATGCGGTTTACGATACTATGGAGCGAATTTTCCCTCTTGAGCCTGATAATATTGAAGCATTAAAGATGAAAATATTTATAGCTTTATGTAAAAATGCAGATTATATAGAAACTGCAGATCAGTTGAATCAATTCTTTACTGTCCTGGAAAACACTGAAGGTCATAATGGATATCAGTTCTACAATACTACACAGATATTTTCTAGAGCTTGTGGCAGATCTAGTGCAGTACTTTCTCAAGTATACAGATTTGCACAATATGCATCAGAAATGAACCCAAGTAATGTTGACTACTTGAGCGAAGTAGGATATCAATGCATCCTGCAAGGAAAGTACAAAGATGCTTTAAGTTTCTTTAAGGCTGCAAGTAAAATTGACAGCAATTCAATCACAGCTCTATGTGGATTGACACTCTGTCAGATGCATGAGAATGGTCCAACAGAACAAATTGCTCAACAGATTGAGTTGTTATTTGAAATGCAAGGATCAATTAAACTGCCAATATTATATCACCTTTCCGCACAATTGAATTTAAAGAACTCTTCAAGTGCTATTGCATTTTTGAATAATGCTTATGAGACTAAGATAGCATTTGCGAATCGCAACCCTTTCAGCTTAACATATGTTAAAGATTTAGATCCAGATTTCTTGCTAGAATTATACAAGGAATATAAAAAACACTTGCCAAAGAGGCCATTCATAATTATTGGATATTTAATGTATACTCAAGAAACAAAGAATCCTATGGTTAATCATTGTTTGAAGATGTTGAATGCTGTATGTGAGGCCTGTCCTGGTCTGATAACTGCTCTGTATGAGTTGGCTAAACTGAATTTTCTCTTTGGTTATGCAAGTGATGCTCAGATGTTAGCTCAGCAAGCTCATGAGCTTGATAGTACACATGCAGGCAGTCAGGTTTTATTAGCTCAGATCTATGTTCAACAACAAGCCTTTATCAAAGCCGCACAGAGTTTAGAAATGTGTTTGAGTTATAATTTCAAAGTAAGAGACAGTGCAATGTACCATTTCTTGAATGGAATTATTTTGAAAAGTGTTAATGAACTCCACAATGCTCTGTCAAGCTTTACAACAAGTCTTCAGATTGCGACTAGTAAAAATAGTGTCAGTAAGACTTTTGAATCAGATCTGAATATTATTGACAAGGCCACTTTGTATCTGCAAATCATTGAGTTACAAACTACATTGAAGATGTTTGCTGAAGCAGGGAAGACTATGCAAGTAGGTATAATGACTACTATTTTTTTATATTGCTTGATGGTAAACAAGCACATGGCCCACTTACTGGGGAGTGGTTATTGCAAATTATGAATGCCTGTTGACAAGGCCACTTTGTATCTGCAAATCATTGAGTTACAAACTACATTGAAGATGTTTGCTGAAGCAGGGAAGACTATGCAAGTAGGTATAATGACTACTATTTTTTTAT
Organism: Eilema griseolum; assembly: GCA_963662185.1. Taxonomy (NCBI): domain Eukaryota; kingdom Metazoa; phylum Arthropoda; class Insecta; order Lepidoptera; family Erebidae; genus Eilema; species Eilema griseolum. The sequence continues at coordinate 9,933,048 of OY759238.1, read as the reverse complement.
ATTGCTTGATGGTAAACAAGCACATGGCCCACTTACTGGGGAGTGGTTATTGCAAATTATGAATACGTGTTACACCTGAGGCATCACACTCACTAATGACCATGTAATAACCTAATGACTTTCTTGAAGAATCCCATATTGCAGCCGTTTGGTTAAAACAAAGGTGAGATCGTTTGGTTAAAACAAAGGTGAGATCATTCCACAGCCTTTAGTTATCCATGTTATCCATGGTATAATATAAGACATTAGTTAACTATATGTGCTTTAATGAATAAGTGAGTAGGTAATAAATAATCCTCGAATGCAAGCCATTAATTGATTCAATGATTTGGTCTTACTTTAGATGAATAAAAAAAAAGCATGGGGAATTTAAGGTGATTACCGCACTATAAAAAAAAATATGTTTAGAATCATTAATGTAGCCTAGTGGTATGGGTAATGGACTGCTGAGATGAGGTCTCGGGTTCGATCCCAGGTTTTACCATGGCACACACCAATGACTTTTCGATGCTTTTCGAAGTTATGTGTGTATTTATCGCAGGTTTACAAGTGCCCGGTTAATGGCAATAGGCTCGCCACCTATTACATTGGAACCTAAACATAAACTAGCGAAATGTGGGTGCTAGCACCTCTGCCTACCCCTTCGGGGATATAGGCGTGATATTATAAAAAAATGTAACAACCCAAATTTTATGATAATAGTATTGATATAATAGGGATGTGTATCTATAAACATTTTAATTGTCTTCTTCCTTCAACCTGACCTCTTGAGACCTGAGATGATAATTTTATAACATCCGGCTACATTGATAATAACCATTACCAACCACTAATAATACTATGAGCATCCAAGCATTGTTTACTTTCGTAGGTATTAAATGATTAATACATTAGATAAAATTATTTTGTAGTTTGGTAGGTTGTGTAACAACATCCAAACATTAAAATTTTGAACGTAAATATTCCTTTTATTTTCTTCTGGCAATTCTGATGTGTCCGCCAATGAATTAGCTCGGGATTTTAATCAAGTTTTGTCTTAGGGGAATGTGACTTGATGTAAACACGGATCAACAGTATATGTGAATGCTAAATATTGTTTTCATTTCATAGGCATTTCGTATTTACCATACTAACGGTACTTATGAAACGTCAAAAAAAATAATTCGACTAAAACATAATAATGCTGCTTTGTGTAGTATTGAACGTACTGCACAAAGCGTAAACTGTATTGCACCGCGCCTTACCACTCGTTTACACCATGAAACAAGTTGTAAATTTGTTTATAAAAAACTTATTGAAGACTACAAGTCTACAAGTCAAAATACAATACTTGTTTTATAAAATGTATAGCCAACATATATATATATATAAACACCTCAACAAAGTCTAGGGAACAAGATGACCCCAATTATTTTTTTTCGTGTAAATCTTGTTTTGCAAATAACTGGCAGCAAATAAATAAAAATAGAATAAAGTAGATTACAGAGTTGTTCGAAATTTAAAAATAAATTTAAATAAGTAATGATTTTCGAATATGGAGGGAAAACTTTTAAAAGTGTTTGATTGTGCAGTTTCTCTGAGGCAAAATAAAAATTATTTTTTTTGATTGTAAATAACGTTTATTATCAATAATACGTCTTTTACGTATGGTTTGTGCATTTTTGTGACTGTAGTCATCATGTCACGTCGTCATTTAAGTCGCGAAGAGATGTTAAGGGCTGTTGGTATGCTGCAAGCTGGACGAACTCAACGCGACGTAGCGGATGCTGTCAACACCCAACCAAGCGTAATTTGCAGATTATGGGCACGCTACAGGTCTACAGGGGATGTTGCCGAACGTCACAGGGGACGAAATAGGGTTACTACCCCGCGACAAAATCGTTTCTTGCAAAATTCCGCAAGGCGGCATCCCACGATTACTGCTCGTCAGTTGGTCGCAGGCCTCCAGTCTCAGCATCAAGTGGTTATTAGCGATCAAACTGTCAGAAGAAGACTACACGAAGCCAATCTTTATGCTCGCAGACCGCTTAGGGTTCCAGCTCTTCGACGTGGAAATCGAGGTCGTCGCTTATTGTGGGCTAACGCACATTTACAGTGGACCGACCATCAATGGGCACGGGTTCTGTTTTCCGACGAATCTTGCTTCGGTTTTCATCCTGATTCGAGAAGAGTGCGTATATGGCGAGTTCCTGGACGTCGGAGTCGTCTCCAGAATCCGCAAGAAGTTCATCCTTACCAAGGTGGAACAATCATGGTATGGACTGGAATTCGCCTTGGTGGAAGGACCGACCTCGTTTGGATACGGGGCAATTTGAATGCAAACCAATACATTCAGGAGGTTATACACCCCATGGTAATCCCTCATCGACAGCAGTTCGGTCAAGATTTTATGTTCATGCAAGATAATGCACGGTCACATACCGCGAGGGTAGTGGTCAATGCGTTAAGCGAGCACAATATGACGACGTTGGAATGGCCTGCTTAGTCTGCAGACCTCAATCCCATAGAGCATACCTGGGATTTGCTTAGGAGAAGAGCTTTCAGTGATTCTTTGGAAAATCTGAACACTGAAGAACAACTTTTTTTACACCTTCGCAGTGTATGGAGCCATATTCCACAGACGATGATTGACAATCTCATACTAAGTATGCCACGCCGTTGTCGAGCTGTTGCTAATGCTTTAGGAGGTCCTACAGATTATTAAAAACGTTTAAAGTACGGTTAATTACTGTATTTCTTACTACCTCGTTATTTTTGTGCCTAATCATAGAAGGTTGTAATACTCAATATTGGCACTATTCAATTCTTTCTTAAAAAAAAAAAAATTTGGTATGAAAATGTTTTTATTAAAATTAAAATTAAAAACGGTATAAAAATACCCTTCTATTGATATAAAACACTCACTATTACAAGAAAGGGTTTTTAAATAAAAACTAGAAATGTCCTTATTCCCTAGACTTTGTTGATGTGTGTATATATAAATATAAAACACATTTGCCCTCAAACTGTAGCCTGTGACATATCGCAACTTGTCACGTACATGTTTTATACTTAGGTTTAAACGAGGGGTTAGGTGCACGAGGCATGGTGAAAGACAAGGTAAAAAAAGGCATAAGTTTAGAGCGAACGACGAGATACTGCCGCGAGCGTACCGCGCGAACTGACCAAATCTGATGTTCGTTTGGTCGATACTTCCCCCTCTCGTCATGAACATACCCAAGGCACGGTACAGCGATTAAGGTACGGTGAACTATAGTCAAGTAAACGTACATGACTACTTCACAACTCAGCGAGATGATATGATGAGCCATATCTATAGGGAAGCGTCGATAGCTTAGTGGTTAAGGAGTCGGCCTTACGATCGAGAGGTCACGGCTTCGAATCCTGGCCATTACACTACCGACGTGAACCCACTCCTAGCACAAGCAATTTGGCTTAGTTGGAGGGGTGAGAGGGAAGATTAATATATGCGGTTGCTAATATTCTTAAAAAAAAAATTTTGACTGTCTTCTAAAACACAGGATATCCTAGTTTAGAAGACAGGGTTCATTAATCTTGTTGACATAATTATGTTACCACTTATTGAGATATGATATTATCTAACCTATAACAGCGCCAACAATACTGATGACACTCATGTCACACTGCTTTGAAGTATGTAGAACTTAGATTAGTTAACAATGTATATTTTTAATGTCAAAGTTTTTATTTATTTACTTAGGTTTTGTTATTTTTAAACTTTCGCTGTGTGAATTCATAATTATACTAGGTATCGGGACTTCTCGCGAATTATATCTTGGAACTTAACTATTTCTGCCGACGTTTCGGATGCGTTGCAGCACCCGAGGTCACGACTTGACTGATATTATTCGTGAGAAGTCCCGATACCTAGTATAATATATATATAGGTTTTCTTTCGTAAAAAAATATTTCCGTTGAAAATTGCTTAGCCAATATTCTTTATCTCCCAGGAAGCAATTCAAGAATTCTCATACACTTCAGAAGAGAGTCGCTTACTAATCGCCAGAGCTGATCTGGCCCTTGGAAAAGGTGATGTGGACAGCGCAATAGACTTGCTCAACGAGATCAAACCAGGCCAGCCTTACTACTTCCAAGCTCACAGCAAAGTCGCGCATATTTACCTGAAAGAGAAGGATGACCGGGCGATGTTCACTGCCTGTTTTAAAGAGATTGTTAGTAATCATCCCATGGCTGACGCGCATACTATGATGGGTGATGCTTTTATGTCGATTCATGGTTAGTCAGATCTTTCATGTGTCCATTGACACTTTTCTGCAAGTCTCTATTATAATTTAAAAGATACTTTGTAGCAACCACTGCATTACATAAATTACGTTGAACTAACTTCACTATATTACACTAATTCCACTATTTTACACTAATTTCACTCAGTTACACTAGCTTCATTTTGTTACAGTAACTGCACTTTGTTACAATAACTTCACTCTGTTACACTAATTTTACTGTGTTACACTTGCTTCACTAAAATATCTCATAACATAACATAAACTCACGCCTATATCCCAGAAGGGGAAGGCAGAGGTGCTAGCACCCACATTTCGCTATTTTATGTTTAGGTCCCAATGTAATAGGTGGTGAGCCTATTGCCATTAACCAGGCCCTTATAAACCTGCGATAAATACACACATAACTTCGAAAAGCATCGAAAAGTCATTGGTGAGCGCCATGGTAAAACCTGAGATCTGACCCGAGACCTCGTCTCAGCAGTCCATTACCCATACCATTAGGCTACCGCGGTTTACTATCTCAAAATATTTAATTACATCCCTATTTCAGATCCCAGTCAAGCAGTTGTAGCTTATGAAGCAGCGCTGAACAGCAATCCGACTGATCTTCAATTAATCAAGAAGCAGGGTATTGCTTATATGAAAATGCACGAGTATGACAAAGCTTGTCAGCATTACGAGAATTATATCAAAGTCTTGAACTTAGACGAACTACTGTTTGATTATTATGAAATTCTAATGAAAGTAAGTTTTAAAATTGTATATTCAGTAGACTTATATATAAGTGCCCGGTTAATGGCATTAGGTCTCGGGTTCGATCCCAGGTTTTACCATAGCACACACCAATGACTTTTCGATGCTTTTCGAAGTTATGTGTGTATTTATTGCAGGTTTATAAGTGCCCGGTTAATGGCAAACTTTGGGACCTAAACATAAACTGGCGTAATGTGGGTGCTAGTACCTCTGCCTACCCCTTCGGGGATATAGGCGTGAGTTTATGTTATGTTATGAACTAACAAATTCTTCAATTTTCTTATAAGTACGGATTAGTAAAAATACCTCACTCGTTTTATTGGTTTCTACCTAGCTTATATTATCATCAAATTATTTATCACCTTATCCCTCTTTTCAAGTTTAAACAATACGACAAAGTTGAATCCTCAATTTCGGCATCACTCAATCAAATGTATAACAAAGACGTTGCCTCAATAAAGCGTCGAGTTCGATTTCTCCTCCTACAAGCAAAAAACCGCGGACTAAAAAATCCTTCTTCAGCCAACGTGAATCTTATACTGACAGAAGCAAAAGATCTCCAAACATCTCTTGTAAAAAAGATAGAGATTGAAGGAAGAGGAGGTTTACAAGAAGAGAAGGAGCAATTAGCGAATATTCTAATTTTATTGGCGAAAGCGAAGTCGTTGAAAGAGCCAGCGGTCGCTACACATTTGTATACAGAAGCGTTGGTTCACTTACCAAGGGATCCTGACACGTTACTGGCTTCAGCTAAACTATATGCTCAGGTAAGTAGATTTACTTCTATGCATACAGTGCACAGTTACTTAGGCCGCCTTCTGTCTTTATTTGCTCGGTAATCCTAAAATATAGAAGTAATAATAATAAATATTCTAGGACAATATAGGAAAAAATAACTGGGGAACCTCGCAAAAAGCGCGTTTTTTCGGTGTCTGTGGTGGAAGACGCTGGACGCAACGGTGGAGGCACGCCAATCAACCAATCATAGATTATATCAAACTAATCATGGGCACAAAGGGCTCGTGTTTAATTAACTTTTTTAATTTATTGGCGGCCAGTTAGTGGTTTTGATTGAAAACTATTAGTAGAGTTCAACTAATTCAAATTAGAGTTACATTTACTACAATTAAATTACAATTTTCAGATGAACAACACTGAGAAATGTGAGCAAACCTGTAGCGTTTTATTGAACATAGACCCAAACAATGAAGCAGCTGCAGTCATGATGGCAGATCTAGCCTTTAGAAAGGTATGCATTAACTCATATATACATTTATGTCATCTGCCATAAATTAGGCACGCAATATATTTGTCTGAGGTGTTGTGTCATGATACTCTATGTCTCTATCGATCTTCTCGCTTCTGATAAGCCACAGCACAAGCCGTCGCAGCACACTGCATTGGAGAAATGGGAACACAACCATATTAAATCTTTTTCATGCCATTGGTGGAACATAGTTTGTATTATTATTTTTATAACATCTTTATGATATGTAACCTATGATTCACGAAATAAATATAATTTGAATTTTATTTAAAAAAAATAATGAAAATACATTTTTGATGCAGCATGACACGTCAAGTCAGACAAATATGATGACCTACTTCATTGTGCAGCAGTATGCATTGCGGCAGCGTGCAGTATGATCATCATATGCCATCATTATACATGTCAAAACTGCGACTATAATGGTCTTCAGCTAAAAAGCTTCTTGTACTATCTGTAGCCATTTTTATTTATAGGTGGATTTAGAAACAGCCCAGCGTCATTTAAATCAGATACTGTCGGTGAAGCCGATGAGCTGGGAGGCGTTGGCTCAGCTGATCGAAGTGCAGTGGCGTCGCGGGAAACTCGGCGAAGCCGAACAGGCCCTAGACGCCGCTAAAACAGCTTTGGGGATACAGGAAAATCCAGGTATAGTTTGATTGAGATCGGGACTCCATGGTCGCCACATCCGAAGAAGGCCGTCTGTAAAAGAGACGCCCCATGGTCGGCCGGGGTGCGAGGGATATGTCTTAAGATCCGTATCTCACCTACAAGTCAAGTTCAAGTCCGACATAACCTCGGAGTCTTTTCTCAGTTCAGTTGGGGTTGATTTTCAGTTTAAATCTGAAATGGCTGAACTGATATTTTCTATACAGCGACTACCATTCTGACCTGCGCAATACATCCTTTTTTCGTGCAGAGTTGCACGGATGGTCATGTCAAACTCGAACCGACTAAAACCGCACACCGTGTTCGGTCTTCAGATGCTGGGGTATAAGATAACAACAATGGTGATTCATCCAAAGACTGAACTGACTTGTATTGCTTGATTTTGCAAGTACCCAATTGTAATCTAATCTATGCATAATTTTATTCTTCTTTAAAAAAAATTGTACCCTATCATTTCTTTTGCTTCTATCCATTCAAAGGATGCCTGGAAGAAATCGCTGTTAAGAATAACGCCGTCCATTTAGCATTATAATTGGTGGCGCGATTCTCGCCACGTGAGCTAGTGGACTGTATTCTGCGGGGGGTGAAGCTAAATATTTCAGATGACACTTTACACAACAAACAAGATAGGTGATCGGGTTGCCGCGGAGGTGGTTTAGGCAGTGAATGCAACCCAAGAAATTAGGAGAGGATGCACTAACCTTTATGACGCCACGTGCTGTCGGAGCCGGTGCACCGGTCTTCTCTTCCTGGCTCAGGAGCTGCTGCCCACCTCACTAAATCACTTGAGGGACACGAGAGGCACAATCCGATCGGTAAAGGTCTATGAAAGCGGTTAAAATCCAACAAATATTATTAATTTCTGAGAGTCGCGCGCGCCGCCGCCATTGATGATTCTAGTTCGATGCGGAAGTGAAGATGCGGCCATTTCAACAATTGGGCGGGGGGGAAACTATTGCTATCTCACTTTAAAGGTAGTGCGGGAGGGAGATGGGTATAGGAAGCGTGTGTTCAGTGTCAATCAATTGAGAGATGATTTGAATTACTACTATTGAGCGGGAAAATACAAATTTTACTATCGGCGCAACCAATAATTATTGTTGAATTAAAGTCTTATAATAATTTTACGGTGTGCAATAATGAATACATATAATCACGAATTTATCCCTGGAGACTTAGGCAGAGATGAATTAATAATAATTGTTAACTCGAGCCATGCATCTGAAGCTGTTAAACAGCCCTATCCCTTAGTCGCTTTTTACGACACCGCATGGGAAGAGATGTGGTGGCCCAAATTCTACGCTGTCGATAACTACACGGCTATAAAGAATATCTTAGAAACAAACAACTAGCCCATCGCAGTCCACTGCTGGACTAGGCCTCTCTCAATGGTGAGAGGCTTTGGTTTGCTACTGTTTCCGCGCTGGCCAGACGGGTTGATACAGGGTTTTATTTCGAATTTTCCTTCTCTCGCAGTGATATCGTCTGCGTATTTTTTCGTTGGTCAGCTCTTATGACACCCTACGGATGAGATGGGGTGGTGATACTCGTATTCTTTCTCCTAGCTAACACACTTCAAAGCCAATCCCACCCATACGGTTGGGTCATTTTTTTTTATCTAAGACACGCCAACTTGACTTCACCACGCCTTTTTTTATATAGATCACGTTAATTAAAAAGGAAGGTAAAGTCTCAGAAGAGAGGGTCACCATTACTTACACATACCATGTGACAATGGTGACACTCAGCTTGACGGCCTCATCATATGCTTTTTCACGCCCCGCTTAAAGGACCCTGATGGTAAGCTAAAGGCAAAGTCTCATGAAAGAGGGTCACCGTTACAGACACTAAGTAAATAATAAAAAATAAAAATAATTTATTTCCAGAACAAGATTTTCACATTCACATAGATTTTCCGGTGGCCCCACACTAGGCAAGCCTGTCCTGTGGGTACCGTGACGTTTTCCTTATTTAATTTCAGTGCTCGGTCATAAGTTTAATTTAATCACACTTACAAAAGCTAGAAGAAGATACAGATAATGGATGTGTAATAAATGTATGTAATAGTTGTATATAACTTGTACATATGTAAATATATATTTATTTATTTGTCCACCAACAGTTGTTTACATTGTACATGTTTTAAACAAATATTATAAAGGTAACAATTCCTTATGTAACAACCACTTATAAGTAGACACATCACTCAAAAACAACATTTATAAAAAAAAGAGCTTCCATACTATCACAGCAACACAATGTGATTGTCCGAGTTAGAAACTCAGTGGTAGTACTTGTAACTAAATATTTTGCATGTAGGTATATAAATAAATAAAATAGACGTGTGGCACTCGGGGACTGCCGCGGTAAAGCTATTACATAACCTTTTTTTATGAACTTATGCAATTATAATAAATAATAATATAAATTGAATTTGAATTTGAATTTGAATTTGAGTCTGAGTCTGAGACTGAGCCTGAGCCTGAATCTGAGTATGAATTTGAATTTGAATTTGAAAACTAACAACTTATGCAATTATAATTACTTACGTTAAGCGGAGCTACTTCGGAGCAGCTCGGCTCGATTCGTGCGAGCTCGGAGTGGGGGGTGTTAGGTTTTTTTCGTTACGGAATTTCTGGATTCGGTCCCCACGCTCAAGGCCCGCGATAAAAGCTATGCAATAGCTTAATAAATACTGGGCAAATCTTAATCCTATACACTATAAACTTCGGTTAAGGTTAAGTAATGTAACAATGGTGGTTATCGGCGTGTCCAGGGTACTGGTACTGCGCGGGCTCGGTTAGCGCGTACTGCGGGCGCGCCAACGCCGCTCTTCGCCAGTTCAACCAGGCGCGGCGCTCGGCGGCGTGGGGGCAGCGCGCCGCCCGCCGCATGGCGCTGCTGTGCCTGGCGCACCACGCGCCGCACGCACTCGCCGACACCTTCCTCACCGGCGGCGACGACACGTGACTATTGCTTTATTCACTTGTGTGGTAATCCTAACGGATACCATATATTATATTTATGGTATATATAAAGTAACAGAATCGGGGTCTAGTTAAATGACAGGGGATGGACCTGTCATTTAACTGGGCACCGATTCTGTAAATTTTATGTCATGGCAATATCTGCTATCTAACACAGATAATGCAAAAAATTACATTTAAATTCAGATGTTGTTAGTCTATTTTTTTTTTTATATTCTACAACATTCTACACAATGCTATCTAGACCCATGGTAAGCATAGCTTAACTAACTTGTGTTATGGAATCTAGAATACGGATAAACATACTTAGATGCTTTTTTTTTTGTAAATACATATATATTATACATAGAAACACCCAGACCAATGCAAATATACATAACCGTGCATGTAAATATTTGCACTGAACAGGAATCGAAACTGCGCCTCCTGCTTACCAGTTGTACGTACTACCGCTACGCCACAGAGGCATCTTGTAGAGGGAAAAAAAAGTTCATGAAAAATGTCATGAACATTTTTTTCCATTTAAATTTTGATTTTAAGCGTCTGTGAGGTCTAAAACTGGTAGCATGCGGAAAAGTGTACCACTAGCACGAAAAACTTTCGTAAACGTATCGTGAGAACGCCGGTTCACAGTAGACTATGAACCTGTTTGTGTGTGAAGCCGGCCAATCGCAATGCTCCGTCCTCTCGTTACGTTTACTACACGATTACGATAGTTTATAATAATAATAATAATAATAATAAATCATTTATTTCAGGCAATAATAGAAAAGTTACAGGATGTTAAAAAACTTATTCTACGGCCCATAAATATATACCTTAAAACTAAAAATACATATAATATATCTTAACCTAAAGAACACGTAATGACGTCGACGTGTCACGGGGCGGGGTGTCGCGTGTCGGCAGGCGTCCTCGGAAGCGCCGAAACTTCACCCCTGTCGGCCAAAAGTCAGGACGCAGGATGGTAGCGGTGTGGCTGTTTGGAACTCGCACCACAAAAGAATTGAAGCTCACGTTGTGACGAGAGTCCAGCTTCTCCACCCTTAAGCCCATCCCGGTTTTCTTTTGGAGATAGTTCGCGACGTCTACGATCTTCACGCTGTGATGTACACGAGATACGTAGACCATCGTCGAAGGGACCTCTGCGCGGAACTGCAGCTCAATGCTCCTCGCTGCAGTACCACACTGGTTCTTGCGGGAGGACTTCTTCTTCTTCTCAACAACTTTGAAGTCCTCCATATTACAAGGCTCCTTCCCCGGCGCCTTGACGGATGCAGTGTTGCACTGAGTGACACTACACTGTCGTCTCTTTGTTGGTACGGCTGTAGGGGTGCTGGCCGTAACAGCTGCGTAGTCACGTGGATGAGGAACTTGCAACGTGATATTCGGCCTCTTCACGGGTGAAGAAGGGGCAGCGGGGGCGGCGGGGCGCGCGATATTGTTCGCGGCACGCTCCTCGGCCATCGGCGACTCAGGCGAATCAAATTTTGCTGACTCGAAACTGCAAAATGACGCATTCTGCGCGCCTCGTCGTATGTTGACATTATTAGAGGCTACATTATGTGACGTACTAGTTGTATTACTGTTACGGAGTAGCAATAATTCCGCCTGTAGTCCACTGATAGTTTTATCAGAAGCCTCTAATTTTGCCAACACATCAGCAAGGCTGGACTTCAAGAACGTGATGTCCTTGAGAAGTCTTGTGACATCTACGTGGTCGAATCCCACCGGCGGAAGCTTGTGCAGCTCCCTTGCGACGAAATCTGGCACGTCATCCGGGTCGGTTTCCTTCAGCAGGGTGATGATGTCCTGCACACTTCGTTCCCCTCCATCCCTTCTGCGAGATGGCATCTGGGCAGTTTTGCCAACCGATTGGTATAGCAGCGCCTTCCCGCTGCAGACCTCCTCTTCCTTGAAATTGGACTTGCAGATCTGCAGGATGCTGATCTCGTCCATAGTGTCGACTGCATTCTGGATGAACGCCAGTAACTCGTTCACTATGATCGCCTTGTTGGTAGCCATCGTGGCGATGTAGGGCAGCGGCGCCCGAGCGGCGCGTTTCGCGAATTAATTATTTTTATTAATTAATTACGAAGCTATGCATTAGTGAGACGCGACCGTCGCCGACCGCGCATCACAAGCACACGTATATATTTTTATGTGCTAGAGGTAATGATTCGAATTTCAAACACCACCTTTAGAAATGATTAAAGAGAAATGGGTGATGATTCGTCTATAAACTCACTGGAGTGGGACGCACTCGTCCTGTGCGTTATCAGTTTAAAAATTACTTCTCTAAAATACTTTTCTCATTTATCGATTTGAATCTTTCCCACCCGAGTAAATTCTTCTTATGTCTCGTGCCTTTAAATCACTCATATTGTTCAGCAGTCTATATTAGAATACACTCGCTATACTATAATTCAATTCTAAACTAAAGGTAGAACATGACAGTATTTCCGTCCCATTGAGCAGTCCGACTGGGGTAGTACCTCCGCCCTACAGAATACCGCAGCCATAATAACCGCGTGTTGTGTTCCCGGCTGTGAATAGGGTAGCCAGAGCTCACTGGAAAGTTTTTGTGTTGTCAGTGGGAAGACCAAAAGCTTGTAAGTGATTTGAAGTCGGCACTCTCAAGATGAATTAACTTTGTTCACTAGTTGAACAACTAAAATATTTTTCCTTTATACTTTTTAAAGCCCTTAATTCACTATATGTCTTATTATATTTTTTCTAGCGATACGAAGGTCCTCGCTCTGAGAACTGCTGAGAAGCTCCTAGTAGAAGTATCACCTTTGGAGCGCATCTCCTTACAGGCGCTCCTAAATTTGGCCAATAAGCAAAAAGCGCAGGCAGAACGCGTACTACAAGAGCTGCTCCCATTGGCTACCGATGATAGTCACCAGGACGATCCATACTTGATACTAGCTATAGCTAACGCGTAAGTATTTTAGATCATCATCATCTTGACATTATTCCCATTGTCACCTCCAGGCTATATTCTTATTACTCTACTACTACTATATATTCTTATTTCTATATTACTCCAGGTTTGATTTATATGAGAGGAACTGCAGTCTGACCTCTCAACTCCGATAGCCTGCACCTGTCAATCAGTGCCCCTAACATTTTGGTGCGTGCAACCAATACTCTAATCTAAGAGAACACTTCCAAAGGTTTTCCTAATTATGCTCCTTTATTTTAGTTACAACATAGTCAAACAACCAACTCGAGCAAAGAATATATTGAAGAGGACGGTGTCTTCGATTCCTTGGAGCCCCGAGAAAGCGGACGGACTAGAAAGGTGAGATTAATAATATGAGCAAACACAGAGAGGAGGTGGCCGTGGTTCTCGATGACGTCAAAGTCTCGTAGATGCTACCTTAGTAACTGTACTAGAGTACGAGCTACGAAATAAGTCCGTTGGCCCGCAGCGTGGCAGTCGCTACATGTAATGTTACCAGTTTCGTCTTTTTACTATACTAGATTTTTTATTGTTCATATGTGAATGTTGTAGTACTTAGGTGAACTTCTGAACTTTAAAGGAATGAAAACTTCAATAATGATAGTGTATCTAGAGACAGTCTTGGAGTGTGTTGTGATTTCTCCCACCTATACATTTTGTAATGTGATTAGTGAGTTTGAGCTTCTCCGCCGCCGTAGCACCTGATGCTATGCTCCAAAAAAAAACACGTACTGTGCATTTTATAGTGTTCATGTTGTGACGAGATTGGAATTAATATATATGGCAGAAACTATAATTCCCACTAGTACATCATAAAAAAATGTGCTGGCAACTCTAAACCGTACTGTCATGTCATGAGTATGGCGGCGATGTCATTTTTAGTTCCGAATTTGACCGCGGGACTTATTTTCTGGCGTTGACTTTATCGGCTCATTCGACATCAGTCATGAAATTATACGTTATGCCAGGTGGCGACACTTTGTAGCTTCATTTTTTTACCATACCTGTTACATTTAATGATTATTTAGTATATGATAGTTATAGAACATAATAACATCAGTAAAATGAAGTAATGGGGTATGAAGTAGTGGGTGGGAACCGCCTTCACTATACTTCACTCCCCTCTCCCCCTCCCCTGCAAATATTACGCGCCCTTTCGTGTGGTGCCAATAATCTGGTCGATGTGGTAGATTATTAGATGTGGGTTCAGGTGATGATGCAGATTTCAATTACCAAACATGATTCCTGTGGAAACTATAGGAAATGGTATAGATACAGTGTGGAAATATGTTGTGCAAAAATACGTTATTTTGTATTTTTGCACAACATATGTAAGAATTATAATTTATTTGTTTTATCATAATATTATATTAACAATATTATATCAATTTGTTTCAGGTGTTGGTTAGAAGTAGCTGACGGACAAATAAACTCTGGACGACTGGACGCTGCGAAAGAGCTTCTTACAAAAGTACTGAATCATAATAATTCTTGTGCCACTGCCTATCAATATTTGGGTATGTATTCTGTATTATAACTATTTTTAACAAATAGGATTTTCAATTGGTTACTTATATAAACCTGATCCAGATTAGTTAGAAATTAATTTTAACAGAATTCTGCTTTTTTTTTCTAACCTTATCCTGTTCCGATTTAGGTTATCGGATCTTGGAATAATTCAGTTAAGTTATTGGATCAGGCTAGGAATAAACAAGTTAGGTTATTGGATCAGGTTAGGAATAAACCATTTAGGTTATTGGATCAGACTAAGAATAAACCAGTTAGGTTTTTGGATTACGCTAGGAAGAAATCAGTTAGGTTATTGGATCAGACTAGGAATGAACCATTTTATACCTTACCTTTTGACATTTGACGATTTTGACGGTAGACGACACAATCCTTAAGATCAATTTCTAATGTAAGAGTAGTAGCCGACAGTGGCCATAATTGATTACTAGAAATGTTGCAAGGAAACCCGTCCTTTGCCTCTAAATAACTTGACAGCTCCCGTAGATAAAATTCAAAATAGTTTGTATTATTTAACCTCTAAACGCCGCTAATTTTTGACATTTCAGTGGGATTGACTATTATTAATGACCAAAAAAAAATAGGTTGTAAACATTTTGCAGAAAATATAATGAAACATTTAGCTATGTAAACTTCAGTATTGTATCTTTTGATTGCATTGAAGTAGGAGTTTGATTTTTTCACAGCTTCAAAGTGTTACAAACTTGAGTATTTGGTATAAATTTCAACTTGATACCTCCACGCATTCTTGAGAAAACGAACGAAACCCTAATAAAAGACGCGTCATAACAAATCTAATAGTTATTATTACCGTTCAGGTCAGCTAGCAGAAAAAGAACAGAACTACAAAAGCGCAGCTCACAACTACAGCAACGCCTGGAGCCACGGCGGTAAGGCCGACCTGGCCATAGGGTACAAACTAGCGCACGCGTACCTCAAGCTGAAGAAATACCCCGAGTGCATCATCGTGTGCAAACACATTCTCAAAGTGTTCCCCGAATATCCTAAGATCAAAAAGGAAATACTAGAAAAGGCCAAGACTAATTTGAGAACTTAGACTTAAGAGTAAACTTAAGATACTAATGTTTAAACTCGTTAAAAAAGTTCCTTGAAATACAATTAATGACAGCGGGAATAGGCTATTTGACAAGGTGGCCCGATTCTTCCCAATACTGCTTAATATGTTAATTTGTTCTGAAAAAATATGCCTTGCAATTTTTTTTTTTTATTTTTTTTTTATACCACTTAGTTGGCAGACAAGCACACGGCCCACCTGATGGAAAGTAGTTACCGTGGCCTATGGACGTCTGTAACACCAGAGGAGTCACAGTTGCGCTGCCAACCCTGTAAGTACAGAGTTTCTGTGCCGTCAGTAGAAGACAAAGCAGGACAAGCCTTTAGTCTTCCCACTGACAGCACAAATCCTCCAGTGAGCTCTGGCTACCCTACTCACCGCTGGGAACACAACACGAAGTTATTATAACCGCGGTATTCTGTACCTGCGGAGGTACTTCCCCAGTCGGACTGCTCAATCGGGCGGAAATACCGCTGTGTCCTACCTCCTTATATTGCCTAACTAAACGGAAACTATGACATTTTTATTTAAAATTCTTAAAGTAAATCGAAATATAAACAATCAAATTCTGTCCCAATTTAGATTCCTCATTAAATTTTAAAACTTTTACTATGAGTTAAATATACGCGTAAACCCAACGTAGACCGAGATAAATGCGATATTCTCTTGCACTCCATATATTTGCATTACGCTTGACTAGCGTGTAACGTTATTTGCATGTACGATTTTATATGGAGCGTCTTCGGGCGGCGCAAGTAATTGAATTTTCAAAATTAAATACCTAGCTGTAAAATTATTTGTCATAAGAATATTTCACTTTAGCAGTTCATTATATTATTATAAAGTGGTTATTTTTGTAGATTAAAAAATATTGTCAAATAGCCTATTAACGCGATCATGGTATATGTACAGTACATACATACCTTTGAATTGCCAGACGTTTCGACCAGGTTACGCCGGCTATGGTCACGTAATAACGTAAGTTGGTTGGTATCAGTGGCCCAAGCACGAAAAATATTCGAATTCGTAGAGTAAACGTATCGAGAAAAAGGTGCATTGCGATTGGCCGGCTTCACACACACGCAGATTGACAGTAGGCAGGCGGCCAATCGCAATTCTCCGTTCCTTCGACACGATTACGTTACGAGTTTGAATATTTTTCGTGCTTGAGGCACTTAATTGACATTTTAAAAGTCCAGACTCATCTAAAAGTATAAAAATACCACGTTTGAAGAATTAGTTTGAACTTTAGGCACTTGGATTTATGAATCTCTATTTTTTTAATGGGAATTATATTTTTGTCGGCAAGTTATTATTTGTTATCAAATTTTAATATCTATTTCATAGATCTGTCAGAATATTTTAATTCTCAGATAAGTAAAAAGCTTCGTAGCCGACCGCATACACCATACAACAGTTACAGCGTATCGAAATATAGATATGAATGCTGCTTAAATGCTGTATGCTGCATGCGAACCGCAGCCGCCGACCGCGAAGCCATTACAACATAGGCATCGTCTAATATGGGACATAACACCCGATCCTCCTTCCGCATGCCTATGGTAAAGCTTCTACAATGTATTCTTATTGAAATGAGAGACACCAAACTTTATAAAATCGATGTTAAATCATGTAGGTTCATGTCTGTATTTATTATGTATACTTTAATGTACTTAATGAATTTATGTTCAAAATTGTTGACGACTTATGTATATTAGTATTTAATTATGTACGTTTCAGGTACATTGAAAACGTCAAGAAGTACAATTTATGTGTCCGAATAAATATTTTCTTGTTGACCCCAATAATTTTCTTTCATACCAACCTTATTCGAAAATTATAATTACAACGAAAGGCTTGTCCTGCTTTGTCTTCTACTGACGGCACAGAAACTCTGTACTTACAGGGTTGGCAGCGCGACTGTGACTCCTCTGGTGTTACAGACGTCCATAGGTCACGGTAACTACTTTCCATCAGGTGGGCCGTGTGCTTGTCTGCCAACTAAGTGGTATAAAAAAAAAACAACTAATAAGAGCCCAATAGGTGCAGCCGTTTTGCAGTCATGGATGGACGAAATTTTCGTTTCTTCAGTAGGTATCAAAATAATCGGGATATTTACCATGTTGCATTGTTTTGAGTTTCCAGTATTACAAGCACCATGATTACGGAGGAACTAAACGAACGAAATACATCGATTTACCCTCTTTCGAGTTCTTTTACTACGTGTATCTGTACTACCACTGGTTTCACAACTCGAACCCGATCTCGATCACGTTCACGACACACGATGCTTACTGTATCCACTCGCGATTTTGTTTTGGCTTGTTCCCGGTTGTTTTTACAAAGATCATGGTGCTTGCAACAGCGTCGAACTATCAGAAACTAAACAATTCAACATGGTAAATATCCCGGTTATTTTGATACTGATGTGAGTGACCATGATACTTTAAATACCTATATTTTCGTTTACAAACACATCAAAATTTCATTCAAATCGGTCAAAAGTTTTGAGCTTGTGAAAGAAAACTACTATATAACATGCATGATATATTTTATTTCAATTCATTCGACACTTAAACCTTTAATTGAAATGAAATCAAAAATACTGTTTGTATCTAAACTACAAAGTATATTACGAAAGATTTTCTTTTCAATCGACTATTTTATTATCTAGTCGTCATTCTCCTCTTGCTCGAGAATTGTTTTAAAGCAGAAAGGCTGGAAGATGTACCCCAGACCCGTGTAGAACTTGCTCATGAATTCCACCCTGGAAGATAGAATTATCACATTAGTAACACCAGTAAAAGCAGTTGTATAAACAGCAGAGAGAAAAGATAAGAGCAAAAAGAGAGAAAGAAGTTAAGCGGAAAAGGCAATAGAGGTACTGCTATCAAATATTATTACTGAAGAGTCATTTCAGGCCAAGCAGAAAAATGTTCGTGAATTTTTAAGTGTTATTTAAATATCAACCTTATTCCATTGACATAAAGCTAAAATAGTGTGTATAATTACAGTCTTATCATCGATATGACAATAGCGCGTTGTTTTATATTAGGTATTTTAAGCTCTGTATTTGTTATTACTTACCAGTGCAAACGCAGCGTGTGCAAGAAGGCCGAGAGACCTTCCATCATGACGAGGATGGCGAGTGTGAACAGCGCCCAGAAGCAGAACGCTACGTACAGCTTGATGGCGCCGATGTAGTTCGAGTCCTTGAGACCGAACGTCAGCACCATGTCCCACAATACTTCGGACAGTTCTATAACAATGTAAGTTAGGTCAATCATATAAACTTATGGAACACAGAAGAGATGTTAGAATACCCTTTTCTTACGTGCGAAACATCCCCACGGATACCTCCTCGCCGGAGCCGTGGGAGAGGTCATGTCAGATTCGAACCGACTAAAACGCACGACGCATGTGGGTCATTGTTGGTTGCCGAAGGTGAGATTGACAGGTATATCCGCACCCCGGCTGAGACTATTGATAGAGTCAAGGGTAATATTCTGTCTATCACCCTAGGAGAAGCAGGCCACGGCGGAGGTGGCGCGCGTTGTGTGTATCTCCTCATTTCCGGGGACGAGTTGAGTAGTGACATGGGGTAATCACGGAGCCAAAGCATTGCAAAGTTTTTTTTATTTTACTGAATGCAATAAATAGAGTTTGGGATAGATGACGCTACATCAAAAGTAGACGATGATTGCATATTTCATTTCAAAAAGTAATGAATAAAACTGACTATAACAAAAACTACTACTTAATGGACTCACATTAAGTAATTAAAACAGCATTTTTATTAAAAACATTTATATAACTTGGCCCTAAAAATATTTTTCAATATCTAAAATTTATCATCTGCTTTTCAAGCTTACTTTTTTATATCACTTACGTAGTAGACAATCACACGATCCATCTGATAGGAAGAATATGAATTGCTTTCCAATGGGAGCAATATGCCTTTACTTTTGTTTTTATATAATCCGTATATTTTAATTACCAATAGGTACTTTTTGCTAATGCAGCAAACATAGGTAGGTATTCTTACCTGCGTGAGCAAGTGACAAAGCCCACAATCGCAAATATGAAGCAGTATGAGAGATAGTACTGAGCACGTATTCAATAGTGTGGATCGCTTGGTGGATCATGATCTCGCTGAAGGGTTCTTCTTCGTGGTCGTGGCTCGCCTTCGCCGGCGGCTGGGGCGCGGGCGCTTCAGTGATGTCGGTTTGTTCTTGCATTTCTATGCCTGGGTTTACACTGCCGTTTGAGTTTTCAGGCTATAGAGGCAGGGAAATATTAGAAGTTAGAACGCTTTAAATTTCATAAGTCAGTTCTTTTCGAGGAAGGAGGATTTAGATATTCTGATTAGCTAGGAATTTGAATAGCAAACCTTGAAAAGAAACCACGTTTTACATGTGGTCTAAAGCAAGATCGATTCTCTCGTTCGATACCAAATTGTACAAATTGTGGACCATAATAAGGACCTTGGATATTTGCCGTGAATCAGTCGCTAGGCTAGGCATAGAACTTTTTAGAGCTGCAACTACCCGTAACGACTGTCATAGGTGTTCTAGCCTGGCAATGTGTGAACCTAGTTCGAATATTGCCAAAATCCCCTTACGATCAAGAGATCCTGGGCTCGAATCCAGATCATTACACTATCGACTTGAACCTTGTTCTAACACAAGCAATTTTGTTTATTAAGAGGGTTTAACGGGAATCCTTACAAGTCAATCAGGTACTCTGTAAAAAATGTAACAGAATTCCAATACCTTGGCGTGCTGTTTCTTCCTGCTGGCTGCCAGTAAATAAAATGGTTTGCCAAACAACATGACGGGGATGCAACAAAGGGCTATAAGCACGAAGACCATCTGTATTGTCCCCTGGCTGTCGAACATGAATTCTTTGCAGCCCGCTTCCGGCTCGTTTGACGAGAACAGCATCATGTTGATGAAAAGAATCAGCACTGAGGGTGCGCAGCCTTGTTTGTAGGCTTCATCTGGAATGAGGAATTTCAGGGTCAGTACAAGCTAAGACACCCTCACCCGCAAGCCAGTACACCTGCTGATTGGCGGATGAGATTTAGGTGCACTGTGTAGTACGAAAGGAACTTTATCCCACGCACGCTCAAGCTGTGGAATGAACTCGCTGCTGTGCTTTTTCCAAGCGACTATAATATGAGGTTCTTCAATAAGGACATTATAAGGTTTCTAAAGGATCAGCAGCGCAAGTGTGATGCCCCTGGTTTTGCACACGTCCATAGGCCACTGTAACGACTTTCCATCAAGTGGGCCAAATGCTTGTCTGCCACCTCCTAAATGGCATAAAAAAATAGGTGCAGAGTATTCTCTCGGGGTGCGGTCTTCTCGCGTCGTGTGGCATACCGTAGAAAATTTCCACTGACTCACGTATGGTCAGAAGGCAGTCATACCCATATAGCTAATGCAAACGTATCATGAAAACGAATAGTAGAGCAGACCCCAGGAATTGGTGCTCAGAAGAAGGATATTTAGTACTGACCTGTAGAGAAAGTGCTGTACGCAATCCACTTATAGAACATCATGAACACCATGTATAAGAAGAGCAGACATAGGAAGATCACTTGCGGCAAGAACTCCAAATAGATTGAGTAGCGGCGTTTGAAGAAGCTGAACAAGAAATAATTACTATAGTTAGGTACCATGTTCTTCAAAATTAACTACCTATACGTACGTAATGCGTTTAGAAAGTTTAACAAAAAAATTGCAGGTTTTAAGAAAACCTTTTTATAGATACAACCTTTTTAAAAGGATGTAAGCTCGTATTCAATTTTTAGATCTAAATTGAATAAATTTGCGACGTTAGCAGAACCTAAACAGAACAACAAAAACATTCTATAGAAGTTAATTTATCCAAACGAATTGTTGACTAAAATTAGAGATGTTTCTAAACTGAAGTTCTCTCATATATTGCAGCAAAAATGTAATTTATTTTCTAGACGTTTGTTTCAATTCTCCTACCCATGTTCAACTATTATACTTCTAACTTTAAGATATATCACGCATTAGGTCCACTTACTTGTAGTTGACAACGCTCATGCAGACACCAAAGATCATGTGCATCACACCGAAGATAATGGAGAGCTTCATTTTGTAAGAGTTTAAAAAGATGATCTTGTTTTCGGCACTCTGTAAGATGAAGTACAACGTGAGACATCATAATACACTGAACTGAATCAAATCCCTGTAGCAGTCTATACCACTTTAATCAAAACTGCCTTCATCATTATATGTATGTATTTATATCCCAGATATATTACCGGGGTATTAAGTTTCCAATAAGTAACGGTTACCTACTGTAATAATAACGAAACAGTTAAGTAAGTTAAAGACCTCCTTAACTAACTAACTAACGACTGGAGAAGTACCTCCGCCCTACAGAATACCGCGGATATAATAACCTCATGTTGAGTTCCTGGCGGTGAGTAGGGTAGCCAGAGCTCACTGGAGAGTTTTTGTATTGTCAGTGGAAAGACCAAAAGTTTGTCCTGCTTTGTCTTTTACACTGACGGCACAGAAACTCTTGTACTTACAGGGTTGGCAGCGCGAGTGTCGCAAGGGAGTCCCTTGGTGTTGCACACGTCCATAAGACATGGTAACCACTTTCCATCAGGTGGGTCGTGTGCTTGTCTGTCAACCAAGTGGAATAAAAAAAGTTCTCACCTGCCAAATAGGATCAATACCGATGAAGTAAGGAAGATCACTGTATGAGTCCTTAGGGTCCAACGTCATATACAAGTTCGCCTCCATCGTCTTATTATCATAAGGTATGGTCCAAGACGATCCAAATATGTTCATAGACTTCGAGAATATGTCGTTATACACTAAACCAGTGTACATTGAGAAGCAACCCATGAGCAGAATGATGTAACGACCAGCGAAGAAGATGTTCCAGATTTCGTTGTTTGACTTTTTGGCGCCGAGGGAAACTTCTTTGACGACCATCCAGCCACCGAAGAGGGCCATGATGAAACCGTGGCCCAAATCGCCGAACATCACAGCGAAGAGGAACGGGAAAGTGATGATTGTGTATAACGCTGGAAGATAATAAACCAGATATTTAGTTTTAACTTGTAGTATTTGGAATGTCTATTTAGTTGGTAAGTAAGTACTTAATCACACTAGATAAAGTAAAAGGAGCAAAAGAAAATATAAATAGGTGTGTACGGTCTGAGAGCAGCCTAATAGTGCCGTGCGGTCTGAGAGCGGCCTAATAGTACTGTACGGTCTGTGAGCGGCCTGAGAGCGGCCTAATAGTGCTGTACGGTCTGTGAGCGGCCTAATAGACGGTCTGAGAGCGGCCTAATAGAGCTGTACGGCCTGAGAGCGGTAGTCTAGGTCTGTAGTTGGTACAATGGTTCCAATCCTTTTAGATAGGAATTAGTTCAAGTGGGATTCGAACCCGCGATCTTTGCTTTGACCACTGAGCTATCGAACCTGGAGCCATCCAAATCTTCCTATATACATCCATCTTACGGCGACGGTCAAATTTCAAAAAAGAGCATTCCTCCTGTAAGGTAAAAATCGCGAATTTTTTAAATTTAAAAAAAAATCCTTTTTTTTCCTTGTTAATCAAAATCAATCTGATGCTGACTGTTTTTAGTAGACTGGTAACGTCATACCTACCTACTAGTATTCCAAGCGCCCATAGATCACAGCTTAATGTTGAACTCTGCGGGAACTTCTAAAACCAATCTAGTCTAAAGACTATCAAATAAGCCTAACATGTTCTCTGAATTACCTGGGTTGCACTCTCTGTAGGAAGCTACTCCGTATGAATCGATGAGGTTCTGGAAACCGCGGGTAAAGCGGTTGGTTCGGTTGAAAGTGGGCGGCTCCTCGTCAGCCTCGATGCAGTTCAGGAAGGATGGAATTGAGCTGCCGCATGCGTTCTGAATAAAGAAAAATATCCAATGAATGTTAATATTGACGTCGCGCTATTATTAATTTTATTGTGAGTTTTATTATATTGGATATCGCCGAAATTGCGACGATTTTGATACAGTTCTTGGTATCTTAACCTCTTAGCTGAGCATCATGTCAATTCAGGTCATGCCGTCATGCTTACCATAAAAATGCATTGTCATCGTCAGGTTCTAATTCACCTTATAGTACTAGACTATCACAAACAAGCTAACAAAAAACATTGCAAATTGAATAAAATCTTGTAGAAGAAGAAGAAATTCGTGAAGGAACTTACAGATCCATCAGCCAGCGCCTTCTGCACATTCGGAAGATCAGCCGTCGGCACCCAGCACTCGCCGATGAGGCACTTCTTGGTGACATCCATGTTGAACAGATTGAGAGTGTGGTAGATCGCCTTCATCTTCCTCACCATGATGGACCAGCTCGCTAGCTCCTTGGCCACGCTAGCGAGTACGCGTTGACGGTGGTCGCGAGTTTGGTTCAACACCTAAATAAAACATTTTAGAAGTACTTACTTCGAGCAAATTTTAACCAAAAAGCTCTGAATCCTAATTTAAGTTTTGTTTAACATCTAATCTAAGGTTGAATTTCACCAATGATAATACGGGTCCCGGAATCTATTTTGTTCTAAGTATCAATCAATTAGTATATCACAGTCCATTGCTGGACATAGGCCTCTCCCAATATTGGGAGACTTTGGAACGCCAAACAGCGTGAAAAGAGTAGGCTGTCTCCACGCTGCCCCAGATGGCTTTTATTTCGAGTTTTCCTTCTCTCGCAGTGATATCGTCTGCATATTTTTCCATCAACACAAAAATAAGATTGCTCTAGGTGAGGTATCTATAAAATATACATATTGTTTCTTTTTAACCTCCGGCGCAAAAACGACCGTTGTGTCTGTGTGTGGCATCGTAGCTCCTGAACGGATGAACGGCTTTGGATTTGGTTTTTTTTTGTTTGAAAGGTATATTATGTTGTTAAAAGTATCTCGCAGGTTTACGTATGAATAAACATTTTTTTTCGCTCTTTCTTTCTTTAAAACAGCGACTTACCATGTTAAGATCCTCAAGCCGGGTTCTAACACCCTTAACCATGTCCTGTCGCTCGGTATTTGAGGGCGGGCATGGGTACAGAGACGCATGGAATCCAGTGCACACCTTCTTGATGCGGGACTTGAGCTGCTCTCCTTGGAAGAAGGCCACGAACACGGTCTTGTAGATTTCGTTACCCTAGAGAATACAATATATGAGTACTGAAGGACATGGATAAAATAGAAAATAATGAACTCTAAACTTATGAGTTACTTTTATTATGAAGAGGTAAAGTTTGTGAGTACGTGACTTTGTAGAGGGTAATCTCTGGATCTAGGGAACCGATTTTTGAAAACTGTTTTGCCAATAGATAGCCACATTATTCTTAGTGCCATAGGTTATAAAACACTAGCTATCGGACCGCTAGGAACATGGGTACAATGAAAAGAATACTTACAGTAGCAGGATCCTCCAAAGGTTTGTCAAGCTCAGCTCGCCTCAGGAATACATTGCCTCTGGAGATGCGCCACAACATCCGCTCAAAAGCTGGCACTCGCTCGCGTTGTACCACACCAGCTACGAAGCCGAGACGGCCTCGGGTAGCCGCTTGCTGTCCAGCCTCATCCACTATCAGTGACCTATTTGAAAGTATTGAACTTTAGAAAGTATTATCTATACTAATATTTTAAATGCGAAAGTAACTTTGTCTGTCTGTCTGTCACGCCTAAACCGCAGAACCGATTTTACCGAAATTTAATAGGGTAGATAAGCTATATTATGCTATATATCTCGACTTGGGTACTAGTGATGTAAAGGGAATGTACCTTCTTAGACATCCGCGACATCTCAGATAAAATGCACTAAAGGCACTTTCAGTGCGGCCATGTTTTTCGGTAACTGTTAGACTGCGTGGATAATAAATGTCTAGTCATACCATCTCCACCGGAACCCGGTAGGGGGGTAGGTAGACTCAAGTGCTGGCTTGATGGCGCAGAAAATAACATGGTTGTTCGCAACTTAGACGGTAACCTATTCGTAGAAAAATCAAAGCTACCCACATAACTGTGCTGTGCTCGCTAGCAAGATTTAGTAATTAACACTAAAACCTAATGAACTTGATTTATTGTGAGAATTGATATTTGTTGTCATGTCATGTTTTATTGTTTCATATGACCATGTTACGTGAAACGTGACCGTTTGTCGTGACAATACTTTTAACAAGTCAAAATATTTTAGTGTGAAGCAACTTTTGACTATCAGTTCTAAAATCTCTAACAAATAAGTAAATAATATTGAAGTGTCTGTTCGGAAAAAAATATATGTGTATCTGTTTGACTGGACTAAGTTCTCAAAAATTTTTTGGATAACCAGCCCAATACTGCTAATAGGGGTCATTAGACGTCATGCATTATGGGAGAATGAGAGCCCTTTGTCTGTTTGTTATGCGCTGATAACTCGGAAAGCGCTGAACCGATTTACATAATACTTTTTAGTTATCGTATATTACAAAGCCTGCCAAAACCACAGTGAGCCAAACTTCATTATGGGCCATCGTTCGTACCTGTGTTGAGAGCATGTTCTGACAAAGCTTCAGCTTTTATAAAATGATGAAGGTCTGGCGTTCACGGGCTCTAAGTCAATTATATTAACATGTTTATGTGTTTTTGTGTGTGCGGTAGTCTATTGGTATGGGTAATGGACTGCTGAGACGAGGTCTCGGGTTCGATCCCAGGTTTTACCATGGTACACACGAATGACTTTTCGATGCTTTTCGAAATTATGTGTGTATTTATAGCAGGTTTATAAGTGCTCGGTTAATGGCAATAGGCTCGCCACCTATTACATTGGGACCTAAACATAAACTGGCGAAATGTGGGTGCTAGCACCTCTGCCTACCCCTTCGGGGATATAGGCGTGAGTTTATGTTATGTTATGTTATGTTTTGTGTTTACTTTGTCATGGGATTTGGGTACGTTTAGATGGATGGAGAACAAAAATTCGAAAATGCCATATCTCCTTTGATGTGTATGAAATAAATATATGATAACTAAAAAGTACCATGTAAAACGGGTCAGTGCTTACCGAGTTATCAGCGCATAACAAACAAAGGGCTTATTCTGCCATTATGCGTGATTAGCAGTATTCGGCTGGTTTATCGAATTGTATGAAGTCAAAATAGGTATAGGTACTGTGCTTCTAACATCGATCCCGTATATTATGTGATATTTTTAGAAGGGTTAGAGGGAATAAAAGTAATTTCGGTTCTAATATTCTTTAAAAAATATATATTTTGTGTCAGGCTTTCTCATATTCAAAGAAGAATCAAAGAATAAATTTCATTTATTCAGTTTAGGTATACAAAGAGCACATATGATCGTCAAAATTTTACAATTATGTCAAGAAATAATATCAAATAATGTAAAAATAAACTATTGGAAAATGATTCTTTCGCTGGTTCGGTAGGTTAGTTGTACTGAGAAGATACCAGCAAGAAACTCAGCGAACTATATATTAGAACTAAATTATATTTATTTTTTAAATTTGCTTTAGTTTACAATTTATTTTGTGCGAGCAAGCAAGAGACTTATGTTGACCACGCATTTACATCATCAAGATACTCATCTACTTTATAGTAACCTTTATTCATTAAAGTTTTTTCACGTCTATTTTAAATTTATTCATTGGTACATTAATCAAATCCGGAGGAATTTTATTAAATATTTGTATACCGCTGCCTACAAACGAATTCAACTTCACTTTGCTAGGTTTTCGGTGCACCTGCTAAACAGTGAACGGGGTTCAGACGCAGGCTTTGGTTGTGGGGAGGTCAGACAGCAGTCACTTTCGTAAAAGTTCGCAAACCAATCAAAAATAATAAGCGGACTCCGTGCTCCAAAGTGGTAAGTTCCTATTTTTTTTGATCGTGTGAAATATCCCCTCCGATACCCAATCTGGAACTGTTTGGGGAGGTTTTGTCGGACTTGAACCGACTAAAACGCACGCCGTCTGAGGGTTATAGGTTGCCGGAGGTGAAGTTGCTGGAGGCATATCCCTCGCACCCCGGCCGACAAAGGGAGCTGACTCTCTTGGGGTCTGGGGGCCACTGGGTGCCCATTTAGTCTTCGGGTATGGAGAGGCGCCGCCGCTTCGGCCTGCTTCTGCTAGGGTGTCAGGCGCCTCCAACCGTCTCCCCGGTACATGCCTATCCTACACGTTTATGTGTCCCGGGTAAAATTACTTTTGACGAAAGAATATGTTTTTTACACTCACTTGGTCATTGAGTCAATACCGATCTCCTCTTGCGCGATAAAGAACGCCTCGGTCTTCTCAAGAACATGTTTGAGCTCGGTAAGCTCCAAGTAATTTTGTTTCAAGTTCACGGCGTTGTGAGACAGCTCCAGTATCTCATTTTCTGTCTTCTCCAAGTGTGCCTGGTGGTAAAAAACGAGTTAATAGAATACCTATGACTGTTATATGTAGATGTGGGCAAGTTTTCGGCCGTAGAACTCACGACTGTAGTCAGCAATGCTCTGGACTGGTTAGGTGAGTTAGAATTGTTAGAACCAGTTCATCATCGAGTTGGGCAAAATATAATTGTAGGTGTGTATTCTGTAGAATATTTTCAATAGAGAATACTAGTCAGGAAAGTGCATTAGACTACAATATTATCTACTTACTTAACTGAAATATCGACGTATAAACACCTCTAGCTACTCCTTCGAACAATATAGGTGTGTATATATACCATAAAAACCCACGTCACAAAAAAACAACCGCCAAAAAGTCGAAAATCAGTTGTGTTAGTTAGCCCTATAACTGATGATATACCTAGTGTATTATATTTTGATGCAAGCCTTGTCACGTCGGGGGACGCTAAGTGGAAGAGCACTACATCATATCATCGGAACGATCCAAGGTCCCCCCTTTAAATACCTAAGGTTTCTAAATTAACATTCTAGTCATAAACACTGTATTTAATATGCAAATAGAATAAAGAAGAGTCATGTGAGTGACCTAAAGATCACGAGACGAGGTAACAACCTCATTTTGTTATCTCACATTCTTGTCGTATGCGTTTAATGTAGGTTTTTGTCGTACAAATACCATCGAGTGAGAAAGATAATAAGTAAGTAGGTACAGGGTACTTAGTAAGATAGGCACCTAGGTACTACAAGTACTTACTACGACAATCTAAATAGACATGTGTGTTTACTGCATTAGGTACCTTCTGTACACGTCATATTAGGGTATATTTTTTACATTTTTTTTTTTTTAAACTTTTCGGTGTGAATTCATAATTATAGGTACTAGGTATCGGGACTTCTCGCGAATTATATCTTGGAACTTACTATTTCTGCCGACGTTTCGGATGCGTTGCAGCACCCGTGATCACGACTTGACTAGTCTTCGAGCGTCGAGATGTATGCGGGGAACATTTTTTGAGCGCCTACCCACCATTACACTTATTATGAACGGTTAGGCTGGCGACACACCATACTCACTATGTCAGTTTTTAACGGCACTGTGTTTTTTGGTTTTAGTATCTTAATCACTGGATTCCACGTTCCGGATAGCTTGAATCCATCTTCCCTATTGAAATTTTTATATTTTTTGATTTCAATGGCTTCACGCACAATCCGTGAATAGTAGTGGCGATTAGTGGAGAGGACTTTGGGTTGATGAAGCTCAATCCAGTGATTGGTACCCGACTTAAGATGTTCTGCTACTGCCGATTTGTTGAACTGACGGTTTTTCACAGCTGTGATATGTTCTCTGACTCTCTCTGCAATGGCTCGCTTGGTCTGGCCTATGTAGGAACTACCGCAGCTGCAATCCACTTTATAAACACCCGGTGTTTGTAGAGGTATGACGTCCTTCGATGTTCGCACGTATTTCGCTACTTTGGCGAACGGTTTAAAAATCGTCTTGATGGAAAACCTCTTGATGGAAAAAAACTTGATGGAAAATTGAAGGATAATGGTCTACCGGATAGTTATGCGACACTGCTACAGAGTTGCCTCGAAGGGAACTACTTCCTTTACCATGGTCAAAACTACCTCCAGCTAAACGGCGTCGCCATGGGCAGCCCTTTGGCACCAGTCGTGGCTAATATTTGGATGGAACATATTGAGGAAATGGTGTTTCAGAACGCCCACGCCCAGATTAGGCTATGGTAAAGGTACGTAGATGATATATTTTGTATATTCAAAGGTGGTTGGTTGGATGGTTCGCTTTACTGAGTATCTCAACTCATTACATGTGAAGACACAGTTTACGTATGAGATTGAGAACAAAAGAACATTGTCTTTTTTAGACATAAAGTTGATGGTTAGAACTGATGGCTCCTTGGCCCACACTGTGTATCGTAAACCCACTCACACAGATGCCACCTGCACGCCTCCTCGCATCATCACCCACTTCACTTAAAATCCGTAAGTTCGACGCTCATCAAGCGAGCTAATGACCTGTGTGATCCTGAGCACCTACAGCAGGAGTTAGATCATGTTCAGGAGGTTCTTGAGGTGAACGGGCATGGTACGAGTGCTCGAAAGTCGCGACGTGCACCGAGGAAGATGTTGCCGGGTGTTGACCGCCAACCGGCATACATGCCGTATGTGAAAGGTGTAACGGACAAAATCGGATCTTGCTTACGGAAGTTTTCCATCAAGACGATTTTTAAACCGTTCGCCAAAGTAGCGAAATACGTGCGAACATCGAAGGACGTCATACCTCTACAAACACCGGGTGTTTATAAAGTGGATTGCAGCTGCGGTAGTTCCTACATAGGCCAGACCAAGCGAACCATTGCAGAGAGAGTCAGAGAACATATCGCAGCTGTGAAAAACCGTCAGTTCAACAAATCGGCAGTAGCAGAACATCTTGAGTCGGGTACCAATCACTGGATTGAGCTTCATCAACCCAAAGTCCTCTCCACTGATCGCCACTACTATTCACGGATTGTGCGTGAAGCCATTGAAATCAAAAAATATAAAAATTTCAATAGGGAAGATGGATTCAAGCTATCCGGAACGTGGAATCCAGTGATTAAGATACTAAAACCAAAAAACACAGTGCCGTTAAAAACTGACATAGTGAGTATGGTGTGTCGCCAGTCTAACCGTTCATAATAAGTGTAATGGTGGGTAGGCGCTCAAAAAATGTTCCCCGCATACATCTCGACGCTCGAAGACTAGTCAAGTCGTGACCACGGGTGCTGCAACGCATCCGAAACGTTGGCAGAAATAGTAAGTTCCAAGATATAATTCGCGAGAAGTCCCGATACCTAGTATAATTATGAATTTTATTCTTCTTCATGGTCGGCAGCGTGAGTGTAACCCTGGGGTTTTATACGTCTATAGGCCACGGAACCACTTCCCATCAGGTGGGCCGTGTGCTTGTCTGCCACCAAAGTGATATAAAAAAAACTGATTTAAAACAAACACTTAGAGTACCTACTTACTTAGACAAACAATTTTACTATTTTCATTAAATAATTCTGTCGAGTCTAATTCTAATATTAGTCTTTCGAATGTCACTTACGGCATTCTAATATATGCATATTTTATTATGTAACTTTTAAAAACTGCTTGAAACGTGGATTAGATTAACAACCTAATTCATTCTCACAAAAAGCTCTCACGCGTAAGAGGCGACTAACGAATACTTGTATTCTTTCTCCGTCACACACAGATTGTAAAAAGCTGAGGTGCAGTTCCGAAGATACTGGCTACTATTGCAGATGGTTGTACTTAAAATGGTGTTCTCTAACTTGACGATAGATGCTACCTACTGCTGCTATTCTTTGATACATAATATTTGCCTTTTACA
This sequence comes from Eilema griseolum, assembly GCA_963662185.1. Taxonomy (NCBI): domain Eukaryota; kingdom Metazoa; phylum Arthropoda; class Insecta; order Lepidoptera; family Erebidae; genus Eilema; species Eilema griseolum. The sequence continues at coordinate 9,901,711 of OY759238.1, read as the reverse complement.
CCATAAAATTTCATTGAAAAATTATAAAATATCGTAATAATAAAACTTTCCGACAACAAAACTTTAAGGTTCACGCCGGCAGCGGCGACGCCTTGTGACGGTGCAATGACGTCGTAAGCTTTATTTTTTCCTTTTCATACATTTATCCCTGTTCTAAACCGGGGCTCTGTCGGGAAGACGCTATTCCATCCTAAACTGTTAATATAAATTACTCTATAGTTTAGTTAGCTAGTCTCGGAGGTAGGATAGGACTAACCTGTATCCGTCCTAATTGAGCAGTCCGACTGGGGTAATACCTCCGCCCTCTAGAATACCGCTGCTATAATAAACTTGTATTGTGTTCCCGGTGGTGAGGACGGTTGCCAGAGTTCACTGGAGAGTTTTTGTGTTGTCAGTGGGCAGACCAAAAGCTTGTTCTGCTTTATCTTCTGCACTGACGGCACAGAAACTCTCTGTTCTTGCAGAGTCAGCAGCATGAGTGTGACTCCCCAGGCTCATCCAGACTCATCAGTTGGGCCGTGAGCTAGTCTGCTACCTAAGTGGGATGAAAAAAGCTAAGTCCCTCACCTCAAGATCGATGATCTCCCTAGGGTTGGGTGCCCTGGGGGCCTCCTTCACGGAAGGGATATGTACCCCATCCTTGAGCACTTCAACCTCGATGTACCGAAGTTTGCGTTCCATTTCATCACAGCGACGCACTTCATTGACGAATTTGCGCTGGAACGCGTTGACATCCGGGTTCAGCTGAAATTTGAGAATTGTGTTTAGTAAATATGTCTAAGATTAGGAAGGTTTGTGTTTGTAGTTGGTTATAACTTGTTTTAAATTGAGTGTTTATTTAAACAGTTTCAACGTTTCAATTTCAGTTTCGGGCACGTACCTATGTACTACAGGAAATCGCAGTGTATCGTTCAAACAGCATCGATACAAATCTTTGCGTTTATATAAAAAAAACTACAGTTTTTAGATTTTTCAAGCACACTGATGGGTCATATCCGGATAAGCATATCTATGCTGCATTACCTTTTTAAGGCGTCTTAAAGCTCCACGAGGAGATTGTTTTAAGAGCATTTGTGCTAAATTACCAATTTGATCATTGATGGGTTTTTTGTATATCAATGAATTTGATTTTTTTTTATCTAGGACACGCGAACTTGACTTCGCTTCGCCTGATGGTACCTAAGCTAAAGGCAAAGTCTCAGGAAAGAGGGTCACCATTATAGACACTAAGTAATGTTACAATGGTGGCACTCAGCTTGGCGGCCTCATCAGATGCTTTTTCACGCCCCGCTTAAAGACCCGGGACTGTAGGAAGAAGTAAACACGTGACTAGGTCATGAAGCTGGAATAGAATCCAAAAGTGTGTAGAGTTAGGTTAGGATGCGTCATAAAGAACTATCTACATACCTACATTGTTTGTTTTCAAATGATAAGGTACGAGTAGGTACTTGTGTTTATGTCACATTACGTGTTATTTTGTAACTATTATGGTGTACTACTATGGTAAACATAGACGTGTGTCCCCATATAAGTTAGGTTTATATGTAAACCCTTCGAATATCGTACCGTACTTATTCTCCATAGGAGTCTATAAGCACCACAATGCAAAACGCCTTTTTATTGTGTGAAAATACTCACGGATTTATATGATAGACAGTACCTATACAAAATCATCACGGGTAATGTACACAACAAGCCACGAAACCCACGAAAGTTTCACACAGTCCGTTGAATGGCATAGGAATGCGTAGCGGACAAACAAACAAAGCAACATTTATTTTTATTATCTTTCTTTTAATTTTATTTTTAACTGTCACGAATAACGTAACTCAACGTGAACTGGAGCGAGTAGGACAAGCTTCACGTTTTAAGCTAATCCCACTGTCTCAGACATAGGTAAAAATGTCTTACTTTGACAAAAGGTGTGGCTATTAGCAAGACTTGCATCTTGACTTTCAACCCCATCGCATGGGTAGATATATACCTAAGTATATATGTACTATAGGTATAACCAAGATCTCAGTAAAGTCGAGGAGGTAGGACACGACGGTATTTCCATCCAATTGAGCAGTCCGACTGGGGAAGTACCTCCACCCTACAGAATACCGCGGCCATAATAACCTCGTGTTGTATTCCCGGCGGTGAGTAGAGTTAAGTGGAGGGTTTTGTGCTGTCAGTGGAAAGACCAAAAGCTTGTCCTGCTTTGTCTTTATACTGACGACACAGAAACTGCTTGCAGGGTTGGCAGCGCGAGTGTGATTCTTAGTTTTGCACGCGTCCATAGGCCACGGTGACCACTTTCCATCAGGTTGGCCGTGTGCTTGTCTGCCATCTAAGTGGTATAAAAAAAAGTCGTCCATCAAACAGAGCGTCATCCGTGCGTGAGGATGGACTGCTGAGACGAGGTCTCGGGTTCGATCCCAGGTTTCACCATGGCACACACCAATGACTTTTCGATGCTTTTCGAAGTTATGTGTGTATTTATCGCAGGTTAATAAGTGCCCGGTTAATGGCAATAGGCTCGCCACCTATTACATTAGGACCTAAACATAAACTGGCGAAATGTGGGTGCTAGCACCTCTGCCTACCCCTTCGGGGATATAGGCGTGAGTTTATGTTATGTTATGTTATGTTAAGAATTATATTACGAGTATATTATCTGTGGTGTAATGCTCTAATGCAGGATTTTCTTTCGGGGTAAACTAACTTATGGAAAATACGAGTAGGAAAGTCGATTTCGAGATGGAGGAAATGGAGATTTACATATTAACAACGTCATAGAAATGATGGCGAAGGCATGGCCTAATATCTGTACAGTAGCTTCTTAAAAAATATAACTCGTTGCTCTCTGGCAGGTTACCTTAGGAATAAAAAGATCTAGCTCTAATGCAAAAAAATGATCAGATCATATTAGTCATACGGTTTGGTAGTATATGTGCGGAAGCGGAAACGTCGGCAGATAAGGCTGAATGAACATTCCTGTTCAGTCAACCGTGTGAATTTCAACAGTGTGATGCAGTATTTTTAAGTTTAACAACTTGGTTACTAGATGGAGCTGAACTCAATTTTGTATATACAGTTTAAATTCATGTACATGTAATATCTACTTGGTAATGTATTTTATACGAATTAATAAATTACTTGAAAGCCGCCTGAGTTCTTATAGTATGTAGGTAATTAATGTTGAACTAATTTGTCCTTATCTCGACTATAACCTACAGTAATAAAAAGTTGCGTTCAAAAACCTCTATTGTTATGTTAAAGGTAAATAAGATTTACCATTATTATACTTAGTTATTACAGTTATTACTATACAATGTTATTACCTACTTATTTGTTTCCACAAAGTCATAGGTAGGTACTTTTTAGCACAAAAATATAATAAATATAGTTTTTATATTATCTTATCAACATGCACGGTGTGTGGTAACACGTACCTTATTCGAATTTAAAATATTTTTCGACATAAAGAAACAAAGAGTATTTTATCATCATTTTTTTTGGCAGGTACTTAACGCTATCTACTTGTTATTTTTATACCTTTATCCGATCCGATCCGATCTAGGTAGGGGGTCACGGGTTACGGGAAGATAAAATAAATTTCGATACATTTCCTACAATCACTTTAATTTATATAAGTAAGTACCTCTAGATAATATTGATGTATCTAAACAATATTTTTTTGCGTTCAGATGTTGTTGATTTACACAAATAATAGCAGGTATGAACATTGCGGTTCCTGCCTGCGAGATACCCGATGTTTTCCGACAGGTCGAAAGGGTAGAAGACCTTCGAAATACAAGATTCATCCATTCCTAAGGGTGAGATCACGGAGCACACTATTAAATGCGACCACAGATAACAAAGCTACCAGACCAGTGTGCTATTGCTAAATCACGAACGGCATTGACCTTGATCGGCCATTCGCGATTAGGCAATCACGCACTGGCTGGCACTGGTCATGCTAATTAAGTGTGCTCCCTGATCTGATCATACCGAAGCTGTTCAACAGTAAACATAGATACAGCTCGTGAAGGAATGCTCAGGTAGACAGCATGGAGTTTCGCAGCCTATAAGTTGAGATTCACATTTAAGTATATCTTTCAAGAAATATAACTATGTGTATAGTTAATACACCTGTTCCTATCTGGTAGGTATATGTGTAAATATTCAGATATACACGCAACTGGCGAGTATGTCTGACAAGTATACTGAAAATAGAAAAGTGAAAGGTGTATCAGCAGCAAGTGAAAATATGTGGACTCTGCCAACCCCAATGGGAAAGAGACGTTACTGCCTGAATGTATATAATACCTATACTATCTATAATTATAATAGGCATAGGTAGATAAAATCAATTTATAGTAGGTGGGTACCTACTTTTTTATTTTTTTTACGTGTGCAAAATCCCCAAACCGTAGCCGGTGGAAGGGGTTCTTTTTTTATACCACTTAGTTGGCAGACAAGCACACGGCCCACCTGATGGGAAGCGGTTACCGTGGCCTATGGACGTATGCAACACCAGGGGTGTCACACTCGCGCTGCCGACCATGATTTTTATTATGTCAGACTCGAACCGACTAAAACGCACGCCGCCTGTGGGTCGCTCTGGTTGCCGAAAGTGAGGTTGACAGGCATTTCCCTCGCACCTCGGCCGACCCAGGGCCATCTCTTACGATCTGGCCCTCTTCTCGAGTGTGGGACCCCAACTCGTCCCCGGGTGGGTACCTTCTGTTAATATCTCTGTATTGATTTTATCAATTTGTCTGTGTTGATATTATCAAGTATCAATATTGTCTATTAGTCCTTTAAAATTTTAATATTTTCCCCTCCAGGTGAGATCGAAAGTTGCATACTTTTTATTTTTTGTTCTACGACTGAAGCTACTTGATAAAAGTTGTTGTTGCAGATAATATTTGCAACCAAATGTTAAAATTTTTTTTATGGGACCCATAGTTTGTGATATCAACTTTGAAAACCATGAACCCAAAAAAAGATAATTGCATCATCTGAAAAATGTAACCCCAAATATAACATTTTAATGGACTACATATATTCACTGGAGAATTTGTGCTGTCAGTGGGAAGACTAAAAGCTTGTTCTGCTTTGTCTTCTACACCGACGGCACAGAAACTCTGTGCTTACAGGGTCGGCAGCGCGAGTGTTGCTCCTCTGGTGTTACACACGTCCATAGGCCACGGTAACCACTTTCCATCAGGTGGGCCGTATGATTGTTATACCACATATATATATATATATATATATATATATATATATATATATATATATATATATATATATATATATATATATATATATATATATATATATATATATATGACGGCGCCTTAGTGTTTCGAGAGTCAAGAAACGTCAAAAGGGACATGACAGTTGACAAGTGTCAGTTTGAAAGGCGCGTTCTGACGTTTCTTCACTCTGACGCAACTCCGAACTCTTTTGTACGCAGAGGCAAAGAGAAGAGAATCCATTTGCATCTCGCGAAGACAAGACGTGTTCGGTGGAGTGTCATTACAATTAGTGTCATTGCAATATAATTGTATAGTGATTAGTGATTATATTAACGGCTATATTTCGCTGAAATAATAATTTAATTTCGAATAACATCTAAACACGTGGTTTTAATTTCTCCTCGCCCGTCTACCCACATTCGCTCAGCATTCACAGATGGATCAAATAAACAAGGATGTGCCTTTATCAGAAGTGGGATGTGAAGGGCTTACTTCTGAGGAGAATACTCGTACCAGATCGTCAGTGCCGGCACCGGTACAAAGCCTGTCGCAACAGATGGAGTTGTTTTTATCCCGAATGATGGCTTTATCGCAGCCGCAACCTTCGAGCAGCGCGTCTATCCAGTTGATTGAGTTCGATCCTGATAACAACGAAGCAGACATCGAAGGTTGGTGCAACGTAACCGAAATCGTAATCAACGACCGTAAGTTGAGCGGGGCAGACCTACTTTTGTTACTTACACGTGCACTTAAAGGCCGAGCTAGTACCTGTTTAACACGACTACAAGCAGCGCAGCTGACATGGCCTCAAATAAAGGAACTATTGCTCGCCAAGTTTGCCAAACCTATGACGCCTCAAGATTATTTCGATGAAATTCTACGTTTCCAAGTTGGTGCTAAAGAAACCGCGAGTGAGGCAGCCATACGCCTTTGGAACATCATCGGACGTATACCGCGGATGGAAATGCCTGAAGACGTAACCACGGGATTCGTATCGTCAGTTTTGTGCCAGAAAGATGGAATGATTCGTCGTGAGCTCCACTCTCACAACCCGACCACTAGATCTCAACTTCTGCGAATTCTCAACGGTATATCGCTGAAACGGAAGCACGAGGGCAGTGATAACCACGATCCGGATGTTAAGAAGACCCGATTTAATGAATGGCGCTTCACGGGAACATGTCATCGCTGCGGTGTTTCGGGTCACAAAGCGATAGACTGCCGCAAGCGAAAAGAAGAACCTGCTGCTTCGGACAAGACGCGTCCCCAAAGTTCCAGAGCCGCTGCTAGACCAATCACCTGCTTCATGTGTGGACGACCAGGACACGTGGCGTCGGTGTGTCCAGATCGAGCGGGCAGCAGCGGAGCAGCGGTGGTCAAAGAGGTCAATGTGTGTGAACGCAAGGCGTCGAGCAGCACGTTGACTACATCATCCGGTGAGCCAGTTTCCTTTCTTTTTGATAGTGGATCTGCTTGTTCTTTAGTAACGAATAGCTACGCGGATAAGTTTCCTGGCACTGCGCAGTGTGAATTAGTGTATCTGACGGGCATCGGTAGCGGTGATGTAGAATGTGTTTCCCAGGTCATTAGTCCCATCAACGTTCAAGGCCTTTCGCTCTCAGTATTGTTTCACATAGTACCTGATGGCACTATTGCTGAACCGGTAATAATAGGTAGGGATATATTAGAGGGGAACGTGCACGTACATATCGATAATGATCGAATCACCTTTTCTCAGCATAAAGAAGTTAACATAGCTGACAAGTCTAGCGGATTTAATTTTGCGAATATTAATACGGACTTACAAGGTGATGCAAAGTTGGCCTTGGTTAGAATTCTAGAGAAATATAGTGAGTTTTTCATCGACGATATCCCAACGCGACGAGTCACGACGGGCGTTCTCCGGATAGATCCTATTGATCCGAACAAGACCGTGCAAAGGCGTCCTTATAGGTTAGCACCCGCGGAAAAAGAAATAGTCAACGAGAAAATAGAGTCCCTATTAAAAGCGAACGTTATCCGAGAAAGTAGTTCTCCTTTTGCGAGTCCCATTTTATTAGTTAAAAAGCACGACAATACTGATAGGATGTGCGTAGACTATAGGGAACTCAATGCCAACACGCGTCCCGAGCATTATCCGTTACCGCGTATTGATGAACAAATTGACCGTCTCCACGGCGCGCACTATTTCTCGTCACTAGATATGGCGTCGGGCTATCACCAAATACCAGTCGACCCCGATAGCGTGGCGAGAACGGCATTTGTGACACCGGAAGGTCAATTCGAATATTTGACCATGCCGTTTGGGTTACGAAATGCCGCTTCCGTGTACCAGCGGTGCATCAATACTGCTCTCGGGCCCTTAAAAGACAAAGTAGCGCTGGCGTACATGGATGACGTCATGTGCTACTCAAACGACGTCACTACAGGGCTAGAGCGTCTAGACTCTACTTTGAAAGCTCTTTCTGAAGCGGGTTTTTCAATGAACTTCAAAAAGTGCAAATTTATGAAAAGCGAGATAGATTACCTCGGTTATGTCATAAGAGCAGGAGAAGTATCACCAAACCCCAGAAAGATACAGGCTTTAGTTGATGCTCCCACCCCAAAAACAGCCACTCATGTTAGGCAGTTTTTAGGTCTGGCTTCTTATTTCAGAAGATTCATACCGAATTTCACCCGTGTAGTAGGACCTTTGTACCCTTTAACGAAATTGAAAGGTCCTATTAAATGGACAGACGCTCACAACGACATTCACAAAAAGATTGTCGATATTCTTACGTCGGAACCGGTACTAACAATATTTGATCCAGACTCCCCTGTTGAACTTCACACCGATGCGAGCTCTGAAGGCTACGGGGCCATATTAATCCAGAGAAAAGATAGCGCTCCTCACGTGGTGTCTTACTTTAGTCGTCGAACGTCTGACGCGGAATCGAGGTATCACTCATACGAGTTGGAGACCCTGGCGGTTGTTCGTGCGGTTGAGAACTTCCGACATTATTTGTATGGCCAGCATTTTACGGTCTTTACAGACTGTAACTCTTTAAAAGCATCCAAGTCAAAAACCGATTTAACTCCACGCGTACATAGATGGTGGGCTTTCTTACAAGCGTACGATTTTGATATAGTCCATAAACAGGGTATTAGCATGAGCCATGCCGACTATTTATCTAGAAATCCCATTTTGGAGCCCATATCCAGTGCGCAAGGAATTAATGACGCCAGTGACTCAAGTAAGAGGAACAAGGAAGTTCATTTTATAGAGTTACATCAGGGTTGGCTGGCCGTAGAGCAAAAGCGCGATAGCGAAATATGTGACCTTATCAGCAAACACGAAAACAACGAGTTGCCAGAAGCGATTGCACACACGTATGACGTGCGAAGAGGTATACTGTATAGGAAAATTGACCGCAATAGAACCAGCTCGTGGTTACCGATTGTTCCTAGATCCCTCACGTGGACACTTATAAATCATGTTCATTCAGAAATTATGCACCTCGGGGCAGATAAGACACTCGACAAAATATATGAGCAGTACTGGTTCCCACAAATGTCCAAGCAGGTGCGTAAATTTGTAGATTCATGCATAGTATGCAAAGCTTCAAAAGGATCCTCAGGGGCACAGCAAGTTCGACTTCATCCGATACCCAAAGTGTCCGCACCCTGGCATACAATACATATAGACATCACGGGCAAACTAAGTGGTAAGAGTGATAGGAAAGAATATGCTTCCGTAATTATCGATGCGTTCACTAAATATGTTCTCTTAGAGTACACACCTTCCCTCGATGCTGCAAGCGCAATCCAATGCCTCAAAAAAGCAGTTTGCTTATTTGGCGCACCAAAGCGCATTATAGCGGACCAGGGTAGATGCTATATTAGTGCAAATTTCAAACAATTTTGTAGCGAACATAGTATAGAGCTTCACCTTATCGCCACTGGCTCTAGCAGAGCTAACGGTCAAGTTGAGAGGATAATGCGCACCTTAAAATGCCTGCTGACAATAGTAGAAAATGACCCAAACAGAACGTGGCGAGATGAACTCCCCAAAGTCCAGCTCGTGTTGAATAGCACCAGATCCAGAGTAACGGGTTACTCTCCCACAGAACTAATGTTCGGTATACGGGCACAATCATTAGGGATATCATCCTTATCCGTGCACGAAGAACCTGAGCCCCGTTTAGATTTAGATACTATACGGCATAACGCTTCTGAAAATATCAAAAAGACAGCTTCAGCGGAAGAAAAACGCTTTAACCGCGGTAAAGCAAAAGTGAGGCCATTTAGTGTAGGTGACTATGTCTTTATCAAAAGCAGTGAACGTAACCAGACTAAACTACAGCGAAAGTTCAAAGGTCCTTTTACTATAGTCAAGGTATTAGATCACGATAGATATGAGCTGCGAGACATTGATGGGACTAACCGAACCTATAAATACGCCCATGAAAACTTACGTGCAGTGCCCGGGGGCATCAGTGGGCTAATAGAAGTAGCTACTTCCTTAACTCATAATGCAGAAGGGTCCGAGACGGCGGCAGTCCATAGTCTTGAGAAGGGAATGGCAACATCTGATGATGATAGTGATACTGTGTCGGTATCTAGTTTAAACACTTTGACTGCCGGTTCTGACACCCTCTCTGCTTCCGAACATGAAGAATAGTAAATGGTGAGTGTATAATAGTGCGTAAATCCTGCTCTTCTGCCAACATCAGATCTAGAGTTCATGGTATTGTTTCGGCTGTTGGGTGCGGTGTAGTTGGCCAAGTGGGCTGGCCTAAACCGGGTCGATGCCCATGACCAGACTATGTTGTCTTATGTGGTGTATGGTGTAGCTGATCGACTGGGCTGGCCTAAATCGGGTCGATGCCCAGGGTCAGATCACTACATCTTGAGTGTGAGCTGAGTGGCAAGGTACTGGTCTGGAACTGGCCTATGGGGGTCGACGTTTCGGGTCAGTGAATTGCAGCAGCTGTGTGTGATTTTCGTGACTGGCGGAAGGGGCGCTGACTGGTTGTCCGGTCCATCTCACCATGTGACTTGGTGAGCTGGTCGAAGGGACGCCTGAGGTCCGTCCAGTGTGTGTAGTTAAAGTGAGAGATGAGAACTCGGATCTGTTTAAACAGGTGACGTAACTGAGTAGCTGGTCAGGGATGGGCGAGCAGGCCTTGTAGTGGACTACAGTGGTATTCTGTTTATGCAGGTAACACGGGGCGTACGCTGTCGCACGAGGACGTGCGAATGTCAGTCCGGCCGTGACGGCGCCTTGGTGTTTCGAGAGTCAAGAAACGTCAAAAGGGACATGACAGTTGACAAGTGTCAGTTTGAAAGGCGCGTTCTGACGTTTCTTCACTCTGACGCAACTCCGAACTCTTTTGTACGCAGAGGCAAAGAGAAGAGAATCCATTTGCATCTCGCGAAGACAAGACGTGTTCGGTGGAGTGTCATTACAATTAGTGTCATTGCAATATAATTGTATAGTGATTAGTGATTATATTAACGGCTATATTTCGCTGAAATAATAATTTAATTTCGAATAACATCTAAACACGTGGTTTTAATTTCTCCTCGCCCGTCTACCCACATTCGCTCAGCATTCACAGATGGATCAAATAAACAAGGATGTGCCTTTATATATATATAAATCTTGAAGGACATGTTGCGTCCTACATGGCGTTATTTACCGATGATGCCGCGTCCGACTGACTTTGTGCGTCCGAAATACGGACGCAAGATTAACCGACCCTCATTTTCAGCCCAAATGTTCCTTATGATCAATAGAATGCTAGGGCGAAAAATTGGCATGGACGTAATTCCATCACTACAACGCCTTTTAGCGTATAATATAGTTCGGCCGTCGCCCGACTGAAATTTGGAGGGCACTAGTGTTCAGCGTATACTTTACCACGTATACTTTGAGTTCAGTTCACCGATCTTAATGTGTCCATTGAATATCGTACTTAATTTGTAAAGTTTTTATCATGTTTTCGTGACAACAATCTTACGTCTCTTAAATATCCTTAAACGGGCACTAGGTACGGTGTCTGAGGGGTCTATTCGGGGTTCACGAGGGACGGCGGGGCGGGCAGCGGGCTTCAGCGCGCTCGCGTGCCGAAGTTTTTAAACAAACAGACATGTGCGGGCCGTGATGTAAGTTTGTCACCAAAGTGAAAGCTTTAAAAATGGTTATTTATTTGATCTATTATTACCTATAGATAGTTTATTTTTAATCTTCAGTTGTTATTGAGGATTGAGGTCTTAGTCATAGCGTGACTATGTCGCCCTCATTGGAATTGTTGAATACATGGTGTTCAATCAATGATATATACAGCAAATCTTAGCTAAGGAATACAATTTTTTCGGCTCCTCAGAAGTTGGACTAGCGAGGATACTGTTACATAGGCCCATATTGTTATTACCGTTACCATATTGTTACGACAGACGTCGATATCTCGAAAACTAATAACCGGATCTTCAAGAAATAAAAACGCATTGTTAGTGGCGAGGTACTCTACCGATTGGCATAGAAAAATCTAGAATTGTCAACACAAAGTCACAACCTACCTACGAGTACCTACTCTTTTGAATAAATGAAAACAATAGGTGAATATCGAGAATGAACTCGAAAGTTCAGTGACGGCGGCAAACTTCAAAAGAGAGTGGATAGTTATCGCTCGCGTATTTTCTAGATGATTGCCCTCCTAATTGAGAGGTATATGAACACGCTCGCATAGCGACACCATTCATTCTGTCTTTGAGATCGCTAACAAACACAGCGAGCTTAAGCAACCGAAGAAGATTATACCTGTGACCTGAGCAACGACTGTGGACTACTGTGAACTACTGAGCGACTGGAACTGTTGAAGAGTACTGTGTGCACTAGTGATTTAATTGTCTAGTTTGTGGTGAGCTAATAAATTCCTTCGTTGCGTACACGGCATTTATTTGTACCCTGTGCACGTAACAATATAATTGCTTTCTTTGAGCCTCATTCCGGACACACTTCATCAAAATGTAATTGATTGACGTTACATAAGCTACAGTTAGGCGAGCCCAACTTATCCTTTAAAGATAGACTGTAGGCACTTGAGGTGGAAACGATCCAGAGTACGTTTGTGGTGCCGATACACACACCACATCTCAGAGGAATATAAGAGGTTTGACAGCACAACTGCCATGTAAACAGATATTTTGGTGGCCAGCTTAAGGTCATTTGAGCAGAAAACCTTGGAATGCAGCTTCCCAAATATCGCAGCTGCGGCATAGATCCTGCTGCCGATCTCATCATCAAGGTCACACTTGGATGTTATAGTGCTACCCAGATAGCAAAACTGGTCAACCTGCTTGAGCATGTCCTGACCTAGCTGTATAGACAGTGTCTCGTGACCATGTGTGTCCAGAGACATCACCTCCGTCTTCTTGACGCTGATTTTAAGGTCGAACTTGCAGCAAGCTTGGTGACAACTGGACATTAGCTGTTGCAGGCCATCAGGGGATTCTGCCACAAAGCATAAGCATACATGATTTTTGTAATCATTGTATGGGGAGACCTTAGTGCGCGCCTTAAGTCTGGCCAAATTGATAAGACCATCCTCCGCCATCTGTGCGGAAGCGGATGCGTACTCCCTCAGAAAGAGTTCGTAAAACATCACTGACTATTACTGCAAAGTACTTGGCGAACAGTGTGGGCGCTAGAACACACCCTTGTTTCACCCCACAGGTAACGAGTAAGAAATTTGATTGTTCACCATCGACACCGACGCAGCATTGCATGTCGTTATGCAGGAGTCTAAGAAGTCTCACAAACTTCTCCGTGCACCCTAGCTTCCCAAGCATCATCCAGAGAGCTTCCCGAGGCACACTGTCGAATGCCTTCTCCAGGTCAACACAGCGGAGATAAAGCGGACGACCCTGTTCTCTGCTATTTTCTGCTGTTTAAAAGGACTCTGGCCAAGGTCTTTCCCAGGGCTGAAAAAAGCGAAATACCGCGGTTAGAGTTGCAGTCGGAACGGTCACCCTTGTTTTTGTAGAGGGTTTTTTTTTAATTTTTTATACCACTTAATTGGCAGACAAGCACACGGCCCACCTGATGGGAAGCGGTTACCGTGGCCTATGGACGTATGCAACACCAGGGGTGTCACACTCGCGCTGCCGACCATAGGGAAACCTTCTGATGCCCCTCTTGAAGAACCCCATATTGTAGGCACTTGGGAAAACCGCAGCAGGGAGGTCATTCCACAGCTTGAGTGTGCGTCGGATGAAGTTTCTTTCATACCGCACAGTGCGCACCGTCTCAGGTCGCAATGTGTGGGGATGAATTCCCTGCCTATGGCGAGAGGTGCGATGATACAATGTAGCTACGGGCATCATGTCTAACAATTCATCTGAGCACAAACCATTGTATAGGCGGCAGAACACACACAATGAGGCAAAATCCCTCCTAAGGCTAAGAGGTTCCACTCTACCTGTGAGTATGGGATTGTCAACCAGCCTCAATGCCCGTCTTTGCAACGAGTCGAAGGGGTCAAGTTGGTATGCAGGTGCTCCAGCAAAAAGGTGACAGCAGTACTCCATGTGAGGCCGGACCTGTGCTTTATAAAGAAGGAGTTGCTGCCCCGCAGTGAAATACTGCTTCGCCCTGTTGAGCACTCCGAGCTTTCTTGATGCCAAGTTAACCTTGTCCTGCAAATGACTTTGGTATTGGACGTCATTGGAGATATCGACACCAATTATCCCTATACTCAGGGAGATGGTAAGCGGTGTGCCCAGAAATTGCGGCGCTACAATGAATGGGGTTTTCTTAGCGGTGAATACACATACTTGTGTCTTAGTGGGGTTGGCTTGGACTAGGTTTAGTCGTCCCCAATCGGATATTCCAGAGAGAGTAGTCTCGATTTCAGACACAAGTTGTTCGCGACTCTTCTCCACCTCGGACTGAGGGATATTTGCACGGCCCGTGTAACACGTGTCCCCGGTACTGTCGCCCGCATAACAATGAATGGAGCCATCAGACAGCAAGTCATTGATATGCAGCAGAAACAGCGTCGGAGACAACACGGAGCCTTGTGGGACACCAGCGTTTATGTTCATGCGGTCCGAGCAGCTGCCGTCGACGACGGCTTGGATGCTTCTGTTGGACAAAAAGCTGGAGATCCATTCGCACAATCCTTGGAGGAGTCCATAATATGGCAACTTCGTAAGAAGACCTTTGTGCCAGACCCGATAGAAGGCCTTCGCTACATCGAGGCTGACCGCTAGTGCCTCACCTCGACTTTCGATGGCTTGCGCCCACCGGTTTGTGAGATACACAAGAAGGTCACCGGTAGAGCGACGGTGGCGAAAACCGTACTGTCGGTTGCTCAGTAGATCGTTTCCTTCAAGGTACCTCAGGAGTTGTGTATTAATAACACGCTCCATAACCTTCGAGAGAAGGGAGGTTATAGCGATAGGCCTGTAATTGGTCGGATCCAGATCCGTACCTCAGTACAGGGTGAACGAATGCAGTCTTCCACGAGGCCGCGTCCTGCCTTGCGGAGAATGAGAGTGCGAAAAGTCGTGTAAGTACAGGGCACAGCTCGGGGGCACAGTGCTTAAGCACCATCGCCGGTATGCCGTCCGGCCTACTCGACTTCCGAACATCTAGGGACTTAAGCTCGTGCCGGACCACCCGTTGTGTGATTTTAATTTAGGTCATCGAAGCACCACAGCTGGGGATGATGGGTGGTTCGGCGTTCCCGTCGTTCATAGTCGAGTTTGACGCAAAGAGATTACCCAAAAGATCGGCCTTCTCCTTAGCGCCATGGGCCAGACTACCGTCGGATTTTTGCAGCGGCGGAAGGCAAGCCTGGCAGAAGTTTCCCTCAGCAGCTTTAGCGAGCGACCAAAATGCACGACTGCCAGATGGGTAGCGCGCAAGCAAAACTCAAACTTTGCTCTAGACGTTGCCTTTTTACTGGACCTTGAAGCAGCATTCAACTTCCGCTTCACCTCAGCGATGTTCGGATCCTTATTGGCAAGAGCCGTGGTCCAAGCCTTGTATGCAGATTGCTTGCGGTCTCTAGCTTCCCTGCAAGGCCTATTAAACCACGGGCGTTTGCTCGCTCCTGTCGCGACCCAGCGGTTGGGGACGTAACATTCCATACCCACTAGAATCGCGTCAGTGACTGCTGTTGCACAGGAGCTTGGATCATCAGAAGAGAAGTAAAGCTGCCTCCACGGGTACGACGCGAAGAATTCTCGCAGTCCGTCCCAGTCTGCCGACTTGTAGTGCCACACATGCCGCCACTGAGGTGGCCGCGGTGGTTCAGGCCGCGCGAGTGACACTTGCGCCCGGACGAGGCTGTGGTCCGAATTACCGAGAGGTGCTTCCACCCTTAAGGGTATTCATCCGGGCGCGTAGTCAGCAGAAGGTCCAGTATAGAGCTTCTGTGGGTCTCAATTTCTGGTGTTCTAGTGATAGAATGCACCAGTTGAGAGAGCCCATAAGTTAGAGCGAAGTCGTGAGCAGCCCTTCCCGCAAAATCAGTCCTAGGAGACCCCAGCCACATACAACCAGAGCCCACAGACAAGTTGGGGTTGTGTGACTGGCTGGCGCAATGGGCGGAAGGGCCCCCGGTCCCCTCTCAGATACTGAAGCCAGGTCCACTCCGGTCTCCTCCTCCGGCATGGCTACAGCACCGGGAACTTTACACAGGCTGCTGGTTCAGCCTCCTGAGGCGGAGATTAAGTAATCCCCAGGTTCGGAAACCGTACAGCCTGCGGGCGGCCAGCGGATAACCGTTTCACCGAGTCTCCCTGACCACCGCGCCAACATTTCACGCCCCCACCAGTCAGTGGGGTCAATTTAAGCCTTTGGTCTTCCTACTGACAGCACAGAACCTCTCCAGTGGGCTCTGGCTACCCTACTCACCGCCGGGAACACAACACAAGGTTATTATAACCGGGGTATTCTGTAGGGTGTACTTACCCAGATGGACTGCTCAATTTTGGACGGGAGATACCGTCATGTCCTTCCTCCAAATAAAAATACAAATAAAGGTACAAATGCGAGACACTTTAAAGTCATCCGGGACTCACTCTTCCTCCCACATACGAGCAAAAAGTTTCCAAACCAACATCTACAACTCCCCGCCGCCGTATTATAACAGCTCTCCCGGTATAAGGTCAATACCAACCGCTGGCTTCTGTTGCTGCCTGATAGCAGAGACAACCTCATCATATGACAGGGGCTCATCCAGCTCAATGGAAAGAGGGAGTTGAGGTATTAGACTCACATTTTGTAAATCAGATGATCGATCTACGTTGGACTTGGACTTGACCAGTATCTCTCTGCCTGACAAGTATAATCAATCAAGTGCCAGTGTTTCGGATCGAGGATGCATCCACGTTGTCTTGTGCTTAGCGGCAAGTCTGAACATAGTGTTCGATATTGCAAGCTCAAAATGAGCACAAAGACTGAGTAGCAACTGACCATTGCTGTTCATGTTGCCGACTCCGTGTCTACCCAAGACTCCAGGCCAAGCCTCATTGTCCCGTCCAACTCTGGCATTGAAATTGCCTAGCAATATAACCTGCTCTCTGGCGTTTATGCTGTCAAGGCATTGAGATAGTTCCTCGTAGAATTTATCTTTGATGTCATCAGCCTTGTCTAGCGTAGGGGCATAGACACTGATGACATTAAGGTAATTGTCTTTGTCCGTGAAGGCGCAGTGTGGTAACGCGGTCTGAAGACTGCATAGGGTGCTCCTCAAGTCGCTTAGCTATGTGATTCTTGATGGCAAACCCTACGCCTGAACGTCGCGGTTCGGAAGCTGTGGTACCTTTCCAAAAGAAAGTATAGCCGCCACCTTCTTCTACCAGCTCTCCTTCATCGGCAAGGCAATCCACGTTATATCGATGAAGTTCCCGAGCTACTATGGCAGTTCAGGGCAGGCGTTGCCATCGCGATCAACAAGCGTTCTCACGTTCCACGCGCCGAATGTCATTATAGGTATTGTCATAATTATTTGTATGCTAACTATTAATTATTTAATATCTGTGCCTGGAGTCTGTATAAGCCCTTATATAGATGGAAGCCTCTTGGCTGATAAGCTGGATACAATAATTCAAAAACAGTATTCGGAACCAATCTGAATTCAATAGTAGATAGATGTCATTTAGTTATTATAATCATTATGATATATGCAGAGCATTATACGGAATTGATTTCAACATGCAGTTGGATGGAGGCGGGAATGTGCATGCAGTGTTTTGAACGTATACGGAGATATTCAGTGTGCAAGAAAGATTTAAGAGTGAACGGACGAACTAATTCAGTTATACGGAACCAATCTCAATTCAATAGTAGATGGATGTAATTTAGTTATTATAATCATTATGATATATGCAGAGCATTATACGGAATTGATTTAAACATACATTCGGATGGAGGCAGGAATGTGCATGCAGTGTTTAGTAGGTATACGCAGGTATTCAGTGTGCAAGAAAGATTGAAGAGTGAACGGACGCACAAATTCAGCTAGAAATATTTAATTTGAATATCACCATTTAATGTTTAAATGAAATTTGACGTCGACCACTGATATGATACTGATTAAAACATCTTACATACGCATTGAAAACATTAAAAATCTCACTACATTCAGTGGACGCCGCCGGGTGGTAGTTTGTAAAGACGCAAGAAGTCCTTCGCGATTTATATATATATATATATATATATATATATATATATATATATATATATATATATATATATATATATATATATATACATATTTATTGGCAAGCCCGACATTCATCCAGACTTCCGCCAATGGCTGTGATCAGAGCATTTTAATAAAACAATAATGGTGCTATCAATTGATTATGTCAATATTATCTGACAGTGTCGACTGTCGCGTAACAGCACGTCAACCGCATTTTTGACAACACCATCTACCAGGTCCAATTGTATTTTGAACTATCTAGGAACCAGGAACGTCTTGAAATATTCACACAAAAATCGCCGTTTAGAAAAATTATAAATAATTATATAAGCGATACCTTATATAGAGATCAATAGCCACATATATCTTTATTCCACTACTCCAAGTTTAAGAATTTTATCCCTCCAAGGTAGGAAGAAACCGGTTTTCTTGTTGTAGCTGACTTAGTGAGAGAACATCGCATCCTTCAGGGACAATCATGTCGTATTAAGTAGACGTGTACTGTATTTGGAAACAAGTAATATTAAAGTTAAAGGTTAACCTTTATTTATATATTGTCATCCGAGCTAAAGGTATGTACTAAATATCAGATCAATCAATCAACAGTAAGCTAAATTGTAGGTATCCTACAATTTCAATTTCAGTACCTACCTGTAATTCGAATCGTTTGAAAACAGTATCTAAGATCAACTAAATAATATTTTTTATAGATAGTAAGTTTTGTAGTTTTTTCTATAAATCCCAATTAACAAACATCTTAAGCGGAAAATATAGGTACTTAGGTATAAAAAAGGTAAGAGGCATAATTAAAGCAAATTCGATCGTATCCACGCGATTTTACTCAGTGTGTTTTTAGATTTTGTCTATTTTTTTGCCCTATTTTTGTTATTCACGCTCAAACTGCAGAATGGATATAGCTGAAATGGACAGGCATAAATTAGGTAGTTATAAATTAAGTAGGTCTGAAATAAGACAGGATATTTTTTAATCCTTGCAGGTAAGTTCCCATGAGTTGCGGAAACGTCATCAAAATACGACGCGGGCGGAACCGTGGGCATTTGCTCAATATAAATAAACTACTTAATTGCAATAGCGTTTACAACATAAACCATACACGAATGCAGAAAGACTGGTTCAAATAAAGTATGCGCGTGAGTTTCGCCTTAAGCAGAGAAAGACCTTGTGGAACGCCTTCGTGTAGCCCGAATTGCCACTATTGGTATCTCGATAACCTTATGTCATGTGACGGGTGTGCAAACAACATAACGTCACGCTCACTTTCCGATGGTTGTGCAATGTTTGTGTACTTTTTAAACTAACATTTGCGTTTAGATTTCTTAGACTTCGATAATTTCTATAACACTGAGAATCCGCCGTTCCTAAAGTTGTGGCAATACCAATTCACAGGAACTTATCTCCGGGATTCTTGTAATTAAAATTAATTATTAAACTGAGCTTTGATTGATTTTTTTTTTGACAATACGCTTTTTAGCATTAATAATCCGCCGCATAGTTTTTGTTGATTTTATATGTACCCTATTAAAATTCGGGAGGTAAATCGGGACCTTTCGTTTGAGACCGTATTCATCGAAATCCGTCTAGCCGTTAAGCCTGTAGAATGACACAAACAAAACTGCATACACATATATATACGCGCGTAACACATTTTCCTCCCTGGCGTAGTCAGGTAAAAATAGGTATCAGGAGATATACAAAACTTCAGCAGATCTAAAAAGTTCACTTTATTGGAATCGTATTAGTATAATATTTTCTCATGTGGCTATATTCACACGAAATGAGAATCTGCTTAGTAACTGAATTATGATGGTTACCATTCAAATAAGTGACCATTTAACGAATTTTATAGGAATCTATTGAGATCCACTGGAAATTCATAAAGTTAGTTGTTTTTAGCGGAATCGCTCAATGTGGTCTTTTTAAACCCGCAGTTGTGCTCGAGTCGTGCCAAGTAAAACCCAATTGTTATGTCGTAGTGTGTTTTGTATGGCAACCTCTATCTACAACAAGATACGTGCGAAGATCCGATTAGAAAATGTTACCGTATTTAGGAGTAAGCCAATAAAAACTTTAGCAGATAAGGCTTACTATACCATTGACGAATTCCTCAATGATAATTCTCTCGCATGACATTGTAAGGTAATCAATATTTGTATGAATGGTACCTAATGTAAATTTAATTTGTATACCATATTCCATGGTAGGACATAGCACACTTTAATGTAACCTAGATTAAGAACTGTACACAAACCTATGATCCACAAATAAATAAATTTAATTGAATTGAGTATTTGTGTGTCCCTCCATCCATATTCTACTCCATCGGGAACCAAAACGGTCATATAAGTATACTTCATTACTCACATCACATGGATGAAAATCAGTCAGGCATTAAAACTGCAACTGCATTTTGCAACATGTTATTATGTTTAATCTGCCAACACGTCGTTGGTAAACATTACACATCCGATTCGTATCAGGTATAACGCAATCTGTTGAGCGAAGATGATGAGCGAATGAATGTTGAATGGAGCTCCACTAAGATGTTCAAGTACCAAAGCCAACATGGCGGTATGAAGTTCTGGCGCAGGATTTTCTATCAGGGTTTTTTATATAGGACACGTTAATTAGATTTCGCCTCGCCTGATTTAAAGTAAAGTCTCAGAAAAGAGGGTCATCATTACATACATATACGATGTTACAATGGTGACACTCGGCTTGACAGCCTCATCATATGCTTTTTCCAGCTCCGTTTAAATAACCTGAGACTGTTCGAAGAAGGAAGGAGATAGAAGGCTGTAGCGAAGCGACATGATAGCCAAAATTAACTAAATCCTGGACAAGAGGAGTGTAAGAGCGGATCCCGGGCTAAAGGTTTTGGATGCTACCGGGATTACAGTTTCTACATTAATCTACATTATATTTTCGACATACGAGCGCCAGTTATTAATAATGGGCTGTTATATTAAATAACAAAATGAACTTTCGGTACTTTGTGTAATTACTTGGTATCGAAAAAATGTGTAGGTAAAAAAATTCTACAAATATTTCGTGAGCCAATTCTATAAAATTCAATGGCAAAGATTTCAAATATTGACATCAATGCTTATGCTCACCATACCATATGTGTGAAATTAACAAAGTGCAGATATAGGTACTTACATCTCTGAACTGGACGCTACCTGCCTCTCCGAGTTCGGAGACGGAGGTGTAAGCCGCTTCGGGCTGTATGAAGAGCTGGCAGAGCGCCATCTCTTCGCTTCGGAACATGGCCCCCATGATGGCGGTTTTTTATGCTCCCGTTGTTTCTGCAAATAATATAATAGAATAGGTTAATAAAGTCAAAGTGCAAGTAATTAATAGGAGCTTTAAACAATAAAGAAAAAGAAAACAAAGGTAAAAGACATTAGTTGCTTCGAGCTCCAATCTCCCCTCCTGCGGTTTTCCCAAGCGCTTACAATATGGGGTTCTTCAAAAGGGGCATTAAAAGGTTTCTTCAGGGTCAGCAGCACGAGTGTAACGCCTCTGGTGTTGCATACGTCCATAGGCCATGGTAAACACTTCCCATCAGGTGGGCCGTGAGCTTGTTTGCCACATAAGTAGAATTTATTTTTATTTATTTGGCAGACCAACAGCAATTTAAAAAAAAAAGTATTATAATCCTACTTGTAACCAGTAAATACTATGTTTGTGATAAGAACAAAACGTCGTGTGAAAGAAACATATTTTAGACTAGCCGTAGACCAGGAAGGACCAGGAATTAGTTACCATAACCTGCATATATTCGCTATAGCAGCAGTTTCACTGTTTTCTGTGATACGTTTCAATAAACTGCTATCGGACAAAAAATGAACTCAAGTAGGTAACGTATGTGAATTCACGTGTAGCGTAAACATTTCAATTACAATCGTGTGACAGGCTTAGGTACCAACTGGCCTACTGAACAACTAGCTACTAATGACGTAGAGATTACTAACACATATCAATGACGTCACGTGAGACACAGTAAATACTATTACTAGCAAGCGCGAATGCAGAAAATGTCCTTGTCATCGAAATGGTTTTGAGCAGGTAACTTATTAGATTCCATTCACAGGAAGATATCGGGACAAAATTGGTAGAATCCTATGTTCGATAGTTTTCCGTGAATATTGCTTTCATTTTGATGAGTTTTCAGTAGTCATGGTCAAGAGACTAAATTTAGCCACCGTGATTATTCTGCTGAAAAACTAACGTAACATCGGGAATAGTGTGATTGTCACTGTTTTATTTGTGTTTGTGTGTGACAATCTGTTTTTAGTGTTTGGGGCTAGCGCCGAGATAACCTGAAAATTATGTAAGTAGTTTAAGGAGGTAGGACAGGTGTTCCCACCGGTGAGTAGGGTAGCTAGAGCTCAATGGAGAATTTGTTCTGTCAGTGGGAAGACTAAAAGCTTGTCCTGCCTTGTCTTCTACTGACGGCACAGAAACTCTGTACTTATATGGTTGGCAGCGCGACTGTGACTCCTCTGGTGTTACAAACGTCCATAGGCCACGGTAACCACTCCATCAGGTGGATAATTATTCCATCAGGTGGGCCGTGTGCTTATCTACCACCTAAGTGGTAACGCTATTTGTTCAATTGCACATCGAAAAGGTTAGCAAGACGATTATAAAAACAAACAATGAACCATGAATAATTAAATTATAATATCGTACGCAAAATGATGTAGGCATGAAAATAATTCGATTCAATCATAAGAATCGGAATGCGAGCGCGCATGGTGGCCACTCCATTTAGATGCTGACTGAGGTCTCCGTCTCACATTGCGGCAACCTCGCACCATATTCGACACTTGTACACTTGTGTACCTATTGTGCACTTGTCAGCATTGCCACTAAATTACTTACAAACTAGTAGCCGTGCATTGGATATCAAAGAAACCTAGCTACCTATGCTGTTGACCGTTATGCCGGGAATTTGTAATTCTCTAAGTGTCCGTTGACAGTAGGCAAGTAATAGACTCGGTCCCTATTCCCTATTACGTTGTCAACATCGCAACGTCCAGAATTCAAATGTATTGATTTACTGGAAAAATCGAATTCTTGAGGTTTCGATTAGGTAACTCCGACCGATCGTACCTAATTATGGTTAGATTTATTTACTTACACGCGATTAAGACTTTAAATAAAATATTACATAACATAACATAAACTCACGCCTTTATACCCGAAGGGGTAGACAGAGGTGCTAGCACCCACATTTCGCCAGTTTATGTTTAGGTCCCAATATAATAGGTGGCGAGCCTATTGCCATTAACCGGACACTTATAAACCTGCGATAAATACACACATAGCTTCGAAAAGCATCGAAAAGTCATTGATGTGTGCCATGGTAAAACCTGGGATCTAACCCGAGACCTCGTCTCTGCAGTCCATTACCCTTACCACTAGGCTTTTAAATTTAATGCTTTTAAAATAAGTATAAAATTTCGGATACTCTGGAATGCACGAATTAAAAAAAAATCGTAGCTTGGGTGGGACCTAACGTCTCAGGGTCTTTCAATATTCCATAATAATTGAAGTTATTAAGTAATTTATTTTCGCGGTCATTAGCAATCGAAATGAGGGCATTTCGATCACAAGTGACCGCGAAAATGTTACTTTGCTTATTATCATTCCACAACGTCACAACTCACACACAAGGCTGATTTAAGATTATTACCTGCATTGCTAATGTGTGAATTGCCAGTAGGTAAGCACTTCATTGCTATTTGCTTTGATTATTATAGTGCAGTGATGTAAAATAAATATGTTCCTATTCCAATATTTAGTTTAGCATTTCACACAATTTAGCGGTAGTCTTATAAGGCTGTAGCACATTGCCAAGTTTAATGGAGTAGAGTTAAAATGTTTGCAGTAAAATTAGAATACCTTTGACCTATAGTTGACTAGGCAAACTCCTGGGTGTTTACTTCTATCTTCTTCTGAATAAGGATTTTTTAATATTTTCTATACTTATTAAATGATCGTGATTCAATGCTTGCAGTGTAGGGCCGACTCTACCGGGAAAGTATCGACCTGAATATTCGACGTTATGTTTATAAAAATACCAGAGGTCTTAATCCCTTTATTTGTTTTTCTACTCTCCTCTTATTACTCTGTAGCTCTCTGTCTGTTCAATGTGCGAGTACGTACCTAAACCAGTACTTTTTGTGTTACAAGAGTAAATATCTTATTTATTTTTTATCGTGCGAAAGATCCCCACGGATACCCAGCTGGAGCCGGTGGGGAAGGTTATGTCATACTTGAACCGACTAAAACGCACGCCGTCTGAGGGTCAGAGGTTGCCGGAAGTAAAGTTACCGGAGGCATAACTCCCTCGCACCCCGGCCGGAGAGTAAGTAGATACCTAAGTAACCGTTTACTATCAGGTGAATCACATACATGATATACTTAAACTTAATGTCTTGTGGAAGTGAAAATAATAATAATAATTAATTAATATTCTACAACATTCTACACAACGCTATCTAGACCCATGATAAGCATAGTTTAACTAGCTTGTGTTATGGAATCTAGAATACGGATAAACATACTTAAATACTTTTTTTTGTAATACATACATATTATACATAGAAACACCCAGACCAATGCAAATACCCATATTCATGCATACAAATATTTACACTGAGCGGGGATCGAACCCGCGCCTCCTACGCAGCAGTCGCGTTCACTACCGCCACGCCACAGAGGCTGTCAATGTTATATTTTATAACTCAACATTTGGCCACTCATCAAGATGTTGAGATTGAACAATGACTGAATTATGATTCACGTCCCATTCAAATGATGTAAGTACACTTCCAACAATAAACGAAGAACAGAAGCGTTTTGTGTGCTGAACTAAACATTGTCATTAACATTGTAGTACGATCAGTTCGCCAGTTTCGCGACCACCTTCAGTTAACGACCACTTCAGATTCTGGGTAACTTCAATTAAAGGCACCTAATAACTTTTTGCCTACCTAATTCGTTCTAGATACACAATACACTACATAGTCTTAACGACACAGACGTCGAGGTATAAAGTGAGTCCTTATCCCGATTGCATTGCAATCTTAAACTTTGAACCCGGGCACCGCTATCCTCATTTCCAAGATTTATTTTCCGTCTGATCCAGCCAGACCATCGTCCGTCTATTAGTAGGTGTACCAAGCTACATATTACCACCTGCACCATATGGTGATAGCTTGGACCCTAATGAAGATTTGGGGACTGCAATATTGTAACCTCTGTGTCGAATTTTCTTTACGATTCCCATCCATTCTAAGTTCAAAGTTCGTAAGTAATAGGAAGATAGCGTCCTCCTCAGTTTACGTCGAGAAAATTAGTCCCAGGTAAAAAATTGTTTCGTAATTACAGTAGCAGTCAACAAAATTACTAGCATACCAATTACGCCTATTCAGAGCGCCACTTTTTAACAAAATTCAATTTGATCAAGTTATGAGCACATACCGTGACAATTATTGGACACGCTCACTCATGCATGCAGATGGTTTTCAAAAGCATACGTTTAATTATAATTTATTGTCGTCTGATTAAAACATGTCGTTGAATATGATCATAGGTAGAAATTTAAAACAAGTTTTTGCCGTAGCAACAAGAGGCAACGAGTCGACAGTTCTTCGAGTCTGTTGATAACGTAATTAGTCGAATGAAACTGTTTTTTTTTTTTTTTTTTTTTTATACCACTTAGTTGGCAGACAAGCACACGGCCCACCTGATGGAAAGTAGTTACCGTGGCCTATGGACGTCTGTAACACCAGAGGAGTCACAGTCGCGCTGCCAACCCTGTAAGTACAGAGTTTCTGTGCCGTCAGTAGAAGACAAATCAGGACAAGCCTTTAGTCTTCCCACTGACGGCACAAATTCTCCAGTGAGCTCTGGCTACCCTACTCACCGCTGGGAACACAACACGAAGTTATTATAACCGCGGTATTCTGTAGGGCGGAGGTAGATACTTCCCCAGTCGGACTGCTCAATCGGGCGGATATACCGCCGTGTCCTACCTCCTTAATATACCGCCGTGTCCTACCTCCTTAAAAAACTGTTGTCTATTCTATGTATATGTCTATTAGTTACCTTACATACATGTAATCACGTCTGTATATCTCTGGGGGCAAGCAGATATTTATACATTTAACCAGCTCTAACCAAATCCATTTCAAACAAGAATCATTATTACTTATAATAATTTATTGCAGCCGTTGCTCTTGTTGGTAAAATTGCTCAGGCCATCATCTCCTTATATTATTTATTGAGAGACAGAGTGTAATTAATTATATCTAGATATATTTTTACATAAATCAAGAAATTTGTACTATAATAAATAAATAAAACATGATTGTGAACTACATAAGTATAAATAGTAATTATCTTTGCAGACATTTCCTACAATATTTACTAAATTGCAGTTATGTAATTGAAAGTTTAACTTCAGAGATTCAAATGTTTCGCTAATCATGATTACCGATAATCGTAAGCCGAGCGATGCTTAAGGATAAACTGTCTTCCCGCGGTAATTACTTTTGATCACAGCACTTAAAATACCTTTGATATTCTGACACTTTGATAAACTTATAAACACACGAATCGAAATCAGTTCGATTGCCACGTCCGCACGCACCTCCAATCGTAATCACGGTTAGACTGTATCTGTATATTATGACCTATGACCCCGATCGTTTGTGATTAAGACCGGTAGTATTTAATATTTTTTATAAACTACACAAAAATATAATCCGTTACTTCAATGAACGTACAAAAACTGGTTTTAATGATACGTTCCCATCCAGTGAAGCAGGAATTACGATTCGCGGTCAGTAACAAGGTCTTCAGTTTTTGTGAGTAACGGTTGGCTAGTTTATTTAGTTTTTGTGGACAACAGCTATTATCTTTGGCCATTGCTTGTCGTCATAACCACTTCCTAAACAATTGTCCACTGATAAGGAAATTGACAATGTAAAACTGTGACTTAGTAAAAATATTGTTACGTATGTAAATTAAGTTCTATGTTCTAGAAAATGATCACTCACGACACGAGTCAGTTCTGTATCTGAGGACAAGTTCTAAGGACAATCTGTCTTTATCAATCTGTCTATGTAATCTGTCCTCAGATAGGAAAATAATAGCCATCATTAGAACGGAACTATGAATGCATGAAGAAATCTTGTTTTTAACTTATCAACTACTTAGGTATTAAACAACTGCAACAACAATTTAAAATTAAATTTATTAAAGGGCTTTAGCCAATTTAAAATTTACAAAGCTCTAGGTACAGGTACGTACTAGGTACGTACTAGGTATACTTGCCTGTAGGTATACTGTGTCAGTCTTATTAAGGTTTATATAAGTATATCGTTATTCCAAACCCCCGATTTAACTACGGGATTATTTAAAAAATATTCACTATTTAACTAAAATGTTCGTTAAAGTAATTATAAATGTAAGTACGTTGTGTTGTCTGTCTGTACATCTTACACGAAATCCACCTAAACGAGCCATAAGTGACTCGTTTAGGTGGATTTCGCAAATTATTTTTATTTTGCTTATATTAGCAGAACATTTTTCTTACAAAGTGCCGTACCTACCCTACCAGAAGGTTACACAACAAAATTGTAAACCTTTCCTGTAATCTATTATTTAGGTACTTATCTTAAATAAATACCTCGTATAAATTGTACATATATAGTGATTGTAATGAACAATCACTTCGCCTTCGACGCAAATAGAGATATTATCCTACCTTTATTTGAAGTGACTATAATCTCCTCAAGTATCTATTATAACAATAAATAGTAAGACGATACTTCATGATATGTGTCAAGATCGAGGCGAAGCTTACGACTAAGAGTTCTTAGAACCATTTTGCGTCATCACCATCATTTTTTTTCAAGTCGTGACCACGGGTGCTGCTACGCATCCGAAACGTCGGCAGAAATAGTAAGTTCCATGATTTAATTCGCGAGAAGTCCCGATACCTTGTATAATCACCATCATTCTTCACGGCGGTATCTCCGCCCAATTGAGAGACTGGGGAAGTACCTCCGCCCTACAGAATACCGCGGTTATAACTTCGTGTTGTGTTCCCAGCGGTGAGTAGGGTAGCCAGAGCTCACTGGAGAATTTGTGCTGTCAGTGGGATGACTAAAGGCTTGTCCTGCTTTGTCCTCTACACTGACGGCACAGAAACTCTGTGCTTATAGGGTCGGCAGCGCGAGTGTGGCTTCTCTGGTGTTACACGCGTACATAGGCCACGGTAACCACTTTCCATCAGGTGATCCGTGCGCTTGTCTTGTATTAATATAGAGGAAAGTGGGGGGGATTCGTACACTTTTTACTTCGAGCCCTATGGCAGAAAAACTAAACGCTATTTTAAAACAATTCGAGCATTGCTAGATTGCACATATATTTGCCTACAATGTTCCCTTAGACGACTTGTTCATAGAAAGAAGCCAGGCCAAGCTATGACAGTTTAAAATAAAAGTGGAACTCGTACGAATGTACCCCACTCATGGGGTAGCTTCGTACATGTGTTGGGGTGCTTTCGTACATAGTGGGGTGCCTCCGTACATCATGATTAATAATGCTTATTATAGAAAATGTATCATTTATTGAGATCAAAATTTCACAGAATCAGCCTTGGGTGCTTAAGTAATGTCCTATAGGAACTAATCAACATTTACCATTAGGGTAGTAAGAGTCATAATGTATCAACTTATTGCACATTGTACATAGTTAAGTCTTTTTTAAAACTAAATATATTAGCTGTTCTTGTGGTCGTAGCAGATTGGGGCTCCGGCAATATAGATACAATATCTGATATATGCATAGTTCCTTCATCTGTGTTATTGGGAAAA
Organism: Eilema griseolum; assembly: GCA_963662185.1. Classification (NCBI taxonomy): domain Eukaryota; kingdom Metazoa; phylum Arthropoda; class Insecta; order Lepidoptera; family Erebidae; genus Eilema; species Eilema griseolum. The sequence continues at coordinate 9,872,842 of OY759238.1, read as the reverse complement.
ACAAATTTCCAGGTGCCAGGTTTTTTTCTCAGAAATGAAACTCTGTACTCCATGGGACTATATTTGGCAAGCACCTGACCAACATAGTGCTTGACAGACTTTTTCTTCTCAAACTTCACTAAAATAAAGCCTTTCTCTTTCACGAATTCAGTTAAAACTGGAGTTTCGTTCTCCACATCAGATCCTTCAGCAATCTCTTCAATGGGAGAACAGGAACTTTCTCTTAAACTCATGTCAGTCTCATCTTCACTTTCAGTATCTGCACTTTGCTTCTTTTTTTTTGGTTTACTTAATATATCTTTACCCGATATCAAATTTAATGCCCTCTTCATCTCTTTAGCCCTTTGTTTTTTCTCTTGCTCTTGCTTCTTCAACTGTTTTGTGTTTTCTATTTCTTCTAGCCTATTTTTTTCGGGCGTATCTGTGTAAATCCTAGATTTACCAGGCTGTTTACCTTTTTTGGACTTTTTGGTTACATCTCTAGCCACTTTAGGGTAGGGTCGGATCATTTCTGGCGTCACTAATCCTTGAGCAGATGTAGATGGCAGATGAAGTGGCTGCGCCAATAAAGACGGCGAGTGTGCCTCTGGTCTTGGTGATAGTTGATCTTCTTGGGTAATATCTATTTCTTCAGGAATGGCTTGTTGCACATTGTCATCAGGGCCTGTTGTGGACTGTGACTGATAAACTTGCACTGCATCAAAGTCACCATCGCTGAAAGTCAGCTTATTGAGTGGCCATATTCCAGTTTTTTCGAAGGCATTCGTTATATTCTTGGAAGTGAATGCATCAAAATATGCGATTTTGGCCAGTTTTGGTATATTGTATATATTGAGGGTTTTTCCCGCATTATTCACGTGCCAATCATTAAAAGCTACCTTCAGCTTGGCTTTGAAAGGTCCAAATACTCCCACGTCTAACGGTTGTAGACGATGTGTTGTGTGGGGTGGGAATGACAAATAAATAATGCCGTGTTCACGTGCGTAATCCACAGCTTTGATCGTCACATGACTTTCATGGTTGTCGACCAGTAGTAGAATGGGATTATCTTTGGTGCAGCATGTTTTCTTTTTAATATGTTGCAGTACTTCCAAAAATATATTGGCGTTTATCCAGCCACTCTTCGAAGCTGCTCCTAGGCTGCCTTCCGGGGCATCCGTCATGAAATAATCCTTGAAATGAACCCTAGGAAATATGAATAAGGGCGGAATGGTGTTACCACTTGCTGATATGATCGCCCCAAACGTAACCAGTTCTCCTCTTTCAGCCGATACAAATTGGCCAACTTGTTTTTGTTTTTTTTTCAGCCAACACTTTAGGCGTGCTGAGCACTGTCGATATCCCGGACTCATCAAAATTGTAGATTCTATCTGCAGAGAGTTTATATTTGACTAAAATCTTTTCCAGATTGTCGTAGAAATCACTCACGGCCGTTTTGTTGAATCCATAAGATCTTGCTGCACTCGTGTTTTCAGGCTTCCTCAGACTCAAATTGTTGTTCCGCTTACGATAGCATTCCATCCAATCTTTCCCTGCCAATTTATTGTGATCCCAACTAGGTGGAATATTTTATATTATTAGCCTTAGCAAATTCGTATGCCAATTTTCTCACTTGTTCAATAGTTAGCCCATAGTGCATTCGAGAACATTTTAAAATGTACTTGTTCAATAAAGTCTCTTCCTCAATTGTAAATATTTGATTAGAGCTATATTTTGAAGCAAACACACGTTTTAGAGAGTTATTTCTCTCTTCCTCAGAAGAGTTTTTCAACTTCATCAAGCGGCTTTCAAGTGTGCTAGGTTTTAAGCCATATTTTTCTGCAGATTTTCTGATGGACAACGTTTTATCTAGTACTTCTTCAATCGCCGACTGCATAGCAACTTCATCGACCTCTCTTGATCTTGTCCCTTTTTTAACATATACTCGCGGCATTGTTCTGTAAACAATGTTTTCTTATAAACAAGATTGTATAACATACGTGGGGTACATTCGTACAGTACGAACCCACCCCGTTCATACCTGTACGAAGCTACCCCTACTCAGAAATTCGAATAATATTTTGAAAATAAAAATAGCTGCTAAGATTATCTTCAAGTAAATATCGACATAATAAACTTAAATATGTACTCAAACATCACAAATAATCAGTTTAGTTATGGCAGCAAAACTTATAGAAGATAAACACGTTTAAAGTTGCATCGAAAAATTACTTACGCGAAGCGAAAACACGTTACGTCCTGTCACATCAAAGCCGGCGGCTGCACTGGCGAGCCGCTCCGCCAGGGTTGCCAACCGTAAAAATAAATCCCTCGTACATTTGCAGCTAGAAATCTCGTATTTTGACTTTCTAACCTCGTACATTTATTATTTGATTAATAAACTCAATGGGCCTGTTGTTCTTAAACGTAATAGGTAACAAAGTAGTAGTTAGATAAATTCTCTTTTCCATAGTTAATATTAGTGAACAATCCCTAATAATAATATAAAATAAAACTTTAGTTTAGCTATAGAAATGCTTTATTATTCAAAGTACACAGAAATCACAAAAAACTAACTGCAATTATTATAAAACATAGATATATATTTAGGAGGTAGGACACGGCGGTATTTCTGCTCAATTGAGCAGTCCGACTGGGGAAGTACCTCCGCCCCACAGAATACCGCGGCTATAATAACTTCGTGTTGTGTTCCCAGCGGTAGCCAGAGCTCACTGGACGATTTGTGCTGTCAGTGAGAAGACTAAAGGCTTGTCCTGCTTTTTCTTCTACACTGACGGCACAGAAACTCTGCACTTACATGGGATGGCAGCGCGACTGTGACTCCTCTGGTGTTACAAACGTCACTTTCCATCAGGTGGGCCGTGTGCTTGTCTGCCAAGTTTATATATCTCCTCTCCAAATATTATCTCAGGAACAGTCTCATCCTCGTTTTTTCTGTCGTATATCTTGTCGATTGTCAACTCTCGATTCGGTTTCCTGATCCAGGAACTCAGATTTAAAATTACGCGTGCCCAGCTTGTACTCCTATATATCCGTTTCTGTATCTGAATTCCAGATCAAGAAACCGGGCGTATGTTTCAGCCTAATAGTGTAAACTAGTAATTGATAATGGTGTAGGTGATGCTACGTATTCGTATGGCTATAATGAACAAAATCTCGTACATAATTGTACGAGGTTGATAGTGCCCTCGTATCTCGTACGAAAAATCACAAATCTCGTATTTGTACGAGGAACCTCGTACGCTTGGCAACCCTGCGCTCCGCGGTTAGATTACGTGTGTAAGTGGGCATCACACACACAGATACGAAGGCGCCACTATTTTGCGTATTCGAATTATGGCCGTTGTACGAATGCTCCCGGTGTACGAATCCCCCCCACTTTCCCCTACAACAATATTATTACGAAGCGGCCGAAATTCTATATTTTCCGTGAAGCTAGGGGCTGTTAATCCCATGAGACTCATCAGGGGATGTGGAGAGGGGGTTAAAATTGGCCAATAAAAACATCACGTGATTAATGAACCACCCCCTGGACCAAGTGCTAGTAAAGGTCTTAGGGACCCAGCAACTTTACACAAGGTGGCAATTTGCTGGGCGGCGAATTATAGAATAGAATGATGAATGGACTAACACGTATTTTGACATTTATGACAGTCGTCAACACATGTCATAAACGTCATATTTATACGTACCTACATTTATCATTCTATTGTGCAATATACGCCCGCCAACGTTTTTCATTTGTTATTCAAGTGTTATTGTCACTTGTCGGGGTGGGCCAGAACAGAACATCCTCTGGTAGATATCTGATTCGGGATTCAGGGAGATTGCGAAGCGTATGGTCGACGCTTCTCGTGACCAGGTCAGAGAATAAGCATTGCCATACAACGTGGCAATGCTGATAGTTTTCTGGGAACGCTACCACAAGAGGCATGCAGAGCGGAGGAATTCCACGACGCACTTTAACTTTTTTTTAATTATTTTTTTTATTAATTTTATATTATAATAGATTTAATTAGTAAATATAGATAAATAGACGGTGTGTTTATTCGCATACTAGATTCCATTAAATACACAAGCATGCCCACCATGGGTCTAGATAGCGTTGTGTACAATATTGTGGAATATTATTTATTTATTTATAAGTCAAACTTCTAAGTAGCCTCCTACCTAACTAAGAAGAATTTCCATAACATAACATAACATAAACTCACGCCTATATCCCCGAAGGGGTAGGCAGAGGTGCTAGCACCCACATTTCGCTAGTTTATGTTTAGGTCCCAATGTAATAGGTGGCGAGCCTATTGCCATTAACCGGGCACTTATAAACTTGCGATAAATACACACATAACTTCGAAAAGCATCGAAAAGTCATTGGTGTGTGCCATGGTAAAACCTGGGATTGAACCCGAGACCTCGTCTCAGCAGTCCATTAGCCATACCACTAGGCATATATTTCCATTTTTTTTTATACCACTTAGTTGGCAGACTAGCACACGGCCCACCTGATGGAAAGTAGTTACCGTGGCCTATGGACGTCTGTAACACCAGAGGAATCACAGTCGCGCTGCCAACCTTGTAAGTACAAACATAAAAAACTAACTTCTACTATATCCATGCGGGCAAATTCGCGGGCACTGCTTTTATTCAATAATTAGTGAAAACCGGCTTAACTACTTTACTTACTGAGAACAATGAACGAGAACTAGCCGTTGACGGAAATGTGAACAAAAGAATACATCAGGTCTGTAAGTAATGAGATTATTCTAACACTCGTTAGGCAGTTATCATAACAAATGATTGACAAGGCAGTTAAAACGATTTGGTTCGTCTACCAGATGTATAGATACAAATGAACCGAACGTTTTACTTGTATAATTTCAATATTTTACTTAATTATGCAAAGAACATATTCTAGGTAAATACACTTTAGTACAATAACTAAATAGCCATACTACTCAGAATGTTAAAATAGTTATTTCACTAATACGTCAGTGGGAAGACTAAAGGCTCGTCCTGCTTTGTCTTCTACTGACGGCACAGAAACTCTGTACTTACAGGGTTGGCAGCGCAACTGTGACTCCTCTGGTGTTACAGACGTCCATAGGTCACGGTAACCACTTTCCATCAGGTGGGCCGTGTGCTTGTCTGCCAACTAAGTGGTATAAAAAAATTAAAAAAAATCTGTGCTTGAGTCTAGGATCAGCGCTCTAACGGTCTAGCTTATCTTGGGCTTTATGGAATCAATTACCGTCAGACACCCTAACTTCGAGAGGACAGCCTGTATCAGAGCCTTATCCTCACACGGAGGGGATATCTCAAAGCTATAAATGGCCCAGGGTCATTCAGGCTGCTTATTAGGCCATCTTATACATACTTATACGTATTTGAGACCCGAGACCGTGTGCTGAATGTACAGTAGGTGAGGTTGATTGGGTCCTCGAATACATTAGTAGGGCTCTGAAGATGTTCACGGGGCTCCTGCACCCTAAGTACTTACTACAAACGTCACCCACAGGACAGGCTTGCCTAGTGTGGGGTAAACGGATATATCCACTTCAATTGTATAGTTTTTGATAATAAATTACTATTTTTATTTATTTATTTTTACTACAAGCGTATTCTACAATATCAATTTATTTCTAAAAATATAGTACATAATATGGTAATAGGTAATCGCCACTATACTAGAGAGAATAGGTCACTGAGACTATGAGACTTTGTTGCACCAGAGCACTGGATTACCTCTAACATGCTGTACAAATACAGTACGGAAAATATATTTACCTACTAAATCTTAACAATAAAGGTACTTAGGTACCTACTTGTTTAATAATTTACCTTTGATGTCCAACAATGTGTAATGACCTAATTGAATAAGTATGAAGGCAAACGGTTTTGGTCATTAGAAGAGAATTCATGTTTAACAATGTAAATATACTTACGTACATATTGATATATTTATCATATAGACAGACAGGAAGAGTGCAACAAAATATTATATAGTTTATATTACCCACAGAAGTATTATTACCTCTTGTTTTTAGACTTAAAACATAAATTTAAATAAAACTAAGATACACTACGTACTCACAGTAATACCACTAAAAAGATTCAATATGTGTCTTTGTAATTTATAACCCAAGAAAAACTACGACAAAATGTGTTTTGCCAAGAAACTTATTTACATAAGAGTCAATGCACACGTGTTATGTAATAAATATTTAGCTTTTCAAATGGTATGTATGTGAGAAAACGACCGAGTTTGTGATGTAGAATATTTTTAATACATTTTGTTTGTGGTTATATAGTCTGACCCCTAATTCTGCTTATTTTATGTCATAGCAAAAACACTGTTATACTACTAACACAGCAAAAAATGACATTAAATTTTAGACTTTTTAGAAATAGCTTTAAAGTCAAAAATTATATGAAATAAAGTTCATTACATTTTATCATTGACTCTACAAGATGCCATTTAATTTAGACTCTAACAAGCTCTCGATTCTACTGAAGCAAAACCACTATCAAGCCACGGACTCTTCAATAAATGACAATAAATTTTAGACTTTATTTCTATACAGTTAAGTTGAAAATTAAATAAAATGAGTTTCGTTAAACTTTTTATTCTCTCTGCAAAAAGCCTTATAAGTTTAAACTTCAACAGCATTGCTTTAAAGTCTGAAATTAAATTATTTTTTTAGCAAAATCGAGGCCCTTAACAGTAAAGTCTAAAATTAAATTAAATTTTTAGCATAATCGAGGCCCTGAACAGTAAAGTCTAAAATTAAATTAAATTTTTAGCTAAATCGAGGCCTTGAACAGCAAAGTGTAAAATTGAATTAAACTTTTAGCAAAATCGAGGCCTTGAACAGTAAAGTCTAAAATTAAATTAAATTTTTAGCAAAATCGAGGCCCTGAACAGTAAAGTGTAATATTAAATGGCATTGTTTACAGTGTCAGTGGAATGACAATGATTTTATTATGATAAAAAATTCATCAGTGCCCAGTTCTAAAAAGGCCACATTGAGCGATTCTGCTTAAAACTAGTTACTTTATGAATTTCCAGTAGATTGTTTTTACCATTTAGTTGGCAGACAAGCACACGGCCCACCTGATGGGAAGCGGTTACCGTGGCCTATGGACGTATGCAACACCATGCTGCCGACCATGAAGAAACCTTCTGATGCCCCTCTTGAAGAACCCCACATTGAAGGTGCTTGGGAAAACCGCAGCAGGGAGGTCATTCCACATCTTAAGTAAGATCTTAATAGATGCCTATAAAATTCGTTTAATGATTACTCATATGAACCGAAATACAATAATTCATGTACTAAGCAGATTCTAATTTCGTGTAAATACGGCGATATATACGATTACAATAAATTGGCCTTTTAATACCTGCTGATCGACGATACTTTTTGAAAAAGAATCACGTAGGTAGGTTAGAATTATCAAGACCAAGTAGGTACTTAGTGGAACACAACACAAACATTCTATCATCGCACTTTTCGCCATAGGCAGGGAATTCATCCTCACACACTGCGACCTGAGACGGTGCGCACTGTGCGGTATGAAAGAAACTTCATCCCACGCACACTCAAGCTGTGGAATGACCTCCCTGCTGCGGTTTTCCCAAGCGCCTACAATAGGGGGTTCTTCAAGAGGGGCATCAAAAGGTTTCTTCATGGTCGGCAGTGCGAGTGTGACACACCTGGTGTTGCATACGTCCATATGCCACCGCTTCCCATCAGGTGGGCCGTGTGCTTGTCTGCCAACTAAGTGGTAAAAAAAACGAGGCATTTCTAGGATAAAAATGGTTTAAGTGAGTGCTTTTAGTTATATTTTACATCACTCACAGGATATGAAAGGAAGCCGCAAACCTGTAAGTCATGTTAGAAATCTCAAGCAGGTAGGTACAATAATTAGCACTTGTTATACAACCTTATACAACATCCACTAGAGACCAACCACGGCGTTTGCTAATGTCTCTTAAATGAGAAAGTAAATTTGTGATGTGTTTTTAATCCTAGTCACTTCTACTTATTAGTTGTTAATAAATCATAGTCAAATCTAATAAAGATGCGGGTGATAATGTAAGACTAGCTTAATTTTAAATTCATTACTATGTAGTATGTTAATTTTTCTTATATAGTCCTATGTACTTAGGCTTACGAACGCTGTGCATATCTGTAATTGGGTTATGTACTAGATATAAGTCCACAAAACCTATTATTTAAGTTTGAAATGTAATATACATAATCTGTTGATGTGCCTAATAAAAAAAAATAAAAAAAATAGTCGATCTGAAAAATAGCTCTACCCGTTTGTAACCTTTTTTCGACTAAACTTCCGTACCGGGAGATATAAACCTCGCGAACGCGATAGCTTAGATATTTCATTTCAATTTCATTTCATTTATTTATTATTTGTGAACATAAGTATTACAAAAGATCTTAACATTAATATCAGTGCACTATGTTCTACCATTTAACATGATGTACAAATTAGGACCCCCCCGCATACATCTCGACGCTCGAAGACTAGTCAAGTCGTGACCACGGGTGCTGCAACGCATCCGAAACGTCGGCAGAAATAGTAAGTTCCAAGATATAATTCGCGAGAAGTCCCGATACCTAGTATAATTATAAATTAGGACTTGTTTTTTAATTAACTAACTACGGTTATTTAATACAAGTTCTTGAAGTCCTAGAAGTTCCCTTTTATTAGCGGGGCGTGTAAAAGCTTCTGACAAGACACAAGACGGTCAAGCTAAGGGTTACGTAATGGTGACCCTCATTTGTGAGACTTTAACAGCAGCTTATTATCAGGTGAGAGAAGTCATATTGACGTGAGCTCGTTACAAAAACGTCCTGACCTCTTTTTCATATAAGACCATTGCTGCAAAACGCAGCACAAATGAGAGCTATGATGCATATTGAGAGACTGATTAAAAATATACGAAAGGAGAATACTGATGCCGCGTTAGTGCATCGTCCTTCCCGGACAAAACAGGTTATACTCTCTTTAACAGTACAATGCCTTCTCGGGGTCTACGAGGACCTATCCACAGTCACGTGAAAGACAACTTTATCACAGGGGAAAACATAATTTTATTTTAACTGCGATTTGTAAAAGTTAGGATACAGGTGGTAAATCAGACGTTCCTGAATACTATTGTATGGTATGTATAGTTTCAAGCACGGATATGTGTGGTTTCAAGTGGTAATAGGATAGGTAGGTATACAGTTACAAGACTGGAAATCTACAGTAGTCAATGGATATTAAATAGATACTCATAGTCTCAATAAATCAACTTTAAAATCAAATAAAATAAAATAAATTTCTCATAAAACAGCAAAGGGTGGTCATGTTTTCTTAAAGAGAGCTGTTGCAGAAATTTCAGTTACAGTGAAATATAGGTGATTTGAAACAGTATCTATTTCTTGAAATATAATACCGTTAGCGAGCTGGTCATGTCGTCTTTCAACTCTCCTCGACCCATGTTTAGTCTAATTGACGAGTTCTATATAAAAAAAAACCTCGATATGAGTGGAGTTGAAATAATTTGACTTCTTACGGTTAAGTCAACTTTTCACCACAAGATTTGACACTCACAATTTCTTTATATTAAGCATTCGCAAGTTTAAAGAATGACCTATCGATTGGTACTAGGTAATATCATACGATTACCGTCTGTCTATAGTATTGATGTATGAAAGAAAATGTCTAAATTGTTTCAATTCCCTTATTCCCAATTCCCCGGTCTCCCTATAATATAACCAAATCCACAGAAATGCTGTTGTGCAGTGCTATGAATAGTAACGATATATTTAATAGCATAGTGAAGTTACTAAGACAAATAGCATTCATAAATTGTACCCGCTACAATAGCGTCATTGATTTTCAAGGTTGGCAACAGAAGTTTATTGTTTGACTGATCGAAATACAAAATATATCATTGTACAGGAGTTTATCAAAAATGAACTCACTGTCCGCTTCCAAACAACCCGTTATATCGCTGTTGGATGAACTGAACAGGACAAATCATACACACACGGCTTGTGAAGGTTGTCACGTATGTTATGTTCATGCTTGCACCTACATGATTAAGTACCTGTCTTACTGCCAGCGATGAACGAGAAACGAGAAAAGGTAGCAACTATAAGAGGAGCGAGTAGCGAGTTTATGGCTCTTTTATACCTGGATAATAAGCATGTGTGTGAGTATGAAGCACTGACAAGGATCAGCCGAGATAATGTGGAGCAAAAAGATAACACCTGTCGTATACCAGTTTTGCTGACAGCGATCAACTATACATATGGGAATTTCTTTTATTAACACGCGATTAGTGTGCGGTGTGTGGAGGGCCTTCCCAACATTCTTGAGGCCCAAACAAAGGGCCTAAACCAACCTCACCTACTAATCGGTGTACTTGAAAAACAACGGAAGAACTTCAAATGAACGGCAAATGCTTTCCTCTCAGGATTGGAAGTTCAGGCATCATTCGCTCCCGGTAAGCCGGCCTTACCAATAAAAAAAATACATAAAACTCAGGACTTAACTAAGACACGTATCTCATAGCTGCGGAGATTGATCTATTCCATTGTGCTAAGAGTGAGTTCACAAGGGTAGCATTACATATAATCTGCTACGTTAAGTTAAATGTTATCAATATTTAATATACCTTAGTATTGTATAGAATGTAAACACATGGTTGATAATTATAAGATAGCTACACTATTGCATTAGGGTAAAGCCTGTAATGATTGTTGTAATGAGAAATAATTAAAAAAAAAAAAGTAAAATGTCGGCATTTTCTCGCTGGCAGTGAAACAAGTGCCCTAGTCACTATCATGCATAAAAGGCCAAACGCCGCCGTAGTAAGTCGCAGGTTTCCGGTGTTATTTCCGACACCTGACCTTATTATTTCCGCATGTACGGAGTGTAATTGCATACACACTGGTATTACATATCTGTATGCTTAATTACTTTTATTATTTACTATGTGCATATATAAACATAGGTTCTGGCTTCTGGCTTACATTGCTTATAATAGGTGCGAATGTTGATTGATCTTGTATTACATATTTCTATAAATAGGTATTTTTTTTACAACTTAGGTGGCAGACAATCACGCGGCCCACCTGATGGAAAGTGGTTACCGTGACCTATGAACGTGTGTAACACCAGGGGAGTCACACCCGTGCTGCCGACCCTGTAATGACAGAGATTTTCTGTGCCTTCAGTGCAGAACACAAAATCGGGACAAGGCTTTCGTCTTCCCACTGACAGCACAAAATCTCTCCAGTGAGCTCTGGCTACCCTACTCACCGCCGGGAACACAACACGAGGTTATTCATCATTATCTTCGCAGTCGAGTCACACTCCTTAGAGTTTTGGGTCTGCTTAAAACTTTCTATATTTTTTTAGTTGTTTCCGTGGCAGTGCGCGCTGCTGTTTGCCTTGGCAACCACCCTGAGAGGATAACCTGCGCCCTCCGCCAATTAGAAATAACAGAAAAAAATATCACATAACGAAAACGTCAACATCTCATTCCATTGATTGGGCAAAGTGCCTTGAAACGTTAGTGCCATATTTAACACCTTTATGAAAGTACCGTGCTTCGGGGGCAGTTTTACACTTAGTTGCTAACCGAAGGAGACCTGTCGACTTACGTACACACATACATATAATCACGCCTTACTCCCTGGAGGGTTAGGCAGAAGGGAATTAATACCCACATTTCACCAATGATTGTATTCGGTCCCACGTAATAGGGGGTGAGCCTATTGCCGTATTCCGGGCACTATTGTTGACTCGAACCATGCATTTGAGGCTGAGTCTGGGCTGTATATATCTGTCTGATGTTAAATAGCCCTATCCCTTAGTCGCCTTGTACGATACCGCATGGGAAGACATGGGGTGGCCTTAATTTTACTCTGCCGGAAAACACGCGGCTTTCGACTTTAACCACATAAGGAGAAGAAAGCATGGAGAACGGACCCCAACCTCCAAAGTGCAAGTTTATGTGATGTGTTGATTTGCAGATGGCTAAAAAGGAAAGAGCTTCATATAAAAATAGATATCGTGTACCTTGAATTGGTAGGTAATGAATGAAAAACACCTATAATAATATATTTTTCTGGAACATTCACGCAAGAGTTATAAGTTCCATATTCTAAACAATCGATTTATTAACAGTCAGCGCGTGTTTTCATATAAAACAGCACTGTGGTACACTTCAAAGTATGCAGTGGAATATTTGGCGGGTATGCCGACACCATCCGTTGTAAACAATTGCAATATATGAGATAAACTGACTAATTTTAGCTTGTGAAGCGAACGTGGTCGTTAGTGGTGAAGATTCGACGACATAACTCATAGTATGGCTTTTGAAAACATTCATTATTTGTCGGCACATATCTTGACCCCAGGCCGCGAGAGAAACTTGGTGCGTGCGGATTTTGTGTAACGTATTCTAAGTATGATCTGTGAATTTGAGCTGCTCCGCTGCCGGAGCACTCCGTCTTATTCTCAAAAGACACCCAATAAACGCGTAATGCCCATATAGAGTACAATTTTGAACGCCGCGTGATTCCCGTCAGAGTAGAATTTGGACCACCCCATCTCTTCCCATGCGGTGTTGTACAAGGCGGCTAAGGGATAGGGCTGTTTAACATCTGACAGATATATACAGCCCAGACTCAGCCTCAGATGCATGGCTTGAGTCAACAATAGTGCCCGGAAGACGGCAATAGGCTCACCCCCAATTACGTGTGACCGAATTCAATGATTGTTGAAATGTTGGTGTTAATTCATCTCTGCCTAATCCTCCGGGGACAAAGGCGTGATTATATGTATCGATGTATGTATGTTAGTGACGTGACGAAATTTTTAAGGAAATTTCATTCTTTGGGCGGGTATACCTAGTTCATGTTCATACTACCCGAGGAGAGGGCCAGATCGAAAGAGATGGCCCTGGGTCGGCCGGGGTGCGAGGGATATGCCTGCTAACCTCACCTTCGGCAACCAAAAACGACCCACAGGCGGCGTGCGTTTTGGTCGGTTCGAGTCCGACATAACCTCTTCCACCGGCTTCGGTGGGGATTTAGCGCACTTAAAAAAAAACATATTCATACTATGATCTAATATTAAACAGGACAAGTTTTCAAGGAAGCAACGGCAGAAGCGTCTAGGAAGCAGAATTTTTCCTTATGGTGACTGCTCCTTAGCTTACCTACCTAGCTAGACAGGTCGGTATTTAAATATTGAAGGTGTGAAAATAAGAGGTCCACCTTCTCACAGTAGTTGGTTAGATGGGATAGGTAGATATCGCATTAGTGCATCGAAAGTTCGAAACTGATATGGAAAACTGGTTATTTGACTGACTAGTCAAATTAGTTACCATTGACTAAACGTCAAAACGGTTGTGACGTCATAATAATCAATAGTAAAATCATTTATTAAGAGCTGGGTGATGAAATCAAACTGATCAATAAATTAAAATTTTATTTTGTTAAGCTAATTTTTTCGTTGACTGTACCTACACCATGTCGATGTCATAACAACAATAACCGAACGCCTCTTATTAGGAAATTTACTTATCTGCCATTATATCTTTGGGTGAACAGGAATCTTCATAACAACAATAACCGAACGCCTCTTATTATGAAATTTGCTCATCAGCCATTATATCTTTGGGTAAACAGGAATCTTCATAACAACAATAACCGAACGCCTCTTATTATGAAATTTACTTATCTGCCATTATATCTTTGGGTAAACAGGAATCTTCATAACAACAATAACCGAACGCCTCTTATTATGAAATTTACTTATCTGCCATTATATCTTTGGGTAAACAGGAATCTTCATAACAACAATAACCGAACGCCTCTTATTATGAAATTTACTTATCTGCCATCATATCTTTGGGTGAACAGGAATCTTCATAACAACAATAACCGAACGCCTCTGATTATGAAATTTACTTATCTGCCATCATATCTTTGGGTGAACAGGAATCTTCATAACAACAATAACCGAACGCCTCTTATTATGAAATTTGCTCATCAGCCATTATATCTTTGGGTAAACAGGAATCTTCATAACAACAATAACCGAAAGCCTCTTATTATGAAATTTGCTCATCTGCCATTATATCTTTGGGTAAACAGGAATCTTTTTTCTTTTTTTTATATCACTTAGGTGACAGACAAGCACACGGCCCACCTGATGGGAACTGGTTACCGTGGCCTATGGACGTATGCAACACCAGGGGTGTTACACTCGCGCTGCCGACCATGAAGAAACCTTCTGATGCCCCACTTGAAGAACCCCATATTTTAAGTGCTTGGGAAAACCGCAGCAGGGAGAGAGGTCATTCCACAGCTTAAGTGTGCGTGGGATGAAGTTTCTTTCTAACCGATCTAATCTATCTAACCGATCTGACCCAACCTATTTTTTGTCTCAAAGTGGATTAACAAACTTATGAGCAAAATGTATTTACCTACTCATAGATAGGTAGGTATATGGAATTGTTAATATAAACATGATGTCATTCATTAACATTACCTATGTAAAGTAGGTACCTATGTCCTTATGTTTTTAATTGCGCCACGGTTGTAAATTCTAGCGCATTAATTATAAAAAATAAAATATATATTTATCTACCATCTATAGAATGCTCGTGTATACTGTATGTATAAAACCTCAATAAATCAAGTCTCTAAAAAATTAAAAAGTAGTTTTCCTGTTTCTTGTTCTTTTGACATTTTAATTTAGAATTTGACTTTTGTTGACAATTGATTATATTAATACTGGTAACTTCTTTTGGATTAATTAAATATCGAATGTACCTATCTATATTTTTGACGATGAATTTCAGATGCTAATAAAAACAATAAATTATTATATTTTATTTGAATTGTGTAAACAAAAGAGGAATAAAATAATGTAATATTTGCGTGGTGATAATACATTGTACTTATTTTATTTTTAGCGACCAACTTATTATGACTGTATTATGCAAATAAATGAGTAAATAAATAAATAAATAAAACTTGGCACTTATAATTAATTAATTGGTTAAATTTAGGTGAACCTCATTGTCCTGTTTACAATGAGGTAATTGTGATCAGAACACTAAGGTTTACTCCTCCACTTTGATAAAAAACATATTTTGTTTCCACCTCTCAAAATTCTCTGACCACTGAGTCATCGAACCTTCAAAATCTACCTATATATCCGTCTTTTGGAGAAAGTGGGGGCCATCATTCCTATCTTTTCAAATTCGAACTTTTCTCCATTTCATTTTCTTTATATATTGTATAGTTAGTTTTGTATAAAATTTATAAGTATTTTTACTATTTAAATTAAGTTATTTATTGGTTTAATTGTGTATTAAAGAATTTCAAATTTAGCAAATTAATTATTCAAATTCTAAAATGTTTCCAATATTAATCGATATGAAAAGTTTGTTTATTTAGTTGGTTGAATGCGCTAATCTTTGTAACTACTGGTTTGAATTGAAAAACCCTTTTTGTGTTGAATATTCCGTTTTTCACGTATTTATAATCACGCAACTACTCAAGAGAGCGGAGCAGTAATAATAAATGTCAATAAATCCAACGAATTCCCAAATGTTCTTTGAATATTTTATTTTATTTAGATAGATAGATAGATAATTCTTTATTGCACACCAATATCATAAAAGATTTACAGACATAATTAAAGTTACAGTTAAATGCACAATGGGCGGCCTTATCACTAAAAGTGATTTCTTCCAGGCAAGCTTAGGATGGACAGGAATTAAAGTATATAAGTTTAGTGAGTGTTGGTGTATTTATTTATTTGTTTCTCACACTACTATCTTTACAGTTTGTTATCCAATGCATTGATTTTTTATAATTATTTATTTATTACACATAAAATTACCGCGGTAGCCTAGTGGTATGGGTAATGGACTGCTGAGACGAGGTCTCGGGTTCGATCCCAGGTTTAACCATGGCGCACACCAATGACTTTTCGATGCTTTTCGAAGTTATGTGTGTATTTATCGCAGGTTTATAAGTGCCCGGTTAATGGCAATAGGCTCGCCACCTATTAGGTACATTGGGACCTAAACATAAAACTGGCGAAATGTGGGTGCTAGCACCTCTGCCTACCCCTTCGGGGATATAGGCGTGAGTTTATGTTAAGTATGTTATGTTACAATTTATAACAATTATTGCCACCTGCTCTGATGACATGACATGACTGATATGATATCTATTACGATATGACTTTAAGGAGTGATTCGGGGTTTCGACACTAGTTTGTGCAGATATCCCCACGGATACCTTTCCTTCAGTTGCGGGAACGGTTATATGGGACTCGAACCGACTAAAACAGTACGTGTAAGCTGGCCCATAAGGCATTTCCCTCTCAGCCTCTCACCCACTATGTGTTAATCTGTGCCCTGGCTGACCCGGGGCATCTCCAATTTCGAGATAGCTCCCTCAAGTTTCCCCATTTTCCGCTGGTAAATTATGAATAGCTACTTCTACTTGTCTTACTGTTCTTCCCTCAAATTTGATATTTTCCTGTAGTTATAATAAACTATTTAACTGAGCTTGTTTAATTAAGAATGGTAAAAGTGCGGTAAAAGTTGCATCGGCTCCTGTTTTATCGTTACTATTTTTGATTTTTACTGTTTTATTTTTTTGTAAATGATTTGACTATTAAATATTATGACGTCCCAATAAATTATTTCATACAAGTTTCTTTTAACTTACCGTTTTGACGTTTAGTAAAGAGTAACTAATTTGACTAGTCAGTCAAATACCCCATTATGTAACCCGTGTTATTGGCGCATGACAGATACTATTTTCAAGGTGATCAATTTCAGAGCATCAGTCACGAAGATAAAGTCACACAAGAAGGTAAACTTCCAAGGTCTTATCAATCATTTTATCTTACACAGAAACCCCTATCATTTATCTTCTACAGAAGCCACAGATATTTCATACAAGCTGCAAGATGAACGAGTTATCAATGTTGTAATGCCTTATCACGCACGTGACGTGAATTGAATATTCATGTACATTTAGCAACAAAAGTGAAAGCAAACACCGAACTAATTCATGTAAAGCTAGCAACAAAAGTAAAAACTACAACGAACTGAAATAAATCTAAATTTGACAGATCTTATCATTATCTTTAGATTGATACCCAAAGAAAATAAACAACGATAAAATTCGTTAATTCAATAAATATTTAATAAAATGGGGAACAAATTATGGATTTTTTTAACTTTGTCCTTTGAATATTACAGAAACAGCTCATGTAAAGCACTTATGACACTGCAACAATTTTGTTTATTACCTTTTACTCTTTAATATAGTTTATATACTATTTAGTGTTCAGCAAGTTCAATTACTAACATATATGCCACAATAGTAGCAATCAAGCATACAAAGTATAGGTACATAGTAAGCGATTATCGAGATTTGGTTTAAGCACGCCTTCTTTTACAAGAGTCTGTTTGGATACCTACATTATATAGGTACCTCTGCTGAACCCTTCCATACATGAAGAATACAATAAAACTAAACTTCCTATTTGACATAAGGATGCACAGCTCAATATGAAAAACATTTTGAACTACTTTCGTTGGTGACTGTACCTGAAGCGCGTTTGAATGGGGCAATTGATTGAATTAAAGCGATTGTACGTTCCGACGCGGGAACCACTACACTAAATCTATTGAGCTCGTAACTGAGTTAGTACCTATACAAATATTTTATAGTACTTTTTAAAGTATGTTATTGATGTACAATGACAGCTTCTGTGGCGTGGCGGTAGTGAACGCGGCTGCTACGCAGGAGGCGCGGGTTCGATCCCCGCTCAGTGCAAATATTTGTATGCATGAATATGAGTATTTGCACTGGTCTGGTAGTGCCTCGGAGAGCATGTTAAGCCTTTGATCCCGGTTGCCATACGAAAATTTATGGCAGTCGTTACGGATAGTTGTAGCCCTAAAAAGTCTAACGTTTGCCGCGTGGTTCGCGGCAGAGTAGAATTTGGACCACCCCATCTCTTCCCGTGCGGTGTCGTACAAGGCGACTAAGGGATAGGGCTGTTTAACATCAGACAGACATATACAGCCCAGACTCAGCCTCAGATGCATGGCTCGAGTCAACAATAGTGCCCGCAATACGGCAATAGACTCACCTCCTATTACGTAGGAGCGAATACAATTATTGGTGAAATGTGGGTGTTAATTCACCTCTGCCTAACCCTCCGGGGATAAAGGCGTGATTATATGTATGTATGTATGTAGAAAGTCTAACAACTGGTCCAACTGCAATGCTTGGATATCGCCTTTGTGTTATGGAAGTAAGTTGGTACTCGCTTCACGGAAAATATCAAAGTTCAGCCAAATCTGCAGTTAGACCATTAAAGCGGACCGCAGTCTCCGAGGAGAAAGCTTCGGATGAGTCTGGGATTAACGCTTTTTACTGGGACTTTGCTTTTCAGCACAGTAAAGTTACCTTTATCGTGCTTCTAGCATCATAACATAACATAACATAAACTCACGCCTATATCCCCGAAGGGATAGGCAGAGGTGCTAGCGCCCACATTTCGCCAGTTTATGTTTAGGTCCCAATGTAATAGATGGCGAGCCTATTGCTATTAAACGGGCACTTATAAACCTGCGAGAAATACACACATAACTTCGAAAAGCATCGAAAAGTCATTGGTGTGTGCCATGGTAAACCTGGGATCGAACACGCGACCTCATCTCAGCAGTCCATACCCATACCACTAGGCTATCGCGGTACGCTTTTAGCATCATTGTTATAAAATCTATGAAGGTAACAGTTTACACAGCATACAATAGTTGAAGTCAGGATCAGATTGATCTTATTTTCTAATATTTTAAGTAGTGCTGCACATATTAATATAAAAATAGAATGTATAAATATACAACTTAGGTAATTCTTTAGCAGTAGAGTTTGATTGATGGAACGCTCTAATCTTTAAAATTCTGCTCAGTCTGCTCGTACCTACCTAGTACCTACTAACTCTAAGATTATACCTCCGCCCTACAGAGTACCGCGGCTGTAATAACTTCGTGTTATGTTCCCAGCGGTGAGTAGGGTAGCCAGAGCTCACTGGAGAATTTGTGCTGTAAGTGGGAAGACTAGAGGCTTGTCCTGCTTTGTCTTCTACACTGACGGCACAGAAACTCTGTACTTACAGGGTTGGCAGCGCGACTGTGACTCCTCTGGTGTTACAAACGTCCATAGGCCACGGTAACCACTTTCCATCAGGTGGGCCGTGTGCTTGTCTGCCACCTAAGTGGTATAAAAAATAAATAATAATAATAGGCCATTTAAGATCTCGTTATAAGTATAACCCTTACAAGCGAAATGACAAGAAAAAAAGGGCAGAATGATGCAAACTGATCTTCCCTAATAGTACCGAGCATAACAAGTGAAACCGCAGGGCGTAGTTAGACAAATATATCGGACACATTGTAGCACTATCGCTAAAGCAATTTCTCACAGATGTCATTTAACAAGAAGTATGTATATTTGATTTGAAATCAAATAAGTTTACAATCATAGCGTATCGATGACGAATGGCTCGCATACGCCATACCACCATTCTCATCGGCTTCCCATTGGAGACTAACGTAATCAGCCTCTCCAGATAAGTTGGAATACGATTGTAGAATACAATAGAATGGAATGATCAATGTATGGGATTGACGTTATGACGTCAAAAAGATGTAATTACGTTGCACTAATTTGAGAAATAAAGAATTAGAAATTTCAAATTTCAAATTTCAAATTTCAAATTTCAAATTTCTAATTTCTAATTTCAAATTTCAAATTTCTAATTTCAAATTTCAAATTTCAAATTTCAAATTTCAAATTTCAAATTTCAAATTTTATGAGTGGCATCAAAATACGTGTCAGTCCAATATATTGATCATTATATTCTTATCTACAATCGAATTGCCGTTTGTTTGACAATTACTTGCTAGGTATTGAGGATACTTGGTTATAAAAAGGTCAAATATTATATGGTAGGCAGTAGTCGTCCTCTTGTAACGTAAGGATGACAAGAATGCTCAGTTGACTTAGGTACATGGTTTGGGTTCAATTCCGATACAAAAGAATAGTGCAAGTTTCAAAATGATAAGAGTTTTGAATCTGACTGTACTTTTATGAGACAAGGACAATTTTCAAGTACAACCAGGTGCACTAAAAAAGTAAATAATCATAAGATTATATAACGATTTCCTAGTTGATAAAAACTAAACTAACGGCTAATTGTATTTTAATTTTAAATTTAATATGATATAAGAAAACTGGAAATACTGCCTATCAACCCACAAACCAGTTGTGTTGACACAGGACGATTTATTATTGTAGAATTATACTGCGGCATGATTACCTACATCTATCATTATTATAATTGTAAATTGGGTGCGGTCACAGTCAGCTAGAATTGGATTCGACCGACTGATTTTTGGTGAGACGAATTACACATCGCTCGCGTGCACATTGACGAGCGCGTACAAAACAAAAACAGCATGTATAATAACCATATACCTAAGCTACAGTAATATCTATATAAATATGAACTTATGAATTATGATTAAAGGACTGTACAGTCAGCATCAAAAATGATTATAACCAAAGATGAAAAATGACGTTAGAAAATTATTTTCTTTAAAAATTATAAAAAATAGTCATAAACATTCATTGCAATGTAAATTTTAGTTAGTATCAATAAAGCTTCTGAGCGCGACTGTACCTACTTACTGAGTAATGGTTTAATGAGTAATGAGGAAGGTAAATACAACAGAACTACCTCTTATTATTTATTCTGTGGTAAACACACAATACTCATTCCATGTCTCCCTGATCATAGAACTTACCTACTTATGTAGGTACCTAATTTATACATATTAACCTGGAGGAAGCAATGGACGTAAATACAAAATACCAAAATAAGAACAATATATACCAAGATAGGTACTTAGGCGCTTACGTACTTATAGAGAAGAAAAACACTTGATTTAAGTTAAGAAAACAGTAAGTATAAACACCATGGAAGCTGTAGTTATCTATCTAGTCTTTACACGGGTAGGTATGGTAAGTAGGTATTTACTTAGCATTGTGTTGATACAGACTGATAAGGAACGACTTAAAAAAGATCATTAATACAAACAATGGGAGACGTAGGCGCGATATCTAATTAGTTTATCTTATAAAATTCTTAGAATAAAGTTCTATAGAACTGAAAAATTGTACCTCAAAGTAGGTAGACGATACCTACGGTGTTAAAGAACTTCAAGATAACATTTATGATAAGTACGAATTGTGATGAGTAAGTTTAGATTACCGCACCAGATGAAGTGTTTGTCGTAATACCTTAAATTGTTTGTTGAACCATTAAACTCTAATTTTCATATCTACAAAAGTTCAAAATTAAACATGCAAACAGAAAGATATGCTAACGAATACCTACTTAAGTAAAGATAAAAACTATTTGTAAGTACAATATAATATAGACCGAGATCCCAGAGCGATCAGACATAACTTATTTTCAAATGGATGAGACCCTAAATTTTCGTTAATGTGAGCCACAAAAGGGAGCTCCACAAGCACGCAAGTATTCAAAGCATATGAGACGCTACTGAGATCCTAGGGTTTCGTCCATTGGAAAATAAGTTACCTATATCTGACCGCTCAGGAATCTCGGTCTATTGAATAAATTAAATTGAAATTTAATATTCCAACAGTTTCGTTTAAATTTAAACGAATTGAGATGCACAAACGCTCACAAATAATTAACTGCACCTGTTAATCACAATACTTGATAACTACACAAAGCATTCTTCATTACTCATGAACAAACGTACCGAAGAAATGTTGGATTCAACTCATCAAGTCAAGTAATAAAACTTGTGTATAACGAAGGCTCGAACATCAAGGCGGCTGCTATCGCCGATACATACAATGCAATTATTTCTAAGGAATTTTGTTAAGTCGCTTTGCACAGCGGAAATGAACTTTATATGTAACGCGTTTAGGTTTATTTAGAGTTGTTAAAAATATAAAATAAGGTTGTAGACGCACCAGTGATCGTATGTTTTAAGTTCCAAGTCCTCGCACGGTCACACGTTTAGCGCGAAGTACGCGCGGCAACTAACTGACGTTGGTCCGATATTGCCATGTTGGTGCCACCGAACATGTGACCGAGGCAACTTCGTGATGTGATCGTTAAATTCTCTGAATATATTTTTCCCGCGGATACTTTCGTTTATTGGTACTATTTTACATAGATTAGAATCTTCCTTTGAAAGGGTTTGTCTTAAAGCATCATGCGCAAGCGCATTCTTAACAAATTCAAGTATTATTTACAACACACACAACAGTTAAGTTTGAATGAAAGTAGATTTAATACCTTATAAAGTTTAATTAGATGTGGAACCCTTCAAACAACCTATAGAAAATGACTTTAGAGTTAAAACCTTAATTCAAGGAGAATAGGACCTCTATTATGTCATAGAAGAATTTCTATTATTTACAAACATTTATAAAACAGACCATGACCAAATTATATCCTTTCGAATTACGACACAAGAAATATTAAAACAAGTGTAATTTAATACAAAAAAGATTTGTAAAGTACTCACAGGCAATACAACCGATGATAATAAAATTCACGATTAAATTTTAAAAACAATGTCTCCCCGTGCAGTCTGTATTATTCTCACATCAGCTGATGATAAGGAAGATGAGAGCTATCTCGTGATCGCGCCGTGCGGTTGGCAGCATTGAGCACTCCTGCGCAGCCTCCGCGGCCTCGCTCGCGACTCATCATTGCGTGATTCAATACAGCGGCCAACTATAACGTATGTCTGTGATGTATTTGTTGATCGTATTAACGCTATACATCACTGTAAATATTAAATAGGTAGGTATTAGACTTCATTACGTCAAAAAGGACTTTGCTAGGTGAAACTACAAAGAGGTGTCTTAGCTTGCTGAAGTCCTTTTGGAACTTGGAACAGAAGTTAGGTATTTATAACTCCAATGAGAATGCCGATCTTTTTTACTCGATGGTGCAGCAGCGAGTGCCTGCGGTCCTGAGTTCGTGTCCCAGATTGATCAAAAAGAGTTCTGATTGGTTTTGTCATACCTCGAGATTAGAAAAAATGTGCCCGCACTACGCTGCACCCTTCCAGTAACGCTATAATTAATTAACTAGCTCTTATTGCTTTTTCTGACATTACAATAGACCCCAAAACATGTAAGATATCTGTTTTAAGTCGCAATGAGGTAGGATTATGCCACAAACAAACGATTCTACCAAAAATAACGAGTTAGTTTTAGTTGCATATCAGAATGCTCGTGAAAACGTATCTATAATACAGTCAAAATCGACGAAATGCTGCTAACAACATGAGAACTATCTACTGCTGAAATTTCAAGTTAATAGGACCAGTGATCTACAAGTTCTTTTCTTCTTGATGGCTTCTACAGCGAATCGCCCAAATTTTGTCAATGTCAAGTGTCTTTAAAATTACCTATTAATGGCGAGCGCCAATGTTAAATTTTTCAAGTTACGGACCTTTAATGTGAATTGTGATTGTTGATGATGACGATCACGATGAGTTGATGACGATTAATGAGATGATTGTTTACTAAAGTTGTGGGAACTTTACTAGAAGCTCACTAGGAAGATTTGGAACCAACACGAAAAGTCACAATTTTCACTGTAATATGACACTTTTCACACTTGTGTGCGTTGTCAAAGACGTTATGTCTAAAAATTCATCCCAATTTATATATAAAATCTCGAATTCACACCAATTTTGGAAAATAAAATAATACCGCGATGCGCCCTTCTTCGTGTTGGCGCAAAAACTCCGATATACAACTTTGTCTAATCTTCTTGTGCGATCAAATTTCTTTTTACGTGCGCAAAATCCCCATTCGTTATGGGAAGAATATACAAGGTCGTAAGTCGTTTTTAGTTGCCGAAGGTTGAAGTTAACAGGCATATCCCTCGCACCCGGCCGACCCAGGGCCATCTGTCTCGATCTGGCCCTCTTCTCGGGTGTGGGGACCACAGAGTCCCCAACTCGTTCCCGGAAATGGCTAGGCGCGCCGCCACCGCGGCCTGATTCTGCCAGGTTGAAAGGTGGCTCCACCCTTTACCCCTAGGCCTGCGCTCATGGGGGGTGGAGGTCATTCATCAACTTCCGACGCCCGAGTTGCCTTCGTACGCGGGCAGTTTGGCTTGCGATCCTTCGTGCGATCAAATTTTCTGTTTACGAGAAAAAAACGAGAATACAAACAGTCCAATCGATGGTAACTTTTGATATTTCTTATGTAATGTAATGAATTGAATCATAATATGGATTAATTTGTTTGGATTACAAGTAAAAAGTTAGAAACTGAAAAGATATTCTTATTTTATAAATAAAACAATTTTTGAATTTGGAATTTTTTTCATCATACTCAAGCTCTTTATTTGGTGCCAGTTGTTTATCTTTGGCTATTAAAACCAATTTAGAAGAAAATCATTAGGTAGGTATAGGTATATATGCACAAATATTGTTGAAAAATCAAGATCGCCCTTTTTTTTGCAAAGAAGTGTATTATGAATGGTAATCTAACGGATGCCAATTAGGTAGTGAGATGGACGGACGACTTGAATAAGGTAACCGGGATAGATTGGATCGGGTGCTATGGTGCACATTGGTTGAGGCCTGTATCCACCTGTGGACTGCAGTAGGCTAATTGATTGATTGAAGATTGAACGTCAAATGTTACACTGCTGGTCCTCAGTTCACGGCCTCGACACTCATCAAGGTGTTTCTTCACGTCCCGCTTTAAAGACCCGGGATTGTAGGAAGAAGCAAACACACTTTTAATTATGTGAGGATCGAAAACAGCTGGTGAAATGTGTTTAATTTCAAATTGGACTATTAATTTACACGTAAAGCTTGTGAACCAAGGAACCTTTCCGTACAGCTGTGCAATTCTCTAAGCGCACGGCGTCGAGCTCAGCGCTGCGACAGCCTTGATAGAGATAGTCATTGGTCGATCTCCAGTGACGTCACCCAGTCCGACCAATGAGAATCCCTTATAACTAGCTGTCCCGCCCCAGCTGTGCAAATCTCTAAGCATACAGCGTAGAGCACAGCGCTGCGACGGCCTTGATAGAGATAGTCATTGGTCGATTTCCAGTGACGTCACCCAGTCCGACCAATGAGAATCCCTTATAACTAGCTGTCCCGCCCCAGCTGTGCAATTCTCTAAGC
This sequence comes from Eilema griseolum, assembly GCA_963662185.1. Classification (NCBI taxonomy): domain Eukaryota; kingdom Metazoa; phylum Arthropoda; class Insecta; order Lepidoptera; family Erebidae; genus Eilema; species Eilema griseolum. The sequence goes on along the minus strand of OY759238.1, from coordinate 9,847,503 downwards.
ATACAGCGTAGAGCACAGCGCTGCGACGGCCTTGATAGAGATAGTCATTGGTCGATTTCCAGTGACGTCACCCAGTCCGACCAATGAGAATCCCTTATAACTAGCTGTCCCGCCCCAGCTGTGCAAATCTCTAAGCATACAGCGTAGAGCACAGCGCTGCGACGGCCTTGATAGAGATAGTCATTGGTCGATTTCCAGTGACGTCACCCAGTCCGACCAATGAGAATCCCTTATAACTAGCTGTCCCGCCCCAGCTGTGCAATTCTCTAAGCATAGAGCGTAGAGCACAGCGCTGCGACGGCCTTGATAGAGATAGTCATTGGTCGATTTCCAGTGACGTCACCCAGTCCGACCAATGAGAATCCCTTATAACTAGCTGTCCCGCCCCAGCTGTGCAATTCTCTAAGCATAGAGCGTAGAGCACAGCGCTGCGACGGCCTTGATAGAGATAGTCATTGGTCGATTTCCAGTGACGTCACCCAGTCCGACCAATGAGAATCCCTTATAACTAGCTGTCCCGCCCCAGCTGTGCAATTCTCTAAGCATACAGCGTAGAGCACAGCGCTGCGACGGCCTTGATAGAGATAGTCATTGGTCGATTTCCAGTGACGTCACCCAGTCCGACCAATGAGAATCCCTTATAACTAGCTGTCCCGCCTCAGCTGTGCAATTCTCTAAGCATACAGCGTAGAGCACAGCGCTGCGACGGCCTTGATAGAGATAGTCATTGGTCGATTTCCAGTGACGTCATCCAGTCCGACCAATGAGAATCCCTATCAAGGCTGTCGCAGCGCTGAGCTCAACGCTGTGTGCTTAGAGAATTGCACAGCAGAACCTTGACATATAGGTACATTTGCGGCCTTTACGTCGTGCAGTCAGGCAAAGATAAAATGTGAAGTGTTTGATATCAGTTATGTCTTGATTACACATAGCGAGTGGAGTGGCGAGACAGTGCTTTCGGCTGAACGCGATGTTTGTGTAGGTACAGTAGGTACTCGGCGCTATATTCACACATACCGAGCATCGGCCGAGTGCACTGTCTTACCAATCCACTAATAGGTGCGTGTGATCGAGATAATAATAATAATAATAATAATTTATTTTCGTTAACAATAAGTTACAGTTTAAATGTACAGTGATCGACGTCACCTTTTAAGCAAAATTTGCCTGTGTCAGGTGACATCGCTCTTCCATATCTACTAGTTATTAATTAGAGTTACATGTAGCTGTAAACAAACTATCACAAATAAATGCAAACATGTACTATCTAGGTATTATGTAGATACAAGTGCTTTACTTTAGAGCTAATTACAACTATATTATTGTTAATTTATATGTGTAAATTTGTGTGTATGTATGTTTGTGTGTGCGTGTGTGTTTGTGTGTTTGTGTGTGTGTGTGTGTGTGTGTGTGTGTGCGTGTGTGTGTGTGTGTGGGTGTGTGTGTGTGTGTGTGTGTGTATGTGTGTGTGTATGTGTATGTGTCTGTTTATGTGTATGTGTGTTTCAACTATCATGTGATAATAAAGATTCAGTTTCTTCATAATCAAGTGGTATTACGTACTTTGTTACAAAAAATTTGCAATCATGCAATGTTTTGTCATAGATCTGCAGCAGTTTATTAATTTTATTATATAAGAAATTTGAACGACTGATAAATTGTTTGTCAGCAAAGGAGGTTCTAGTTTTGGTAATAGAAATGACATGTTTTCTTCTGGCACGCATTTTATCGGGTTCATAAGGAGTACTTTTATGTTTTTTCAAAATTGTGAATAGTATGTACAATTTTCTAACGGATAAGACTTGACTGAGGGCATATAGACTGTTTGTTGGGAATCTCCTACGTTTGAAGTACATGACCTTTAATAGAGCACGTTGAGCGCGTTCAACCTGTATCATTTTCGTTTTATTGGCACCTCCCCACACAGGGATACAGTAAGTTAGAATAGATTGCGCTAATGCCATATAGGTTTCCTTCAATATATTTCTCGAGGAGTCATGATCAATCTGCTTGCCAGCTGGTAGTACGTGTCTTAGAGTCTTGAATACCCAAATTAATTTTCGAATTCTGGTGGAGATTAATTCAATATGTGAATGCCAGGAAAGCCGCTGATCAATCACGACACCAAGGTATTTTATTTTCTCAATTTTATCTAATGCCGGGCAATCACATTCAACACTCTGTGCAAGAAATTCACAACGGTGAAGTCGGAGTTTGAAATCTTCATTAGGTTGTGTATGATTTTGGATACTGTAGCAAATGTATTTAGTTTTGGAAGTGTTCAGAGTAAGCAAATTATTTTTTAACCAATTCGATATGATGTTTATGCCACGCTCAGCATCCTCCTTCACCGAAGCCCAACTCTTTGCAGTGAAGACGACAGCCGTGTCATCCGCATAGGAAAAAATGTGCGCATTGCTAATTTTGAGATTACACAGTTCGTTGATATAAATTAGAAAGAGTGTGGGTCCCAGTACACTTCCTTGTGGCACACCGAATGATACACTGGCGTCCCCACTACAATACTGACCGAGTTTCACCCTTTGTGTTCTACCTGAGAGATAATTTTTAAGAAGGGAGAGCGCAGTACCTCTGATACCGTATAGCTCTAATTTATGAACCAGTATAGGGATAGATACAGTATCGAATGCTTTTTGGAGGTCAATAAATACTGATAAACACTTATTCCCCTCATCAACCTTACTAGCCACAAGTTGACTGAGAGCGGTTACTGCGTCTTCTGTGGATTTACCATGTCTGAAGCCAAACCAAAGATGATATTGATAGGTATTTATATCATATTTTCCCTTTCCCGGGGATGTGATGGGGACTCCTTGGTCCCCACACAAAAAGTTAACTAATTAGCTATTGCCTAGTATCTAAGTAGCTATTCTGTACCTACGCCAAACATGGCGTAGGTACAGAATGGAACGGATTCCGAATGAATTTTGATTTTGTTCTTTTTACCCGACTAAGGCAAAACCATAAGAGGGTTATTTGTTAGAACAGTTTTGAACTTAAAATCTCTGGTGTTACACACGTCCATAGGCCACGGTAACCACTTTCCTTCAGGTGGGCCGTGTGCTTGTCTGCCACCTAAGTGGTATAAAAAAGAAATATTTTTTTGGAATTATAGTCTGATTGTTCGCGATAGACCCAAAAACTACTGAACGAATTATGATGCGGTATTTATTGTTTGAAAGATGTTGGTTACCTTACGTTATCCGTCTTCACTCCTGGGCTCGTTTGCGCCAACAGCCATCAGTCTTCCGGCAGATGTGACCAGGCATTTCAGTTTCAGCGTCTTCGTGTTTCCTACCTTCGATGTACAGGTCTCGGCATACATGTTCATTGAACATAATCTTGGTTTTCTTTTATCCAAAATTACTCTGAGACTAACTCACACTACGACAGACCGCCCTACAGAATATCGCGGCTATAATAACTTCGTGTTGTGTTCCAAGCGGTGAGTAAGGTAGCCAGAGCTCACTGGAGAATTTGTGCTGTCAGTGGGAAGACTAAAGGGTTGTCCTGCTTTGTCTTCTACACTGACGGCACAGAAACTCTATACTTACAGGGTTGGCAGCGCGACTGTGACTCCTCTGGTGTTACAAACGTCCATAGGCCACGGTAACCACTTTCCATCAAGTGGGCCGTGTGCTTGTCTGCCGCCTAAGTGGTATAAAAAAAAGACAAGTAGTCTTCCCAAGAGAAACGAACCGGTCTCGGGTATAAGCCTCGTCCTTGAAGTAGACTTTCTGATTCAAAATGTTATTAAACACGTGGTCTTTGCTTACCCCATTGCGAAAGAGGCGTTACTGTGTGTATTCAGAAACATGTGGTCTCTGCTTACCCTATTGGAAAATAGGTGTGACTGTATTAATTTCTATTCTACTTCTTCCTTGTTCATTTCTTATTTTTTATTAGGGAAAGATGTTTTTGGAAGTGGGTTTGTGAATAAAACCTCCTTGGTTGTGTATTTAGGGAATTAAATAAACCAATTGATTGATTGCATTTGGTGCTAGTTTATTAAATTAAAAGTAATAAAACCAGGTAAGTACAAAAACGTACTAAGTCATAAATAACTTAACTAACTTAACTATTAGAAACCTAGTGAAAACAATTATTTCATGAACGAAAAGTATTGAAAAAAAAAACATTCATAAGTCGATTCTACTATACAGGGTGTTACAGAAAGGCGTGGTCATATTTAAGGGTCGTTACACATGCCTGATAACCAGTCGATATGCACCGGCCAATGTACAAATAGTAATAAAGTGATGACATCGTTAGTCGTCTTACAAAATTGTTAAATTCGTTAAAATTTTCGATGTTTAGCAAAAGCGGTAGGTCACAACACTATTGTATTTTGTTCTTTCGCGATAAGTTCAATTGAGTCCAATAACCTCTGCAAAATCTCTAATCTCAGCTGTGCGCCTGGTAGCCGGCCTACCAAGCGTAGGTATAGTTAGAGATAGGTTACATCAGAGATATTTTGACTATCACTTACCGGGGCCTGTTTTCCTTACAGCGAAACGGTGATGTACCTGATCTGGTACAGTCATAAGAACGCACTAATTTATCACTTTACGATCGCGACACAAGGAGTTTATACTATCACTTATGTAGGTCACAAAAACATAAGAGTACATGTACACATGAATGAAGAGTTTATGACGCCACAGTATGCGTGAAACTCCAAGGCATACCTACGTTTAAAAAATTATAGCAACGCGCAACGGCTCAAAATGTCCACCACGTTGCTCAATGCCGTAACATGCTACCACGCACGCTTCGAAACATATCTGGGGTTACGCTACTGAAAATCTCTGATATTCGGGCTTCCATATTCTCTCTGCTGTCACATGCTGAACTGTACACTTTTTCTTCACGTAACCTCAGAGAAAATAATCGAGCGGAGTGAGATCCGGGGACCTCGCCGGGCAAGCGACTCTCACTTCACCGCCACGCCCAATCCTCTGATCAAAACGCATCTTTAAATACGCGCGAACTTCCCCCTTGAAATGAACGGGTTTCACTCCGATAACCGTTCCAGCTCGCCGGGTACCTAATCGTACTCGGGTCTACTTCAAAATGCTCGAGAATACGATCGTCTAAAGCAGTGGGCGTCGTAGAAGGTCGCCACGAAAACTTCCAGTGTGTTGAAGGTGGTTCACCATCTTCCTAAAACACTCCAAAGAAGGAAACCGCCGACGGTCACCCTCTAGTCTTCCGTCCACAAATATCTCACTGTACAGCCGACGAGCTTTTCGCAAGCTACCATCAGCTGCGCCAACACATCATCACAAAGCATCATCTAATATTCGCTATTACTAAAAACCGACATTTTCACTGCACAACAGAACAACAACTAGTCTACAAATAAACATGTAAACAACCTACAGAAAAGAAGTCGGCACAAGTAGGTACATACGAATGTTGCCAACCATTAATCTATCTAATTCTAATTATCTAATTTAATACGTAGAATTTTGAAAAATCCACTGACCTTCCTTTCATTTTTAAGGTAAATATGACTGAAAAACCTGCAGTTAACTAATTAATGGTTAAATCAATCCCTTTGTTCAGAACAATATTCTATTTCTACTAAAAAGTACATTGCCTAGGTACATTTTGCTATCTGTTCGCGCTAAAAATCTGAACTTAAAAGTAAATGATAGCTTCGTGCTCAGTGGTTAAGGTCAGCCTTTCTACTGAAAATCACAAGTTTTAATCATACCGAGAGGAGATAGAGCCAGAGGAGAAAGAGGAGAAAAAGTTGAGGAATCAGGTAATAAGTAATACATAAAATTGTCACGATATTTTTCTTTGCATATGACAAGACTTACCTACTCTGCGGATGACAAGACGCAAAACAAACGAACCGGTTTTCGTCTTCTATCTTTTAAAAAGCATAAACGCGTAAAAATACATTTTAATCTACTAATAAATTTACCACTTTTTCATTTGAAATCTACGCTGCTTCTACTATTTTTAACATACCATCTACAGATTTTATAAAATCAGTTATGGCAACATTGATGCCTACTGTTTTACGCACTTTGGCGCCAAATATTATGTCCTTGGCGGCACCGATTGTCCGTATCAAAAGCGCCGCCACGCATCGCGGTCTCATCAAAGGACTCCGCGGCCGAACGTATTACCTATGAAATTAGGGTAGAGGTACAGGTTTACGTCCATTTAAAATTTTTATTTTAATATTTAAATCTGGATTTTTCAACTATGACTTTGTGCTTCTTTCAAGTGCAGAAACCCCCTCGCATTGAGTTTGGGTTGGACAATGAATGGACTATCGCACTCAAATTAAATAAAAATCAGAGTTGTGTACTTACTCTGAAAAAATAATCGCAGCTACCATTCAATCTACTCGTTGTCTGTTGTTATGTAAGAGACAACTTTTTCGACGCCGTGATTTTCGTATCATTCAATAACGGGTGGGCAAACAAACATACGACCACTGACTGAACAACATTGTTATTAAAAAAGAGTATGTAATTCAGTAGAAATACATCCGATACTAAGAATGCAGAAAATAATAAAATTGTGACCATGGTCGAATACTAGTCAGCTCACCCTATTTAGGTATAGGAAAAAATAACAAATGATTTTTTCGTATCAATTATTTTAGGGTACCGTAAAATCTTGTTTCAAAAATTTTGAAGAAACGACATTTTATGTTATCCTGGTATTTGAACATTATTTTTGTTCACTTTACCATACCTTTTTATGCTTTAAGAAAGGTTTTGTATTAAATAAAAATTGGTACGGAACCAATCATAATAAAGGGCGTGGCGATTTGGAGTGAAAGAGAAGATATTTTAATATTATGAAATATTTTAGGGTACCGCAACGAATGTTACTTTAACGAACACTTATGAAGGACCTCTTAGAGTTATGTTATCCGGGTACGACATGATATACCTTAGTAAGTTCTGTGTGCATTTTTGTACACTGCCGTTATTTATGTTGTGCGCCATTGTGCGCATTATCATGACACCTGGTTTCCCAAACGTAACGAACAAACAAATCTCAAAAAAAATCCGATAATAAATAACTACGAAACTCAAACTAAGGCAAACGTGCAACGATCACAGTGTTGCGGATGCTGCTTTTTTTATACCACTTAGGTGGCAGACAAGCACATGGCCCACCTGATGAAAATTGGTTACCGTGGCCTATGGACGTATGTAACACCAGAGGGAACGCACTCGCGCTGCCGACCCTGTAATCACAGTTTCTGTGCCGTCAGTGTAGAAGACAAAGCAGGACATGCCTTTAGTTTTCTTACTGACAGCACGAATTCTCCAGTGAGCTCTAGCTACCCTAACACAACACAAAGTTATTATGGCCGCGGTATTCTGTAGGGCGGAGGTACTTCCCTAGTCGGACTGCTCAATTGGGCGGAAATACCGCCTTGTCCAACCTCCTGCTGGTCTCAAAGGACGAGAGCGTGCGGGGATGCGAGAGGAAAACAACCCTGTTTTCGAACCTGTTGCCATGTTAATTCCGTATGGAAAAGTACGGTATCCTCATCTTACCCTGGAAAGGGGCGGCTCCTCAACCAGCCCTTTGAGGCTTTGTCTGCTCTCCACTGTATCCTATGCTACTCAGGCACACTTGAAGAGTCACCCAGCAACCCTTTACAGGGGCTTTCCTGCCTCGGTCGGGATTTTGGGAGAGGAGAGGTCCTGCCGTCTTCTCGCGCAGTTGCGCTGCGGAGATTCGCAACCAAGCATCTCTATTTATCGTGTACCTACCCAACAACTTGGAATTTTGTTCTATTTAACTTCTCATCAGGTGGGCCGTGTGCTTGTCTGCCACCGAAGTTGAATAAAAACCGAAAATTTATTTTTTGCATAACATTTCAATAAAATTGGGTACGGAACCAATTATAATTAGTTTAATATTAAGGGGCGTGGCTGAAAATTCGGTAGTCCACGACTCCTGGTATTGAATGTAGGTTAACCTTTACCTAAGCTAAGGTATCTTTGAGACAAGTCTTACATTTAGCATGGATGATTTCAGGAACATAAAAATGTTTTATTATTGCTTAAAGTAAATTTTGTTTTATTTTAATACTATTTTAACAAGTTATAAGCTGTTTCAGAATTTCTTTGCCCGATATAAAAAAAAAATGTTTAGGTACAAAGTAAGTAAGATGATATTGAGACAGGGCCTATCAAATCCGATCGTTTGGTAAACCTACTCGGGTTCAAACCGTAGAGTTCATTTGTAACAGCGCGCTGCAGCTGCTGCAGCCCTGGTTAGTTTTTTAGTGTTGTGCGTTTGTCGACAATTTCCACTAGCTTACACATGGTCGATAAAAAAGAAAATTATTTATCTACGTGATACAAAGTAAATTGGTGTTTATACTCCCGCGCAAAATTTATTTATATCACACGTAATGCGTCCCTCGAATATGACCACACCTTTCTGTAACACCCTGTATTTATGTCGTAACAAAACCACTGTCATACCATTGTCACTGCAAAAAATGCCATTAAATTGTATATTTTATTTATATACGCTTAAATTCCAAAATTAAATAGGAGAAAAAAAGTTCATTATATTTTTCATTCACTTTACAACCCATTTAATTTTAGATTTTAAAAACATGACGGTAAAGTCTAAAATCAAATATCCTATTTTGCAGTTTCTTTGACCTGACATAAAATTAGCGGTATCGAGGCCCAGTACTCAGTTTTAGATTGACACTTCGTGAAGAAGAGAGAGTTGTAGGTAATTCTAAAGTAAGTAGTAGTAAGTAGGTGATCTCATGGGACTCGTGGGATAGACCGTTTGGGCTACGATCGGCTTGTTTGGATTGAAATGCAATTTCCCTATTGCACAGTATACAGCTCTAGCTCGATATCTTTTCAGAGTAGTGAAGCTATTGTCTGAACATTTTATCAACACAAACGGTTTTAACAACTCTATAAAGGTATTAAACTGTCATCCAATGAACGACAGAGAGAACGGTTTACAAAAGATCGAAGCAAGCTGATCTTACCCCTCATCTATACCACGAAACAAGTTGTAAACTTGTTGAAGACTTGTAGAAGACTAATACAATACTTGTTTTATACAGGTATCTGAGATACTTGTTCGTTCACACAGGATGTATAGCCAACTAGATGTAAACAAGTATAAAACACATTTGCGTTCACACTGACATTTTGCGACTTGTCAATTACATGTTTTATTCTTAGGTGTAAACGAGGTTACGTATACACGGGGACGACTTCACGGACGTGCTAAATAAAAAAAAACGAGTAACCGAGGTAATTTGTAATTGTATCTAAAAAAATAAATCTATTAACAGCTAACACTAGTCTATGGTATCACAATATGAGGTGTTTTATCACAAATATGATGATTTGTATGATTATATCTTACAAAAACAATAACAGTGAAGAATTTAAAATAAATAAAGATAAATAACAGTAATAAATAGTTTTACAAAGTAAAAATAAGTACCGATGTTTCCAGATTCGTATTCACGTCCCGATTATTTCATGGTTCTGAAACAGAAAAACATGTTTTTGATCAGTCGAGCAAGTAATGCTCGTGAAGGAGATGGCGGAGCAGGAGCGAAGGAGACTCGCAAACTGCGCTACCCGCGAGCGGAGGCGGCTCGGGCGTCGGAGGTCGCAAAATGACCTCCATCTCGCGTGCGTTTTAGTCGGTTCAAGTCCGACATAACCTCCCCCACCGGTCCCGGTGGTAGGGGTATATGTGGGGATTTTGCGCACATTAAAAAAAAGGTATCACGACGGTATTCCTGTCCCAATTGAGCAGTCCGACTGGGGAAGTACCTCCACCCTACAGAATACCACGGCTATAATAACCTCGTGTTGTGTTCCCGGCTGTGAGTAGGGTAGCCAGAGCTCACTGGAGAGTTTTTGTGCTGTCAGTGGGAAGACCAAAGGCTTGTCCTGCCTTGTCTTCTGCACTGACGGCGCAGAAGCCCTCTGTTCTTACAGGGTCGGTAGCAGGAGTGTAACAAAATTTCACGTGAGTGAGGACATAAGCTAGTTTAATCTATTATTCGGCCGGGGTGCGACGAATATGCCTACCGCAACTTCCCCTCTGGTATCATATGACTCTCAGACGGTGTGCGTTTTAGTCGATTCAAGCTCGACATAACCTCATTCACCGGCGACAGTTGATATCCGTTCGCACAGTAAAAACAAAAGTATAATCTATGATTGGCGCGTCTCGCCACTCCCTGTACTACCCCAAAAGTTCTTTAGGATAATTAAATAAATATTCTACAACCTTCTTCACAATAGTATCTAGACCAATGGCAAGCATAACTTAACTATGTGTTATGGAATCTAGAATGCGGATTAACATACCTACTTAATTTTTTTTTAAATACATAATTATAAGTATTATACCTATTGGTGCATACAAATATTTGCACTGAACGAGCATCGAATTCGCGCCTCCTGAGTAGGAGTTGGACGTTCTACTGCTACGCCATAGAAGCCGTCGAAAAGAGACCTAGGAACGCTTTTTGCCCAGCTAGGTAATTGTCTAGTTGTTTGCCGTTCCCAGAATCAAGATCATAACTCGTGTTAACCCGTGCAGCACAGCAAAGACTACATTAATAAAGTAGGTACTCACTCATGAGACTGGGTATCCTCATAGACCACAGCAGGGTATGACTACACTCAATCGTCACTGTATCTGTACCGCTGAAGGTGTTAGAAGTGCTTACAAGCGAACCGAACATTAGTGGCTGGTTATCTGCAAAAATATAAACATACAGTTTTAATATACTAACGACCGATTCTAATATTAGATCGTCAATCTAAGATTATTTTCAATCCCAAGTTTTGACAACCGCGGAATCGATATTTCAATATGTCTATACCGTCACCAACACCTTAACGAAAAGCTGCCACTTTGGTACAAACGGAGATCTAAGTGTCGATCCGTCCTCCCAAAGATCGATTACAAAAAAGGATTTACCGACAGATTGTGAAACAGTAAAATCAAGAAACGGTTTAAATTATCAATCTTGGATTACGATATGCGAATTGAGATTGCATATAGAAAGCGGCCGTAAGTGTATCCAGTGTAAAAATATGTTCATAATTCAGTCTCGATCTAATCTCAATCGTTTAAATGTCAAAAACAATTACGATGTCATTGTAAATTGAGTTATGAGATTGCCGTTTTTGACATTTGGAAGATTGAGATTAGATCGAGACTGAGTTCTGAACAGATTATTATACAAATCGATTCAGATAGAGAAAATTGAATCAGTCCAGACGGGATTTGAAACTGCGATCTTTCCGTTACAGGGGGAACGCTCTGACGACTTGTGTTGTAAGTACCTAAGTAAGTAAGTAAGTGACAAGTGAGACGAATATAATGTGTGTGTTTCAGGTGAAGGTTCGGTGGCTTAGTGGTCAGAGCGTTACTCCTGTAAGGAAAAGATCGCGGGTGCGAATCCCGCCTGGAACGATTCAATTTTTTCCATCTTAATCTATTTGAATACTTGGCATACTAAATAAATAAAATAAAATAAAAATAATTTATTTCCAGAACAAGATTTTCACATTCACATAGATTTTCCCGTTGGCCCCCCAATGCTTTATGAATTTTATTCAACAGATTATTCTTATTATTCTAGTGTGACCACTGGCACTGTACCGCTACCATGAGACGCGCGACGTGGTTAAAAAATAAAGAATATGAGACGAGAGCAAGCGAGAAACCATCGCCAGTTCTCACAGCAGTATCTTGCTCAATCTCAGCGTCCGCCACACCGCTCGTATCATAGGAGCGGTCCACCGCTCGCAGCCTAAACTTTATGAAATACAGGAAACGTAGGGTATCATGTCAACATTTTGAGGCCCAAGTCAATCTCTGCAAGTTGGTGAACCTGCTAAACAACGGACAAAGCTCTAGCGCAGGTATTCCTCTGGGAGGTGGAGTTGTCAGATGTTAGTTCCATCACGGAAGAAATGGAACCTCAGTCGTTTCGTCGCTAGAGACACAATGTAGTTCCCAGGATTCCGCATGCGGCTGTTAAATGACGTATTCCAATGCTGGTACTCGGAAGAGCGTTGAGGGCCTTATCCCTCTTTTTCACTAGTTAACTTGTTTGATACAAAACTTGTTGAAGACTTGTAGAAGAATAGTCAAAACACAATACATAATGTTTTATACATGTATTGAGATTGTCTCAGACACTTTTTCGCTCACAAAGTATGTATAGCCAACAAGTTGTAAACAAGTATGTCACACAGTTGCATTCATACCGAATATTGCAACTTGTCAAATACACGTTTTATACTTAGGTGAAAATGAGGGGTTAGACTGAAAAATCCCCACCACAAATGAGTTCAGAAAGGTCCCTGAGGGTAATGAAAAAAATAATTGTATACCTCACCTAAATTCCATTTTAACCCTGTAGATGTAACAGCCTTGCAAGCTTCTCCAACAGGAACCAAGGAGCACCAAGCTTTTTTATTTTTTCGCGAGTCCTCTGGTATTTTTATGTAGTGTTCACCAGGGTTAAGCAGCCAGGACAGTCCATCATCAGACAGGAGATACAACTTCGTTTTTGGGTTGAGTAAGAATTTGTCTCTAGCCAAGAATAGAGACTGTATGTTTGCTAGAATCTGGTCTATCCGGCCAGAAGCTTGGCCAATGGCTAAGACATGTTCCAACTGTAAAGACAAAAAAAAATTAAAGTAAATAAATGGTGAATGTATGCTAGGATCATAGAAAGCGGAAATGTTTAGCAACTGCAACTACTAATAGTCCCTCTAACCCTCCTAAGGAGTAGGTTCATGTCAATAGTGTAATGACCAGGATTCGAACCCGGGACCTCTCGATCGTAAGGCTGACTCCTTAAACACTAAACCACTGAAGCTACAATATAAATGTTGATAAAAAAAACTACATGTGGTCTCTGCCTACCCCATTGGGAAAGAGATGTGACTGTATGTATGCATTTTGCTGATATTGAAAGAATCCATCAATCTTATATTTCTTTTGGTATCTTTATTAATATTGGGCTCATTAAGTTGATTAGAGCTATTATAGGTATACTAAAATTGGTTTACTAATGTTTGGTAAAAAACGTTCCCCAAAGTGTCACATGCCAAAGTATGTTTCCTAAACTTTCATTTGGCAAAAAAACATTTAGCAAAACAACTTTTCGCAGTTTTACAGTTAGCAATACTACTTTTGGCAATTTATTGTTTAACAAATAATTACATGGCAATATTTTATTTTACCAAGTATTACATAGTCAAATATGGTTTGGCATAACATATAGACAAATAATTTACAGATAAGAACTTCTATAATAATTATATTGCTATTATACAAATCAATAAAATTGCTAAAGATTCTTTTGGGAAATGAAATTATGCGATAAGATTTTTAGGAAGTGAAATTTGACGAAATATATTTTGACAAACGGCAGGATCTCACTAAAATTACGTGAAGTAAAAAAAAAATCAAGACTCAAGTTCAGCTGTAATGAACTCTAAAATGGTAGTCAGACAGTTGACAGCTTTTAGAGATCTCTTCTCATGCTGCTGTTGTCAAATATCCTGGATTACAAGAAATTGAAATGGACTGACCTGAACTCCCAATCTATTACAATGAATATTTAGTTCCAATATTGCCTTTGTAAAGTCTGTGTGATTTTGATCTGGTGTGTGGATGACCTAGAAATAAAATAAACCAAACTCTATTTCTGTTAAATAAGACTAAATACATATCATCAAACCTAAAAGCACTTTTAGGGTTACATATGGTACAAAGGGTACATCCGAGTAAAACAGACCTTATAGAACCATAGAACATTTATTCTTCTAAGTCTTAGTGTCTTAGTGTGTACGTCTTAGTGTGTACGTCCCAGTTGCATATGAAGCTTTCATCTCGGAATGTCGGTTCGCTTTTCCAGTTTGTGGGATTGGGTGATTTTCAATATTTTATTATAGATAATATTTTCGCGTTCAGTAAAAATACTGATTGTGCATCTAATTAAGTTCAGAATGATCACCACCCACCCCGAAATGGATAGGTTAGGTTAGAAGACTAAGGCGGGAGCGAAGCGAAGCGGAGCACCCGCCCTATGTCTTTGTGGTAATTTTTTTTATAATTGGTTGGTTGGTTGGTTGGTTGCTAACTAACTACTTACTTGCAGTAGTTTGTTGGTGCTCAATCAGTATTTTTGATGTGAATTTGGATTATTTTGTCGTACAAAATGTACTCTTTTAGATATATGTTTAAATACCATCCTTTTATTATTATTCTGTTTCATATTTATTTCCTTTTTTGCTCCCACAAGACATATTAACTCCCCAAAGTCAAATAAACTCTCCAAAGTCAAATAAACTCCCTAAAGCCAAATAAACTCCCCAAAGCCAATCTTACCTACAAACCTGTACATCTGCTCATTTATGGTTGAGGCTCTGGCATAAACATTCTTCTCGGTTAGGATGTCAGACAACAATTCAAATTCAAGGTTTTTATTAATTGAATAAGAGTTCTATGTGGTAAGTATGTAAGTGTTTTATTTAGTAGGTGTTGCACAGCTGTCCTCTCAGTCAATCTGCCCCTGCAGCAAGACATCAGACAGCAATTGCCATGCAAGGACCCGTAAACCAATTTATAAGGAAGACTTCAAGCTTTGGATACAGGAGGTAGGACACGGCGGTATTCCCGCCCCATTGAGCAGTCCCGCTGGGGAAGTACCTCCGCCCTACAGAATACCACGGTTATAATAACTTCGTGTTGTGTTCCCAGCGGTGAGTAGGGTAGCCAGAGCTCACTGGAGAATTTATGCTGTCAGTGGGATGACTAAAGGTTTGTCCTGCATTGTCCTCTACACTGACAGCACAGAAACAGGGTCGGCAGCGCGAGTGCGGCTTCTCTGGTGATACACACGTCCATAGGCCACGGTAACCACTTTCCATCAGGTGGGCCGTGCACTTGTCTGCCACCTAAGTGGTATAAAAACTAAACTGGGGTTGATGCTTGGAAGAAACAGATGATGATTATGATCATTGTTGTAAACAGATTAATTAAGTAGCAGTAAGTTTAATAATTGAATATTTCACCTTACAACCTTTCTTTGTGTATTTCTCCAGAACTTCCCCACCGATGGAGTCAAAGTCGCCAGATAGTAGGTCTGGAGGTTTTAAACATTTCCTTACTGCTTCCGTTTGATTGCGCAAAAACTGATCCCACTGTTTTGTGCCTCCGTCAACAGTCATTGTTATTGTGGCTAAAGTATAATTAATTAATTAAATAAGGATTCTTAATTAAACAATTATTAATTTTATTATTTTAGTTCTTACAAGTATTATACTTGTTAGAAGTCAAAGCCATAATATGTAAAATGATATTAAAAAAAATTGTTAGAGAAAAACAACAAAAAATTTATGTACAACTTGAAGATTAGTGCCCACGGGAGGTACATAATTTTTTGTGAACTAATATGAAATTTCTATGAAATTTTTCATAGTTCAGAGATTAAAACAGTACTTTAAATGGTATTGGTTAAGGTATTATAGTACAGTACTTTAGTGTTGCCCACTGTAATACAAGTGAGAACTTTTAAGTCAATAAACAAATTACTTTTATTATTAAAAAAACAAATACTAACAAAGTAATATAATTGAGAGAAAAAATGCAAATAATTTGAGCATATTCTATATAATAATCTTTGGTATGTTTGTGTGTGTGACTTACCATTTTTCCATATTTTTTTTATAAAGTTCAAGTGTTGTGTTATTGGCCTATTCAATATAATAACAGCATACTGACATATAGTGACAGGAGTTTTGGTAGGTTCCATAAGCACTTGTGGTACATCCCATGTCCAGCAATTGGCTGTACAAACTGCTTCACAATTTTCATCCTAGGTAAATTAAAAACTTTATTAACATGTTGCATAGTTGTCCTCTTAGTCTAAGTCTGCATTTGCGGCATAAGGGGCATTTATCAGTTGCTCTTGAAATTCCAGAAACGCTGATAGTATAAAAATATCCTATCCAATTTGCAATTTTTTAGTGATAAAACTTAATAATGCAATTATTAACATCACTTTGAGTGAATACAATAATATTTTTCTGACCTTAGTCATTACAAGCATAAAAGTATAGTCATAAAAGCTTTCGACAGTAAATGTTAACAATTAATTAATAATATATTAATGAAATTTAAGTGTTTATACATTCAAAACATAACCTCTACGACACAGTAGCTTATTTACTAAACTTTATATAACGTTACCAACCTGATTACCGGTACATCCTTTAAGAGACATGATAATAAAGTTTCGTAATACAGAAATTTAGCAGTGGCTAATTGTCGCTTTAACTACAGAATTATTTATTAAGTACAACACTTGCACAATCGATTTGTTCCCACTTTTTTTTGACCGAGTGACATGACATATGACATTGACATTTTGTTGATCACATTGGCATTACTCTTGTAAATACTCTGGTGTGACTGTGACAGATCTTATATCTATGGACATCACAAAACGGCACCGGATACGGTTACGGTAGACAATTCCCAGCACTGTTTTATTATTTGTTATTTCCCCCACACCTACGAAATTATATAGAGGAATCCGGTGGTATTCGTATTTTCCCACCTCTGCATCACGATCGCGTCGGGTTTAATGTTACCCCTCACCCCCTCACTGAATTATGTTTGATAAGACTTGAGCATGATATGAATGTCAAACATACCCATTTTGTGGATTTTGTTTAAATCCATGGAAATGAAATGAGGAGACCATAGTATTTACCGGTGCCGTTGCCATTCGATAATAAAACTGATGGTATTACGCCGAGTTATACCATAGACAATCTATTTCATGTAACGGAACGGGGACTATCGCTATTGGGGATCATTTTGTCTTTGTCAAACAAAACGTCAAAATTGTTGTGAAATTTGTTCAGCCAAAGTGAATTTGTGCAATTTGCAAATAAAAAATACTATACAATGAATAGGATATTTGGAAGAGGCAAGCCTAAAGAGCCCGGTCCAAGCATTACGGATTGTATAAACAATGTAAGTAAACCTTAAATCACTGTGGTATGTATATTAATGTTAGATGATAAATTGGATGATTCATTCATCTACCTTATTGCTAAATAGGTATATCTTATTGCTAAATATTTATCTCGTATCCATCATGTATATTAATAGCTCACATGGGCCCCAACCCATGTCCATCCCTTATAGTTTAAATATTGTGCTGTCCTTGAAGTTCTTTTTATTTGAAGGATGATTACCTATTTTACTCATTTTAACTTCCGCTTTGCCAAGTAGAGAACTGAATTTATAGTGTTTTCAAGTAATATTTTTTTCTTTTTTTTTTCTTTTTTATTTTGAAGCTCATTAGTTCCGGTGACGATCTTGGCTCCAGGTCAGTTTAATTTTCACAAGGACTTCCTTGAACATCATGCTTGGTGTTTTTTGAGTTTCTGCTATTGATATTGCAAGAGTCGCGGTAGTGAAGTGTGGTGGGACTAACCAATGCTGATATATTTTTAAAGAATATTAGCAAACGAAATTACTAAAATTCTCACTAACTATCCAGCTAAGCTACTGCCGTTTATTTAAATTGCAGGTCGACAGCCGAGCTAATAATATTGAGGAGAAAGTTACAAAATTGGAGGCAGAGCTTAGGAAATATAAGGACCAAATGAACAAGATGAGAGAGGGGCCAGCTAAGAATTCAGTTAAGCAAAAGGCTATGAGGGTTTTAAAGCAGAAGAAAATGTAAGATGGTTTTTATCAAAGTAGAATTTGTCATCATCATTTTTTCACATCAGTCTTGATTTTATCTGTAGCACACACTTGGAAGTTCAAAGCCTGCATTCTAGCTTCTATGCCTCCACTTTTCAGGGTCTGGTACAAATTATTCAAAATCTTAAATGAAACAATAAAATAAGCTCTTAGATTCATCACTTTATCTTCCAAAACCTGATAGGAATCTGGTTATAGGGACCCTTCACCACTGCAACCTACTATTGCATAGGGGCCGTTCAAGTATGACGTAAGCAGATTTAAAGAAATAATTACTGCTAACATAACATTAACTACACCCCCCCCCCCTCCCATGTTATCAAAGATAAGCAATGCAAAGACCCCCTTCTCCTCCCTTTAGTGCTTATGTAACACTTGAACAGCACCGTAGCAGGTTAAGCAAAAGTTTAATAAATTGCTTTTACTTTGGTTCTAATTGTATTAATAATAAATTGTGAAGGTGAATTAATGTTAACTTCATTATTATAGGTATGAACAACAGCTTGATAGTCTACGATCTCAGTCTTTCAACATGGAGCAAGCAAACTATGCTACACAGACATTGAAAGACACGCACACCACTATTGCAGCCATGAAGGACGGAGTCACTCAGATGAAAAAGGAATTTAAGAAAATTAATATTGATAATATTGAGGTTTGTATATATTTATACCTACAAGTACAGCACAAAAGATGTCGTAAAAAGCTTTCGTAAATAAAGAAGAAAATTACTGACTACCTAAAGCATACGCGTGCATATTATAGGTGATAATAATATGAGCTAGTAATTATATAAATTGTAATAAAATGAACTTTATGTGATTACTTGATATTGGAAAAAATGTGTAGGTAAAATATGTGCAGGTAAAATTTTTTATAATTGGTATCAATACCTGTGCTAACTGTACCACATCAATATATTTGATATGTCTAGTTCATGGGCTACATGACTTTTGGAAGTCCATGACCGATGGTTTTTTTTTCTTTACGTGCGCAAATTCCCACGGATACCTCCCCACCGGAGCCGGTGGGAGAGGTTATGTCGGACTCGAACCGACTTTTTTAACCGAACCGACGTTTTAACGCACGCCTCCTGTGGGTCGTCTTGGTTGCCGAAGGTGAGGTTGACAGGCATATCCCTCGCAGACCGATGGGTATTTCATAGGTAAGTTTCACGAGCAAACGCGCGCGATCATGACTCGAGAGGCTCCGAATTCCAAATGGCGGCCCCGTGGTAATGTTAACATACAAACATGAGCGTAATATTAAATATTAAGCTTAACTTATATTAAGCTGTTATATTTGTATAATTGTAGGATGTGAATGACGACTTGGCTGACATGTTGGAACAAGCCGATGAGGTGCAGGAGGCGCTCGGCCGCCAGTACGGCATGCCTGAGATCGACGATGATGAGCTAGCTGCTGAGTTGGATGCACTGGGTAAGTCTTTTTTATCTTTCATTATCCTCATAGAGACGTACGGTGGGAGGCAATGGCGGCACACCGGTTATGATGGAGGAACACCGTGCACACCAAAGTGTCTGAGTTTGAGAGGAAGCGAAGAAAGGAGCTCGATGCAAAATGAGACGAGATCAACACTCGTCCACCTGCGGGCAGACATTACAATTACGTCGCAGGTGTTGACTTGCAGCGTATGTGGCCGTACATGCGCTTCAATGATAGGCTATGTAAGACATCTGAGAGCACACCAAGCTCTCATTTTAATCAGAAGCCAGTCTCATTTTAATCAGAAGGCCGAACTCCGTCGGGAGTGAGCAGCAGCAGAGACATATTTTTCTCATTGTATCCGATGCTAAGGTGAACTCGTAGCTTAGGGTCCGTCTTCCGGCTCTTCCTCCTCCACTTCGCACGATCTTGAGTGTCCTTCGTAGCAAGGCAATTAAAGGCTATGTAATGGCACGCACGTCACTCTCTACGACGTCAAGCCAGGACTTCGTGGGCCTACCCCTTCTACCTGAGCTTGGCCGGGGCGCTATTGCCAGGCATTTGTTACCCAAGTAGCCTGACGATTCCCCAATGTTCTTGCATTTTATCTGCAATGTCACGGATTTAATTTTTATTTTTACATAGTACGAATCAAATTCACTTCCAGATGTCTTTATGCTTAGGTCTTCTCGTCTTTTTGATGCGGTGAGATAATATCTTCCGATTGGTTTATATATACATGCGGTGAGTTAGGTCGGGCACTTCTCACTATACTCCCATACCCAAGGGGGCAGTGTCAAACCTGAAGATGGGTAATTGAGACCTGAAATGTCTTGCGTTTTTAGTCGATTTTCGTCCGACATAACCAGCTTTCAGTTTAAGAAACGCCGAACAACCCTAACTGAGCTGGAAAATACTTGAAGGACTCAAGAAGCCATCAAATAGTTTTCATAATAACCTCGTTTTGTGTTCCCGTCGGTGAGTAGGGTAGCCAGAGCTCACTGGACAGTTTTTGTGCTGTCAGTGGGATGACCAAAAGTCCTGTTGTTCTGCTTTGTATTTTATACCGACGACGGCACAGAAACTCTGCGCTTACAGGGTTGGCAGCGCCACGGTAACCACTTTCCATCAGGTTGGCCGTGTGCTTGTCTGCCAGCTAAGTGGTATAAAAAAAATAGGCTATGGCATAAAGAAAAACTTAATTCACTGCTTTACACAGCAATGTTTTTATGTTTCCAGGCGACGAAATAGCTCTGGACGATGACACGTCGTACTTGGACGATGTGGTGAAGGCCCCGGCGGCGCCAGACAAGGAGCCCGGCGCGGACAGCATGCGCAACAAGGACGGAGTGCCCGTGGACGAGTTCGGTTTGCCGCAGGTGCCCAGCGCGGCGCAGACGACGCGCTAGATGTGTATGGGCAGTGACAATAACCGAAGGTAATTTGTTTTTAACCGACTTAAAACAAAGAGGTTATATATTCGATTAATAGTTTTTTTGTCCCTAGATTTCTTGGATATTTAAGTATTCTATGTCTTAACTTAAAATATTGTAAAGCGTCAGTTACTTAGTGGTTAAGGAGTCAGTTCGAGGGATCTCAGGTTCGTTTCCTGACCTTTACTTCCGATGTGTCCACTCCTAGCACAAGCAATTTAGCTAAGCTATTTTTTATGTGTACACTTTTTTGTTACCGAAGCGGTTGGCACCTTGGTACCTATGGTTTTGAAGACACTGATTTCGATGGGTAATTTTTACGTAAACTTACTTCAATATTTCTACCATATCTTAGAGGCATTCAGGGTTGTGAAATTAAAACGGCATTCTGATTGTATGGTTTGAGAATCAAGTATGACCTCCATCTCTTCACTTCTAAGTCTTTTCTAAGAGCAACTGCCGTCTAACCCCACAACCCCGGGAGGAAAGCTTGCACGTAAACCTTCAATTAGTACTGGCCAGCAGGTGAGGTTAACTTATGCCCAATCGGTGGGAGCCCGAAAACACCCGTGTAATGAAGAAATATATTTTTTTCGTTTCAGAATCCACCCACACGAAATCGGCTTACGATAGAAAGGCGAAATTTTACAAAATTTATGGAAAAGTTCAGAAATTACGTACATATACCTATATATATTTAATTCTTAAGATATTTTTAATGATTTGAAATCATTGCATGTGCGACTTATAAAGTTATGTTACAGTCAATGTTGTATTGCTTAGCTTTGAATATGATTCTACTAGCACATTCTTTTTATATTCTGTATAAAATCATTATTCATTCATCCAATTCACTATGAGCGTTGTTTTTATATGTGGTGGCTCTGTGGGTAATTATTTGATAGATTCAAATTTGTAAATGTTATCTTCAAGGTAAGGAAATAAAAATGTGGTACGACCGACAGCGCGAGTGTGACCCTTGGTTTCACGCGTCCATATGCCACGGTGACCACTTTCCATCAGGTGGTCCGTGTGCTTGTCTGACACCTATAAGTGGCATAAGAAATGTAAACAGTTGTATAAAAAGAAAAAAGTATTTACTTCACGAAAATTGTAATCTGTCAAATATGTACTACTGGCCGTTTGGAATTAGAATAAAAACTAAGTTCCTAGTGAGGTAAGGTAACGTCAAGACTACAGACGTGACGTGCGGGACACTGACCATTACGCAGGTTCTATGATTTCAGAATTCATTCTAACATAATATGTTCATCCAAAAAAATTGCTACGAAAACTACCTAACACGCTTAAAGAAGTTTCCACTTCAAAATATTCCGCAGAAATCGTACATGGTCACGTGCTGTTTAATAATATAGCATGAGAACCCCTTTTAGTCGAAATTTGAGCTTGGTTATCATTTTTGATGGTAATCTTTAAATAGTAAGCGAGTAATACTCGATGTGTTCTCTAATATCTACTGTATCGCTATGCACGAGAGCTTCTTTTGCTTTGCCTGTGACCTGTACTCACGAACTTGGATTTTCATTTGATGATGATCTCTAATAAGCTCGACTTATCTAACACAGCAATAACATCGGCTATCACATATAAAAACTATGCACATTTGTGATTTATTGAAACTATGATACTTTTTAATGGTTACTTGTGTCACAGATAACATAATATTAAACCTGTGTTAAATTTTGGAAATCTGCATTTTAATTGTCTTTTGCCAGTGGACCTAAGTAAATATAATAAATAACAATGTAATAGTTGTTTTGTGATTAAAATTTTATTTTTATTTTCTGTAACTATGTTATGTAAATGTAATCTAGATGGTATGATTTTTATAACTTAAGTTGTAATAAACAATATTTTACAATATACACATTTCATTTATGAGAGCACATTAATACTTGCTTGTTCAGAATTGTACAAGGAAATGTAAAAAAGAAAATGATTTCATGTCATTATTGCGTCAAAATTCTACAAGTGCCTAAACAGGTATCTTGGCGTGCACTTGCTCGCCTCTCCTTTTACGGGACCAATTTGGGAACTCGTGGTCCCCATACCCTAAAATGGCCAGAGCGAGATAGCTCTGGGTCGGCTGGGGGTGCGAGGGATATGCCTCTCTCTCCTATGCCAACCTCATACCCCGCCAACCAACAACGACCCAAAGGCGCCGTGCGTTTTAGTCGGTTCGAATTCGAAATAACCTCTCCTACTCCGGCTTTTACTAGCTGCCAATTGATTATTATCCGTACCGAAATAATTAAAAGTATTTAAAGGTTTATAATAATCCAAGTATACGTTATTGTTATTAGCTGTTGGCGCTAATACCAGTGGCGATTATCGATATCGAGTATCGATCAGACCCGCTAGACAAATAGTAATTCGTTGGCCGTGGTATTGCAGAATAGAGAGATGAATATATGGGATTAATACGTATTATGACGTTTATAACCTTATAACTGTCATCAACGTATATCAATCCCATACAACGATAGAATACCGTGGCTATAATAACCTCGTGTTGTGTTCCCTACGGTGAGTAGGGTAACCAGAGCTCACAGGAGAGTTTATGTGCTGTTAGTGAGAAGACCAGAGGCTTGTCCTGCGTTGTCTTCTACACTGACGGCACATAAACTCTGTGCTTACAGGGTCGGCAGCGCGAGTGTGCCTTCTCATGTGTTACACACGTCCATAGGCCACGGTAACCACATTCCATCAGGTGGGCCGTGCGCTTGTCTGCCACCAAAGTGGTATAAAAAAATAAATTTCAGGAACGCCATACTAAAGAATATAAGGTCAGCAGTGCAAGTATGACTCCCCTGGTGTTGCACACGTCCATGGGCTACAATAACTTACCTTCAGGTGGGCCGTGTGCTTGTCTGCCACTTAAGTAGCATAAAAAAAGGTGTAGGTAATAAAACAACCGTATACGTGGAAGGCAAACGATCAACCTTTATTACATAATAATAATTTAATTGAATTATATTACACAGTCAACATTAAAATACTGCTATGTTCAACGCGTTCATTGCTTATGTTTAAAACATTTATGAATACTGCATCACAGTACCAAATCGGTAACGGGCGTGTCCCAGCGCCAGACACAATAAATACTAATAATTATTAATACTTGTCCATGTATTTACAGCTTAACTGATATGTTTCACCACTCAAAACTGTTGTAATAATACCTAACTATGTCGCGAACTCTCTAATTGCACTACCTAGGAATAAATTAACACTCAACATCTTAATCTAGGGCTTCCTGTCCTGTCTTTGGCAAGAAGAAGCACAGAATCGCAGCAACTGTGGAATAAAAAAGATGTTAAAAATTTAATATAAATGCAAGCGTTAACTTAGTTGTTAAGTAGTCGAGAGGTCGCACTTCGGTCCCAGAGTAGGTAAACCGTTATGTTTATAAAACATTATAAAACATATAAAACTTTATAAAAGTATCAAATTATCAGAATTTACGAGAATCAGAATTGTGCACATGTGCTCTATAAGCCGAAGAAACATCTTAGCCGAATTCTGATTCTTATTCTCGTCGTGCTAAATCATAAACGTGGTACGGTACTGTACATACATATAAACACAGTCACTGACTCTTTCCTTTTTCGCACCATTAAGGCCTGGAATTCATTTCTACAGTCCTGGGTACTTTAAGCTGTAATGCTGCTGTAGCTGTAAGCTGGCTTTAAGCCTTCAGCAGAAGTCTAATTGACGTGTCCCATATAAAAAAACTAGCAGAATCAAGACCATGGCATTTTTAACATTTATCATGAAGATACACGATGCATTGCATGAATAGTAAGTATAGGTGTTATATACCCACATATTTTCGGTTCCAAGTACTAGGCGTGCTGTTGCTGTCAAGCGGGCACTGTCATGGTTTGTAGTACTGTCGGATGGAAAACGCGATACTTACAGAAAATTAATGCAGCGAACACAACGATGGGGATGACGCAGTTGATGTCGATGAGGTAGCCGAAGGACAGGTTGCCGATGAGACCGCCGCCTCGACCCGCCGTCAAGGACAGAGCTGCGGCCATTACCCTGAGGGATACACACGTACAATTTTATTATAAACGTGGTTAAGTAGACGACCTTACGATTGATAAGTCCCAAGTTTGAAACTGCTATTGTGAAAGTAGTTGAGAAGTTAGTCTTATGTTTGATGGGCCTCGGGGTTTGAGGCCGGGCCATTACTCTACGACGTGAACCCACTTACCCTGTAGGTACTAGAGTGGAGTAGTAAATTGGTGAAGCAGTCGGCCTTACTATTCGAATTCTGACCCGGGATTACTTTGCCGACGAGAACCACTCATCATCTTAAGCTCTAGGCCCGCTTACTCCATCTACTACTTTAGATTTGACGTACCCAGCTTTCATAAACAGGTTTTCCGTCTGACCTCTGAACTTTCTGGGTTCAGGGGTCTGAACTTTCTGGGTTCAGAGGCAGTCACTGTTATAAAATCATAAGCGAAAAAACCAAAGTGAAGGTCTTCTTTAATGGGGTCCTAAACACTGCTAACTTTAAACTTAAACCTAGTTATCGGTAGCATACACCTATAAGTACCAGAGAGGCAGGTAAAGGTGTTTTAACACTTAAATTTCGTTCTATCTAAATGTATTCATAAAAAAAGAACGTACCTAAGATTTGTCGGGAACAAGTCGACCAGGACGCAGAACACGAGACTGATGGCAAGCGACGTGAGGGCTTCAAAGATGCAAGAGAGTACCAAGTTTTGTATGGAGTTCTGTACGTAGTACAAGCCGATCGTGACGGTGCCAGCGATCGTTAAACTGAAGACTGGAAACGAAATACACATGTTAAGGTTTGTACGTTACTCACTGGTATCGCCGTCTTCTCAATTCTGCTGATTGTTTTAATTCAATCAATTGGCCCACCGAAGTCCACTACTGGACATACTTAGGCACTAGTTAACTTATAGGCACTAGTTAACTTATAGGCAGTAGTTGATTTTTGCACCTACATATAATTATATCCAAGGTGTCTGGGGGCAGCATTTTCCAGTCTAACTGCGGGTTTAGCTGATCGTCGACATTTTCCGTGAAGCTTCTGAGCTCCTGACATATGCCTCTTCCAATGTTGGAAAGCTTTGACCTACTGTTTCCACGCTGGCTCGATGGATTGGTACTATAGACGAAGAATTTTGAGTTTTCCTTCTCTTGCAGTGATTTATCGTCTGCCTCTTACTGCATCATATTCTTTCTCCGTCACCACATAGAGTATTATATAGTGTACAGTACACCCGATGGGGCCTTCTATAGCCCTGGGTCAGTCGGGGTGCGCGAGGGATATGCTAGAGGCTATCTCACCCTCGGCAACAGATGGCCCAAGACGGCCGTGCGGTTTTAGTCGGCCTCGGCGGGGGCTATCGGATTTCCGTTAAAAAAAACACCCTTCGGATGAGATGAACGTGCGAGAAATCCCTACAGAGAGACCCCGGCCGGAGTCGGTGGGAGAGGTTATGTCGGACTCGCACTGACTAAAACGCACGGCGTCTGTGGGTAGTTGTTGGTTGCCGGAGGTGAGGTTGATAGGCATATTCCTTGCACCCCGGTTGACCCAGGGTCAGCTCTCGATCTGGCCTTCCTCGAAACTAGTCCCCGGAAATGGGGAGGCACTGAGAATAGTACTTAGTAATATGTGGCTAGTATTCTTTTTAAAGGAATTATAAAAACGTTACGTTACGTTATAAGAACTGAATGCTCAGTCATCTATAGAATTTCGATTTTCCAAAACGTATCTCAGTAGATTACAGTATTCCCACTGAAAAGGAACTTTGCGGATCCCGTCTTGGATGTTAACTTTTTCTAATTAACAATAATAATACAAGTACTTACTTAAGAAGAATTTCGCTCCAAGTTTGTGTACACACAGAGGCAGCCACAAAGAAGTGGGGATACAAGCCAAACCGACGATTAGAGTGTGCAGATAGACGCTATGGTCGATGGTCTTCTCGCAGTCGAAGGGATCTCCGCTGGCCTCGTCAACGACCACGATACTCGACACGTCGCATACGGAGGCAGAGATGTTGGGGAAACGGCTCTCGAACTCCTCATAACGGTTGAAAAGCTCAGGGAACCAGATCATGAGGGTGTAGTAACTGGAATGGAATAATGTGTAATTTTTGGTGCAGGAATAACTTGTAAAAAAAGGGTAGTGTGGCAAATGCAGAGAGGAGGTGTTGTAATTAGATTTTCCTATGAAAGAACGTACAACACTGTAACGTGATGCATTTAATATAACAATTACGTTTTCAAATACGCAGCTCTTATTATTTAAACATTTTATATATATTTATATATAAACATTTCTTTCTTTATTTTTCAATACAGTATAAAATTGGGTATTTTCCTGTAGTTAAAATAAATTATTAAACCGAGTTTATTAAATAAATAATGGTAAAAGAGCGATAAAAGTTGCGTCTGTTCTTATTTTATCGTTTTTATTTATTTTTAATCATCCACCTAACCTATAATAGTAGATGATTAGATTATTAAATGTTATGACGTCACAATAAATTGTTTACTACAAATTTCCTTATAACTTACTGTTTTGACGTTTAATAAAAAGTAACTAATTTGACTAGTCAGTCAAATACCCAATTGTTATTATCGTCTGAACAGAATTGCTATACTTAAGTTTAACATCTCTTCCAAGGTAGCCCCTAGAAATGGAAGAGAAGAAACGGCGCCACAAACGCTGTGCAACTCCACTCCAGGGGATTTTCCAATACGTCAATTTACAATAAATAATTCCTTAAGAATAAACGTGCACGAATGTATAGGACAAAATTGTCAGCATTTTGCATCGAGAATAGTTACAGTTACTTAGGTTGTCTCCTCTCTGCATTTGCTCTGTGAATTGGTTTATCAAGTTATTGTTTTTTATGATACCGTCCTGGGGACCTGTACCATTGATGTTTAATAGCGTATAAAACTAGGGACACCGAAGATATCGATCTGAGTAAAAGAGAGGAAAAGAATAAGAAATGGAGTTGATAAAACGTCTCTGAAAACCTACTGTTGCTTCAACTGAAAAAGAGAAAACATATACTGATAATGTAAAATTCTGATACCATACCTGGTAGTCAAACCGAATTGGATAAGGCAGGTCAAGATTGTGTATTTGAGGTACGGCGGTCTGCAAAGGGCTTTGGTCTGGACCCAGATTTCACTGAACAATCGTTTAAGGTCCTTGGGTTTACGCATGCTGAGGCTTCGTACAGATTTCACTGAGCTCTGGGACGCCACCGATACGGTACGCACTTTCTCCTTGAGACTCTTGATCTGTGGAATAATATTTACTTTTTATGTTGTGCATTTTTCTTAACGTTACATCTATACTCGTGTTGCAAAGCTGAAGAGTTTGTTTGTTTGCTTAAACGCACTAATCTCAGGAACTACTAGTTCGAATTGAAAAATTATTTGTATGGTGAGTACTCCATTTATTGAAGAAGGCTATAGGAACAAAATCCTAAAAATCTATACTAATATTATAAAAGCGAAAGTAGCTTTTTTTTTTCACAACGTTCCACACAACGCTATCTAGTCCCATTGTAAGCATAGCTTAACTAGCTTGTGTTATGGGATCTAGAATGCGGATAAACATGCTTTTTTTTTTTTTTTACGTGCGCAAAAGCTGCAGCGCGGAGCCGGTGGGAGAGGTTATGTCGGACTCGAACCGACTAAAACGCACGCCGCCTGTGGGTCGCTTTGGTTGCCGAAGGTGAGGTTGACAGGCATATCCCTCGCACCCCGGCCGACCCAGGGCCATCTCTCACGATCTGGCCCTCTTCTCGGGTGTGTGGGGACTACAGAGTCCCCAACTCGTTCCCTGTAAACGGGGAGGCGCGCCAGACGCGCCGCCGCCGCGGCCTGCTTCTGCTAGGGTGACAGGCGGCTCCACCTGTCGCCCCCAGGCCGGCGCTCATGGGGGGCGGAGGTCGTTCATCAACCTCCGACGCCCGAGTTGCCTTCGTACGCGGGCAGCTTGGCTTGCGATCCGTCGTCGCTCCCGCCCCGCCTCCTCCTTCACGAGCATTACTTGCTCGCAGAAGGAGGCGCCGGCCGCCCACGCATCCGCGCAGCGGACCATCGCCGCGAGCAAGGTGGAGAGCGTGAGAACCCTCACTCCCAGGGCCGCCACAAGCTCCCGCCTCGGCGTCTCCCACGCCGGACACTCGGTGAGCGTGTGCGGCCCCGAGTCCTCGCTCGCGTCGCAGTGATGGCACTCGGACGTTGGCTCTTTCTCCATCCGACGCAGATAGGTACTTTCCGAAGCACCCGTGCTCGGTGATCATCTGCGTCAGACGGTACGAGAGGCTGCCGTGTGGCCTCTCTAGCCACTCCCCCATGATGGGTCTTACCGCCGCTACTACGGCGCGCCCTGCGGCTGGTCGCCCAAGTCGTAGCTCCCATTCCGCCACCATTTCCCTGTGGAGCCATGGATGGATCCATGGTGGCAATCCGGCGACGAGACTCGCCGCGTTGAAGGATATCGTGCGGTACCCCCTTATGATGCGGCACGCCAACTTCTGCTGCGGACGCTGCAGCAGGGGCATGTGCCGATCATTCAGGGTGTCCGCCCACACGGGACACCCGTACAGGGCCATGGACCGCACGACACCCGCGTAGAGTTTCCTGCAGGAGTTCTCCGGGCCCCTCAGGTTGGGCAGTAGCCGCGCCAGAGCGTTGACTGTGCCCACCAATTTGGGGCCCAGACTTCGGAAGTGCTTCCCGAAGTCCCACCGGCCGTCGAGCACGAGCCCCAGATATTTCATCTGGGGCTTGATGCCGATGAGAGTGCCTCCCACTGTGAGACTGGAACCAGGTGGTGGCGTGCGCCGAGGTCCATGAAAGAACATGGCCTCGGATTTATGCAAAGCCACCTCAAGGCCCAGCCGCCGGATCCGTTCCACGACTTGAGCAACCGCGGTCGTGGCCCTCAGGGTCGCTTCGCGGTATGTAGCCCCGCGGATAAACATACTTAGATACTTTTTTTTTGTAAATACATACATATTATACATAGAAACACCCAGACCAATGCAAATATACATATTCATGCATACAAATATTTGCACTGAGCGGGAATCGAACCCGCGCCCCCTGCATAGCAGTCGAATGCTCTACTGCTACGCCACGGAGGTTTGTCTGTTTGGTCGTCTGTCGGTTTTCGATGAAGGAAATCGGCTATGTTTGGTCGCGATAACCGATAAGCATCCACGCGGGTAGAGTCACGGGCAGCTAGTAAATAATAAACATAAAAAATGATCTTACCGGGTAATTATCGGGATCATCACCAGTGTTCTGTCTGTAAATATCCTTTAGCACAACGAGCGCATCATCATAATCACCACACTCCATAATGAACTTGGGGCTTTCGGGGAAGGTCAGCAGCCAGAATCCAAGGAGTAGAGAAGGTACTCCGCACGCAGAGACGAACCAATTCCACGAATCATATGAGAATGCACCACTCTCGATACGAATACCAGTGATAGGAATGATACCCCAGGCAATCACTGTGGAAAATACATCAGTCTTATGATAATCATTATGATAAATTACTATTAATACTGTTAAATGATGGAATTTATTGTTACACATATTGAGAACACACCTTACGGCATCCTCAAAGGTTTACTATGTTATTTTTTAATGTTTTTAAATTGATTATTGTTCAAGGTTTAAAGAAACTAAAAATTAATGGGATTTTTTGCAGTATCAATGGTATGGCAGTGTCAGTGGTATGGCAGTGTCAATGGTATGGTAGTGGGTTTGTTACGTCATAAACTTAGTAGAATCGGAACCCTGCTGAACGACGGACTAGACTCTGATAAAGGTGCCACTTGGTGTGAAGGTGGAAGATTAGACGGCTTGACTAAATTAACCGAATCTCGATACATGTGCATCGTAGACACCGACGTGAAAATATCGAATGCAATTGGGATTAAAGTTGAAATGACATTAGGGCCTATTCCGTAACCCTAACTCGGTTGTTGGCTGACAAATGATGTTGAGTGGACTACATACCTTTTATTGTTGCCGTTCTGTCTGAAATAGGTATGGGAAGGATGGGAAGAATTCAACAAAATTTCTTGGGACCATTTTACCTTATATCAACAAAAAAAAATACCGGAATATTGTCCTGACAATAATATTACTTACGTGGTAGTACAATGACTCCTAATGTCCAAAACATTTCCATCCAACACAGGATCTTCTCTCTGTATTTGGTTGCCTGGAATTCACCCAAATAGGGGAAACAGATTCCCATAGCTCCGGCAATTCTGTAAATAAATTATGTTTAATTAGACTACGAAATTTTGAGTTTAGGTGGAATTATACGAATGTCTTACGTTTAAAGTCAGCGAGTATTCCCTAGAAGATGTTTCATAAAAATATTAATGGTCTCTCAAAAGTTTGAAAACTACAAAAATGACGATTGTATCGTTGAGAATATCCAGCTTTCCTTTTTTTCGATCTCCTCAGTATGACAAGAGACATTAAGAAGTTTAAAAGCGTAGACCAATAAATTATTATTTTCTGCTATTACACAAAGGAGAACACGAAACAGAGCTTGCGTCGATATGATTTGACCCATATGCCGATTTATTAAATAAACTACTGCAATTTTAATTTCTACGTTATCCAAGGCAAAAAAGGTTTGATAGAGTTTTCTACATATTTTTTCCTGATAACATAATTTCGCTTGCTGTTAGAATAATTGAT
This sequence comes from Eilema griseolum, assembly GCA_963662185.1. Lineage (NCBI taxonomy): Eukaryota > Metazoa > Arthropoda > Insecta > Lepidoptera > Erebidae > Eilema > Eilema griseolum. The sequence goes on along the minus strand of OY759238.1, from coordinate 9,816,025 downwards.
AAATGTGGGAAACGTGTGGCAATGAATAATTGATACTAGCGTGACGTGCGTAGCGTTATTTGTTGCCTTCATTGTTTCCAACGAAGTAGGAAAAACATTTTCAATAAGGGCTATGAAATAAGCGTCTCTTATGAGCGCAACCGTATTTATTATAGTGAGTCCTTAATATGGAGGTTCACCTAGGAGGTAGGACACGGCGGTATTTTCGCCCAATCGAGCAGTCCAACTGGGGAAGTACCTCCGCCCTACAGAATACCGCGACCATAATAACTTCGTGTTGTGTTCACAGCGGTGAGTAGTGTAGCCAGAGCTCACTGGAGAATTCGTGCTATCATTAAGAAGACTAAAGGCTTGTCCTGCTTTGTCTTCCACCCTGACGGCACAGAAACTCTGTTACAAGGTCGGCAGCGCGGGTTGGCTCCTCTGGTGTTACACCATAGGCCACGGTAACCACTTTCCATCAGGTGGGCCGTGTGCTTGTTTGCCACCTAAGTGGTATAAAAAATAGAGGACATATCTACAATAAAGTGTCTAAAAACCGAGCGAAATACAAGCGGGTGATACTTTATGAATAGATGCAATTTTATTAGAATCTGCTTTTGATTTCTAAATAGCAACTGGACTAAGTAGCTGTTGAGAAGAAAAACAGTATCATAGTTCCGCGATGGGCTTCCAATTTGGAAAGGAAGGCAGAAACTAGTTTAATAAGATATTTTGACACTAATCTGTATATCTGCCTATTGGATCCTTGGGCAGGAAGGAATGGACAGTGGTCCATTTGTAGTTTTTCGCGATACCATTTTTTTTGTTCCGTACAGCCAGTGTGGATGGTACCGTTGGAAGGGGCAGACCTAGGCGCACATACTTGGACCAAATCGGGGAAGTTTATGAAGCGAGAGTAGTAGTAGTAGTTTAAAAGTATCAATTTCCGAGCACTTTTACAGATATAATTTTGGCGCCTTTAACTGACAATTTCTGGTGACTTTGACGTTTCCTGGGTGTTGTCAACTCAATAAATGATAAGTCTACTTTAATATATGTTAAAAAAATATAGAAGATACCACATTTATGGTAGATATTTTGAAGTTGTAATCTCAACTTCGGTTTCGTCCTTATTGCCCCCTACATTCCTATTGACCCCGTTTGACGGTATGTCAGGATCCTAGCAAATGGAGATCAGTGATCTCTGCCTACCCTTATGGGAGACAGGCGCGATTTTATGTATGTACATATTGTACATCCAGTTTAATATTATACATAGATGTCATTGGGATCCACCATAAATATGCGTTTGGGCTTCACCTCACCGGAGCTAACGTTAAGCTGGGTATATAGGATTAAAATCAATTAAAACAAACAAAAACTGGACGGTGTTCCTTTTTTTTTTTTTTATACCACTTAGTTGGCAGACAAGCACACGGCCCACCTGATGGAAAGTGGTTACCGTGACCTATGGACGTCTGTAACACCAGAGGAGTCACAGTCGCGCTGCCAACCCTGTAAGTACAGAGTTTCTGTGCCGTCAGTAGAAGACAAAGCAGGACAAGCCTTTAGTCCCCACTGACAGCACAAATTCTCCAGTGAGCTCTGGCTACCCTACTCACCGCTGGTAACACAACACGAAGTTATTATAGCCGCGGTATTCTGTAGGGCGGAGGTACTACCCCAGTCGGACTGCTCAATCGGGCGGAAATACCGCCGTGTCCTACCTCCTTAAAAATTTCCTTCCATTGGCCCGCGTGGACGAGGAACCAGGTCAGTCCAAGATATCCCTGAGACCCCTACCGGCCTTGGCTACTTTGATTATCAACAATAGCACGTTACAACAAGAAACAGTTTAGGTTATTCGGAGATAATATTACATAAAAACAATGAAACCGCGGTAGTCTAGTGGTATGGGTAATGGACTGCTGAGACGAGATCTCGGGTTCCATCCCAGGTTTTACCATGGCACACACCAATGACTTTTCGAAGCTTTTCGAAGTTATGTGTGTATTTATCGCAGGTTTATAAGTGCCCGGTTAGTGGCAATAGGCTCACCACCTATTACATTGGGACCAAAACATAAATTGGCGAAATATGGGTGCTAGCACTTCTGCCTACCCCTTCGGGGATATAGGCGTGAGTTTATGTATGTTATATGTTGTGAACAATGAATAAATAACAAATACGTTGATCTCAGGGCTTCTTTGTTCGTAGAATCGTTTATATATCAAGTCACGTGTTTATTCACATGGGTATAGTGCAAATAACGAGGCCACCTGGTCTTTGACAGGTCGATCAGGCCTACTAGGGTTTCTAAGGTCAAACTCGTGTCCTCGACAATAATTTCTTATGGAACATGTTGGGGATTTAGCTGATTTCATTTCGTTACAACCGCTCATTAATGTCCAGGAGGTGTAGGTACTTTACGATTTTTACTATATGCAATTAATTAATATAAACTAAAAGTGCTCTAATTCGTGAGTTTTACTAGTAGCTGTAGATAAGTTCCGCTAATTAACATCCTGATTCCCTTCCAACTTCAAATCACTTTGATGGTGTCAAATAGTTTTTACTTATTCAAATGTTACATTTCGACTTACCAAGTTTTAAGTGAACATGACTAATTAGAAACTGACAGGCCTTCTCTTTGGAGTTAGGTGATCAGATGTTAGTCGCTCCCGTAAAATCCAAGAAAAATCAAATCAAGAGAAAGATTAAGAACATGAATCCAAAGTACATATTTGGATGCAAATGGAAATGACGCTGTGAATTAAAATAGGTTAAATACCAAAGATTTTGTCCCCTAACCTCATGACAATGGGGATAATGGGGAAAGGTCATGACGGTATTTTCGTCCACTTGAGCTGTCTGACTGGGAAAGTACCTCCGCCCTACAGAATATCGCGGCCATAATAACCTCGTGTTGTATTCCTGGCTGTGAGTAGGGTAGCCAGGTAGGCTTACTGGAGAGTTTTTGTGCTGAGAGTGGGAAGACCAAAAGTTTGTCTTGCTTTGTCTTCTACACTGACGACACAGAAACTCTCTGAGCTTACAGAGTCGGCAGTGCGAGTGTAAGTCCTCTGGTGTTGGACGCGTCCATAGGTCACGGTAACCACCTTCCATCAGGTGGGCCATGTGCTTGTTTGTTACTTAAGTGGTACCTACAAAAAAAGTAAAAAAAATATTGTAATAAAAATACAAATAATACTTACGAGAAACCATTGACAAATCGACAGGCCATGAATATGGGTAAGATCTGAACGAAGGAGGAGACGATGCCTATAACACCGTCGATCAGGAGGGTTGAGACCAATACAATCTTGCGACCCTTGGTATCTGCCAAGCAGCCCCAGAAATATGAACCGAGCACCATACCTGAGAAGAAAGGCAATATGTTCACAAATTGAGATTTAGTTTCAGTTTCTAGAGGTTTTAATGTAAGGGCCCTTTCCTAAGATCTAATCTATTTTTGTATTCAGTTTCATCAAAATCGCGAAGTTGCGAAGAGCGTGACGTCATAGGTATGAATAATTATTCCCTATTTCATGGTTAAAAATTCAAAAACACCCTACAACAATAGGTACAGAGTTTCAGATATTATCCTTGAAATGACCAACTTTAATTCCCTATTGGTACCACATCAAGCCTTTCTTGCCATAGGTATAAGGTAGCAATATGGTCGTTCCCAAGCCTTAGTTTTTTTTTCTTTTTTTATTTATTGTCCAAATCATTACATAGATACATTCATTTAACAACAACCCGCTAGCGGGAGCGCGAGCGGGAGACTGCACTAGAGCTTGAGAATGACCTTTACACCAAACTTCATCAAAATCGAATTCGTTTTAATAATATTGAGTACCTACGATGTCAGCTAGTCAACGCATGAACAGTAAAAATTACTAGAATTAAAATTCAAATCAAATCAAATCAAATCATGTTTATTTGCATAAGACAGGTACATAGGGTTGGTCAGTAGTTTATATAATTATGTGCAGTGCTCTGCTTATTACCTTTGATAGGTGTGCAAATTTTAATAAGTTAAATTACCATACAATATTAGAATGTCAAAAAAAATAAAATTAAATATTACAGTAAAACAATAATAAGTATAGCATAATTAATAATGTCAAGTAAAACAATTAATGTCAAAATATATGATTGATAAGTATGTCAACAATTAATACCTACGAATAAATATTATAAATTTGACTAAAAAACTATTATATTTCGCTACATTTATCCTCTAAATATTCATGCAATGAATAATAACATTTATGGACCAGGAACTGCTGCAACCTTCTTTTAAAGAGATTTATATTCGGCAGATCTTTTAGCTCTTTAGGTAATTTATTGTAAATATGAGGAGCGATACAAAAAAAACTCCTGTGCATTAAAGCCCTGTGTGTAATTCCATGGGCGTTTAATAGTACAGTTATTACTACTGCAAGAGTGCAGTCTGTTCTTTAATAGGCGCCATTGTGTGCATTGTTCCTTGTACTTCTACATACTCAAGAGGCAGACAGGGTCGTATTAGAAAACCACATCTTGCCACCCAGCAAGCTCTACGTAAGAGGACTACTAATGTTTTAACATAATCACTTTGAAGTAACTTTGAACACGACCCGGAAATAGAAGCGAGAAAGTGTTAGCTACCCATGTATTTAGTCCTGTGGCTTCTTTCAAATTGTAAATTCAAAATTGTGGAAACTTGTACTGTGAAGCTTGTAGAAATCATCGTGTTGAGAAATCCATACCAAAATGAAAAATGTGAAAGTAACTATGTCTGTCTGTCTGTCTGTCTGTTACGCTTACACACTTAAACCACTAAGCCGATGTTTTTGGTACCTACAGAGATAGACAAGTTCCTGTCTATCTGATGAAAAGATATAGGTAAAATGGGGTTCAATGGGTTCAAATAGGGCAGGAAAGCTTGTCATTTTGTATGATAACCTGATGAAATTGGGCACACATAGCTTGAGAAGGACATAGGTTATGTTTGATTGTTATAACCAACATCCACACGGGCAGAGCTGCGGAATTCAAATACAATATTCAAGATATTCTTACCTAACATGGGCGCTGCAGTTAGCCACCCTTTGTCAGCCGACGTCATTCTGAAGTCACATGTTGCTGACGGTAATACGAATGAGACTATCGTGATGCCGATGGCTGTGTTCGCGTAGATCAGGCCGGTAATGGCCAGCAGGCAGAAATGGAAACGGCCGAAACCTTAAAAACAAAAAAAAAAAAAAAAATAATCATATTCTAAAACTAAAAACAAGTAAGAGTATACTCTCGAAGAGAGCGAGCTCGAAAGAGATGACCCTCAGTCGGCCGGGGAGCGAGGGAAATGCCTCCGGCAAGCTACGACCCTCAGACGGCGTGCGCTTTAATCGGTTTAAGTCCAATATTAACTCCGGCGAGGGGGGTATGGAGATGTAAAAGGTAGTCCATAAACTACACAGTCCCAAATTCCCATATTAAGTACAAATTAAGTAGGTACCTACTTCATATGGGTTAGAGAATGCGGATAAACATTCTAAGGAGAAGCTCAACGTAATTTTAATAATATTTACAGACAAATAAAAATATAACGTGAAATTTACATTACATATCTATTTATAAGTATCCTGATGCATACCAAGTATTTTTATACGTTTTTGTTACATTACATTTCCTTATAATTAACTAAATGATGTATACAATCTTGGCAGAGCCTTGCAAAGTCAAGAACGGTTCGATCAATTCGGCTATATTTTTCGTATGTTCTTTAAGTTCCACGTAATGATTTTATGTAAAAAATAAACAAAAAAGTAATGGGAAAAAAAAAGTAACAGAATTCTATATGGGCTAAGCCGCGGGCATCAGCTAGTACCTACCTAACAATGACAACTAGATATAACTAAACTAATTGTTCTCGGCGCTGAGTAGGGTAGCCAGAGCTCGCTGGAGAGTTTTTGTACTGTCAGTGGGAAGACCAAAAGCTTGTCCTGCTTTGTCTTTTACACTGACGGCACATAAACTTTGTGCTTACAGGGTTGGCAGCGCGAGTTCGACTCCCTTGGTGTTTGTCGTTTCGTTTTTAAACGAGCAGAGCATGCTAGGCCACGTGAGTGACCATCAAAACTACTACAGAGTAATCCAATAAAAAATCCATTGACGGAGGTGATGGACTATTGTTTCCAAGCAATTGTCTATCATAGTAAATAGAAACCTAGCACAAGTAGATACCTACACAATTTGTAACTGAATGGATTTTCTAACCGATTGAAAAAGGAAGATTCCATTGCAAATCATTTTATAACCGGATTCTATCGCGGTTGCTACGCAGGAGGCGCGGGTACGATTCCCGCTTAGTGCAAATATTTGCATACATGATATATATATATATATATATATATTTGCATTGGTCTGGATGTTTCTAAATATAATATATGTATGTATTTTGAATATGTAGTATGTATTAATAAATGTATATATTTACAAAAAAAAAGTATCTCAGTATGTTTATCCGCATTCTAGATTCCATAACACAAGCAAGTTAAGCTATGCTTACCATTGGTCTAGATAGTGTTGTGTGGAATGTTGTAAAATACTTATTTATATTTAATCTCATATTGATCAATGTCTCTTCAAGAAGCTTTGCTAGGAAGCAAATACAAGCTGTAGGGAATTCTGTGAATATCTATATTATAACCGACCTTACTTTTAAATTTCGTCGTTTACATGACTTTGATCACATTTCTTAAACAAGATCGAATTTGATGACCCTTATTGAGATGAGACTTAAATTTTTCGCAACCAAAAAAAAAACCGAGGGATAATAAATACACGTAGGTTAAATTACGGAATTACAAAACGTAATTGATTTTGTCCCTTGTATATATTTTGCTACTTACCAAAAGCCAATAAGATGCGTGAAAAAAGAGGAATTTTTTATTACAGATATTTGTAGCTGACGAAGCTTATTAAGACTCAAAATATTTGATAAAAACTAGTCTATTTCACAATTTTAAATCTTAATTTTTAACTAAAATTTTGATATTTTTTAACGTTGTGAATTTATTTTTAAATTTTTCAGTAGTTTCGTGACAATATCGTCATTCATATCTAACAAACATACATAATTGATATTGTTCGCATGCAATTTTATAAGATTTACTGTGAATAGTACATTTAACAATTGAAACAATTTAAAAAATGACTAACACTTTAGTTTTGAATTTGAGGCTGCAGTAGTCTGACTGAGATATAAAACCATTACAAAATCTAGGTTGAACATACACTATATAGGTATTGTTAAAAAAGAAGTAAGTATGCTCACCTGTTGCCGAGATGGCTGCTTCGAAATCAGCTCCATGCTCCAAAAAGTCTAAACCTGTAATAGAAAAAAAACCGAATTAATTCTAAGAAAGCCAAACAGGAAGAATGAAACATGACATATATTTTGTGAAAGAAAACTTAACTGATAAAGCACGCTTAAGTTCCACTGTTGTTATTGTGATATGTATTTCTCTCTTACTCATGTTTTACAGTATTCATTAAAAACATTTTAAACTTTTAACAAATATAAATTAATTCAGCTCAATGTTATTGTTCAACTTCTATCACGAACATCCATTGATAACCAAGATTGACACCAAACTAAATGGCATTTAGTTATGTGCGGTCTCACGAAATAATTAACCCATCTATCGAATAACATGCAATTGTCGACTGAATTGCTGTAGAAATAAAGGCGACAGTAGAATAATGGACTTCGAAATCCTTTAATGGCAATGAATAAGAAAGAGGGTATTTGGACGTTTAAAAAGACAGCGTACAGACTATGGTACAGATGCTACTGTGATAATTCATTTAATACTAAACGATATACTTTAGTACTTCATTTATTTAGGATACGTCAATTTGACTTCACCCCGCAGATGGCATAATCTGAAGGCAAAGTCTCAAGCTGTTTAGAACAAATTATGTAACAGGTCTTGAGTGAGTCGGGAATGATTTTTGAAATCCGCAATCCAGCCGCGATACGTTGTAAAAAGTGTTCAACTGAGTTTTATCTTTGTCTGACAATTTTTTTGTGAGACTTATACCACAGAATAGATAATATTACTACTACTATTTAACATTTTTGTTCCAAATAAGATTTTTTTTATACCACTTAGGTGACAGACAAGCACACGGCCCACCTGATGGAAAGTGGTTACCGTGGCCTATGGACATGTGTAACACCAGAGGAGCCACACTCGCGCTGCCGACCCTGTAAGCACAGAATTTCTGTGCCGTTAGTGTAGAAGACAAAGCAGGACAAGCCTTTAGTCTTCCCACTGACAGCACATATTCTCCAGTGAGCTCTGGCTACCCTACTCACCGCTGGGAACACAACACGAAGTTATTATAACCGCGGTATTCTGTAGGGCGGAGGATCCAGTAGGACTGCTCAATTGGGCGGAAATATCGCCGTGTCCTACCTCCTTTCTTTTTCTTTCTTTTTTATCTACAGTTTTTAACTTTTCTGATCTTTCGCGTAGGTACATAGAAGTTAATAATTTAAAAGGACTGCGCACAGATGCCACTGTGATAGGTCATATGCATAAGTCTGTAGATTTACAATGGACATAATGAATTGGGTATCATAGACAGTTATTGCTTTGCGTAAATACTGAAAATGAAGATGGCGTTCACGCTAATAAGAAAGACAATGAATGTCAGTCAATGACAATGAAATTAAAAAAAGAACACTTATTAGTTGCTTTTCAACATTGAACTATATAACTGAAGAGTAACGTCTAATATTTAAAGGTTAGGAACAGTTTTTTTGTGTAATAAATTTATTATTTATAATAAAAGGCACTATGGTATTTGGGGCAGTCAACGTTTTGTATTACAATAGTGGGTCTTGATGTCAAACAGTAATTTCAGTCATCCAGGCGCGAATTCTTGTTACGTCCAAAACTCGTGCTTTGAAGTTCGGGGTCCGAGGTTGTTTTGGCCTTTGTGGGAGCAACTGACTGCTGTCTGAACTTCCAACTCCGAAAGGACTTCAGGCCGTAGGAAATGACCACATGAAGAGCGGACATAATTTGAAAAATGAAAGGTAAAAATAACCAAAATCAATTTAGCGCGCCAGTGGAAATTTTGTGATTGTTGAATGAATGACTTCTGTTATAATAAGTCTCGATATATATCGTCCAACAAAAATATAGATATCACATTAAAAATAATCCCTACAGCATAAAAATAAACCCTACCCCTACCGCAATGCCTTAAAACAAAGGTCTTTGAACAGTGCGTCCTACATGTTATGACTTACGGTGCTGAAACGAGACACTTACAGTGGGGCTGGTCCATAGCTTAAAAGTCGCGCAGCGGGCTATGGAGTGAGCTATGCTTGGAGTTTCTCTGAAGGATAGAATTCGGAACGAGGTTATCCGACAGAGAACTAAAGTTACCGACATAGGTTACAGAATAAGCAAGTTGAAGTGGCAGTGGGCTGGCCACGTTTGTCGAAGGACCGATGGCCGTTGGAGCAAACGAGTCCTAGATTGGAGACCGCGAGAAGGTAAACGAAAGGTGTCCTTACCTTGCCCCTAGCCGATGGACGGACGACCTGAAAAAGGTGGCTGGGGCAGACTAGATGCGGAAGGTGGAGGATCGGGGAAAATGGCTCACATTGGGGAAGCCCTATGTCCAGCAGTGGACAGCGGTGGGATAATGGATAAAAATAATCCCTAGGTCAAGACAGATCTAGTTTTAAACTATTCCAATGATTGAATTGGTTTTATCGAACACGCTACGACCTACAGAAGCGGATCATAAACATAATAGAACAGCTATTGTTATAAAAACGTAGAAAAAATAGCAGAAACTACTGTCTGCGTTGTAAATATTTGAGTTAAGACAAAAGCGTTCTGACTCGCAAATAATATACGTATTTTCCGACCCTGATTTTAAGCAATAAGCATGGTAAATATTTCGACCATGATATGCGTGACTCCAACAATATATGACGATACCATGACGACTGTTTCTAAAAAGGTGTTTGCAAATAAGGTGTATCTAATCTCTAGACCAACGTAGTGAATATTTTGGTCTTGTCGTTCGCTGGCCCTCGTCAGGGATTATAGGTATGAAATATATGAATATTTCATATATCTATTAGTGAATCTATGAAGATTCACTAATAGATTTTTTTATACGACTTAGGTGGCAGACACGCACACGACTCACGTGATGGGAAGAAGTTACCGTGACCTTTGACCGTGTGCAATACTAGAGGAGTCACACTCGTAAACCCTCTCTGTATATTCAGTGTAGAAGACTGAACTAAAACTGAAACGGTTTTCAACAGAGTTAGATAATAAATACATTTACTCACAGTCACAGTAACATGATGACCGTTATTTCTCAAAGTACTAAGAAACTACTTTTTGGGGGTCAATTTAGTATGATGAGGTGCACTATTAGGTTTGGGTTGATGTCAGTAGTGGGATTCGAAACATGGCAAGTCAATTGTTACCTTTACAGAATAGGTTACTCGACCAGGTCGCGAGGGATATGCCTGCCTGACCCACAGACGGCGGTTCGAGTCCGACTTAACCTCTATTAATTTATTGTTTATTGTACACTTACAAGGCATTTATACAAATAAGTGAAATATTATGTACAAAGGCGAGCTTAACTCAAGGTTGAGTTCACTTCTAGTAAACCCGGCAGTGCACAGAGGAATTGCAATCCAATGAGAGGCAAAGTCTTGTGTACAATAACGTTAAGATTTAATAAGCTTGGGTATACAAAAGGTATAGGTACCCCTGACAAAAGGCACCGGCTCTGGTGGGAGGTGGGAATGGAGTATCCGTGGGGATATTTCACAAGGAAATAATAAACAGTATAGATTACTCCATGTTTGATTATTACACATATTGATTCCCGGTGGAGTAGAATGGGCCACCCCATCTCTGGGGGGTGTCATAGAAGGTGACTAAGATAGGACTGTTCTCCATCTGATAGAAAATATTATACATCTCACCCCTTATTACGAGGAATCTAAATCATAGATGGAATGTGAGTGTTAATCTACCTTTGCTTACCCCAACAGGGTTTTAAGGGCGTGAATGTTTATATGGCATGTCATAGGTGAAGTATGTTGCTTTGATTTTAATTTTGACTTATTTTATTTTTTCAATTTAGATTTTTTTTAATATAGGACTCGTCAAGTATACTTTGCCTCACCTGGTGATAATCTGAAGGCAAAGTCTTAGAAAAGAGTTCTTGTTTTCGACCGAGCAAGCGAAGCGAGCAAAACTCTACGTTTCGACAAGGTAGCCGATTTTGTTTTCGTCCGTATCTATAGATACTCGTACACAAGATGCAAATGTTATGATTATGACTAAACATCTCATTTTATGCAAATTTTTTTTTTTATTCAAAGATCTTATTTCATAACAATATTTTTATGATACATGCGGATATCACGTTTGAGATAAAAAGCTTGTATTATTACACAGTGAAGCCGACAAAGTGGCCAAAATATGGATAACTGGCGTTATTGTTTTGTTACTGATAATGTCAACTTCAAGTGTCTGGGCTAATACGGAAACCATTTTGAAATTGTTATCAGTAATTTAAATATTTGAAGTTAGGTGATAAGATCAATTTAGTTAGTAAACGGTGAAGAACTTTTAGCCGTTTGAGCTTTCAATAATTAAATATTGTACCTGGGATTTAAAACATTATTATACACAAATAGAAGAAAACACAGAAATATAGAAGCGCAAAATATATAAAAAAAAACAAAAACCGCAGCAGGGAGGTCATTACACAACTTGAGTGTGCGTGGGATGAAGTTTCTTTCATACCGCACAGTGCGCACCATCTCAGGTCGCAATGTGTGGGGATGAATTCCCTGCCTATGGCGAGAGGTGCGATGATAGAATGTAGCTACGGGCATCATGTCAAACAATTCATCTGAGCACAAACCATTGTATAGGCGGTAGAACACACACAGTGAGTCAAAATCCCTCCTAAGGCTAAGAGGTTCCACTCTACCTATGAGTATGGGATTGTCAACCAGCCTCAATGCCCGTCTTTGCAACGAGTCGAAGGGGTCAAGCTGGTATGCAGGTGCTCCAGCAAAAAGGTGACAGCAGTACTCCATGTGAGGCCGGACTTGTGCTTTATAAAGAAGGAGTTGCTGCCCCGCAGTGAAATACTGCTTCGCCCTGTTGAGCACTCCGAGCTTTCTTGATGCCAACTTAACCTTGTCCTGCAAATGACTTCGGTATTGGACGTCACTGGAGATATCGACACCAAGGATCCCGATACTCGGGGAGATGGTAAGCGGTGTGCCCAGGAATTGCGGCGCTACAATGAATGGGGTTTTCTTAGCGGTGAATACACATACTTGTGTCTTAGTGGGGTTGAATTGGACTAGGTTTATTCGTCCCCAATCGGATACTCCAGAGAGAGTAGTCTCGATTTCAGACACAAGTTGTTCGCGACTCTTCTCCACCTCGGACTGAGGGATATTTGCACGGCCCGTGTAACACGTGTCCCCGGTACTGTCGTCCGCATAGCAATGAATGGAGCCATCAGACAGCATGTCATTGATATGCAGCAGAAACAGCGTCGGAGACAACACGGAGCCTTGTGGGACACCAGCGTTTATGTTCATGCGGTGCGAGCAGCTGCCGTCGACGACAGCTTGGATGCTTCTGTTGGACAAAAAGCTGGAGATCCATTCGCACAATCCATCGGGGAGTCCATAATATGGCAACTTCGTAAGAAGACCTTTGTGCCAGACCCGATCGAAGGCCTTCGCTATATCGAGGCTGACCGCTAGTACCTCACCGCGACTCTCGATGGCTTGCGCCCACCGGTTTGTGAGATACACAAGAAGGTCACCGGTAGAGCGACAGTGGCGAAAACAGTACTGTCGGTCGCTCAGTAGATCGTTTCCTTCAAGGTACCTCAGGAGCTGTGTATTAATAACACCTTCAATAACCTTCGAGAGAAGGGAGGTTATAGCGATAGGCCTGTAATTGGTCGGATCTGTCTTGTCACCTTTCTTAGGAACAGGGTGCACGAATGCAGTCTTCCACGAGGCCGAGACCTGCTTCGCGGAGTATGAGAGTGCGAAAAGGCGTGTAAGTACAGGGCACAGCTCGGGGGCACAGTGCTTAAGCACCATCGCCGGTATACCGTCCGGCCCACTCGATTCCGAACATCTAGGGACTATCATCGCGCCGGACCACCCGTTGTGTGATTTTAATTTCGGTCATCGAAGCACCACAGCTGGGGATGATGGGTGGTTCGGCGTTCCCGTCGTTCATAGTCGAGTTTGACGCAAAGAGATTACCCAAAAGAACGGCCTTCTCCTTAGCGCCATGGGCCTGACTACCGTCGGATTTTTGCAGCGGCGGAAGGCAAGACTGGCAGAAGTTTCCCTCGGCAGCTTTAGCGAGCGACCAATATGCACGACTGCCAAATGGGTAGCGCGCAAGCCGCTCGTCAATTCGCCAATGAACTCAAACTTTGCTCTAGACGTTGCCTTTTTACTGGACCTTGAACTTGACTTCAACTTTGACTTTGATGGGAACACAACACGAGGTTATTATGGCCGCGGTATTCTGTAAGGCGGAGGTACTTCCCCTGTCGGACTGCTCAATTGAACGGAAATACCGTCATGTCCTACGTCTTAATAATTCTTAGAGTAACGAGTAGCCATACCCACTCTGCTTACTATTTATTCTAAGTGTCACGAGTACTTTATCATTAATACCTATAATTTATCAATATTTCCGAAGTATCAAGCACCTACTCCAGGCTTACTTTACTTGCTAGGTAACAAACCCTTTCTCGCCTGAACTGATTCATATTTTTTTCTATCTTAATCGGTTCATACTTATACTATTTTAGTGATTGAAAACCGTAATTACTTTTCAATTATTATAGTAATTGTGTACATACTGAATTTCTGAGAAATTTCAATCTATAACTCCCTTAAAACATGACCTGTAGAGTATGTACTAAAGTGTACCTTTGTACCTTTTGTTATTATAATAAATTAAAAAAGAACGCCATGATACGTTCATAGGCCACGGTAACCACTTTCCATCAGGTCCGCCGTATGCTTGTCTGTTACCATAGTGGTACAAAGATGATTTAACCTTCGAATTTCACCACTAGTACCAAGCCTATGGGGTTTACTTTTAAAAGGTGAAAAAAGAAACAAATCGAACGCGTAATAGTCCTTATCTGCTAAGATATATTTATGTGTATCAGTATCAGTTAGTTTACAGAAATATCGGCACTTCACAAGATATTTTTGTTAAGTGTCTGTCAGCTAGATAACTGAAAACATTAAGTAACCTTTCTCTACCAAGTAGAATTGTTATTTTTTGTTAAGTAAGTATTACAATGTTGAATAAAAAGTATTTGTTAGTAAACTGATTTTGAATTTTTCGTTTCGTATCGTGATTTTGTATCGTTCGTTTGGTTTTTTGTAAGTATTGTAAATAGTACAATTGCAATAGGAAATTGCGTGAAATACTCAGTTTCAGTCAGATATAAAATAACATCGACAGATTTCGAGACATTTTATTCGTCAGGAATTTATCCACACTAACATTCAACTATTAAAAAGCTATTAAATACATCGACAGATTTCGAGAAATTTTATTCGCCAAGAATTAATCCACACTACCGATAGAGCTATTAAAAAAGATGAATATTAAAAAAAAACGAAAAAGAAATCGAATAATTAAAAATCAGAAACAATTACTCTATTCTGTATTTTTTTAACGTACTAATGAGGTTAGTTAAACAAAACTTATTATTTTAATTCAACTGTTGATGATTGTCGCATTTATCTTATCTACAATGAAAATACAGGTAGCTGTTGACTAGAACTGACATATGATTAATCAATTTTACAACGAATGCGACGGAGGCTTTAATAGTACATACATCAAACTGACATATATAAATATTTGGATGGAGTTTTATCAGTTTGTTGTATGTATATGGCTTTGTAGAGATAAATGTGTGACAGTAAGATGGTCGAATCAATTGCCCTGACATTGTTATAGTCGTATACTCAAGGATACGATTTCGAGACGCGCAGTTTATAATCTACAATAGTTGATTAGTTTATAATTGTTTATTGTGCAACACGAGGATGCAATTGTATGACATTCTGTGAAAAATATCTTTGAGATTAACCGCTTATAACTTAAGGGTAGTTTTGTAAAGATTAAAGCAAAGTATATTTTTAAATATTTTCGTTTGGTATTTTAGGATTTTTTTTCTAACTGTAAGATATTTCCAAAATCTGTGAATGGAATTCAGACTGTCTTCAAAATTATTCATAATAATTATAACGGTTAAGGTACCTGCCCCTACTTCCCCGTTTAAAAAATACATCCTGTAGGTATTTTTTATTCCAATTTAATTAAAATATTTAATTAATTAATATACCGCGGTAGCCTACTGGTATGGGTAACGGACTACTGAGACGAGGTCTCGGGTTCGATCCCAGGTTTTACCATGGCACACACTAATGACTTTTGATGCTTTTCGAAGTTATGTGTGTATTTATCGCAGGTTTATAAATGCTCGGTTAATGGCAATAGGCTCGCCACCTATTACATTGGGACCTAAACATAAACTGGCGAAATATGGGTGCTAGCACCTCTGCCTACCCCTTCGGGGATATAGGCGTGAGTTTATGTTTATGTATTTTATTAATTCCAATGAGGTGCACTAGCTGACGAAGTACGAGTATGTGATGAAAATCAAGCTGTTCAGTCGGTTCATAAAGTATTAAGTTAACGAAGTCAGTCAGATCGTAAACTGATACTCATTAGTTTTTATCCATTTCATTGATATATAACATCTGTGAAATTATTATCTATTGTATTCTACATGTGCTACTTCGATTTAATTACTTGTATCGTTTTCCTCATTATATTTTTAATCATTCTTAATGACACTCGGTAAGTAGTAAAGTAACACCGACAGGTTAAGTCAGTTCGAGTCTATCTACCACATTTTTAGCTATCGCTGGTGTAGGGGGTATGTGGCGAGTGTGGACCCACACGTAGATAATAGGAAATAAATCTTATATTTAAATTCTCGTGTCGCGGTGTTTGTGGTTAAACTCCTCCGAAACGGCTTGACCGATTCTCATGAAATTTTGTGAGCATATTGGGTAGGTCTGAGAATCGGACAACATCTATTTTTCATCCCCCTAAATGATAAGGGTTGTCAACTCTTGACATTATATGGCAAAACAACGTTTGCCGGGTCAACTAGTCTAATATATAAAATTCTCGTGTCACAGTGTTAGTTACCATACTCCTCCAAAACGCCTTGACTGATTTTTATGAAATTTTATATGCATATTCAGTAGGTCTGAGAATCGGCTACTATCTATTTTTCATACCCCAGTGAAAAGTGTCCACCCCTAACATTTTTTTAAAATTCTTATTTTTTTTTTTTATTTTTTTTATGATATAGCATTGGAAAATACATACAACCCTGAACTTGCAACCCTCTACGATCAACCCCTATTTTTCATCGCGATTTTAATTTTTTTTCAATTTTTAATAAATTCCTTTAATTATGATTTACCTCAAATTGATTTAATCGACAAAGGTTTTAAGCTATATATCATGACGCTACTACTTAAGAGAGCGGAGCAGTGACCCTAAATGTTAATAAATACGGCAGATTCCCATACATTATTTGCAAAATCGAGGAAATACGGGCTCAAATAGGTGATATGAGGTTTTAAAATATGCCACGAGCGAAGCTGGGACGGGTCAGCATCAGCAAGTAATAGTATAAAAAAACAATTGAAACTACAAAATAGAACACGCTTGCATAGTAGACCAAATAAAAAATCATTTAAGACTGAATAAAAAAACATTTTATTTTTAACCGACTTCCAAAAAGGAGAAGGATCTCAATTCAATTTTTATCTGTTTTTATAGACACGAAATTATCTTGACACCACGTGTTTATAACAATCATCGTCAATCGCTTTAGCCAAACTGTGTATTTTATTCGTTACTTTGACATACTCAGTGTAATTTAGTTCCCAAAGGTGTATCATTTGTGCACTACAGTCTACAAGATTTTTCTTTGTTCGATCGATCTGCCTTGAATCTGCTCCTACTAAGTACTGATAAACACATAAACAGTTTTTTTACATGATAATGTATGATACAATAACAGGGAAGCCACCACAATTTTAGTCAAACAATGACGCTTTGTAAATACGTCCGTATACAAGTAGCAATAAAGTAATAATTCGTATAAATTAATTCTAAACAATGAAAAGTGCTGAACGAGTTTAAATAATTGTATGACATTACACCAGGACAACAATGTGAAAACACTAATATGGCAATGTCGACATTGTACACGCGTAAAGGTTGTGCCCGTATAAGTAGTGCGCTTGCCATACGAAAAAAAATTAATGGTCTATTATTGTATGCGAGACCTAGGCCTCGAAATAGACATTATTGATAAGCAAATACCTAAATACACATATATTATTTTTTATTTTTAATACAACTTAGGTGGCAGGCAAGCACACGGCCCACCTGATGAAAAGTGGTTACCATGACCTATGAACGTGTGTAACACCAGTAGAGTCAAATCCGTGCTACCGACCCTGTAAGAACAGAGATTTTGTGATGTCAGTATAGAGGATAAAGCAGGACAAGCCTTTGGTCATCCCACTGACAGCACAAAAACTGTCCAGTGAGCTCTGGCTACCCTACTCACCGCCGGGAACACAACACGAAGTTATTATAACAGCGGTATTCTGTAGGGCGGGGGTACTTCCCCAGTCAGACTGCTCAATTGAGCGGAAATACCGCCGTGTCCTACTAAGACTATTAAGATGTACTTTAAAAATAAAGCGGCAAAAAGATGAGGGGTATCACCTTAGATGAATTAATTCATCTAAGGGTATCTATCTATCACACTCATCCTCGGAATAATTATATCAAATCCAATGAAACTAGAAAAAAGTTTTCACTAAATAATAAATTTCAATAAGTAGTTAAGTATATGAATAGTTTTCAACCATTAAACGAAATCTTGCCAGAATGTTTTTTTGGTGGAGATAGTTTTTATTTCGGCAATAACTTCATATCCTTTGTGATTAGTCTTTTAGGCGTATTGTATGTCTCGTATCACTATTATTTTAATTAAGATCCTCTTTGTTTTTTGAAGGAGGTTATCAAGTAATTAATAACAACACGAAAACAAGGCACGGGTAATTTATGAGTCGTTCTGTGGAATTCTTTTTAATTGATGAGATGCCTTGCATTTTATAAATGTGTGGCTCCGTTGGCAATGTTGTCAAAATTTTGGTACTATTTATCTTTTATCTTTTCTGTAGAACTACTTATCTTTTCTGTGGTATGGACCAAATTTTGGATGTCAAATTTAAACAATTTCTAATTTATCATGGTCACTCACATTAGTATTAATGTTATCGGGATGTTAAACCATGTTGCATTGTTCTGAATTTCGAAAATATCGGAAACATCCGAAATCAATTCACTCCTTCAATCAATTCATTCCGAAATAAACTGTGATCATGGTGCTTACACCATGATCACGGAAGATGTAGTTCCTCCGTGATCATGGTGCTTGGAGTAATTATCCCGATAACTTTAATACTAATTTCTAATTAGTTCGTCACGGCTGCATCTAATCTTCGGTTGCATCTGTACTTTAGACTCTGGTCTCTAAAGAACAGATACAACAAGATTAAGTCCGGACTTTATAGTATAAAGTATTTTTATAAAATTTACCCTGGGGTCCACTTTCCTATTCCTCCTTACCATGGTTCAATTAAATTTAGCTTTTTATGGTCATTGCGCATGTATTCAAAAACATGCGCAATAGTTATTGCCCAAACGGAAAACGTGCGCTAAAACCTCGTTCTTCGAATCGGCTTGCACGTGAGGTTGGCTTGAGGCTTAAAGAACTCGATAGTCTAAATAAAACTGTTCCCGGGATGAAAAGTATACTATGAAATGGTTCATCTTCCAATACTAATTTTCATCCGAATCTGTTCGATGGGTTTTATGTATTTGAGTAACACCCAACATCTTCACAAATTTTCTTATTTGTAATATTAGTAGGATATTTGTTATCAGTGTGCTTCGAAATTAGTTTTCTCCAGTAAACCCCAGACGTTCGGCATATTATATCGTGTTGTTTAAACACCACTACCTACTTAAGCCGCCATGACCTGTCACATATCTGGGGAACGATGCGACGCGTCATAAGCTCATCTTTTAATTGCGAAGAGACCGCGAGATTAATTTACTGTCTCCTTGAAATAGATTAATCAGTTTCATGAATGGTCCGAGACGGCATGGGAGCGATACTGTATCCTCTAATAAATTAGCCCAACAGTTAAACAGCCATTGAGCTCAATGTGTACATACGAGATTGTAAATCTACCAGTTAGCGGACTCGATTCTTTTTGATTTGAATGTTTTTTTATATATTTATGTAAATAAAATCTGAGTAGGGATACCGGCGTTTTAACTCATAATACAAGCTATCTAGCATTACTTTGGGGTTCACCCTTGTTTGGTCGAACAACTTTTGATCGAATATCACTTCGACTAATTTCAGTTGCACTAAAATCATTTGACATAATTATTCATTTGACCAAATATTTAATTGGTCGAATTTTATTTCGCAGAATTATTTATTTGAAATAATGTCATTCCACCGAATTTTCATTTGCACTAATGTTATTTAAACTAATGATTCATTAGACTAATAGTGGTTTAGTCGAAAAATCATATCGTATATTTGGTTTATTTTTTTTCATATATTGTTTTTTTCTGGCACTTGGCGGCCGCTGCCGCGGCACGCTCGCTTCGCTCGTTCGCCTCGTGCTTATTATGCTCACAGTTCTAACCTAACCTAACCTAATCCTACCTATCCCTCTGAGAGATTTTCAATTTTACTTGTATTATTTTTCATGTAACATACTCTTTGTAGTTTTCTTACATCAGTGAAATTCGCAGGGTTAGGTTAGGTTAGAACTGTGACCATAATAAGCACGAGGCGAGCGAGCGAAGCGAGAAGAAAGAAAGAGAGAGCAGAAAACTGACACAAATAACATGAATTTTCTTTGGTTCACCCTTGTTTGTTAGAACAACGTTTGATCGAATATTACTAATTCGAACAACGTTTTCTACACTACATTACATTATATCAATTGAGTATTCGATGAAATACATATTATACCAAATGAATATTATATGAAATGAGCATTATAATTTTTGATGAATAGCTCAAACGTTGTTATAGCAAATAAATATTCGATCAAATGAAATTTATGTCAACCGATATTATGCAAAACAATTATTTTCTCAAACGTTGTTCGAATTTGTAACATTCGATCAAAAGTTGTTCGACCAAACAAGGGTGAACCTTACTTTGGGTCTGGTTAGCGTTGCATCGTAGAATGCCGTAGAATATTTATTATTTAACCTATAATAAGTTCTGTGGATTTATATGAAATACCGATTAAGATCGGTTCAGGCGGGATTCGAACCCGTGATCTTTCCCTTACATAAGGAATGCTCTGACCACTGAGCCACCGGACCTCGCCGAAAATAATCCAAAGTTTCCTATATATATCTGTCCTGCAGCGTGCGTCAGTCAATTTCTAGGTAATAGTCTCGCTTCTCGAAATAGAGTAAAATTTGGAAACATTTTTGACGTTCTTCGCAATCTTAACGTTGTTCTTGGTTACTCCAAGGCTTTCATCTAGAACCCCGGGGTCTGCTAATTCCTTCTCCTCGCTTTTGTTCGGTTTATAAAACTTTTCCTGAACTATTTCCGAAAGAAAAATTTGCGTCAGTGTCTCTTCCTTAAATTAGTAGGTGAATACCGTCTTACAGGTGAGGATGCTTTGGGCCATCAAATTCTTGTCCGTGCCCCAAAAACACCTCTTTTTTTTAACGAAGTATACAACGTAATGTTTATGTTAATAAGCTACGTAATTGCTTAACTATTGTAGTTGATATAGCCTTATTTTTTTTAAATAATAAAAAGATCATTAATATTTCAAGGTTTGTGGTATTATGAAAATTTTATTGCTTTGGAATGTCTTAAAAAAGTTAGTTAACGTTTGGTTTTTTTATAAGTATCTCTACTGCTAACATATTCTGTGATATACTTATTGCTCTCTGTATAACTTTGATCCCTCTCTAGTTCTACCCCGTTCAGGTTGATCAAGGTTCATGCGATTAAATTCAGTAAAGGTTTTAGAGCACATATAGAAGATATTTTACATTATATTTATAACTTATTCTGTTATGAATTATTTGTCTGTAAATTGGAGATATTTGAAAAAAAATATAAATTAATAAATATATAAAGTAGAACCAAAGATACAACCAAAAAAAGAATCATATAGTCGACATAAACGCGAGTGGAAGTGCGAATATCAGCTAGTTATTAAAATTCTTATCAACCCCCAACTAAGCCATATGCTTATGCAAGGAGTGGGTTCTCGTGCCACTAATTCTTTAACCACTACTATTCTGAAGCATACATTAATTCAAAGATAAAAAGTAAATAATATATATGAGTGCGTACTTATAAGTTTGACTGTAGCGAAACAAAAAAGAGCTTTCGAGAATTTTAAATTTTTTTCAACATGGTATATCGTACAGAACTCTTATTCTTGTTTCTGTTGTACTGGAAATTTTGTCTACGATAGGCTAGAAAGTGATGTCGTATAAAATGTATGTATAATTTATCATTGTCTTTTATAGCTAAACACGTTTCAAATTACCTACCACATTAGGTATTAAACTTTACATGAAATAATAAGCAAAAATTGAAAAATTGACCAAATAATGCATTAACTTAAGACTATTTGAGTCATTTGTACAAATTATACTGTAGATGGCGTTGGGATCGAGTTAACTCACGCTATGGTTTCGTTATACGGCAACTTTTATATAGAAGTAAAAATAATTTGTTTGTGTGCAACGTCACTGACAATAATTACGCTAAGTCCTTACAGAGTCGAAGTGTATAATTTCACCGCCAGATTCGATTCGTTCAAAAATTGAAAAGATTGTACACCAATTTAAAGTCAACCAATGCGGGTCAAGATGCGACTATAAGTTTTTTTTTGTCTAACTGTACTTTTATAAGCGCGCGAGTCGACAGCAAAAAAATATTAAAAATGCAAACTCGCACGCGCTTGTGAATTCCAGATTAGCGAGTTGATGAATGAACCATCATATTTTTATTTTTTTAACTTTATTACTGTTTTATTTCAATATCCGTTAGTACATGTGTGTTTAGAAACTTCTGGGGGCGACTGTTCTTAAATTCATTTAGTTTAAATTTTTTATACAATGTGTAAACAAATGTACAATAGTGACCAAAATGGTTAGAAAATTATATGTCACCTATTTATTGTAGTTAATTTTAGGACTAAGTCACTTGAGATTGTTAAAGTATAAGTACTTTTGTCAACACCAATAGAATTCTTATCGTCAGTATAGTACTGAAACTGTTATTCAAACACTTCAGATAATATTGTATGCCATGCTGACATAAAATTATATTACCGATGCGGTACTAAATCTCAGATTTTGACTGTATAAAGAAGACTAGATTAGTCTTTAGTCTTCCTCAGATAGTGTCAGATTAGATTTCATTACTTTAAGGGCTTTAAGCTGTGTTGTGCGTGTGTACTCTTGCGATCGCCTGTTTCGTGCCAATAATATTTTCTTCTAACTTTTTTCGATTTCTTTGCACAAAACCATGCAAAAAATCTACACAATTTGCACGACGTACGGGCCCGCATGTACCAAGGGGAATGCCCACTACAACTACAATAGAAAAGATACGTGACTATATAATATGTAAGTATGTATTATAACAACTACGGCCAACCCAGTAAGGTTCAACTTAACCTACGCACGGTAATCAGATCTAGGACAATTTTAGGAAAGTCAAGTTCAATCGGTAAGCATAAGTATATGAAATAAATTATGAAAAGAGAACAACTGAAAGATGCAGTGTATGCAAGTGGAAAGATGTTGCATTCACCTACCCTAATAGGAACGGGCGGTTTTAACAAGGTAGATTTTTATGCCATTTGTGGTAGATCCAGTGGCATAAACCAGAAAATATAGTTTTATAGATGTACCAGAATTTCATGACAAATAGGAAAATAAAATATTGTAAAGTGCAGTACTGTGGAAATTGAATTAAACTATCTGGATATTTTTTAATTTATTTTTCATTCATATCAGTAAACGTACCTACTTAGGAATTATTTAGGGATGCTGACTACATTTTTATTCTCGAATATGTTCAGTATAATGAGCTGCCAAAGTGAAATATTCTTACTATGAATAGTTTTAAAGATATTTGATTTCAAAAAATCAACTTCTCGATATCCGGTTTTATACGCTAAGAACCCCGTGATAGTGCAGGGTACTCGTGGATATTATTATTTCCTTTGAAGACAATAATAATATTTGTTTAATTAAATACCAGAATATATATGAAACTAGTCCGAAGCAATAGCCCGAAACTCCGTCAGCGTGGATATCGGTTATCGCATAGTGTTGTAAATTTTAGCACGAGAGTCGAGGGATAAACGCTGAGTCGTCACACGTTTGAGCGTTGAACGCTCAAGAATCACTACTCGCCTTGCTATTCGACTCGTTACTCGCTTGTTCACTCGTCTCTCTACCCGCATCTTCACTCAACTCTTTGCATTTTCGGTTATGTCAGTTCCTAAGCTTCAATTCATCTTTTTTCATCAGGATATCTTGAAAACATACAAACTTTCATTTCTTATTACCTCTTTTCCTTTAACCTATTTTTGATAAAAGGTAGCCTACGTCCATTTTCAAGCACTAATCCATCTCTGTACTCAGATTTTGTGATTAATCATTGAGTGGTATTTCGCTTATATGTATATAAATTAGGCCAAAGGTGTTTGTAATAACTTGTATTAAATATACCTATGCTTGGTATACCTAAATGTTTGTTACAAATAAACAATATATTCTACAAATTACTATTCTAAAAATAAAATATTCACTATACTTTCTTGTTAGTAATCTGATAAATATGTACCTAATAAAAATAATATGTTCACTTTTTACAACTAATACACTAAATCTAAAATGCGTCACGGAATTCCTCCGCATGGAATTCTTAATTTGAAATGAATATACAACAATATCTATAGAACGAAGGATAAACTGATTGTATGTTAATTTGTAATGGCTACAGCCATCATCAACATCATCACAGAAAAGATGTAATAGAACATATATAAGTAAGTGACATTTCTGAACGTTTATTCCTTGCTTAAAGGATTGGTATTGCCAGTCAACGTGGCAATGCCGTCAGCTTTCCGGCCACCCTCCCGGTTGACATTGATGGGGAAGAATTCTTTGATGTCTGAACCTGCAGGATTGTATAGGTATATTCTGTATTGTTTTTATATGAGAGAAATTCCAAGTACATTATGTAACCAATTAATAAACAGTGACAAAGAATAAAAATATCGGTTTAAGTATCAAATCAAAACCCAACTAGCAACATAGATCCGTAACTCCGAAACAAAAAAAAAATGATAAATCGATACGTATCCATACACAATATCAATTTGTATGGACTTTGCACCCCTTTCAGGCTTGTACGCACGTGCGTGTTATGTCTCCTATAAAGTTGTAATTGTACCTCTATGTGCTCATCGGATTTGACATGATGGCATATGAAAATCATAATTCTTTTTTTAATCGTGTCATGAGATGCTGGTAGACCAATAAGGCTATAACTGTCCATACAGATGGGTGTCAAAAGTTGATTCCAATAACTTGATTCCTGACGGTTTTCTATTGCATAGATGGTTGAAATGTTTAAATTGGATACACAAGATCGAGGTAAGAATTTATTTGCACCGACATACATTTTGAAAATTTTCTCCCTTCGTCACTGTACAGTATACACAGACGTCATTGCATTACTGTCATCAAATTCGACACAGCAATTCGTATTTTGTAAAAATTTTGCACATGAATAGGATTAATTAATTAAGTCATTCACGTCAGTAATTATGAGAAATGCACTGTGAAATTTCAATCCGATGAGGTATTTTGTCGGTGACACCTAATTAGACATACGTTTAATGTAAATCAATTATTTCATAATAATTAGGGGTTCTTTAGTAAAAATTACGCGCTGTTAACATGTTCATAACCTGAATCATTCATCATCATCTTTTTGTTACGCCTGATTGCATACGAAGCTTTCACTTTGAAGTTCAGGATCCGCCTATCACCAACAGTTCCGTTTGGTTTGACTTATAAGGTTTTATAGGAACAACTGACCTCTCAGCCCCATGAGAAATTGTACCTGCTGGTGGGTAGACCTGCTGATATTACCAGCAGGTGTAGGTCCTCATCTAACTGTTACGTTTGCAGATGAAGTTGATTTAGGCAACGATGATCTTGGTATCCACAAACACCCAAAAATTATCTATATTTTTTAAATGTTGTATGTATTCTTTCCTATAAAGAACCCCGTAATATGGGATAATATTAATTATAAGTATTAACTCGACGGTGGGAAAGTGTCCGACATGAGTAGATACTTATTTTTGCTGCGGAATAAGTCTTGATTGTAGAACTATTGTTTGAATATGCCAAGTATGACAATAACTCAAATAAAACCATGTACGCATTCGTTACACCTGCATATCTATCGAGTTAGAGTTAGTTAAAATTCTTGTTCCACATTCTACGTTGTTGAAATTTATATTTATGACATTAGCACATATTTAAAATTAGAACAATACATATTTTTTACATTATTTTTATTTCATTGTTTTAAAATAAAATAAAAAATTCTATAATTTACTGAAGATGACATCCTCTTAGACTTCAAAAAGACCAAAAAATAACCAGAAACGACTGACAGATTTATAATTGAGATATTTTCAAATAATATTATTCTTGTAAAGATTCGTAGTTCATTTACAAGAGCCAGTGAAGAAAGATCAAATAACGAGTAACCTTATACAATAGAACTTAAGTGGCCTCTCTTTTTCAATAATTATTACCGAAACATGTTAGAAGCATAGCTTAACAAATTAATAGAAACTTTTCACTAACTTAAACGAAAATAGAGTCTTTTTATATTAGAAATGTTAATCCGAATTTAAGGAAAAAGTCCTAGGAAAGTGCGTCATCATACCACAATGGCGACCTTTAGATTAAAGACCTCATCAGATGCTTTTCCACGGACCGCTTAAACGACCGGGGACTATAAGAAGATGGAAACAGGTGGTAAAGACTTCCAGGACTATAAGGTGAGACCAAGAAAAGTGGCATTGAACCACTTCTGGCCTGGTTGCATCTAACACAGTTAGTGAAAATTCAGGCCTAAAATTATCCCCAAATATTGAACTTATCTAAGAAGCAGGGACATTCGGACACTTCGTTTGGAATCTGGTCCTTTATAGATTGTAAATAATAGGGTAGAATATGAAGCTATCACTAATATAATAGTGTAAACTGGTGCAGTAAATATTATACATTTATAAATTCATTGTTTCGAG
Organism: Eilema griseolum; assembly: GCA_963662185.1. Lineage (NCBI taxonomy): Eukaryota > Metazoa > Arthropoda > Insecta > Lepidoptera > Erebidae > Eilema > Eilema griseolum. The sequence continues at coordinate 9,789,384 of OY759238.1, read as the reverse complement.
AATGTACTAACATGTTGTCATATTCCTCAAGTGGGTTTTCCGTCTTTTCATTTCATACATACTTCAGATAAGAAACTTGGTGTATACCTAACGTAACTATATTTTCATGATATTAAAATATGTATCGCGAAGTTATACACTTGTCAAAGTAAGATTAGAGAGAGATAATGTTGGATTCGGGAACAGATTTAGCCCGATTAGAATAATGGAAAGGAGGCTTAGGGAGCTACATTGTTGAGTCAGGACTGTCGGGACGTCAGTGAACGTTATAAAGTGTGATAAAACTTTCTGAAATGTAAGGAATTAAGTCTGATAATTTCAGCTTAGGCTTTCTACTGCTTTTTAAGGTGCCGTGATTAACGCGGATTTTTTAAATTTAAGTAATAAGTAAATACATACAAAATATAGGTACCTATTATTTTTTAAGCCCCGGGCGCAAAAACGACGGAGTGTTATTAGTTTGTATTTATTTGTATTTAGCTTTTTTTTGTTTGAAAGGTATATTAGTCGAGAGTGTTCTTAGCTGTTTCAAAAAATTCGGTCCATGTTTGCCATCGCCACAAAATGTCGGAGTACATATTTTTCCAAATTCCCTCAATATGGGTATCAAATCAAGCTTGACGAGCTTGACAGTAGATCGCTTGAATTAAAATATTAATAGGTATATCAAAGTGAAAAGGCTTACCAACACAATTTAATTTTAACTTTTTGGTTGTTTTTTGTAACGGGTTTTTTTAAATCAAACAATAGGCTACCACCCGACATATAGTCGGGCGGTCGGTCTGACACAGATTGACCAGGAAAATTGACACTTATGGATTGTGAGGATGAAAAACATTTGAATATGCAGGGTAGTCCGTCACTGTATTTAGGTACCTAACGGTCTAGGCAGGTGGTGTGCTTATAAGTGGCACGCACTTCCATAGGGGGAAGGGACTCGCCAGTAATGATGACGAACACCTGCTGAGACCAGTATACGCTGAAGAGAGATGAAGTATAATTCTTATTCTTCGTCCTATTGTAAGATTATTTTCCTAAAAAAGTGTCTGATTGACGGAAATAGAATCTTATAAATCGGAAATGGTAAATATCCAGTATGGGATCTGAACCCGCAACTAGGCCTTTTCAGTCTCCTTTCCCTTAGCTCAGTTGGTTAGAGTAATCCTCCAAGAAAACGAACTGATGGGTTCAAGTTTCGTTATGGATGATAATTTTCTGATTTCAATTTCTAGGAAAAGTCGGTATTTGCTCCATTAATGTAATAGAATCGTCTCTATTACGAGGAACCGAGACATAAAGTACGTTAAATTTATAATATTTAATGTTTTCATATTGTTATTATGTTTTCTATTTCCATTCAGCTATTTCAAAGTAAGATATTCATAAATTAGATACAATATTTATGAATATTACATATATAATATTATAATGTAGGTATATGTATTACTACTGTATTAAATACATATATAGGTTAGAAAAATAAAAGCTTTTTCAAATCAATTGAACGTAATGTAAAAATGTTACATATGTGTTCTAACGTAATTATTTGCTAATATCAGTCATAACTGTACTTCGCAAATAGAGACAAAATGAAATTAAGCTCGTTACTTTGTGTAACAAATCTTCCTTCATGACATACATCCGCACATAAAGATTGAGTGATCATTTAGAAGACTACTCTTCTGAAAAATTTAAAACCTATATTTTAACCAAGAAAGTACGACAAGACTAACCTTAGAAAAAACATCTTGGATCCAGAGAAAATAAGGTAGTTAGGACTGTGTCTCATAATCATTGAATAAATATATCATAATCATTGAATAAATTGATCTCGTGAGACACTGAACTGCTTAATTATAAAACAGCTCTTTATAGCGTCACGGACAGGGATAATTAGGCAAGGATCTATGATTATCGGCAGTAAGGATTCGAATTGATTATGTTCTTTTTAAGCATCTGTGAAGAAGGGTTATTTTATTCACGCTGTGTTTTTGATTAATTTAAATGAACAAAACTTAGCTATACGAATATTTATACATACAAAACAGATGCGGATATTTCAATTTCAAATAGGACAGTCATACAAAAAGTATATGATTTATTTATTAGTAACTGCGTAACTGGTATTCATGCGCTTACTTTTAAATATTAATTTAACTATTTTTTTACCAGAATATATATAAATATTTAAAGTATCACCCAAAGACATTGCGACAGATAATTAATTTACTTTATTCAAGGATTTAACCAACAAAAAATGGCTATCGTATCCCAACTTTGTCGTATTGGAACCTGTCATTCGTAGTTAATATTTGAAATGAACTATTCTTAATCATGAAATAATTCATTTAGCTATTTACAGCCGCATAATGTCGCTTGCAAGTGAAGTTATTGTAAAATAATGTCAAAGATGAACAATTAATGTCTGCGCATGAGTGACAGGCGTACAGCAAGAGATTTTAGAAGTATGATGAGTTGCGGACATGGTGATAATGGGCATTGTACTACAATTTCGCGACAAATGTTTGAACACTTGGACGACGACGTTGACATGAAGGTTTTGAAGTCCTCAGGATTGTGACAACTCATTTAAGTATATTCTTAAAAGATTTTTGACAGACATAAAAGTTCCTGTATGACTCATAATAGTTTCTGGGGCTCATAATTTCAATAAATAAATTACTTTTATAATTTTAATGCAGTTTACTCGATAAATATATTTCAACATGATTTTTACGAGTAGGTTTAAATATTAAGTTGTGTAAAAAGTAATTACTTACCCATTTTGGTAATTTCACTTTTCACTTTATACTGAAAGTCCGATATGAAATCACGTTAACGAGATATATTGTGGCCAATTATCACTAACGTATCATCATCACCCTGCGTCCGACACTTAGGGGAGGATGCGCATAGGCCGCGTGTTGTATGCGCACGCGTCGCTTGCCGTCGTCCGTCGCCTCAAGGATGTCGCGTGTTGCCTGCTGAGGCTTCTGTGCGAATGCCGACTCGCTACCGGCGGACGCCTAAGATTCCTTCCACTCGAGATAACGATAAGGTCGCCATCGCTCATCTTGCGTTATCTTGACGGCCGATGACAGTGACCACGATCGATCTGTCTGTACACCAGCGCGGAGCCTGTTGTCAAGCTATATCTGTTTTTGCGCAGGCGTTATGTAAGATCTATCTGCCAATTGCAATTGAAAGTATCATTTTTCAGTAGATTTACAGTTAGTGACTGGTGTATGTACTGTAAAGGTTATTTCTATTTTAGTCTCTTTTTTGAAAAATATTTGTTTGTTAAGGATTAAATAATTGTAGTTTTAAATTTTTTTTTTCAGGTAGGAAAGCACACGCACTTAGCATAATTATGTCCATAGTGTCATAATTCAAGGGTGTGTCGAAATGCTTATGTCAAAATCGACTCAATTCAAACCAGGGTTGTGCTTACAGGGTTGGCAGCGCGAGCGTGACTCCCTTGATGTTGCACATGTCTATAGGACACGGTAACCACTTTCCATCAAGTAGGCCGTGTGCTTATTTACCAACCAAGTAGTATAAAAAAACCAATGACTTTTGGTGATGAACTCATAAAAAATCATGAAGACCAGAACGTAAAAGTTTTTGAATTTTAGCATAAGTCTGTAGTGCTCTAATAGCATATGTGAAGTTTTGAGTGTAATTCCTGAACTGAGAATACTGCATGAAAAATTTCACTAGTAGCTCGGAATCTAGACACGATATCCTCGTTTCTAGAGTCCGAGCTACTAATGAAATGTAAAGATCATGCAGTTGAGACCAGTTCAGACAGGTTCAGGACAGTTCAGGCCAGTTGGCCAGCTTGTAAGTAGCGATATCATTGTCCCAAAATATTCTGATGTTGTATGCAACTTATAGCCATAGTGTGGCGGGAAGAGTCATCAAGTCACGTGACCAAAACACGGTCGAATAAACTCGAGGCACATTGACGCCCTTGTTCTACGACTGCTACGACGGTAAGCGGTTACTGTAGAGTCTCACTCACATACCGAACTAAATAAAACTGCTACTTAAATCAATATTAAGTGAAGTGGGACTTCCCCGACTAAGAGTCAGTGGTGTTGGAAAAAGCATGGCTTTATTACTAATTCTATACATGTGAAAGTTTGTTAAAAATGATTGGATATTTGTTACTCAATTATGTCTTAAGTCTGAACGAATCTGGCTGAAATTTAGTACAGAAATTACCACTTGTCTAGAGAGGCTGATCTAGTCATAAATCGAGAATCTGGAATGAGTATCGTTCTGGAATATGAGCTTTACGATACGATACTACGATACGAAACTTAGGTTTGTCAATAATAATCTTCCATCCAAAGGAGAGATTTTATGTTTCAAAACAATTTTAAATGTATATATATAAATATAGTAGGTATCTCTAGCAGCTTTTCTATTCCCAATAGATGTTCTTATTAACTGCGGATTACTCCAGTTGATTGTGATTCTTCAAGGGTACTGGAGGTTGGCCTCCCGAGGGGCGGGAGTGAAATAGGTACGGAATAATAAGCTGTTTTATAAGGCGATTAGTTTGATTTGTTTATGTTTAAAATAAGAAAGTGGCTTTATTTATACATTCGATATAACAAATTCTTGTTTAGTAAAATTATTATTGTTTTAGAGAGTTTTGATAACCTGCGTAGTGTAGCTTAGCAGTAAAGCGTTCGACTGGGCATCAGAGATCTCAGCTTCAATTAATATGCCTAGTACATTTTTTTTTTATTTCAACTTATTGCACAAAAACACAATGATTGTACAAAAGCGGACTTAATGCCAAGGCATTTTCTGCCAGTCAACTTTGTTTAATATTTGTGACTTGTGTCTCTATCATCATCATTGTCATGGCAACATTAGTCTTGGTTACATCTGAAGATTGTACTTTGGAATTCCTACCAACTATCACCTGACTTTCCTATACCGGGAGGAAAACCTGCTCCAGAGTCTCGTTCGGCAATCATCAGGTTCACCCGGCATGCAGGTGAGGTTTTGGTGGGGCCCCAAAGCACCCCTAGTGTTTCATATTTTTATTGGAAAAGACATAAAACGTAGTAATGCCTAAACCAAAACAATAATTGCGCAGAACGGAAACAGCTTTGACTCGAATGCTATACCGCTACGCCACAGAGGTCAATTTTGTAGAAGCTTGGCTAGTTACAGGCTTCGAACTGGTACAGAGTCTACAGCGCCATGCTACGGTGACTGGGCCTTTATTCTGATTGAAATTGAAAATCGAAAAATCGTCTACTCCAGCTACGAATGCGATTAAAACTCATTGTCGAGCAGAATTGACATGTTAATAATTGTTTCTGCAAAACCCACACTTATATATATATCCACGGTAACCGCTTCCCATCAGGTGGGCCGTGTATATATATATATATATATATATATATATATATATATATTGGCAGACAAGTACACGGCCCACCTGATGGGAAGCGGTTACCGTGGCCTATGGACGTATGCAACACCAGGAGTGTCACACTCGCGCTGCCGACCATGAAGAAACCTTCTGATGCCACTCTTGAAGAACCCCATATTGTAGGCGCTTGGGAAAACCGCAGCAGGGAGGTCATTCCACAGCTTGAGTGTGCGTGGGATGAAGTTTCTTTCATACCACACAGTGCGCGCCGTCTCAGGTCGGAATGTGTGAAGATGAATTCCTTGCCAATGGCGAGAGGTGCGATGATAGAATGTAGCTACGGGCATCATGTCAAACAATTCATCTGAGCACAATCCATTGTCTAGGCGGTAGAACACACACAGTGAGGCAAAATCCTTCCTAAGGCTAAGAAGTTCCACTCTACCTATGAGTATGGGATTGTCAACCAGCCTCAATGCCCGTCTTTGCACTGAGTCGAAGGGGTCAAGCTGGTATGCAGGTGCTCCAGCAAAAAGGAGGTTTAAATTGCTTTTGTAGTGTATAATTTCAATCGATTAATATAGGAAAAAGTAAAACGACTCAGTCGGGACTTGAACCCGGACCAATTTGAATGTTAGGTATGTGTTTTATATTTTTATATTCCTTTTCCAGTGGGTTGTTTGATGTTTATACTTGGTACGATCCTGGTATACATCTTTTGAGGTGGGTATGACGGATTCAAACCGACTAAAATTGAAGTATTTTGAAAATGTACAATTTCTATTTTCGTTAGTAAGCTCAAAAATGAATGGGATCTTTGACGATTTTCAACAAAATCTCTTTTGTAAATAGTCTACCTGATAAATACTATTCGCCCAAATGTAAGTTCAATGGACTACTAATTTTTGCATATTCTACACAACTATATCTAGACCCAATGTAAGCACAGCTTAACTAGTTTATGATAGATTATCATAAACTAGTTAAACATCATAGAATGCGGATAAGCATTCGCCAGTAAATCCAATAAGCGTTTATACAGAAAGTTTAACGAATAAATTTCATTCATTCTTACCGTACAAGATGTTGTTTTCATTAAGTTCGTCGTCATCATTATGAAGAATCTTCTCTAGTGGTGGAGGAAATGTTTTTGGTACCTCCAAATGTTGCAAACGAGAAAATCTGAGCGCTTTTGGACGCCCCGTCGTCGATTGGTTTCCGCCAACACCCGCATCATTTTTTGTTTCAATAGCTTCATTTCTTGAGTTTCCGCCTTGATTTGCTTGATTTCTTCCAGCATTATCACCTTCAGAATGTTCTGGTGTGTCTTTAAAAAAAAAAAAAAAGTTATAATTGTCTGCGCTAAAACCGGTTGAAATCATGAGAAGTTGCCAGTAAAAGGAAATTTTAAATTATTGTGTAAAAAGAAAAGTGGAATAGTCTGTTTGTCGTGTCGTCGTCGTGCTGCTCATTCCTACTGAGAAAAGTTCGCTACAGAATTTTCTATGGTTTTTATCATTGTATTTGTTCGTGCAAAGTCATAGTGGCCTGTTAGTAAATAAAATAAGTTTGAAAGTATGTGTATCAAACCTTAACCTATAGGAATCACATAATATTAGTTTGTATGCATTTAGTGTAGTGTAGTGTATTCGACTTGAGTAAGGGTAACGCAAGGTTTCGCGTCGCTCGATCAAGTGTGTCTGCCGTACCATATTTGGTCACTGGGTTTCGATCAGCAAACAGAATAACTTCGACTAAAACGATGAATGAAAAATCCAGTCTCAATTAATTTCTCCATTTTCTTTCCTATCGAGAATCGAGCTGTCAACCCTATATGGTCCTAGCAAGTCCGTCTTGAACGAAACAGTCTAATTGAGCCGGTGGGAGAGGTTATGTCGGACTCGAAACGACTAAAACACACGACACCTGTGGGTCGTTTTTGGTTGCCTAAGGTGAGGTTAACAGGCATATCCCTGGAACCTCGGCTGACCCAGGGCCATGTCTCTTCAGGTCTGTCAGGTTGATCTGGCCCTCCTCGAGTGTGGGGACCACAGAGTCAACAACTCGTCCCCGGAAACAGCCGCCGTGGCCTGCTTCTGCCAGGGTGATAGGCGGCTCCACCCGTCACCCTCAGGCCTGCATGGAGTACGGAGGTCATTTATCGACCTTAGATAATATATATATGTATATATAAACACTATACATAGACGCAGTGTGTGGTTACTACTTCGGCATAAGTTGACATGTGCATACATCCCATGACATGCACACATTGACGCTGTATTTGTAATGCATTTGTTTCTATAGCGTAAATAGTGTAAGGATGTAGCACTTTTAATACTTGTCGCACGATAGAAATATTTTTTACACTTACGTGAGTAAAAAGATGTGCCTTGGAGCAGGCAAACTGGAGATTACCAGGGTAGACATATACTTGACATAGGCAATTTGCGGCGATTTACTGCAGAATTCATCAAAGAGAAGAAGAAGATTACCATGGCATTTAGGATGATACCTAGTAGTGACAACGGGGTCTCTATAACCCAATTTCCCCTGACTTCTTTTTGCAGGAACAACGATAGGTAGGTTCAAACCAATGAATCGCATGGTGCGGCACACACTGGATCGAGGTAAATTTTTCCGTCAGGTTTATTGTGAAAATTTTCATCCTTCGCCACTGATACCTAGTCAATATTTTTATACTTCACATAGGCTTTCCATCAAACGACAAGAAGTTGATTAGACGAGCGAGATATTAAAACAAAACCAAACACCTAATGGCAAGCACAACAAAAGAGACCACCTCACAATAATACATGAATGTATTATTTACTTACAGTGGAATTTAGTGGCATTCGTTAACAGCCCATCGACTTCCTAACTTTTCAATCGTAAACACATTTTGGTAATCTGAACACATTTATCGTTACACAACTATGGCCTTTAAGGTCACATTCTTGCATTCTGTTGGAACACTGTCGGCCCGCCAATAATAAACATAAATCTTTCGCGTGATCGAAAAGGTTTTCCTTGCATATTATTATTAGAGAATACTTTTTACAAGATTTAACTTGAATTTAAATTACCTCTACTTCCATCGTTCGCGTGTTTGCGATTTGTATGTCAGTTTCGTAATACATATAACCACGCCTTTATCCCTGGAGGGTTAGACAGAGGTGAATCCACACCCACATCTCACCAGTAATTGTATTCGGTCCCACGTAATAGAGGGTGAGTCTATTGCCGTATTCCGGGCACTATTGTTGACACGAGCCATGCATCTGAGGCTGAGTCTGGGCTGTATATATCTGTCTGATGTTAAACAGCCCTATCCCTTAGTCGCCTTGTACGACACCGCAAGGGAAGAGATGGGATGATCCTAATTCTATTTTGCCGGAAACCACGCGTAATAGTTTGTATAAATTAAATCATGATAGTGAAATTTGATCAACATCCCGTTGTTCTAACGATTTACAATTTTGAAAGTATATGAAATTAATTTGACAAATCAAGGTAATCTGATGCTACAGCCAGAATGTGGAGAGTGAGAATTTTTAATGGCTACTAGTAAACGCTTCAATTTAGGAAGTACTTTAAAGAATCCTATATGTACTAATTACTGATATTATCATATTAACAATTACATGCTTACCTATAGTTGAAATTAATTATTTAATTGCGGATAATAACATTGTAATATTCATTTTAGGAATGATAATAACAGAGCAGTAAACCTTCTTTTATTAATTGATTTTTAGTAACAAATCCAAGTACAAATGTAAATTATTTCACAAACAACAAAGTATGACGTCATAATTTCATACAGGGATCCAAAGAACTTATCATTTTGATGTTCAATAAAAATACTAACTTGACGATCAAGTACTCAGTTGTATTTCTACATTGGTTATGAAATTTATTTAACACAATTGGAATATATCATTGCCAAGACTGGTCTAATAATGACAAGTTTGGTGAAAGTAGGTGGAGGTTACAAGGATGGGACACGCTCCTAGGAGTTTGATAGATCGCTGACTGTCCTCGATAGAGCATCAGGTTAAGGTCACATCATTACAACATTGTTCTCGGCGCTAAATAATGATAAATTGTAATTATGATAATTATTTGTTGTGGTTCTAGACTAAGTATAAAGGGCCACGTTTCTCTTACCGTAAGTTTATAGGTAAAAGCACCAAATAGTATCCACTATGGTGGTGGCCAATTGTGCCAACTTTCGAAAAAAACCCTTTATTTTATGAAAAATGACTATTATGCTTTTTTTTATACCACTTAGGTGGCAGACAAGCACACGGCACCACTCGATGGAAAGTGGTTACGGTGGCCTATGGACGTGTGCAAAACCAAAGGGGTCACACTTGCGCTGCCAACCCTGTAAGCACAGAGACTTTCTGTGCCGTCAACGTAAAAGACAAAGCAGGACAAGCTTTTGATCTTCCCACTGACAGTACAAAAACTCTCCAGTGAGCTCTGGCTACCCTACTCACCGCCGGGAACACAACACGAGGTTATTAAGGCCGCGGTATTCTGTAGGGCAGAGGTACTTCCCTAGTCGGACTGCTCAATTGGGCGGAAATTCCGTCGTGTCCTACCTCCTCAAAATTTGCTTATATGACTATTGATTTAAAAGACGCCTAATGGCATCTGTACCACATGTTTTCAATCAGCGCCAGTTGTTTTTTAAGATTTGTGTTAAGGATACTGATTTTTAATAGATGTGATATTATTAGTGTGCTATCTCATCCTCAAATTGGTATACATAATTTTATAACTACCCACATGTGATATATGTTTGAGTGTCGCAATGCTTGTAAAGGAATGTTCTTAAATGTCATTGTAAACCTTTCAGGTCAGGTCAGATAACAAATAAAAAATAACGTGGAAAAGTACAAGTGAGTTCTCAACATGTGGAACAACAAATTCCACCAAGTGCCATCACTTACTAGATGCTCTCGACAGGTTGCAGTGACGTGCGGTCCGCATTATTGGGAATTCTGAGGTCACGAACACCCTAGACGCCTTTGCAGATGCGTTGAAATGTTGCGTCCTTGGCAGTATTTTACCGTCTGTACCATGGTGAATGTTCTGATGAGCTCTTCCAATTAGTCCCACCCTCTCATTTTCTACTCAGGGCAACACGTGCAGGGCTTAGATGTCACCCGCAAACGGTGCAGAGTATCCGATCAAGCACCTAGCGGTTCGGTGACTCTTTCCTTTGCCGCACCATTAAGGCCCGGAACTCATTACCAGCTCACGTGTTTCCTTCCTCCTACAGTCCCGGGTCCCGGTCGCGTGAAAAAGCATATGATGAGGCCGTCAAGCTGAGTGTCACCATTGTACAAGTAATGGTGACCCTCTTTTCTGCGACTTTGCCTTCAGCTTACCATCAGGCAAGGCGAAGTCTAAGGACATATCCTAAATTAAAAATAACCAATCAACAGTATAAATAGGTGTCACGGAAAATATCAAAGTTCACCAACCTGCAGTTAGACTGGAAAAACGGACCCTAGAGTATGACGTTTGTACGTCATACTCTAGGGTCCGCTTTTCTTTGGAAAGCTTTTGCTTTGGATGGGACTGGGATTACCGCTAGGATGAAGGATGAAGGAAGGTATGTATGAACACCATAATCATACAGGCGTGAAGATAATTATTAGGTAATAAACATGCCACGTAATGCAGATTGTAGGGTCGGCCGCGGCGCGCATCGAATACTAAAATCGATTAAGGAAACAACAATATTTATGCAAAGGCCTCGACCTCTTTATATGTTACGAAACATTTTTTCCACTTATTTTGTTGAATAGTTCCAAAATTTTAAGGGTAACTTATACATAACATAACATAAACACACGCCTATACTCCGAAGGGGAAGGCATAGGTGCTAGCACCCACATTTCGCCAGTTTATGTTTAGGTCCTAATGTAATAGGTGACGAGCCTATTGTCATTAACCGGGCACTTATAAACCTGCGATAAATACACACATAACTTCGAAAAGCATCGAAAAGTCATTGGTGTGTACCATTGTAAAACCTGGGATCGAATCCGAGACCTCGTCTCAGCAGTCCATTACCCATACCACTAGGCTACCGCGGTAACTTATACAATGGTGTCGATTTTACTGCTACGCAACTGGCAATTACGTCAATCCCGACATGTCTGCCCGTTAGAATTGACTTGCAGTCGTGCACAATACTCTCCACGCACAGACACAGACACAAATTTCATTGGTGATGTGGTGGGACTGTGGTTATAGACATTCTACATGCCTGAGCCTCACCGCCATGGCTTGGCACCGCATTTTTATTTTTGGAAGTATATCTGAAATCCAAATCTATTAAGATAGGAAAAAAATTGAATCAGTTTAAATGTGCCGGTAATTCGAACCCGCAGTCTTTCCCTTACAGGGGGAATGCTTTGACCACTAAGCCACCGAACCTCGCCTGAAATCATCCAAATCTGCCTATATATGTCTGTCTTACGGTGATGGTAGGAGCCATGTACCGATACTCGTACGGACTATCCGCACCAATGAATGATTTTATAATAATTTTTAAACATTGATTTTTGATACTATATCTCATACACCGATATCACCGGTGACCGCGGGGTGCGCCCTTGGTTCGGGCGCGAGTGCGCGGAAGCTGTTGAACAAAAACAGTCTGCGTACCGCGCTTGGGTAAGGGCGCGCGCCACGCGCCATCCCAATCTGGGCCACTTCAAGGCGGCGTACAACAGAGCCACAAAGGTCTATAGAGGGGCCTACGTCAGAGCGGATGCCCTGCGTATAGCGCGGCTTGGTCAAGAGCTAGTGAGGCATCCCACGGGAAGCCGTGGCTACTGGCGACTGGCTAAAGCCGTGCAAGCCAACTTCTGTCAGCCTTCGCTGCCTCTGCTGCGTAACCCTGATGGATCCCTGGCCCATGAGCCGCAAGAAAAGGCAAATCTGCTGGCTAATCTCTTTGCGGCCAACTCCCGAATCGATGATTGTGGTACGCAGCCACCGACACTACCCGACAGTGACCACGCGATGCCTGATATCCATATCAGGCAACGCGATGTCCGTGCAGTGCTGCAATCACTCGATGTCCGGAAAGCCAGTGGTCCGGATGGTATTTCAGCGGTAGTTTTGCAAAAATGTGCAGCGGAGTTGTCTCCAATGCTTACGCGCCTGTACCGGCTGTCCTACAGTTCGGGTACAGTGCCTTTGCCTTGGAAAGAGGCGAATGTTCAGCCGATTCCCAAGAAGGGGGATCGCTCGGAGCCAGCCAACTATCGACCCATAGCCGTCACCTCAGTGCTGTGCAAAGTGTTCGAGCACATAATTAACATAATTAACAAGCACGGCGAGTCGCTGGCAATTAGTCTTGACATCGCCAAAGCTTTCGATAGAGTCTGGCACAAATCGCTTCTATCCAAGCTACCTGCCTTTAGTCTGCCTTCTAGGCTGTGCAACTGGGTTGCTAGCTTCCTGCAGGGGCGCCGTATTCGCGTCCTTTGTGACGGACGAGCTTCGGAGTTTCTGCAGGTAAATGCTGGCGTGCCCCAGGAGTCCGTCTTATCACCCACTCTCTTTCTTCTGCATATCAACGACATGCGGTCTACCGGCAATGTTCATTGTTATGCAGACGATAGCACTTTACATGGGAGTAATCATGGACATCCTGCGGCCAAGCAGTCAGATATCGCAGAGAAAAGGCAGCTTCTTGTCACTGAGCTTGACGGGATCCTGAATCACATTTCTCAATGGGGCTCTGAGAACCTGGTTGAGTTCAATGCCAAGAAGACGCAGGCATGTGCGTTTACAGCAAAAGTATCTTCTTTCCTTCCCCTCCCCACTCTTCAGAGCACGCCACTGCCACTGCAGGACAATCTCAATATCCTAGGTATGGATGTTCACTGCAACCTGAATAACAAAAATTACATCGAAAGTATCATCAAAACAGCCTCACGAAAACTCGGAGTCCTGAACAGAGTGAGACGATTTTTCACGCCGGAGCAGCGGTGTCTTCTATACAAGACACAAATTCGCTCCTGTGTGGAATACTGCTCGCATCTCTGGGATGGTTCAGCAAAGTACTTACTAGATGCTCTCGACAGGTTGCAGCGACGTGCGGTCCGCATCATTGGGAATCCCGAGGTCACGAACACCCTAGAACCTTTACAGATGCGTAGAGATGTTGCGTCCATGGCTGTATTTTACCGTCTGTACCATGGGGAGTGTTCTGATGAGCTCTTCCAATTAGTCCCACCCTCCCCTTTCCTACACAGGACACCACGTGCAGGTCTTAGATGTCATCCGCACACGGTGCAAAACATCCGATCAAGAACCAAGCGGTTCGGAGACTCTTTCCTCTGTCGCACCATTAAGGCCTGGAATTAATTACCAGCTCATGTGTTTCCTTCTTCCTACAGTCCCGGGTCCTTTACGCGGGGCGTGAAAAAGCATATGATGAGGCCGTCAAGCTGAGTGTCACCATTGTCACACGGTATGTGTAAGTAATGGTGAGCCTCTTTTCTGGGACTTTGCCTTCAGCTTACCATCAGGCAAGGCGAAGTCCAATTGACGTGTCATATATAAAAAAAAAAAACTCCATACAGATCTGTCTGAAATTATTTTTTACTTTTCGCTGCATTTTTTCTAGAAATTGGTTTATTTCCTTTTTGTTAAAAAATAGTTGTTATACCTAGTTCAAATTTAATCTGATGCTCAATGGAGAGAGAGAGAGAGAGAGTATTGAAATTCAAATAAAAACACAATGCACAACAGAATCAGCACCATAATTGTAATTCATGTTCTCTTATTTTGGAGCTTATCCAGTTAAGGCGTGTTACACGATAGTCAAATCGGTTATTGCTTCTCGCGTGATTTTGGGATTTAAAATAATTTCATTCACATCCAATCAAGCATTTAGCAGCTCGCGTGCCAATCGCGAGTAATAAAATAATTATACGTCAGAACTCGCATAAATCAAGATACTAGCTATACCTCTCACTACCAGTGTTCCGTAAGACTCGGTGTTGGGGTACTCCTGGGGAACATCGACTACGCCTCGGTGCTTCGCAATGATCTACGGTACTGCGAGGTAGCAATGAAGTTCACGGCTGGATTTGCTCAAATTGTTAAACGTATTTGGCATACGGGCATCGAGGTGGTCTTGCATAAATCAGAGGTCCTATAGTTTTTCCATGGATCCCGTGATCAACCAGCTGCGTGAACCAGCTTAGTCGTAGGATATTTACGTACGCCGTCAAACTTTCGATGAAATATCAAGGCCTTGAACTCAATAGGCAGTGGGACCTCGGATGGTCTGTCTGGCTCCTAAGCTCCCATGCCGCAGAAAGCGCAGCGAGTGGTGGAGATCGCTGAACGATATTCGTCCTCCATGAACATAGGCTTTACCCAATTCGGCATATCCCATCGCACCTAACAGGAAGTGCGTTGTGTCTCTTAGTTATTATCACTGATCAATAAACCTTATAAAACTGTTCCAGTTTTCCATATTTCTTGATATATTCTTTAGTTCCTGCTTATGCCCATTTCTATTCGTGGTGTGGTTCATTTAATTGGAATTTTATTGAGGAAGCATTCAATGTATTGTAGTGTCTCACAATAATTTCCAAATAGGTATTTCCAGGTAACTAGTTTGTGTTTTCCTCATCAGCGTATTCACTTTTTAGGGTTCCGTGTCTAAAGAGGATAAAGCAGAAAATCAATCTGTCAATCTGTCTGTAAAGACCTTTTCCTCAGGATCAGAAGCAGAAAAATCTAACTTCTAAGTAGATGCTATCAAAAGATATAGCTGTTTATGTAGCATAAATTCGTTTCTCAAGCCAGTTAAGCACGGAACCCTCAAAGCGCAAGACCGACTCGCACTTGCCCGGCGTTTTTTTTATAAACAACCGATAGTTAACAATTAATAAGGATATGATATTTTCTTTTACATCAAGCAGTGTGTGCAATTTTTTTTATGAACACATCATATGCAGTGTCATAATAATATGTTTCGCTGAATATAAACTCTTATTTTGATGTCAAATATCTGCAAAATTTCTACAATGCCATGACACATGACCTTGCAAAGTTAACGTCGAACGGCGTTCTTCGAAAGAAGCAACTATGTAAGATAGAATCAGATCCCGTATGTAAAATTGAACACGATAGAGAAGTGAAGTTTGTAATTTATTGTATGCAACCGAGAATGGAGAATTATATAAATATCTCTGCATCACCCTAAGGTTGACTGGTAGAAAATGCCTGTGGCAGTAAGTCCACCTTTGTACAATCTTTGTGTATTAGTGCAAAAAGTTTAAATAAATAAATAAAAAAAAATGGCGCTTGGATGACGATAAGACATGTGAAAGTTCAAATAGTAATGGAATAATTGTATTTCAAAGTTCCTACATTAATACCTACTTTTACTTTAAAATATAAGTGAATTTTACGAATCAATTGATTGTTCATAGAGTAAAGAGGTTGACAATGTTTACAGATAATGCTATAGAAGTCATGCCGCAGCATTTAGAGCGTCTATATAATTAAGGGTAGAATCTTTCGAAATTTTTGTTTTTAATATTTCACTTGTCAAAGTGATGGAAATAATGACATATTTTCATGTCAATTTTAGAACAAACGCAATTTTCTACTAAAAATGAGTTATTGATGTGAATAATAATTTTAAATCGTGATTAAAGTACTCTATATTATAAGTAATTGAATTCACTTACTGTCCATCTGGATGTTAAAAACATTTGCTGTGTTGCAATTCGGTATGTAGATGTCTATTTATTTTTATTGTTCCGTTGGCGGTAAAATGCAAGAAGGCTTGACTATATAAAATATTTGCTATGTATATCATTTACGAATTCCACGTTTTGTAATTTATTTTAAAATTGAATTGACTGTATATAATAATATAAAATAAATAAATTTATATAAAATGTTCTACTATTTTACTTTTATCATTTTATTCTGACATTTTTAAGAAGTCTTTATTTGACGTTTGTGTTTAGTAAACGTGTATAAAGCACACAATTTATAATTTTTATTTTAAAATAGGTAAGTTTTGTAAAAGTTAAAGTGACTGTGATGTTCATGGTTTTGCAAAAAATAAACATGGGCAATGTTGAATACGTTTTCGTGTTATTTTTTGTATTAACATTACAGAGCTCGCTAGAGAGTTTTTGTGCATTCAGTGGGAAGACCAAAACCTTGTCCTGCTTCGTCTTTTACACTGACGGTACAAAAACTCTGTGCTTACAGGGTTGGCAGCGCGAGTGTGACTCCCTTGGCTTTGCATACGTCCATAGGCCACGGTAACCACTTTACATCAGGTGGGCCGTGTGCTTGCCTGCCACCTAAGTGGTATAAATGATAATAATAATAATAATAATAACCCTTGTGGTGTAGTAAAACTGTAGCTACTAGAGTAAAAGGATGGAAAATAGTTAACTTCAGTTTGATGACCTCGAGAGAAGCCTTTTTTTTTACGTGCGCAAAATCCCGAGCCGGTGGAAGAGGTTAGGTCGGACTCGAACCGACTAAAACGCACGCCGCCTGTGGGTCGTTTTGGTTGCCGAAGGTGAGGTTGACAGGCATATCCCTCGCACCCCGGCCGACCCAGGGCCATCTCTCACGATCTGGCCCTCTCCTCGGGTATACCTCGAGAGAAGCCTAGACCAGAACGATGCACTTAAAGAATTCTGGATTATACCTAGTTGATGTTGTTGGTGGCTAAATCGGTGGTATAAAAATATACCATTTACATACATATTATACGTTGGAGCAAACGAGGCTTAGAGTGGAAACCGCGAGAAGGCAAATCACTGTCTACTACTAGACATATGACTACCTATGTATGTCATTTCTCGTGATCGTTCACCTTTCGCATCCAATCCGTTCCAACCATCTTTTTCAGGTCGTTAGTCTGTATGGCTGAGAAAGTTCTCCAATTTTTTAATTTTTTTTATACAACTTAGGTGGCAGACAAGCGCACGGCCCACCTGTTGGAAAGTGGTTACCGTGGCCTATGGACGTGTGTAACACCAGAGGAGCCACACTCGCGCTGCCGACCCTGTAAGCACAGAGTTTCTGTGTCGTCAGTGTAGAGGACAAAGCAGGACAAGTCATTAGTCATCCCACTGACAGCACAAATTCTCCAGTGTACTCTGGCTACCCTACTCACCGCTTGGAACACAACACGAAGTTATTATAACCGCGGTATTCTGTAGGGCGGAGGTACTTCCCCAGTCGGACTGCTCAATTGGGCGGAATTCGGATATCCGGATATGGACTATGAATTATCACGCTATAAGTAAAACCTGGTACCCATCCAAATGTAAAATCTTGAAACAGAATAGAGGCGACGATACGTTTATGAAATTAGGACAGAAGTATCCTTTAGAATAGAAGGAATCTACCTCCCTAAATATGTAGGTCTAGTTTGGCAGTTTTAGTTCTACGCTAATGAGTCGAAAAAGACTGCATTCTTATGATTAATCCAGAATTCTGTTAATATAATAAGTAGAGCCATTTCTAGGTTTTCTAGTTTATCTATGCTAGCTTTTGAGAATTAAGATAAAATTGTTATCTGACAGACATATGGCGATTATGATGAGACGTGTACGTATGTATGTATTAATAATTACTAGCATATTGCACCACTTAACAATTGCTATTAATAATTTTTAATGAACTGTTACTTAGGGATATAACTAAAATGGCTACTGCTACTATCATTTTTTGAAATTTATATGACGAGTTACGTTTTACCACTATCTCACATATTAAGTTACCTTTTTGTTTTTATACCACTAAGTTGGCAGACAAGCACACGGCCCACCTGATGGGAAGCGGTTACCGTGGCCTATGGACGTATGCAACACCAGGGGTGTCACACTCGTGCTGCCGACCATGAAGAAACCTTCTGATGCCCCTCTTGAAGAACCCCATATTGTAGGCGGTTGGGAAAACCGCAACAGGGAGGTCATTCCACAGCTTGAGTGTGCGTGGGATGATGATGATGTACCTTAATCGATTTTGAATTTCATTCAATAGTTTCAGCGGAGTCATCAAAAATCATTGTTTAATAAATGATTGCAACATCATTTGGTGGCGCAATTCTCGCCACGTGAGCTAGTGGACTGTATTTTGCGGGGGTGAAGCTAAATGTTTCATATGACACTTTACACAACAAACAAGATAGGTGATCGGGTTGCCGCGGAGGTGGTTTAGGCATTGAATGCAACCCAAGAAATTAGGAGAGGATGCACTAACCTTTATGACGCCACGTGCTGTCGGAGCCGGTGCACCGGTCTTCTCTTCCTGGCTCAGGAGCTGCTGCCCACATCACTAAATCACTTGAGGGACACACGAGAGGCACAATCCGATCGGTAAAGGTCTATGAAAGCGGTTAAAATCCAACAAACATTATTAATTTCTGAGAGTCGCGCGCGCTGCCGCCATTGCTGATTCTAGTTCAAAACGGAAGACAAGATGCGGCTATTTTGACAATTGAGCGGGGCGAAAACTATTGCTATCTCACTTTAAAGGTAGTGCGGGAGGGAGATGGGTACAGGAAGCCTGTGTTCAGTGTCAATGATTTGAATTACTACTATTGAGCGAAAAAATACAAATTCTACTATCGGCGCAACCATCATTCATAAATTCCGATAGTTCGTACGAATATCGGTAGATAGTTCCCACCATTGCCGTGAGGCGGATATATGTACAGAAAAATTTGGATGGCTTCAGGTAAAGGTTCGGTAGCTTAGTGATCAGAGCGTTCCCCTGCGAATACCACCTGGACCGTTCCATTTTTTCAATCATAATCGATTTAGAATAGTTAGCTTACTAAATGCTTAAAATTTCATTCGACACCTATTAAGCGTTTATGTGCTCGATGATCGATTTTTATGCCATTGGTGCAAGCAAGCACACAGCCTACCTATCTGAGTGATTGCCGTAGCCTATGGAAGTGTGCAACATCAGTAACGTCACACTCGTGTTGCTTGACCTTATTCCTTTCTTAAATAACCCCATACTGTAGCCGCTAGAAAAAACTAACAGCAGTGAGATTATTCCAGAGGTTCGGGAAGAAGGTAAGGTTTTCGAATGCAAAGTGTAAGGATTAAAGAGCACTTACTTGAAAGCAACTTATTCACTCTTGACTTAGTCTCTTGCAATCTGGGCCAGAAGTGCACTCTCCTATTACTATATAGCTACAGTTTTTTTTTACTTGCACGAAGGCGGTTGCCAATGACCCCCAGAGTCAACAAAAGCCTGCGGAACATCCGTCAGTAAGCAGGTTGGCTTCTGTACACCTTTTCTATACCTCATTAATTATTTATTAATGCAATGCACGAATGATTGCACGCGAATTATTTATTGTGTGTCCGTGCCCTCGATGAATGTCGCCGCGAAATGCGTGTTATTCTATGACGTGGATGCATACGTGTGCCCTTCGTGTCTATTGGGCTTTTAACTATTTTGATTATGGACTTGCTCTAGGACGAAAGGAAAATGCCGATGTTTTTTAGTAGGTTGTTATGGTTAGTGAATACTATGAGTATGAGTGAGTTAAGGGTAATAAGATGGAAAGGAAAGACTACAGAAAAGAAAAAGAAAAGATAAATAAACCATATTACAATGTCACTACTGTGTATTTTATAATAGTCCCACTCTCTTTTTCTATATGGGACATCACGTGCAGAGCTTAGGTGCCACCCTCAGGAGCTACGATTTGGGCGACCAAGCGCAGGGCGCGCCGTAGTAGCGGCGTTAAGACCCATTATGGGGGAGTGGCTAGAAAGGCCACACGGCAACCTCTCGTACAGTCTGACTCAGGTGATCTCCGAGCACGCGTGCTTCGGGAAGTATCTGCGTCGGATGGAGAAAGAGCCAACGTCCGAGTGCCATACTGCGACGCGAGCGAGGACTCAGGGCCACACACGCCGAGACAGGAGCCTTCTTCTGCGAGCAAGTAATACTCGTGAAGGAGGAGGCGGGGCGGGAGCTCAAGCGGGAGCGATGTAGGATCGCAAGCCAAGTTGCCCGCGTACGAAGGCAACTCGGGCGTCGATGAACGACCTCCGCCCCCCATGAGCGCAGGCCTGGGTGGAGCCGCCTGTCACCCTGGCAGAAGCAGGCCGTGGCGTCGGCACCCCTCGCGTGCCTTCCCATTCCCGGGGAGGAGTCGGGGACACTGTGGTCCTCACATCCGAGGAGAGGGCCAGATTGAAAGAGGGTTCGAGGGATATGCCTGTTAACCTCACCTTTGGCAACCCAAAACGAACCACAGGCGGCGTGCGTTTTGGTCGGTTCGATTCCGACATAACCTCTCCCACCGGCTCCGGCTGGAAGCTGTCCGTAGGGATTCTACGATCGAAAAAAAATGTGTCAGAGTCACAAAAAGGTGCCACCCTCATAACATACGGTGCTAACAATTCTTTCAAGAGCAAGCTGCTCGGCGACTCTTTTCTATACTGCGCCATATAGTTTTTGAAGCGTTTTTTGTGTCTGTAATGGTCACCCTATTTTCTTAGACCTTGCCGTCAGCTTACCACCAGGTGAAGTCATATAGACGTGTCCTATATAAAAGTGGAAACCGCGAGAACGTAAAGGAAAGGTAGGACGCCCCCTAACCAGATGGACGGACGACCTGAAAAAGGTGGCTGGGACAGACTGAATGCGGAAGGCAGAGGATCGGAAAAAATGGCGCACATTGGGAGAGGCCTATGTCCAGCAATGGACTGCAGTGGACTAATTGATTGATTGATATAAAAATGCCGTTGATCAGCATAGCATATATTATACACAAGTCGCAAAAGTTTGTAAATATACATACATACATATAATCACGCCTTTATCCTCGAAGAGTTAGACAGATGTGAATTAACACCCATAAGTGTGTAAAACCCACAGTAAACTCCACTGAACCCTGTAATAGAAATCGTGCACTTCGTCAGCACGATTTCCTTGTTAAATGTTCTAGTTTAAAATAATTATTTATGTACCTAGCAATAAATAAGTAGTAACAAAATATTACTTAACGTAACACCACAACATAAAGATTATTATTATTATCACTCAGTATGTATTAGAATGTAGTATTTTTTAAATGAATTTCGGGTTCGATACTTAACTGACGCAGTCAGTAGATCCTCTGCAGTTATTTTTAGAAATGAGTAGATACTAGTAACAAATAGCTAGTATTTCGACTACCCCTTTCGCTTAATTGCTTATGTCCGGAGTATGTCACGTCGTGTCGCTAGTGTAGTGTATAGAATTCGAACCTCTGGATAGGATAACTTTCAACTATTTAGCTACAGACGATTTTGCATAATCTCGTGGGTGAAAATCGTCAAATATGATGCCTGTTTTTAAAGTTTAGTTCGAATAAATAATTATTGTAAAGTTCTAGATACTGTATAGTTAAACTAGAGAACCAGCAAAGAAATGGGAGAAGGTGGAGAAGCTACGATGCTGTAAGTAAAATTTTTCACTAACCTTGCACTGACCATGTTATTAGGGAAAATGTATGTATATTATTAAGAATAAGAAAATTCTGTAATAACTCTTGATTATAATATTAAAAATCTATCGTCTTATGAATTTTTTTTATTGTAAATTGGTGAATACTAGAAAGTGGGTCAGTATAGGAGCGGAATCAGCAGCTTAGGCTGCGGCTGTCCCTCATCAGCGTGCTTAGTTTGCTGAAAAGGGACACACATTGATGTTAGTGTGTCAATTAGAGACTTAGACATGTTAATGTCATATTTATGTGACATGTCTAGATCATACTGTTACAGCTGGTCTCATTTAATTTGAACTCAAATCTCCATTTATAAATTTTCTAACCAACCGCGTATGTGTCCACTATAATAATCTTGCATAAATGTTACTATTGTATATATCTTAATTCAATTGTACAACATATAAGATAATAAACAAATGAAAAATAGTCAACATTTGTAACGGTTTCTGTAGTTCATATGTAAATCATGATTAGAACACAATAGTAACTTGAGTTCGCAGATGCTATTTTCCGTGATGTCATTTGTTTCATATTACGTGAAGTTTAGTAGATATGTTATTACGCATATTATGTATAAGTGATCAACGTCTTATATATTGTCTGTTTTAACGTCATCAAAACAATAAAAGTATTACGAGTATCTATTGTTCGAATCGTGACTTGTAGAACTAGTAGGTAGAAGTAGATTGCCGGAGGTGATATTGGTATAGCTCTTGCACCCTGGCAAACCCAGGGCCATCTCCTTCGAGCTGGTCTTCTTCAGGTGTGAGCAATATGAAATTGCTTTTGATTTGCCATAATATGTTATTTTAATAATATAGTATCTACGAGGTAGCCTAGTGGTATGGGTAATGGACTGCTGAGACGAGGTCTCGGGTTCGATCCCAGGTTTTACCATGGCACATACCATGTCTTTTCGATGTTTTTCGAAGTTATGTGTGTATTTATCGCAGGTTTATAAGTGCCCGGTTAATGGCAATAGGCTCGACATCTATTAAATTGGGACCTAAACATAAACTGGCGAAATGTGGGTGCTAGCACCTCTGCCTACCTGTTCGGGGATATAGGCGTGAGTTTATGTTATGTTATGTAGTATCTACTTTCTACCTACTTCTGGACCGCCAAAATATAAATATCGCGGGCCATTGACTTGAATAGTACCTGTATTCATGTCAAAGAGCGCGGCGGGCGGGCCGGATAAATTGCTTTTGCGGGCCGCAGCTGGCCCGCGGGCCGTACTTTACCCATCAGTGGTTTAGACCAAACGACCAAAGAGCAGGAGCTAGAACAAAAGCATTTTTTCTTAATATTTAATGTAAACTAAACCTTGTTTTCTAAGAAAGAACAACGAAAGAACGTTCTGTCACTGTTTACATTAAAAGAATTTGACGGATAAGGGATAGAATGAGCATTCGTGAATAAATCAGTCTTAAACAATGAGCCGAGCCAAGCACAGAGTCAAACATTACAATAAATATTTTCATGATCTTTCTAGCGAACGCTCTAGTCAATTAACCTTAGGAAATTAACCCAAACACGGGAAAGCAGAGAATTTATGGAAATACTATTGAGTTTTGATTTAATAATACAATTTAACCAACCGACACGCAACATTAGTCAAAAATGCATTGACAATGTCGTCCACAACATCAAAGGGTGTAAAGGAAAAATCATAGATTTTTCTCTATCTGACCACTCTGCCCAAATACTAACGTGTCCTGTAAAAAGAACTTGCATGTTAAAATATTGGTACACTTATAAGCGCTGTTTTGCTAGGAATAACAGAGATATGTTTAAAACTTATTTGAAACAAGTTTCTTTTGATGGTATTTACGAAACCTCAGATCCGAATTTAGCTTACAATTTGTTCTCAGACCTATTTAACCTAGCTTACAACGTTTGTTTCCCCCTGAAAAGACTACGTGTAAGCTTTATCACAAAACCCAAATGGATATCTAAAGGTATACAAGCCTGTAGTAAACGAAGAAGGGATCTTCTATGGAACTATAGAAAGCATCCTACCGAGGAAAATAAAATGATCTTTCACAACTATTCTAGGCGTTATAAGAAAATAATTACACTAACAAAAAGATGTCAAAATAATCATTTTATTAATACCTCTGCAAATAAAGGAAAAGCAACTTGGCAGGTGATAAATAATATTAAATAAAAATATCCAAATGAAGGTATTGAAAAACTTGCCATAAATAGTGAAACAATAACTAGTGGTTCATGCATAGCAAATGCATTTAATAACTATTTCACTGACATAGCAAAAGACAGTACACTCAAAAATATCGAACAACGACCATCTACTAAGACGTCTAAAATTGAATGTAATAGTAAATCTGTATTCATGCCTCCTACTATTCCCCAAGACATTTTAAAAATAATAACTACCCTAAAGAATACTTATAGCGTAGGATATGATGAGATTACTACACGAACAGTGAAAGATGTAGCAACCATCATTGCAGACCCTTTATTACCCATTATGAATCAATGCATAGAACAAGGTATATTTCCGGAAAGATTAAAATTAACTGTAATAAAACCCATCCACAAAAAAGATAGTAAGTCAATAATAGATAATTATAGACCTATCGCTTTATTGCCTATATTTTCCAAAATATTTGAGAAAATCATATATATATGCCTGTATGATTTCTTCGAAGCTAATGGTTTATTCACTACAAGTCAATACAGTTTTAGAAAGGGTAAATCAATAAACTTAGCTATGTATAAATTTTTGCATGAAGTGCTAAATAACATGGACAAGCGATTACCGGCAATAGCTCTTTTCATGGATATGTCCAAGGCATTTGACCGTGTCAATCATGAAATACTATTAAATAAGCTATATACGTATGGTGTAAGAGGCAACGTACATGAGATTCTGAAATCTTATCTTAGCAATAGGAAACAAGTGACGGAAATAAAAAGGGTATCTGTAACTAGTAAAATTGAGGAAACACATAGTTCTGATATAAGAAACGTAATTTCAGGAATTCCTCAAGGTAGTATATTAGGCCCTCTTTTGTTTCTTATTTATATTAATGACATGCCCACAATAACGACATATAAAATGACACTATTTGCAGACGATAGCACTATACTTTATACTGGTGGTAATTTAGAAACTTTAAATCATAATATAAATACATCTATGACATCAATAATATACAATGGCTGACTGAAAATGACTTAAATATCAATATAAACAAAACTAATTTAATGTTCTTTAAACAACGTCACACATCGCAAAACAATCTGCACATATCTTGTCAAAACATAAAAATCAAAGAGATTGTTGTCACCAAATTCTTAGGCCTTTACATTGACAGTAAATTGAATTGGAAATCTCATTGCGAACATATATGTAAAAAGCTATGTCAATTCTCATACGCACTCTATAGGTTGCGTAAAATTAGCAATCAGTCCACTTTGCTGACTGCCTACCATGGCTACGTAGGATCTACTTTACGATATGGAATAATCTTTTGGGGTAGCTCAACATATAAAGCCCAGGTTTTTGTTGCTCAAAAGCGCTGTATTAGAAGCATCTGCCAACTTAAACAGACCGATTCATGTGTACCTCATTTTAAGACACTAAACATATTGACATTACCTTCTCTTTATAATAATATGTTTGTTTATTTAAGTAACACAGACTCATTTTTTTGTTAGTTACAATTCTCTTATTCTATGTTAGTACAAATTGAGCTTAAAAGATTTAGTTACTATCTATGTATTCAATCACCAGTACAGGCTCAACACCGATGTGGAGAGCATGCAGCAGTGATTGATATATGTACAGTCAAGTCTACTGGCTATACACGCCAGGATTCTGTTGGGGCTGACTCGCACACGACGCACCAGGGACGCACACCGTTTCCGCATGATCGTGTAAAAGCAGTCGACACGTGCCTCCGCAAACATCCCTGATGCGCTGCAATACCGAGGCAGCCCCATTAATACCCGGAACGCGTTATTGTACTGGATTCGAAGGGAACTGTATGATTTTTTGGTGTAACTGGACCACAGATTGCACGGGTACAAGGATGTGCAGTATGCGCGAAATAAAGTTATTTTAATATCAGTTGAACACCTTGCAAATCTGCGAGCAATCATGTTTGCCCTTACCGACAGCGCCCTTCGCTCCCTTTCAACGTCTTCATCATCCTTGAGGTCCGCAGTCAGTACATGTCCCAGATATTTAAATTGGTACACTCTGTTTAGTGGTACTCCACTCAACAGTACTTGTGGTACATCGGTACATTTTCTGCCGGCCCCAAAGACCATGACTTCACTTTTTTTCACATTATAAATTAGGCCATGTGACTCCGCATAACTTTGAAAAATAGTCATCATTCGCCTTAGGCCACATATCGAGGCACTTAGCAAGGCCATGTCATCTGCGTAACTAATATTATTAAGACATATATGCCATCTATGTGACACCCCACCCGTTCCCTGCTAAGTGTCTCAACAAGCTCGTTCACATACAGGTTGAAGAGCGTAGGTGAGCTTATCCCCCCCTGCCTCACACCGCACTCCAACCGGTACGGTTCCGACATCGCACCTGCCCATCGCACCTGATTGGTCTGACTGTCATACCACGATTTAAAAGTGTTTATCAAGTACGAAGGGACACCCGACTTCACCAGTTTTCCCCAAAGAATGTCATAAGAGACCCGATCAAAAGCTCGGGAGAGGTCAAGAAAGCAAGCGTATACAGGTGTTTTTCTATTAACGTAATACCCGACAGTCCACTTAAGAGCCAGTATCGCACTTTCTGTAGATAGACCTGCCTGGAATCCCAACTGATTGTGGTGCACGTGGATATATTTATTAAGCTGATTATTAAGTAGACTATCGAATACTTTCGCGATTACAGTCGCCAGGGAAACAGGCCTATAATTATTTAAATCAGAAATGTCACCAGTTCTATTCTTCAAAATGGGTGTCACCACCGTCCTCGTCATTGGACTAGGCAGGTAAGCATGACTCACACACAGATTAAATAACATGGCTAGTACTCTTGGTAGATGAGGGCCCGCATTCTTCAGGTGCTCAATACTTAGACTATCATAACCTGGGGACTTGCCTCTAGACATAGTACTGATCACTTGCCTAACCTCTTTGGCCGTGAATCGCGTTCCCAAGTCATAATCTTCCATCGTATCCCGCACCATCCGTGAGGAGCCCAGCAGTGAAGTTACTTTAAATTGATTCTTAAAGAGCTCAGCAATCTGTAACGGCTCACTACAGTCATTGATGGTAACAGGGAGGCCAGGCCTATAGTTTAGTTTGTTCGTCTGTTTCCAGAACGATCTGAAGTTCTTGTTGGAATGATTTGAAGCCAGAATGTCAATTTTTATTTGCTCTTCTTGACGTTGGCACCACTTTAAACGTGATTTAAATACCTTTCTAGCTTCACACATCTCGTTAAAGATGGGGCCATTAGGCTTACCTAAATTTACCCATTGAGAAAACCTCAACCTGGCCACCCCGTATGCCTCACCCACATGCCTATTCCATCCTACCACTACCTTACTTTTCCTTGGTCCCCCTCGCCTCTGATTCCTCCTCGCGGGCTCACTTAGGGCGCACACAATGTCGTCATACAATTTATCAATTATAGTATGATGACTACAATCCCTACATATAGCATCGCAACATTTTCTAACACTATCTGGGAAATCAACCCTCCTTAGCTTCAAATGACAAGCCTTTGTAAAGCTATGTATTTGTTCGGGCGTACGTTCTCCCCACACAACTGAATTAACATCAAATTTTACATAACAATGTTTAGCACACGCCACTCCGAGGTCACACTCCACGGTCAAGGGTTGATGATCAGACCATCTCGT
This sequence comes from Eilema griseolum, assembly GCA_963662185.1. Taxonomy (NCBI): domain Eukaryota; kingdom Metazoa; phylum Arthropoda; class Insecta; order Lepidoptera; family Erebidae; genus Eilema; species Eilema griseolum. The sequence goes on along the minus strand of OY759238.1, from coordinate 9,761,558 downwards.
ATCATACTTTACATACACCGATCCCACAGAGCTACGCGCTGCTTTTGTTACTACACAGTGGTCTAACCAAGATCTGGAGCCGTTTGCTTCGCTTACAAATGTATATGTGTCCGACTGTACACCTAACAACTCTGTATCGACACAACTCCACTCAAATTCTGTACAGTATTTCGTTAGTTCCTCAAAAAATGGTTTAGAGGGATGGGCATTAAAATCTCCTATATAACAAATAACAGTTCTCACAATCAGTACTATCAATAACAGCACTCACCAAACTTAGGCAGTCCGTAAATTCCACCAGATGCTTTTTTCTGTCCGTAGGCATATATATGTTAAACACTATAACAGATTTTTGCTCAAGTTTTATTTTTATTGCGCACACTCGCGGATTTTTACACTCGATCACGGACACAGCTCCGAACGCGCTTTTCCTCCACAGTAGTGCCAGACCCCCATACGGCCGACCGTATATGAAACCGTATATGAACGTATATGAAGTTGCAATATTTATTAAATCTAACATAGAATTGTTTGAATTCCGAACTAGGGCTCGAAACTGTGATAAATTGTCCATAGTAGCTAGTAAAACAGAATTATTACATAACAGTGTGTTTTGCCTAGGTCCACGAATATATAATAAAATACCAATAAAAACTAGAGATATAATTGAAATGGACAATTTTAAATTAAAACTTCGCAAATTATTAATTGAAAAATGTTATTATACCATTGATGAATTTTTGGAGGATAACTCACTGTAATTAATAGGTATATACCTATAATGACAAAATGAAAATGAACGTGGTGCTGGTTCATGATGATTTATTGATGAATTTCATTTCTGTTACGATTGACTTTGTGCTATTTGTATTTTTTATTTAATTTTATGTGATAACTAAATTGACAATTTAATTAATAATCTAATAATTTGATAAAATTAATAATCTACTTAATATTGTATACCCAAATGGTGAAACATAGCTGAACTAATTATTATGAGAACATCTTCTGTACCTATGATTTACAATAAATATGATTTGATTTGAAAAAAAAAAAAAAATATGATCACGTCTCAGCTCATCGTTCGTAGTTAGGATGGTTGCCGATACGTCAGCGACACAGCTTGAGGGCGGTGATGATGATACATAAAATTTTAGCCACTCCTAATGTCCCCTCTTATTTATAATCTCATGTTCAGCTACTTGGTTCTCATCACAACAGAAATCTGCGGTCAGCTGACAACCGTCTTCTCCACTGTCCTACTCATAGTTCCAGCCTAATTCATTCTTCTTTCCTCGTGCAAGCAATTCTCCTCTGGAATGCGCTTCCTCTCGAAATCCGGATGACCACTAACCGTGCAACGTTCAAGTACAAAGTACGTCAGCTCTACTACAGTAGGTCCTAGTCATAGTAATGTGTAAAACCTTAATGTTAGAAATACTTTGTCATTATGTATAATTATATAAGTATAGGTAAGTTTATATTATATAAGTATATATTATACGAATATATATAAGTACCTAATATATTTAAAAGTATGTGTTTCATACACATACTTTTCTTATGTATTATAGTGTGTTTGTATAATGTATGTATTATTATTGTGAACATAGTGCACTGCACTTACCTCAATGCATCTCTGCATCACCTTAGGGTTGACTGTTAGATATAGTTGTTAGATAATGCCTTTGGCATTAAGTCCGCCTTTGTACAGAATTACTGTGCATAAAGTTGAATAAATAAATAAAATATGACCGCCACGAGAATGCTCGTCAGAATGTTTAATTGTTGACCCGCTAAAACGCTTTCGTTTATTTTTCTGTAATGTTTCTGTAATGCTTTCCTGCTAACCAAGTGATATAAAAAAAAATATACCAATTCTGTAATGTGACGAACACTCTTGCGAATTCTCGAGTTTATCAGCACCTTTTAACGAAATGATTGAACATAAACTCGGAACACCTGCGCGCAGTCTTCGCGACCAAACGCATAATTAACGATTTATAAATAGAAAACATTTTCTAAATTGCTAAGTCAAGATTGTTAATGTTCCCAACTTATCATTGTTTCTGGTTTGTTTTAAAACATTTGAATTTTTAACTGCATGAATGGCATAATTTTTTTAGTGGTCGCCACACAGGTTAGGCTTAGGAGTGTTGTAAAGAGATCGTAAGTAGGTTTTTTATTTTATATATTATGTGTGACAAGGTGTCTCTTAAACTTACTTAAACTCTCAAATGGAAGCCATGGTAGAGATTTTTAAATGTATAGATACTAAAAGACCTTATTACATTATCTAAATCAGAATGTATCTGAAGTTTTGTACCTACTTGAAATTTTGTACCTAAAATTCAGTATCTATCTGTATTTTCCTTGCGTGAAGTGAATACTTCAACCTTCGCCATCCAGACGTGCGTTTGTGATATCAACCCCTCCCTTAACTACCTAGATACCTACTAGTACCAAAGATAAATTCGCGTGCTTTCCGGCAGAGTAGAATTTGAACCTCCCCATCTCTTCCCATGCGGTGTCGTACAAGGCGATACAGCCCAGATTCCGTCTCAGATGCATGGCTCGAGTCAACAATATTGCCCGGAAAACTGCAATAAGCCCACCCCCTATTACGTGGGACCGAATACAATGATTGTGAAATGTGGGTGTTAATTCACCTCTGCCTATCCCTGCGGGGATAAAGGCGTGATTATATATATGTATGTAAGTTAAATTTAAACCTAACAAAATGATATATGATACCTAACACTATACATTAAAAGTTTTTAAGTAACGTCCGTAGCGCAGACACCTGTGACGTACAAATAGAGTTTACCTACGCCAGCCGCGTCTGATGAAGCCCTAACAGCGATCAATCCTATTAACACACCATTACTTAACTTCATATTGGTAAGCTGATATTCTTTATACCGAGTATTATGATACTGTTTTGAGAACGCAGTATTTTATGTGAAATACCCTACAACATCATTTGTTTTTGACGTGTGAAAAAATCCTTATGGATACCTCCCCGCCGGAGCTGGTGGAAGAGGTTATGTCATTGTTGGTTGCCGAAGGTGAGGTTGACAGGCATATATATCCCTCGCATTCCGGCTGACCCAGGGCTATCTCTGTCGATCTGGCCCTCCTTGGGTGCGGGGACCACAGGGTCCTCAACTCGTCCCCGGAAACGGGGAGACACGCAATGCGCGCCGCCGACGCGGTCTGCTTCTGCTATGGTGACAGGCGGCTCCACCTGTTACCCCCTGACCCGCTCTCATGAGGGGCCGACCCTACGACATAATTTGCACATTGAAATTAAGTTACTTTGTAATAATTTCCATCGCGATTTATTTAGTCTTATTTACTTTAGCCCGATGTTACTCAGCTATCATAGTTGTTGAAAAGTAGCCGAAACTTCGGAGTAGATAGAATCCATTAAAAACTAGGTTTATATCATTGACTGATCTTCGTGTACATTTTCAGTACAGTATCAATAATATGCATAGGTATTTTAGGTAAGCCTTCAAAAGGAAACGTATGATTTTTATCTTACTGTATAAAAACTATGTCACTGTGTTCAGGTACGCTAATCTCTGAAACAGCCGAATCGATTTCTAAGAAATTTTGTCAAATGTACGTGATTGATGATTTTGTGTCATGGCCCTGTTGCCTACATCTTAAATTTAAAACATGCAATGAATAACTGCTGCATATATATTAGAATGTATTTCTGACTACGTACACTTCTGCCCCATAGGACATATTACAAAGCTTCAAAGGATATTTTTAGAGTAACCCGGGCCCTGATTCTACTAAGTTCCCGGCAGAGTAGAATTTGGGCCACCCTGTCTCTCCCTATGCGGTGTCGTACTAAGTGGTTTAAAAAAATATTGCTCATATGTCTATCTCAATTAAAAAATTAAAAGTAAACATTCAGCAATTTTTTTTTCTGGTTATGATTGGCGAAGATACCATCTGTTTTCAAACTTGTTTCTATTATTTAGACCGCTCAGTCAGATTTTATGTTATTTAATAATTAATTTTATTTAATATACCCTTTTGACAGAGTTAAACAATCAATCTTACATACATACATACATACATACATACATATAATCACGCCTTTATCCCCGGGGGGTTAGACAGAGGTGAATCCACACCCACATTTCACCAATCATTGTACTCGGTCCCATGTAATAGGGGGTGAGCCTATTGTCGTATTCCGGGTACTATTGCTGACTCGAGGCATGTATCTAAGGCGAGTCTTCAATCACTCTTATTGCGAACATTAGTCAAATCTTGAGATCTGAAACGAACATTGATGCAGGGTAATTGATAAGAGATAGTATCAAAACTAAAGTTCCTACAAGTAGGTAATCTAGTTTTGATCTAATCTTTATTTATTAGAACAGTAGGTATCTCTTTTTGGTCTTCCTATAATGTAGGTATGATTCAGTTAGGAGAATTGGCAGTCCTGTCTCTATCAGGGTCGAATAACTAGGTAGGTACTGTTGATAAGGTTTAGATTGCACGACATTGATTGAGGCTCAGCCGTGTGCATTTGGTTTTTGGCTTTATAATTTAATTTTAACTTTATTTTACTTCTGGCTTTTATTTACATAAGACATAGTCTTGGAGGGCAGTTTATTCACGTCGGTAAATCCCGGATGGAGTAGGCAGAGATAACGTCACATTTTGCCAATTGTGATTGTCGGTTTCACGTTATAGGGGACGAGCCTATTGCCGTGAAGCGTAAATAGTTTCATGAGCTGTAATGTTGAGAACAACCTTATCTCTTAGTCGCCTTCAACAACAACTGCAGGCAGAAATTTGCTGGCCGTATTCCACTCCACCTGGAACCAACATAGCGTATCACGCAGTGAACATCGATAACTACTGCTGGTAACTATATCTATTCTCCAAATTACCATATGCTATCGTATAATAGACTGTGTGAAGTACAGGGCGCTACCAATATCCTTGAGGCTCAAGCGTACTTCACCTGCAAGTCGGTGCAGCTGCTAAACCATGAACGAGGGTCTGATACAGGCTTTCCTCTCAGAAAAGTCGACGAATACCAATCAAAAACAGTAAACGGACTTTGGACTTTTAAGTTTAAAATTTGAATGGAGTTGCACTCTATTTCGTTTACATAATATTAGCTGATGCCCGCGGCTCCGCCCGAAATTTTGATCTCATTCCCGCTTTCCAAGGCGACGTATATCTGGGATAAAAAGTAGCAGAGGTTTAATTTCATAGTAAAATCTATCTCAGTAAGTTACTAAGGTACCACTGTAAGGTACCAAGATTCATATTCGTTGAACCGATAGAGCATCATTGAATAATAAATTTCTTCACAAACTTTCATATCTACAACATTAGTAGAATTCGCCCCATAACATGGAAACTTCAACACGTTTAACCGCAATAAACTTTTCTCACTCAATAGATGGAGCAACACCACAATTGAATACCTATATTTATAGCACAAATTGCATAAAACGTTGCCTATCGTTGGATTGAGATTCCTCTGTACACTCCCTGGTTTGCTGGAAGAGAAGAGAACTCAATATAGAGTTAAGCTCGCTCGCTTAAAAAAAACAACTGCACCAAAGAATGTTGATCACATATAAGTCGATCTTAATTTCAAGAGAGTTTGTTTACCTTGACGTATACGAGGGCGATGTGGTGGTGTTGTTTTGTTGCTGAGGCTTAATGTTCGTTTAGGCTACGTTTTAGTTACTTTAAAATAAAATAAAAATCTTGATGGATTATATACGACTTTGTGCAGTGATTCTATAAATATGTATATTTTACAATTTATCTGTTAAAATACAAGTGTGATTGATTGCTATTTGCTAAGGAAGTGTTATCAAATGTAGGTAAATATTGTTGAGTATTGTTCAGAAATCATCGCACTGTCGACATGCATTGTCTTTGGTATAGGAATTGTGTACACTGGGACCTTGTGTGCCTTTTGAAAACATACATAAGTATTTAAAGCGTTTCAAATAATCCACATACATACATACAATCAAGTCTTTATCCCCGGGGGGTTAGGCAGAGGTGAATTAACACCCAAATTTCACCAATATTAGTAGTCGGTCCTACGTAATAGGGGGTGATCCTATTGCCGTATTCCGGGCAATATTGTTGACTCGAGTCATGCATCTGAGGCTGAGTCTGGGCTGTATATATCAGTCTGATGTTAAACAGCCCTATCCTTTAGTCGCCTTGTACGACACCGCATGGGAAGAGCATATAATAAATCCACAGAGCATATAATAAATACTATACTGGCTTACTAAACGTCCTAGCTTAGTCACGGAGTGAAGATAGAGAGTTGGAGCATTGCCTCAAAAAACCATTAGCAAATATTTATGAGTCAGCAAATACAGAATATACACAAAAAGAAACAAAGTATTCAAGAAAAGAAGCACACATTTAGTGTCAATCCTAGGTAAAAAAATAACGAAACATGCCTATACAGCCAGCTAAGGAAAAATTGCGACCTTCATCTCCAATTAAAAAATCTAATTAAGATAACACTATAGTTTTATGTAACAACAATATTACCTACGATAATGGCATAACTTCGGAGTACTTACTCAAAATTATCTCATTCCGCTGACATCATCTTAATTTTACGTTAATAGATAGATCATCCCGTGACAGTTAAATAAACAGTTTCGAGTAGGTACTTGAGGAGCCTTTCTTTGTACAGCTAAAATTCACTAGTGCAATGTGTTATCTTGTTTAAGAAATGGGTGTACGAGCGAATCAGCTGTCAACTTAAGAATGATATGTAAGGTTTGTGAATACCACCTTGGATTTTTTTTTATACCACTTATTTGGTAGACAAGCACACGGCCCACCTGATGGAAAGTGGTTACCGTGACCTATGAACGTTTGTAACACCAGAGGAGTCACAGTCGTGCTGCCAACCCTGTAAGTAGAGTCTCTGTGCCGTCAGTTTAGAAGACAAAGCAGGACAAGCCTTTAGTCTTCCCAATGACAGCACAAATTCTCCAGTGAGCTCTGGCTACCCTACTCACCGCTGGGAACACAACACGAAGTTATTATAGCCACGGCATTCTGTAGGATTACGATTACGTCAAGGTTGATAGTTAGCCTTGAGTTTCCTCGATCCTGATTTGTAGAATTATACGGAATGAATATGAATTCACGTAATTATGATATGAAAGGGCTTTGATTAACGTTTGATAATAGTACATTATGGTACAAGTTTGTACAGGTTGGTGTTAACCGCTGAGCTGTGTTATAGCGTCGGTAGCTCAGTGTCCGTATCGAGAGGTCCCGGGTTCGAATCCTGGCCATTACACTACCGACGTGAACCCACTCCTAACAGAAGCAATTAAGCTTAGCTGGAGGGGTTATAGGGAATATTAGTCATTTCGGTTCTAATTTTCTTTTTTTCTTAAATAAGAAAAAAAAACAAGATAAAATTATCTATTTAAATACTAATTTGCATGAAATGAGCTATTAATTTATTTGTACTAATTTGAACACGATTTTTTTGTATTGATACTTTTTTAAGAAGAAAGCAACTCAACCAATAAAATAAAAAAAACTATACCTAACACACTTGTAAATTATAGCGTTGAAAAGTCACAGTTCGATTGCAGGTGTCATTATGTGCCTAATTGCGGTGAAATTAAAGCCACTTCATGATCAAGTGTGTTAAAAATTATTATTTTCCTTTTAGTACCTACAGAATATTTAAAGGAAAGCTTATATTTAAAAGGTTTTTATTAATCTTTTTTCAACTTATTTCTGAAGAGTTACCTAGTTTACAATTTTTTTTTTTTTTTTTTTTTTTTTATATAGGACACTCAAGTTAATCTGCTCTAAATATTATTACGTAATTAATATAGAGAAGTAAGAGTTTTGCTTAATAAGTGCATATTTTCGAATAAGTTTTTGATAGCAATTAGTCTAGATAGAACAGGTTCATTATTTCTTCCAATGTAAGTATATCTAGACTTCAAAAAAGTCGAAATAAATGAAACGAATAATTTATGATAAAATTTAGCAGGCGTAAATAATTAGATGGTTCATTCAGATCTCGTCCGCAAAACTTTACAAATCATGACTGTCAATTTTATGCGCTAACATCAACGTTGCAAATGTCCTTCCTGTCATTTCTTCCTTTGATGCCCACGGTAGTGTACAAAAGCTTATTTAAATTAGCGGCATGAGGATAGCTCATCGTGTTTGTGCCTCAGTCACGAGGGAAGCGTGGCACAGCATCGTGCGGGATCCAGCCTTGCTCATTATGATATAAATGTGTAACAATAGTGTATTTATCTTCTCCACACAAGGAATCAACATATTAATGTCTCATTATTTATTGCACCTTGTAAATTATTTCACAAGGTAAATAGTTACGCATTCATTTGTTTTCAAGTGCAAGTTCGATTGAACCGAAGGTTTTGGTATCATGTGCTATGCAAATATGCAGGATAAAACGAATACCTATCGTGATTACGTCGCAATTTTTTGCGTGTAGGCAATGAATTTTGTCTCTATTATATATATTTTTATACCATTAAGGTGGCAGACAAGCACACGGCCCACCTGATTGAAAGTGGTCACCGTGGCCTATGGACGTGTGCAAAACCAAGAGAGTCACACTCGCGCTGCCAACCCCGCAAGCATTGAGAGTTTCTGTGCCGTCAGTGTAAAAGACAAAGCAGGACAAGCTTTTGGTTATTTCACTGACAGCACATAAAGTACGGTATTTCCGCCCAATTGAGCAGTCCGACTGGGGAGGTACCTCCGCCCTACAGAATACCGCGGTTACAATAACTTCGTAATGTGTTCCCAGCGATGAGTAGGGTGGCCAGAGCTCATTGAAGAATTTGTGCTGTCAGTGGGATGACTAAAGGCTTGTCCTGCTTTGTCCTCTACACAGACGGCACAGACACTCTGTGCTTACAGGGTCGGCAGCGCGAGTGTGGCTTCTCTGGTGTTACACACGTCCATAGGCCGCGGTAACCAATTTCCATCAGGTGGGCCGTGCGCTTGTCTGCCACATAAGTGGTATAAAAAAAAATGCAAAGCCGTAGGCCATAGGAAATTCTATGACCGTCGTCATGGTTAATTGGAGCTCTAAAAAATTCAAGAACAGTCTCCGAGATGGAAGCTTAGGATGCAACCGGGTAGAAGACAAGCAAGGTTGTAGAAAAGAAGTATGAAATATATAATTAATTCATTTTATTTTTCAAATAAATATTTTTATAATTCTGAACGAAAAGATCAAGTCACATCAACGTCTCCTCGCCCAAACGTGCCCATCAGGCTGGCAGCGTTTCCCCTCTAAATGGCCAGGGAGACATTCAACATTATATTTATAACTCACGTGATTATTGTTTAATTTTATCACCCTTGCCAGTGTAGTGTGGTAATCCTATTCTACACTTAAGATTACAAGTACAACATTCGAAATGCATCTGTTCTTAAATTTATCAAATTATTGGGTGACATTCGAAAGCCTACATATATTATAAATGTGTAAGTTGTTTAGCTGTTTGTTTTTATTTTTTATATTTATTTATCAGAACGAAACATTAAATACATGGGTTTACACAATAATAGCATCAAAAAACCACTCAGGTTTATACCTGTGCTATTGAATTGTCACCCAAGTGGTATAAATAGCTTATCTCTAAAACAACTAATTTGCATTTGAGCAGAACTAGCATATTATACGAATCTTAATACTATTCATGATGCGGTGTAGATTTATCTCGACATGTTACTAATATATTTTATCTATAGTGCTGACATTTTTCGATAAGATACATGAACTTGAAATAAAGGATTAAAGTAACATATCTACATATATGTCCAGTGAGAGTATGCTCGTATAGTTTACAAAAAATATGAACGGTCTCTACGGTCTCTTTAGTTTTTTATCTTTGCGAACATTGGGGGAACATAATCCTTTTGGTGGATGAACGGTTTGTAATAGTGACGCATATTCATATCAGTCCAAAACAGTGCGTAATACAAGCTATGCACTGATCGTGGATGATAAAAAGACACCACGTGAAATTGTGATAGTTTAATAGGGTTCTGTGCTATTTCTTTATTATTATTATCGTAAACTGTACATTTTACAATAATATAATGAACTGTAAAAGCGAAACTTTCTTATGACAAATGGTTTTCAAGCTACTTAATTTTAAAAATTCAATTATTCGAGCCGCCCGAAAACGCTCCATACAAAATCGTAGCACGTGGTGACGTCACAGCGCACAGGCGCGTAGTGAAAATGTATGGAGTGCAAGAGAATATCGCATTTTTCTCAGTCTACGTTGCGTTTACACGTATACAGTGCATAAAAAATTTGATTGGAAATTTACTAATGAATCTAAAAAGTTGTAAATTTTGCTGTATTTCGATTGTTTATTTGTTGACCTATTTTGGGAATTAAAAATAATGAAAAGTCGTAGTTTCAGTTTACTTAGGCAATATCTTAGTTAACTATGCATATTTTTAGATAAAATACTAAAACTTTAAGTGATATTGTGGTAACTGGTAAGTATTCGATGACTCAGGAAACTACCTTACTAGATAGGAAAGTGGAAAGTTAAAGGAAGGTGTCATAAAAATAACTATACGATAGAGTATAATTTAGACCACCTCATCTCTTCCCATTCGGTGTCGTACAAGGGATAGCGACTAAGGGATAGGGCTGTTTAACATCATATACATAAATATAGCCAAGACTCTGCCTCAGATGCATGGCTTGAGTCAACATAGTGCCCGGAAGACGGTAATAGGCTCATCCCCTATTATGTGGGACCGAATTTTTGATAATAATCCGGGACCCTAACTGGTAGAGCACTACGTCAAATTATCGGGACGATCCAAGGTGCCCCCGACAATGACAACGCTTAAATCACTTGACTAACTAACACAATTTTTGGGGGATGTTTTTTGTGACGGGATTCTGGAACATAAAACCTAAATCCAAATCGGTTCATCCGTTCAGGAGCTAAGATGCCACAGACAGACACACACACACATACACACACACAGACACCTCAAACTTATAACACCCTCTCGTTTTTGCGTCGGGGGTTAAAAATACATATTAAACAAATCAATTAGGCTAACTAATGGTTTAATTTCGGATTTCAGTTTTTAAAATTAGTTTCAAAACAAAAAAATATTTATAAACTGAGTTTTTAAATTAAACATATTTAAAATACATTCTATACATTTAGTTAAATACCTAAACGAATGGATTATAATGATTTGTACATTTTTTTGCTCGTACCATTCAAAACATTTTACGCTAAATAATCTCGCTTCCCAATATAAAAAGGAAGATTTTATATAATATCTTCAAACTCGTGTTAAGCTTACAAAGTATAAAATCCCCGAAACCTGTACAAAACGTATTTAACCCTAAATGTATACACATTCACACAAACCCGCTAAGTATGGAGTAAAATCAAATTCCGATGGATTTGCTGTAATAAACGACTTCATCTGTTGAATCCGTGGGGCGTTATTTTCAATTTGACAGCTTACACGGTCTAAATATACAGGGAGAAAGAAAGCAATAAGATGAACAGACAATCAGTTTGTTTATATAAAGCCGTATAGGACGATACAATCAGTCGTCGACTCCCTGGGACGCAATAAGCGTAATCCCCGAGGCGAAGAACCAAGAAATATAACATTAGAAGTGACTTTTAAATAATTTACTAGAAATCAAACGATTTATGGAAGTAATCTAGTTATAACTAGATATTTTTAAGGAATTTCGTAGGCACATTATGGTCAGTTCAAAATTATTACTTGTATGTAATCTTAATAGTTATATCCTTGAAGGTAGCGCGAGTATGACTCCTCTGGTGTTACACACGTCTATATGCCACGGTAAACACTTTCCATTAGGTGGGCCGTGTGCTTATTTGCCACCAAAGTGGTATAAAAAGGCATCTAATTAGGCATGAGAATTACTATTGTACTAATTACGTTTTATGTGATCCATATTCAGACACAAATGCAGGACACCAAAATATAGTAAATCAATATCCCGAAAATTATCATTACTAATAGGAAAGATGATTAGAATGAATGTTTTCGGTTACTTTTTTTTTACCATTTGGTTGACAGACAAGCACACAGCCCACCTGAGTCGCACTCGCGCTGCCAACCCTGTAAGCACAGAGTTTCTGTGCCGTCAGTGTAAAAGACAAAGCAGGACAAGCCTTTGGTCTTCCCACTGACAGTACAAAAACTCTCTCTGGCTCTGGCTACCTTTCTCACCGCCGGGAACACAACACGAGGATATTATGGCCGCGGTATTCTGTAGGGCGGAGACACTTCCCCAGTCGGACTGCTCAATTGGATTATAGACTGTTTTGTCGAATTTTTAATACCTAGATTCATATCCGTAATCATGGCATACAAGTGCCATAATCAAGAAATTTCAGAGATTGCACAAAACACACAAACGTGGTAATAATCTACTAATGCGTTTTAAGGAGTTACTAGACATATACATAATATTATAGATCATTATACAACGATATATAATCGACCGAAGCCATACACTTTAACGTCGGTTGTATAATGTACAATGTGTACAAAAATGGACTATTGTGTTCATATTTACATATTATTACCACGTCTGTCTTTTTAGTCATTTGTGACGTGAAAACCACTATTCCAATTTGCATGAATTTTATTTTATTACGTATATACATATATTTTTCAGTCATCCTTGGATATCAAACATCTTTGAATTCTAAAGTTCTTAGACATACATAATAATGTATTAAACCATCAGTCTGATCAGATAATATAATATAATAATAATAATGATTTATTTCTCACCAACAACCAAGAAATTACAATATTTAGACATTCACAGTTTAGGGTCAGAGATCTTCTATATATCTGCTGTCAGTGAGAAGACCAAAAGTTTGTCCTGCTTTGTCTTTTACACTGACGGTACAGAAACTCTCAATGCTTACAGGGTTGGCAGCGTGAGTGTGACCCTCTAGGTTTTGCACACGTCCACAGGCCAGGGTAACCACTTACCATCAGCTGGACCGTGTGCTTGTGTGCCACCTAAGTGGTATGAACTAAAAAAAATAGAAAGTCCATAGAATTATGTAATCACTTTTAGTACCCAAGTCAGCTCCACTTGCTAATCGACGCTAAACAACGAACGAATCTCTCTCCCGGGAGGTCGGAGATCTTGGGTTTGGCATTGCCGTTTGACCTTCCAAACTTAAGCGGAAACTTGTACGATGGCCTTATTCATTAGTCAGCAGGGATACCGGGTAATATGTGAAGTTAGCTCGGGCCCCAAGATCTTGGTGGGACTCCCATACATTCCACACAAGGATAAGCAATCATAGAAAATTGTGAACTGTACCTTATATAGAGTTACCTAAGCAACAGGTAAAATCATGCTGAAACTATTTTAGAATAGATAACAAATGCACGCGCTATATTGATTCGACCTTCGATGTTATCTATTTAAAAATAATCTCAGTTCTAAAAAGCACACATCCAATCTCAGTTGCTTTAGGATTATATAAAACCTCATGAAATTATAATTTTAGCTTTCAATCAAAAAGCATTTTTCAGAAGTGATTTTACCTACTATCTTATGAAAATCTAATATCTATGCAATATTGCTAACCTCAGATGCATGGCTTGAGTCAACAATAGTAGCAATAGGCTCACCCAAGGGACCGAATTCCATGATTGGTGAAATGTGGGTGTGAATATATGTATGTATGTATGGTATTTAAGTACGTGTCCATATCGACACCAGAATAATGAATTAGTGTCGGGGACATTTTGGCGAATGATTTAGATAAATGATTTATATATATACTCCAACACCCCAGAGAGGAGTCGTTGACCACAACAGTGATTGACAAAATCAGTTGGTTGCAAGTGTTGCTACACATAAATAGCCAGAATGCGGTCTGCTTATTTTGCAAACGAAGGTCTTCTGGAGATATGTCTATAGCGCTTTTTAGATTCTTAGAATGTCATTGATGTGAGTTACGGACCAGATCATGAGAGATGCCCCTGGGTCAGCCGGGGTGCGAGGGATATGCCTGTCAACCTCACCTTCGGCAACCAATGCGTTTTAGTCGCTTCGAGTCCGACATTACCTCTCCCACCGGCTCCGGTAGGGAGCTGTCCGTGGGGATTCTACGATCGAAAAAAAATGAGTCAGATTTACTAAACTTCTCCAATAACATCTTATTTATATGGTCTTTTCGTTTTTAAAAACCTTTGTACTTATGCATTATTAATATCTTATTTTACGTGCGTAAAAATCCCCACAGATACCCCCCATCGGAGCCGGTGGGAGAGGTTATGTCGGATTCGAACCGACTAAAACGCACGACGCCTGCGAGTCATTGTTGGTTAGCTTAACAGGCATTTCCCTCGCTATTTGCATCTTTGTATACAATATGTACTGAACTCACAAACAAAATAATGAACTAAACTCTAAAGTTATGAGCACATTTTAATATTTACTCAATTAAATTCGTTTATTAATTTTTTATTCAATCAAATCCCTTCTAGTACAATTTTATAGCCAGTGGTCAGTCGTCGTTGGGCGGGCGAGTTTGTGAGCGAGGGTGGCGCGCGCGCCCAGTTTGCTTCCGCCTCAACTCGCGACAACTCTTCCTCAACTGCCTGCCATATCTGCGCTTGTTAGTTATATTCGAAACTTTGTGTCCGTGTGGTAAATATATCAGAGTGATTAAAAAGTAATATCATCTTAATAATTGTAAGTTCTAAGTTCGAGTTGGTGGTGTAATTTTTGTGGTATAAAATATTTTGTATCTCAAAAGCACTTCCCTGGTGATTTTTTTTAATGTGCGGCAATCCATTCGGATAACCCCCACCGAGACCGCTGGTGATACTGGTGATGTAATTTTACAGGGTGAATATTATAACCAGTTAGCTGATTATGTAGATAGTGTTGCCCAGGTTCTAAGTTGCCTTGTTTTTTAGTGTTAATTGTGTTACAAACTTTATTCTGACACATTCTGACAAAAATGTTAAATAAATATACATAAGTTCATATATTCACACTTTTAATCCCCAGAGGTGTAGGCAGAGGTGTGGTGACGTTAACGTCTACATTTCGCTAATTATGATTTTCTGTCAAATGATGTATTATAAATTATGGATAACATGCGCGTACCCAAAGATGGCGACAAATATATGATGACGTCCGTCATCATTTTACGCACCAGTCAGAGACGCGATAGTGCGTTATGCAAAAAAATACGTCATTAATAAATAAATTCACAATAATATCTAACAATATTATTGATATAAATAACACACACCACTCAAATTTATCATTAGGCCTACATAAAAAAGAGTAAATATCATTATAGATATTAGTTGTTATAGATATATGTTCCATCAGTTACGCGATTCCTCATATTCACTATCCAAACACCCACCACAATTCAAAATGAACACATACCAGCCCAAAAAACTGAGAAGTTTAATATAAATAATATAATAATTCATTTAAATTAATAATAATGACGTGTAATTTCTTCACGCGAGTAAGTAGCTATATTTTTGAAAGCCGCGATGTTCCTGCATGACAGATCTATAGTTCGATTAAGATATATAAGCTAAAGAAGATATAGGAGGTACGACACGGCGGTATATCCGCCCAATTGAGCAGTCCGACTGGGGAAGTACTTCGTGTTGTGTTCCCAGCGGTGAGTAGGGTAGCCAGAGCTCACTGGAGAATTTGTATTGTCAGTGGGATGACTAATGGCTTGTCCTGCTTTGTCCTCTACACTGACGGCACAGAAACTCTGCGCTTACAGGGTCGGCAGCGCGAGTGTGGCTCCTCTGGTGTTACACACGTCCATAGGCCACGGTAACCACTTTCCATCAGGTGGGCCGTGCGCTTGTCTGCCACCTAAGTGGTATAAAAAAAATAGAATCGGTTCAGGTGGGATTCGAGCCCGTAATCTTTCCCTTACAGTTGGAAAGTTCTGACCACTAAGCCACCGAACCTTCACCCGAAACCATCCAAATTCTTCTAAACATATATCCACCTTACGACGGCACTTCACCGTCTTGAGCGCAGCGAGGGATTCATAGTACTGATGTATATCAGGTGATCCTGATGGACAAATAATTTGCTCTCGAGTCATATACTCTACTTGTCATCCCCTTTCTATAAGAGAACAGAGACAGAATCCCTTTTTCTACATCTTAATCGATTTAAATAACATACTAAATACTTTAAAATCTCATTCAATAGATCTGTAGTTCTTAATACATCATTATTTCACATCTAACATAACATAACATAAACTCACGCCTATATACCCGAAGGGTTTGGCAGATGTGCTAGCACCCACATTTCTCCAGTTTATGTTTAGGTCCCAATGTAATAGGTGGCGAGCCTATTGCCATTAACCGGGCACTTATAGACCTGCGATAAATACACACATAACTTCGAAAAGCATCGAAAAGTCATTGGTGTGTGCCATGGTAACACCTGGGATCGAACCCGAGACCTCGTCTCAACAGTCCATTACCCATACCACTAGGCTACCGCGGTAAAGCACCATCTAAACAGTTGCACCATTAAATTTTATATTTTTAAGTTGCTCCCTTAAGATGTGACAGAAATAATGAATTACTACTAAGCAATTATCATTCATTTATATTTTTTTTTGACAATTCATATTTTAGCTACACTATTACTGTAGCTAAAATATGAATTTTCAATAAAAAAATAAATTAGTAATCTTACATTGGTCAAGATTTCGTTGGAACCGTACTGATTGTAGTCTCATCACACTCATAACTTTAATAAACTGGTAGCTCGTGGGTATACTACACCCTACATTTTTAGGGCCCAAGCCTTCAAGTCCCATAGATTGAGCTGTTCTCCATCCTAGAGTAAACACACAGTTCATGACAAAGTCTACTGCTTGTCGGCAATAGACGAAAGCAAAATAGGGGTGTTAATACATCATTGTCTGCCCCTTTGAGGATTTACAGGCGCGAATGTATATGAACTTCAGTGCAATAATTTTAGTGAAATCGGACTTAAATTACAAGTGCAGCTAGAAATCCTGGGCCTGGTTCATAATCTGCTTTTCTTTCTACAACTACAAATATTCAAAACCATAGAAAAAGTTATAGTTGTGCTTACATTATGACAGTCCTTAATTGATAAATTAACTGATTAACGGTATCAAAGCTTTACTTCAGGTGAAAAAACTTACTTTTATTAAAATAATCCATAAAATAAAGCCAAGTTTCACATTCATCACTTTCCATTTACAATTTAATCAGTCATTCACAATATAATTCACGTAAATTCGCGCCAATTCTGATGAGGATTCCATCCCTATTGTTCTTTTTAAAAAATATCTGATTGTATGACATGGGAGTAAAATAGTATTTTTAGACGAGAGCGCTTCTTTGACGCTTTCACGAGCAAAGTGAAGGATTCTAACATAGAATCCTGAGAGAAAGTACATCCCACGAGGGAAAAATATACTCTACTTTTCATCCCCTTTCTACGAGAAAATATGTACTATGTAATCAAACAGAAACGAACTTACATAATTCTATTTTTAAATCTCTTGAAATATACGATATGATACGTGGGAAACTTTTTAGTAGGCTTAGCTTAATTTGAAAAAAAATAATGAGATTTCATTATTATTTCTAATATTTTTTGGTAATATACAACTAGATTAATGGTAGTAGAAAATAATTAATTGGCAGTTACTAGACAATATCAGTTGACAGTAAATTATCTTAATTAAAAAACAAACCAATTGATTTTTTCTTTTAAAGAGTCCCTTTCAAACTTTAAATAATTGGTATGAAAGTTGCACTATTCTTGTGTAACATTTTTTTAAAAATTGTCTTTTGTATTCGAAAAAGTTGAGTGCACCACATTAATCCGGTGTAATATTTATCCTGTAAAATACAATAACTATAACACAACAGAGCTTAATGTTTTAGTGTAGGTACAGAATCTAATAACTTTGAAAGCCGAACCTAAGTATGTTTTTTTGATAAACCACCGCTATGTGACGTGAAATCTTTTAACTGAAAACTCAAGGCAGACATTAAAGATGGCGGAGAAACTACACGAATACCAGGGTTTCACTGGTCGTCTACACGGTGCAAGGGATAGGTACCGTGAGAGATGGT
The DNA here is from genome assembly GCA_963662185.1 of Eilema griseolum. Classification (NCBI taxonomy): domain Eukaryota; kingdom Metazoa; phylum Arthropoda; class Insecta; order Lepidoptera; family Erebidae; genus Eilema; species Eilema griseolum. The sequence continues at coordinate 9,743,324 of OY759238.1, read as the reverse complement.
CGCAGTGGAAAGAACAGCACCCAAGAGGTGTAAGAGATGTTTTAAGCGAAACATTATTTGGTATTCCAAATTCTGATGAGCCACCAGAAAGGGTTTGGCAGGATAGTGAATACAGTGATTTGTTCAGGTGAGATTCGAAATTTAAATTTACCTCGGGACTTAGATCTTGGACCTAAAATGTACTCTACTGCGCGGGGCTCACTATTGCGCGGTGTGATACGGCAGTGAACGAGCTCAAAATCTCCAAGCATAGATATTTATAAGGCCAGGTTCTCATTTGTCTCACGACTTAGGTCCAAGATATATGTCCTGAGGTTTAGTCGCTGTCAACAACATATTAAGCAATTAACACTCAAATATATACAAACCTTTTTTTGAACTGGAATACGTTTATAAGTAGTTTTATAATCCCTAGAGGACTAAGTTAATTCATTAAATGTTTTGTTCGTTATGTGAGGTTTATAATTTGTTAAGCTACATTTGCCGCTCACTGTGTTTTTGACTTTCATTTTAGTTTTAAAGTAGATAAGGTTGATATTTGTAAATCTAGTACGTGGTTACAAAACCGCGAAGCCTGATAATTTTTAAATCGACTACGGTAACGGTAATTTAAAACATATCAGGCTTCTTACAGGTATGTAACCTTTAACCTTGTTTAATAGCGAGAGTAGCCTCATGGATCAGCTTCAGCCCCCCTAGCCACGTGATAGTTCTTTGCCTGGCGTATTTTAGAATAGAATCATTATTGTATGGGAAAAGGAGATCCATGAGGGAGTAATAATTTTAGTAGATATTGTTTGGTACGATCCCCTCATTAAGGGCTAGGGGATCGAAGTGGAATAGCGATTCCTTTTCTATCCCCTAAGAGATTGAAATAAGGGATCCAAATGGAACGGGATTGACGAGTATATTGAGGTTTATCTACTTATGATCCAAATCCTGGTCATGATTCCTTTCAAGTTGTTGTGGAAAAAATCATTCGAAGATGTACTTCGTTATAAAAAAAAACAGATGATAAAATAGGGGGATGTTTTCTGTAGCCTTTTATCTTCATGGATCGTTCGTCATTAGTTTTGGTGAAACATTCAGGTCTGTTTCAAATAAGAAGATATATTTTTGTGGATATCAGATTTAGTAAGGGTACCAGAATAATGTGGCAAAAGTGCTCGCGGGTTCAACTGTTTACAGAACTACTAGTAGTAATTTCGGTTGAAATTAAAACACTCTTAAAAAAGAATAAATCTTAAGATACTTATTAGGTAATTTACCATGTTGTGATTACTTCTCATTTAGATGCTATAATAATAACTATTGCTTCCGTAACTTTCATGTGCTTAACACAATAGGGTATTGAAGATTACGACGCGGAAAATAAATAGAGCAATTATTCGCACGTTCACACCTTGTTTTACAGAGTTGACATTCACGGTCCTTTTTATTTTTTTATATAGGGCTCGTCAATTAGACTTCGCGTCGCCTGATGGTAAGCTGAAGGCAAAGTTTCAGAAAAGAGGGTCACCATAACATAAGTACATATACCATGTTACAATAGTGACACTCAGCTCTGCCTCACTCACTCAGCTGATGGCCTCATCAATTATGCTAAGTCTAACCGAAGTGTCTCATACATACCTACAGTGTTCTGATTGGATCCTTGGATCTTTGTATGGATTATTGTTTTCAGGGGCGATATTAACCATTCACTACTGAAATCAACACAACTATCAGAATATTGGAAAGGGTGGAATTTTTGCACCCTACTTGGGGGGAAAGTACTGTAAATACTAGATTTTGCTGAAAGGAAATGTTCCTTCATTTTTTTAAAGAAACGAATCTGCGTTTAAATATTTTTGAGAGATTCTCGCTTGCTGTGACCGGTTTTCGAATTGGCTAAAATCGGAGTGTCCTTTTAAAAACAAAGTAATGATCAAATAAGCAAAGTGATGATCTTTTGAGTGAACTTTGATATCTCCAGAATTTGGAGTATTTTCCCTTCATGTAGAGTTACAAAATTCCACTCTGTATGAACGAAACCCTAATCTCATGGATTTACGAAATAAAAACTTTTTTAGGAGGAAAAGCCGAATTGAACTCATGCGCATATCGGCAGCAGTAATGGGTATCGAGTTTTCATATGCGGGGGAAACAGCCTTCGTGTCACCCACACTCCTGCAAATCGGAGTTCCTCATCACCAAATGACGCTAGTGTGGGCACTCTCACCGTTGATCGGGTTCTTCATGACACCTCTCCTAGGATCATTGAGTGACAGATGTCGGTCAAAATTTGGAAGAAGAAGACCATTCATTGTATTGATGTCGGTTGGTGTTTTACTTGGTGAGTAATTAGACTTTACTGTAATTAATTAGTATTTTAATCTGAAATAGATAATAAATATCCTACAACATTCTACACAACGCTATCTAGACCCATGATAAGCATAGCTTAACTAGCTTGTGTTATGGAATCTAGAATGCGGATTTAGATACAATTTTTTTTTGTAAATGCATACATTTTATGCATAGAAACACCCAGACCAATGCAAATATACATATTCATGCATACAAATATTTGCACTGAGCGGGAATCGAACCCACACCTTCTGCGTAGCGGTCGATCGTTCTCCCGCTGAACCACAGAAGTCGTCAAATGAGCCAGTTCTGAATAGACTTTATATCCATACTAATATTATATATTCGAAAGTAGTTCTGTCTGTTTGTCTGTCTGTTACGCTATCAAAACGACTGAGCCGATTTAGTAGGTATAGAGATGGACTAGAGTTTGGAAAGAATATTGGCTATGTTTGGTCGTGATAGCCGACACCCTTGCGGACGAAGCTGCGGGCAACACCTATGGGTATAAAATAGCGAGGCCATTTTTATGCACGAATATTAAAATAACACTTCTTAGTACGTATTTTAGGTCAAAATTAGATAAATACGTGTATTTTTATGATTCTCTAAGTATTAATTGTTAAGACCCTGGCTGATAAAACTGTCAGACTACTGTTGTTCCAAGAATTTCTCTTGACGTGTTCCAATTTACATATAATTCCACGTACAAATTTGTTTTTATAGCAATCATTGGGGGAAAAAGTGCATATCGGTTCACTAACCTTATAGAAAAAAAAAATGTTTATTTACGCGTATAGTCATACTAACTTATACATTAAAATTTATTGAATAAAAACACTTTTTAACGGCTTCTAAAGCGATTTATTTATTATTATTTGGTATAATTTATATTTAGCAACCATGGCTAAGCTATGTTATTATATAGGCTATGTTAATAAAACTACATAAATCGCGACAGAATCCGTTAAAAGGTGGTTTTATTTCAATATGTAATATTCGTGTACATACAGTATCAATTATACAATACAAATCAAATCATTTATTGCTGGCCAAGTGTAAGTACATAGATCATACACTTTTTTTTTTTTTTACGTGCGCAAAATCCCCACGGATACCTCCCCACCGGAGCCGGTGGAGGAGGTTATGTCGGACTCGAACCGACTAAAACGCACGCCGCCTGTGGGTCGCTTTGGTTGCCGAAGGTGAGGTTGACAGGCATATCCCTCGCACCCCGGCCGACCCAGGGCCATCTCTCACGATCTGGCCCTCTTCTCGGGTGTGGGGACTACAGAGTCCCCAACTCGTCCCCGGAAACGGAAATGCCAGGGTGACAGGCGGCTCCACCTGTCACCCCCAGGCCGGCGCTCATGGGGAGCGGAGGTCGTTCACCGACCTCCGACGCCCGAGTTGCCTTCGTACGCGGGCAGCTTGTCTTGCGATCCTTCGTCGCTCCCGCTGCCGCTCCCGCCCCGCCTCCTCCTTCACGAGCATTACTTGCTCGCAGAAGGAGGCGCCGGCAGATTATACACTTTGTATTTCAGTACTTAGAAACTTAGCGCTTTTTCCAAGCATTGCATTATTTAGGTCATATATTTAATCGAATACAAAAATAAATTAGATTATAATATGGTAAATGGAATAAATGACTCATATAATAAATGGATTAAATGTACAGTTTGAACACAGTTAAACTAAATATCTACAGTAATTATTATATGTCAAAGTCTAATATTATTAATTAAACACAATTTTGATTAGATGTCAATATACAATGATTGTAATGTTATTGAATCCTCATAAACAACACTATACAATAAATTTTATGTCCACAGGTTTAATTTTAGTTCCAAACGGAGAATCAATAGGCTACGCGATGGGTGACGAGTTACCAGCGAACAGAACAGACGGTCCATCAGCCTTAGGACCGCGGAGTTCCGTATTAGAAACGGAACCAACTAACTACCATCCCTGGGGCGTCTTATTTACAGTCCTAGGCACCGTATTCTTGGATTTCGATGCCGACGCCTGTCAGAGCCCCGCACGTGCTTATCTACTCGATGTGACAGTTCCAGGTCAGATTTATTTATACGCTTAAGAAAGTTATGTGCCATATTTGTCTCGTTCTATTTACCTTGACCTTGTTACCCATTCATAGTCTACACATAGTCAGGTCTAATAAAAAATACTGTAGAAAGAGTACAAGTGTGTTTTCAATATGTGTGACAATAAAATGGAAAAAGTGCCATCAATCAACAGTGTGTTTAGAGGCGGTAGGACACGGCGGTATTTCCGCCCAATTGAGCAGTCCGACTGGGGAAGTACCTCCGCTCTACAGAATACCGTGGTTATAATAACTTCGTGTTGTGTTCCCGGCGGTGACTAGGGTAGCCAGAGCTCACTAGAGAGTTTTTGTGCTGTCAGTGGGATGACCAAAGGCTTGTCCTGCTTTGTCCTCTACACTGACGGCACAAAATCTCTGTTCTTACAGAGTCGGCAGCACGGATGTGACTCCACTGGTGTTACACACGTTCATAGGTCATGGTAACCACTTTCCATCAGGTGAGCCGTGTGCTTGTCTGCCACCTAAGTTGTATAAAAAAAATCATAGTTTCCTTTGCTTTGGTAAGCAAGGTCTTTTGCAAAATAATTGTACATCACCAAAGTTGGCCTTTCCATTAATTAATTCTGCTAATTTATAAAGATTCGATTTCAATTCGATTCGCTGTCAAAATGAAATTTTATGTCAAAAATGGTACTTTTGTAACACAGTTTCGAAGAAACAACATTGATTTCGTGATCGTTTTTAACATTAGATCGGAGCAAAATTGAAAATGAGGTTGCATATATAAAGCGGCCGTAAGTACTTCAAAGCTAATCTTTCTTAAAATAGAAAACTAGACTGTCATAAATATAACGAATGGTGAACGATGGTGACGTTACTTCCATCTAGGTAACATATCTGAAGTGCGTGATACGATATTTTTAGATAATAATTAGTCAGAGATATAAGTACTTCTCCGAATCATAAGTGACTTATTGTTTGCGTCACATAATATATCTATTTAATGAGTATCTGAATTGAGTACCTATGTATGGTACGTATGAAGCGTCGGTAGCTTAGTGGTTAAGCCTTACGATCAAAATCGGGTTCGAATCCTGGCTATTACACTACCGACGTGTAGGCTCCTGACTCCTAACACCAGCAATTAAGCTTATCTGGAGGGGTTAAAGGAAACATTAGTGATTTTGGTTCTAATATATATTTTTTTAGGTTCAGAAATGGAAAAGTTTGTGAGGAAGGGTACATGGCTTTCACGTATATAAATGTCTGAAAAAATCTGAATAAAATTTGACACAGATTGAAAGGACATTGGATAACTTTTGCTCCGGTAAATGTTCCTGTGGGTCGCGAGAACGCAGTCAGTATTAATGGGAATGCTATACAAGATATTTGTAATGATTTGAAGAAACTATCAGAATTTATCTACAGATGTTATGTTCTTTCTTGTATTATAATTTAAAAAAAAATAGATTTAAAGACGCGGTAGCAAACATGTCAAAACCTTGAGAAGTGTGCGCAAAACTGAATGCTAGCTCCTCTGACACAATTTATTACACGAAACGCTCATCCAACTACTAGCCTTCTCCATCCTATCAGAAATGTCAAAAAATGCCATAAAATTTTAACTTCATTGCTTTTATTTTGGATTTTAAAGTTTAACTGGATTGCTTTTAAGTTTAAAAAATAATACTTTTAGAACTAAAAAACACGCTTTTAGCGTTTATGTAATCTTTACTCTTTTAGGACAAAACGCTTCACGCTTTCTTTCATAATTAATCATAGTAAATATTCAATAAAGATGATTACCTTCGTATAATAATTTCGTATAGGTAATTATTTATCGTTCATCACGAACTGAAATTGTTTATGTTCACCTGCGATCTAATGAAGATTTGGCAAAGGGTCTCTTGAGTCATCAAACTAAATGTCCGAATTATTTTGTAATTTTTAGTGTGTGCTAAAATCGTGTTTTTTAGTTTTTTAAACTATTATTTTTATTTTATACTTTTTCGTATTCCTGACAGCAAACCCTTATATTTGATACCCATATCATGGGGGTGAATTTCAAACAGCCAGTCCGCCATCTTGGGGAGGCCGCTATATTGGATTTGTCCTGTCGTTTCTTAGCTAGTCATGAACTACGAGTACGTGAGTACGAGTAAGAACTGGGGAAGTACCTCCGCCCTACAGAATACCGTGGCTATAATAACTTCGTGTTGTTTTCCCATAGGTGAGTAGGGTAGCCAGAGCTCACTGGAGAATTTGTGCTGTCAGTGGGAAGACTAAAGACTTGTCCTGCTTTGTCTTCTACACTAACGGCACAGAAACTGTACTTACTGGGTTGGCAGCGCGACTGTGACTCCTCTGGTGTTACAAACGTCCATAGGCCACGGTAACCACTTTCCATCAGGTGGGCCGTGTGCTTGTCTGCCACCTAAGTGGTATATAAAAAAACTCAGAGCGTGTGCAAAATATCATCCTAATCGAAGACCGGGAAGTGGGTCAAATTAAGATTCCAAGATTTTCTTACATACATAGTAAGTTACAAGTGAAGCTAATAAAAGCGTGTTAATTAAATGGTCTTTTTAGCAGAATTGAGGGCCTGGACATCATGGTTTTTTTGTTGAAGTTTTCTACCCCAGAGCTTCAAAATTGTACCATTATTGGTAAAAATTACAAAACCAATCGGACGATATTTTTTTTTTTAAACAATTGAGGTGGCAGACAATCACACGGTCCACCTGATGGAAAGTGGTTACCATGACCTATGAACGTGTGTAACACCAGTGGAGTCACATCCGTGCTGCCGACCCTGTAAGAACAGAGATTTTGTGCCGTCAGTGTAGAGGACACAGCAGGACAGGCCTTTGATCGTCCCACTGACAGCACAAAAACTCTCCAGTGAGCTCTGGCTACCCTACTCACCGCTGGGAACACAACACGAAGTTATTATAACCTCGGTATTCTGTAGGGCGGAGGTACTTCCTCAGTCGGAGTGCTCAATTAGGCGGAAATACCGCCGTGTCCTACCTCCTCAATTTTTTTTTAAACCTACCGTAAAATTTTCGAAAACCTTATTATCAAACTAACTTTTCAACTTTCACGTTCCATGATACACAATCGTGAAACATCAGGTAAATCAAAGGTATGTGTGTACCTATACCCTGATCACGTATTGTTCTTATATAATTCCCGTAAACATTATTGTGTATCTTATTATCAAGTTTTACGTAGGTATCAATGAGTTACATCACACCCGAATATCAATGAATAAAATAATCACGTTTTAAAAGTACAATGTAAACCGGAATAAAGGCAAATCTTGGTGCCAAGATAAATCAATCATAAACAGACAGTGAACTGATAAAGCAGTTTATTTTGTAGTTCATCAGTCACTCAGTCATCCTGACGGAAAAAAGTCCGTCCAAAAACATAAAAGTCACATGTCGTGACGTACAGGCGTACAAATATTGAAATTAATTTATTCCGTAGCGGTGAACTAGGTGAAGGATACCACCGTTATGATAATCTAAAATTTCTAGTAAATATTTTCATATGAAATGACTAGTAGGCCTACCAACTGGTAACTGGTGAGGATGTATGACGTAAGACCTAAAAATAAAACAGGTGATTGAAAACTTACCTTTTGGGGTTGCAAAAGTGTCATGATATTTCATTTTATATATACATATAATCATTCCTTTATCTCCAGAGGGCTAGGCAGAGGTGAACTAACACCCATATTTCACCAATCACTAAATTCGGTCCCACGTAATAGGGGGTGAATCCATTGCCGTCTTCCGGGCACCATTTGTGACTCAAGCCATGCATTCGAGGCTGAGTCTGGGCTATATATATCTGTCTGATGTTAAATAGCCCTATCCCTTACTCGCCTTGTACTACACCTCATGGGAAGAGATGGAGTAGTCCAAATTCTACTCTGCCGGGACCCACGCAGCTTCTTTATACATGAAATGTTAGTGATAAGGCCGTCCATTGTGCATTTAACTGTAACTTTAACTATTTACAATTATGTGTAATAATATTGATGTGCAATAAAGAATTATCTATCTATCTATAATTGGTAAGGACGTATGATGTGAGATTGTCGTAAGTTATATTAGAGGTTGCAAATTGAGAGCACCCAATTTTGTATTTAGTTAACCATAGAAGGGGTTAGTGTAATGTTAAATATATATGTGGGGTCACAACCTTTATCTCATTGTCGTCGCCATTTTGGAAAAAGAATCGCGAATGATATTAACACTAAATCTAATAAATCATTCGTCGCACAGAAAATTTGGGCAATATATTTTGCTGCTAATTAAATTATTTTCTACAACATTGAATAATAAATAAATAAATATTCTACGACATTCTACACAACGTTATCTAGACCCATGGTAAGTATAGCTTAACTAGCTTGTGTTATGGGATCTAAAATGCGGATAAACATACTTAGATTTTGTAAATACATACATATTATACATAGAAACACCCAGATCAATGCAAATATACATATTTATGCATACAAATATTTGCACTGAGCGGGAATCGAACCCGCGCCCCCCTGCATAGCAGTCGAATTCCTAGAAAATTCTTCCTCGAACGCCACGGAGGTATCAACAGAGGTAGAACTTAAGCCGACTTTTTTAAATTCACATTGATTAATTTACTGTGCGTGGTCTATTATTAAATATTTTAAATGCCATAAAGCACGTAACTATTATAAATAGAAATACCTGAGACTGAATGCGTCAAATCTATATTTCGCACCATAAACTCGATACCGCACAGATCAAAGAAGTTCTTGCTACACAATCGAATGTGTAAAGATAAAATCAAATATGTTAACTTTTCTTCAGGTACATACATACATATATATAACCACGCCTTTATCCCCGGATGGTTAGGCAGCAGTGAATTAACATCCACATTTCACCAATCATTGTATTCGGTCCCACGTAATAGGAGGTGGAGGCTATTGCCGTTTTCCAGCACTATTGTTGACTAGAGCCATGCATCTGAGGCGGAGTCTAGGCTATATATATCTGTCTGATCTTAAACTGCCACATCCCTTAGTCGCCTTGTACCTACGACATCGGAAGAGATGGGGTGGTTCAAATTCTACTGCTGCTGCGAAACCATGCGGCTGTCTCTTTAGGTGCCTACTTTAAAAGATACCTAGAAGTCCACACGATACTATATTCTAATTTATTTTTCGTACAACAGTTTTTGTGTGAAGCATAATAAAAACTATAGACAAATGCATAATTTCTTGATCAGAGAATCAATAATTTAGCCTAGAGAGGATATCAGTTTACTTTAAGCGATAATATAATAGAAAAAGTTATGCAAAATTTATGGTCGTTCATAATAAAATGGTAATTAATTTTAATGAAATAAAAAGCGGTTGAGTGTGGAAAAATTTTCATTGGTAGAAAAATTACCGGTGGAATGTGGATGAACCATATTAGGGTGTTAATAATGTCCATTAATACTAGTGGATATTATATAAGACATGCAGAGCATCCATGTCACGCAATCATCTACAGCAATTGTTGTTTTACAAGTAATTATAAAGTTCAAAGCAAGAGCTGTTTCACTACGTTTTTAACATAGGAACTCCCAGTTTTCTATAGTATCTGAAACATCAGCTGTTTGATTTACTTTTGCCTGAAAAATAGAAATTGACCTAAGAGAGTGTCATCTATTCGAGATCGATAAAGATAGCTCAGTTGATCAAAGTATTCATCATATTCATCTTACTAAAGTGAGGTTACGGGTTCAACTCCTGGGACTCGATGCTGTTAAAGCCATACCAAGTACACAAAAAAAAAGTTCATTAAATTTTAGACTTTGAAACAACAAGTTTCAAATTAAACGTCTTTTTGTAGAGTGAATAAAAAGGTGTAATGAAACTTATTTAATTTAATTTTGTACTTTACGAGTATAGAAATAAAGTTTAAAATTTAATATCATTTTTTACAGAATCTGTGGAATTACAGTGGTTTTGCTTTTGTAGACCTTGTGGCTTTTTGTGGCCCAGACTTTTTGTGGCCTGACCGGGATCTCGACTTTTTCTGATGTCAATTAATAAGGAAAGCATATAGCATATCTACTAATAACGTCGCAATTTAATTCAGATATAGGTACACTGATTTGTGAAAAAAATAAAATATATTTTTTTTTATTAGAATACGTCAATTAGACTTCGCCTTGCCTGATGGTAAGCTGAAGACAAAGTCTCAGAAAAGAGGGTCACCATTACCTACACATACCGTGTGACAATGGTGACACTCAGCTTGACGGTCTCATCATATGCTTTTTCACGCCCCGCTTAAAGGGCCCGGGACTGTAGGAAGAGGGAAACACGTGAGCTGGTAATGAATTCCAGGCCTTAATGGTGCGACAGAGGAAAGACTGATTGATTTACTGAAGATCCATTAATATCTCTATTTGCTTGAACTCTTTATTCAAGAAACTAATCACGCGCGTTCGTTTAAGACATTCTGTTACTAGATACTTCTTTTGACCGATATATATGTAATGAAATGACACAATTACACAGTATTATCATTTGTATATAAAATATAATTAAGCTGAAGCATATGGTCTACTGAGTCAATATTAAGTGTCCAACCTTAATAAAATGATATATGGCCACTGTTCGTGATAAGAGGTAGCTCCTTCACCAAATGTTTATTTAGATATTATCTTTCTTTGTAATGCGTAAAGTTTTGTACATATTAATATTTGTTTTAGTACTGTACGTGTTTGAGACAATCTATTTTAGATATTTTATTTGCATTTGTAACGTTTTTGTTGTTATATGTCTGTGAATTGAAATTTGAGTCTACATCAAGGATAGGACTTGACCTTGTTTCAACCCAACTTACTCTAATTTCAACAAAGTTGTTCCTAGTATTCCTTCTTTTCCCGTTGAAAGTGGGTTTACCACTCGGTAGTGTATTTGCCAGGGTTAAATCCTACCACAGGTTTTAGCCGCTCTCCATAGAAAGTCCGACGTTCTACCCACCAGCCTAAAACTACTTACGTTATCGTGGTTTATTGAGATTAACATGTAATTATATCTTAGGAACCATCTTTTTTTTTATACCACTTAGGTAGCAGACAAGCGCAACGTCCACCTATGGAAAGTGCTTACCGTGGTCTATGGACGTGTGTAACATCAGAGAAGCCACACACGCACTGCCAACCCTGTAAGCACAGAGTTTCTGTGCCGTCAGTGTAGAGGACAAAGCAAGGCAAGCCTTTAGTCATCCCACTGACAGCACAAATTCTCCAGTGAGCTCCGGCTACCCTACTTACCGCTGGGAACACAACACGAAGTTATTATAAACGCGGTATTCTATAGGGTGGAAGTACTTACCCAGTCGGACTGCTTAATTGGGCGGAAATACCGCCGTGTCCTACCTCCTATAATCCATCTGTCCGCATTTTGTTAATTCATATGAATAAATTTTGACATATTAATTCTACTAATTTTATCGTAAACTAGAAGGACGCCCGCGTCTATATTTAAGTACATATTTATGCACGAACCAATATTTATTTTCTACATACTGTGTTACAGTACTGAGTGGAAAATCGTTATGTCGTGTACACACACGCACTATTTTCATGTGTACCTTCACATTTAGGGAAGATAGAGGACGTGACGTTTTCTTATTATCTTTTCTTAGAATCGCTGATGCATGTATCCTGTTTTCATTTTATTATTTTTATGTTGTGTTGTAAATATTACTGATATCTTTTATACCTTGGAGTATTGAGATTTATGATTTAATTGTTTAATGAATGATCAGTAATTCGTGGAAATGTTGTCATAATGTAATCGTGATTTGTCCCGATTGCAGTAAAAGTAGTGAATTGTAGTCTGTATGCAGCCATTGTGTAGCTGTGTAGAATATTGTGTAGGATATTCCGACTGTGGAATGAACTCTCTGCTGCGGTTTTCCCATGCGCCTACAATATAGGGTTCTTCAAAAAGGGCATTAGAAGTTTTCCTCAGGTTAACAGCACGAGTGTGACGTCCCTGGTGTTGCACACGTCCATAGGCCACGGTAACCACTTCCCATCAGGTGGCCGCGTGCTTATCTGCCACGTACCTAAGCGGTATGAAAAAAGGTGGACCCTGAGCTTGTCTGCCACGTAAGTGGTATAAAAAAAGGACGTTGTCCTGTTGTAGGAATGGAGCGTGATGTTTGATAGTTTGGTTTGGTTTGAGCGATTTTCATCTGCAAACTCCTCACATTCACATTTTATTCATTTATTTATGTACTATAACATATACCATGTAATTTTTATGTAACACACTCTTTTATATGTTTATCAAATCAAATCAAATAATTTATTTGCATAACACAGGTTACAGAAAGTAAGTAAAAGATACATTTTCGATAAATGTATAGGTCCGCTGTATTACAACCTCTTCAAGGTGTGCAAATATTCGATATTGTCTTTACATGCAACATTTCAATTAGAGAGCATTCATAATATTTTAATTGCATTAATTAGTTATTGAGTTAATGTCAGAAAATTAAATAATGTCAAAAGGAAATAAGGAGATTGCTATAATTATGGTGAATGTCAACTAGGTCTATTAAAATAATAATATCAATTAGTATATTATGTCATATGCTCATGTCAAAGAATTTAAATAATGGATTGAATTTGAATTAATAAATTACAATTTATCTTGGAGGAAGTACTTTACGTCATAATAAAATTTTTCGTTCAGTAGCTTTCTTAGTGCCTGTTTAAAAGTAGTTACGTTTGCCTCTTTTATGTTTTTGGGTAGTTTGTTGTATATTTTTGGTGCCATGGCGAAAACACTATTATGCATTAGAGTAGTGTTTGTTGGACACAGGCATAACCGTCTTTTATCTCTTTGCATTCGTCCAGTGGCGTCAGAGGCCAAAACAAATAAGTTAAGGTTGAGTTTAACAAATACAGCTACTTCGAGAATGTAAAGGGAAGGCAATGTTAATCCTTACTAATATTATAAATGTGAAAGTAACTCTGTCTGTCTGTCTGTCTGTTACGCTTTCACGCCTAAACCACTGAACCGATTTTGCTGAAATTTGGTACAGGGGTAGATTAGATCTTGGGAAAGGACATAGGCTATGTTTTGTCGCGATAACCGACATCTACGCGGGCGGAGCCGCGGGCAAAAGCTAGTATATTATATTTTTTAAAGTACGGCAAGCAGCTGTCCGTTGTTTTTAACGCAAACATTGCCCTTATACAGTTTTTGTGCCTTAAATACTTTATCTTTATCAACAGAGTTACCCCAAAAAAATATTCCAAATCTAAGAACCGACGCAACCATGCCATGGTACGCGGTTAGGAGTGCTTCAGTATGAATTATTTGTGACAGTTCATGAAGGGCGTATACTGATTTACTGACCTTCTTACACAACTGCTCTATATGTTGTTTCCTGTTATTTTGCTGTCGATTGTTACACCCAGGAATTTTGTAAAATCTACTTGTTTTATAGATTGGCCATTTGCACATATCTGTAGATTTCCCATAATGGGATACGCTGGCTGAAATACATGAGCATTGTCTTTCCTATATTAGCTTTATATTATTTACGTCTAGCCAGTCGAGAACAGACTTCAGTGCGTTGTTTATATCGCTTACATATGTGTCCCTATTACTACATTTAATGGTAATTGTACTGTCGTCTGCAAAAAGGGCTATTGGGTTCTTAGTTACATTGGGTAGGTCGTTGATGTATAGTAGGAACAATAGTGGTCCTAATACACTACCTTGGGGTACGCCATGTTGCATTTTACGTGTTCCAGATTGAAAGTCTTCCTCTATTTTAGTGACTCCATTAATTTTAGCAATCTGAGTATATTGAGTACGATTTTTTATATACGATTCAATGAGATCTAACACATTTCCTCTGATGCCATATGCATTTAGCTTACTTAGAGGAGTGTCGTGATGCACATAATCGAAAGCCTGGGTCATGTCCATATATATGGAGCAAACAGGTATTTTATTGTCAACATTCCTCATTACATATTCCAGAAAATCATATATAGCCATATTTATCGATTTATTACGCCTAAAGCCCTTTTGTTCTTTCGCCAAGATACAGCTACTTTCAAGGTAGTCACTTAGTTCCCCATATATATATTTTTCAAATATCTTTGAGAAAACTGGTACTAAGGCTATAGGTCTATAGTTTTCAATATTTTCTCTATTTTCTTTTTTGAATATAGGTTTTATGATCACCGTTTTTAGTTTATCTGGGAAAACTCCAGCAGCCACACATAAATGAATAATATTTTTTTTTCATTTATTTATTTATTTCACAGACAATACAAGCTTACAGTGAAATAGCACCAAAGCGCTTATAATGTTATACTAATTAATATTTAACTAATACCATGCAATTCAATTGTCAAATACAAATATTAAAATAAAAAATATGGCAAATATGATGACAAATATCACTTGCTACGTATTTAATAATTCTTGTGCATATACCGTCATAGCCTACACTAGTTGTATTCCTTAAGTTTGTTATGATATTTAGTATATCAAGGTGTGAGCAAGGTTTCAAAAACATGGATTTTTGTCTAGAGGTCACATATGAGGAACCCGGCGATCTGTTTGTAGAAGTATTTGGAACTATTCTGTCAACAAAGTAATTATTGAAAGCATTACATATTACACTAGGATCTGTTATAGTTTCATTATTAATTGATATACTAGTTATTGACTTGCTTGGAAAATTTTGTTTTGTGTTTTGCCAGTGTTTTTATACGTGCAGCCTGTGGACGGGCTTTACGCAGAGGGCATACAGCGATCTGCGTATTCAATACAACAACGCGTTCCGGGTGCTGATGGGACTGCCGTGTTTTGGTAGCGCATCTGCCATGTTTTCTGAGGCAAACGTAGACAGTTTTTCGGTGATCATGCGCAAAAGAAGCGCCTCACTCTTACGCCGTACCCGCGGCAGTCCCAATACCATCCTTAGAGCGTTGGTTGATCGGTGGGACTCCCCGATCCTGGGGCGGTGCATAAAACTACATGCAATAAAGTCTGACACAGTCCCCGGATCGGGGTGGCGCACCCAAACTATTTAATTGTATATTTACCTACTAACATTAGTTGTAAGTTTAACTAACAAATATGGAAGAATTTCTGAAATTAACATTATATTATATTATTATATTATTATTTATAATTTTCCATGCCGTTTTTGCTTTGTTAACCGCTGTATTAATAGAGTAGGTATTTTGTGCTCGCTGGGTGAGCTTGATAATTTTTTATATGTTTTACAGTACTGTTTAAATTTTGTTTTGTTGGTCTCGTTAGGCTTTTTCCTATATTGCCATAAGAGTGCCCGTTTCTTTTTACTACATGCTTTTATTCCGCGTGAGACCCATTTTTGTTTTTTATGCGTATTTAGAGTTATGAATCTGTATGGAAAGCAGAGATCATAAAACAGTTTAAACAAATCAAAGAAGGCGTTGTAGGCCAAGTTAGGATCTACATTAGAGTATATTTCAGAAAAAGTCAGTTGGCTTAAACTATCTTTAAACTTCTTTTGATTATCCAAACAGTAATCTCTCCGTCGAACTTTCCAGCGCTTGATAAGGCATATTTTTTTAACACGACATTGTAGTGTCTGTGCTGTGTGATCTGATAATCCTAATTCTATGACCCTCGACATACATCTATGGGGAAAGCTGTGGGCAAGATTATCAATACAGGTGCCACTTACAATCCTGGTAGGCTGTCTCAACACTAATTTACTAATTTTATGAAACTATGTTAACACTCACTTAAATTACATTCTTTTAATTCCTATCCATCCTAAGGTCGCCTGGAAAAAATTACTTTTGGTGATAGGGCCGCCCATTGTGCATTTAACTGTACCTGCATCTATGTACACTAATCTCTAATAATATAAATGTACTATAAAGAATTACACAAGGGAACAAAATGAGACTTTTTTTTGTTGCATGGAATTTTATGACTGTTTTTTTACTAATTCGCTAAAACTTACTGGAGAATTTGGGCTGTCAGTGGGAAGACAAAAGGCTTGTCCTGATTTGTCTTCTACCGACGGCTCAGAAACTCTGTACTTACAGGGTTGGCAGCGCGACTGTGACTCCTCTGGTGTTACAAACGTCCATAGGCCACGGTAACCACTTTCCATCAGGTGGGCCGTGTGCTTGTCTGCCAACAAAGTGGTATAAAAAAAAAATTCGAGGTCGCTATTTCAAATCTATCCGTATTTTTTCTCAATCCCCTAATCCCAAGAGGCAAAGCATTGCCAGAGCTTCTTCCTTCGATCAGCAGATGTAGCTACAAGCTTGTAGATGGCTTGTAGATATTGAATGGGCTGCGCTGATCTTGGTAGGTTACACCCAAATATTTAAATATAAAACACCTACTTAAGTAACAATTATGGGTAGGTTTGAGGTATTTCTTTTTACTCACATTTATTTTGCGTTTCAATAACGCAAAATAAATGTGAGTAAAAAGAAATACCATATATTTAGATATGTATTGTGGTACTCGATTCGTTACTTATGATAGAAACCTTTCACGCAAGTAATAATATAAACTATATATAGTTTCAACACAATCAGTATTGTTATCTATGGGGATAGATACGGGATGTACAAACATCATAACATATAAATACAACATTATTACATTATTGTAAGTAAACCAATCGATAAGTTTGTTTTGTGTTGTTGTCGATATTTTTAATATATCGGTTATGTAGTAAAGGCCGATGCATATTTACATAAATATCTACACTAGCTGCCCCGGAAATCATTGTTTTGCCATATAAACATGCGAGGTTAAGGGTGAAAGTTATGGGTCATAATATGTTTTTTTTTAACATTCTACACAACGCAATCTAGACCCATGGTACGCATAGTTTAACTAGCTTGTGTTATGGAATCTAGAATACGGATAAACATACTTAAATACTTTTTTTTTGTTAATACATACATATTATACATAGAAACACACAAACCAATGCAAATACCCATATTCATGCATACAAATATTTGTACTGAGCGGGGATCGAACCTGCGGCTTTATCCTCGTCGTGCCACCAACTTGTGCCACCAGTGGCACGACAAGGAATTGTCATTCCTCATCGTGCCACTGAATGCAGATACATGCAGGGATGGTAGCTCTACTTAATTTCCCTTTAGATATTACTCAATAAATTTAATAATAATAATTGTCTTTAACACAATTTTCCTGTAACTGCCAACTTTAGTTTTATGTAGGTACCTACTCGTACTTTGTTGTTTAAACTCACGTTTTCCACTTCGATCAATTGAACGAATCAACCAGTTGATCAGAGTGGAAGTCGATTCAGGCATATGTTCCTTTCGAATCAACTAGTTGATTCGATATTTTTTTTACTAAAGTTTCTTTCAAATGTGTTCCTACCGAATCAATTTTTATTAAAAAAAATAAAAACGTTTTGCTGAATTCATTGGATCTTTGATTTTTTAACTGTCAAATGTCAAAAAGAAAAAAACTCTGATTAAAAGCAAGTCCGATTCGCCAAGTGCGAGTCGGACTGCACAAAGGGTTTCCGTACAAAACTGTTGGCAATATAAGAAGACCATTTGACGTTTATCGTTTATTCTGAGGGGAAAAAGGCTCATTAAAGAAAAAAATATGTATTTACAAAAGAAAAATATATCTACCTATGTATGTTTATCCGTTATTGCAGTATCCATAACACAAGTTCTTAAATGATACTTATATATCACTTTGGGCTATATAATTGGTGTCTACGTTCTAACTGATTAGTCACACTGGTGTGATAACCTGGTGTGACCATGAATCCGGAACGATTTTTTGATTTTTCAACCTCTTGGGTCAAGCTACGCTATCCCCGGGTAACATAGGCTATATTATATAACCGACTTCGCAGCACGAATGAGGGTGCGCGGGTGAAACAGCGTGGCGCTGCTAGTCTCATATATTTTTATTTTTTATACCACTTAGGTGGCAGACAAACACACGGCCCACCTGATGGAAAATGGTTACCGTAGCCTATGGACGTTTGTAACACCAGAGCAGTCACAGTTACGCTGCCAACCCTTTAAATATACTAAACTTTCGCTTTGTTGTCGTAGTAATAATCGACTATCGAAATCGAATGACCGTGATTTTTTAGGGAATTGTTTTTTTAAGCAAAATCATTGATATTTGCCCTCTATTGCTGATTATGTTCTCTATGTATGTAGAGCATATCTATGTCCGGCAGTCTAGATATTACAAAATAAACTTACATTCACAGTAATGCTTCCGTTACACTTCGGGTTATTGTTTTTTTTATAGTTTATACATCTTAAAAAAGTAGCACCACTTTTATTCATTCGGACTTTCGTATATTGATAATTTTTGTACAAAATGACTTTGCCACCATTTTTTTCAATTACCTCCATGGTAATACAACCCCGTTTTACAACGTAAAATAATGAGGATGATTAGGTAACTCAGCGGACAATATAAGAAAATTAACATAAAAATATTTTCTATGATAATGTCAATGCTTACATCAAATAATCAAATTTACAGTTCTCAAGAATAATACTCGGAAAAGGTTTTATATCCCTCTATTAAGTTGTGTAGATAGGAACAAACTAGAAGAATAATAAATGTTCCTATCGGATCAACTAAAAGGTTGATTCGTTGGGAACAAAAAATAGTTGATTCGTTTCAGTTGATCGCTTTAGTTGATCGGAGTGGAAAACCTGTTTAAACTCTATGGTGCCAGAAATAATTTATTTTTAATTTAATAAAATATAAAAAAAATATTGAAAATTGAAAAACGAGTCGTAGGGCTTTGTAGTGCGTTACCTCTATTGCCGCGAGAGATGATTACGGATGGTTGGAAATATATACAAAATGAATGTCCGGACTTATCAAAAGTAAATAAATTTATAAACTATGTGCAAAAATATTGGATGAAAAATGAAAAATTTATTGACGAATGGTGTATATACTCGGAACGCCACCGTACCAATAACGTGGTTGAGGCCTGGAATAGTAAAATCAATAGGACTATTAATAAAAATAATGTGTCATTGACCAGGCTATTAAATGCACTGCTAAATGATGCCGCATGTTCAAATTTCAAAAAAATGCAGTTTGGCCTAAATATTTCTACTGGCAGACTGGCCCTGCACCAAAAAAAAGATGAATTTGTTTTACAGACGCAAATGGAATTAGTAAACCACATTATTAGTATAGGTCATTTTTTGGAAAAACTGAGATAAGTTTTTGATTTAGTTAATGTAGAAGTTGTGATTTTGTTTTTTGTTATAGTATGTAGGACCCGGATTGATTAAAACTAATTTTGTTAATAGATTTTTTTTATTACAAGTAGAGCAACAATCATTCAATAATCATTCAGTGGTACGACGAGGAATGACAATTCCTTATCGTGCCACTGGTAGAACAAGTGGGTGGCACGACGAGGACAAAGGGGAACCCGCGCCTCCTGCGTAGCAGTCGCGTGCATTACCGCTACGCCACAGAGACTGTCAAATGTATTTCATAATTATGCAAAATTAAAGAAAGAAGGTTTCCATAAATATAAAAAAATATAAGGTTAGGCCACCGATAGGTAGCTTAAGGGTATAAAAATAGTACCGCGTACTGAGGCAACTCGAGCGTTGGAGGTCGATGAATGACTTCCGCCACCAATGAGCGAAGGTCTATGGGTGACGGGTGTAGCTGCCTGTCACCCCGGCAGAAGCAAGCCGTGGCAGCGGGATGGCCGTGGTCCCCAAACCCGACTGGTCCTCCTCCATCGAGAGACCAGATTGTGTCGGCCGAAGTGCGAGGGATATGCCTGCCAACCTGACCTCCAGCAACCAACAACGACCCCAAGACGTCTTGCGTTTTAGTCGGTTCGGGTTCGACATAACCTCTCCCACCGGTTTCGGCTGAGAGGGGTAGCCGTGGGAACTTTTCACACGTAAAAAAAGGGTATAAAAATAGTTCACTCTGATTCAGTATGGGTTTAGAAAGCTAGAGCTTCTGAAGAATACTGTGTGTGTATGTGTGTGAGTGAATACTGTAGGTACAATATTTATTTAGAATATTGTTGTTTTACAGAGGATCATGCAAAGGGTCTTAGTACTTTCACGGTGATGGCTGGTCTCGGCGGTTTCATGGGGTACGCACTCGGCGGCATTAACTGGGACAACACCAGATTAGGTAAATATAATTTGATTATTCTATCAATCACGGCGAAGGTCACTTTTTAGATGAGTTTAAATAATAGATTTGAATGGGTGTGATTTATCTGTCACCCCAATTATAAGGATCAGCGAAATAATAGATCGGTCGCCACTATGTAGCCTGGAGAGACGTCGTTTCACCCTATAACCTTCCAGCCTATAACTCCATTTGGGTCTTATAGTGTCATATTCTGCAGACAGAGATATATTTGCAGATAACGGTATTTTTATTTTGACTAAAAATTAAAAATAAATAAAGTTCTACAATGTCTATTGCAGGTGATTTTTTCGGTGGTCACGTTCGTGCAGTTTTCTCCCTCATCACAATCATATTTATAGTGTGTGTGTCAGCCACCATCACCAGCTTTAAAGAGATCCCTCTTGACGAGCTTAAGGAGCAGGAGGAGTTCAGGAAACTGGCTCAGAACGAACGGATCCAGGAGAGCTTCGATGAAGAAGGAGCTGAGAAGAATCTGAAGAAAGATAATGTCATGTATGGATCAGTGAATCAACCAGAGGTAATGTATCCTTCAATTCCTATTTAAATCTTGATTGCATACTTCTGAAGGTGTCCGGTCCGTTAAGTAGTGATCTCGTGGTATTTCTCCTGATTCTGTTAGAAGACTCAATAAGATTCAGCACTGCAATGATTCTATTGCCGTTTTCACACTATCCGGTCCCATATCGACGTCGAACGACGATAGCCGGTATCCGGTAGCCGACACAATGTGCTGTTTTCACTTAATTATATGCCATAAAATCGTTCTAATACGTCAAAGATACATCTATTTGCTTGATGGCACAGACTCAAAATGATTTCACCAAAGAGAATACAATACTACGTACGTAGGATTTCACCATAAGCTCAACCACAGACTTCTTAGAAATCTCTATATTTGAATATGACATGACAATTGTTTTTTTTTTTTAATTATTTTGTTGTTGTGGTGATTGATTGAAATTGATATCCGATATCGGATGAACACAGCGGTGTCAGCTCCTATATCCGATACGGGGCTGGACAATGTGAAACACAGATACATATTTCATACATTTTAACTTCCTGTCGGCTATCGGAGCCAACACCGATATCGGATCGTATGATAGGAAAACACTATAAGTGTGGAAGAAATTTTGTGACCGTTAAACACCGTTTGCCTTTTTCGCAATACTCCATTCAGTTCCTTCATATTTAGTTGAAATAAATAATAAAAGCTTTATGTCAAAACTCTAGGAAATACATTTTACAGTTACTAATTTTAAATGATCGAAGCTGCTTATACCGTTACTTTGAGTTAATATTAACTCATGTCGAAAACAGGACCGTATACAAACTTAACGTCAGTGCTCAACGTTAGTGTATCCACAGAGTAGTTAAGCAGTAGTGGCGTAATAACCCCACTTAGTACGACTTGAATCCACTTAGAACGCAATCAGTAACGTTTAGATGGAGTATTTAATAAAACTTTTAATATGAATTTAGAAAACTTACTGCTTCATGTTATTAGGTGTTTTTTATTACGAAAAGTTTTTACTAGAATCAGACTATTAAAATATACCCTAGGAAATTAAAGACAAATTTGAAGATTTTGTATACTACCCGTAGGATACACACCTATGGGTAGTACACAAAATTCTCATGGCTACACAGCCATGAGGCTTAGAGTTTCAAATTCCTCGTCCTGAAACTTAAAATATTGTCTACGAGTCAACTTTTTGTTATTTTTCACAATAATGATGTCATTTCATACATACATATAATCACGCCTTTATTCTATTCTTTAATCTATTGCCGTCTTCCGAGCAGTATTGTTGACTCGAGTCATGCATCTGAGGCTGAATCTGGGCTGTATATATCTGTCTGATGTTAATCAGCCCTATCCAAATTCTACTCTGCCGCGAAACACGCGAACAAAACCTTTGCCATAATTAAAACTTGACTTTTAAGCTCCTCCCCACGAGCCTTAACCTCTCCCCCCTCCCGAATCCCGAAATCCTTTTCCCGACATTTTGTACTACGACCCTGACCCATAACCACCATTATGTAAATTGTATAATTTTCAGAACGGCGCACCGCAGCACCCAACTGAAGTCCATGGAGAGACCCTGTCGCTCCGTCATTATCTCAAGTCCATCGTGGTGATGCCGAGCTCCTTGCGCGTGGTGTGCCTCACCAACTTGTTCTGCTGGATGGCTCACGTTTGCTACTCGTTGTACTTCACAGACTTCGTCGGTGAAGCCGTGTTTGGGGGTGATCCTGCCGTAAGTGATATTTGTTTCATCTACAGTCGCTATCGTTATTAGCTTAACAATTCCAAGTTACACATAAAAATTAACAATAAATAAAAAGAAAAATTGGCTTACAAAAATCCTCATTCCACTAGTCCACTATCATCTCGATCCATCAATAGGGCTGATCCACCGTAGGTCTAGCGGATTTTGTGACACTTGCACCTGCTGTAGGACCCACCGCATGTTCCACTGGAGGATCTGATAGCAGTTAAGGAGTCGGATTTTTTTAAATATTTTTATAATAAGAGAAGCACCTTCTAAAAGTTTAATGACGCATTTTTACAAATTGCTATTACAATAATTTCAGGCGCCAGTAGGCAGTGAGAGCCGCACCGACTACGAAGCAGGCGTTCGTTTCGGCTGCTGGGGCATGGCGATGTATTCCCTCTCTTGTGCTTGCTATTCAACTATCATTGAAAGGCTAATTAAAAGGTTTGGGTAAGTATTTACTTCTGCTTATATTACAGCAGGGTACCTAAATTTTTTTCATGCGAATATCCCCACTAAAACCACCCCGCTGGCCGGGCGTTATTTCAAACTGAAATCAACTAATACCGGGTCTCGGGTCTCAATTACCGGGGAATAAGGTGGCTCAATAAGATTTCTCTCGCACCTTGGCTAACCCTGGTTTATCTACGGTTTTAAAATACCTCCCTTGGTAGGAACATGATGGTGTGGGAACCCCCAGTGTCCACATCTTATCCCGCCACCAGATTTTCATGTAAAGTAGCTACCAAATCTTGGAGAATTTTTACCCGGATTGTTAACCAATTTTGATTATCGGGCACCGCACTCGATGGGCGGATGACTCTTCATGGAAGCACCCTCGACTTGGAGTGGTTCAATTACAATTTGAAAAAGGTTGTGAAAAATAAGTGGGGTTGTTACATTGCAAAGAATAAATTTACTTATGATTAGCGCATTATTCAGATTTAATGAAGTCGAATTTGCTTAATTTAGATAGATAGATAGATTATATAATTCTTTATTGCAAACCAATAGATTACATTAGAACTTTTTAGATTTAATATGAGTTTATTATTATACAAGGTATCGGGACTTCTCGCGAATTATATCTTGGATTTTATTATTTATGGTACCTATCCATATATTATAATCTGTCAATGAATATGTTGACATTTTAAAGGTTTGTTTAGTTCATATTGCAATTTTTTATCGGGGTATTAATTTGTCTATTTGTCTATCTATTAATCGTGGTGACATCCAAAATTTGCACTTATGAGTCCTGTATCCTCTCTGCTACTCCTCCTTTCAATAGTTTATATTGGCTTTTTTGGAGGTGACTGCCATTCAACCCCACAATCCAATCCTGTCCTCGTCAGACGCCAGGAACACCGTTCTAGCCGTTATTAACCACCAACTTGAAGTGATCCAAAGTGAGATGTCCAACAGAATTGCCAACAAAATCGAATGATAAATATAACACAATAAATTTCAAACGTCAATTATATAATTTTTTTTTAATGTTCATCATTGGAACAACATTGAGCCGTGTATATTCTGTATTGCTGAAAATGAATAAAAATATCACCTACCTGATATCAGCCCATCGTTCATAATAATCATGCGTTATCACACGTTTAGCCTTCAACTTGACAGCTCACACGAGTAAACACCGTCTCCCTTAGTAATGAGATCAACAGATCCTTGACTTTGCTACGCTTCCTGGCTGCCACTTTTCTGGCTTCACGTTGATTTAAAAATCAATACCATTACGAGTTCAGCACGTCTAGAATATTTTCCACTTCATCGAGTCGAAGTTTATCGTCAATGGCTCGTAAAAATTGGAAACAATCTACTTTTATACGTACTTTCCTGACTAATATAGCGTGAGAGAAGCTGGTTAAAACTTTATGATGATTCGTCAATGGTAATAACAAAGGATTACATTCTTTACTAGCTTTTTTTATTGTGCGAATAATCTCCATGGTTAACTCCCCTCGCAGAAGCCGGTGGGGGAAGTTATGTCGGACTTGAACCGACTAAAACGCACGCTGTCTGAGGGTCATGGGATGCAGGAGGTGAAGTTGACGGAGGCATATCCTTCGCACCCCGGCCGACATTCTTTTATTCTGTTTTTCTGTGATGCACACGTCCATAGGCCACGGTAACCAGTTTCCATCGGGTGGGCCATGTGCTTGTCTAACCAATTGGTATAAAAAAAATGTACGCTAATTATACAGAGGCATTTTTGTTTATTTGTTAGTATATCTACTCAAAAAATTCTAAATCAATTTTAAAACTCCTTCCACCTGAGTATAGAAAGTTACATTATTAGTGACATAGGCTATTTTTGGTGACAAAATTCCCTCGTAATCAGGACTTATTTTAATGACACCGCAGAGTGATGATGGTAACTTTGTTTATATCCTCTTTGAATCCAACATTTTAAATAATATGATGGATGATACAAACAAAGAGCCTTTAACTTCTGTCATGTGGAGTTAGCTGTGAAAAAAGGTTAGCAAAAAATCAAATTATACATCTCACTCGCCTGCTCGGTCCCATCAAAATTTTCTATTTTACGGTTTTTTTATACCACTTAGGTGGCAGACAAGCACACGGCCCACCTGATGGAAAGTGGTTACCGTGGCCTATGGACGTTTGTATCACCAGAGGAGTCACAGGCGCGCTGCCTGCTTCTGTGCCGTCAGAGTAGAAGACAAAGCCGGACAAGCCTTTAGTCTTCCCACTGACAGCACAAATTCTCCTGTGAGCTCTGGCTACTCTACTCACCGCTGGGAACACAACACGAAGTTATTATAGCCGCAGTATTCTGTAGGGCGGAGGTACTTCCCCAGTCGGACTGCTCAATTGGGCGGAAATACCGCCGTGTCCTATCTCCTCTTTCTTTGCTGTTCTGGATAGCAGTAATTTTAATATTCATACTACGACACTATAAAAGTTTCGTCAAAGACGCGTAATCTACTGTCAACGACTCATTTTGAAGTGTTAATAACAGACTTTAACACATTCAAAACAAACTTACTTCTATTTAATCACCATAAATGAGAGGAACTAGACTTTGAAGTGCTCAACTTATAGAAGAGATACTTCTTGTTATTAGTTCTGTGTCTTGATGTTGAAGTACAGTACGGTACTAAGTTATTATCAGGTAAAATTATTTGAGCATACCCGGGATGATACTTGTAATGTGTCTCATAATATATAAGAAAGCTATAACTATTTACTAGACCTCCAATTATGTTCTTATACCTAGCCGCGACTTTCGTGGGAGAATATTTTGACCAACTTATCCAAAGCAAAACCACTGTCATGTACTGTCATACACAGATACTGCAAAAAATATAATTACACGTAAGACTTTATTTCTATACGATTAAAGTGCAAAATTTAATGAAAAGAGTTTCATTGCACTTTTTCATTCACCCTGCAGGGAGCCTTTCAATTTTGGATTTTAACCGCATTGTTTTGAAGTTTAAAATTAAATTAATTCATTATCAGTGTCCGTGCTATGACATGCTATGGTTTTGCTTTACCAGAATCAAGGCCCTGGATGGTCGGACGGAACAGATCGTCTGGATTTCTCCATATCTTCGTACCATCCAGCTGACAGTAGTCAATTGAAGGGCAGAAAATATCCTCCTGGACCTCTCCAGAGTAGCCTAAATTCTCTAGAAAAGATAACATACTTCGGTATATGTCTTAGTGTACATCTAGATACGAGTATTCATGGATACAAATTCCATGTTCTATATTTTACTTTTTTTTTTCGTTTATAATTTACCCGAATACGACGAAGTAAAAATGAGGGTCTTGAGGAGGGTCAGATCGAGAGAGATGGCCCTGGGTCTGCTGGGGTGCGAGGGATATGCATGTGAACCTCACCTTCGGCAACCAACAATAATACACAGGCGCCGTGCGTTTTAGTCGGTTCGAGTCCGGCATAAACTCTCCCACCAGCTCCGGCTAGGAGGTATCTGTGGGGACTTTTTTGCACGTAAAAAAAGTCAAAAAGAGGCTTATGATAATAAATGTACCTACATATTATTTTCCAGTGCCAAACGGGTATATGTCGGTGGCCTCTGCACCTACAGTTGTGGCATGGTGGCTCTGTTCGCAATTCGGGCGCCTGCAGCTGTACTGCTGTGCAGCTGGACCGCAGGCGTCATGTACTCCACACTCTTCACCATGCCCTATTTACTCGTCGCACATTATCACGCTACAGGCATGGTGAGTCTAGGCAGTAGTCATATTCTACTTCGTACTAATTTCATAAATGAGAAAGATACCGCGGTAGCCTGGTGGTATGGGTAATGGACTGCTGAGACGAGGTCTAAGGTTCGATCCCAGGTTTTACCATGGCACATACCTTTTCGATGCTTTTCGAAGTTATGTGTGTATTTATCGCAGGTTTATAAGTGCCCGGTTTATGACAATAGGCTCGCCACCTATTACATTGGGACCTAAACAAACTGGCGAAATGTGTGTGCTAGCACCTCTGCCTACCCCTTCGGGGATATAGGCGTGAGTTTATGTTAAGTTATGTTATGTAGAAAGTTTGTGAAGATGCTTGAATCTTTGGATGTTTGTTAGTCCAAAACGCTAAAACTTCTGAACGAATTTGGTTCAAATTTAGTACAGGGATAGATTATATTGGCTATTTATACTGTTAATTGATGACACATAGAGGCGTTTATTGTTACACATATTGACAACAGATTTTCAAATCTCTGAGGATACCGAGTGGCGAAACTGGTCAGGTTCATTAATAAATACTGTTGAAATAGCACAAGTGTGTTCTCAATATGCTGTTTGAGATTTTATTGGCCTGAACGATGTTCCTCCTGAAATAGTCGATAGATCAATAGAAAAAACAATAAGCGGATCAGGGTTCCAAAGTAGAAAATTCCCAAACCAAACGGGACAAAATTCAATTCTAGTACATTTGTATTTTTATTACCCTTGTATATTTGAAAAGCTACGTGTTAATGACAATGTTAGTAGGTACTCATTTTCATTCGTTACTCGAATTGTTTCGTGTTAATGGTACAAGGTGCCTATTAAGAGTACGATTAAGAAAACATAAAACTCCCTCGTGGTCACTAAGCAAAGAGAATAATAATATATTGCATTGGGCTAACCTAAAGGTCTATGTGTTAAGATTTTGCATTTGAAAAGTTGTATTTTATTTGGAGCCCGAGGTCCGTTTATTATTACCCAACTGCACCAGTAAGGATAATGTGTTACCCTCGTATGTATGTGCGTATGGTATATGTGTATGTATGTATGTATCTATGTATGTATGTATGTATGTATGTATGTATGTACGTATCTATGTATGTATGTACGTATTTATGTATGTATGTATGTATGTATGTATGTATGTGTGTATGTATGTATGTATGTATATATGTATGTATGTATGTATGTATGTATGTATGTATGTATGGCTGGACGGATTTCGATGCATGGGGTCTCAAATGATAGATCTCCCGAGTGTCATAGGTCATACATACATTTATTCGCACCTGTAAATCCTCAAAGGGGTAGGCAGAGCTGTATTAACACCCACATTTCGCCAACTATGATTTTCAGTCCCTAGGGGTCGACCTTTGCCATCAAGCGGGCACTTTATCATGGGCTGTATGTTTATTGTCCATCGGACCGAGAACAACCTTATCCCTAAATCGCTTTCTATGACACCCACTAGAGAGAATCGAACCAGTTGAGAAATATACTACGTGCCGCACATCTTGACACGCCGTTTGTCACAAAGAGTTCTTTATATTTCCCGGCCTAACTCGAGTTAAATAATGAAAAGTCTAATTGTGGGGTAATTAGTACAACTATTTTTATTCCTTTGATGAAGAATGTTGATAGTACTTCAAAGAAACTGCTAGCCTGTACTTAACAAAACGATGGCAAATTATTTTTTTAGAATATTAAAACATGCTCTCGTTGTTGTACTGTGTCCATTTTACCACGATAAACAAAGCACAATATTAGGTCTTTACCTATGTAATTGACGAAATTTTCTTACAGATTCATGATTTTGATGATAAATTTCGTATTGCTTTTTTTACAGCTGTCACTTTTAAAAATGTAAATAAAGTATTTGTTAGCTGAATGATGTCTCATTCATACACAAAAAAAAACATAAAATTTGGAATTGTCATTCCTAAAAAAAATGCAACAATGTTGGTACTGAAAATTGGGTTTCCTCCAACTTCTTCAAAAAAAAACGGCAATTTCACATGTCGCAAAATCCCCCCGGATACCACTCCACCAGAGCCGGTGAGAGAGGTTATGTCGGACTCGAACCGACTAAAACGCACGCCGCCTGTGGGTCGTTTTGGTTGCCGAAGGTCACATCTCTCACGATCTGGCCCTCTTCTCGAGTTTGGGGACTACAGAGTCCCCAACTCGTCCCCGGAAACGGGGAGGCGCGCCAGGCGCGCCGCCGCCGCGGCCTGCTTCTGCCAGGGTGACAGGCGGCTCCACCTGTCACCCCCAGGCCGGCGCTCATGGGGGGCGGAGGTCGTTCATCGACCTCCGACGCCCGAGTTGCCTTCGTACGCGGGCAGCTTGGCTTGCGATCCTTCGTCGCTCCCGCTGCCGCTCCCGCCCCGCCTCCTCCTTCACGAGCATTACTTGCTCGCAGAAGGAGGCGCCGGCCGCCCACATGTAACGACCTAATAACATAACTATATCACTGTTATTATGAAAATTCATGCCTCGTGGTTGAAAGGTACTTTTGGCTGGAAAACTTTTGACATGCTGTTGCGTTGATCCCACTATTAATATGATGAATGGCCGTCTACAAATAAATGTAAATTTAAAAGGCTAGTAAGAAAGTTTCTTCTGAATAATATGTAAACAATTATCAGTATTATCAATATACTAGTAAATAAAAAATTATGTTCTTATAACAGAGACTCAAATGAGTTCACAGACAAACTGTTTAAATCAGTTTTGTGACCTAAGAGTAGCCACAATTGCCACAATATAATAATTAAATAAAATAAAAAAACTTTGACTTTGCTCTTGTTCTTTTAAAATCCTGATAGTCAGATATCAGTCTTAGTATGAGTGACCAGTGACCAGTCTCAAGGGGGTGAGGAGACCCAACCATCGGTACCGGTTGCATCTTTAGCATTAGTTATTTGTAGTTGGAACTCTAAAAAGTCCAACAACCTGGTCTAACTAAAGGTCTTTGATATCACCAGTGTGGGTTGTGGAGGTAAGATGATAGTCGTTTCACGACAAATATCGAAGTTAACCGTTTTGTCGTTACACTAATAGTCGGTCTCAAATGAGTTTGGATAAGCTGTGCTGTGACTGGGTTAAACTTCCTTGGCGTTTTTATCATTTTTTACCCGACTACAGCGAAGCAAAAGGAGGGTTATGATTTTGCTGGCTATATATGTTTGTATGAAGGTTCATCTTTTTGCTCATAGGTCCTCAACCACTTATTAGAAATGGGCAAATGAGGTACCGTTAGAAGCATCTTAGTCGTCCGCTGGTTATAGGCTATATAAAGTTATACTGAATTAAATGTGGCGCCCTCTAGCGGTAATAAAGGACTGTGTTAAAAAATAGATTTGAGACAAATGTGTCGTGTTTGGCATCAACTGAAAGTGCTTAGTTAGCACATTTCAAATAAGTAGAAAATTTCAAGGATAGTCGTGGTCGTATGCCGCTTAGTCTAACTAAACCATACATTCTAGTGGCATACGACCACGGACATTCTTGTCATTTTCTTGTTTTAGTTTTAAACTTATTTTTTTAATTAGTAGTTTTGGCCATTAATAATAGCCGAAAAAACAAGCCACGTAATATGTAATGGGGCCTCGGAATCCAAGGTGAAGGCCTCGGATGTGACCGGGACTTCTTTATATCAAACTTAGGTGGCAGACAAGCATACACTCATGCTGCCAACCCTGAAGAAACCTTCTAATACCCTTCTTGAAGAACACCATATTGCACTATGCCACTAATAAAGGTGATTGCTAAGATAAATATAGGCAGTTAGCGCCTGAACTAAATCTCGTATAACATAGTTGCATAAATTCCTGTTACTTTCCAGTGGGACAGTGGCGGTGGTGGCTGTGGAGAGACACGCGGCATCGGGACTGACGTGGCAGTGGTCAGCAGTTGTGTGTTTGTGGCTCAGCTGCTAGTCTCATTCATAATGGGCCTGGCAGTGAAAGCGATAGGCAGTACCGCAGCCGTCGTGGCAGTAGCCGCTGCCCTGGCGGCTTGTGCTGCACTTACTGCTACTCAGATTACGTATCTTGATTTGTAGGAATTTGGCGTATCAGTTGTTCACAAAGCGAAACTATTGGAATTCTGGCTTTACGTTCGAAAAGAGAGACTTTCGAAGTGCATATTAGCAATCACATTTGTATCAAAATGTTTGACTATTGGACCATCTTTCTGTATATCTTTTGCAGACTGTGGTATCTAATAGGTGGAATATTTAATTCGTTAAACTAATTTTTTCATTTCAGCAGTTTTTTTTATGTAGTATATGTAAATGATCTATTATAATAAGGAGAAAAAGTAAATAATAAAAGATAAATAAACTATATCGTGCTAGAAACAGAAAATTTAAATGGTGTTGAACAAAATATAATTTGAGATCTGAGTCATTTTCATCAATTTGGCATGGTTATCAGTTGCGTTTGAGGCTTAGATATACTTACAAGTTCAGGATCTACTTACTCTTTCTCCGTCAGATGTGGCTTATGCAGCATTTATGGGAAGGGCTGCCATCTAACGCTGACATCCGTCAATCAGCAGGTGGTATCGGCTTGCAGATGAGGCTGGCTTGGACCCGAAAGTCTTGGTAGGATGTGACTAATGTAGCAAAACATACATATAGGTATACAAGAAGCTGATATCCTACATTTTCACCTTTGAAAGCTTGCTATATATTTATGGTGTTGAACATAAGCGTCCTAATATTGGGAGGCTTTTGCCTACTGTTTCTACGCTGGCCAGACGAGTTGGTACAGGGTTTTATTTCGAGTGTTGCTTCTCTCGCAGTGATATCGTCTGTACATTTTTCTGTTAGTCGCTTCTTAAGACACCCGTCGAATAAGATGGGGTGGTGATAAGTTGTATTTTTTCTCCGTCACCACACAGATTATGATCAACCTGTCAATTGTCTGTTGATAAGAGGGACATTATGAGTACGAGTCTCTTACCATTTAGCATGGTGAAAGTTAAGGATATGTGATATTATTTCTTTTATTTCATTACAATTTATGAAGCTGCAATGTACATTTCCTAATCAAACCAATTGATGTTATTCATTTGACATAAGATAGTATACATTTCAAGTAAGAAAGTTTTTGGAGTCATAAATAGGTCAGATTTTTGCAATCAAGCGAGTTGACAACAAAAAATATAGGCATAATTGGAAGGTGTTAATAAGCACGCGCTCGCGAGTTCCACACTCGCGAGTTACAAAGAACCCAATGATGTGAATATAGTTGTCCAGATACCATTACTATATCCCTCCTTCACTTCATTAAATTAAATAGTAAATATCATTAAATAGACAAAAACATCTTATATCATTAATTTTAATTTGATATAAGTGGAAACTATAATAACAAATGGTAATATAAAAAAAATAATCATAGATCTCGATGTTTGTGATAAGTATGTAATAATGTGTTTACTGTTTGATGTTGTATAAATAAATAATATTCTATTTCCTGTTAAATATTAAATGAATCCTATTTATCAAATTATGTGAATGGTTTTTATTTATTACTCCATTTTTAGTGAAAATACAGTTTACATTGACTGTAATGATTGGTTGCTGTAATGGTGATTCACACTGTAATGATTAAAGTTAGGATATGAAGAATCATGCAACATGACTCACGCCACTCTTCTAAAATTGTAAAACTCTACCAGTTGGTTGCAATACCAAATCACTGGAAATTTATTTATACATAAATATAATCAGGCCTTTATCCCCATTAGGCAGAGGTAAATATAAATACCCATATTTCACCAACCAATTTGGTCCCACGAAATAGGGGGTGAATCTATTGGGGTCTTCCAGGCAATATTATCGTTGACTCAAGCCATGCATCTGAGGCTGAGTCTGGGCTGAATATATCTATCTGTTGTTAAACACGCCCTGTACGACACCGCATGGGAAGAGATTAGATGGTCTAAATTCTACTCTGCCGGGCAACACGTGACTTTGATTCAATAAAAATAAAATATTAAACTAAAATGCGATCATGTAGTAGGAGTTACCCAAAAAAGTAACGCTAATTTTGATCGGACTAGAGAAGTCTATCTTTGTTCCTTTGTACTCATAAGTAACAAACCATTTGAACCAAATTATCAGTTTGTGTATGGTATTGCTAGTTCTTCCAGAACCAAAAATTGAAGAAGGATTTAATTATATAGTAAACGAAAGTAAACTTCTAAGAAACCCGAGGGCGCGGTATAAGCGCGGGATATCTACCTCACTTTCAGCAACCAACAACGACCCACAAGCACCGTGCGTTTTAGTCGGCTCGAGTCCGACATAACCTCTTCCACCGGCTCTGGCGGGGGAATCCGCTGGGATTATTCGCACGCAAAAAAAGTAGTAAGTACTTACTGATCTAGAGCCCAAATTTTTCACCAAAACTTAATAAAAAAAAAATTAAAAAATATCTAATGGAAATAAAAGCAGATTCCCTGCTAGCATATTTATATTTTTAAAAGAAACAATGGGAACGCACATGATAATTAATTCATCGGGCGGTTAAATACTTATAAAAAGACTACATATTGGCAAACTAGCTTCATAAGTACATTGTTAGACCGGCCTAACAATGGGATACTTTACAGATCTTTGGGGTAAATTCACGCACTCAGAAGCTTTGGACCGTAGCGGACCGATGGAGATCACTTTCTTTGACTTTGCGTATAGAGTTACATATATCATAGGTAATGTTTGTACATAATTTGTGATAAAGGATAACCCTCCTAGCGATTCACCGGTTGTGTCCAAAGTTTATACCTTGGTGTGTTAGGTCAGCTTTTTAAAAGAATATTAGCAACCGATAATACCAATATTCCTTATAACCCCTCCAGCTAAGCTAAATGGTTTGTACTAGGAGTGGGTTCACGTCGGTAGGGCCAGGATTTGAACTTCTTGATAGTAAGGCAGACTCCTTAATCACTAAGTAACCAACGTTTTAGTATGAGAGTGACTACTTCTATACTCAAACCAAAAGAGTTGGTTGTTGTGTATTTAGCAGGAGTGCCAACTAGCAGGAGATGACTTGAGCCTTAAAGGTGTTGGTAAGGTCCTGTACATTTTTGTAATTAATTAGTTTAAGAAGTGAGAATTTGTTTAGTGCTCCAATATAAGAAAAGGTCAGTCAGTAATTTAAGCGAATTATGAATTACTTCTGTTTGTGTGGCCTGTTGCTAAACCGTCTGAATGTTATTGTTAGTTGTTGGATGTAATTATGGTACCAATGGCTGTGTTTTAACCGGGGAGTAATATTCCCTTCGATCGAGGCAAAGTTCTTGATTGGCGTGGCTCAGAGATCGATTCCTACCTTATTTCTATTAATAGCCTGTGATTTATATTTACCTCGAGGAATGCAATGGAATGGAAAAGGACTCTTTTGTCCGAAGTTAGCCTCCTTTTTTTGGACCTTGTGCGTGAAGAGTATGGCTAGAGCAGTCAGCCTAGTTCCATCCAGAAACGCAGAAGCTTATTGGGGGTTTCACAGGCTTTTGCGGAGCGACCTCACTATGCCGAAAATTTGAGATAGATAGCTATTTACCTCAATGGCAAACGATTTTTTGTTCCGATGCCATAACATTGTCATGTCATTTCTAATGTAACACTGGTGATATTGTGAAACGACAGACGAACGACCGTAAAACCTTTGCTAAGAAAGAAATATGCTATCTAAACTTGTGACCAAGTTCAAAGTGGTACCAGAGGACTGACCATAAGGGCGCGATCAGACCGCGATTCAATATCGTAATCCTGTATCAATTCTTTGCACATCAAGCATATTGCCAATATTAATAGGATCACGCGGCTCACGATATACCTTCTTTTTTTAAAGAGTATTGGTAAACTAAATTGCAAAAAAGCAGATGCTCCCAGAAAAGTCGACATACCAATCAATAACAATAAGCTGTCTTCTGACATCAAAGTACACACTTTAGACCAAACTGGGAAATGGACATTAGGATAATGATGACTTTATAAGATACTAATAAATAACTTAATCAATGTTTATCAGTATAACCGTTTCTGTGTACAGGAATGTCTTCGGAAGATCAGAAAACTGGTTACCTATTGTACAAATACTTTGTACACGCGGCTGTACTTTTACTCATGTGTAGCGAGATGACGTTTATCATATTTGGTGGAGCCAGTTTTGATGATACGGCTAAGGTTCTCGGCACGTTCATGCTGCAGTGCATTACTCAATACAGATTCAGAAATGTGGTGAATATCAATCAAACAGTACTATGTAAACTCGGCCCTTATTAAACTTGTCCAACAGTAAAGTAACTACGCGCGTGCGATTAAAGGTACTGACAAAGTTGAGCATACACTTTTAATAAGCATTCTTGCGAATGTTACAGTACAGAAAAATAAACGAGAGCGTTTTAGCGACCTTCCCATCGAGCGTAATGGTGAGCATTCTCGCGAAACTACAGTAAATTTGCATTGACTGAACTTTTCGCTAGAAAGATCATGAAAATGTTCGTAGCTATGTTTGGTTCCATGCTTGGCTCGGTTCGTTGTTCACTTCGACAAATTTAAAAACGATGAATACTCGATGTTCTGTTACAAGTAAATACTGAAGTCTATTAGCACCTTTAAACTTGAAATCCACCGTCTGATCACGATACAAGTACGTTTGAAACTCATTGTCAAGTAGAATAATAAAATTTATCTGCTGTGATACCTTACCGTCCGTACATTCTGCACTCTGCACAAAGTCAGGGCATTGTTGAAGCATCTTTATTTTATCGTACTATACACTAGTCTACTAAACACTTCTGCAGGTTTTGAACTCGTATATACTTAGTAGTAGTAATCTTACAATTTTCTTCGTTTAAATTGAATACAATTATTGATGTGCGACATAATATCTGTATTTTTAATAAACTACTTAAATAATAATACTAATCTCTTTTTTGTATGTATATAAACGACGGATAAAGAAAGATACAGCTAGGTACAGTTTTGTGGCATAATAAGTGGCGGCCTTATTGCATAATACAATCTCTACGAGGCAATCCTAAATAATATTTTAATTTTGTATTTTAGGTTTCCAACAGGCCCATATACAACAGTTTGGCGAAGAGTATGGATTCACCTTACTTCGATGTATCAACGGAAGCTCGGCAAAAGTTAACGGACACCTGGGCACGAAGGGGCAAATACTATGTGAAACTACTTATCATTCTTGGAAATTGTTCACTTTGGTCTTGGTAATCATAAGTGTAACAAGTTATTTGTGATTTATTTCTTTATTTTTGAATTGAATTTCTATAAACTAAAGTACTTAGTACATATTATGATCTTTGTAGGGAATTATAAGGTTTAAATAAAATGCAGCGAGTATGTGTTAATGCGTTGAGCTTAAAAAAAGTGACATTGAATGAACTTTATTTACCAAAGTACATTAGATTGATGAAGTTTATATCACGTGGTCCACGGTATGTGAATTGCTAACACGAAATTAGCAGGAGTTCGTCGTCGAAAAGCTTTTAATCCTTTACCTAAAAGGATCAGAGCATTACCGAAAAAAAATCTAAAAAGTTGTTAATTACTTCGGAGCCGTGGGCAGTAGCCAGTAAAAACATATATCAAAAGGCTTACCATGAAATGTAGATACATCCGAAGTTAAGGACCAAACTTTCGGGCTATTGGCGGCATGATAGGTCGCCTTCTGACCCGAAGCGGTACATCACATTTCTTTCAGCTTTAACCCAAACGAAACCCGAACCGCCCAGTTCAGTAATAATTAGTCATCAATAAAAATCATAAGTAAAATAATTTCTTGATTTGCAGGTTTTTAGACCCTTTAGTAGATGACGTGGAATATAATCTAGTTGTTAACATGTACCTGCCGTTCAACTACAAAACTCCTGTACTGTACCCAATAACGTACATTTTGGGATTGCTAGCACTAAATTATTCTGGCTACTTTGTATTGGTGACGATCATCATTTTACAAACACATCTAATACACCTTCTGTGCCAATATGAGATACTTGCAGACTGCTTTGAGAATCTATTGAACGATACAAGGGGAGGTTTCGAAGGTAAGTGATTTTGACACGCGAAAATTAATTATTACTAGTTGACCCAGCGAATGTATAAGTATACCATATAATAAACGTGTCAGACAATGCGATGTCCGTGCAGTACTGCAATAAGTCGATGTCCGTAAAGCTAG
This sequence comes from Eilema griseolum, assembly GCA_963662185.1. Classification (NCBI taxonomy): domain Eukaryota; kingdom Metazoa; phylum Arthropoda; class Insecta; order Lepidoptera; family Erebidae; genus Eilema; species Eilema griseolum. The sequence continues at coordinate 9,705,887 of OY759238.1, read as the reverse complement.
TAATCCGACCCGAGTAGTGATTCTACAAAAATGTGCTGTGGAGTTGTCTCCAATGCTTGCGCGGCTGTACTGACTATCTTACAGCTCGAATACGGTGCCTTTGACATTTAAAGACGCGAATATACAGCCGATCCCCAAGAAAGGGGATCGCTCAGACCCAGGCAACTATTGACCCATAGCATATCATTAACAAACAGCTTATGCGTCACCTAGAGAATCACTCCTTAATTAACGACTAGCAAACCGGTTTCAGGTCGAAACGGTAAACGGGTGATCTTCTGGCGTAAGTTACCCATCTTTAGGGTGAGGCTATGGACAAGCACGGCGAGTCAATGGCAATTAATCTTGACATCGCCAAAGCTTTCAATAGAGTCTGGCACAAATCTTTTCTTTCCAAGCTACTTTCCTTTGGTCTGCCCTCTAGATGGTGTTACTGGATTGCTAGCTTCCTACGGGAGCGTCCTATTTGCATCCTTTATAACGGATGAGCTTCGGAGTTCTTGTAGGTAAATGGTGGCATGCCGCTGGAATCCGTCTAATTTCCCACTCTTTTTCTTCTGAACATCTACGACGGCATATTGTACACTGGTAGTATTCATTGCTATGCATTCGACAGCACCTTACACGGGCGTTATCATGAATATCCTTCGGCCAAATAGTTGTATATCGCGGATAAAACAGACTCCCCATGGATACCCCTCCCCGCCGGAACCGGTGGGAGAGATTATGTCGGACTCGAACCGACTAAAACGTGCGATGTCTGAGGGTCGTTCTTGTTTGCTGAAGGTGAGGTTGGCAGGTATATCTCTCGCCTTTTATACAGATCTTGTCATGACAATAACTAATACAATAAAAAAGATTTATCTAATTTGTGCAGTCGAACGGAAGTTATGTGCGTGCATACATTTGGGACCCCCAAATGTTTCCTTTTCAATTTATTTATATATATTGTCATTTTTATAACTATGAGCTGTTACATTATTTCCAGGTATTCGTAAAGATGATTTAGCTCACAACAGTGAGTTCGCAGAAAAGTATACAAAAAGACTTGGCAATTTAGTTGAACAACACAAACTTATCTTAAGGTAAAGTTCTACTAACCATTGTACAATTTCAAATACAAGCAGACATAGATACAAAAATACAGTTCAGTCATTTTAGTCACTTATCAGATAATGATAAAAGCTATGTTTTTAATTACTAAATGTTAAATTTGACATCAGACTGATTTTGAATTTATTAAATTCACTTCAGAAATTAGAAACCTTGGGACTTTTTCCTTTGATGGCAATTAAAAGTTATTTATTAGAATTAGAAAAACATAAACTGGCGAAATGTGGGTGCTAGCACCTCTGGGAATATAGGCGTGAGTTTATGTTATGTTATGTTCTGTTATGTTATGTTTTAATTTATTAAATGTTAAATTTGACATCAGAATAACTTTGAATTTAAAAAATTCATGCCAGAAATTAGAAGTCTTGTGATTTTTTTCTTTGATGGCAATTAAATGTTATTTATTAGATGTTATTCCATTGTTAATTATTCCAGCCTCACGAAGAATCTGGAGACCGTCTTGAGTAAACCAATGCTGGCACAGCTGGGCGCCAGCGGTTTAATGATCTGCTTCGTCGGTTACGAACTTGCTACTGTGAGGCATTATTCTGAATAAATCATTGTACCTACTTTTCAAGGCTACTTTGATCATTTATAATTTGCTTCATCAACTCTTCTTCTCTTTCTTTACATTGACTTTTCCACCTGTCGTCTCACTCTACAAACCCATAATGTAAGACTGTATCAATGCCTCGTTCGTTAATCAGGTAGGACACGGCGGTATTTTAGGAGGTAGGACACGGCGGTATTTCCGCCCAATTGAGCAGTCCGACTGGGGAAGTACCTCCGCCCTACAGAATACCGCGGCTATAATAACTTCGTGTTGTGTTCCCAGCGGTGAGTAGGGTAGTCAGAGCTCATTGAAGAATTTGTGCTGTCAGTGGGAAGAGAGGCTTGTCCTGCTTTGTCTATCTACATCTACACTGACGGCACAGAAACTCTGTACTTACAGAGTTGGTAGCGCGACTGTGACTCCTCTGGTGTTACAAACGTCAATAGGCCACAGTAACCACTTTCTATCAGGTGGGCCGTGTGCTTGTCTGCCACCAAAGTGGTAAAAAAATCAGAATTCCGATTCTGACAATTGTCAACCACTGTCATACCACTGACACTGTAAAAAATGACATTGAATTTTAGACTTAATTTTCATATAGTTAAAGTACAAACTTAAATGAAAAAAGAGTATTTTTTTGATTTTTCATTCACTCTACAAGATACTATTAAATAGACTTAACACTAAAATGATGTGGCATTTTTTCCAGCTTCAGTGGTTTGACATTTAACAAAATCGGGGTCCAGTTTGAAGGTAAGGTTGGCTTCGGCCTCTAAGTTTTTAGTTAAAATCCATTCAATTTGTTCCACATTTGAATCGGGAGTCATAAATATTAGTAGTACTTTGAAACGGGACAGTTACAGCAAAATGTTCTTAGGAGAACTAACCTAACCTAACCTAACTTATTGAGATATTTGGAACTGCGTTCACAGATTTTAGAAAATCGTACAGTAAACAAGGAAAATCCTGAAAGTAACTTTTTTTTATTTGTGACAATAGATGCATTTCATTTGGGGATCAAAAGACTAAGAGACCTTTATAGCTTTTCCCATATGAAATGTATGGGAAATGTTTTTCAAGAGAATCAAATTTCTACAATGGTCATAGTTTTTACTTTAGGTAGGTAGTGGGTAGGATTGACTGAAAAGTAAATTAAATTTAGTAAATTTCATTCTAATATCTTTATGTCATTCTAAGTTAAAAAGTTAGGAAAGGTTAAGGTACCTGCCCTTACTGTCCCGTTTCAAAAATATACCTTGTATATATTTCTATGATTTATGATTTACAGAAAGTTGATAAGGGCATTGTTACAACTTTTGTGAGCTTCTTCTTCCTGGCATATAATGTGCTTGAGCTATTCATCATTTGCAATTGGTGTGAGGCAATTACATCTTGGGTAAGTTATAGTCAACGAATTTAATTGAACACTTAATGCACCAACGTTAGATAAATAGAAATTATTAAAGATGGGATATGACGAGGATAAATTACTTATAGAATAAAACTTAGTGGAGATAAGGGGAAAGATGTTCCGCCACCACAAAGGGATGACAAATATCACGTCGCTGCCCAATGGTTAACTTCATAATCTTGATGCAGAATGAGTAGGTTTAAGTAGTACAAATTGCTATCGCTAGATGGCACTAATGTCAATTTATTTATTATGTCAATTTCATCTATGACAATGCCATCTAGTACACATAGTTACAGTTACAGCCTGTTACTTGTCACTTCATATAATTTTAGTTTTTTCCATTGCACATCTGGAGCCCACTGTACATGAGGTATCACCATCTTCAAATACATCACACAACAACGAAGTTTCCTTAAACCTATAGATAATATTTCAGAGCGCAAAAATAGGGGAAGCAATATACTACTCTGGTTGGGAGTATGGCGTTGCCAACATTCGCGGTGTTCGCTCCACCATGCTGATCGTGTTCGCTCGAGCCAACGATCCCGTATACCTGACAGCCGGGGGGATGTACAAACTCTCTGTTGATTCTTTTGCTAGGGTAAGTTTTTTATATGTATAGGACATACCAATTTTACTTCACCTATCAGGCGAGGTGAAGAAAGAAAGTCACCATTATAAACACGTAGTACGTTACTATGGTGGCACTCAGCTTGGCGGCCTCATTATAACACTCTTGGTGCCTATAGTGGTGACCCTATCCCCTGAAACTTTGTGTCTGTCATAGTGAGCCTCTTTCCTGTGACTATGCCTTCAGTTTCCCATCATGCGAGATTAACTCTAATAGACGTGTCCTATAAATCTTTTCTGGTTAGGTACGTGTTTTTCCAAATTCTGAACAATGTCTTAAAATCGTCTTTACCGTGTTATTCCTACATTGTACTACTATTAATTAAACTTTGATGTTTTACAGTTGATGAAAGGATCATACAGCGCTTTGACAGTTTTGTTGAGAACCCGTGATAAATAGATGTAATTAAAATATTTCATTAAAAAATATCTGTAAAAATAAAATAATGGATATAAGTGCAATTGTGATCTTTATTACTTTATGTACTTGCAATATTTCCTCTAAATACATTCTAGTTGTATAAGTACCCACATAATAAGAACAAAGAAATACCATAATGTCTAGCATTATATTATTATGATTTGCCGATATTTCTCTATACAAGTCCAGCAATATATTGTTTTATTTACACTTGCCTCTCTCTGATTATTGTAACATTACACTCCCTCATAAAAAGACATCCTAAAAATCTAACCACCACTTCTACATTATAAGAAAACTCTTTTAACCGTCATATACAAGTTTAAATACAAACAGTATTGCTTACCTGATTAGGGTGAATTTAGCATGTTTATTAGAGAGATTTGGTCCTAGTGATTTACACTATCGATTGATGCCTTAAAAATACAGAATATTATGTTTCGGATTTTAGTTGGTTTCGACAACTGGCGAGTTCTCGAAAATATTTAAATGCAGTTTTGTTTCTTTTTAAAAATAAAGAATGTCTCCTTAAATAAAATGGGTCAACTTAAGGATTTAAGGTAGTTTCCTTCCAGGGTTCGGCTTATTTTTCCACTCTGTATACTATTAAGTTTTACCTATTGTGATTGTACAAAATAACTCTATTGTTGTCTTTTTTTTGTTTATATTTTTTATAACTATGAGTACAGATCGCTCAAGTTTGGGAGTCAGGATTTGTAAAGTGGATCTAAGTTACTGAACAATAAATTTAATGTGTTAAAACTAAAGCGAGACTTTAAATGTGACAAGCGCCTGAAAAAAAATTAAGTAAATAATAAATACCCACAATACTATTATTTTTTATCAGGCGTTTATTAGATAAAGAAGAAAAACAATTTACAACCAAATAATTTATGAGTTAGGTACTTAGGTACCTTGGTTTATTGCGTGGAAAGCCTGCTCCAGAGCCTTATCCATCAACATGGTAGACTTGGGAAGTCAGATTTTTTTGTTGCTACTCCGTCTTCCAAGCCCATACTCGACAAGTTCTTTTTGTTTCGTTCAGGAGTTTACCATTTGCCAAGACATCGCAAATGAGCCTAAATTCGAATAGTTTATCTTGTTTAGTTTAGGAGTTCCTATGGTCTCCTTCCTACTCCATGTTTAAAACCTGACTCTCATGTAACATGCGATAGTTTTCTAAGACAGAACAAATGAGCCCAAATTCAGAGAATTGGTCTCGTTCAGTTTAGGAGTTCCTATCGCCACCTTGCGATTTCTTCTCCTGACCCTGAATACCATATAATACAAGAGTTTTTGCCAAGATTGGTCTTGGCAAAAAACCAAACAAATGAGGTCAAACTCGATAGATTTATCTTGTTTGGTTTAGAAGTTCCTTAAGATTGCGAGCCAGTGGAGGCTGAGTATCATCAAGCCAGTCTTTTAGGTAAGGGATTGGTGCAGGAGTATGGTATCATGGTATAAAGGTACACACCACAAAGCTCTACGAGAGGATAATCGACTCCCGGACCGGAGGAGAGTGCACTTTCAGAGTGACAGTATGAGTTGTGGAACCATGTATCCGGCGTTTGTCTTGTCTTAGAAGCAGAAGTTCTATGCTCTTCGCTCGATGTTCTGGTGGGCACTGCGGTTGGTAGATGGTAGGTATGAACAAAAAAAAATGTTTTGCGGTCTAATAATCAGTGATGCGAAGCGGTTACCATAGTCTATAGACGTATGTAATATCAGGGGCGTCACACTCGTGCTGCCGACCCTATAAGCATTTTCTGATGCTCTCATATTGTAATCACTTGATTTATTTTTCTGCTGATAATTGCCGTCAATAATACATTTCATGTACAACTCTACCTTGTACATGAAATGTGGGCGGGGATATTTCAAATTCTCAATAACACCTTGCAGTGACTATTATCTTACGAAATGATAGTATATTATAATAGCTATAATTGCAGGGGTATTAGCAGAAATTATGTTACCCTATATTTGATTCATCGGTGTCTAATTATTATGGAGAATGTATTAGGAGCGCATTTGAACTGTATCCATTTTCCACCTTTAAAAAACTGCAATTAAAGAATTGTCTGCCGGCATTGAAAGTAAATCCATTCATGAAGTACATACTATAATACTGCCAGTAGTGGAATGAGCAGAAACTCGTCACTCGATGTTTTTTTTTAAAATTCTATGTGGTTCGATTTCAATTAATATAGTTCAAAAGATTAGACTTCAGTTGAGATCCCACAGAATAGTACCTCCCTCCGGTAGTATATACCTCCCTAGTCGTAGGAATACATCGTACCACCACTGGTATAATATACCGCTATGTTCAACATTTTCTCTTTCGTCATTAGGTAATTAGACCCCTGAAGAGTTGATAGAGATATTGCATACTGGTACAAATGATTTGGAAATTTGCGTATTATTTGCGGGCTTAAATGAAAATACGATACAGTGATAATTTTATAACTTTTCTTGTCGAAAGAAACAATGGAACCGCACTTGATGTAATTAAATCACCGTTCAGACACATACATAGGTACTTTTTACTCTCTAGAGAGAACCATTCGTTCATTGTCCGACTCCTAACAATGGGTCTCTTAAGAAACCTTTGGAGAAAATACACACACTCAAAGGCACTAGATGAATTAAGTGGAAAATTGGAGACGGATTTCTTTGAGTCCGTGTATAGGATCACTTATTTAGCAGGTAATCTTTAAGTCTTTAATTTTTGGTAAAATCTAGTACAACAATTCGTCGAAGATGTTGAGTTAGTGTATAAGTGTATACCCGAAAGGTACATCAATTGAAGTTATGGATTACATCTTAAACGATTTATAATCACGACTGATAGACATCAAACAACTGAATTGAAAATCTAGGTTTTTTATTAAAGTCGGTTACGGTTACGTAAAGAATGTTTTCATATTTAAAATTTTGGATTATAGGAAAAGCGTAAGGGAGGCTACACACCAAAGGAGTATATTTTGATGAGCACACATCAAAAGCTGCTTCAGTGCCCTATATTTACGAAGCAAATGCTTCATGACATGTCTTGTCACGAAGCATTTTTTCTTGGCAATTTACTTAAATGCTGCTACACTGCTCTGATATATGACCCCCTAAATTTACGCCCTTTTCATCAATGATATTCATGCGCAGGACTGTCTACATCCGATCGGAGCACCAGTTACTTGCTGTACAAATACTTTGTGAGGTTGCTGATATTTTCACTTATGTTTGGTGAAATATGGTTCGTATGCACTGATGGATCTAATATAGATGAAGGGGCCAAGTGTCTCAGCGTGATCATGATTCAGTTCATCACTCAATACAGATATAGAAATGTGGTAAATATAAATAGAGTTATGGTTTATTATTATTTTTATTTGATCTACTGGTTATAGTCACATAGATAGGACTGAGTTGACATACTTTTCTGCAGTGGTAAAGGAGTCGGCCTTATAATAAAAAGGTACCAGGTTTGAATTCTGGTCATAACACTACCGACGTAAACTTACTCCTAACACAAGCAATTTACCTTAGCTGAAGAGGTTAGCGGGATTACTAGGGATCTTTTGAAAATTTCCAGTAACCGGTAATATGTACTTTACATTTGAATATTTTCTAGTTAGTGCGACAAAGAAATAACAAGGATTGGATATAATTATTATGTATATTTTAGGTTTCAAACAAACACTTATACAGTAACCTAGCGAAGTCTATGAATTCACCTTACTTCGACATATCGACGGAAACGAGGCGGCAGTTAGTGGAGACTTGGGCTCGAAAGAGTGATACTTATTTGAAGTTAGTTATATTTCTAGGAAATGCATCACTTTGGTCTTGGTAATTACTTTTTCATCATCTTGATAATTGAATGCGAATAAAACCTTTACGATCAATTCTACCCCAGACAAGTGGCAATTCTTATTTTGACGTTTACGATACTTGTTAATGTATGTCGTATACATTCATCAATCTATGTTATTCTACAAACGTATTGCCACTTGTCTCGGGGGTCTTGTAAAGATAGATTTAGACCAAATGAACATAGAGCGAAACGAACTGGAGCTAGACCAAGAGCGTTTTGTCTTAATTTTTTAATATTAACAAAGAACGAATGTTCTGTCACTATTTACACTAAAATAATTTGTCGGATAGGTGATAGAATGAGTATTCGCTCGTCTGACGCAAATCAGTCTTAAGAGTATCGTTAAGATTTGAGCAAGTCCTGGCAAAGTATTATTCACACTCGTTTCTTTTTCTATCAATAGATTTTCAACAGTATGGTAATTTAATGACTAAGATATTCCAGTCCTGATAACTTTTGCGCAGTCTATTAGTGATAATAAACTATGCCAGCGGATTAGGTTTTATATTCCATAACGATATTCAGTCCTGATGCTCGATTTATAACTAGATCTGACGACAGTGAATCTAAAAAGGCCACTTCATTCGAATCCTATTAGGGCAATATTTTGCCATGCGGCGATATTTACTCGATATCAGAAGCTGCTGCTGATATTTAATGGCAATTCATAAAGTAACTCGTTTTTAGCAGAATCGCTCAATGTGGCCTTTTTAGACTCAATGGAATACGGGCGTAACTTTCTCAAATCCTGTAAGATCCCGAGAAAATATAATCGATATGATAATTATATATTACTTTTGTATTTTTTTAGGTTTATAGATCCTCTGTTGGATGATATCAGTTATAATCTAGTTACTGACACTCGACTTCCATTCGACTATAGAACCCCGAAGATGTACCCTGTAGGATACTTTTTGGTGATGATATCGCTTTGGTATGTAGGACAAAATGTGATGGTAACAGATTCAACAATGCAGGCGCATCTTATACATATTCTGTGCCAGTTCGTTGTACTAGCCGACTGCTTTAAGAACGTGTTGGCTGAATCCCTTGAAGGCTTTGAAGGTTAGTAATATTGAAAGCATTTATTTTCTTCAATTTTACAGCCATCTACCGATACTCGTACGAACTATCGACACCAATGAATGATGTTACAATCATTTTTATACATTGATTTTTGATGACTCTGCACAAACTATTGAATTTAATTTTAAAGCGTTTAGTACACCAACTATTTAAATCGATTAAGATCAGACAAATTGGGAATCAGGGATTCGTGATCTTTCCTTTACCAGGGGAATGCTCTGACTGCCGTTGCCGTAAGACGGATATAGTACATAGGTAGTAGGATTTGGATGGCTTCAGGGCAGGTTCGTTGACTCAGTGGTCAGAGAATTCTTGTAAGAGAAAGATTCCAATTTTTTCCTATCTTAACCAATTATTCTATTTTCAGGTATTAGTACAGACGATCTTATAAACAACAAACAGTTTGTAGAAAAGCTTACAAAAAGACTTGGCAACTTAGTTGAACAACACAAACTTGTTCTAAGGTACAGTTCTATTTGATAAACTAAATGTGAACAATTAGGTTTTCAGGCTCAGGTTTTCTATTGTCAGATTTTTTGGTTTTACATTTATTAAGTAAAGTGTAGTGTCAGTTTCTAGTAGCAGCAAATATAATTTTCCCAGCAAACAGTTTTCAACAGAAATAGTGGTCAGGGGATTGCTTTCCCACATTCTTTGTTAACCAATAGAACAACATTCATAGTATTTTTGTCAGTAGTGTAATGACTCCTTAGAAGAGTCATTTCGAAACCTGAAGTCGCCCAGGATGCGAGATATACCACTGGCTATCCCACCTCCGGGACTGAAGCTCCAAGACGTCGTGCTGTTTTAGTCGGTTATAAGCTGACATAACCGCCAGGGTATCCCTTGGCTCTATAAAAAGTGTATGATTTATAGATTCAGTAGCATCATTGAATATTATAGCTACACGAGGAACCTGGATACCGTTTTGAGTCGACCAATGCTTGCACAGATGGGGACAAGTGGCTTAATGATTTGTTTTCTTGGCTACCAAGCTATCTCGGTAAGTCCTTTTTTATCAAATTTTCAAAAATCATATTTGTTGTACTCCACTCCACGTAGGTCAATGCACCTGCTAAATAACGGACGAGATGCAGATTTTCTCACTGGGTTGGTAGGTAAGACAGCAGTCACTTCTGGGAAAGCCAACATATTGATCAAAAATAAAAAGCGGACCTAGTGTTCCAAAGTGAAATCTCTAAGATGCAAATTAGAAATTGTTAAAAGCAAAATAGAGATATATTAGATAAATATCGACAGCTTCTGCGGTATTACAGAAGCGAACTCAACTGTTACGCAGGAGGCGCGGCTTCGATTCCTGCTTAGTGTATATTTTAGTATGCATTAATATATCTATTTGCATTGGTCTGGGTATTTTCTTGCCTAGCACGTGAAGCCGTCGGCCCCGGTTGTCATACAAACATGTATGGCAGTCATTACTGGTAGTTGATCCCTATAAAGTACAACTGGTTTAACTTTTTGATATCGTCAAGGTCATATGGCAGTCACTTCACTAAAAGATGCGAAGTTCAACCACGACGCAGTTAGACTGGAAAAATCGTACCCCGGATTCCAAAGTAAAAACTTCGGATGCGGCCAAGAATTACATAATATAATGTGAACAATAATCTCAAAAATAATGGTATAACTTCCAGGCTATCGACCAGGGCATAGTCACATTTCTTGGGATCGTTGTCTTTTTGTCATACAACCTGTTTCAAATTTATATCATTTGTAGTTGGTGTGAGGAAATCACAAATTGGGTAAGTTTTAGCAACCAATTCAGTTTCTTTTCTTGCTTCCATACTGGTGACTAAATGTTTAAATCAATCAAAACAATTAATTAGCCCATCGTAGTCCACTGCTGTATATAGGCGTCTATTTATTTACTATACTTGGTGGCGCCAGTAGTAGTAAATTCAAATCGTCTCAATTGGTTGACGATGAGCACACGCTCCCTATACCCATCTCCCTCCCGCACTACCTATAAAGTGAGATAACAATAGTTTCGCCCCGCTCAATTGTCAAAATAGACGCATCTTCACTTCCGCTTTGAACTAGCAAGCAACAATGGCAGCGGCGCGCGCGACTCTCAGAAATTAATAATGTTTGTTGGATTTTAACCGCTTTCATAGACCTTTACCGATCGGATTGTGCCTCTCGTGTGTCCCTCAAGTGATTTAGTGATGTGGGCAGCAGCTCCTGAGCCAGGAAGAGAAGACCGGTGCACCGGCCCAGCCAGCACGTGGCGTAGTAAAGGTTAGTGCATCCTCTCCTAATTTCTCGGGTTGCATTCAATGCCTAAACCACCTCCGCGGCAACCCGATCACCTATCTTGTTTGTTGTATAAAGTGTCATATGAAACATGTTAACTTCACCCCCCGCGAAATACAGTCCACTAGCTCAGGTGGCATGAGAATCGCGCCACCATTCTTTTTGGTCCTGGTCGAGCCGGATCCTTAGTCGTAGTCTCGCATTTTGTTATTTGTTCCATGGGGAATAAACGCACCGCACCTAAATACCTAGTTATTTTAGTAGAAAACCCCGCATCTAGGCATTTAGGTTTGGATCTTAGGTATTCTAGACACCCTAGTGCATAGGCACAGTGTAATACCTAACGCATTTGGCTATTTCAATTTCTGGGTTGTCCGTTCGCCACTGGCTCGCATCGTGTTTACCTGATACCTACATAGGTTAGGTACGTGGTTATACCTCGCTCGCATTTCTCTTATCGTATCGATCCTTAGTCGTAGTTTCGCATTTTGTTATTATTCTATTGGGAATAAACGCACCGCACCTAAATACCTAGTTATTTTAGTAGAAAACCCCGCATCTAGGCATTTAGGTTTAGATCTTAGGTATACTAGACACCCTAGTGCATAGGCACAGTGTAATACCTAACGCATTTGGCTTTTGTTTTTATTTGTTTCAATTTCTAAGTTATTCGTTCGCCGCTAGCTCGCATCGTATTTACCTAATACCTACGTGGGTAGGTACGTGGTTATACCTCGCTCGCATTTCATTCAAATTCATACGAAAGTATTTTAATTTGAATAGATATTACGCAATATTAATCCCTGAAATAATAGTTGAACCTAGACAGCGATCTAGCTCGCGTAGGTACGATCTTGTTGCTATGCGCGTTTTGTTCAAGCTTGCACTCGCAGTTATAAGTACCTACCTACCTACGGATATCGTTCGCGCCGCGTCGCTGTACTGTAGGTACCGCTAAGATTAAGTCATTTCATTTGTTGTTTACAGCACTTTAGTTTGATATTAGTTGTAAAAATGCCCCCAAAGGTTGGTAGCACCGATAGTAAAGTTCAATTGAAACTTTTATACGCTAAAAGAGAAATGATTTACTCTCGTGTACAATCGATTTGTGATAATGCACTTAAAACCTCTGATTTGGCTATTAGAGATTCGTTCTTGTGTTCTATAGAAAACTTAGATAGTTTACGCGCGGATTTCGAATCCTTAGTACATGACATCAATGTTTTAGAGTTAAATTTAAATCCCGATTACTCAGTGAGTTATCAGGCCTTGTCGTCGTTTGACGATTTGTATTGTCGTATCAAACGCGTCGCTAGGAGTTTGGAGAAACCGTCTGACCGACCCAATCCCACTCGCGACCGACCTAAGTTGCCACCAATTCAAATACCCGAATTTGATGGTAACATTCGCAATTGGTGTTTATTTATAGATAGTTTTGAGAATACAATAGATAAGAACGATTCGTTGACAGATCACGAAAAATTGCATTATCTCGTTGAAAAATTAACTGGTAAAGCTATAACCGTTTGCGCTGGAATTACGTTTAGTGCCGAAAATTATAATTTAATTTTAAATACTTTGAAAGCTAAGTATGAGGATAAAAGATCGGTAGCTAATGCATATTTGGACCAGATGTTTGATTTGAAAGCCATTACGGCATGTAACGATCAAAACTTAAAGAAGTTTCTAGATACTTTTGCATCATCTGTTCGCGCCGTAAAGAACCTAAAGATCGATGACCTCTGCGACTTCTTATTTTTGTATATGGGTTTAAAGAAATTAGATTCCGAAACCCTTCGTTTATTTGAGTCGGATCACCGCGGCAATAAAATTCCTAAGTTAGACTTAGAAAGTTTTGTTCGCGAGCATATAAAAATATTGCAACGCTCTTCATCGAAACATGTAGGCGCGAAGAAAGTTGTTAGTTCGGAACGCAAAATAGATGCGTCATCGAAGTCACTGAAGTCAACTCATACTTATGTTAATACCGCACCAGCACGTGTACAATCACCTGTTTGCTCTTTGTGTAATACTCATCATTCGCAATGTACAAGTGTCCGGGTTTCCTAAAATTATCGCCTAATGATCGTTATAAATTTGTTCGCGCTAATAATTTTTGTTTTAATTGTCTCGGTACTAAACACCGCGTTGTTTTATGTAATAGTAGAAATAGTTGTCGCAAATGTTCAGCGAGACTCCACACTTTGCTTCATTTTGAAAATAGTAATGCCGCATCCAATGTGAGCACAGTTGGTTCGTCGAGCGGTGACACACGGCGGCCTGCGCCACAGCCGCAGCCCGCGCTCGCGCGCGCTCCGGCCCGCCCGGAGACCGCTGCGAATGACGTCACCTTGTGTTCGTTGTCCGCTAGTGCTGCGTTCACTACTGTGGTCCTCGCGACTGCTCGCGTCATTATTGTTGATGCATTGGGTAAACCGCACATTGTTCGAGCGCTATTAGATGGCGCTTCGCAAAGTAATTTTATTACTCAAGATTGTTGTCAACGTCTTGGTTTCAATGTTAATAAGCGTTCAACCCGCTCAGTGGTGAAGGGTTTTGGAGGTTTACAGTCAGCTGTTCATGGCACCGTTAAAACAAGGTTTGGATCTCGTTTTAATAATAATATTTGGTTTGACATGGATTCGCTCGTTATAGATAAAATAACTGAACAGTTGCCTACCGTCCCGGTTGACACGTCTTTATTAACGAAATTTAAAGACTTGCCTTTAGCAGATGAGACTTACGCTGTTCCTGGAGTCGTCGATATATTGATCGGCGCTTCGATTCTCCCGCACCTCCAGTTATCACGTAAGGTTCAAGGGGGACCGACGTACCCCGCTCCGCACGCACTGGAAACAGTTCTTGGTTTTGTTATAATTGGTTCCGCACCCGCTTCTATAGATAGTTTTAGTCACTCGACTGCTTCGTTCTGTTGCACCGTCGAGCCGCCACTGGAGTCTACCATCCGCAAGTTTTGGGAAATTGAAGAGGTCAATGTCCCACCTATCCTAAGCCCTGATGACAAGATGGCTGAGGAGATTTATTGTCGCACGACTACTCGTGATGAGCAGGGTCGTTATGTTGTCGCGCTCCCTTTCAAGGGAGATATTTTTTCGCTCGGTGACTCCCGTGTATCCGCTGAAAAACGCTTTCTTTGTTTAGAACGAAAGATGCAGGCGTCTCCAAAGTTAAAGCAAGCCTATGATGAGGTTGTTAACGAATATTTAGATAAGGGTTACATCTCACCTGCGCCTGCGGACACTGACGAGACCCAGCTTTCGTACATTATCCCGCACCACGGAGTTATTAGAGAAGATAAGCTTACTACTAAACTCCGCGTAGTTTTGGATGGCAGTGCTAAGACTAGCACTTCCGTGTCGCATTAATATTAGTAGAATTTTAGCTTTTTCGGACTCAACAGTCGCTTTGTGTTGGGCCCACTCTTCGCCCCATCGTTGGGACACATTCTTCGCTAATAGAGTGGCAAAAATTCAATCTGAATTAGCGCCACAAAATCTCTTTCACGTTGCTGGCACCGACAGCTCAGCCGATTGTCTCTCTCGTGGATTGCTTCCTTCGCAAATTTTAGATCACCCGTTATGGTTTAGTGGACCGTCCTGGATTCATGCCGCGTTGGATAAGTGGCCAGTTAGTCAATTCAATCCCACTACGGTTTCCGAACCACCCGAGGAGAAGAAGCGCTCGCTTGTTGTATCGGTCCCGCGTGAAGAGTCCCTTATTTTGTTGTTGGCTAATCGCGTCTCGTCTTGGTCGAGACTGTTGCGTTGTGTTGTTTATGTAGGCCGATTTTTGAGAATTTTATCTACGCGCGGTCATATAGAGTTGACCGGTGATTTAAGTACGCTAAAATATTTGCCCGCAATAGATGTTGATGACGATAGAATGCACCTTCTAACTCGTCACGCTCTTTTGGATAGATTAGTCCAATCGTTTTGGAATCGTTGGAGAACCGATTGTTTGCACACGCTGCAGTCGCGTCAAAAATGGAATACTCCATCTAACCCAATTACTGTAGGTACGGTGGTAGTCCTTATGACTGGGAATGCGCCTCCTTTGCATTGGCCTCTAGGAGTAGTAGAGGAAGTTTTTCCCGATTCCCGCGGGATAACTCGTGTTGTACGGGTTAAAACCGCAACCGGATCGTATCTGCGCCCGGTTGTTCGCCTCTGCCCTCTGCCTAGCCAGCAGTAGGCACGAGTTCAAATCTAGGTTTATATTTTAGTTGTTATTTCCCAAACCTAGATTTAGATTAGACTTTAGATTTGTTCCGCATTTTTCGTTTTGAAGGTAACCCTTCAAGCCGGGGGGAATGGTGGCGCCAGTAGTAGTAAATTCAAATCGTCTCAATTGGTTGACGCTGAGCACACGCTCCCTATACCCATCTCCCTCCCGCACTACCTCTAAAGTGAGATAACAATAGTTTCGCCCCGCTCAATTGTCAAAATAGACGCATCTTCACTTCCGCTTTGAACTAGCAAGCAACAATGGCAGCGGCGCGCGCGACTCTCAGAAATTAATAATGTTTGTTGGATTTTAACCGCTTTCATAGACCTTTACCGATCGGATTGTGCCTCTCGTGTGTCCCTCAAGTGATTTAGTGATGTGGGCAGCAGCTCCTGAGCCAGGAAGAGAAGACCGGTGCACCGGCCCAGCCAGCACGTGGCGTAGTAAAGGTTAGTGCATCCTCTCCTAATTTCTCGGGTTGCATTCAATGCCTAAACCACCTCCGCGGCAACCCGATCACCTATCTTGTTTGTTGTGTAAAGTGTCATATGAAACATGTTAACTTCACCCCCCGTAAAATACAGTCCACTAGCTCAGGTGGCATGAGAATCGCGCCACCAATACGGTTACCATGCTGCTGGCCAGACGGATCTATATTTGTTCAATTTTTAAACAATTTTTCGTTGAGGACCACTATGACGCTGCTAAATTAGAGGTCGTGAATTTGATTACCACTGAGCGATACATGAATATATTATATGTATTTATTTTTGCATTTGTCTAAATGTTTGTGTGTCATATATAATGTATTTTCTAGAAAAAAACACTTTCTATAACCCACAACAATTAAGTTATAATTCCTTCGAATCTAGACCCAGGTTCTACTATGTAGAATGTCGTAGAAGTAATTATTTTGCTATTTATACTTTATTATAAACATTAATTCTTATTCTATTTCACTACTAGTATTTATAATTCACAATAACGTCGGCAAATACTTCAAGGCACTTATCAGAATTTAATTTACCTTTCCACATTTAGCTATCCACTTTGGCCAAAATAGTACCTTCAAGTGGATTAGCCTTCATCATCTTTAACTAGCACAATTATTTTATCCGATGAAATATTATTCCAGAGTTTTAACATTGGTGAGGCGATTTACTTTTCTGGCTGGGAAAACGTTGGAAAGATACCAGGTGTTGGCTCCACTCTGATGATTGTTATAGCACGTGCCAACCACCCCGTATATCTTACCGCTGGGGGGATGTATTATCTTTCTATTCAATCTTTTGGCAGAGTGAGTTTTAATTTTTATATACTTGTATGTGTTTATCCCCAGGCCTGGGCTCATTGCCCGAGCCCAGGCTTGGGGGTGACGGGTGGAGCCGCCGGTCACCCTAGCAGAAGCAGGCCACAGCTTGCGTTGCGTTGCGCATCTCTCTATTTCTGGGGTCGTTGTGGTTCCCGTACCCGAGGTGTTCCAGATCGAGTCGGCCGGGGTGCGAGGGATATGCCTGTCAACCTCATCTTCGGCAACCAACAATGACCCTCACACGCCGTGCGTTTTAGTCGGTTCGAGTCCGATGTAACCTCGCCCACCAGCTCCGGCGGGAAGGTATCCGTGGGGATTTTATGGCACGTAAAAAAAAAGAGGACAATGTCTACGTGGTCAAATTCTTATATAATTTACCCTTTTTTTAATATTGTAATTACTATTACAATATTTTGATATTTTTAGTGAATAATATTCTTGATTACGTCTGTTTCTTGTTCTGAGTGACAACGAGTTTGCAAACGCAGTCGTAACGTGAGAAGATGGTAATTTACAATTAGAATCAAAGAATCAATTTCATTTATTCAGTTTAGGTACACAAAGAGCACATATGAACGTCAAAATTTTACAATTATGTATGTCAAGAAATAATATAAAAATATTAAGTAAATAATGTAATAATAAACCATTGGAAAATGATTCTTTCGCTGGTTCGGTAGATTAGTTCTACTGAGAAGATACCAGCAAGAAACTCAGCGAACTACTTTGGAACTAGATTATTTAGGTTTATATAGAAGAGAGAAATGGCGTAAAACTATACCAGGGGCTCGATTCTCCTAAAGCAAAACCACTGTCATACCAAGGACACTGCTAAAAATCACTTTAATTTTACACTTTAAGCCAATGCTATAGAAGTTCAAAATTAAGAGGCTTTTTCCAGAGAATGTAAAATTGTGTTGAAACTCTTTTGTATGTAATGTTGGAGTTTCAATAAATAAAGTCTTAAATTTTACGCCATTTTTCGCCGTGTCTGCGGTATAATAGTGGTTTTGCTTTTGTAGGATCAATGGCCTGGTTGAATGTGTGTGTGTGTGTGTGGCTTTCATGAACGCTCGTATTTACAAAACGATTTGTTACTCAGAATAAAGGACCCGAAGTAGTTCAATTCATCTATAAAATATCGTTTTACAATGAATTTGATAACATTCAAACGTATACACATAACGAGATAATACCTATAATTTGATTAAAAAACTAGTTGTGCCATCCCAGCTTCGCCTGTGGCATATTTTAAAACCTCATTTCACCTATTTGAGCCCGTATTTCTTTAGTATTCAAATAATGTATAGGAATTTGCCGGATTTGTAGACATTTATGATCACTGCTCTTTTGTCGATAAACGGAATATTAAACCCAAAAATATAGTTTCAATTCAAACCACTCAAACCAAACAAACAATCAAACTCTTCAGCTACATAATATTAGTATAGACACGGGCAGTTTTAAAGTCTCGACTTCCTTTCTAAATAAAATCAATTCAAAGGCATGCCTTCAACATTCTCTGACTTCAAAGTAATTAAACGGTATTTTTGATATTTTTTTTATAGTTTATCAAAGTTAGAAACAGAAGTCACCCTTATCTCACTTTGCAAAAAGGTCACAATCCAACTCACGAGTGCTGGAAAATTGTACCCTACTGTAAAACTGTAATGGTTTGGTGAGAATGGGTAAAGTTACCCTTATTTATGGTCTACTAAGCGTGAAATACTGTGAATGAACTGACAAGTGTTAAAAAGGTTTATTGGGGCAAGTATGAGAAAGGTGTGAATATATGTATGGGCTAAGGGGGTAATATTTTATATCTCATTTTACGAGTCACTCACGACGCACATACTGACTTAATATGGTTAAGTAAACGTTCCTATTTGAGCCGGTTGAATTTGTTTTTATATTTTTTATCCGTTAATCGTAGCCGTAAGCAATTACGGCTCTGGGATGGAGCTTTATGGTTTCGTTAACCAATTTCATTTTACTTATTGAGATTAATTTATGTTTTTTTTTTGCAGTTGGTGAAAGGATCCTACAGTTTTTTGATGGTCCTGTTACGTTTCCGTTCTCAATAGATCCAATGAAGAAGATAGATCACAATGTAATCAATGAAACTTTAATGATCTATGTTTCAATCTGTATACCCTTTTGAATGTGCTTTTGTAAAACATACACACCCACATTTCACCAATCATTGTTTTCGGTCCCACGTAATAGGGTCTTTTGGGCACTATTGTTGACTGGAGCCATGTATCTGTGTCTGAGTCTGAGCTGTATATATCTGTCTGATGTTAAACAGCCTTATACCTTAGTCGCCTTGTACGATGGATGAGATGGGGTGGCCCAAATTTTAATCTGCTGGGAACCACGCGGCTACGGAAATATTAGGTTTTTTTTTTATACCACTTAGGTGGCAGACAAGCACACGGCCCACCTGATGGGAAGTGGTTACCGTGGCCTATGGACTCGTGCAACACCAGGAGCGTCACACTCGCGCTGCCGACCCTTTTTTACATTAAACTAAATTATACTAATTAAACTAAAAATTGATTAGTCACCAATAATTGTAATACTAATACTTTTGTCCGGCTCTCGGTTTCCTTTGACTATAGACCAATGTAATAATCTTTATTCTCATGAAGATTTTTATCATATAGCTGTTAAATAAATATGCAATATGTTATGGTCGGCAGCGTGAGTGTAACACCCCTGGTGTTGCATACGTCCATATGCCACGGTAACCACTTCCCATCAGGTGGGCCGTGTGCTTGTCTGCCACCTAAGTAGAATAAAAATTGTAACCTGTTATATGACTTAGAAAAATAACGAATTTGCAAACAAATAAACCGCGATGTTGGATAAGCGTCACCTACCGGTAAATTTTTTATACATTGTTTTTATTTAATTTTTTTAAATACAGAATAATATATAAGAACTGACATTACTAATATTCCCTCTAACCCCTCCAGTTAAGCTAAATTTCTTGTACTAGGAGTGGGTTCACATCGGTAGTGTAATGCCCAGGATTCGAACCGACTGACGCGGCGAGGACTTGGGGCCGCACACGCTCACCGAGTGTCCGGCATGGGAGAGGCCGAGACGGGAGCTGGTGGCGGCCCTGAGAGTGAGAGTTCTCACGCTCTCCACCTTGCTCGCGACGATTGTCCGCTGCGCGGATGCTTGGGCGACTGGCGCCTCCTTCTGCGAGCAAGTAATGCTCGTGAAGGAGGAGGCGGGGCGGGAGCGACGAAGGATCGCAAGCCAAGCTGCCCGCGTACGAAGGCAACTCGGTCGTCGGAGGTGGAGCAGGTAACGACCTCCGCCCCTCATGAGCGCAGGCCTGGGGGTGACTGGTGAAGCCGCCTGTCACCCTGGCAGAAGCAGGCCGCGGCGGCGGCGCGCTTCGCGCACCTTCCCGTTTCGGGGGACGAGCTGGGGACTCTGTAGTCCCCACAACCGAGGAGAGGGCCAGATCGTGAGATATAGCCCTGGCTCGGCCTTGGTGCGAGGGATATGCCTGTCAACCTCACCTTCGGCAACCAAAAACGACCCACAGGCGTCGTGCGTTTTGGTCGGTTCGAGTCCGACATAACCTCTTCCACCGGCTTCGGTGGGGGGGTATCCGTGGGGATTGCGCACGTAAAAAAAGCACATCTTCATTAATATATTAACAATAAGTCTATCGCAGTCCAGTCGATTACTGGACATAGACCTCTCTCAATGTTGAGAAACTTTGGCCTACGGGACGTGTTGGCACAGGGTTTTATTTTGAGTTTTCCACTTTTCTTGCATATTTTTCCGTAAGTCGCCTCTTACCACATCCTATTCTTTCTCACACACAGATTATTATTTAGTGTATATTAATATATTATCTATATTATATTATTAGAATGCAAGCTGTTGTTTTATTTCCTGAAACAAGAGCCTTTGGAACTCATACGTCAAGGTATGATTCCAAAGCCGATCGCATACAACAACTGCCAACGCATGCAGCAGACCTATACTCATAATTCATTGCGGCTTCTCAATGGTCCCATTTATCCATATTGAAGTTTAACAAGTAACATCGGCTTCAGAATCATACTTGTAGGCTGATTGACCAATGATGTTGACTTTTGACAAGCAGTTGATTTAAGTGGTTCCCGGCAGAGTACAATTTGGACCACCCCATCTCTTTCCACAAGTCGTACAAGGCGACTAAGGGATAGGGCTGTATAACATCAGACAGATATATACAGCCTAGACTCCGCCTCAGATGCATGGCTCGAGTCAATAATAGTGCCCGAAATACAGTAATAGAGCCCTATTACGTGAGACCGAGTACAATGATTAATAATTCACCTCTGCCTAATTCTCCGGGTATAATGGTGTGATTAAATGGATGTCATATTGATCTAAGTTAATCTCAGGTCAACAATAACTTATAAGTTCATCCGATACCTTCTATTTTAAGCCGTTTCATTTACTTCTTCTCCTCCATTTAATTCAGACAGGAAAACCAGCTGTTGCATTCAATGCCTATTATAAGGCAATGTATGATAGTTTTTATTTTAGTTGCCAATAAACCTCGTAAACACAAGACGTATTTATTTTTATTCATTGACTCAGTACACAATTGCAAAGTGAACCTTAACTACACCAACATATGGTCGAATTCGAACCGGATTGATCTACCTGAGCATCGTAGGACCGGCCGCCGCGAGAACAAAAGAAGCGCATTCCTGAGCGATAAGACGACGCCCGATGCATTTTTTTATGCAAATATTACTAGAATCGTCGTAATTTTGTGCACAATTACGTAAAGAAACATCATTATTAGTGATTTATTGCAAGATTTTGGAGTTCTATAATTTAATATGGCGACCACAGCAGATCAAGCACTGACTATATTGGAAGACATCGCGTCAGCACTGAAGAAAACTCAGATAAACTTAAAAAAGTGTCCCAAGGAACGTTTATCGAAACCCGGTTATTTACAAACTCGCATTTCTACTGTTGAAGAATTTTGGGAAACTTTTAAGAAAGCTCACCAAGACCTGTTGAAAAATACAACGAGAGAACAACGTGCACTGCTTCCTTATTTTGTGAATGACGAGTACTTTCTCCACGAAGACTTGTATCTATGTATACTGGGTGACCTAAAGGATTTGTTGACTGCAAGTACTGCAACCGCGCCTCGTACATCTAGCGGTAGTGAAGTTCGCGCTCCGCTGACGTTACCTCATATACAACTACCAGCATTCTCCGGAAACTACGAGGAGTGGCCCACATATAAGGACTTATACGAATCATTAATTCACAATAGTACTAAATTGAGCGATGTTGAAAAATTACATTATTTGAAAACTAGTCTCTCGGGCGAAGCGGCATCACTACTTAATCCTATAAAGGTAACCGCAGCTAATTATAACATGGCATGGTGCATGTTGATGGGTCGGTATGACAACAGGCGCACAATAGTAAATGCACTACTCAAACGTTTATTTACACAGAAGAAGTGTACCAATCAATCTGCGGCACAGCTCAAATCACTTCTAGATACTACCAACGAAGTGATACACAGTTTGAACAATCTGAAAGTGCCTACCGATTCCTGGGATCCTTTAATTATATTTCTGTTGGTGCAGAAGTTGGACCCGGAGTCGCATAAAGAATGGGAAGGAGCTACTTACTCATCAAATTCTACAGAGTTATGTACGTGGAAGGAAATGAGTGCATTTTTAGAAGCCAAATTCCGAACGCTTGAGAATGTTACCCCCACCACTTATAGCAAAGCCACTAAGGAACGTGTTTGTCACACAATAACCGCCGAAAATGAGAAACAAAAATCATGTACCCTATGTAAGGATGTGCACACACTGAGTCACTGCAACGTGTTTAATAAAATGAATATTAACGAACGAGGAGATCATGCAAGAATCAATAAACTCTGCTATAACTGTCTCGGGATGGGTCATTTGGTGTTCAAATGCCGCATACCAATGACCTGCCGAACCTGTAAGAGACGACATCACACCCTTCTACATAAACCCAAGAACAAAGACACGCCGACTTCTCCAGCAGAATCACAACAGCCGACGCCGTCTAACCAACCAGATGTAGAAGAGAAGAAGGTCAACACGATGGTTGCGTCTCACTATAACTCTGAGCAGAAGACAGCTCTATTGGCTACGGCAGTAGTGATCTTGAAAAGCAAACATGGGTACACTACTGTTCTAAAAACGCTAATAGACTCTGGATCTCAAGCATGTTTTCTTAGCGAAAGGGCAACTCAAATCCTTAATCTAAAAAAATCGTCAGTAAATCTAATCGTCTCCGGCATGGAATCAATGAAAGTAAGGGTCAAACATGAAGTCAAAATTGAAGTATGGTCACAATGGGAAGACACCTTCAAATTGCCGATTAAAGCCTACGTGATGTCCAAGCGTTTGACCTCTAACGTGCCCTCAAGCGCCATGAAGGAAACACATTGGCCACACCTAGCAGGCATCCAACTTGCAGATCAAAATTATCATGCTACAGAACCTATCGATCTGTTATTGGGTGTAGATGAATACGCAGCAATATTGAAACAAGGGCTCATCAAAGGTCCACCAGGTACACCATGTGCTCAAAATACTCACCTGGGATGGATTTTAATGGGTGGAATAAAACTAAAACATAACGCGCGTGAGAAATCATTGACGGCCATGAAGCAAGAAGTAATTATAGAAGATTTACTGAAAACTATATGGGAAGTTGATATAGACTCGAAAAGAAGCCTAACACAAATGGAACAATTATGCGAAGATTTATACAAGAAGACATATAAGCGAAACAAAGATGGAAGATATGTAGTGAAATTACCCTTCAACACAATGCAACCCAAATCATTAGAAGGAAATTCACTAGAAATAGCAAAACGAAGACTGTTACAATTAGAAAGAAGATTTATTCAAAATAGGGAACTTAAAGAAGAATATACGAAGGTTATAAATGAGTACAAGGAGTTAAAACATATCGAAGAAGTACCGAAAGAGGAATTACAGAACAAATCAGTATACTTGCCACATCATGCAGTAGTACGTAATGACAAGGAAACAACAAAGACACGTGTCGTGTTTGACGCATCATGTAAAAACTCCAACGGTGTTTCACTTAATGACGAGCTCCTGTCAGGCCCAGTGCTACAAGATGATTTGAGACAATTAATCATTAGATGGCGAACACATGCTGTTTGTTTTGGAGCTGACATTCAAAAAATGTATAGGATGATATGGGCAGATAAAGAAGATACAGATTTTCTAAGAGTTCTCTGGAGAAATGACCCTTCAGAAGACATCAAGCATTATAGACTCTTGACTGTGACATTTGGAACCACTTCTGCACCATATCTTGCTGTAAAAACGCTCATGCAGCTAGCTGATGATGAAGGTGATAAGTATCCAGAAGCCGCTAGAATACTACGCGAAGATTTTTACGTTGATGACGTCATGTCAGGAGGAGATACCCTAGCAGAAGCTATACAACTAAGTCAAGATCTAACAAATCTGCTACACTTAGGAGGATTTGAACTGAAGAAATGGTCATCTAACAATGGAGCTTTCATGGAAACAATCAATCCAAAGGACAGATCATCCAATGCACATCTGGAACTGAATGTTAATGGAACAGTAAAAGCACTAGGTATCCAATGGAATTTGGGAACAGATAAGTTTGAATACAATTTAAACTTACCTCCTATTCACGACGTGATCACAAAGCGAAGCATTCTCTCCGATATTCAAAAGTTATTTGACCCACTTGGTTGGATTGCACCTTGCCTAGTAATGGCTAAAATTTTAATTCAGGAACTCTGGATCGAGAAGGTCGACTGGGATCAAGCTGTGAACCAAACACTAGCAGAAAGATGGGCTACAATACGATGTGATCTCCAGAATGTAAATGAACTTTACATTAACAGATGGATGGGCACTAGACTAGGTCCACTAGAGATTCTATAGAAATCCACGGCTTTAGTGATGCTTCTATAAAGGCATATGGCGCTGTAGCATATTGCAGAGTGAGGAGCCCAGATGGTACTTTCAAAATTACTATCATTGCTGCAAGAACTCGGGTTGCTCCCCTGAAAACGATATCTTTACCCAGGCTAGAATTATGCGCAGCATTGCTTCTGTCTAGACTTCTCAAACAAATCGGGCAAACAATGAGGATACCTGCATCACAAATCTATGGTTGGACAGATTCGTCGATTGTCATTTCATGGTTATTTGGAGATCCTAATAGATGGAAGACATTTGTGGCTAACCGAGTTGTAGAGATTACAACCAATTTAAATTGCAGCCAGTGGTACCATGTACAGACGCAAGACAACCCAGCTGATATTGCATCAAGGGGTATGTTAGTAGCTGATTTGAAGAAGTGTGATTTAAGGTGGAACGGCCCACAATGGCTACAAACCAAGATACAGTTCACTAGACCAAACACAACACAAGTCGATTTAGAAAAGAAAAAGATTATTATACAAAATCTGAAATTAACAAATGATAACAAAAATAATGGAAAGAAATTAATAACAAAATTTGATGATTTTGACACATTATTAGAGCTTCTTAGAACAATAACATACTGCCGACGATTCTTGAAACAAAAGGCATTAAAAGATATAGATAACACAATAACAACTGAAGAACTACATCTTTCTTTGAAAATATGTATAAAAAAAGCACAAGAAGAAGAATTTGGACAAGAGATAGAACATTTGAAAAGAAAGAAAGCTGTAAAAAAATCTAGTAACCTGAAGTCGTTAGATCCTTACCTTGATGAAGATGGAGTTCTCAGGGTGGGCGGCCGGCTCAGAAACGCAGAGATGAGTGATGAAGCTAAGCACCCAATCATTCTAGGTCGAAACAGTAAACTTACGCTTTTGATCGTAGCAGAAGCCCACTCGAAGACATTGCATGGTGGAACACAATTGATGCTTACTTATCTGAGGTCTAATTACTGGATACTGCGAGCAAAGGCATTAGTGAAGCAGTATATTCATCGTTGTCTGCTATGTGCAAAATTAAATGCTAGAGTGAGGACGCAAGTTATGGGTAACTTACCTAGTGTGCGTGTGAAGCCCGCGCGACCATTTCTCAACGCTTTCGCCGGACCATTCCAAATATTAATGAGTAAAGGCCGAGGAAATAAGACCAGAAAGGCATACGTAGCTGTTTTCGTTTGTATGTCCACGAAGGCGATTCATTTAGAATTGGTTGGCGACCTAAGTTCAGCTGCATTCATTGGAGCCTTTAAAAGATTTTGCGCTCGCAGAGGAAGGTGCGCCAATATATGGAGTGATCAAGGACACAACTTTATTGGTGCTAACAAGGAACTTGTCGAAGCATGGAAGGAAGCTCGCTTGCAGTTTGATGGAGAAATGGCAAAATTGCTTGCTAACGATGGAACCCAATGGCACTTTATACCTGCATATTCGCCTAACTTCGGAGGACTATGGG
Organism: Eilema griseolum; assembly: GCA_963662185.1. Taxonomy (NCBI): domain Eukaryota; kingdom Metazoa; phylum Arthropoda; class Insecta; order Lepidoptera; family Erebidae; genus Eilema; species Eilema griseolum. Next base: position 9,679,477 of record OY759238.1, on the reverse strand, counting down.
AAGCTGGCGTCAAATCCATGAAGTACCACCTAAAAAGGATTTTGAAAACCAATTTAACGTTCGAGGAAATGACGACGATTCTCTGCGAAATTGAGGCCTGTTTGAATTCACGTCCTCTGTGTCCGATGGACGACGTAAGCATGGAACCGCTGACACCTGGGCATTTTTTAATAACCGAAGCTCCGGTCACCGTGCCAAATGTTAATATAAAGGAAGCCAAAATGAGTAATTTGACACGGTGGCAGTACACTCAAAAATTAGTAAACAACTTCTGGGCCCGATGGCAAGGGGAGTACTTGTCACGTCTTCAGCAGAGACCGAAATGGTTGAAACGTGAAGAAGAGTTCAAAACTGGTGACATAGTACTCATCAAGCAAGAAAATCTCCCACCGGGAAAATGGCTCCTTGGTCGCATTATAGACAAACACCCCGGCGCCGATGGTTTAACCAGAGTGTACAGTGTAAAGAGCGGCGATAGTGTAACAAGACGATGTGTCACAAAATTGTGTGCTTTACCGATTGATACAGCTATAGATTAAGATCCCATTGATATGTATTAGAAAGTATTTGATTCAGCTAAGTAATTTAATTACACTTTAATGTTATTTTCTAATGCTTGTAATGTTGTTTGAAAGGACTAGTCGTCCTTTGGTGGGCGGCTATGTTGCATTCAATGCCTATTATAAGGCAATGTATGATAGTTTTTAACTACACCAACACCAGCGAAAGAGCTCCGTTCGTCAATTAGGTGCACCAACTTGAATTGACCCTGAAATATATATATAGATATATATATATATATGAAGCATACAAACATGAAATTATTTTTCAATTAGGTAACAGCTCTTATAATCACGCCCTTATCCCCCTAGGTTTAATTATATGTCAATTTACAATTTTATTAACACCCATATTTCACCAATTTGTATTCGGTCCCATTTAATACAGGGGCCTATTGCCGTATTCCGGGCACCATTGTTGACTCGAGCCATGCATCTTATGCTGAGTCTGGGTATATCTGTCAGATGCGAAACAGTCCTATCACTCCGTCCCCTAGGACGACACCGCATGGGCAGAGATAGGGTGGCCCAAATTCTACTCTTTTTTTTTTTTTTTTTTTTACGTGCGCAAAATCCCCACGGATACCTCCCCACCGGAGCCGGTGGAGGAGGCTATGTCGGACTCGAACCGACTAAAACGCACGCCGCCTGTGGGTCGTTTTGGTTGCCGAAGGTGAGGTTGACAGGCATATCCCTCGCACCCCGGCCGACCCAGGGCCATCTCTCACGATCTGGCCCTCGTCTCGGGTGTGGGGACTACAGAGTCCCCAACTCGACCCCGGAAACGGGGAGGCGCACCAGGCGCGCCACCGCCGCGGCCTGCTTCTGCCAGGGTAACAGGCGGCTCCACCTGTCACCCCCAGGCCGGCGCTCATGGGGGGCGGAGGTCGTTCATCGACCTCCGACGCCCGAGTTGCCTTCGTACGCGGGCAGCTTGGCTTGCGATTCTTCGTCGCTCCCGCTGCCGCTCCCGCCCCGCCTCCTCCTTCACGAGCATTACTTGCTCGCAGAAGGAGGCGCCGCCCGCCCACGCATCCGCGCAGCGAACCATCGCCGCGAGCAAGGTGGAGAGCGTGAGAACTCTCACTCCCAGGGCCGCCACAAGCTCCCGCCTCAGCGTCTCCCACGCCGGACACTCGGTGAGCGTGTGCGGACCTGAGTCCTCGCTCGCGTCGCAGTGATGGCACACGGATGTTGGCTCTTTCTCCATCCGACGCAGATACTTGCCGAAGCATCCGTGCTCGGTGATCATCTGCGTCAGACGGTACGAGAGGCTGCCGTGTGGCCTCTCTAGCCACTCCCCCATGATGGGTACTACGGCGCGCCCTGCGCCTGGTCGCCCAAGTCGTAGCTCCCATTCCGCCACCATTTCCCTGTGGAGCCGGGATCTCACGGCCCGAATTTCTTCGGGCTCGGTATCGTGACCCCGCTCCCGCGCCGCCTTTCTGAACCGGTATAGCGCCGAAAGGGATCTCGCTTCCAGGATCCATGGTGGCGATCGGGCGAGGAGACTCGCCGCGTTGAAGGATATCGTGCGGTACCCCCTTATGATGCGGCACGCCAACTTCTGCTGCGGACGCTGCAGCAGGGGCATGTGCCGATCATTCAGGGTGTCCGCCCACACGGGACACCCGTACAGGGCCATGGACCGCACGACACCCGCGTAGAGTCTCCTGCAGGAGTCCTCCGGGCCCCTCAGGTTAGGCAGTAGCCGCGCCAGAGCGTTGGCTGTGCCCACCAATTTGGGGCCTTGACTTCGGAAGTGCTTCCCGAAGTCCCACCGGCCGTCGAGCACGAGCCCCAGATATTTCATCTGGGGCTTGATGCCGATGAGAGTGCCTCCCACTGTGAGACTGGAACCAGGTGGTGGCGTACGCCGAGATCCATGAAAGAACATGGCCTCGGATTTATGCAGAGCCACCTCAAGGCCCAGCCGCCGGATCCGTTCCACGACTTGAGCAACCGCGGTCGTGGCCCTCAGTGTCGCTTCGCGGTATGTAGCCCCGCTCGCCGTCACTAGCGTGTCGTCCGCATAGCACGTGACGGCGGCGCCGTCCGCGAGCTCACCGCGAAGCACCCAGTCGTATCCGATGTTCCACAGGAGCGGCCCAAGAACCGATCCCTGTGGAACACCGCACGACATCTCACGCCGACCGACGCCGATCGCACTTGGGTAGATGACGGCTCTCTCCGTCAGGTACGCCCCGACTATGCGGCGGAGGTAGAGAGGCACACCGTGGTACACGAGTGCCTCCCTGATGCAACTCCAGGGCAAGGTGTTGAACGCGTTGGAAATGGCCTCCCGGAACCACACCGCCTCATCGTCAATATCGACAGGCCTATCCGGCGCAATGGTCCAGGCCTGTACGATGGCGGCCTCCAGGAGGACCTCCCGATTCAGTCTCCCAAGCACCCAGCGTGGCTCGCGTGGGGCCGGTATGTACTCCCCTATGCGTCGGTGTAAGCTCGGCGTGAAGTAGACAGCCACGGCCGCAATCTCCCCCACCCGCGCCGCTACGATGCCATGCTCCCTTGCCACGACAACAGGGGGGGGGGGGGGGGCACCCATAGCGGCGTTGTACACCAGTGCCGCCAACCCGTCCAGGTCAACCACCCAGGCAGGCCCCAGGTGCCGGTGCGTGTACGGATCGGCGACAGCGGCAACGTGTACGGACCACTGTGCCATGCTCTGGAGCAGAAGACCCTGAGCATCGGCACCGTGGCCCACGTTCGCCTGCAGGATGCGGAGCTGGGGATCCATTATGGAACCATCTCCGCATCCCGCCGCGAACTTTGGGTGGAGCTCCCGCCTTGCGGCTTCGGCTCCCCTCCGGTGCAGGCCTTGCTACCAACCCTATGGTCGGCCGGTTTGCCACCCGCTGCACACCTGAAGCAGTGCAGCGGAGCTTCCCATCCACCGGCCGTATGACCGGGTTGGCCACAGCGGAAGCAGCGGTCGCCGACCGTCACCGCCGCCGTGCACTGCACCCCCACGTGGCCGACCGACAGGCACCTAAAACACCTAGTCGGTCGAGCCTGCAGGAGCCGGACCTGCACCCGCACCACGCCTCCTACGGCGAGGAACCCTCGGTCGGCAGCCTTTTTGGTTGCTGCGATGGGGCAGCTGACAACTGCCGCCCCCAGTCCGCGGCGGCCGAAGCGGATTGCTCCAACCTTCACCGCCTCTAGGGGGCAGCCCCCGGCCTCCGCCACGGTAAGGCGGATTTGCTCCGCCGTGATGGAGTCGTCCAGGTCCGAAATGCGCAGTTCTGCGCACTTGTTGGGCCTGGACACCCGGACGTCGGCTGCGTCTAACGTGTCCCGAAGCTTAGCCGCTAGGGCATCAGCCTGGGGACCGCTCGAAGCACCGGGGATCTTGAGCAGCGATCTGGGCGTACTGCACGCCCCTCTCCGCCGCCTCCGCCGTCATCGTTAGGACGACGGCGGTTGAGCGGGGAACGCGCAGCCTCCCCGGCACTCCCCTCGCAGCAGCCTCGGCCTTCCTGGCCTTTTTTCTGCCTTCCGGAGCGCCTTGCGCCGCTTTTTGGAGGCTCCGGCAACCCCCCAGCCCCCCTCTGGTGTGGAGACAGCCCGCGTCGGAGCCGAGGACGGACCTGGACCTTGAGCCGGGGCCGGGGTCAGGGTCTGGGCTAAGGCCGGGGACGTCTTCCCTTTACCCTTGCCCTTTCCCCTTCTCCCGGCCCGGGCACCCCGCGCTCCCTGGGGGCTCCCGGCTCCCACGGCGGGAGCAGCCCGCGCGGCCGGAGCGGCAGGAGCGGCAGACACAGCGGACGGGCCGCTGGCCGACTCCTGCGGGGACTTCGTCACCGCCGCACAGGTGGGACCCCTCTTAACTGCTCCGGCATACCCGGCCGAAGGCGCCAGGGGCGGTCTGCGGCTGGAGTCCATAATGGCCTCCAGCCACCTCTGGGTGCGCTCCTCCTGCGCCACCCGCCACGCCCGCTGCTCCGCCTGCGCCGCGTCCTGCTGCTTCTCCATGGCGGCTATTGCCGCCATGCAGAGCGCCAACGGGTCCGCAGGCCGAGCCGGCTGCAGCACCGGTGACTCCGGTCGCGCCGGCGACCTCGGCGGCTCCGGTTGCGGCAACTCCGGCTGCGCCAGCGGTTCCGGCCGCAGCGGCGACCTCGACCGCACTGGCGACAGCTGCCGCGTTGGCGGCATTGGCCATTCCGGCTGCACACCCAGCCTCCGCCGCGCCGAACGCGTCACCCGCTCCTCCGGCAGACCAGCGACGACCTTTTTGAGCTCGGCCAACTCCGCCGCCATCTTGCTCATCTCCTTACGGTGATTGGCCGCCATCCGCTCATAGCTGTCGAGGAGCTCAATATGTCTCCTGCCCATATGAGCCCTCTCGAGCCGCAATTGTGCCAGCTCCGCCCTGAGGTGGTCGTGATGTTGGACAAGTTGCGACGCCGCCTGCGTTACTCGATTCTCCTCCGGCGTCGGAGAATCGGTGCGGGTTCCGGCCCACCCTTCCAGAGCCTCTATCACCTCCCTGGACGTTATATCGTCCGTCGACGTCGTATCTTCGATACGAGGCGAGGGCGCCGCCGAGGCGGAGGAACTCGGCGGCGCCCTCACATCCTCTGGGGCCGGAGCCCGTGAGGAGGGGGCTTTGGTGCTTCCGTCCTGCAGCTTTCGGCGGCTAACCGCTAGCTGCTTGGGCGGAGGAGGGCGCATCGTCTCGTCCCCTCCGGAGCTGCTAGAAGACGACGAGTCGGTCAGGGTGAGATCCAGATCCGAGTCAGTCTTTGGTGCGGGGATAATTTTCTTCTTGCGGTTCCTCTTCCGCCGTGGTGCAGATTTCCGGGTCTGCAGACCCACCGGGCTGTTCGCCCTGCTCCTCTCATTGGCGGTGTCGAAGTCTTCCGACACCGTCCCGGCTTGGGACGCGACCTCCGCGTCGTGGTGCTGCGCGACCTCCGCGCAGACTGTTTTATTTGGGTTTTTGGGATTTTGGTGTAAGGATTCCATTTAGTTCCCACGAGTATGACGCGATTTCAATTACACTTCCCGGGTGACGCTCATTCCAGGAAGCGGGGTATATACTGTGGATTTCCCCAGGTGTCCACAGGTTTTAATCGACTTCGCTGTCGGGTTTTTCAGACTTTTCCTTGTCGCGGGCCGGCCAATTAAGGCAAGCTCCGCGGCCTTCAGGATACCGGCTTCCCAAGTGTGGCTAGCACTCAGGTCGTTGTCGATATCCTGGAGGTTACGCGACGCGGGAGAGCAGCCAATTCTCCCAACACCGACGGTGGCACGAATGCCTGCCAGCCACTGCGCGAGCAGAAGGCCGGCCCGTCCCTGGATCCAAGGATCCATGTGTCGCCCCCATGTCCCCTCTGAAAGCAGAGCGGTACTGGGAGCGACAGGACCGCAGGCTTTAACAGCCTGGGCCCGCTAGCCCTAGAAAGGGCTTGTCGGGTTATTTGTCGGCGGCAAGCAGAGCTCCTTCTCCTTGGAGTCAGAGTCTACTAACCGCCGTCCAGGGTGCACCAGCCTCACCGCTTCCGTTCCCCAGGACCGCAGTCCAGAGGGAAAAGAAACAGGTAAGCCAACGTGGAGGTTATCCAACCCGCACCCCGCCCAAATTCTACTCTGCCGGGAACCACGTGGCCTATTTAAAATACATTTTTTTAATACTTCTTACAAACGTAAGTACACCTAAATTGCATACAAATTATCTATGGAAATACAAGAAAAGCCAACAATAAAATTCAACGAAAGAATCATTCCTGTCACGCAGAGTGTCAAAAATCTGGGATTGAATGTTGACTCCACCTTGAACTGGCAAGTTCAAGTTACAAAGGTCAGTCAGAGGGTTACAGGGAGGCTGCGTAGTCGTTATCGCCTCCAAAAATTTCTACCAACCAAAACCAAGGCAATGCTAATGCAGACGCTAATATTTCCAATCGTGAACTATGGTGATGTATGCTATGTATGTATAATGTATGTATTATTATTGAGATCATAGATAATATGATAATAAATGGATTATTATTTTGCCTGCACCTACCTCAATGTATCTCTGCATCACCCTAAGGTTGACTGTTAGATAATGCCTTTGGCATTAAGTCCGCCTTTGTACAAAATTACTGTGCATAAAGTTGAATAAATAAACAAAAATAACTACCTACCTACTTTGTATTCAAACTACAGAATGTGAATCAAACACAATATAGAAATACCCTCTTAAAAATAAATCACAGCAAAGCAACGATATTAGTTCTAATCGCATGTTAATTATTTGAGCCCCTTTTAATCCTTTGAAATGGAATGTTCATGGAACTTCAAACAAACTGCTTCCTTCTAATTGATTAAACGATAGCTAATTACAACTGGGAATGTTTAAATATGCAGCAGCACGTTAGAACTGTTTCCATTATACTTAACATGATTTATATGAAACCTTTTATTAACGTTGTAAGTTTATAAGTATTTTCACTCTTTTTTCTTTTTTTTCTTTTTTATTGTACTTCTAGTAACTGTAAGTTATGTATTTAGTGTCTATCTGCATGCAGTATATTTATATAATATACTAGCGGACCCGACAGACGTTGTCCTGTACACACGTCTTTAATTTCATACTAATTGTAAATCTAAACCATTCTCGAATCTCCACGAACACACACAAAAAATTTCATCAAAATCGGTCCAGTCGTTTAGGAGGAGTTCAGTCACATACACACGCACACAAGAAATATATATATTAAGAAAGATATTTAACATGAGTATGTATTATATGTAGCTATGGTATATGTATGTTTATATACATACATCATCATCATCATGTCAACCACAGATAGTCCACTGCTGATCATAGGCCTCTCCCACAGACTTCCAGAATGACCGATCTAAAGCAGCCCGCATCAAGCGCTTCCCGGCGACCTTGATGAGGTCGTCCTTCCACCTAGCCGTATATACATATATATAAATACATACATACATATATATAATCAAGCCTTTATCCCCGGAGGGTTAGGCAGAGGTGAATAAACACCCACATTTCACCAATCCTTGCACCAATCATTGCATTCGATCCCACGTAATAGGGGGTGAACCTATTGCCGTCTTCCGGGCAGTATTCTTGACTCAACCTATGCATCTGAGACTGAGTCTGGGCTGTATATATATCTGCCTGATGTTAAACTGCCCTATCCCTTAGTCGCCTTGTACGACACCGTATGGGAAGAAATGGGGTGGCTAAAATTATACTCAGCCGGGAACCACGCGGCATTATATATGTTCATATATGATATATATTTTATGTATGTATCTATTTAGATAGGTATTTATAATCTTTTATTCTTTTTCACTTCTGTTTACTAAATGCGATATAGATAGAAATACTTATAACTCAGTGTACAAGCTACCCTGATTACTGGCAGTATAGTCCATACACTGGTTGTCGCAGACCGCGATAAGACCGCCCATTGTACAACTATCTGACATGCATGAATCCATTGTATGTATCCTATGTTTGGTGTGCAATAAATGTGTATTCACCGCTAAGAAAACCCCATTTATTGTACCGCCGCAATTCCTGGGCACACCACTTACCATCTTCTTGAGTATCGGGATCCTTGGTGTCGATATCTCCGGGGACGTCCAATACCGAAGTCATTTGCAGGACAAGGTTAAGTTGGCGTTGGTTGGTTAAGAAAACTTGGAGTGCTCAACAGGGCGAAGCAGTACTTCACTGCGGGCAGCAACTCTTTCTTTATAAAGCACAGGTCCGGCTTCACATGGAGTACTGCGGTCACCTTTTTGCTGGAGCACCTGCATACGGGCAGACGGGCATTGAGGCTGGTTGACAATCCCATACTCACAGGTAGTGTGGAACCTCTTAGGCTTAGGAGGGATTTTGCCTCGCTGTCTACCGCCTAACCATTGTAGTTTGTGCTCAGATGAATTGTTTGACATGATGCCTGTAGCTACATTCTATCATCGCACCTCTTGCCATAGGCAGGGAATTCATCTTCACACATTGCGACCTGAGACGATGTGCACTCAAGCTGTGAATTGACCTCCCTGCTACGGTTTTCCCAACCGCCTACAATATGGGGATCTTCAAGAGGGGCATCAGAAGGTTTCTTCATGGTCAGCAGCGCGAGTGTGACACCCCTAGTGTTGCATACGTCCATAGGCCACGGTAACCGCTTCCCATCAGGTGGCCCGTGTGCTTGTCTGCCAACTAAGTGATATAAAAAATATAAAGAGTATCTATCTTATCTTATCTTTTAAGAATACTTTACTGAGACTTTGCCTTCATGCTATCATTAGACGAGATGAAGTCATTGAGTTGACATGTCCTATATAAAATAAAATTAGAAGCCGCGCTAGCAAATAAGCGGAACTAAAAATGATATCGCCGCCATACTGCCAAAGTTCATTACTTTTTCACAAAATTATAACGTAATGCCTTGATAAGCACGCCCCAACATACCACAACTCACGCAAGATGATTATCAGGTTATCCCTTTCCAACCATTGGAGCAACTTCTATAGAACTGTGAGCGTACACTTCTCAAGATTTTCTGTTCAACTACTATTATATTAAAATCTGAACAATAAAAGGTCTGATAAAATAAAAAGACGATACCAACCACGCTGCCTCCAAGGGACTAATTTTCGTGCTGAAAACTGAGGGACTGACAGACTTACGACAGATTACTGCAGCGCTAATTATATGGCGTCAATATGTCATTCAAGAATTTAAATTGTTTAGGAACTTCTTTAAATACACAAAATTTTACCATCGCTTCACCTGTTTAGAACACACGTACAGAGTGTTTTTGAATATAAAGCCACAGGATGACAGCTGTGTTATCTCGTAATGCAATGTATCAACGTTGGATAATGATACAGAACTACACTATGTCAGAGTAAAGTTCTCAGCATATATCTAGACCCAAACCACTAGAGATAAGGGCGCGTATTAGTTTGATATAAATCTATAATTGGTGGATTTGAGCGATTTGGGATTTTATCTAAAAGATATTAATATCTAATAATACATTTTAATGAATTCTGTGTAATGTGAAACTAAACCAAATACGGAGGACTGGGAGAATGGAAACGAGATTGGCATTTTAGATTGGTGAGATTCGAGATTGAACTGTTTGAGTTTAGAAAAGAATTTCCTAACAAAAGACAATGGAAACACACTACAGATTAAATTCTGATTCAATCACGTTAATACCGTATTTAATTACAATGTCTTTCACAAGCTAGAAACTTTCATTTCGTGTCAGACCGGCTCCAATATGGAACGTGTCACAAATTTCTGGAAATGGTTTTCGCAGACAAATCTCTTAGATCCATTAACCGGAAAATTAGAGACGGATTTCTTTGAATCCGTATATAGGGTTACTTATATTGCAGGTAATCTTAACGATTTCGTTATGAGGCTAATTATTTAATTTTATTGGATAAGGTATGTAAGGACAAATGAAAATAAATACATTACTACTCCTATGCGTCGTGCAGTTGGTAATTAACACTTGGATGTTAAACAAGCTTGGATATGAGCTGTTCGCTCAACTATGTAAGTGTATGTTTGTAAATAGACCAAAAAAAGAAATGCCTGCTGAGTTTCTTGCCGGAGTCTTCTTAGGTCGGGGCCGCGTTTCGAACCGGTACGGTGGTTCATTTACTAAACTGATTTTCATGTTCCTTTTTTGTTGACGTTTTGTAAGTGCCAATGTAATGGTCTATACAGAATTAATGATTTTTGACTTTGAATAGCTCGGTTATAGATAGGTTCTTGTTGTAATTTCTTTTGTAAGATTAGTGTACTACAAACTATCAACTTTAAAATTATCTTCAGAAACAATCCAGTTAGATATATTATGTTATTGTCAAACGCAGTGGATACATCACATATTTTAATGTACTCCCACTATGACATCATATAGAATTTAGCGTCACGTCTCAGCGTTTGCAACTGTGTCCAATAATATTTGTTGCTACTATCTTAATATGGCTTCGAAGTCAGTACATTAGTGTTAAGGGAACTCATGAATTAGATTTATACTACTAATATTATAAGCTGAATAGTCTGTTTCTTTGGTTAGTAGAACGCGCCAAACTCAGGAATTGCTGGTTCGAGTTGAAAAGTTATTTTTATATTATTTTAATTTTAAAGCATGGATGCGGAGGGCGGAGGATCGGAGAAAATGGCGTACATTGGGAGAGGCCTATATCCAGCAGTGGACTGCAGTGGGCTAATTGATTGATTGATTGAAAGCAATATTACACTAACTATTTACATTGATTAAGATAGGAAAGTTTATGAATCAGTTCAGGTGAACCCGCGATTTTTCCTGTACGGGAGAAATGCTCTGACCACTGAGTTTGCGAACCCCGCCTAAAGCTATCCAAATGTTCCTATATACATCCGTCTTATGGCAACGGTAAGAGCCATCTACCACATCTACTCGTACGAACAATCGACACCAATGAATGATGTTACAATGATTTTTAATCATTGATTTTTGATACCTTCGCCTAAACTATTGAATAATTTTTAATATATTAACTATAGAAATTGATTTTTTGAATCAGTTCGGGCGGGGTTCGAACTGTAATGTTTTCTTTACCGGGAGAATGCCAGAATACTGAAAAATTCATTTTGTAACGGGAATGTTGGAGCGGAGCATTTATCATAAATATCAAGAAATTCGGCAGATTACGGCAGATACATAATTTGATACTTTAAAGATACTTAAATGAAATTTAAAACTAAAATCTTGATACCAAATAAAGTGAAAGGGATAATACGGGTATTCAAAGTATGCTACTTATTCTAAATATAATTTTAATCAAATTTTTACACAGGGCTTTCTACAATCGACCGGAACATAGGATATCTACTGTACAGCAAAATGATGAAGTTGATGATTATTTTATACGTATGTAGTGAATTGTGGTACATGTTTACTATATCATCCAACTTGACTGGAACAGCCGAGGCTATCAGCATTGTACTGTTGCAATTCATCACAGTGTACAGATATGAAAATTTGGTAATTGCAATATTATTGCACTTTTCAGTTCTTTTTTAAACCTTTTTCTGTAAAAAAGTCAATCTAAGATCAATTACTTTTTCGCTTCCATCCATATCTTTTTTTTGTATACTGCAAACCTATTACTTATATATTGTCAGTACCTCAAATTAAACTTGAAATACTTGCAAGGCTAAGAACAATAGTAGATTCAGTAAATAAGACTTGACTCTTAAGGCCCGAAGTCCGAAATACGAACGATACTCAGCCATGAATCTTGATTCATAACTAGTTCTGAAGACAGATTGTCCTTGAAAATCGGTCAGTGAAAATCGAGATTCAAACTGAGTATCGTTCGTATTGGAGTTCTCTCACTCAGCACGTTGCTCGCAGTGATGGTGCAGAGCGCGAGTGCGTGGGCTGCAGCCGACTCCTTCTGTGAGCAAATAATGCTCGAGAAGGAGGCGGGGGAACGGGGCCCGAGGAGACTTAGGTCCCTACCGTCCCGCATAGTACGCAATGCGCGTAGGCGACTCTGGCTTCGGAGGTCATTAAATGACCTCCGTCCTCCATGAGCGCAAGCCTGGGGGTGACAGGTGGAGCCGCTTGTCACTCTAGCAGAAGCAGGTCGAGACGGCGGCGCGATTAGTGCCTCTCCGCCTTTTTCTGGGAAAAGATGGGGACGCCGTTGCCCCACACCCGATGGGGCCTTCGGGTGTGGGGTTAGCCCTGGGTCAGTCGGGGTGCGCGAGGGATATGCCAGAGGCTACCGTCGGTTCGATATATATATAACCACCCCGCTGGCCGCGGCGGAGGGTATCGGAAGTGGATTTCCACACGATGAAAAAAAAAAGTATCGTTCGTATTCCAGAACTCTGGTCAACCCAGGTCTAAAAGACTCAAGCCTTAATTACTGAATCTACCGTTGTTCTCAGTCTTGCAATTGCAGGTTACTAAATTGTTTACCAAAATACAATAAAATGAAATCACATTAAGGTGAATGATGAAGTGAACAAAAATCATCTTCCAAGTAATAAAATAAATACACAAGGACCATCTGAGTGAGTGTAAATTACTGTGTGTAATTATAATGTAACATCATATATTTTAGATCTCTAACAAGCCCTTTTACGACAAGTTGGTGACATCTATGAATTCACCTTACTTTGACATATCAACGGAGTCACGGAGGCAATTGGTCAAGTATTGGGCACAAAGAAATCAGAAGTATTTGAAGATCCTTCTTTTAATTGGAAACATCACACTTTTAGTCTGGTAATTGTTTAGTACTAAATTAAATAAAGCAGAAGATTGTTTCAAATCTTTTTCAAATATTGTTTTTTTATATAGGACACGCTAACTTGACCTCACCTCGCCTGATGGTGAGCTAAAGGCAAAGTCTCAGGAAAGAGGGTCACCATTACAGACACTAAGTGCTACAATGGTGGCACTCAGCTTGGCGGCCTCATCAGATGCTTTTTCACGCCCCGCTTAAAGGCCCCGGGACTGTAGGAAGAAGGAAACACGTGTGCTGGTAATGAATTCCAGGTCTTGGTGGTGCGGCAAAGAAAAAAAGTCTCCGAATATGAATAATATGAATAAAGCCATGATATCCAGAAATTATTATTGTATAATGTAATGTGATCCAACCTGTTAAATATGGTCATCTTTGTGATCTTCTTGCGTGCAGTAATTAGCCCCACATAGATAACCCCCCTAAATCCTCTGGAGAAACTATTATACTTTTATGTCACCTGGGGGTGGTAACACTACCCTATTTGGTGTGATTATGAAGACCACAATATCTCTAGGTTAATATATCATGATGACACAATTTTTCTATTTTAGGTGTATATACCCATTAGTAGATGAAGTTGAATACAACCTGGTTACTGAAATCCGTCTACCTTTCCATTACGAAACCCCCATACTTTACCCCATAGTGTATTTGATGACGACTTTATCGTTAATATCTTGTGGATATTTTGTGATGGTGACAGCTCTGACTATGCAAGCGCATCTCATACATCTTCTGTGCCAATTCTCTGTACTGGCAGACTGTTTTGAGAACGTTTTGGATGATTGCAGAGAAAATTTTGAAGGTGAGTAACTTTGTGTCGTATTTGTGTATAACTTAAAAACACAATGTAGTAAGCATGGTCAAAAACGTAAAGCCTTGGTCTGGTCAGTGCGATAGGCAGAGAAACCGTAGTACTATTTGGTAATTGTCAAGCGAGACCGCTTTCTGCATCCTGAGCGTCTTTCTACCCATAAATCCAGAGCCAATATAATATAATTATTCATATTTGATTAATAACTTTTCTTCAACTACGACCTATGCCCGTGAGTGGAGGTATACCTGTGTAGAGTAATACATCTGATCTCCGTTAATGACGATTCTGCTCTTTCTGATGTCTACAAACCAGAGTTCGAGTATACTATTTTCATAGGAGGTAGGACACGACGGTATTCCCGTCCGAATTGAGCAGTCCGACTGGAGAAGTACCTCCACCCTACAGAATGCCACGTCTATAATAACCTCGTGTTGCGTTCCCGGCGGTGAGTAGGGTAGCCAGAGCTCACTGGAGAGTTTTTGTGCTATCAGTGGGAAGACCAAAGGCTTGTCCAGATTTTGTGTTCTGCACTGAAGGCACTTAAAATCTCTGTTCTTACAGGGTCGGCAGCACGGATGTGACTCCACTGGTGTTACACACGTTCATAGGTCACAGTAATCACTTTCCATCAGGTGGGCCGTGTGCTTGTATCACCTAAGTTGTATAAAAAAAAACACTACTCCCTCGACCTATTAATGAAGTAACATGCTCCCCAGCCGGTCATCACAAAATAACTAAAGTATTTTTTCCATGATTTCAGCTTCAAAAAGCGACATTTTGTGGCGATTGCCATTCAGGGTCACTGGTCAGTGACCCTGAATGGCAATCGCCACAAAATGTCGCTAAAAAAAGACCTCACATCTTAATCGCCATCTAGTGAGATGGCGATTAAGATGTGAGGTCTGATGTGGTACATAAGAAAGAAATTTATTTTCGAGAATTGTTTCTAATTAGACACGGGGTGAAATCGCCCGTATACTCACTATTTTTGCTTCCACAATTGTACTTGCTCCCCTCGTTAAGTGAATAACACAATATGTGTTTTACAAGTGTTAGGGGTAGTGTAAGCTGCAGCAGTAATTACTTCCAAGTAATTTGTCACTTTATTTATAGGTTGTCCTCAAGATGATTTATTTGATAACGAACAGTTCGCAGAAAAATACACAAATAGACTTAGAAATTTAGTAAAACAGCATCGACTACTTTTAAGGTAGGTAGATTTTTAAAATAAATTATTTAACTTTGAAATAATAAACTTTACAATAACCCTGATCCAACAACGCTCTCGCCGCTTTTAGTAATATTAATAAAATGCTGAAATAGTTCCGTTGGTCAGAGTATTGCTCCTAAAAAGGTACGGGTCGCGGGTTGAATTCCCGTCCTGGATGTCGAAGTTCTCTGACTTAAAGATTTAATAAAAGTTCATTAAGTACATAAAAATAATGCAGAAGCTAAATTTTTTTATTTTTTTTTGTAATACAATTAAAATATAGAACTATATACAACGTTTTCTTCTTTGTTCTAGCCACACAGGGATCCTAAAAATCATCTTAAGTAGACCGATGTTAGGGCAGATAGCCAGCAGTGGAATTTTGATGTGCTGTATTGGTTACCAAGCCGTTATAGTGAGATTGCATTAATTATAAATCATTATATTACCAGTGATTCTGCTCGTGTGTATATCGGTTATGGCGTCCTAACATAACCTTTACTAAGGTTTAATCTATCTCTGAACCAACTTTCATCAAAATTGGTTTTGGGGTTTAGGTGTGAAGGCGACAAACAGACAGATGGACAGAGAGAGTTTCTTTCGCATTTTTAATATTAGTATTGACTATATTTGTGGACGGTTGCATCTAAGACGTTCACCCCAGTGTACAGGGTCCGTTTCCTCTTTTGATTTCACTTATAAAGCTTTTATATGAGTGACTATCATCTGAACCCTCAACCCCGAAAGAAAAGCTTGAGTCTGAACCTCGTCCAAAAATCGATAGGTGTACCGCCTTGGAAATAAGACTAGCTTGGGCCCAGAATACCTTGATGGCCCTATACTCCGCTGTGAGGCAATAAATTGTTACTTTTGTAAATTAATAATGTAATATTCATCGAAATATGTACCATGTTTTTTATTTGTTTCGAGTAACCTTCGGAATACTTCGGCACTGTTACGAAGACCATGATCACGGTGTTCAGCGGTCATCAGCGCTGAGCTAGTTATTATGGGCATGCTTATGTCAACCTTAAAATATATCTTTTTAATGTCATTAAGTTATTGACAGGACTACTTAATAATTTTTATAAACAATGATCATTCTAATTCCCAGACCATTGCTGAGAACGTAGGCAATTGCATGGTGGCTTTCTTATTTTTGTCATACAACGTATTTGAACTTTATATTATCTGTCGTTGGACTGAGGACCTCACAACCTGGGTACGTTTATTAAATGAATGAACATAGTATCATACATACATACATACATATCACGCCTTTATCCCCGGAGGGTTAGGCAAAGGTAAATTAACACCAACATTTCACCAATAATTGTATTCTGTCCCACGTAATAGGGGGTGAGCCTATTGCCATCTTCCAGGCACATTGTTGTGTCGAGTCATGCATCTGAGGCTGAATCTGGGCTGTATATATCTGTCTGATGTTAAGCAACCCAACATGGTGTTTTGTTTAAATAAATCATTATCATAATCTAATGATGTTCCTAGTTGGATCAAGGTTTTCAGTTCAGAGCCCTGGGTTGGTTCAATCCACCACATGCTATTGGTTATATTAATATCATATTTAAAAAAAAAAATTACATTGCATAATTACAGTTGGTTTATTCACTGGTGGTAGAAACTTGGTGGCACAAATTTGTCTCAAGTTTCGACCGGGTAGGTACCACCGTGCACTATTGCGAAAAACCCTCCATAGCAATTCAATCTCGGTTGGATTGTGTTCAGGGGTCAGCAAGTGCATAGCCGGGCAGAGGTGGTGGTTGTCGCAGCACTAGTGGGACCAGTGGGTCTTGGCGTAGTCTAGTGGGGATGGCGCGGGGCGATGAGCCGAACAGGGAGACCTGTAGAAACGGTGGTGCCGCTGGCCGCCCGCGGTATAGTACAGGGGCCCAACTGGGGTTAACCACCTTGGGAGGCTGCCTCACCAGGCCGCGCATAATCCTGATATGGTTCGTCGTGCCGGTTGGTGACCGGATTTGGGAGCCCGGCGACCATACTCGGGGGGGTACGGGGGCCCTTCCGTTCGGCGCATCGGCTCTCGCCATGCCTCACATTCATAGATAAAACCAATATCCCGCGCTTTGTCACACGGTGCTGCGGCGGCAATCACCTCTTTTTTTTCACGCCTTCTCCCACCCAAACTCATGGCAGCGCAACTTAGAGAAATAGGCAACACAGCGGCTCGTCACACTCCCAAAAGCTTGCTATTTGAGGTGGAGTCCACTAACATCTGTGGGCTCCATGCAAACCTCAACGCCGTCCACCAACACCTCGAGACGGCGAAACCTGCCATGTTTTTTCTAACGGAGACGCAAATACACCGCCCTGACGACACGACCTACTTGCTCTACCCTGGCTATGTTCTTGAGGAAAGTTTTCGTGCAAAAGCCGGGGTGTGCGTGTTTGTTAGGGCGGATGTTTGCTGTCGCCGTTTGCGCTGCCTAGAGGACCCATCCTTCTCCATCCTTTGGGTACACGTAGACCATGGCCCTACGAGTCAGATCTATGTGTGCCTCTACCGTTCCCATACAGGAGATGCTGAGACAACTCGACTCTTTGAATATCTGAGTCAGGCGGCAGATGATGCGCAGGAGCGATTTCCGAATGCCGAAATGGTATTTTGGGGGACTTTAACGCCCACCACGAGATCTGGTTGGGCTCCTCCAAAACAGACCATGCGGGAAGAGCCACCCACGCATTTGCTCTGGCGCACGGCCTGACCCAATTGGTGCACGAGGTCACTAGGATACCAAGAAGGTCGGGCCTAGCACCTTCTCTGCTAGACCTTCTGCTGACGAGTGATCCGGACCGGTACAGTGTATCGGTGCGAGCCGCTTTAGGCAACTCCGACCACTGCCTGGTCTGTTCCACGGTGCCTATTATAGCGCCCCCACGACCCGTGCAGGGGAAGCGGCGTCTCTGGCACTACTCGTCAGCGGATTGGGATGGACTTCGTGACTATTTTGCGTCCATCCCGTGGGTTGAGCGCTGCTTTGAAGGTAAGAACCCATCGGATTGTGCTACTGCTGTCGCCGGTGAGATCGGTCTGGGTATGGAATACTATATCTCATACACCGATATCACCGGTGACCGCGGGGTGTGCCCTTGGTTCGGGCGCGAGTGCGCGGAAGCTGTTGAACAAAAAAAAAAAAAGTCTGCGTACCGCGCTTGGGTAAGGGCGCGCGCCACGCGCCATCCCAATCTGGGCCACTTCAAGGCGGCGTACAACAGAGCCACAAAGGTCTGTAGAAGGACCTACGTCAGAGCGGATGCCCTGCGCATAGCGCGGCTTGGTCAAGAGCTAGTGATGCATCCCACGGGAAGCCGTGGCTACTGGCGACTGGCTAAAGCCGTGCAAGCCAACTTCTGTCAGCCTTCGCTGCCCCCGCTGCGTAACCCTGATGGATCCCTGGCCCACGAGCCGCAAGAGAAGGCAAATCTGCTGGCTAATCTCTTTGCGGCCAACTCCCGAATCGATGATTGTGGTACGCAGCCACCAACACTACCTGGCAGTGACCACGCGATGCCTGATATCCATATCAGGCAACGCGATGTCCGTGCAGTGCTGCAATCACTCGATGTCCGGAAAGCCAGTGTTCCGGATGGTATTCCAGCGGTAGTTTTGAAAAAATGTGCAGCGGAGTTGCCTCCAATGCTTACGCGCCTGTACCGGCTATCCTACAGTTCGGGTACAGTGCCTTTGCCTTGGAAAGACGCGAATGTTCAGCCGATTCCCAAGAAGGGGGATCGCTCGGAGCCAGCCAACTATCGACCCATAGCCGTCACCTCAGTGCTGTGCAAAGTGTTCGAGCACATAATTAACAAACAGCTCATGCGGCACCTAGAGGATCACTCCTTAATTAATGACCGGCAATATGGCTTCAGACCGAAACGGTCAACGGGTGATCTTCTAGCATACGTTACCCATCTTTGGGGTGAGGCTATGGACAAGCACGGCGAGTCACTGGCAATTAGTCTTGACATCGCCAAAGCTTTCGATAGAGTCTGGCACAAATCGCTTCTTTCCAAGCTACCTGCCTTTGGTCTGCCTTCTAGGCTGTGCAACTGAGTTGCTAGCTTCCTGCAGGGGCGCCGTATTCGCGTCCTTTGTGACGGACGAGCTTCGGAGTTTCTGCAGGTAAATGCTGGCGTGCCCCAGGGGTCCGTCTTATCACCCACTCTCTTTCTTCTGCATATCAACGACATGCTGTCTACCGGCAATGTTCATTGTTATGCAGACGATAGCACTTTACATGGGAGTTATCATGGACATCCTGCGGCCAAGCAGGCAGATATCGCAGAGAAAAGGCAGCTTCTTGTCATTGAGCTTGACGGGATCCTGAATCACATTTCTCAATGGGGCTCTGAGAACCTGGTTGAGTTCAATGCCAAGAAGACGCAGGCATGTGCGTTTACAGCAAAAGTATCTTCTTTCCTTCCCCTCCCCACTCTACAGAGCACGCCACTGCCACTGCAGGACAATCTCAATATCCTAGGTATGGATGTTCGCTGCAACCTGAATAACAAAAATTACATCGAAAGTATCATCAAAACAGCCTCACGAAAACTCGGAGTCCTGAACAGAGTGAGACGATTTTTCACGCCGGAGCAGCGGTGTCTTTTATACAAGACACAAATTCGCTCCTGTGTGGAATACTGCTCCCATCTCTGGGATGGTTCTGCAAAGTACTTACTAGATGCTCTCAGGTCCGCAGGTTGCAGCGACGTGCGGTCCGCATCATTGGGAATCCCGAGATCACGAACTCCCTAGAACCTTTACAGCTGCGTAGAGATGTTGCGTCCATGGCTGTATTTTACCGTCTGTACCATGGGGAGTGTTCTGATGAGCTCTTCCAATTAGTCCCACCCTCCCCTTTCCTACACAGGACAACGCGTGCAGGTCTTGGATGTCATCCGCACACGGTGCAAAACATCCGATCAAGAACCAAGCGGTTCGGAGACTCTTTCCTCTGTCGCACCATTAAGGCCTGGAATTCATTATCAGCTCACGTGTTTCCTTCTTCCTACAGTCCCGGGTCCTTTAAGCGGGGCGTGAAAAAGCATATGATGAGGCCGTCAAACTGAGTGTCACCATTGTCACACGGTATGTGTAAGTAATGGTGACCCTCTTTTCTGGGACTTTGCCTTCAGCTTACCATCAGGCAAGGCGAAGTCCAATTGACGTGTCCTAAAAAAAAAAAAAAAATTAGATGCTCTCGAAGCAATTTGGCAAATATGCCTTTTCTAATTGCATTTCTGATATCTGCGGGCAAACTATTAAGTACGGGTATTAGGCTGTACGGTACTCGTTTGTCAAACGTTCTGTCTCCAAAGTAGAATATATTATAATATTAAATATTATTGTACGGACTGCTGAGACAAGGTCTCGGGTTCGATCCCAGGTTTTACCAGGGCACATACCAATGACTTTTCGATGCTTTTCGAAGTTATGTGTGTATTTATCGCAGGTTTATATTATATATAGGCGTGAGTTTATGTTATGTTATGTTTACTATTTCAGAGCTTAAAAATAGGTGAAGCAATTTACTGCTCTGGTTGGGAGTGCGGCGTGACCAAAATCCGTGGTGTACGCTCCACCGTAATGCTGGTGATCGCCCGCGCCAACAAACCCGTGGTCTTCACTGCTGGAGGGATGTATAGCATGTCGATTGCTTCTTTTGGTAGTGTAAGTATTAAGATGAGCTATTCTTTTTCTTTTTATGCCGACGATATCACGGTCCTTGTCGAAGCGACATCGCGAGCCGAAATTGAGCGTAAAAGCGCCGTTTCAATGGGCTTGCTCAGTGATTGGGGTTCGCGAAATCGATTGTCCTTCTCGCCCAGCAAGTCATCAACGATGACACTGGGTGGCAGGCTCCAGCGGCCTCCCATTATCAAGATGGATGGCACCACGATTGGGTCCGTGAAATCCACAAAGGTTCTGGGGGTGGTACTGGACTCTGGCCTGTCCTTTGCGCAACATGCCCTTGATATTGGCGAACGAGCAGCCAAATGCTTCGGCAAAATGAGTAGGGTATCGGCATCATCATGGGGTGTTAAATATAGGGGTCTGTTCACGGTGTATAGGGGCACCTATGTCCCCACGGTCACATATGCTGCGGCCGTTTGGTACGAACGAGCCCTTTTGCATGCTGTTCGCAGCCCCCTGTTACGAACGCAGCGGTCCAGTTTAATGCTGCTCACAAAGGCCTATAGGACGACTAGCACGAACGCACTAGCGGTACTTGCGGGAGTGCTGCCGGCTGACCTGGAGGTAATCCGTGCTGGTTCGCTGGAGAAAGCTAGGCTGAGTCTTCTGGCTGAGCATGGGGAATCGAGTAGGCAGCTGCAGGAGGAGCTTAAACAGTGGAGGGAGACCACTAGGGCTGACGCATTACGAACCTGGCAGACACGCTGGGATACAGAGGAGAAGGGAAGAACAACGTACCTTTTCTTCCCTTTGGTAGAACAGCGGCTTGCATGGCATTGGGTCGAGCCGGACTATGAGCTGTCCCAGCTCCTCACTGGACATGGATGTTTTCGAAAGAGATTGTATGACCTTGGCCTTGGTAGCGAAAGTGTATGTTTCTGTGGTTTGGAAGATGAAGACCTACACCATGTGCTGTGGGTCTGCCCCCTGTATGATGACATCCGCGACAACATGATGGGAGGTGTGGTAAGATCGGAGGCTGGGCCTATGTATTACTCGGACCTTGTAGGTACACCCCAAAACTTCGGACGGCTGCGGAGCTTTGCGCGAGTTTGGCACGAGAGGCGCAAAGCTCGTGAGGTCTCTAACGGCGACGAAGCCTGTTAGTGTGGCGTGCTGCCCCAGAAAGGGGAGAGAGTGAAAATGGTGAGGCACATAAAATAATTTGTAGGGAGTCAAGAAATGCGCGCCTGAAAGAGAGCAGACGCCAGTAGGGTGCGCATCTCCCAAGATTCGGCCCGTTATAACCAAGATGGTTGGTAGGGCCATGGGAAGGAGGTGGGAATAGTGTATTCTTTTTTATTTATTTTTATACCACTTATGTGGCAGACAAACACACGGTCCACCTGACGGAAAGTGGTTACCATGGTGGTGTGTAAAATCAAAGGAGTCACACTCGCGCTGCCAACCCTGTAAGCACAGAGAGTCTCTGTGCCATCAGTGTAAAAGACAAAGCAGGAAAGCCTTTGGTCTTCCCACTGACAGCACAAAAACTCTCCAGTGAGCTCTGGCTACCCTACTCACCGCCGGGAACACAACACGAGGTTATTATGGCCGCGGTATTCTACAGGGCGGTATAGCTATAATTGGTAATAGTATAAGTATAAACTCACGCCTATATCCCTGAAGGGGTAGGCAGAGGTGTTAGCACCCACATTTCGCCAGTTTATGTTTAGGTCCTAATGTAATAGGTGGCGAGCCTATATAAACCTGCGATAAATACACAGATAACTTCGAAAAGCATCCTAAAGTCATTGGTGTGTGCCATGGTAAAACCTGGGATCGAACCCGAGACCTCGTCTCAGCAGTCCATTACCTATACCACTAGGCTGCCGTGGCTTTACTTTGGCTTTAAATTGGTAATATTGAATTGAAAACTCCTTAAGCCTCATTGGATAGTTTTCATAGAAAATTTTGTTCTTAGAAAAATCATGGAACTCGGATCGTTACCTCACTATACAATTTCAAAGTTACTTGGCTTTTTTAAAATTGTATACGGCCAGTAGCACGTTATTAACAAATTGTAAAAATTCACAAGTGAAACCTCTTTCGAGTGAAAACTTTTTACATTTTATACAGCCTTCACTTCTGTCAGCATTCACGGCATTTTTTTTTTATAAATATATATGGAGATTAATCGAGCCAAACTTTTTATAGAAGTTCTAATCTTTCATTAATTTTTTATTTTATTAAAACATTACAAATAGACAAAATTATTAGAACATAAATACACGACACAAACTCGCGATCATGTCGCGTCAAACAACCCACTCCGCATCGTTCCCGGCGCAAAGGTGCCCATGATGCTGGCCGCGTTGCCCCGCTGAATCGCAATAGCCAACCTTTGCCCCAGGAACGAGCCGGATCGGAAGTCACCGCCATGGTCGTGGATGCGGCGGCCAATTTCCGCGATCAACATTTTCGTGTCCGACCCCCAACTGCCCATAGTCTCCACCGCAATGGGCACAAAATAATATTGTGGCTCCATTGCGGCGTATTTCGCCCTTTTTTTGCTCGCAGCGTCCTCAGCCGCCGCCGCCGGGGCACCGATGGTGCGACCAAGATGCGTGGCCGCGACTGTGCTGACGCATGTGGCGTCCCACACCAAGCACCTGCCGTTTTTCCACGGCACCAAAGTGAGACCATCGGGTCGCTTACCGTCTAATCTGCAGAGACCCGGGGGCTCCAGCACGCATGGTACATTCGCCGATATTAGAGCCCTTCGGATTATGTCGTTGAGGGCATGGTGACGTGGGAACCTGCCTGTGCAGCGACGACAGCTCAGTGCATGATGGCCGTCCCCCTCCACTGTGGAGCCGCAGATGCATCTGTGTGATTCACACACCTTGCAGCCCAGGCGGAGCGCCACTGCCACCCGCAGAGAGTCGTCGTCTAATAAGGTGCCCAGGTGCGGTGACGGCAGTGCGTGCAACCATGCCCCCGATTCAGGCTGCGTCACAGCCCTGAGCCTCGCCAAATCAACGCCCGCTGCGCTATCCAGCATATTCCTCACTGTCCCATCAGCACCGATCTCATCCCATGCTCGCTGCATGCGCGGAGTTACTGGACTCTGTTTGCCCGGATTGAGGACTGACCATGCTGACTGCGCCTCGCAGGCATGAGGTATGTCCACTCGATCGCCACTTGGTGAGAGCATGATAGCGACCAAGTCTGCCACCCCATGAGCTGACGCTAGGAAGGCCGGCAGGCCAACGTCCATAACGCGCCGTAGTCCAAGACCGCCACATCTTATCGGCAATGAAGCCTGAAGCCACTGCCCGTCATCGAGTGAGTTCTAATTAAAACATTTTTTCTTTTTACAGTTGGTGAAAGGATCATACAGTGTTTTGACGGTCCTGTTACGATTCCGTCACGATTAAAAATATTATTCAAATTTCATAATGCACACAAAGTAGTTACCTACTTAGCAAATTTTATTCCAGTTAGCTAAATTATTTAACACTAGCACCGCGCCGCGGTTTCACCCGCGTAAATCCTGATCCCGTGGGAATATCGGGATAAAAGTAGCCTATGTTACTCACGAAGAATGTAGCATTCTATTGGTGAAAGAATTTTTTAAATCGGCCCTGTACTTTTTGAGCCTATTCATTACAAACATACAAACAGACAAAAATAGGTACAAATCTTTCCTCTTTATAATATTAGTGTAGATTGCATAATAGCGCAAGCACTCAGAATTGTCGTTTGATGCTGAATGCACTTCAAGAACTCGTACTCGTAAGTCAAACTAATTTTAGTTCGACTTCCAGTTCTCAAACGTCAGTATCATCACGTTAGCCCCGTTTCACACAATTGAGTCAACAGAATTTTAAATGTTTATCCTCTAACATTGAGGGCTTTTTTATACCACTTAGGAATTGATGGAAAGTGCAAAGAAGTAACTTATGAATGGCTGCAAACCCTTGGATATGATGAGTGGAAGATGAGGCTCAACCATTTTTATTAGAATAGCATTGTTTCGAGCTGCCCGAAAACGCTCCATACATAATCGTGGCACGTGGTGACGTCACAGCGCGCTGGCGCGTATTGAAAATGTATGAAGTACAGGAGAATATCGTATTTATCTCAGTCTACGTTGCGTTTACACGTACGAGATTACAGTGCATAATAAGGTTGATTTGAAATTTAATAAGGAATGCAAAAAATGTTGTAAATTTTGCTTTGTTTTGATTATTTATATTTTAACCTATTTTGGGAATTAAAAATAATGAAAAGTCTTAGTTTCAGTTTGGTTAGGCAATATTTTAGTTTCCTATGCATATTTTTAGATAAAATACTAAGCCCTTAAGTAGTATTGGTAAATATTCGATGACTCAAGACACAATCTAATCACGCCGTGATTATTTGCACCGCATGGGACCTTTTGCACCGAATGGGTACACCAGCTCAACCCTGAAAATGTTGGCCTATATAAGAAAATGGAATGGAAGGAATGGGAATCATTAACACATTCGCCTAGTAGAAAAAGTATAATTACAAATAAAACAATATTTCTACACATTTGCAAAGGTGTGTTTAAGACTACAGGATTATTAATGAGGCGGACATGGTACTGCTAAAATTTATTGAGAATGTATAGTGCCCATGCAATAAAAATATTTTGTGTAATCTACTAAGTTGATTTTTTTATTTTAAAAAAACTTTAGGTTTAAATAAGAAATACTAGAACAGTTAATATACTTATCGCTGATAATAAACACCTATATTAATATATTGTTGTTTTCATTAGAGAATATCTAATGTTATCTTTTATGTACTGCTCAAATTCAAATTCAAATTCATTTATTTGCTTAAATGTGGTTACAAAGATATCAGGTCCAATGGTTTTGTGCGGCGCATTTACCATTTTATGGCATGCAAACATTTAATTACACATCATTACGAATACAATCATTAAATTACATTAGTTCAGCACATGTCATGTCCTATAAGTCTATTGAAATTCTAAATATTAGTCACAAAAATAATGTCAAAACATAAAATGAAACAATGTAACGACGCGCTCTGCGAACGTCGTCACACCGGTTTTAATTCTATTTTTGAACGAAAAGTTTCGGAACGCGGAGTGAATGACATTTTGACGTATACCTGTCAAGGCACCTTTCTTCCTAGCGTTGAGGCTGGATGGTCGATATTCATGGCTTCGTAACTTAATTTCAATAAATCTCATAAAAATGAGAGTATTTTGGCCTAAAGGATAATAGTTTGTGTCTTCACAACTATCCTCTTGTGGAATTATAGTTTATTTCTGGTGAGTTGTCATTTTTTAATAAGATTCACTTTGATGGAATTGCCACGCTCCTAATTTGAAAAATAATTGTTAAAATTCTATTGTTTCAGCTCTTAATCTGAGAATATTATGATTTCTTTTGCTATTGGCATTGTTCCAGCAAATTAAGGCGGTAAGTCGCTCAAATTTATAAAAAAATTAGGACCTCGTGTTCATATGGGAGTTTGTTCTAATGACATGCAATTTTGTTACAGGTTTCCAAATTGGAACCGCCTTCCTTTGTCTTTGCCTTTTCTCTTTTCTTTGGACCTTTTTCGGCGTTTCTTTGTCTTCGGTCAACTGCATTTCCTTATGGAGGGTTTGGGCTTTTCACCTCAAACATGGATGTACCGCATGGGCTTAAACTGAAAACTTCGCCTGCTACGAGCTTTCCCGCTGCTGTGTTTACATATACTCGCCGAGGGATGCCGTGAGCTTACTTTAATTATATTTTAAACCTAAACTTCAAAATAACCTAAAAGTGCATTGGTGACATAGAATCATATTGACATAGAATCATATTGACGTAGGATAATATTGACATAGCTTATAAAAATCTAATTTTAAATTTAAGGTTAGTTATACATTAGGAATGTATCCTTACATCTATTTCTGAATGCACACTGGAGTGGACAATAAAACCTTAAACCTCACAGTTTGGTTTCATTTAGCTCACCTCCGGAAGATTAAAAGTTTCCAATATCCGCTGATTATCTTAGGCATGTGTATCTCCAAGGCGCCCGAACTTTTATGGTAATGTACTTACAAACCAATTTTATTTATATTTCTTTTAAATAGGAGATTACACACTTACTTCTTTCATTGTCATATGACACATATTTTTTTATTATTACATCTGACGCTTGCGAACCAATTTTTTTTTACTTTGTAATAACATCTTATTTTTAAATTATTACAATTGTCGCTCGCGAACAGGGACATGACAGTGTGCATATATCTTTATTCCTTGTCACCTTTGCATTATTTTTTACCTTATCATGTTAAGAACAGTGTTTTCTTCATGTATTTTACTGTTACATAACTGTGTATTACAGTAAATCTTTGTTATTGTTTACTTTGCAAAACTAATCATACTACAAGTTAGTACTATTGTTTGTATCTCTCAATTACAGGTGAATGTTCCAATTTGTATAACATGGTTATTGTTATAATTGTTTTATCTTATATAGCTTTTGTTTATTACAGGTAAGATTTTCCACTTAGTAATATTATATAATTACTAGTTCTTAACCTTTATTCACATGTGTGAAAACATAGTAATATTTGAATATTTGCTGTTTACCTTAAGTAGACATAAATAATTTATTTTGTGAATCACTAATGCATTTTTATCTTTATAGGCATTTGACCTAAATAATTTTTGCAACAATAACATTCCATTCTATGAGTTTGTTTGACTTTTGAGTTTAGCGTTTTGCTATCAATGCAATTAACTTCATTCATAATTTAATTAACTTTAATTAGAAACTTTAATTGATACTTTAATTAGAAACTTATAGTGTATTTAATACAACTTTTTATTAGATTTTCACATCCTTTTATAAATCAAACATGGATAAGGAAATACAGGTCCCGCCTTTGTTTGAGAATATTGTTGGTGATGTTCCAGTTGGTACTTCTACTCATGTCATGGCTGATTTATCTGAAGTTGTTGATCCATTTTCGAATAGTCGAGGAGCTGGTGATCATAGTCTGAGAGCCGCATCTTCATTTAATATGATGAATGTTTTATTGAATGATAATTTGAGGAAAAACTTGCCTTCTGTTACTAAGTTGCCTGATTTAAAACGAAGTAAGCTTTTGTATGATGGTAAATCGTGCGTTAGGGAATTTATTACTCAAGTGGAAGAATATTTCTTGTTTAAAAATTTTAATGAATATTTTTTGGTTAGATAGTGGAGCTTGTAGTTGTGTACTCGGTTCTAATATTCATCAAACATTTTTGCAATTAGGTTATAAATTTAAACCTTATAAAGGTAACGCTGTTACTGCTGATGGTTCTGCACACAATGTTATTGGAACTATGGTTTTACCTATCACTTGTGATAACTTAACTAAAAATGTAGATTTTTTGATAATACCTTCTTTTAAACCTTCAATTATTTTGGGATTTGACTTTTGGTTGAAATTTAATCTTGCTAAAGACTTATGGAATAATATTACTTTTGAATATGAATCCACTACTTGTGTAAATGCAGTTACTTCTGTTTCTGAACTCTCTCCTTCTGAGAAACACGAGTTAAATAAAATTATTTCACTTTTTGAAAATATTTCTTATGAAAAGAGAGGCTTAGGTCTTACTCATTTAGTTAAACATAAAATTAATGTTACTGGTGAACCTTTTAAACAACGTTATTGGCCCCTTAGTCCTGCTAAACAAAAAGAACTTTATGATGAAGTGGAAGTTTTATTAAAGGAAAATATTATTGAACCTTCTAAATCTCCTTGGTGTTCTCCAGTGTTAGCCGTTGAAAAACGCGATGGTGGAACAAGATTATGTTTGGACTCTAGACGTTTAAATTCAGTTACTGTTAAAGATTCTTATCCTTTACCTTACCCTTCTAGAATTTTAGATAACCTTCGGGGTGCTAATTATATAACTACTATTGATTTGTCTAAAGCATTTTTGCAAATCGCTTTAGAAGAATCTTCTCGAGAGAAGACTGCTTTTGTTGTTCCTGGGAAAGGTTTATTTCATTTTACCCGGATGGTGTACGGTTTGACTAATGCACCTGCAGAGTTGCAGAGACTCGTAGACAAGTTGTTTGGACCAGAATTTGATAATGTAGCATTCTGTTACTTAGATGATCTCATATTGATAAATTCTACATTCTCTGATCATTTAGATTATTTAAATAAAATTTATAAAATCCTTAAAGATGCTGGGTTAACTATTAATTTAAAAAAGTGTAATTTTTGTAAAGATAAACTGCGTTATCTTGGTTATATTGTTGATAGTAATGGTTTACATACAGACCCTGCTAAATTAGAGTCCATTAAAAGTTTCCCACGCCCAGAAAGCGTTAGACAATTAAGAAGTTTTCTTGGGTTATGTTCTTATTACCGTAGATTCATTGATAAGTTTGCTGATATTGCTTCGCCCTTAACCAAATTAACGGCCGGAGGCAAGAATTCTAAAGAATCTCTTTTCTGGAATGAAGAAGCTGAAGTTGCTTTTCATAATTTAAAACTTGCATTAATTTCTGCACCAGTTTTACATTGTCCGAATTTTGAAAGACCATTCTCTTTACATTGCGATGCTAGTTCTGTTGGAATTGGTAGTGTCCTGAGCCAAGATGATGATAATGGAGATCAACATCCTGTAGCTTATTATTCTAGATCACTTAATAAATGTGAACGTAATTATAGTACAACTGAGAGAGAGTTGTTGTCAATATTGGATTCTATTGAACATTTCAGACCTTATATTGAAGGAATGAAATTTACAGTTATCACTGACCATGCTAGTTTAACTTGGCTTCTTAAACTTAATAATCCTAGTGGTCGTCTTGCACGTTGGGCTGCTAGAATTTCTCAATTTACTTTTGATGTTAAATATAAAAAAGGTTCTTTACATTTAGTTCCAGATTGTTTATCCAGAATAGAAATTTCTGCTATTAATATTCCTGTAAATAATATTATTGTTATGCCAAATGAGGATATCGTTGATCCTTGGTATAGAAAAGTATTTGTAAATTGTCAAAAGTTTCCTAGAAAATATAAAAATTTCAAAGTTGAAAGTGATACTTTGTATAGATTTTGTAAAGATAAATATAATCCTAATAATCGTTTAAATTGGAAAATTGTCATACCTAAAGAACACATCTTAGACACTATTAAATCTAATCATGATGATGTTAATTCAGGACATTTAGGAATTCATAAAACTTTAAATAAATTAAAAATACATTATTTTTGGAAAGGTATGTTTATTGATGTTCAAAAATACATTTCTTCTTGTGATACTTGTAAAGCTTATAAATCTTCTACTAATCCACCTCATGGAATTATGGTTAATCCTAAGAAAGTTGATAAACCAATGTTAATGCTTTCTATTGATATTGTTGGAACTCTTCCAAAAGCTTATTCTGGCCATAAGTATATACTTTCAATCATAGATGTTTTTACAAAATATTGTTGGATATTTCCTATGACTAGTGCTACCACTAAAGTAATTTGTAGGATACTTGAAAAAGAAATATTTCTTAAGTTTGGTACGCCTAAAATTTTTGTTTGTGATAATGGAAGCCAATTTACAGCTAAGCAATTTGTAGATTTTCTAAAAAGTTATAATATTAGTAAAATATTTTATAATACTTTATATACACCTCAAAATAATCCTGTAGAGAGATATAACAAAACAGTCGAAACATGTATTTCTTGTTTTGTTAAAGATGATCATAGAACTTGGTCAAAATATTTGCCTCATGTTCAATTAGCTTTAAATAGTAGTGTGAATCTAGCTACAGATTTCACTCCTAATTTTCTCATGTTCGGTAGAGAACTTATTTTTGATGCTTCATTGCACCGTTTTAGTAATTCTTTTGATAACCTCAATCAACTTGATGTTGTTGATAGGTCTTCATTTGCTTTTTCACTTAAATCACTTAGTGATATTTTTATAAAAGTTCAAGCTTCATTGCTAAAAGCTTATAAGCGTAATGCGCGTTATTATAATATAGGAAGGAAGGTCATTTCTTTTGAGGTGGGAGATATAGTGTGGAGGAGAAGTTTTGTGCAGTCTAATGCTCCTGCATTCTTTTCGGCTAAGTTAGCACCTAAGTTTGTTAAGTGTGAAATAATAGATAAAATTTCCTCTAATGTTTATGTTTTAAAAGACCTTAATAAAAACTATACTGGTCGTTATCATATTAAAGACATAATTAAATATTAAAATTATTCTTGTTTTGACAATGTCTATCTTTGTCTTTGGTACTTTGTTTGAAGTATGACCCCATTATGAGGTGATGTTTGAAAGGTTGAGGGGTGTTGAAAGGAGATGTATGTTAGGAACTTCACTACAATTTATTAATTTCAATTTTAGTTTCCTTCAAAAATAACTTAGGTCATTTTAGGACTTGTTATTGTGTAACTCTACTCCATATTAACAAATTGTTCCACATCAAAAGATCTTATATTTTTATTTATCTTTGTTGAATAGGATTATTTTCCTGTATATATTTTTATACACTTGTATATTTAATATTGTATATTTTGTACAAATTTAGGAATTTAGTTTCTACTCTAATATAGGAGTGAAATTTAATATTCATTTTCTACATTAAATTCACTTGACTTATTTCCACTCACTTAGGGAATGGAAAATTAAGTTTCTTGAACTTTATTTTTGTACAGTTCTGGGTTATTTTCTTAGTATTAAGATTCTCGGATTGGACGCATTTTATGCATTTTTTACACACCTTGTTATACCATTTTTTGGGAAACTTGTGTCTTACTGGACTTTACAATTTTTTGTGCTATTGTGTTTCATACACATAGTCACACCTTACGCTTTGCGCACGGGAGGCTGGTGGTGTTGAGCCGGTCGTAATTGTCGTTTTTCTCTTTTTGTACGATTGTGTTTTTATACACATTGTTACATTTTTTATGCTTTGCGCACGGGATGTCGGTGGTGTTGTGCCGGTCGCAAATGTCATACTTTTCTTATGCGGTTGTGCTCAGAAAGTCAGTGGTGTTGTACTGGTCACAATTGTCATATTTTCTTTATATTTTGCTTGTGCTCGGAAAGTTGGTGGTGTTATGCCGATCACAATGCTTATAAATATATTATTACGACACTTTTGTTGTGATTTTGTTTTGACGTTTTAGATGTTGGAATAGGAATTTGAAGTCGGCGGCTTTTCAACCTAACCGACAGTGGGAAAACTTCATTGTTTTTACCGATTTTCTTTCAGATTCGGCAGCGTTGGTGCTTAACCGATATCTTGTTAGTTTCATATTTTTGTTTCAGGAATAGCTGGTATAGAGTCGGTGGCGTAGGAGCTCAACCGCACTTTTGTATTGATGCTAGAAGGCTGGTTAAGATCAAGGATTAGATTCGACGGCGTTGGTTGCCTAATCGATATCTGGAATGGAATTGAGTAGGGATTGTTTAATTTGTTTTATGGAAGGATTTATTTTCACTTTTGTGTTGAAATAAGTTTTTACTCTTTTCTAAGTTTGGTTTCGGTTATTCCATTAAGTTGGATAGTGTCCTTTGTTTCCATTTGAAACTGGAAATTCTTTTTCAACTTAATTCTTTACTTTTCGAGTGTTTTCACATTCTTTGATTTTTAGGAATGCTTTCCCATTCTTTAATTTATAATTATTTCTGCAATACCCAATGCAAGATGCTTTCGCATTGCCTTTTTTTGTTTATTGAAAAATGTTGCATGACATTTTGTCTTTTGAGGTTTTTTGGAATTTTGTTCTGGACTCTCATAATTTTCATTAGAAAAGGAAGTTTCCTTCTTTCTTTTTTTCTTTTTGGGGAGGGATGTAATGTAACGACGCGCTCTGCGAACGTCGTCACACCGGTTTTAATTCTATTTTTGAACGAAAAGTTTCGGAACGCGGAGTGAATGACATTTTGACGTATACCTGTCAAGGCACCTTTCTTCCTAGCGTTGAGGCTGGATGGTCGATATTCATGGCTTCGTAACTTAATTTCAATAAATCTCATAAAAATGAGAGTATTTTGGCCTAAAGGATAATAGTTTGTGTCTTCACAACTATCCTCTTGTGGAATTATAGTTTATTTCTGGTGAGTTGTCATTTTTTAATAAGATTCACTTTGATGGAATTGCCACGCTCCTAATTTGAAAAATAATTGTTAAAATTCTATTGTTTCAGCTCTTAATCTGAGAATATTATGATTTCTTTTGCTATTGGCATTGTTCCAGCAAATTAAGGCGGTAAGTCGCTCAAATTTATAAAAAAATTAGGACCTCGTGTTCATATGGGAGTTTGTTCTAATGACATGCAATTTTGTTACAGGTTTCCAAATTGGAACCGCCTTCCTTTGTCTTTGCCTTTTCTCTTTTCTTTGGACCTTTTTCGGCGTTTCTTTGTCTTCGGTCAACTGCATTTCCTTATGGAGGGTTTGGGCTTTTCACCTCAAACATGGATGTACCGCATGGGCTTAAACTGAAAACTTCGCCTGCTACGAGCTTTCCCGCTGCTGTGTTTACATATACTCGCCGAGGGATGCCGTGAGCTTACTTTAATTATATTTTAAACCTAAACTTCAAAATAACCTAAAAGTGCATTGGTGACATAGAATCATATTGACATAGAATCATATTGACGTAGGATAATATTGACATAGCTTATAAAAATCTAATTTTAAATTTAAGGTTAGTTATACATTAGGAATGTATCCTTACATCTATTTCTGAATGCACACTGGAGTGGACAATAAAACCTTAAACCTCACAGTTTGGTTTCATTTAGCTCACCTCCGGAAGATTAAAAGTTTCCAATATCCGCTGATTATCTTAGGCATGTGTATCTCCAAGGCGCCCGAACTTTTATGGTAATGTACTTACAAACCAATTTTATTTATATTTCTTTTAAATAGGAGATTACACACTTACTTCTTTCATTGTCATATGACACATATTTTTTTATTATTACATCTGACGCTTGCGAACCAATTTTTTTTTACTTTGTAATAACATCTTATTTTTAAATTATTACAACAAACAAGTCATTGAAATTGTGAAGAATGATACATGTCAATATATTGCGATAAATTAATAATGTCGTAAATAGGTTGACTCAATAATGTGCTAAAAATACTCATAGTTTACCCTTACACTTTTCGAATTCGAAAAAGCATTTTTTTAGGAGCCATGCTTTGAATTCTTTCAGGAATTTAGAGGTTGGCAGTTGCTTGAAATTTTTCGGTACAACATTATAAATATTACCACACATCGTAAAACAGTTTTTTAGGTATAAAGCTGTATTCGGGACTCTGGGTAAAACAATTCTATCCTGATTTCTGGTGCTCCTCGGATAAACCTTATGTGCTTTCGAAAAGAAACTCAGATGTTGCCTAACAAACTTCGCAACTTCGTAAATGTACATGCAAGGAAGGGTAAGGATATTCAATTGTGAGAAAAGAGGCCTACACGAATGCCATGGTGCAGCTCCACACATAGCTCTAAGACACTTTTTTTAGGCAATGAAGACTCTATTCACGTCTGTGGAGTTGCCCCAAATCATTAGACCATAGTTCAAAACTGAGGCGACGTAGCCGTGGTAGGCCATGGCTACCGATTCGGGGTTTAAAGTATTTCTAAGTTTAGCCAGAACGTAAACAAATTTATTTATTTTATTACAAACTTTTTCTATGTGTGCCTTCCAGTTTAGATTAGATAAAACAACCTTTCTAGGTATAGTTATTGACCAAATAACTATACCTAGAAAGGTTGTTTTTTCTGCTTTTATTAAATTATCAGTCAGATATTTGAGATTCAAATTTTGTGGTTTCGTACCATAATTACTAAATTGAATATATTATGTTTTAGTCATGTTAACCTGTAAATCATTTTCATGGAGCCATTGAATTATAGAGTCAATTGCATTATTTATGTCACGAGTATATTCAACATTGGAAAATTAGATGTCATGATGAGAGAAATGTCGTCGGCGTATAGAATACAATGATTTGGGGTTACACTTGGCAAGTCGTTAAAATAAAATAAGAACAGCAAAGGTCCCAGGATACTTCCTTGTGGGACCCCAGAGCTGTTGACTCTGTACGAGGATCTATGTGCTTTTAGTTCCTTGTTATCGTCTATGCCCATAATTTCAACATATTGTTGTCTCTCCCTTAGGTATGAATCAAACCATTCATAGGCAGGGCCCCGAATTCCATACTTTTCCAATTTATTTAACAGCCGTTTGTGTGAAACTAGGTCAAACGCGCTTTTCATATCAAAGAAAATAACAGTGGTTTGCATATTACGGTCTAGGCTTTCACAGATCTTAGTCACGAGGTTAAAGCATGCCAGTGTTATGTTTTTTTCAGTTTCGTAAAATTTAATGTTGAGTAACAAAATCATATAATCATATAAAACAGTACAGACCATAAGCAAATTATTTATGTATGTCCATATATTCGTACAATGATTTGAAAGACACTACGGTAAACTTATTCTTCTCAATATTAATTGATGACAATAGGTGTCGTAGGGATTGTAGGTAGGTAGACAGGATGATTTTAAACATGATACTTATCTGAATGAAGGACTTAAGAATACCTATTTTTTTTTTATATATAGGACACGCCAACTTGAACTCACCTAGCCTGATGGTAAGCTAAAGGCAAAGTCTCAGGAAAGAGGGTCACCATTACAGACACTAAGTGTTACAATGGTGGCACTCAGCTTGGCGGCCTCATCAGATGCTTTTTCACGCCCCGCTTAAAGGCCCCTTGACTGTAGGAAGAAGGAAACACGTGTGCTGGTAATGAATTCCAGGTCTTGGTGGTGCGGCAAAGAAAAGAGTCTCCGAACCGCTTGGTTCTTGCTCGTCTATTCTACACAGTGTGAGGGTGACATCTAAGACCTACACGTGTTGTCCTATGTAGGAAAGGAGATGGTGGGATTAGTTGGAAGAGCTCATCAGAACACTCACCATGGTAGAGACGGTAAAATACAGCCAAGGAAGCAATATCTCTACGCATCTGCAAAGGCTCGAGGGTGTTCGTGACCTCAGGGTTCCCAATAATTAGGACCGCGTGTCGTAGCAACCTGTCGAGAGCATCTAGTAGGTATTTCGCGGAGCCATCCCAGAGATGCGAGCAGTATTCCACGCAGGAGCGAATTTGTGTCTTATAGAGAAGACACCGCTGCTCCGGTGTGAAAAAACGTCTCACTTTGTTCACCTATTACATTTTTTATTCATTGTGTCCTTTCAGTACAATAGAATTAATTGTGATAGTTTTGTTCATGAAATATGTAAATTCAGAATTGAATTATCTCAGCAAGAGGACTTATAATTAGCTCATGTAAATTTCGTTTGTTAATTTATAAATCACGAGGAATAATATATTTCGAAGTCCGTTGTCTGCTCTCCTCCCTTCCAAGATTTGATATTTTTATGCAAGCGACTGCCGTTTGACCCCTCAATTTTAAGAGGAAAGCCTGCTCCAGAACCTCAACCACTAGTCAGGAGGTGTTTTCTATACCACTTAGGTGGCAAATAAGCACATGACTTTCCACTGACAGCACAAAACTCGCCAGTAAGCTCTGGCTAAGGCGGACGTACTTTGCGACGGACTGCTGGGACAGGAATACCTCTGTCAGTGTGTACCAGCTTGCAGGTAATTTCGGGTTCAATGCGGAAGAGGTTGGTGAGGCAATTATACATGTACCCAAGATTTGTCTCGGGTAAACATCATATTATATGCTGCGTATTCGAAAGTATGTCAATTAATCGCTTATTAGTCATATCATGCACTTCTGTCACCAACTGTATATACAGTTGTTCAAATTGTTTTCTTGCTTAATGCATTCCTTTAATCATGTTCCGTCTAAACTTGCTGCAGAGTGTTCTAAACTCTGGCCTCGGGACATCGCACGAGTAACTTGCTGTAACATGTATTTAGAGGGAGTTTCTGAAAAGTACAGTGAGTAACTAAAGCAAATTAATGAAATGAGCAATTGGAATGCCAACTTTTTCTGTCTATTTATATGGTATTACCTATAGGAGGATTTCAAATGCCCAACATGTGTCCATGCATTCAGTTGATCAGATTCCCCGTCAGGGACTGGGCGTGGGTTCAAATACCGTCTAGGAAGTCTTTCAATCTAAAACGAACTAAATTAATGAATGAATGACTGAATGACTGAATGATCATGAAATACGGTTCAATTTGGAAGATAGATCAATTAGTCTATTGCAGTCCACTGCTGGACATAGGCCTCTAATAATGTTGGAAAGCTTTAGCTTACTGCTTCCGCGCTAGCCAAATGGGTTGGTACAAAAACTAAATAAAAAAAACCCGAGTGTTAGCCAAAAATAACCTAAAAAGTTGAATACAAATTGTGTTAATTAACCCTTTAACTTTGATATACCCAGTAATATTTTCATTCAAGTGCAATTTGTGCCTCTACGAGAAAGTGCTTTACACAAATAAATAAAGACACAAAACCAATGACATTACCAAGCATGTTGACTAGCAATCACCTTGGGAAATCAAGAACAAGAAATACAGTTGTTTGTCGTGGTTCAGAGGTAAGTACAATGCCTGAAGTATGCAGTTAGAGCAACAAAAGTAAACCTCAAAATATTTACAAACATTTTTATATCACTGATGAAAACAATATGGCGGGAAAAAAAAACCTTTTCAAACTACCTTGTAATGTTGCAATAACTACCTTTTAAATAATGAATATGAGTTCTAATTACATACAATGCTTGTAAAAAGTGACATCCAAAAGAATTAAAATAATGTTTTGTGAATTTGTGACTGTTTTGGGTAATCTCTGAAGTAGTTAAGTTGATAACAATTCAGTCAAAGAATTTATGTTGTAGATAGCAGATATTATAAGGTGCTACGGACTAAACCCATGTTGCCCTATAACGTCTCTTGTTGAACTAGGCTTTAATATATTTTGTTATTTTGACGTTTTATAAGACTAAATAATATTTGACATTACTTTTTTTTAGAACAAGTAGATACTTAAAAGAGATAAGAGCTTTACAAAGCTAAAACCTAAATCAGAATGTACGTAGACGAAGACACGGACACAGCTAAAGTTAGTAAAAATATTATCTACACAAGCTAGAAACAGTCGTTAATAATCAGGGTCTGAGAGGCCCACCTAACAATGGGGGTCGTCATAAATCTCATGAGGACACACACGCACATAAGCCCTCAACCAATCAACCGAGAAATTGGACACAGATTTCTTTGAGTCCGACAGGGTCACTTTATTGTGCGTAGCTTCATCTAATAGATTTGGTGAAGTAATTCATTTTAGATAGAGTTTGGTTGAAGAAGATTTACTGTGATACGAAATGATTGCGTTTCGTTACTTTCGCCAGGATTAAGAAATAAAGTAGTCTTATATAGGTAGACATCCTCTGTGGCGTAGTGGTAGAACCTGTTACACAGGGGGCGTGGGTTTGTTTCCCGCTCAGTGCATGAATATATATTTGCATTGGTCTGGGTGTTTCTATTTATAATATGTATGTATTTACATTTATTTTATACTAAAGCCGCGTGGTTTCCAGCAGAGTAGAATCGGGCCACCCCATATTTTCCTATGCAGTGTCGTACAAGCAACTAAGGGATAGGGCTGTTTAACATCAGACAGATATATACAGCTCAGACTCAGGCACAGATACAAGTCTCGAGTCAACAATAGTGCCCGGAAGACGGCAATAGGCTCGACCCCTATTACGTGGGGCCGAGAACAATGATTAGTGAAACGTGGGTGTTAATTCACCTCTGCCTAACCCTCCGGGGATAAAGGCGTGATTATATATATCGCAGTCTAGATTTCATAACACAAGATGGTTAATCTATGCTTAGTATGGGGGTAGATAGCGTTGTGTAGAAAGTTGTAGATTATTCATTTTATATTGTATATTTCTGTCAATCACTTTTTCAGCACACAATCCCGCTTGCATTCAAAATCTGCATCCACCAGCCCAAGGAGAAAACTTGTACTTGCACCTCGCTCGTGAATCAGTTAGATTTTATGCAGCAAACTAGTCATTAATATTTTTTTATATGGACGTTTTATAAGTTCCAATTAAATGGTCTCTGACTTTGATCTAACCGTAAGAAGTAAAAAAGCAGCTCTTTTTCACTTTTTTCTGGGTATGATTATTAGATCGGAAAACTCGAAGAAATAATTGAAATATTTCACGTTATTTTCAGACACAACGTAATAAAACTTAGTTGGTAACAAAATCCTTTGCAGAAGGTACACAAAGAGATTGTAAAAACAGCAACTTTGTAAAACAATAGAAGAACAATTCAAAGTTTTTTAACGTAATCCATAGTCACAAACTGAACAAAGGTTGACTAAAAAGAATAATACTATTGCAGAAGTCGTGATCAAAGAGAATTTTTGTTTTTTTTTCACTTAGGTGCTGTTACAAAAGTTACAACATAAAATTGTCTTACAAATATTATGATTTTTGTAGTAAGTCTTTCATTATAGATTTTTCAAGTATGTATCAACGGATTTAGCTTTTATGGATTCTTACGGATTTGATTGTATTTATACGATAATCTATATATATAATATCATGCGTCAGATAAAATCGATTTCGTTTACTAGTAAGTACTCATAAAATAAATATGAATACCATCACCATCAAGCAGATCTCGTATCTTATGTTTAGCTTACATTAATCGTTATGGAACGACTGCCATAAGAACACCCAACCATAAGAGGAAATCATGCACCAGAGTCTCGTCCATTGACATGCCAGCTAGCAGGTTAGGTTGAATTGCACACCGTAGACCTTGATAGAACCTCTGTACACTGAAGAAAAGTGGACGTGAGTAGAATAGGTACCAAATAGTCCATTTATGCCGGTGAAATATGCCGGCTAACCTCACATCCGACAAACAACAAAGACCTATAGACGCCGTGCGTTTTAATCGGTTCGACACCGACATAACCTCTCCTACCGGCTCCGGCGTATCCGTGGGGACTTTTCGCACTTAAACAAAAACAAGTCCATTTACGCGCTAAATAAATCTTAAACAGTAAAACTCCCAAAGGGGCTCTATTTACAAATAAAAAGCACGTTATTTTATCTCCAGAAACAGGTAATTTCTCTGGATAAATGTAATATCACCTATAAATACTCGTTGTATAGGAATCACGTACGGAAACACAAATGTATATGATACGTGAGATACTTAACTTGATCCGCGTGGCTCCTGGATTTAGAGAATATAACAGGGTATTCTCTCTGACTCTTTGTCGATCTACGAGATGAAATACCGCGATATGTTTTATTTATTCTTTGTTAATATTCAAAGAATCAAAGAAGAATCAAAGAATCAATTTCATTTATTCAGTTTAGGCACATAAAGAGCACATATGAACGTCAAAATTTTACAATTATGAATGTCAAGAAATAATATAAAAATATTAAATAGGTAATGTAAAAATAAACCATTGGAAAATGATTCTTTCGCTGGTTCGGTAGATTAGTTCTACTGAGAAGATACCAGCAATAAACTCAGCGAACTACATTAGAACTAGATTATTTTTCTTTTATAAATTTGTTTTGGTTTACAATTTATTTTGTGCGAGCAAGCAAGAGACTTATGTTGACCACGCATTAACATCATTAAGGTACTCATCCACTTTAAAGTTTTTTTCACTTCTATTTTAAATTTATTTATTGGCATATTAATCAAGTCCTGAGGAATTTT
Source organism: Eilema griseolum (assembly GCA_963662185.1). Taxonomy (NCBI): domain Eukaryota; kingdom Metazoa; phylum Arthropoda; class Insecta; order Lepidoptera; family Erebidae; genus Eilema; species Eilema griseolum. The sequence continues at coordinate 9,639,108 of OY759238.1, read as the reverse complement.
ATTAAATACTTTTATGCAGCTGCCTACATATGAATCACCAACCTTGTGAAGTCTAAGTTTTGGTACAACTAGTTTATTTTTATTTCTCGTATTAAAATTGTGTACATCAGATAGTTTTTCGAAAATATTTAGGTTTTTTCGTACATTTAAGATATTTTCATAGATGTATTGAGAAGCAACTGTTAAAATATTAATTTCTTTGAAAAGTTCTTTCAGCGAGTCACGGGGTCTGAGGCTATAGATCGCTCGTATCGCTCGTTTCTGTAGTACAAATATAGTTTCAATATCGGCTGCTGAGCCCCACAGCAGCAGACCGTATGACATAACGCTATAAAAGTAGCTAAAATAAACTAGTCGTGCAGTTTCCTCATCAGTCAGTGACCTTATCTTTCTAACCGCATAGGCAGCTGAGCTAAGTCTTCCTGCCAAGGCTGTGATAAGAGAACCCCATTGCAGTTTACTATCTAGAGTTATTCCAAGAAAAACTGTGGTATTGACTATTTGTACAGATTCGTTATTCATTTTAATATTAATATCTGCCTGTCTTACATTTGGCATAGCAAACATTACACATTTAGTTTTCTTCGCATTGAGCAGCAAGTTGTTACTTGTAAACCAATGTAATATATTAGAAAGGGTATTATTCACTTCATCAAGTACTACTTCATGTCTACCAGTCTTAAAAATTAATGATGTATCATCAGCAAATAATACAATTTCACAAAGATTTGTCGCGAAGTAAGGAAGATCATTAACATATATCAAGAATAGAAGGGGTCCTAATATCGACCCCTGGGGTACTCCCATAACTAATGGGGCACCAGAAGAGTCAGTGCCATTAACGTTAACTTTTTGAATTCTGTCCGTAAGGTAAGACGTAAGTAATCTAAGTGAGCCGCTTGAAACACCATAATATTCTAATTTTAGTAACATCGTCTCATGATCAACACAATCAAAAGCTTTTGATAGATCACAAAAAATACCAATGGCATCCTGCTTCTTCTCCCATGCATCAAATATATGTTTGACAAGTGCAACTCCTGCATCTGTCGTGTTTCTACCTTTAGTGAAACCAAACTGTTTATCATGAAGTAAATTATTTTCTGTAAAATGTGAAAGCAGTTGATTAAATTATTATTTTTTCAAAAATTTTACTTAGAGCTGGAAGTATGGAGATGGGTCTAAAATTTGAAGGATCACTTTTGTCCCCTGCTTTGAATAACGGTATGATTTTACTGTACTTCATAAGGTTAGGAAATTGGTTTTCATCTTATTGTTCCCTTTGCGTTGTATATTCGGCATATTTGTTAAATACTACTTACCGTCAAAGTCAAAAATCATTTACTCTGCATATACCATTAAATCGGCACTTACAAAACGTCAATATAAAAAGAAATGTGAAATACTAGTTTAGCAAATGAAACACCAGTTGACAGGTACTAAATTACAAGTATAGTAAGTAAGAACGCCAACAACTAAAAAAAACCCAAATGATTAATTCTATTTTTTTACTCAATATGAACATAGAAATAGTCTGTTATGTAATTTAATAAACTAATCTACATATTTACGTAGCAATAATTGTGAACTCCGCATGCGGTGCTGCAGCATCAGCGGAGACTCTCAAACGTTGCACCGTTTGAGAGTCTCCGTTGATGTTAAATTGGTGTATCTGCAGATCCAGCAGATACACCAATTTAACTGGTAATTATATTTTTGAGCCGTTTGGAGTCGAATGTTGGGTCTGTGGGGTCCAAGCGCGCGCGTGCTATTCAATGAAATAGCGAAGCGACTAATCCATGCTTCCTGAGACCATAACTGGCCTTTACCTTGCAAAAGAATTGACCGATGCCAATTGCCATTCAGCGTGGTAATGCCGGCAGCCTTTTGGGCACGGTACTATAGTAGAGATCGATGGGGAGAAATTTTTCGATACGTAAAATGGCAGTCTCCCTCTTTTACTCTATTACATTTTTGTTCATATTGTATAGTTAGCATAGTTTTGTAAAATATTTAGAAAGTGGATTCTACCATTATTGTGATAATTTTTATCTAGTTGTATATTACGACCAGTTAATTTAGTTTTTTCTGAGATTAAAAAATGTTTTCGAAAGCAGTGCAGTTCAATATTTTATTGCTAAAGCATTTTATTTACCTCACTTTGGGCCGCAAAATCTCATAAAACATGATCGTGCACAAACATACCGTGTAGGTACGTAGCAATAAAAATTATTTGCAATACATTTGTAAAATGTTGATCGATATTAATATATTTAATGCATTCAATTGCATTAATGTGTTTTCCAGAAAGATACTTCAAATGATGAGATAAAGTTTATGAGACCAAGAAAATAAATAAATTAAATATGTGCTAAGTTTTTTATTGCGCTAAAAAGGTTTGTATGATGTTAATGCGCGCATAAAACTTTAATAATACGAGTGCTCTGGTCGGACTTTTCTTTGTTATTTTATTTTTTGTGCAATTGTATGGTATGTGAAAACAGACAAAATAATTACATACTAATCGATTCTCGTTCATGTTCTGATATCATCATCATCTGACTGCCAATTCCGGATGTAATCAAATCTTGCATATTGGAGCTGGGGTTTACACTCTCCTCCTCCTACTGGCGCTTTGTTTACTTATTCTTGCAAATAATTATGAAATAATCTACTCACAACATTGATTCCCAAAAAGTTTGAAGCTATAAAAAAATATTGTAATAATAATTATCTAGATAACAAAATAAGTTTGAGCCACAAAGTTATCTGTCTGGTGACGGAGAAAGAATACAAGTATGAACACCCCATCTTATTTGGAAGGTGTCGTAAGAGACGACTAACGGAAAAATACGCAGACGATATAACTGCGAAAGAAGGATAACTCGAAATAAAACCCTGTACAACATTTTGAGAGACCTTTGTCCAGCAGTGATCTGCGATACGCTAATTTATTGATTAAGAGCCACAGCTATCCAGAAGTGGTTTGTCGGCCTTAATAATTTCCTCATCACAGTTTTATAAATACACTAGAAAGTCATTTATTATTTTCTTTATATCTCAATTCTTGACAGAAATTATCAAATGGAACGTATAATTAATAACCAGAACTGTCAAGGCATAATAATGACATCTGAAACATGTTCCTGTAATTAAACACGAATAATGAAATGTTTTTTGTAATTAAATGCTCACGGTAAAATTTATTTAGAAGTTTTATTTACTAGCGTGCACGGATTTTTGACCATCCATTGAATTTATGTTTCATTAAAAACAAAATATATAACCATAAATAGAATATCTTTACAGTATTAGTAGTAGTTTAAGCTTTATCAATGTTAAAGAGGCATAAAAAGAGTCAATATTTCCCCATTCCCGCAGTCATTTGGAGGACAAGGTTAGGTTGGCATCAAAGAAACAAGGAGTGCTCAACAGGGCGAAGAGATTCCTTCTTAATAGGGCACAGGTTCGACCCCATGTGGAGTACTGCTGTCACCTCTTTGCCGGAGCGCCTGCATACCACCTTGATACCTTCGACTCAGTGCAAAGACGGGCGTTGAGGCTGGTCGACAATCCCATATTCGCAGGCGATGTGGACTATCTCAGCCTTAGGAGGGACTATGCCTTGCTGTGTATGTCATACCGCCTTTACAACTCACGCAGTCTGACCTCCCTCCTGCGGTTTTCCCAAGCGCCTACAATATGGGGTTCTCAGAAGATTTCTTCTTGGTCAGCAACGCGAGTGTAACGCCTCTGGTGCTGCATACATCCATAGGCTTCGGTAACCACTTCCCATCAGGTGGGTCATGTGCTTGTCTGCCACCTGTGGTATAAAAAAACCTTAGTTTGTTCCATTTTCTTTTTAAACAGACGGGTAGTCGGCTTAAAAAGAAAATGGAACAAGAAAATTGGTAACTCATACCCAAGTCTGTCCTTGACCATACTTACTAAAACTCTTATGGTCAAGCCAGTAAAAGTATCATTCTGTGAATAATATCTTCTGTTCACGGTTTAGTTCGTACATACCTATTCTGACAAATTCGACAAGAATCTTTTTCAGTGGTTTTTCTGTTATTATTTTACAGTAAAATATTAGAAACAGTGTCCATTGTTTCGTAACTGTATATTCTTTGTTGAAAATTAAAAAGGATATGTTTACAGTTTGCACAGGATGAATGGAAGAAGACATTCAGTTTGTCTACGCCACTCTTTGAAAAGGTCAGGGCACAGGACAAAGGCAGGTGTATGATTTATAGAGAACTTAAGAATTACGCTATTCTTTATGATAAAAGTTAGTGAGTATGTATTAGGTTAGGGTGTATAATAATAATAGTCTCCCCCCATAGCCCATTCACCAGTCAATCCAATTCTCAATCCCATAGCCCATAATTTAGTTTCCTTCGCGACCACAGCACCGTGTATCATATTATGCACTCGGGGATGATTTCCGCCATGTGTGGCACACACATATAGCATATTAAATTCTCATAAAAGGGCCTCTACGTGTTGGCTTCGGCCCGACGCACGCCTTCCAAAGGCCCGGGACTCCATAGTCCCGAGACTCATGGAACCGAGAAACAATAATAATAATAATAATATATGATGAATATTCCACGACATTCTACACAACGCTATCTAGACCTATGGTGAGCATAGCTTAACTTGCTTGTGTTATGGGATCTAGAATGCGGATGAACATACTTAGATACTATTATTTTTTTGTGAATATCTACATATTATTCATAGAAACACCCAGACCAATGCAAATATACATTCGTGCACATTCGTGTAAACAAATATTTGCACTGAGCGGGAATCGAACCCGCGCCCCCTACATAGTAGTCGAATGCTCTACCGCTACGCCACGGAGGTCGTCAAAGAGAGTTCACTGATGGGCTTATTTATTTTTCAATACAAGCAGTAAGTATTGGTCTTGCGGCATGTATCTCCGAGTATATATATTCAGGCAAATATATGTATTATTTTTGCAATCGTAATACTTATAATTTTATATTAATGATAATGGAAACTCACTAAACTTGATCCACAAATACGTCTAATTATAGGTACATGTCATGAATGTCATTTCAATACTCATATTGAACGAAGTTAAATCGACAGAGGTGTACGAACACCGTTCCTCACTGGTGTATTATCCAAAGGACAATGAAGGTGGTCGATCGTTTGTGGGATATATTGACCCCCAGTTGCGCCTTAGCTGACTCTGGACCAGTAGAGCAAAAGTTTTTAGAAAAAGTCTATCGGCTTGCTTATATTACAGGTACAAGAAGTCTTTTACAGCACAGGCACCCTGAAAAGTACAATCATTAACCTCAAACATTACCCAAATTATATACGATTTTTACATTGGAATAAATTACCATCTGTACTGCATGCAATTCTTTGCCTGTTATAGATTTTTTACGGATTTTTATATTACAAACAAATACACTGTTTTTATCCACAGGTATATCTTATTCGGATGACAGCAAATGGTACAAGTTGTACAGTGGAGCTACTTGGATTATGTCGATTCTTATAGTTGGAATGGAAATATGGCACACCTGTACGGACCACCTAAGCCTCAACGATATGATATCAACAGTAGATGTAATTGTCATACATCTGGTCACTGCCTGGAAACTTGTGATAATGGTAAGAACATTATTTATATACGTAATCGGTCGTTGATTACGTAACGGTAACTTTCTCAGAAAGCTGATACTATTGCCACGTTGAATGGCAATGCTGGTGATGAGGAATAATTTCACAATGCATTTTGTATGTACATATTTTGTTTATTTATTTTAGCAACTATTGTTAATGTTTTATTATACCTTAATTGATTTAAAGGTTCTCATTTAAATGCGGCTCTCGGAAAATTTCTGCTAACCCGGAAATCATTGCTAGTTTATATTTGAGCTCCCAGCGGCTGTAAGGTTTTATTTGGTTTGACTTTGACACTAGTTACTGTAAGTTATGTTTCAATGTGTTTTTACAAATACAAAGTTTCTAAATATAGTTTCATTAGCCTTCCGTCTTCGGCTCCATCCGCTTGGATACCTTATACTTAACCGATTGCAATCAAACAAACGTAAGACTAAGTCTGATCAAGCTCTTTCTAATAAAAGAACCGCATCAAAATATGCTCAGTAGTTTTTGCGTCCATAGCGAACAAACATTTTCCGTTTAAAATTATATAATAATATTCATAAAATGCAACAAGTACGCCTGGTTTCCAGCAGAGTAGAATTTGGACCACCATCTCTTCCCATGCGGTGTCGTACAGAGTTAACAAATAGTGCCTGGAAGTCTGCAATAAGCTCACCCCCTATTACGTATGACAGAATACAATTATTGGTGAAATGTGAGTATTAATTCACCTCTGCCTACCCTCTGGGGATAAAGACGTGATTATATATATGTATTTAATGTACACGGAAGTTATCTAAATTAAAGTAGTTTGAAAAAGAAAAAACTGAATATACCTAAACAATCCTGCAGGTTCAGACGTCAAAGAATTCCTCCCCATCGACGTCAACCGGTAGGTTGGCCTTTAATATTGTTAAAATAAATAAAAGTTTTTTATTGTATTTAATTATGCTTATTGTTTTAGCTTATTAACAAAGACATCTACAAAAAAATTGCAAAATCATTGGATTCGCCGCGCTTTGATACCTCTACTAGTCAAAGGATGAAATTGGTGAATTTTTGGGCAAAAACTCACAGAAGATATTTGTCACTGTTGTTACGTACAGCTAGTCTAACATTATTTTTTTGGTAAGTGCCAATTACCACTTTCTAAGTCACGTACAGACATCGCAAGGCCTGCATTGCGAATGGTTCATCAAACGTGGCTCAAAATGAGGCATACGACGGTACATTTTTTATGTATGCGTTCCAAACGACACATGCTCAAGTTGAGTATGCAAACAACCACGCACGGTATTCGTCAGTAAGAAAAATGGTTCCATGACGCATGAGAGCGCAACGCAAATGTACGTTCACATAAAGTGTACAGCTCGCACCGAAGCAGCGTTCACAAAGATCGAATGCTCATTTTGAGTGCACACAGCCACACAGCCCGAGGCCATCGAGGCATACATGACGAACCATTAACAAAGTACGCCTCGCGATGTCTGTATGCGGCTTTACATTTTAGTTCATACATCCCTCGTACATACAAATATTGATTATGTCGAATGAAAATTATTAGTAGCTATAAAAGAAATAGCCGTGAAGCTAATTTATTTTGTTTTATTTGTCTCATTGTTAGTATTTTTTTTTCAATCCATAGTTTTGTTAGTAATGCTTAATCTATGTTAGTAAGTACAAGATTTTCGTCAGGTTATTTTTTTGTGTAAGATTATTGGACCGAAGTTCATGTGTATCTCACGTGAACTCCGACCCAATGCCTCACCATAGGACAGTCTACCCTATCCGCTAGCATACTTAGAATGCCGTTGGCGCTGCTTCGGACACGTTGCAGCAGAGAGGCGACTCTTTTTCTCATGATGGCGTGGAAGCCATCAGTGTGCATTTCTGCAAACATGCCCGATGCACTGCAGCGCCTCGGCAGCCTCAACAGCATCCTAAATATGTTGTTGTATTGCACACGAAGTGCGCTGAGTGCCCGCTGGGTATAGCTGACCCATAGATTGCAGGTATAAAAAGATTGGCAGTACGCCTTGAATAATGACACCTTTACTTCTGCGGTGCATTTTGCAAATCTACGGACCAACATATTCCCCCTGACAGCCAGCGCCCTTCGTTTCCTCTCAATGTCGGCGTCATCAGAGAGGTTATCCGAGATCCAGTGACCCAGGTATTTGACTTTAAACACTTGCTCTAGTGGAGAACCCCTCAGCAACACAGGTGGTATGGTGTTTACTTTATGTTCGTGGGGTTGGAAAACGAGTAGCACACTTTTCGACGAATTATACCTGAGCCCATGAGCCTCGGCATACTCTTCACATATTTTAAGGAGCTTCCTGAGACCACTAATTGAGGGACTCAGCAACACCATATCATCGGCGTAACTGAAGTTATTTATCATTGTTCCATCAATGGAGCAGCCGACGGCGGCGCTACTAAGGCCCTCAATAAGCTTATTTATGTACAGGTTGAAGAGTCGAGGGGACGTCAGACCACCTTGTCTCACTCCACACCCCAATCTGTACTCGTCAGAAAGAGCTCCAGACCACTTTACAACATTTACTTGGTTGTTGTACCAATAGTCAAGAATTTTAACCACCTCTTCAGGGGTATCCGTCTCCGAACGCAGTTTCTGAAATAGAAGCTCGTACGATACCAAATCAAAAGCTTTCGACAGGTCCAAAAAGCACGCATACACCGGCGTCTTCCTGTCAACGTAATACCTGACGGTCTGCTTGAGGCTTAGAATAGCAGCCTCGGTAGATAACCTTGCTCTAAATCCAAATTGCGCATCATGCAGCTTTAGATGCTTGTTAAGGTGTTGATCCAGCAGACCGTCAAGCACCTTAGCCACAGTAGTCGCCAGCGAGATTGGCCTGTAGTTGGACCCTCGGATGGATCATCGGTTTTATTCTTGTATATGGGTACAGCCAGGTAAATAGGAGTGTCTTAAACAGAAGGTAAATAGCAGAGATAACACCCTTGGCAGATGTACGCCTGCATACCTCAAGTGCTTAATGCTGACACCATCATGACCTGGGGATTTACCCCATGTCATGTTACGTATGTCTCTAGCTACCTCTTTAGCAGTAAACCCAAGTGGTTTGCATGATGACTCATTAGATTATACCGTGGTATAATGCAATATCTAACGATTTCACGTGTTTCTATTAAGATAGATTTTTTTACGAGATTGATTTTTTTAAGCGAAAACTTCTTTTGGCGCAATCATGGAACTCGTGTCATGGTCACAACAACTCTGATAGTACGATTTTTTTTTTCAAATTCCATACGCCTCGTAGTACCTACCTATTTGAAAAATTGTGATAATTCACATGTGACTCTTTCTTGAAGTAAAAACTGACGGGTTGAGAACTTTTTTGTGAAGTACTTTTTAAACAGACTTTTTTAATATTGAAAACTTTTCTCATATTTTTCTCCACTGGTGTACCTCACGACAGCAGTTAGCCACGGGGTCCAGGTGACCTCCTTCGGCGACGAATAGAAAGAAAGGGACGACTTAAGAGCCGTCAGTTGACAACTGGGCTAGAGTCGTCCAATCTCGCTCGCACGACCATAAACAATTTCGTAGTAATAAATTATCTAATATACTAAACTATGGATTGAATTTTTTGGTAAAAAATTCACGATGTTACAATCATACTTTTTAACATAACATAACATAAACTCACGCCTATATCCCCGAAGGGGTAGGGCAGATGCGCTAGCACCCATATTTCGCCAGATTATGTTTAGGTCCCAATGTAATAGGTTGGCGAGCCAATTGCCATTAACCGAGCACTTATAAACCTGCGATAAATACACACATAACTTCGAAAAGCATCGAAAAGTCATTGATGTGTGTCATGGTAAAACCTGGGATCGAATCCGAGACTTCGTCTCAGCAGTCCATTACCCATTAGGCTACCGCAGTTTTTTTATATGGTTTACTTTTTATGTGGTATGGTATACTTATTATATGGTTATATAACAGAGTTATGATCATTATTTTTATTTTTATTAGATAACCTTTATTTAATAAAAAGTGTAACAGTATCCCCATTCTATCTTGGTACAATTTCGTCATATGGAACATCGTTAGCCACAAGACACCGCGTTGTCAAGGCCTGTGACCTTCTTAATATATATACTTACCAATTTCTTAACGAAAATAAACCGTCAACGAGCTTTCATCTTTTATGAATTATGTCTGTATTTTGGCTTCCAATAAATAAGAAAATATTATTATGATGTTGGAAAATTGTCTTAGATGGAATGAACTCGGTTTTTTCTTGTGGAGAACATAACAGTATTTACTATTAACACATGAATAATTAGACGTTATTATATATATCCTGTGCTGGAAGTAAAGTAATCAAAGAATCAATTTCATTTATTCAGTAGCACATAAAGAGCACATATGAACGTCAAAATTTTACAATTATGTCTACAAATTACATTAAAATATTCAATAATGTAAATATAAACCATTGGAAAATGATTTTTTGCCGGTTCAGTAGGTTTGTTCTACTGAGAAGATACCAGGAAGGAACTTAGAGAACTATATTAAAACTAGATTATCTTTCTTTGTAAATTTGCTTTAGTTTACAATTTATTTTGTGCGAGCAAGCAAGAGATTTATGTTGACCACGCATTTACATCATTAAGATACTCATCTTCTTTACAGTAACATTTATTCATTAAAGTTTATTTAAAAAAAAAATAGGCCAGATACAAGTACAGTCAATATCAATTTGCATTTGAAGAAAAAAGTATTCGAGACGATCTTAATGCCTTGGCTTTCCACCTACCTGTTGACTAATTGGTCTGATATTTGACCTTTACCACGGACAATAGTACAATTTAAATCAATAAAACAGTTTGATTTGCTCTTTAATACCTTGGTATTGAGATCATTTTGAGACTTTGTAGATCTTTTTGACGCTGACGATACAGTAAAGTCTTACCACTTTATTCATTGTAGTCATTTGTGTCAACGGGATCGTACCTCTCCCAGGCTATTTGCTATGACACTAGTCAGTGAGCACGTTTCCAGTAAAAGTGAATTACGGCTCACTAACCATTACAAGTCAGAATTTAGCTCTTTGTTTCATGTTTAGACACAAAATAATTATGAAACGAACAGTCTCCTCGTACCTGGTAATCGACCTGGTACTAGGTCATTAACAGTAAACAAGTACAAGGTGACTGATCAGCAACTATTGATGGGATGTTGTATATACGTAAATTAGCGTTAGCAGTTCAATTGCGCGATGCAGGATTAGTTGTAGTATTGAAGTAGTTTAGCATACTATCACTAGATGGCGTGTGATTGTACAATAACTACGCAAAGAGCGTCTGTAAGAATTATGTATTAAATTGCAATTTAATTGGGAAAACTTTTGCTACACATCCTCTATTACATATTGTATCACTACGCGGTAGGACTTCTTCGATCGACATATTAACAGGTGAGAGTTATGTGTGTATTTATCGCAGGTTTATAAGTGCCCGGTTAATGGCAAAAGGCTCGCCACCTATTACATTGGGACCTAAACATAAACTGGCGAAATGTGGGTGCTAGCACCTCTGCCTACCCTTTCGGAGATATAGGCGTGAGTTTATGTTATGTTATGGTTATGATAGTTCATTAGTTCATCAACATTTTAATAAAATTGATAATTGAAGGTTTATTTTAATATTTCGTTAAGCTAGTGTATGTTAATATATGTAATTTATCTATGGTTTTTTCTTCTAGAAAATACTAGAACTTTCTAATAACTTTCTAATAAGGAAGTCACAAATTCCAAATTATATGCAGACGATGTAAATGCAAGAACACGGAATTAAACGGATTTCGTCATGTAAATTGAAACTGTTTATTGTATTCTGACGTAATTAGGTTAATTTTGTGTCCGTGTTTTATTTCAACATTCCATCGTAATGTTATATACCAGAATCAAAACAGAGAAGTATATTTTAAAATAGATTAAACACAAAAAAAGCAATCTTTGACTGACCAATTTCAATTTTGTAGCGTAAAATAGATCGTGTTAATTCGCGTTGTCAACCCTGTAAAAACCTACTAGTCAATACGTTTCTTGAAGAAACACATATTCGCTTGGATAAATCACAGCAAGGAGATCAGAGACGCTTGTTACTAGGAGGCAATTTAGCTATATGTATGCATATTGAATTGAAATGTGCTAGTTTTATTGGCTAATATGAAATATTGCGTGTTCAAATCCCTCTTAATATATGGTATGTTTACTGTATCGTATATTGCGAGTATCTGTATTAATAGATACTGTTTGGCGCGCAACTTGTATTGTTGACTTGCCCGTTGCACGATTATTCTCTTAGATGTGCACTACTAGAAGGATTGTTATTAAATTAAACCACGTCTGTAGATTGATCTTAATCAACGTTTATTACAACTCATCATTTGCTCATATAATATGCTCGGTAACAAACTATATCGCGATTTACAACAGAACAACGCCATCTATCGTTGGTCGGACAAACTATGAATGTAGTGTTAGACATCCTATTAAGTTTATCGCATTGAACAGATACATTAACGCGAAATCTAACTCACTCACTTTCTTAAGCTTATCCGGCCCTCACGGCTTATGTGGTTTATGAAGTACGCTTATGGATAATAATAAGGTTATATCTCTTTATTATATGTAGGAACACGGGAACTTATAATCCTGGTCGTATTCGAAGCTTTTATCTCAAAGTCTCAAAGACTGAACTTCGATATTTTCCGTGACGCCACTGTCATCTGACCTCCGCAACCCAATGGTGATATTGCAGTATAGCGTTATTAGACTTTTTAGGGCTCCAACTACCCGTAACGATTGCCATAAGTGTTTTTTTATACCACTTAGGTGGCAGACAAGCACACGGCCCACCTGATGGGAAGTGGTTACCGTGGCCTATGGACGTTTGTAACACCAGAGGAGTCACAGTCGCGCTGCCAACCCTGTAAATACAGAGTTTCTGTGCCGTCAGTGTAGAAGACAAAGCAGGACAAGCCTTTAGTCTTCCCACTGACAGCACAAATTCTCCAGTGAGCTCTGGCTACCCTTCTCATTTGTATGACAACCGTGACTGATAGCTTTACATAGGAATTTTCAATAAAGAGATTTATTATGTTATATGAGTGATTCGTGGATAAGTTGTAACCTATTAGGTTCCACAAATAAATTCCACAACATTCTACACAATGCTATCTAGACCCGTGCTTGTGGTCAGAGCGTTCCCCTGTGAGGAACGGATCGTGGGTTCGAGTGCCGCCTGGACCGTTTAATTTTTTTCTATTTTAATTGATTTTGAATAGTTAGCTTATATAAAATTTCATTTAACTTATTAAATAAAGTAAATATTGTATCAGGTACACGTTTCCCCTCGTAGACGACGTGGAATATAACTTGATGATTGAAATCCATGTGCCTCACGATTATAAGTCGACACTGCGGTACACCGTCACATATCTCGTGATTGGGATCATGTTCAACGCCATCTCTTGGCTGGTCGTCATGTCAGAAGTACTCATGCAAGCTTACCTGCTGCCGTTGATATGTCAGTACGCTGTATTAGCAGATTGTTTTGAGAACGTTTTCGAAGAATGCGCTGCAGGTTATAAAGGTATCTATGTTCTTTTATACGACTTAGATGGCAGATATGCACACAGCTTGTTGGATGGAAAGTATTTAATCTATGGACGTATGGAATACCAGGGGTGCTGCCGGTCCTGAACATTCCTTTGTTTTTAATTTTGCAGATATCGATAAAAAGGAATTAATCTATGACAAGCGGTTTATTGATACATACAGGAAACGATTAGGTGACTTGGTGCATCAACATTTGACTATACTAAAGTGAGTAATTCTTATATGCTTTGAATGAAATTTTAAAGCATTTAGTATGCTAACTATTCAAAACGATTAAGATCGAACGCCCTGACCTCTAAGCCACAGAACCTTCGCCCGAAACCATCCAATTTCCTCTATACATCTTCCAATTAGTCCCACCCTCCCCTTTCCTACACAGGACAACACGTGCAGGTCTTAGGTGTCATCCGCACACGGTGCAAAACATCCGATCGGGAACCAAGCGGTTCGGAAACTCTTTCCTCTGTCGCACCATTAAGGCCTGGAATTCATTACCAGCTCACGTGTTTCCTTCTTCCTACAGTCCCGGGCCCTTAAAGCGGGGCGTGAAAAAGCATATGATGAGGCCGTCAAGCTGAGTGTCACCATTGTCACACGGTATGTGTAAGTAATGGTGACCCTCTTTTTTGGGACTTTGCCTTCAGCTTACCATCAGGCAAGGCGAAGTCTAATTGACGTGTCCTATATAAAAAAAAAAACATATATCCGTGTGGCTTAGTGGTCAGAGCGTTCCCCCTGTAAATATTGCGGGTTCGAATCCTGCCTGAACCAATCCACTTTTTGCTATATCTTAATCGACTTATATATATATCTCCTTATATATCCTTTTTTAAATATTTTACAAATTTTTATTGAATATATGGGTAGACGTTAGAATGTTTAAATAAAAAACCTCTTCAACTTTTCATGAAAACTTACAAATATTATTTACTAATTGTTCGCTTTACATTAATTGACAAGCCTGTATTTGCTATTATGTTATTCGCTTACTATGTTTGCTGAAAAACATCCAAAACATCACGGTCTATATATAAATAATAAAATAACAATAAATAAATTGCAAAGAATCCGCTTTATTTAAATGAGTAACACTCAGACAAACTATACTGTTGATTGATGGGACTTTGTGGAATTTGTTGTTACACATATTTGAGGATGCCGTAAGGCGAAACCGGTTAGGTGTAATAAGTAATAAAGTAATGTGGAAAAGCACAAGTGAGTTATCAATATGTGTAACACTCAGATGACATCATTATAGTGTATGTTCTTTCATTGTAGACAAACTGCTGATCTGAAGAGAATACTGAGCGCTCCAATGTTAGGACAATTGTGTGGAAGTGGCATGCTTATTTGCATGGTAGGATATCAGGCTAAAGCGGTAAGTATAAACAAAAAACGATCAAAGTAAATATGTCATTTAAAATCCCAAAATATAAAGCTATAAACTAATTTTTGTTCGAAATAGTGTTGTGTTGTAATTATTTATGTAATATTACACTTTCCCGAATAGAAACTTAATATCTACATAAATTTATCAACATTTATCTTGTACCAATATTATATTATCTTCAGTTTTATTAAAATAACCTAGAGTTAAATATATGATGAAAATTTAAATAATGTTTGACAAAGAAACTGCAAAGTTCAGATATTAAAATATAATTTCTCATTTCAACAGAGCTCCACTTTTAAACATTCTCAAACGATCCTTTCTTTTTGAAACTTTCAATAGTACATGTACATTTAATAACCTTAAAGCTCTTTGTCAGTAAACATTAATGTAGAGTTTTATGAAAGTTTTAGTTAGTTTTAGTACAGAAGGAAATAATAATACTATTATAGAATTCAAAATTTGTTGTACATGTACATTACATAAATTATAAAAAAACTATGGCTATGTTAAATTTGACTCACTGGAGGGTTTTTGTGCTGTCAGTGGAAAGACCAAAAGCTTATCCTGCTTTGTATTTTACACTGACGGCACAGAAACTCTCAATGCTTGGAGAGTTGGTAGCGCGAGTGTGACTCTCTTGATTTTGCGCGCGTCCATAGGCCACGGTGACCACTTTCCATCAGGTGGGCTGTGTGCTTGTCTGACACCTAAGTGGTATAAAAAAACGTGCATACATACCATGACATGCACACATTGACAGTTTGAACAAAAATATTGTCAGTAGCTTAGTCACATAAAACGTGTTTTCACGCCGTATTTGCGATGCATTATGTTTCTATAGAGTAAATGGTTTAAGAATGTAGGACTTCCAATATTTATAGCACGATATAAATTAACGATTCTGAATGGATAGATGTTGGTTACTCTTTCAAGTCAAAAAACTACACTTGTGCTAAACGAGTCTGGATAACATTTGGTTTAGAATAGCAGAAGAAAACATAGGTACGCTACATTTTATAATTCCTGAGATATACGTTATGAAAATACGAATCAGTATTTCACGTGGGTGGAGACTCAGGTAACAGCGAGTATGTAATAATAATCTGCAAAATTAATTCATAAACGAGGCACTTATACTTAGTTACAAATAGTTGAAATTCAAATACGTAGGTAAAGTTTAAGAATTCGTTGCGAAGTTGGATAAAAAATATTAACTACGAGACTTCCTATTGGCAGACAATGACAGAAAATACTGGCAAGTTTATGATGACGGTTGGATACTTGGCGTACAATATGTTCACGTTGTATCTCATTTGCCGGTGGTGTGAAGAGATTACTTCTCAGGTAAGTACCTACATATATTCTATATAATTGATTAGTATTTTCTTTAAGTGTTATTCAGAATTAGTAATACAGTAGTTTTACCATGAGTTTACACAAAAAAATTCCAACATCGTAACGGTTTATCGAGCACGTAAACGAATCTTATTGGTCCGTATAGAACATATGTGCAAACTTAGACTTCTGATGGCTCTGTCTTACATGACACCGAGCTTCTGATTTGTCTGTAAAAAGTGCTTGCACATAAATACCGTTCCGAGTGTCTGGAGTTTTTGGAATATGTGGTGAAAAAGTTTTTATAATATAATTTTTAAATCATAGCATCAATCCTGTTGCGTGCCTGATTGTTTGAATCTATTATATTCATAATATTGTTAATAATAGTCAGTGACCTAACCTTGATGAAATTTAGTAGGTGCACATGTTATGATAACCGATATCCACGCGGGCGGAGCCAAGGGTTGCAGCTAGTGACCTACGTATCAACCACTACAATTATACCTCTATCCATTTAGTACTTAATTTGCTGTTACAACCAATCTTTTGTTCTATTTCTGTACAAAATGGAGATACACATCAGTCCTGTCAAACTCGTTCAGTTAACAATAAAAACAATAGCATCGGCTTTATTGTCTTATATATAGTACAAGAGGGGACGACGCTAAACCAAGTTCCATCAGATTATCGGATGATTTTTATATCAGTAGATGCGTCTTTAATTAAACAAAATATTTTTTTTTATTTATTTATTTATTCATTACAAACAATCCACCCTACAGAATACCAAGGCTATAATGACCTCGTGTTGTTGAGCTCACTGGAGAGTTTTTGTGCTGTCAGTGAGAAGACCAAAGGCGTGTCCTGATTTTGTTTTCGGCACAGAAAAACTCTTATCTTACAGGGTCGACAGCGTGAGTGTGGCTTCTCTGGTGTTACACACGTCCATAGGCCACAGTAACCACTTTCCATCAGAGGGGTCATTATAACACCATTGTTGGTCTCCTATGTTTAGTATTTAGAACAATCTAAAGAGTCTTTTTAATCTTTTTACTTTTTTTATCTCCCGGCGCAAAAATGATGAGATGTTATAAGTTTGACGTGACTGTGTAGCTCCTGAACGGATGAACCAATTTAAATTTAGTTTTTTTTGTTCTAAGTTATATTAATTGTGAGTGTTCTTAGCTATATTTTTCAATTTAATCGAATTTTTGGGACGCCACGTGCATCAGCACCGTCGCTCCCAGCCACCTGAGTCACACTGCCCTTACTCCATAAAATTGCTACGAAAATGATAAAATTCCGTATCACCGACAGTGCTATTGCAATAATATATGGGATAGATACTTACTGCCTGCCAGTGTTGGGAGGAGCAGGAAAAACCCACATGCTTGAGTTAGAGAGGGCCCAGCGTGCAACCTTAAAAATAATATTAAGAAAACCGCGTCTACACCCTACTGAATCTTTATTCAAAGATGCAAAATTATTAACAGTCTGACAACTGTATATAAGAGATATAGTCCTGAAATTCCATTCCACAATACTTCCACCACCTCTTGACAATAGGAGTAGGAGACCAGACATCCCTAATAAAATAATACGATCAACATTTACACATCGCCAATATCCCTTTCTTAGTCAACTCTTATACAAAAAAATTTGTAAATCGAAAGACATAATCTTATTATGTCTTTCGATTTACTGTAGGTATTCCCTGAAAAGAATATTATTCTCTGAATTTACCGAATTGAACTACTCAACAACAGAAAATTATGACAACAGACACACGCACACACACACACACACACATACACACACACACACACACACACACACACACACACACACACACACACACACACACACACACACACACACACACACACACACACACACAAACAAAAACAACCACGACGGTTTTGCGAGCCTGAGTGCCACAGCACAGATCTGCAAAGATCTAGTTTGGTAGTCAGCGTATATGTAACTAGATTTAAGTACTTTTGGACAATTAATAATTATTATTATTATTAGATATTCTGTCTATGCTAGCCAAAAGAATGAGTAGTACCACACAGTAATTTAGTAGACTTTCCATCCGTACTTTCCTATTTGAAATTTATCTAGAACACATTTTATTCTGCAAAGTTCACAAAAGCACAAACTAGTCTCCCAGCATATAAAATATTTCAATGGAGAAATTCTACGTTCATTTTTCCTATTGTGATTTTATTATACTGCGCTACAAAATGAAGCGTTTACGGTAGCGGTGAAATTATACACTTCACTTCACCCTATCATTTTCGGTGAAGCCGTAACAAAATTGAAACGAGTTGACGTGAAAGCAAATTTTCTGACGTCAAAATTAGATGGGTATAGAAATTTTCAATCTACTGATACGGCACCCGTAGATATTTTGCCAACCAAATTACTCCATAATTTGGTTGGCAAAGTATCTATCTACTGTATGAGGAAATTCATCATTCGGCATTTTATTTTAGGGTTGACTTTTTTATTTAAATGGCGACTTCAGTGAATGGTTGGTGAATTACTATACGTAGATTTTTCTTTATAGATAAAATAAAGTTGTACCTGATGACATATAAATATATCGCGTTGTATCGCACATGATAGTATGTCTCATATGACAGTGACTTTTGTGAGGAAACTTGAAAGGATTTTAACACCTAATCATATTCAGCTCCGTGATTTTAACCCTGTGAACCGTTAGGTTAAGTTAGGTTAGGTTTACAATAAATAGCTTTTGGCCACAGGAGTATCACTCAACCCTTACAAACTTATTCCTGAAGATAGACAGTAGTAGTAGTAGACTTCATTTTCGTTCTCTTATTTTCTTATTCTTTTCACTTTCCACTCCACTTGCACTTTTAATAAAAATATTCAAAGATAAGTTAATAGATCACAATAAGCTTAAAAACGTGTAATTATTGACTATTTGTTATCGACTTCTAAAATGGACGAAGAAGAACATGTTTTTATTTTATATAGGACACGTCAATTAGATTTCACCTTCGTCTCAGAAAAGAGGGTCACCATTACTTACACTTACCATGTGATAATGGTAACACACAACTTGATGGCCTCATCACTTGCTTTTTCACACCCCGCTTAAAGGTCCCGGGACTGTTGGAAGAAGGAAACACATGAGCTGGTAATGAATTCCAGGCCTTAATGATGCGACAAAGGAAAGAGTCACCGAATCGCTTGGTTCTTGAATGAATATTCTGCACCGTGTGCGGGTAACATCTAAAACTAATTGAAAGAGCTCATCAGAACATTCACTATGGTACAGACGGTAAAATACTGCCATGGACGCAACATCTCTACGCATCTGCAAAGGTTTTACGGTATTCGTGACCTCGGGATGCCCAATGATGCGGACCGCACTTCGCTGCAACTGGTCGTGAGCATCTACTAAGTACTTTAAAACTATAGAATACTTATTATATTCATTACAGAGTCAGAGAATCGGTGAGGCGGCGTACTGTTCGGGATGGGAGGCAGGCACGTCCATAATTCCTGGAGTAAAAGCAACCATCATGCTCGTGGTCGTTAGAGCCAACAGGCCGATGTTGTTCGTCGCAGGAGGAATGTATACGCTTTCGTTATCGTCTTATACTAATGTAAGTTTTTTTTTATACCACTTAGGTGGCAGACGAGCACACGGCCCACCTGATGGAAAGTGGTTACCGTGGCCTATGGACGTTTGTAACACCAGGGGAGTCACAGTCACGCTGCCAACCCTGTAAATACAGAGTTTCTGTGCCGTCAGCGTAGAAGAGAAAGCAGGACAAGCCTTTAGTCTTCCCACTGACAGCACAAATTCTCCAGTGAGCTCTGGCTACCCTACTCACCGCTGGGAACACAACACGAAGTTATTATATCCGCAGTATTCTGTAGGGCAGAGGTACTTCCCCAGTCGGACTGCTTAATTGGGCGGAAATACCGCCGTGTCCTACCTAATATATAAAATTCTTGTGTCACAGTTTTAGTGTTTATACTCCTCCGAAACAGCTTGACCGATTTTGATGAAATTTTATATGTATATTCAGTAGGTATGAGAATGGGTTTATAACTAATTTTTACACCCCAAGTGGTTCATCCCAAAAAGATTTTTTTTCTTTTTGGACAATTTTTTTTTTGTTATTTTTGTATGGTGTGTAATTGGAAAATCATTTAGTCCTAAATTTTTACCATCCTGCCACCGACCCCTATGTTTTGATAGCATTTTAAATTTTTCTACTCCGGTCGATAGCTGATTAACAGATAATTCAAATGGCAAACCAACGTTTGCCGGGTCAGCTAGTATGGATATAAAATTCTCACATACATGTGTTTCTTACTACCTCTTGTACAGCTTGAACAATTTTGATAACTGATGGTGTTATCTGTTGTACCCAATACTGGTTAGGTGGGGTTGTTATTGAGGTTAATTTGTGAGGTTCTTAAAACAAATTTCTCGGGCGTAAAGAAATAAGCGAAAAAGGAGAATTAAATGCTTTGGTATGAGACAAACCGAAAGACAAATTTGGTATGAAAGTCTCCTTCAGGTTTCTAAACTAAGGGAGACTTTGTTTCATACCAAATCTTTACTTTCATATCTGACTGACTTGTGTTATTTTCTTTTTCAGCTGGTGAAAGCATCATACAGTGCTCTAAATATTCTTCTTCGAATGAGTAAGGACTAATATCCACTAAATTCGAAATAGTTTCATCGCAACCAAAATTATCGCCGGCATCATTGTATTCATAAATAGGAAAATATGTAAAATAATATATAGTATATTTTTCTTAATAGGTACATAGCTAGTCGTTCAAAAATTCTAGTGTTTTATTTACTTACTTTATAATTTTACGCAGTTTTCGTGGCCTTCCTCTTCTGTTAGGTACAGGTACTTATAAAATATTCCACGTTTTTCAACAACAAATATTTTAAGGTGGTCATGCGCAGTTTAACCATAAATAAATCAGTCCTATTTATACCGCATAAACAGTAATATTTCGACACGGGGACCTATCCAATTTCCATGTATTTCTGTTTTTCGTCGAATTATTTACAGCTAAAGTTATGTAAATATATTTTTTTTGGTTTACCAAATGGGACCATGGAAACAATATAAAACAATTCCATTTACACAGAACTAGTCTTTGTTGTTTTCGTATGTATTGTTAGCACAACAATTGGCAAATATTTAACGCGTAGTTACTAAACCTGTACCTGTATATGACTTTCGGAAATTGAATTTGACAGAGAAGTAATTTCAACACTAAAAAACCTATTACACCATGCGTCATTGAAAACGCATTATTCACATTTACGACTCTGGAGTACGGCAGGTGTTCGAGCGATACAAGCAGACGCTGTAAAGAGACCTTTATCAATGTGTTGTTTTTTTAAATAGGTCACTTTAATATGACTTCATGACTAATGGTAAGCTGAAGGCAAAGTCTAAGGAAAGAGGGTCACCATTACAGACAATGATAATATTACAGTGGCGGCCCTCAGCTTGAAAGCCTCTATAGATGCTTTTTCACGTCCCGTTTAAATGGTACGGTACTGGTACGGTACTGCAGAAACTATAGTAGAGTTGCTTCGTTAGTACCACAACAATATGCAGTGACGCACACCCGAGGTCGGCAGGGGTGCAAGGAATATGCCTGTCAACATCACCTTTGGCAACCAAAGTGACCAACAGGCGTCGTGCGTTTTGGTTGGTTCGAGTCCGACTTAACCCCTCGCACCAGCCAGGGCGGTGGGGGAAGGGAGGTAACCGTGATGATTTTCCGCATGTAAAAAAACCCTATGCAGTGACCACCCAGATCTGGTTAAGCCGTTTCTAGCCGGCCTAGTAGGAGGGGAAGACAGAAACGGCGTCGTCAAAGATGGTGTCACTGTAAGGGATACTGAAGCAAAGTAGACCCCAGGACCAGATGTTTAAATGAGAAACCAGTTACATTACATGCTATAAGATCATTAAATAACTTTACTAATAACGTTTTCATCAAAGTGTGTCATTTTCACATTGTTGATCACTTTTTATATGTTATGCTCAAAATAAAAGCCGTAAAGCCGACCTTAAGGCGAAAGCCTCGAATGCGACAGGTAGATGCTAGCGAGGAGGTTTTGGTATGTTTTAAATAAATATTCTAAATATTAAATAAATAAATATTCCACGACATTCTACACAACGCTATCTAGACCCATGGTAAGCATAGCTTAACTAGCTTGTGTTATGGAATCTAGAATGCGGATAAACATACTTAGATACTTTTTTTTTTGTAAATACATACATATTATACATAGAAACACCCAGACCAATGCAAATATACATATTCATGCATACAAATATTTGCACTGAGCGGGAATCGAACCCGCGCCCCCTGCATAGCAGTCGAATGCTCTACCGCTACGCCACGGAGGTCTAATGCCTTTGGTAAAATGATATCATCTAATTACAAGAATTTCTTTGAATTTTGTTTAGGTATATTGTAGAAAGTAGAAACTCGTCGAGGTCAACCAACTACTACAAATACCATTTTATCACCATACAAGAATTCATGAGGAGGTAGGACATGACGGTATTCCCGTCCGAATTGAGCAGTCCGACTGGGGAAGTACTTCCACCCTACAGAATACCTCTTGTTGTGTACGCGGGGGTGAGTAGGGTAGCCAGAGCTCACTGGAGAGTTTTTGTGCTGTCAGTGGGAAGACCAAAGACTTGTCCTGATTTTGTATTCTGCACTGAGGGTACATAAAATCTCTGTTCTTACAGGGTCGACCGCACCGATGTGACTCCACTGGTGTTAAACACGTTCATAGGTCACGGTAACCATTTCATCAGGTGTGCTGTGTGCTTGTCTGCCATATAAGTTGTATAAAAAAATCAGTTCTAACCATTGAGACACTTTGGTAACAATACAATATCAATGATTTTAACTTTCGCGAAGTGCGGGCAGAAACTTGGTAAAAGGTTGTCGGAATGGTTCGTTTTCATAACTTGATCATATTCTAAACATGACGCACGGAGAAATGGTAAATTTATAGAGTATCTATCTAGTTCTGAATAGTTCCAAGTTCCCACATAGAACTGCATGAAACAGCTTTTATAGTCTAGGAATGCAAATAATAGGTAGAAAAGTGCTAGAGATTGCATCCATTGCCGTACTATGGATATCTGTTGTAGGTCTTTGAAGTTTTACACTTTTGTGTCTCAGCTGAATAAGTTATTTCTTTATTTTTTTCGTTCTAAATGTCTTTCTCCGTTTTTACACGCGTGTTTCTTAGCTGAATATATTATTTCTTTCGTTCTTTCTTTCTCCCTCTTTCTTTCTAAATATTAGAAACAACTTGCAAGCGCCCAAGGTCTTGTAGCTAATCCAAGTACGTCAGAACTAAGTGGTAACGAGTACATTAACACATTTCATAGTTAGGCAGTTAATGATCTGTCATAATAAGAACAAAATGTCAAATAAAAATACAACAACAAATAAACCTTCAGCATCACTGTCAACAAATGATATAAGTTTATATGAAAATCTAAATACTTATATCATTTATCAACTATACACATATGCACCGAATTACTTAAACTTCTGTTTTGCGGTTAAATTGTTTTACACTTCGAGTTAAAAGATTGACAACATTATTATAGAAATCGCTTAGAACATTTCCGTTCTCCAACACTTTAAGCCAACTCATAAGTCAAACGGACTTACGACAACTTTCGGCAAAACTATATTAAGTCAATACAACTTTGGTCCAAGTTTCAAACCCAAGACTCAAGTTTGAATAGCACTGACTTTGGCCAAGCACTTAGTGCACTTAAGTCCATTGACAGAAGACAAGATTAATGGGTTTTAAACTAGCAATGCTCCATTAGTCTCGTAAGTTGATGAAGTATGACACTATGTCTAACGATATAGTGGTTTAGAATTTAAAATTGGTGGATTACCGGCATAACTTTTGGATACTTAAAAGCTACAAAACTCATTTACTTACCTTTTTTATATATATAAGACACGTCAATTAGACTTCGCCTCGCCTGATACTCGTTGTAAGCTGAAGTCTCATAAAAGAGGGTCAACATTACATTACATTTACCATGTTACAATGCTGATAGTCAGCTTGATGACCTGAAGGACCCGGGACTGTAGGAAGAAGGAAACACGTGAGCTGGTAATGAATTCCAGGTCTTAATGGCAAAGGAAAGACTCTCCGAACCTCTTGGTTCTTGAACGAATATTCTGCACCGAATGCGGGTGAAATCTAAGCTCTGCATTTATTGACCTGTGTAGCAAATCTGAGAGTAGGACTAATTGGAAGAGCTAATCAGAACATTCACCATAGTATAGACGGTAAAATACTGCTAAAGACGCAACATCTCCATGCAAAGGCACTAGAGTGTTTGTGGCCTTAGGATTCCCAATAATGCAGATCGCACGTCGCTGCAACCTGTTGAGAGCATCCAGTAAGTACTTAGTAGAGCTATCCCAGAGATGCGAGCAGTATTCTACGCAAAAGCGAATTTTCGTCTTGTAGAAAAGGCCTTTAATTTTTATATTACAGTTAAAACGCATTTTTAGTAAAGGCATTAAGTAAAACTAATTCTGACTAGGAAAGATAGTTATAAATAAAATAAAGTTTTAACTGTACATATACAAAAATCTTAAATTAAAAGGATTAAATCAAATCAAATCATTTTTATTCACATAAGACAGGTACATAAGGTTGATCAGTAGTTTACATAATATGTGCAGTGCTCTGCTTATTACCTTTGATAGGTGTGCAAATTTTTAAAAGTTTATTTACCATACAATATTAGAATGTCAAAAAAATATTAAATATTACAGTAAAACAATAATAAGTATAGCATAGTTAATAATGTCAAGTATAACAATTAATGTCAAATATATGATTAATAAGTATGTCAACAATTAATACCTACGAATAAATTTAATAAATTTGACAAAAAAAAAATTATTACATTTCGCTACATTTATCCTCTAAATATACCAGGCACTGCTGCAACCTTCTTTTAAAGAGATTTATATTCGGCAGATCTTTTAGCTCTTTAGGTAATTTATTATAAATATGAGGAGCGATACAAAAAAAGCTCCTGTGCATTAAAGCCGTTTTACAAGGTACGACACATAGCTTTTCAGCATGGCGAATCCTTGTTCTTCGCTCAAACAGTTCCAGATGTTTTTTTTTGTAAATATGGCACATTCCAATATATAAATACAGGGCAGAGTCAACAGATTATAATTTTGGAAGTATGGCCTACACGAATATGTACTAATGTGATCATCACCTACAGACGTTTGAAATACCGGGTATTTAGACTATTTAGACAGTCAGCCTTGACCACAATCAACGTTTATAGCCTTCTTAGGACATGTGGAGCCGTGACCATGAATGCGTTATTTTGACATCACTAGTTAGTTGTGGAGGTCAGAATGATTGCAGTCGCTTCACTGAAATTATGAAAGGTCAGCTGTTTCGCAGTTAGACTGAAACTCGACCCAACTGAGTTATGAAAAGGCTCGAAGGTTGTTGATTCACGAATTCAGTCAGTTATCAAGCACAAACAAACATAAATATCGAGGAGAGTTCTAAGATGTTTACTTACCTCGAAACAGTAAATTATTAACAAGTAAATGTCATACTTCATTTTCAATGCTGAACCTTGACAAGTATAATTACAAGGTAGGTTTCTGTGAGACGTCGCTTTGAAGACGCATATATAATGCAAGCAGTGGCGATCCTGACTCAGAGCGTAAGTATGGACCCTGAATATTTAATGATACTGGGTCTCATATCATTGAAAACTACTCAATGTTTAGTTACAAACCACAAAAAGCTTGTAATGTTAATGTACACACGGCCAAGGAAAGAAATATACACTTTTATTTCATAGTGGTTGCAGCACATTGTCTTGGCAATCAAAATAGATGCTAGAATAAAATTGACCGCACTGAAGTCAGTGGTGGATTATCGTAAGTCCTACGTGCTACTCAACCTTTTAATGGATCCTAAAATAGCTGCAAAGTTTCACAGACTCCACTAGACTAGACCAACGTTGGATCACAGCGAATCCCGGAATGCTGTTTGCTATACTGGTAGAATGTCGCAGTGGATCATGGTAGACTGAGGTACTTTTTATCAACACAGATGTTTGTGTTTTCCTACAATCTCGGGTCTTTAACGTGGGGCATTAAAAAGCATCCGTCAAGGCCGTCAAGCTGTCTTTCATTCTTCAAACTTATTTGACAAAACTATTTGTTATAAATGTAAACAGTCTAGTTGTAAGTATGTCTGGTAGGTTCATGGACCATAATGTAAAACAACTTTAAATATGATTATCGGCATCTGTATCGAGATGGTCGAATTTTCTAGACGTTATTACCGTACCGCAATGACTCACGCTCAAGATGGCACAAAAATATCCATGATTTGATTACAAGGGAAACTGTGACATCTATTGCGGCGTACGTCAATAATACAGACTTACGTCTCATAAACAACATCAAATATAATACTTACATTGTTATGTTAATATTTATCGATTGTTCGGACATATTACCATTCGTACAAAGGATATCTTGGACGTTGGTAGGTGCTTGAAAAATTAGGTGGAACTTGTAGAATACAAATTATAAATAGTGTGAAATGACTGCTGGGGCCAAATATACTGAAGTGAACGTTGTGAACGGACCCCACTGTGCGTACTCGATAATATTAAAAAGAATATCAACAAGAAGAAAAATCAAGAAAAGAATAAACTGAATAATACGACAACATGGAGATGAATGTTCTTGGGATTCTATTGTCACTCACTAATTTGGCGGTAAGTAAACATTGATGATTAACCTAGTGAGATGCGCTTGCGCAACCTTTAGTTGTAAATTAATTATTTAATAAACTAAACAGAACTATTTATAAGCTATAACTATACAGCTATAACTATAACTATTTATAGTATTTAAATGTTCTTTAAAAATTTGTTTGGATGCGGTTTACTTTCAGTGTAGTGGACTGCAAATAGCCTTAACGATGGATTGATATTTATCCATTCAAAATATTCAATTTCAATTCAATTTTATATTTATTATTTAAATTATTTGAAGGTCGTGTGGTTTCCTGAGAGTAGAATTTGAACCACCCCATCTCTTCCCATGCAGTGTCGTAAAAATAGACTAAGGGAAATGGCGGTTTAACATCAGACAGATATTACAGCTTAGACTCAGCATCAGATGCATGAGTCAGCAGTGCCTGGTAGACAGCAATAGTCTCACCCCCTATTACGTGGGACCGAATTCAATGATTGGTGAAAATGGGTGTTAAATTACCAGTGCCTAACCCTCTTGGGATAAAAGCGTGATTATATGTATGTATGTATGTAGTTAACTAAAGTGTAGACTGTTTTTTTTTTACGTGCACAAAGTCCCCACGGATACCTCCCCACCGGAGCCGGTGGAGGAGGTTATATCGGACTCGAGCCGACTAAAACGCACGCCGCCTGTGGGTCGTTTTGGTTGTCGAAGGTGAGGTTGACAGGCATATCCCTTGCACCCCGGCCGACCCAGGGCCATCTCTCACGATCTGGCCCTCTTCTCGGGTGTGGGGACTACAGAGTCCCCAACTTGTCCCCGGAAACGCGGAGGCGCGTCAAGCTAACCACCGCCGCGGCCTGCTTCTGCCCGGGTGACAGGCGGCTCCACCTGTCACCCCCAGGCCTGAAAGTGTAGACTGTAGACATCGTTAATACTAAATTCAATTACAATCTGAGATATAATCAAAAAAGAAAAAAAATATCATTTCATAGTTAGTTTGCTAAAATTTCATGATTTCATTTTATCTTATTCGAGAAGTTTCTTCCACAACACTTGCTGTACAATTCCCTTTGTGTTGAGAGTGCAGTTTGCTATAAGCAAACTTCACAATTGAAAGCCGTAATTCATAAACCATATATCCTTGTTAAAGTTTAAGTCGCTAACTATGATTAATCATTTTGTATAAATGAAGAACAAAGCATTGTTCATAATGAATTTAGTGTTTCTTACTCACTTTACTTTTATTGTTTGACTTTCAATTTTCTTTTGCTAGTTTTTTCATTTAGTATTTTTCTCATTGTTACTTTATTATTTTGATTTACTATCGATTATATGTTATCAGTTATACTCATCACTCATATCGCGCCGCCTTGTAATTATTTGTGACACTTGGATATGCATGCAAGTATAAGAGGGGACGACACTAAACCTATAGTCAGAATTTTAATTCGATTCCAGATTTGACATTAGCTACTGTCATTTTGTGAAATAATGATACCACATATAATAGTGTAGTGATGAACACAAAAATCGATAAACAATCAGTGTGTGTGCCATCAGTGTGCCAATTAAAGACTAAATTATTGATTTTTATTTAAATAAATACAGAATTATTCATAATAACTATTTATTAATTAGTAATCGCTGCTCTATTTTATAAAAAGTTAATATTTTTGTTTTTATATTAAAAACAAAACTTATAAAAAAAGAGCCTAGATAGTTTTCAGTATTGGCAACCCGTGCGCGCTCGTGCAGCTATCGCCATTTTGTTTATCGTGTCATTCGGCTTCATTCTCCCAGTCTGACTGCACGAATATCTTATTTCATTGCGAATCGATATTTTCTTGGGGTTTTTGTTAAAGTGTTGTTACGTTGTGTTTGTTGTTACGTTTATAGTTTTTTGTGAACTTTGAGTGAATCTATTTGTTTTGGTTTTCCATCAAAATGGATCCTCAGCCAAGTACATCACAAAAAGACGTGGATGTTTTCTTGTCCCCAAGAAAAAGATCTCCACGAAAAGCTTTCACTGTTACTGAAAAAGTAATGATCGCAACGCCTACAAATACGTGAAAAATGAAATTTCTGCGCAATTGGAGGCCTTTGAAGTTGTAGAAGAAAATGAATGTATGACCAAAGTTGCTGACATATTGGGAATAACCTCACGCTCTGTTTGTAACGTTTTGATAAGGAAGTAAATAAAGGTGCGCCGCCAACTCCTCCTAAAAAAACTGGACCAAAGCGAAGTTTCAAAGATAACATTGATGAATTTACATTCTCTGCAATACGAAGAATTGTTCATCAGTTCTTATACCGAAATGAACCTCCAACCATTGCAAAGGTTAGTCAATCAGTCAGACAGTATTATTTTATACCTACATCTTTAATATATAAGTAATGATTCCAAGCTATTATAAAATTTACTATTTTAGATTTTACAAGTGATGAACGATGATTCAGAAATGCCCAAGATTTCCAAAGACACCCTCAGAAAAATTTTGAAGCATCTTAATTTTAAATTTGTTGCACGGTCACGCAAGAGCACATTTATTGATCGAAATGATATAATAACATGGCGCCAGCGTTACTTGCGATCTATATGTCAGTTTTGACGAAAAGGGAGACATATATATAGGTATTATCAAGATGAAACTTGGGTTAACGCAGGTAAGGCTAACATTTATACACAAAATGAATTTATATACATTTTACATTAAATTTAATAGTAATATTGAATGTTCATGTACTATAATTTATTTTAAGGTCATACTGTAAAAAAAACTTGGGTGGACAAGAAAGTCACATCATCTCGACAAGCGTTTTTGGAGGAACTGGCCACTGGATTAAAAATCCATCAGGAAAAGGCAAACGTCTCATAATTAGCCATATAGGTAGTGAAGAAGGCTTCCTGGAAGAGGGGCTCATGATTTTTGAAACAAAGAAAAATTGTGAAGATTACCATGATGAGATGAATGCAGTTTGTTTTGAGGAGTGGTTCGCTGGAGTCTTACCAAAATTAAAACTAAACTCAATGTGGTGATGGATAATGCACCTTACCACTCCCGAAAATTGGAAACGGCACCAAAAATGAGCTGGAAAAAAGCTGCCATTCAAGATTGACTTTTAAATAAAAATATTCATTACGAACCAGATATGGTTAAAGCTACGCTTTTAGAACTGATTCCACATAACGAGTCTTTTAATAAGTACGCTGTAGACGAAATGGCAGCACAACATGGGATCACGGTTTTAAGACTGCCCCCATACCATTGCGAGCTAAACCCTATCGAATTGATATGGGTGCAGGTAAAGGGGCATGTAGCTCAAAATAATAAAACCTTCAAATTGACAGACGTGAGAAATTTATTTCTATGGTATATTTATGAATGGTCTAAATGCGTATCCCATGTTGTCAAAGAAGAAGAAAAAATGAGTAGGCTAGATATGTTAATTGACAATATCACAGACACATTTATAATAAATGTTACAGAAAGTGACAGCGATAGCGATAGCGATGACGGCGACAATTTATAAAATAAATTATTACCATAATACATTTATCTGTTTTATTTGTCATGTTCCTTCATGATCACATTTTTTTATTTATCTCACACACAATTATAAAAGAAAAGTCTCAGATCGTTAATTAATCGTCAAAACTAAATTATCGGTTCAGAAATACTAATATAATACTTAGTTTACGAGAGTAAAATTATGAACGATAAGAATCGATCCGAAAATATTCCATTTCCATATCGAATAATTTCGCATCGTCACTATTTAGTACTTGTCATAACGTTGCAACACTGAAATTGTCAAATCTGGAATCGAATTAAAATTCCGAGTATAGTTGGACTAGTGACGTCCCCTCTTATACTATATATAGACTAAGTAGGACTAGGACGACTAAATATATCATTAGACGCATCTTTAATTCTTTTCTCTGTTCTTTCTTTTTTTGTAATGAAAACAATATTAGCAACCGAAATTGGAGATCACGAAATGGCTATTCTGCAAGAATAAATCCCTGGTGGTAATATAATTGCCAATAGATCATGCTAAACTGTTTTCGGCTCTAGTACCAATGCAACATAATAGTGATGTTTTGACAAAAGCGTGACTTTAAAAAAATATTTTAAGCATATCACTTGGATATTTAAATATATGTAAGTGTTGATATCTTTAAGGAACACGACGGTACAATAGTTATTTGTGCAACAAGTGAGCAACATTGTTTTTTGCTGCAAGGGCTGCTTTTGAGTCCCGAGCAAGAGAGGGGTTCTAATGTGAAATCCTGAGCGTGGTGAGGGATTCGAATGCACGAGCTGCAAATAATTTTGCTCTTATGTGGCACGCATTACTTTTCACTTCAGCGGTAAGAACACATAATCAGTATGACTTAGAAGATAACACATTGAACAGGCATAAATAGAAATTGAGTTTATATTTATTATCAATCAAAATAATACTGAATATGTTAAAAGTTAAAAGTTCAATTATTATAGTTCTGCAAATTTAAAGTTATGATTTAATTTGGTATCATTATATTTTTATTGAGTTGAGATTTTATAGAAATTTAATACCGCATAAGTAGCTTGCTATTTCAACTCTTCTGGTCTTAAAATAATGTCTTCATCGCTAGTATCGATTATTTTTTATGATTATTTTAATATTTTAGTCTTAGTTAACAAGTTTAACTGAGAAATTTTATTCCCGTTATTTTAAGGTGCGTTCAGAAACAGCGTCCGTGACATTTTATTATTTATATATTTAAAATAGAAATTAATTATAAGTACTTAAGCTAACTTAGGCATTATTTCTTTTAGTATACATAATATATAGTTTAACTCGGATACATTAAATATTAAATAAAAAACACATTTTACAAATATCTTTTAAAATTGGACCATCAAATTACTTGTGTTTATTACTCACTCTATTTTAAGGTCGGGAAAGAGACAGAGTGCAGTGTAGTTTGAATATTCTTTGCGAAACTATTCTTTCTAAATCTTGTTGGTTGGTTGACACTCTTTATTGAAAATTTAAAAAATATAATTAAAAAGTTACTTTATCTCACGCAGTGAGCAAAATCGCATTTTGCAAACTGTTTTTAGGTAGCAAAACTTACACGTTTGAAGTGAAAAAAAATTACTGTTTAACGCAGTAAAAGTCACTATTTTTGTGAATAGCAGATCTAATAAATAGCGGTCCAATGCTAGACTAGTCTGTAACGACTAAATAAGTCAATAATTTTATATTTATTTACATTATAGTAACATTATATTTTAATAACATTTCAGAACTTTGGCGGCCCGAAATATCAACTGAAGGATGTATCAGTGAAAATTGAAACCGTTTCAAATTTAAAAGACACATTAAACTATCCTGGCATTTCTATCGAAAAGTTCAAAGAAAATGGTTATCAACGAACAGACACTGTTGGTGTGTATGCTTCTGAAATTTTACGGGACTACCTATTCAAAGGGAACGTTAGTCCCGACACAGAAGGTGTTGTTATTTGGATGTATTACGAACCACGAACTGATTCAGACGAGATAGTTGGTCCCAATGAACATTTACACTACCTCATTCGTCGTCCAGGGCTCACAGAGAAAGGCGCGAAGGCTTTTCTGCAATACGTTAACGATGATCATCATCGACGTAAAAGATCTTACCTGAATAAGAAATAACTTAGTTACTTAGATATGTTAAGTCATTTAACTTTTATTTCGAAGTAGATAGATATTATTTGATATTATTTGTGATATAATAATCCAAAAATTCAAATATATGTCGAATTAGATTATTCTAAAATTTATGTATATAAATTATATTACAATTCTAGAGACTAACTTTTTGACATGAAAAACTGAATTCTATTTCTTATAAGATAAGATAAGATAAATCTTTATTGTTACAACATTATGAAAATTGCACAAATAGTAGCCCTATCACTACAAGCGATCTCTTGCCTTTGGATGGGCATGTTTTATTTCTCTTAATTATAATAAATTTATTATAAAACTTATGATTAAATTTGTATTAACTGCTCCTTGTTTTCTAATATGCCTCAGATTTACAATATGTGTAACATTGTACCTAAAGCTCTTCCAATTAGTCCCACCCTCCCCTTTCCTACACAGGACACGTGCAGGGCTTAGATGTCACCTGCACACGGTGCAGAGTATCCGATCAAGAACCAAGCGGATCGGTGACTCTTTACTTTGTCGCACCATTAAGGCTTGGAACTCATTACCAGCTCACGTGTTTCCTTCTTTCTACAGTCCCAGGTCCTTTAAGCGGAGCGTGAGAAAGCATATTATGTGGCCGTCAAGCTGAGTGTCACCATTGTCACATAGTATACGTAAGTAATGGTGACCCTCTTTTCTGAGATTTTGCCTTCAGCTTACCTTCAGGCAAGGCGAAGTCTAACTGACGTGTCCTATATATAGTAAAAAACTGTAATATTAAAAATATTATTTAGAACTAATAATGAACTATAATCTTAACATATCTAATATCTCAGATCTACGTGAATATAATGAATTGCATTTATGTATAGTTAGTTACAACTAACACTTATATGGGCGTTCGAGATCGTATCCTCGACTTGCTGTGTTGGAGCCTGGAGTAACAGCGAGAACTGTACCCTCCTAGACTAGTAACACGTCATTGGCACATCGGAATCAGAATAGAAAAATAAATGTACAGGATAGACATATTATTACGTTTATGATAGTTGTAAACATAAATAAATTCCTCTAACGAACCAGCACTTCCGTCACTTCTCTAGGGGAACAAATACCGATACAGTGTAATATCAATCAAAAATATTGTTTTCGTGCTACCGCTGCTATCGAAGATGCGATCTATTAGATTTTATTAAATAACTGTACTGTACTTACTGTAAAACGAACTGATGACCTCACTCGTTGCATTCCGTTTAAAGCAGACATCACACTAAAACAGCAAGCAATACAGCTAATGCTTTTGGATGCCATTAATGTACCCATACATTTTGGAGATCCCAGACCAATACAGCACCACAGCAAATCTGTGCAAATTGCCAAAAATACTTATTGTTCAGTGAGATGTCTAGAAACATTTGCTGCGTAAGTGCTTTCCAGTGCTTTCTTCTTTTAATATCCTTAGCCCCCTTACTATACAGGGTATAGTAAGGGGAGGTATAAACTTAACCGTTACCTACAAAGCTATGAATGATTTTCCAAGAACGTTTTGCTTTAACTATAATACACACGAGAAGCATTTGCTGCTCGCTGCTTCTTTGATGTGCGGTCTGCTAAAGTCTATGTGAAGTGGCAGTGATGATATGACCCTTGTTTATAGTTAGCAATTAGCACTTTAATACAGTATTTTTATCATATACTTACGAGTCGACTATCCGTTCCGTAACCGTATTGTGTAGGTTTAGTATTCAATGTGCGAACAAATATTTAATACTTACCTATTGAACTCATTAGGAACTATAGTTAGAAATGTTTACATATTAATTGAAATAAAAACCTTATTCATTGATGTTATTTTTATTCACTTCGCTAGTAATCAGTCGATCAATTAGCCTATCGTAGCCCACTGTAAAACATAGGCCTCTCCCAATGTTGGTAGAGGCCTATGTACTTCGCTAATAGATTAAAATATATATAGGTCTTATAATATTTTATAAACCTAAATGATTTTTTTACACCACTTGGTTGGCAGACAAGCACCCGGCCCACCTGATGGAAAGTGGTTACCGAGGCCCATGGACGTATGCAACACCAAGGGAGTCACACTCGCGCTGCCTACCTTATAAGCACAAGAAGAGTGCAAAAAAGGACAAAAAAGGATTCGCACCTTTTGCGCAAGAGTGCAAGAATTGACTTAAAGTAGATTTACCTTCTGAACCTCTGCATATAAAACCGTGTCTACGAAGACAATTCAAAAGATCACATTATGTATATCGATCCATTTCTTCCTTAATGAGAGAAAGCGAGACAAATGAGAGTGATAATTCATATTTACGAGTATTAATTTATGACACAGTAAATCTTATGAATTATTTGTATCTATTGCGAATCAATTAAAATTTCATAGCGCAGTTAATTCAAACAATATCGTATTTGTGATAGTCTGGTAGTAATTCCCATACATCCATTCAAGTCTAATCACACATACTCGACTGCGTTCATGCAATTTATGTTCGCATTGTGCTTTAATTTCATGTGACTGCTTCGATGAAGATAATTGCAGGATACAAAGCAATTCGACTTAGTGCCGGTCGGTTAGTGTGCTGCAATCATTGTGCCTAATTCTAAACAAATTCTATTGTTTGTTTTCAATGAATTTAATTTTGCAATAGTAAAGAAAATATTTGTGTAGTACATATTCTCATGAATATCTAATCAACTGGATTTTTTTGATTAATTAAGATTTCTCTAATGGGATCCTGCCGTTTGGCAAAATATGTTTCGTCAAATTTCACTTCCCAAAAAACTTATCGCATAGTTTCATTTCCCAAAAGAATCTTTAGCAAACTTATATTTCGCATTTCAATCACTTCGTCAAATATTAATTTGGCAACTTTTTACTTGGTCAATTTTTATATAGCATTATTATAGCATATACATTAAGCAAATGCTTTATTTTGTAAAAAAATATATTCTAAAAGTAAGTTCGTTCGTAATTATAATAAAGTGAAATACATTAATTTCATATAAGTCACGTAGGCTAAATCGGAACTGCCAGTGGGTTAGGTTAGGTTAGAACTGTGGCCCCAACAGAGCCGCCGTAATTGATTTGTATAATAGCAATATAATTACTATAGAAGTTCTTACCTGTAAATTATTTATCCATATGTTATGCCAAACCATATTTGACTACCCTAATACCTACTTGGTAAAATGAAATATCGCCATATAATTATTTGTTAAATAATAAATTGCCAAAAATAGTATTGCTAACTGTCAAATTGCGAAAAGTTGTTTTGCGTTATTTTGTTTTGCCAAGTGAAAATTTGGGAAAAATAAACGTTTTTTGCCAAACATTAGTAAACCTTCTTTAATACATATATAAACACAATTGAACTAATAAATAACTTAATTTAAATAGTAAAAATATTGATAAAATTAAACAAAACTATGCTAACTATACAATATATACAAAAATTAAATGGAGAAAAAGAGGGAGACTGCAATTTTAGGCATCGAATAATTCCTCCCCATCGATCTCTACTGGTACCGTGCCCAAAAGGCTGGCGGCATTACCACACTGAATGGCGATGCCAATTCTTTGAGCGAGGTAAAGGCCAGCTATGGTCACGGGAAGCGTCGATTAGTCGCCTCGCTATTTCTTTGAATAGCGCGCGCGAGCCTGGACCCCACAGACCCAACGTTTCGACTCCAAACGGCTCAAAAATATAATTACCAGTTAAATTGGTATATTTTGAGAGTCTCCGCTGTACTACACAAATATATATATGTATATACACAAATATATATATATATATATATATCACTCGTAATTAAGACTCTTTGAAACGGTTGGTGGTACAGCGAAGACCAAGGGAATTGGAGGGTTAGCGTTCTCATGGCAAATCATCCGAAAGATGAACAGACCATATTAAGTACTCTACAACCCTTACTGAGTGTACGAGCTGGGCCACGAGTAGAGAGAAGTAGAGAACCCCAACCTAGCGGACAATCCATAACCATGACCACTCCATCAGGAGTGTAAGACCAAGAAAAAGAGGAAGAAGATGACCTGACGGCAATCATGTGTTAGCAACTTATGACTTTAAAACTTGTACCCAGCGCCATCTAGCATAACGAAACTGAACTAATAAAGAATTACAGATCCTGTATCACGAAATTGAAGTTCATGCGCTGGATTATTAATATAATAAATAAAATCCCTAAGTGAACACTCACAACGGCCCAAGTAAAAAGGCTAGGTGCGGACAAAAGAGTCTTCTTTCCATCCATCTATTCCTAAGTGAAACCTCTATATTGGAGCTCATGGTACCCACAAATACGATAAAGTATTTAAGAAATTATAATTCATTCATTTAAATATTCCGCCTTGCTCGCCTGCTTTTTCAAAAACTTTTCCTAAAGCAGCTGGTGAGATTTTCTTCCACATTGATCTTGTTGAGGTCCCACACACCCAAATATTGCTTGAGATATATCTATAAATATCTAGACAAAGTCAATGGATATGCTCGGCAACAAAAGTCATTAATATTATTAATAGCTCTAAAACAAACCGGGCAGCGACACACGACATCAATGAACCATTCAGATCAATTGTATTGTGTAATTTGTGCGCGGAACAAGATACAGTATCATTTTAATATGTCAATGGCATAGATTCATGTTGTTACTGCAGGGGTCTATTCTGTTGTTCATAACCTTCAGAAAAAATTAAGTGTCCTATAGTGATACAAGATTGCTTTTGAGGGACTGATACAAGTGCAACAGACACTTTTTCTGATACCATGAATAACAGCAATATAACAGGAGACAGCCACGTCACCTGAGGGGCCTAAGGGGATGAAATAGACAGGAGCGAAGGGAGTATCAGTATGTTTTATTATATTTCTGCATGAAATAAATTAATACTTACCTATGAAAATTCCCTCTAACCCCTGCGGCCAAATACCTTTTTTTTAAGAATATTACAATCGAAATTACTAATATTCCCTCTAACCGCTCCAGCTTAATAAAGCCCTCAATCCCAGAGTATGAAAGTAGTAGAATGAAAGCGTGAAGGAATACAATAGAGGAATAGAATGAACAGAATAACAATGGAAGCCTGAAAAATTAATAGTAAAATTTATATCAACTAAACCAATTGAAAAATACGCGACTCCAAAAAACCGAAGTGATGAAATGACTTTGAATTCAAATAAAACCCTCTTGCTATACTAAATTGCTTGTGTAAGGAGTGGGTTCACGTCGGTAGGATAATAGCCAGGATTCGAACCCAGGATCTCTCGATCTTAAGGTCGACTCCTTAACCACTAGGCTGCCACAGTGCTATGGGATTGACTTGTACTTAGACGTTTCAACTCATGCTTCAAAAAGTTGATGATTCGTTGCTCGGCAGATGTATAAAATATTTAATAAAATTCCTCAGGGTTTCATTGACATACCACCACTTAAATTTAAAATAGAAGTGAAAGAATCTCTAATGAAAAAAAAATAAAGTAGATGAGTATCTTGATGATAAAAATGCGTGGTCAAACCTAAGATTCTTGCTTGCTCGCACAACATAAATTGTAAACAAAACCATATTTAAAAAAATATATAGTTCTCTGAGTTTCTTGCTTGTATCTTCTCAGTAGAAATAACCTACCATGCCAGCGAAAGAATCATTTTCCAATGGTTTATTTACACATTATTTAATACTTTTGTATTCTTGACATATTTGTAAAATTTTGACGTTCATATGTATATTGATGTTCATATATAAGTGCCTAAACTGAATAAATGAAAATGATTCTTTCATTCTTTATGATAGTTGTCAACCCCATTAATCAATCTATTCTATTCTATAAACGTATTGTCACTTGTATAGAGGGTCAGAATGCATACCTACCACTTATTAATAATGCCCATCGCTATTCACACAACATGCACTACTGCCAATGCAATATGCATCAGTGTAAGTGCCTATGTGAGCGCAATATTTATGAGAACATATTATTATACTCACTAGATGCAACTGTTTTTATTATTAAGGAGCTGTTGGACAGTGAAATTCTTTAAGGTGATCTATGAGCAACAGAAGACAACAGAGAAGAACTCACCTAGGATAGTAGTAAGTAATTCTATTGACAATCCAGAAATGATGATGTCCTACTTTTTTCTTTCGTCTTGAGTACACTTCTCAAAGAGTATTTATTATTTATTTATTACACACATCTTACACTATCATTACAGAAAAGTCCAATTCGATAGTGTAGACATAAAATTAAACAAAATAGAACACAAACAAAAACACAGCCAATGAGTAGGTACAATACAATACAATATCAATATTAAAAATAATAAAAATAAACATGAATCAGAACTAAAATTAAATAACATAAACATCACATCTCATAAGTACTGCTAAGAACCGGTTGCCAGCAATGGTGGCAAAGATGGGCCAGAATCTGTTAAGCGCTTTGCCGTGGACTCGATTTCTGTCAGCAATGGATCTCACAAGAGAAATATTGGGTGGTATTAGTCGTTTCGTAAATTAACAGCCTCTATGGTGGCAGTGAATGCGGCCGTTAAGCAGGAGGCGCGGTTTCGATTCCCGCTCAGTACAGATATTTGTATGCATTAATTTATGCAACTCAAGTGGCAGACAAGCACACGGCCTGCCTGATGGAAAATGATTACCGTGACCTATGAACGTGTGTAATACCAGGGGAGTCACACCCGTGCTGCCTATTTGTATTGGTCTGGTCGTAATTAGGAGAGCACAATAAGCAGTAGGTCCCGGTTGCCATTTGAACATTTATGGCAGTCGTTACGGGTAATTGGAACCGTAAAAAGTCCAACAATTGGTCAACTGCAATGCTTCGATATCATCTTTGGATTGTGGAGGTCAGATGGCAAGCGCTTCACGGAAAATATCGAAGTTCAACTAATTTCACAGTTAATTGGTAAAGCAGACCCCAGACTTCGAGGTGTGAAAGTCACGGATGCGACTGGGATTAACGCTAGGAAGTAGAAGAAGTCGTTTCGTAAATATTGGGTAGTATAGGTCATCCGTCCAAGTAGCTAGTAGGTAGGTACTTAAAGGAGAGAAGTTTCTACATTTTATATTGTGTTAGTAACAAGACATTTATGAGGTAGGACACGGCGCTATTTCCGCCCAATTGAGTATTCCGATTGGGGAAGTACCTCCGCACTACAGAATACCGCGGCTATAATAACTTCGTGTTGTGTTCCCAGCGGTGTTCTTTTGTACATTTGCAATAACGATACCATAGAAGATATAAAATATATTAAAATCGTTTCAGCCACGTTGGATCTAGAAAGTTTAGAAATTCATATAGTCCTGGTTAAAATATACCCGACTAGAACTTCATTGCAACATCTGTGGACTATTAAAAAAAACTAGAATTATCGCAACTATGTAGTCTCCCTAGCAGGCAAAAAATACAGGATATTTTATTGCAGTGTAAAGAGATAGACTGTACAAAGTTTCCTTTTATGTAATACCGGTTTCCGAGATAGATAGTTCCATATAATAAGTGTCGCCATTTGAATTTAAATGTTATATTACTACCTCGTACTAATAATAGAAAAGAAAATCCTTTCAAATAACGTAACAAATACAATGTTAGGTATTTATATTTTGCTCGCATTCCACGATTAATATTAAAATCGATGTAACTGATAATTAAATAATTATGTGAAAACATTGCTCTTGTTGTATATTATGTATTATCATTCCAATTAACAAGCAAAAGTTCATGCACTTGACATTTATCACAGGACCCATGCTTATCAATATTCACTACATTTCTGTATCTAGTTAATGTCACTGCTACAATAAAGCAATATTTATTTACGCGTGCCCCTACCAAGTAAGAAAGTGAACTGTGGATAAACGAAACACTCATACGAGACTCGCATCTCGCATGTTAAACTTATAACACGCTACGCGATAATAAAATAATAACAGGCGGTCACCCTTTGTTTACAAAAATGACGCATGAGGTACGAAGCACAACATGCAATCTATAAGCCGCGGAGTCGTTTACCTTCCGCACAACGAGACGCCCGCCATGTGCGTAGATGCGTAAGCGCAGCGCGACGTACGGCGTCGGGCAGAGAGTCGGTGCTCGCGGTGGCGCGCGGACGATGCCGCGCTGGCTAAGGGCGGCAATGCTGGCCCTGGCGGCCGGCGCCTGCGCATGGACCCCACCGGATCACGTCTTAGTCGCTCCGAAGCTACGAAAACACGCATCACATGTAACTTCCCGACACCTCCATCTGCTCGGATGGCACTTAGAATTACACGAGAACAGAGCTATACGCTCACCGTATTATAATGAGTGTCAGTTTTATAAAGGCCATGTATTAGATGAGAAGGAATCCTCAGTGACAGTCACTGAATGCGATGGACAACTGTACGGGCTGCTACAGGTCAGCGGCGAAGAGTTTGTACTGGAGCCGACAAGAGCGGAACGATCACATGTGCTACGACGACGAGATGTGACGCTTTCGGAATGGTCAGCGGCCTATAATCTCACTGGTGATGCAATAACCGACCTTGAACTTGACTTCGAGGATGAGGATGACCCGCTACCATACGTACATTCTCGTCATAGTGTTCATTCTGATACGGACTATTATCGCGGAGTGCGAACTATTAGTAGACCAGTAACAGGTGCGTTTAGTGCAAAATAAAAGAAAGTGTTAATGAAAAAAATGTAGGATGTGCAATGACGTGATTAAAATGTTCCAGGTGCCAAAGGTTTGTGGCTTGAACTGGCTATTGTGGCAGATCATACGATGCTGAAGTTTCATGGTAAAGAGAGAGTGAACCACTACATTCTAGCATTGATGAATATCGTGAGTATACAGAGCGGTGCAGAATCAAAGCGCACTTATGTTTATTTTAGTCTGTTGCTCTTGTAGCACGCTCGCTTTTACTTATTCAATCTTTATGTAATACATTATAGGTCAGTGCCATCTTCAATGATCCCTCACTGGACTCGAACATGACGCTTGTAATCAACAAACTGTTTTTATATGAGGAAAAAGATTATAATATAATAAAGTACGGGAATGCAAAGAAGTCATTGGCGGCAGTTAATAAGTGGAATTATCGGCATTTGATGAAGCTACCAAAAGGTACAGTATTAGTTGTTTTGTAAAATATACCTTCTTTGATATGTCACAATGATGACGATTCTGTATTCAACGATGTGTATTCTATTCATTCATTTTCACAAAAATAAATTGAAATCCATATGTTAATATTTTGTTTCGAAAATTGAAACAACTATGTGGTGCAAGACGTTAATATTGAATAGTTAAAAAAAAGATAAAATTGAAATATAAATTCACAGATTTTAGTTTAGTGAAAATGTAAAACAGAATTAACACCACCACTGAAACAGAATTCAGTGAATGCGTCTGAATTTTATTGTAAAATTTATTTTATTTACTTGTTGCGGTATTAAAACATCCGGTACTGGCGCGGTATCATATCATAAAATAAAATATGACACATTTTCTGTTAACCAATTTACTTTATCTTTTAATCTCGAAATAATTTTGGAAGTTCTTTAAAAAATCTCGTAATGACTATTTTGACAAGCGAGCACATTTTGCTGTGAATATATATAACAAACAATAATCTAATTATGTATGATATATTAGCATCACAATAATAAAATTCAGCGTTATCGCAAAACTGATTAAATTATTGCGTAAGTAATAATGAATTATGTACACTTGTCTGTTACTCATATTGTGTGTATTTACACTTATTTGTAATGGTTATTTGTAGTGTTAACTGTAGTCAGCAAGCCGTCTACATCCATCACTTAACCAATACAAATAAGCAATTTAACTTAGTAACAAGATAGCTAAATAATTCTACAGACTGCAACTGAACAGCAGTTCACCTTACTTATAATACATTATAACTAACCGGCCAGGAGGACCGGGGTCTCGTTCATGACATCGAAGTACGTAACCTCCATTGCACCTCCTTAACCCATATGTGTCAGCAATTTATTAGTTTTCAATGTATTTATAGGAAACTATCAAATTAATTCACACCATTGTTTTCTGCTCGTTCTTTTAGGTAGTAGCGTAATAATACGTAGACTATATTCATCAGAGATAATGTATCTATCAAATAGTGAAAGATTTTTTTCAATAAGTGCAGTATTCCTGAAGATTATCCCAGACATAAACATGCTAACAAACTTCGTCCTCTTTCTCTGTTTTTTTTTTTTTTTTTTTTTTTTTTTTTTTTATATAGGACACGTCAATTGGACTTCGCCTTGCCTGATGGTAAGCTGAAGGCAAAGTCCCAGAAAAGAGGGTCACCATTACTTACACATACCGTGTGACAATGGTGACACTCAGCTTGACGGCCTCATCATATGCTTTTTCACGCCCCGCTTAAAGGACCCGGGACTGTAGGAAGA
This sequence comes from Eilema griseolum, assembly GCA_963662185.1. Lineage (NCBI taxonomy): Eukaryota > Metazoa > Arthropoda > Insecta > Lepidoptera > Erebidae > Eilema > Eilema griseolum. The sequence goes on along the minus strand of OY759238.1, from coordinate 9,596,030 downwards.
AGGAAACACGTGAGCTGGTAATGAATTCCAGGCCTTAATGGTGCGACAGAGGAAAGAGTCTCCGAACCGCTTGGTTCTTGATCGGATGTTTTGCACCGTGTGCGGATGACATCTAAGACCTGCACGCGTTGTCCTGTGTAGGAAAGGGGAGGGTGGGACTAATTGGAAGAGCTCATCAGAACACTCCCCATGGTACAAACGGTAAAATACAGCCATGGACGCAACATCTCTACGCAGCTGTAAAGGTTCTAGGGTGTTCGTGATGTCGGGATTCCCAATGATGCGGACCGCACGTCGCTGCAACCTGTCGAGAGCATCTAGTAAGTACTTTGCTGAACCATCCCAGAGATGCGAGCAGTACTCCACACAGGAGCGAATTTGTGTCTTGTATAGAAGACACCGCTGCTCCGGCGTGAAAAACCGTCTCACTCTGTTCAGGACTCCGAGTTTTCGTGAGGCTGTTTTGATGATACTTTCGATGTAGTTTTTGTTATTCAGGTTGCAGCGAACATCCATACCTAGGATATTGAGCTTGTCCTGCAGTGGCAGTGGCGTGCTCTGAAGAGTGGGGAGGGGAAGGAAAGAAGATACTTTTGCTGTAAACGCACATGCCTGCGTCTTCTTGGCATTGAACTCAACTAGGTTCTCAGAGCCCCATTGAGAAATGTGATTCAGGATCCCGTCAAGCTCAGTGACAAGAAGCTGCCTTTTCTCCGCGATATCCGACTGCTTGGCCGCAGGATGTCCATGATAACTCCCATGCAAAGTGCTATCGTCTGCATAACAATGAACATTGCCGGTAGACAGCATGTCGTTGATATGCAGAAGAAAGAGAGTGGGTGATAAGACGGACCCCTGGGGCACGCCAGCATTAACCTGCAGAAACTCCGAAGCTCGTCCGTCACAAAGGACGCGAATACGGCGCCCCTGCAGGAAGCTAGCAACCCAGTTGCACAGCCTAGAAGGCAGACCAAAGGCAGGTAGCTTGGAAAGAAGCGATTTGTGCCAGACTCTATCGAAAGCTTTGGCGATGTCAAGACTAATTGCCAGTGACTCGCCGTGCTTGTCCATAGCCTCACCCCAAAGATGGGTAACGTATGCTAGAAGATCACCCGTTGACCGTTTCGGTCTGAAGCCATATTGCCGGTCATTAATTAAGGAGTGATCCTCTAGGTGCCGCATGAGCTGTTTGTTGATTATGTGCTCGAACACTTTGCACAGCACTGAGGTGACGGCTATGGGTCGATAGTTGGCTGGCTCCGAGCGATCCCCCTTCTTGGGAATCGGCTGAACATTCGCCTCTTTCCAAGGCAAAGGCACTGTACCCGAACTGTAGGATAGCCGGTACAGGCGCGTAAGCATTGGAGACAACTCCGCTGCACATTTTTTCAAGACTACCGCTGGAATACCATCCGGACCACTGGCTTTCCGGACATCGAGTGATTGCAGCACTGCACGGACATCGCGTTGCCTGATATGGATATCAGGCATCGCGTGGCCACTGTCGGGTAGTGTTGGTGGCTGCGTACCACAATCATCGATTCGGGAGTTAGCCGCAAAGAGATTAGCCAGCAGATTTGCCTTCTCTTGCGGCTCATGGGCCAGGGATCCATCAGGGTTACGCAGCGGAGGCAGCGAAGGCTGACAGAAGTTGGCTTGCACGGCTTTAGCCAGTCGCCAGTAGCCACGGCTTCCCGTGGGATGCATCACTAGCTCTTGACCAAGCCGCGCTATGCGCAGGGCATCCGCTCTGACGTAGGCCCTTCTGCAGACCTTTGTGGCTCTGTTGTACGCCGCCTTGAAGTGGCCCAGATTGGGATGGCGCGTGGCGCGCGCCCTTACCCAAGCGCGGTACGCAGACTGTTTTTGTTCAACAGCTTCCGCACACTCGCGCCCGAACCAAGGGCGCACCCCGCGGTCACCGGTGACATCGGTGTATGAGATATAGTATTCCATACCCAGACCGATCTCACCGGCGACAGCAGTAGCACAATCCGATGGGTTCTTACCTTCAAAGCAGCGCTCAACCCACGGGATGGACGCAAAATAGTCACGAAGTCCATCCCAGTCCGCTGACGAGTAGTGCCAGAGACGCCGCTTCCCCTGCACGGGTCGTGGGGGCGCTATAATGGGCACCGTGGAACAGACCAGACAGTGGTCGGAGTTGCCTAAAGCGGCTCGCACCGATACACTGTACCGGTCCGGATCACTCGTCAGCAGAAGGTCTAGCAGAGAAGGTGCTAGGCCCGACCTTCTTGGTATCCTAGTGACCTCGTGCACCAATTGGGTCAGGCCGTGCGCCAGAGCAAACGCGTGGGCGGCTCTTCCCGCATGGTCTGTTTTGGAGGAGCCCAACCAGATCTCGTGGTGGGCGTTAAAATCCCCCAAAAACACCAATTCGGCATTCGGAAATCGCTCCTGCGCATCATCTGCCGCCTGACTCAGATATTCAAAGAGTCGAGTTGTCTCAGCATCTCCTGTATGGGAACGGTAGAGGCACACATAGATCTGACTCGTAGGGCCATGGTCTACGTGTACCCAAAGGATGGAGAAGGATGGGTCCTCTAGGCAGCGCAAACGGCGACAGCAAACATCCGCCCTAACAAACACGCACACCCCGGCTTTTGCACGAAAACTTTCCTCAAGAACATAGCCAGGGTAGAGCAAGTAGGTCGTGTCGTCAGGGCGGTGTATTTGCGTCTCCGTTAGAAAAAACATGGCAGGTTTCGCCGTCTCTAGGTGTTGGTGGACGGCGTTGAGGTTTGCATGGAGCCCACAGATGTTAGTGGACTCCACCTCAAATAGCAAGCTTTTGGGAGTGTGTCGAGCCGCTGTGTTGCCTATTTCCTTTAATTGCGCTGCCATGAGTTTGGGTGGGAGAAGGCGTGAAAAAAGAGGTGATTGCCGCCGCAGCACCGTGTGACAAAGCGCGGGATATTGGTTTTATCTATGAATGTGAGGCATGGCGAGAGCCGACGCGCCGAACGGAAGGGCCCCCGTACCCCCCCGAATATGGTCGCCGGGCTCCCAATTCCGGTCACCAACCGGCACGACGAACCATATCGGGATTATGCGCGGCCTGGTGAGGCAGCCTCCCAAGGTGGTTAACCCCAGTTGGGCCCCTGTACTATACCGCGGGCGGCCAGCGGCACCACCGTTTCTACAGGTCTCCCTGTTCGGCGCATCGCCCCGCGCCATCCCCACTAGTCTACGCCAAGACCCACTGGTCCCACTAGTGCTGCGACAACCACCACCTCTGCCCGGCTATGCACTTGCTGACCCCTGAACACAATCCAACCGAGATTGAATTGCTATGGAGGGTTTTTCGCAATAGTGCACGGTGGTACCTACCCGGTCGAAACTTGAGACAAATTTGTGCCACCAAGTTTCTACCACCAGTCTCTGTAGGTTTTGTGAGCCATAGCAGGTTATAATACGGCAGATAAATACAGATACATGCCGCGTGGTTTTTTTATTTTTTTATACCACTAAGTTGGCAGACAAGCACACGGCCCACCTGATGGGAAGCGGTTACCGTGGCCTATGGACGTATGCAACACCAGGGGTGTCACACTCGTGCTGCCGACCATGAAGATACCTTCTGATGCCCCTCTTGAAGAACCCCATATTGTAGGCGCTTGGGAAAACCACAGCAGGGAGGTCATTCCACAGCTTGAGTGTGCGTGGGATGAAGTTTCTTTCATACCGCACAGTGCGCACCGTCTCAGGTCGCAATGTGTGGGGATGAATTCCCTGCCTATGGCGAGAGGTGCGATGATAGAATGTACCTACGGGCATCATGTCAAACAATTCATCTGAGCACAAACCATTGTATAGGCGGTAGAACACACACAGTGAGGCAAAATCCCTCCTAAGGCTAAGAGGTTCCACTCTACCTGTGAGTATGGGATTATCAACCAGCCTCAATGCCCGTCTTTGCAACGAGTCGAAGGGGTCAAGCTGGTATGCAGGTGCTCCAGCAAAAAGGTGACAGCAGTACTCCATGTGAGGCCGGACCTGTGCCTTATAAAGAAGGAGTTGCTGCCCCGCAGTGAAGTACTGCTTCGCCCTGTTGAGCACTCCGAGTTTTCTTGATGCCAACTTAACCTTGTCCTGCAAATGACTTCGGTATTGGACGTCGCTGGAGATATCGACACAAAGGATCCCGGATACTCGAGGAAATGGTAAGCGGTGTGCCCAGGAATTGCGGTGCTACAATGAATGGGGTTTTCTTAGCGGTGAATACTGCGCGGTTTCTGGGGTTGACATTAGATAGAAAGTTGAAATTTAAGGAACACATTGACATACTTTGTAAAAAAATTAGTAGCTTATCTTACGCTCTATATAAACTTGCACCTATTATTAACAAAGTAGCTTTACTGTCAGCATACCATGGTTTAGTGGAGTCAGTACTTCGATATGGTGTAATTTTTTGGGGTAATGCAACTAACTATGACATGGTCTTTAAAATGCAAAAGCGTTGCATCCGTGCCATGTTTGGTATTAAGAGCACTGACAGTTGTGGGCCATTTTTTAAAGAGCACAATATTCTGACACTCTCCGGCATATACATACTAGAGGTAGCACTGTTTACCAGGTATAACCCACACCTGTTTCCAAGATTAATGGACAAAGTCGTGCGTAATCGGCGCGATAATAACAGGCTATGTGTCCATCCTGCTAAGACTGCCCTATTACATAAAAGTGTAATATGCATGGCTCCATTAATCTACAACAAAATTCCCAAAAATATAAAAAATTTGAATCGTTTTAAGTGGGCGCTCAAAAGATTGTTGATTGAGAAGTGCTACTATAGTATTAAGGATTTTCTCGAAGACATGACTCTGTAGGATTGACTTTTGTTTGTAACTAGATGACTGATGTATAATGTATATGTGATGACTTAAAACTTAAATAATAATTTGTACACCACTCAATGGTAAAACATGTTGTGTCCAATCGAAGTTTAAGACCTATATAATAAGCACTTGACTATGTATATTATATGTACACATGTTTTTTGCAAATAAATATTATCTTATCTTATCTTATCTTAATACACATACTTGTGTCTTAGTGGGGTTGAATTGGACTAGGTTTAGTCGTCCCCAATCGGATGCTCCAGAGAGAGTAGTCTCGATTTTAGACACAAGTTGTTCGCGACTCTTCTCCACCTCGGACTGAGGGATATTTGCACGGCCCGTGTAACACGTGTCCCCGGTACTGTCGTCCGCATAACAATGAATGGAGCCATCAGACAGCATGTCATTGATATGCAGCAGAAACAGCGTCGGAGACAACACGGAGCCTTGTGGGACACCAGCGTTTATGTTCATGCGGTCCGAGCAGCTGCCGTCGACGACAGCTTGGATGCTTCTATTGGACAAAAAGCTGGCGATCCATTCGCAAAGTCCCTCGGGGAGTCCATAGTACGGCAACTTCGCAAGAAGACCTTTGTGCCAGACCCGATCGAAGGCCTTTACTATATCGAGGCTGACCGCTAGTGCCTCACCCCGACTCTCGATGGCTTGCGACCACCGGTTTGTGAGATACACAAGAAGGTCACCGGTTGAGCGACGGTGGCGAAAGACGTACTGTCGGTCGCTCAGTAGATCGTTTCCTTCAAGGTATCTCAGGAGCTGTGTATTAATGACACGCGCCATAACCTTCGAGAGTAGGGAGGTTACAGCGATAGGCCTGTAATTGGTCGGATCTGTCCTGTCACCTTTCTTAGGTACAGGGTGCACGAGGCTGGGACCTGCCGCGCGGAGTATGAGAGTGCGAAAAGGCGTGTAAGTACAGGGCACAGCTCGGGGGCGCAGTGTTTAAGCACCATCGCCGGTATACCGTCCGGCCCACTCGACTTCCGAACATCTAGGGACTTAAGCTCACGCCGGACTGCCCGTTGCTTGATTTTAACTTCAGACATGGTGGTTCGGCGTTCCCGTCGTTCATAGTAGAGTTTGACGCAAAGAGATTACCCAACAAATCGGCTTTCTCCTTAGCGCCATGGGCCAGACTACCATCGGATTTTTGCAGCGGTGGAAGGCAAGACTGGCAGAAGTTTCCCTCGGCAGCTTTGGCGAGCGACCAAAATGCACGACTGTCAGATGGGTAGCGCGCAAGCCGCTCGCCAATTCTGCCGATGAACTCAAACTTAGCCCTGGCCGTAGCTTTTTTACTAGACCTCGAGGCGGCATTCAACTTTCGCTTCACTTCAGTGATATTAGGATCTTTATTGGCAAGAGCCGTGGTCCAAGCCCTGTATGCAGATTGCTTGTGGTCTCTTGCTTCTCTGCAGGGCCTATTAAACCAAGGGCGTTTGCTCTCTCCTGTTGCGATCCAGCGGTTCGGAATATAGCATTCCATACCCGCTAGGATCGCATCAGCTACTGCTGTTGCACAGGAGCTGGGATCATTTGAAGTGAAGCAAAGGCGCCTCCACGGGTACGACGCGAAGATTCTCGCAGTCCATCCCAGTCTGCTGACTTGTAGTGCCAGACATGCCGCCATTGAGGTGGCCGCGGTGGTTCAGGCCGCGTGAGAGTCACTTGCGCCCGAACGAGGCTGTGGTCCAAAATACCAAGTGGTGCTTCCACAGTTACTGAGTATTCGTCCGGGCGTGAAGTCAGCAGAAGGTCCAGTATAGAGCTTCTATGGGTCTCTATTTCTGGTGTTCTAGTAATAGAATGCACCAGTTGAGAGAATCCGTAGGTCAGTGCAAAGTCATGAGCAGCCCTTCCCGCAAAATCTGTTCTAGGAGACCCCAGCCACTCTACGTGGTGAGCGTTGAAGTCCCCCAAGAATACTAAATCCGCAGAAGGGTATTGCTCAATTACCTTGTCCGCAGACCGCTGCAGATGCTCAAACAATTGAGCTGTAGAGGCACGCAAAGATACGGGTGTGGCCACCGTGATCCGTACGTACCCAAAGAGTTGACAGGTCCCTGTCTTCAAGGCCTTGAAGACGGCGGCAGCAAATATGATCCCGGACGTACAAGCATACCCCGGCGCGACTCAGGAAATTATGCTCGAGTTTGTACCCGGGATACATTAAGTAGGCTGTATCGACTGGGCATGATATTTGCGTCTCCGTCAGAAAAAACAAGGTGAGCTGTGCGGTCTCTAAATGTAGATGGACCGCGTTGAGGTTGGTGTGTAGGCCCCTGATGTTACAGAAATCCACATGTACTGTGGACGATGGTACCGCTGTAGTAACGTTTTTCTTCTTATTTTTTCCTTTCATGACCTATGTGGGGGTGGGGGGGAGGAAGGTATAGAGAGTTTCTGTGCTCCCAGTGCAGAAGACAAAGCTTGGCTTCGTACCACCATTGACAAGCTGGGGTTGTGTGAGTGGCTGGCGCGGCGGGCGGAAGGGCCCCCGGTCCCCTCCCAAATACTGTAGCCGAGTCCACTCCGGTTTCCTCCTCCAGCACGACTGCAGCATCGGGCACTTTACACAGGCTGCTGGTTCAGCCTCCTGGGGCGGAGATTAAGTGATCCCCAGGTTCAGGAACCGTACAACCTGCGGGCGGCCAGCTGATAACCGTTTCACCGGGTCTCCCTGACCGCCGCGCCAACATTTCACGCCCCTACAAGTCAGTGGTGTCAATTTAAGCCTACGGTCTATCCACTGACAGCACAAAACCTCTCCAGTGAGCTCTGGCTACCCTACTCACCACCGGGAACACAACACAAGGTTATTATAACCGCGGTATTCTGTAGGGCGGAGGTACTTCCCCAGACGGACTGCTCAATTTGAGACGGGAGATACCGTCGTGTCCTACCTCCTATAAAACCGGTACTGGTTTCCGGCAGAGTAGAATTAGGGCCACCCCATCTCTTCCCATGCGGTGTCGTATAAGGCGACTAAGGGATAGGGCTGTTTAACATCAGACAGATATATGCAGCCCAGACTCACCGCCTCAGATGCATGGCTCGAGTCAACAATAGTGCCCGGAATACGGCAATAGGCTCACCCCTAATTACGTGGGACCAAATACAATTATTGATGAAATGTGGATGTTAATTCACCTCTGTCTAACCCTCCAGGGATAAAGGCGTGATATGTATGTATGTATATGTATGTAGATATACACAGCAATTGATGAAGTATTAGTCACTATTAGAGTAATGCCGAATGGATTGAAATTGAGAGTACTATAAACTGTATAAATAAATCTGTTTCATCTAAGATTGATGGTATATGTATGTACATATTTTGTGTTAATCCTCAGAAGTTCTTGAAAGCTCTATTAAATATATTATTGATGTTATACTCGTGAAGTTGCGGAGTAAATTTATTTTTCCAGTATGGGACAGTAATTCCCGGTATATTTGTACTGAATGATTCAAGCAGCTGCCTTGAACTAAATCTTAATTTGTTGTTAATGTCAATGTCTTCCAAAACTTCATTTTTATTCTTTGTTGGATGTACATGGTTTCGGTCAGATTTAAGTTTTTAGATCTCAATGTTGTGTTTTAACCTCAAGCAAAAAGTTAGATAATTAATTACAACAGTTTTTTTTCCTATGATTAAAATTTCTAAGAGTCTAATATTTTTTGATTCTATTTACATACCTCACGAGTTTTCTTTACTGTAATCATAGCTATGACAATACTGCTGAATGCATTCATCAAAATGATGCAGAGCATTCAATTTTATCGTGGAATAGAAAACTGGTAACGACCATTGCATTACATTGTGTTACCGAATTTCTGCTTCTTAATTTATGGGCAGGTTGAAAAATGGGTAAAGCATCCGAAACTAAAGAACACCAAGATTTTTAGAGAGCTCATGAGGCATGCAGGACAGGTACGGAGAAATAAAGATTCAAATGACGGACTGTTTTCATCAAAAAGTGACATAACATAACACAACATTTACTCACGCCTATTTTTTTTTTTTTTTTTTTTTTTTTTTTTATATAGGACACGCCAACTTGACCTCACCTCGCCTGATGGTAAGCTAAAGGCAAAGTCTCAGGAAAGAGGGTCACCATTACAGACACTAAGTGCTACAATGGTGGCACTCAGCTTGGCGGCCTCATCAGATGCTTTTTCACGCCCCGCTTAAAGGCCCCGGGACTGTAGGAAGAATATATCCCCGAAGGGGTAGGCAGAGGTGCTAGCACCCACATTTCGCCAATTTATGTTTAGGTCCCAATGTAATAGGTGGCGAGCCTATTGCCATTAACCGGGCACTTATAAACCTGCGGTAAATACACACATAAATTCGAAAAGCATCGAAAAGTCATTGGTATGTGCCATGGTAAAACCTGGGATCGAACCCGAGACCTCGTCTCAGGGTCCATTACCCATACCACTCAGTTACTGCGGCTACCACCGTGTTATATCAAGGATTGCAATCCACAATAATCTTTTATATAGTAGGTTAATAGGTTCTGTTCAGAAATATACGGAGTTGGATTTACTTTAGGTATCCAAAATAGCACCCTATCATGTGGTCTAATGCTTCTTTTCCAGTGTATTTCAATTCAGATTATTTTTTTAGATAGTACTGGTTGGGATGCAACAGTTTGGTTGACGCGAGCGCTACTAGGCGGGCCCTCAGGCTTCGCCCCAGTGGGTGGCGTCTGCTCTAAAACACGGTCCGCAGCCATCGACCGAGACGAAGGACTCACCAGCGCTTTCGTCATAGCTCATGAATTGGGTCATCTGTGAGTACGCATTATATTTACTCATATTACTGTTTCAGAAGTAAATTTTGTAATACTTGCATATGAATTATTATGTACGGTATTACTAAAGAAGGTGAGACGTGATATAGGATGGAAAGTTCTATATTATTGTAGAAATATCGTTTTACATGGTCTCTAAGACCCGCACGTGTTCGGTTTGAGCGTCTTTTATAGGAAATACCTTTTCTGAATAAAAATGCGCAAGTTCAAGGTCTATCGTATTACATAAATGCATAGTTTACTGCATTCAAGTATGTTAAAAAGAGGTACTTTTCCCGTTAAGTTATCGTCGTCGGCAGCAGGAGTGTGTTGTAAACGTCCATAAGCTACGGTAATTGCTTTCCATCAAATGGACTGTGTGCTTGTTTGCCACCTAAGTGGTAGAAAAAATATAGGTAAATAATAATCAATACTAATATAAAAAATTGAACAGTTTGTTTATTTGTTTGTTTATGTGTTTTTTATACCACTTAGGTGGCAGACAAGCACACGGTCCACCTGACGGAAAGTGGTTACCGTGGCCTATGGACGTTTGTAACACCAGAGGAGTCACAGTCGCGCTGCCAACCCTGTAAATACAGAGTTCCTGTGCCGTCAGTGTAGAAGACAAAACAGGACAAGCCTTTAGTCTTCCCACTGACAGCACAAATTCTCCAGTGAGCTCTGGCTACCCTACTCACCGCTGGGAACACAACACGAAGTTATTATAGCCGCGGTATTCTGTAGGGCGGAGGTACTTCCCCAGTCGGACTGCTCAATTGGGCGGAAAAACCGCCGTGTCCTACCTCCTAATGTTTGTTTGTTTGAACCCGCTAATCTCAGGAACTGCTAGTTCGAATTTTAAATTTTTTTTTGTGTTGAATAGTCCGTTTATCGACAAAGGTTTTAAGCTACATATCATCACGCTACTATTTAAGGTAGCAGAGCAGTGATCAATCAACAAATCGTTTCATACATTATTTTAAGACTAAAAAATACGGGCTCAAAGGGGGATATGAAGTTTCAAAATATCCCAAGTGTGAAGCTAGGGCAGGTCAGCTAGTAAAATATATAGTGGTAATTATTAAAATTACCACTATATATTTAACTGTAATTATTAAAATCAGTGTGTGGCCCCACGTTGGTTCCGCGTAACTGTATAATAATAGACTAAAGTGGAGAGACAGAATGGAGAAAAGAAGTATAGTGGATCTATCATGACGGGCTTTACGTATTCGTTTTCTGTGTGAGAAAGAATAAATTTCTTTCTCGTCTGATCTACGGACGAGATTCTGGCACAGGCATTCTTCTAGCAGTTTAGAGGTCAGATGGCAATAGCTCAAAAAGGGGCCCTTCAAGTATTATGTAAGCAGATTTATTACAATTATTAACCCCCCCCCCCCCCCCCTTATTCATTCTTACGTAAATATTGGTACCTATATGCATATTTCTTTTCATGTTTGTTTTTTTACGGATGGGTAATGCATGCTAAATTATGTGTGATAAAGTAAATAACTGCATGTAGAGCCCCCCCCCCCCCTCCCATTTTAGTGCTTACGTAATACTTGAACGGCCCCAAAGCCGTATAAACCAAAAGGTGCAGAAGGAGTAAGAGGTCACTGGACTTATAAATGCCTCGGATGATACTGGGAACATTGCTAATATAGCTTAAAGTAAATTGCTAGAAGATAATTCAATATTGCATATTTACCTGAATCTTCTCATTTACCTTGGTAGCTAAAGGCACGAAGTAGCTAAAAGGCACTTGAGTAACTTAACAAATAGTTTTATTTAGTTTAACAGTCACCATAGGATTGCAAATAACCGTTACCGATTCAATAATTATAGATACCTATATTTATCTTTTAAATATTGACTTTACTAAAAAAAAGGATGGGAGTACATTTTTATTTTTAGACTGTAATAATATTGAACATTCGGTATTTGAAATTCTATCTAGTGATTCGATATAAAAGTTATAACATAACATATATAATAAATAGGTGAATTTAAAGCTTGAAATTAAGTGGACTGTATTTTTTGGCATAATATTATATAAAAAGAATCCAAACATCTTGTATATTTTTTTGGTTTAGATAGAAAGGAGGTTGGCACGCACTTACTTGAGTTATGCAGCTGCTATTCTTCACCACGTTCATGGCTGCTCCGTGTTCACAGTGCGAGAGCGTAAATGGCCATGTTGTTACACCAGAAAGTAGATGAGAACTGTTTTGATTCTTTTTATATATGCATCTATAGTTTACATACATACATATAATCACGCCTTTATCCCTGGAGGGTTAGGCAGAGGTGAATTAACACCCACATTTCACCAATAACTGTATTCGGTCCCACGTAATAGGGGGTGAGCCTATTGCTGTATTCCGGGTACTATTGTTGACTCGAGGCTGAGTCTGGGCTGTATATATCTGTCTGAAGTTAAACAGCCCTATCTCTTAGTTGCTTTGTACGACACCGCATGGAAAGAGATGGGGTGGCCCTAATTCTACTCTGCCGGAAACCACGCGGCAACCTAAATTTTATTCATTTAAGAATATATTAAATATATCTATAAATATATTGAATATATCTATTACAATGAAAATAAATAGATTAAATATAAAATAACCCGAATAAATATTCCCTTTCTGGTTTTTTGGGCGGTCAAAAAGGTACATAAAAAGAATAGTCTTTTTATGTACCTTTTTGACCGCCAAAAAAACCAGAAAGGGAATATTTATTGATTTGGATTCTATATTGAACAGAGACATTAATTTCGTTTTGTTTTGAAGAGGGTCTATACTGGGATTTTTGAGAGGGGGTCGAAACTTCGAGCTCGTGCGGAACCTACGTAGCTAATATAACTCCTGCACTAACGAATTATCCTCGGTGAATATGAGCCAACTATTTTAACAAAATTCACTGCATTTCATTTCTGCCCATCCTCTGCCTTCCGCAAGGCAGACGATAGGCAGAAATAGCGCACATTGGTAGAGGCTTATACCCAGCAGTGGCCTACAATAGTCTAATTGATTGATTGACACTTAAAATCCAAAATGGTGACTCGTTCTCCAGATTTAATGCATGTTTCTTACTATCTAGCAGGGTGAAGTATGCATTTGATGAGCACTAGAAATATAACCAAAATACCAACCGAAGGCGTAGGCAGAGGTGCTAACACCCACATTTCGCCAGTTTATGTTTAGGTCCCAATGTAATAGGTGGCGAGCCTATTGCCATTAACCGGGCACTTATAAACCTGCGATAAATACACACATAACTTCGAAAAGCATCGAAAAGTCATTGGTGTGTCCCATGGTAAAACCTGGGATCGAACCCGAGACCAATGTATAGTATTACATATATTAGTAATTCAATAAATCAAAAGCCACATTTACTTTTGGCCCCTTATATTATTTCTGTGTTACACAACTCAAAATGTTACATCGATGTTACTTTTGCCGTATCATATACTAAAGACGATTTTTTTATTTTTGAACCTGTTCGGTTTCAACTTCCGCTAATCTCAAAGGTTACTGCTGCAACCTGCCTTTTCGATACGGTTCGAAAGTAACTTAAAATGTTACAAAAGTAACATTCTGGTAACGCTGTGATTAATCTTTTTAACCAGAATTGATTATTCTCACAATCCTAAACAAATAGTAGTAATTTAATAAATCAAAAGCCACATTATACAAATGACTATTATTTGCTAAACATACCCATAAATGACCCGCGTGAAGGCCGATCCCACAATAAAATTAAGCTGCGACACACCCATGTAGTTAATACGGTAGTCAACAGTAGTTATAAATAAATTTAATTCTAATGGTGTCGTTATTTTAATAACATTATTTATAGTCATGCTCCTTTAAATTTTATGGACTATTATTGTCCTAATTATAGCAATAGGTAGGCATACTTTACAATGGGCTCAATCTTTGATCACGTTGATATTGTCTTGTCTTTTTTTATGCAAATTCCCACTGACAGCACAGAAACTCTCCAGTGAGTTTTGGCTACCCTACTCACCCCCGGGAACACGGGTTCCTGCCGTTTGGCAAAATATGTTTCGTAAAATTTCACTTCCCAAAAAACTTATCGCATAGTTTCATTTCCCAAAAGAATCTTTAGCAAATTTATATTTCGCATTTTAATCACTTCGTCAAATATTCATTTGGCAACTTTTTACTTAGTCAATTTTATTAAGTTAAGCAAATGCTTTATTTTGTAAAAAATATATTTCAAAAGTAAGTTCATTCGTAATTATAATAAAGTAAAATAAATTAATTTCATATAAGTCACGTAGGCTAAATCGGAACTGCCAGAAAAGTGGGTTAGGTTAGGTTAGAACTGTGGCCTCAATAGAGCGCGAGCCGAGCGAGCGAAGCGAGTGTGCCGCGGCAGCAGCAAATTGATTTGTATAATAGCAATATAATTATTATAGAAGTTCTTACCTGTAAATTATTTGTCCATATGTTATACCAAACCATATTTGACTACCTAATACTTGGTAAAATGAAATATTGCCATGTAATTATTTGTTAAACAATAATTTGCCAAAAATAGTATTGCTAAATATATTTTTGCGAAATAAAATTTTGGGAAACATACCAACATATACTTTGGCATGTGACACTTTGGGTAACGTTTTTTGCCAAACTTTAGTAAACCCGGGAACACAACACGAGGTTATTATAGCCGTGAAATTCTGTAGGGTGGAGGTACTTCCTCACAGACTAGATATTTATAAATGGGAAAGTTTGTGAATTTTCTATTATTCATGATGTTATTGTTTGCTATTTAACTATGTTCAAACGACTAAACTGAATGCAGCTGGGGGAGGAGGTAATGTCGGACTCGAACCGCCCGAAACGCACGCCGGCTAAAACGGAAATGGCTGAAATTTGTTACAGTAGTAGATCGAAGTCTGAAATAACTTATTAGTTTTTCCCTTATGGCTAATAGCTACTTAGTTGCTGAAACTAAGTTATTAGTTATAAAATAGTGGTTCTGCCTAAATTTAAAACTAATGAGCAAATTCCATATTTGGTTGTGCTTAAGTAGGCTTTACTTTTTAAGGTAAGGCTTACATTTCCTTAAATGAAACATTTTACGAACTTCTATTGACGCAGTGGTTCTAAATTAAGTTTATTAAAAAAATAACCTTTGGGGTCTATCCAGATCCAACTCAATATTTTCTTTGAAGCCACTGCCATCTTTTCTCCATAAATCACCGGCAATGCCGTAGTCCTGTAGTAAAACTAGGTTAACGAACTTACTATGGTTCTAATTACCCCTAACAAATGCCACAATTTATTGTATGGTATCCGAGGTCTCGGGTTCGATCCCAAGTTTTACCATGGCACACACCAATGACTTTTCGATGCTTTTCGAAGTTATGTGTGTATTTATCGCAGGTTTATAAGTGCCTGGTCAATGAAAATAGGATCGCCACCTATTACATTGGGTCCTAAACATAAACTGGTGAAAAGTGGGTGCTAGCTCCTCTGCCTTCGGGGATATAGGCGTGAGTTTATGTTATGTTTTGTTTATCCGAGACCGATGGCTTAACGTGCTCTCTGAGGGGATTATTTTAGCCTTGTAATGTGTAACGGTCTCACTTGACCATGAAACCACTGAGCCATGAAACCCTCTCTATATGCATATGTGATAATCATTATTGGGATATATTGTTATATCATAGAGTATCTGGCCAAAAGGTCGGGTGTCGATAGTATCATTCATTGCCTATTTAGGTCATCAGGTTTATTCATATGTGCACGTGGCACTCGGTATATTATTTGAGAACTATTGTGTTATCTTTAAGATGGGTGTTTGTTACTAAATCACGCCAGAATAGTGCAAGGGATCTAGATGAAACTTAAAACATAGGTAGATTATAGTCTGGAATATCACATGGGGTAATTTTATCCTGGGATCATTCTCTGTATCCCCGTGACTAACAAGACCTATGTTACAGTAGGTTGCAGGAAGGAATTTACTTATCCGATGAATATCGGAAAGGTTTTTCAGATATAAACCACACGCTATAAAAAATTACGGTAGTTTCATATTTCGTGCACTTATTATGCCACATAAATTCATTCGAGGTCAGTGTTGTAATATTGTTGTATTTAAAATATTAGAACATCAGTTACGGATAGTTCAAAGTTGACTGTTTATCTGGGATAGTGATCTATGTTTAACTATAAATAAGTTACAGGAAACGACCACTAGACAGAAAAAAAAATTTTAGAAGTGTGAAAACTGTACACTGGAAAAGTTACAAAAATAATAATAATAATAACCTTTATTGACACAGAATTGACACAAAATTGACACAGAATTGACGGAAAATTGACACAAAATGGTTTTGTTTACACGGTATAGCAAATTGTCTTATGTTACCTGACTATAAACTTAAACAAGAATCAGTATAGCAATGTGTGGGTCATAGGACTCTTTTTCCTAATCTAGGTAAACACCTCAACAAAGTCTAGGGAACAAGATGACCCCAATTATTTTTTTTCGTGTAAATCTTGTTTTGCAAATAACTGGCAGCAAATAAATAAAAATAGAATAAAGTAGATTACAGAGTTGTTCGAAATTTAAAAATAAATTTAAATAAGTAATGATTTTCGAATATGGAGGGAAAACTTTTAAAAGTGTTTGATTGTGCAGTTTCTCTGAGGCAAAATAAAAATTATTTTTTTTGATTGTAAATAACGTTTATTATCAATAATACGTCTTTTACGTATGGTTTGTGCATTTTTGTGACTGTAGTCATCATGTCACGTCGTCATTTAAGTCGCGAAGAGATGTTAAGGGCTGTTGGTATGCTGCAAGCTGGACGAACTCAACGCGACGTAGCGGATGCTGTCAACACCCAACCAAGCGTAATTTGCAGATTATGGGCACGAGGTCTACAGGGGATGTTGCCGAACGTCACAGGGGACGAAATAGGGTTACTACCCCGCGACAAGATCGTTTCTTGCAAAATTCCGCAAGGCGGCAACCCACGATTACTGCTCGTCAGTTGGTCGCAGGCCTCCAGTCTCAGCATCAAGTGGTTATTAGCGATCAAACTGTCATGCCACGCCGTTGTCGAGCTGTTGCTAATGCTTTAGGAGGTCCTACAGATTATGAAAAACGTTTAAAGTACGGTTAATTACTGTATTTCTTACTACCTCGTTATTTTTGTGCCTAATCATAGAAGGTTGTAATACTCAATATTGGCACTATTCAATTTTTTCTTAAAAAAAAAAAAATTGGTATGAAAATGTTTTTATTAAAATTAAAATTAAAAACGGTATAAAAATACCCTTCTATTGATATAAAACACTCACTATTACAAGAAAGGGTTTTTAAATAAAAACTAGAAATGTCCTTGTTCCCTAGACTTTGTTGATGTGTGTACTACTAAAATATGAGAAGTATTTGTGTTTCACCATAACTCAAGAAGACGACAGGGGGTTTTAAATGAACCGTTAATCAGGGCATCAACATCATCCATTTATAAAAAATCAAGCAAATCGGGTGGATAGAATGGCTGAACGAACTCACAAGAGGGTTCATAAATTATTTTAATAATATAGATTCTATCACTCGCGTTACGCAAATTGCTTATAAATTTCTTTGAAAAGGTGATAAAATGTTCATGGTTTTTACACATGGCAACTTTATTAAAACTCATTTTATATATATTATATATATATACACACAGTCAGCATCAGATCGATTTTGAAATGGGACTCCTTTATCCGCACTTAGTTTCCGTTTTTAGGCCACAATGCATACAGGGTACTGGCTTGAGCAGCCAGCCTAGCTCCGCCCAGAAACGCCTAAGCTTACTGGGGGCCCAGTGAGTGAGTAAGGCCCCCAGTGAGTGCCCCCAGTGGGTGAGTGAGATCGCTACCTCACTGTGCCGAGGAATTGTGATCGACGAGGGGAGATCGATCTTAACGAACAAAAATGATCTTAATGCCAGAACAATCAGTGAACAGGAACGGGGGGTGGCCTTCCTGTTGACTAATTGTTCAGATATTTAGTACACATCTTTAGTTCCGACAATAATACAAATTAAATCAATAAAACATTTCTGACACTGACTGTACATATTATTTAACTGTATTTACCATGCATAATGACTGTATTAATTGTACATACCATACATATATATCATATATCCTTTCACGCCTGTAAATCTCTGAAAAGGTAGACAGAGCTAGATGGACATTTACATTTTGCAAACTATGATTTTCTGTCCCTTTGGCACTATGTCATCAGCTATGTAATTTACTGTCAGATGGCGAGCAATCCTATAATTTAGTCACCTTATGCAACACTCGTGGGAAGAGATGGGATTTCTACTCCATTGCGTACCCATACCCTATTCTATTCATCTTATAAAACTCAGAAACTTACAAACAACAACAAACATATTAAAAGTAAAATCGTGTTCTGTATTTCTTAAAATAAAACAAGATATTAATTACGTAGATCATTTTACTAACAGAACAGAAAATGAGCCGAAAATAACAGAATATCAAATTTCCAATCTAATTAATATTCAGAGCGATATCAGAAAATAATTTAAGTAATTTCTTATTAAATTTTCCCGATTGGTGAATTTATTAGCGAAGGCTCGTCTTAGCGAAATATTTACTGTGTAATAGTCGTTCTTGTGTAAATTTGCACGTAAGAATTAAGATCCTGTGACGCTTATAGTGGCAATTCATATAGTTATTGGTATTTGCGTATTTAAAATATTTAACCAACAATTACCATATTATGTGGACAGTGTATTTGACAAAGTATTCTCCTTATTGCCTATTTGACAAATGACCAATACCAAATACCTACAATTGATAAGCTATTTAGGTGGTTTTTAAAATCTTTACAGGTAACACTTTATGAAGTATAATGTTTCGGGTTATATTGTATTCGTAATGGTTGTTGTATCTGCTTCACAATTCACTATATAACATTGTCACTGTAACTTTCGGTAGTTTTTCACCCAATACAAGAGCAGTACAAAGGGCGCCCTTATCACTTTAAGAAATTTCTTCCAGGCAACCTTTTTCTAATTTTATTGAGTCACTTGTGAGTTAAGTAACCATTTCTACAGGTTTAACAGAGACGGCTACAGATTGATGATTATCAATTATTCGGTTTTTAATGTCAGATGAAACTGATATATTAAAATTTCTACTAGGCTTCCAATGTTGAGCATACAATATTTTGATTGTATTTAAGAATTAAGTCAATTAATAATCGGTTAATATTTTAGAATGAACAAAGATTTAAAAGTGGTTTTATTAATTGAATCAAATTTTTACCTAGAATAGTAACTCAATAAAATTAAATATGTTTCCGTATTCTCCATCTTGGCTTAGAATAGTACTCTCAGTTTGGCCTTGCGATATCTTTATCTAGTAAATGAGGTAATGTTGTAAAACACAAACAAAATAAAACTCATATTCATAAAATAGGTAAGTACATGACATGGAAGTCAATTTTGAACAAAACCCTTTGTCTCACACATGCTCTATTTACGCAAGAATGACGCATTATACACATGCTAGAAAAACAAAGACTATAAATTATATTGTAATAACTATTTATAAATTTAAGGTTAATGAATTGATATAAATACAATTAACTACCGTCAATGACAAGGACAAAAGAAAAAAGCCTTAGCATCAAACCATTTACAATCCTTTTTACGTTGGAAAATCAAACTATGAAAATCAAAATAGGTATACTCATTAAGTAAGTACCTAGTAGTTTTATAATTCTCAAAGGATAAAGTTAATAATTATGCTTTGAGTTTAGTTCATTATTTTATTGAAGTTTAAGAGCAAAAATGTTCACTAAAATTAGAATTTGTTAACCTACTTTTTGCGGTCCCCATCTCTTCCCATGCGGTGTCGTACAAGACAACTAAGGGATAGGGCTGTTTAACATCACCCAGATATATACAGCCTAGACTCAGCCTCAGATGCTTGGCTTGAGTCAACTATAGTGCACGGAAGACGTCAATAGGCGCACTTAGGTACGTGGGACTGAATGTAATGATTGGTGAAATGTGAGTGTTAATTCACCTCTGCCTAACCCTTCGGGGAAAAAGGCTTGATTATATGTATGTTGTATGTTTGTATTGGAGTTAATAGGACCTTGCAATTACTGTGGAATCGAATAGCAAAGTTGATTTCAATTTAAAAGCTTGAGCACCAAACTTGGTCACGTTTATGCGAACAAGTATTCATTGTGGGCGGGTAGTTCACACAATTAAATGCAGTCACTATTATGGTCACACTAGCTATTACCTGCGATTTCGCACTTGTGGAATCCCGTTCTCCTAGCCCATGGTAACATATTTCCGAGATAAAAATAGCTTATGTGTTATTCCAGACTATAATGAATAATTTAATTAATAATTTAATTTATTGTATCATTGTATCATTTTCTTATATATCTAGGTACATACAGTCTCTGTCTCCCGAACTAGGTCCTCAACCTGTATCTCAGAAGAGAATGCCTGTACCTACCTAATATCAGCCTGATCCGTTAAGCCGATAGAGCTTGTTTGAATCACAAATTCACAAACGTTATAGGAGGTAGTACACGACGGTATTTCCGTCCAACTGAGCAGTCCGACTGGAGAATTACCTCCGCCCTACAGAATACCGCGGCCATAATAACCTCGTGATGTGTTCCCGGCGGCGAGTAGGGTAGCTAGAGCTTGGAGAGTTTTTGTGCTGTCTTTTACACTGACGGCACAGAAACTCTATGCTTACAGGGTCGGCAGCGCGATTGTAACTCCCTTGGTTTTGTACATGCCATAGGTTACGGTAACCACTTTCCATCAGGTGGGCCATGTAATTGTCTGCTACCTAAGTGGTATAAAACAAAACATCTTCTTCAAAAACATTCACATTATTTCATAATATTAGCAGGATAGGATTAAACTTGAGAATCACTTGAAGGCATTTGAAATTCTGAAAATAGATAATAATTAGACTTCTCAAGCAATATTCAAGACAAAGGGCCCCGTCCGCTATTCAGTAGGCGTACCTGGTTTGTACCTACATTAGTTTGGTTTACGTCTCAGAGATTATACACAATATTAAGGTAATATTATCGATTCCAGAAAGATACCAGAGATTATGAGTCTCAGTCCTATCAACTATTTAGGATAGTTGATAGGACTGAGACTCATGTTTTAGAATAGTACTCAGTTCTGAATCTAGATTTATCCGAGGGTAGATTGTATAGATGATCTGTCAATATGTCCTCAAATAAATCTAGATTCAGGATTGAGTGTTGTTCTAGAATACGGATCTGGGGGTCTAGAATTTAGATTTTCAATAATAAAATTGACAGATTGTCAATCATCAATATCAATCATCAATATGATTGACAATCTGACAATTTTCATTAAAGAATTTCGATTTTCATTAAAAAAAATTGACAGATTGTCAATGATTGGGAATTGTTCGCTTTAGTCCTGAATCTCGACTTATAACTACTAACTCCTCTTATGTTAGTCATCATCCTCTTAGCGTGGTGCCCGGTTGCATTCGAGGTTATTAGATTCAGAGTCTGATCTCCGCTTATTATTTCTTCTCTTGGTTTAGCTTTTACAGTTTTTATGGGACCATCTGCCATCTCATCTCTCCAACCCTGAGAGAAATACCTGGGACTCGTTCGTCAACAAACAGTTTTACTTGGGCCCCTGGTAGCGCTAAAGTACCAAAAGACCCATACACAATAGTAAAATTAAAGTACGTAAGAGTAAAACAAAAGTAACCAGCCCGCGTCATAAAATATTTCCTCTCCTAATGTGGCGAAAAATGCTGTAGTGAATCAGTTAAGATCAAAGTGTACTGACCCCAACAAAGAGCCCTTTTGCTGGCAACCCGCCTTCTAATTAGCACTCGATTTGTTCGTTGGCTGCCCATTGGAGTTTAGTGAAGTAATGACTAGCGTTTAATGGAGCGTTATTTTATATAGAGTAGGAATAATATTGATAGTTGTCTGATTTTCGCTCGTTCAACGATAGCTGTTACGGTGGAAATCATAGAATTCGTGTTGCTGAGCTGTTTGCTGTATTTTTATACATAATTAATAGACTTCTGTGATTTCCATGTTTTTATATGTAATATATCTGAAAATCATCAAATTGCTATTGCTTAGCCATTTTTATAGCAGATCTTTATCATTTCCTTGATCTATTTGTTTTATATCTATGGTTATTCAGTCACTTACGCTACACGACCGAATTAGACCCTTAAAGTGAATAATTGGTGCGTACCAAACAATTGTGTTCCATTTGTAAACAGTTTGGAAGTGATAATTAATGGCCTATAATCGTCTTAATTTTCCTTCGTCCTAGAACGTTTGAATCTTTTAAAATACAAAATGAATTGAGGACCGATTTGTAATTAATTTTCTTTAGTTACTTTGTGATAGTCATGCTGAAGTTTAAAAATGGTACACCCATTTTTAAACTTCAGAATGACTAAATGACTTCAGAGAGCCTAGTTTGGTAGGCCTAAAGGATGTTGGTCTCTACTAACATCCTTTAGGCCTACCAACCTCATTTGCAAGGGTGCGCCTGCTAAACAACGAATGAAGCTTTGCCGCAGGCTTTCCTCTCGGGGTAGGAGGTCGAACACCTGTCAGTCCTGGAAAAAAACAAAATACCAATCAAAATGCTGAGAATTCTCTATGGGTAATTCTGAAGTTCCTTTAATTAGTCAAGTCTACCCTGGGATGACGATGCGATGATGATTCATAAGGAAGTTTTTTTTTTTAAACTAGATACTGTAACTTCTATAAACCAAATCAAAAAGAAGAGAAAGAGCGATGACTCCTTCGTCGTTCACCTAATGTTACTGTGGGGTAACCCTGGACCAACAAGAAACATCCCATTCCTAATGGTTTACCCACGGTAGTGATTTGACGCTAGTCAAGTGTTTCATAGGCCCAAAGATTACATCATCAAACAGATATAAGGCCGCGTACAAACATTATTTTTATACAAATCTGGCAGCAATAATTTTAAAACGCCTTATTTAACATACTCCGTTCCATTTATTACGTCAATATTTTTTAATGTACCATAAACCAGATGATGTTAGCACGAACTGTCAGTGTCACTGACAGTGCCAGATCTATATTTATTCCATCTATACCGTTAAAAATTTATAAAGAAGTGTCTGTACATTAGAGATTTAAAATAAATACCTGGTTTGCGAGTCGTTTAGAGAAGTTGCCATTCCACAAAGTTGGCATTCTGCAAAGTTGGCATTTAGCGAAGTTGGCAATATGCAAGTTGGCATTTTAAGATGACACCGTTTTTACGATTCTAAATCCAATTTTTGAAGGCTGAATGAATGAGAAGAATTGGCGTGACATTTCCATTTTCAGATGGGAAAAAACCATTGTATATGGGATCTGTTTTTCAAATTTTCACTTCTGACGACACTCCTGGATAACCAGTCTTTTTTTTATTATTGTTGTCTTCGTGATGACATAAATACTGCTGAATAGATTCATTCAGATGCGGTTATTTTTATTAGAAAGGATTTTGTAAAACTTAAAAACTGCTATATCAAATTTACAGCAGTTTTTACAATTCATTAAGCACAAAAATAAAAAATATTTGCTGATAACTATAGATATGACCAAAAATAGAATCACTAAGGTTTACAAAGGTCGCGATAACCAAGATCCCCGCGGGTGTAACCACGAACATTAGTTACATATAGAATTATATATAAATAAATCGCATTGATCAAGCGCTTGATCACAGGCAAATGCGGAGCTTTCATCTATTTCGGTTCCAATTGCTTCCATCAGATTGACGACCAAGGTTACTTTGTGTTGCTAATGCGCAATAAAAGACTCTTACAGACGGGCGATAGAAGCCATAGTGACGACTTTAGGCTCGAGATTTCAGCTGTCATAACAGTTATACTGTTGACAACATAAGATTTAGGTAGAATATATGCAAAATCCAACGATTTCGTGAAGTGCCAGAAATCGGAACTACGATTGTCACTGTCAAATACAAATTTATTGCAAATCATAGAAAAATTAGAATGATTGGATAATATTGAACGGACAGTGGGGGCCTCCTTCATTTCATGGAATATTGATATAACCTGCTA
Organism: Eilema griseolum; assembly: GCA_963662185.1. Taxonomy (NCBI): domain Eukaryota; kingdom Metazoa; phylum Arthropoda; class Insecta; order Lepidoptera; family Erebidae; genus Eilema; species Eilema griseolum. Next base: position 9,572,171 of record OY759238.1, on the reverse strand, counting down.
AAGGTATATAATTTTCTTTTGTTTCCGTAAATATAATCGACAGTTGGGTTCTCAGTGAAGAACCATTATTTAAACATTCAAATTAAGAAACCTATGAGTTGGGATTGGGACCTGTTATTATACTTAGGTACCTATATTAAATGATGTGGACTGCGCATAATAGAAATATTTAGCCTATTTCAAGAGAAATAAAATGTCTTTAATTTCAAATTATATCCTCATTTTTTTATCTAGGACACGGCAATTTGACTACACCTCGCCTGATGGTAAGAGAAAGGCAAAGTCTCAGGAAACAGGGTCACCATTACAGGCACTAAGTAATGTTACAATGGTGGCACTCACCTTGGCGGCCTCATCAGATGCTTTTTCACGCTCCGCTTAAAGGACCCGGGACTGTAGGAAGAAGGTTTATACAAATCGGATGTTCTTCAGAAAATTGCGTTCCAATATACAAACACTTAAAATATTTGATATTATTATAGAACTATACTTTAACATAGTCGACACTACGAAGAAGAGTACCTACAGTCCAGTCTCGAGTGCAAAGTTAATGCCTTAATCACTAGAATACAGCCCGCGTTTATAAATAATTATGTAATCGGAAATTTAAATGGCCACCAACGTGATTGCAATAAGTAACAAATTATTTTGAATATAGACTGCTGTCCATTGAATGAAGTCAACTTCCATAAATAAATGTTCCTGCCATCTAAATATAGACTAACTGAACTGACTTCCATTAACCATGAACAGTCGGTGCGGGTGCAGTGCGGCTCTGCTGCGGTCACTGGCGTATTCCACTGCAGGCTGCGATGGGTGGGTGCCTACACGCTATGAGAAATCGTTACGATCGTGATAGCACTGTGCCGTTCAAATCAAACCCATAATACATGCGTATGTGATATAAACTGTACAGTTTTTAGACTATATCACACAGCATCTATTTATTATATTATGGTGACACTTCACATGGCTATTTGTGTTTGTATATTGGGCGTTTGTTGATTTAGCAAAATATTTGACGGATGTGTAAATATAGATAAACCCAATTTGCTACACAAAAAAGTATTCACTTCAATTTAATTTAATTCTTTATTGCACACACACAGTACAGAAATCATAAATAAAACATATCAAACAAGATGTACAAAGGCGAGCTTAACTCAAAATGAGTTCTCTCCCAGTAAACCTTTGAGTAGCAGAGGAGCATAGAATAATGAAGGGGGATGCTCTTCAAAGAGGTGTAACACCACCAACAATATGAAATGTCACATTTTGTCTACTGTCAAAAGTTAGGTACACTACTGACCGTAAAAATTCCCGTTTTAAAAACTATATGACTTGTCAATTGTACGTATTGGTATTTGTCAAATTTGTCAAATAGGCAAATTAGGCAAATGCTTTTCAAATCGATTATGATATAAAAAAAAATGAATCGGTTCAGGCGTGATTCGAACCCGCGATCTTACCCTTACAGGGGGAACGCTTTGACCACTAAGCCATAGAACCTTTGTCCGAAACCATACAAATTCTTTTCTACATATATCCGTCTTACAGCAACGGTGGGAGCCATCTATCGATATTTGTACGAACTATCGGAACCAATGAATGATGTTACATACTACCTACCTATAATCACGCCTTTATCCCCGGAGAGTTAGGCAGAGGTGAATTAACACCTACATTTCACCAATAATTGTATTCGGTTCCACGTAATCGGGGGTGAGCCTATTGCCGTATTCCGGGCACTGTTGTTGACTCGAGTCATGCATCTGAGGCTGAGTCTGGGCTGTATATATCTGTCCGATGTTAAACAGCCCTATCCCTTAGTCGCATTGTACGACACCGCATGGGAAGAGATGGGGTGGTCCAAACTCTATTCTGCCGGAAACCACGCGGCAATGATGAATGTTGCAATCATTTTTAAACATTGATTTTTGATGACTCCGCTCAAACTATAAAATTAAATTTTAAAGCATTTAGTATGCTAACTATTCAAATCGATTAAGATTTTAAATAAAAATATATATCGAAACATTTAATCGGTTCAGGCGGGATTCAAACCCACGATCTTTCCCTTACAGGGGGAACACTCTAACCACTAAGCCATAGCACCTTCGCCCGATAGTTCGTAAGAATATCAGTAGATGACTCCCACCGCGCCGTCAGACGGATATATGTATAGACGAATTTGGATGGTTTCGGGTCATTAAACATGTAGTATAACCGGTCGGATACAATGTGACCCACCCATGTGACCTTAACCAGATTACAATGCACCTTATTTTACATAATATGTAATAAACTACAGAATTTTGTGTATTTGTGGTTTACACTGGCTGTTTTATACTGATCAAAAAAAATGCTACAGTATTAAAAGTAGACCGATTCAAAGTCATAAAAATGGATACTTAAGTGCCTTAATATATTTAAAGAATTTAAACCTTTTTATGTAAATCGTAATTGTATATTTACAATATTAATAAAAGGTTAAGGTAAAGTTTATCTGCTTGGGTATAATGATTTTAGTTGCCTTGAAGCCCGGGGTATTCCATCTTCTTCACTTCGTACGATTTTCAGCACAACGACATATCATATCTTACGATGATAAATCAACCTTCTTACTTACTTTGGTTCAATGGAGATGAATAACCTTATTTTTAATTGTACGATACATTCAATAGCGCGTTTCAGCCTTTTTGTACAGCGCCATCTACTAGGCGTTATTTAAATCAAATTGTCATCACAAACGAAGATAAGTTCTTTGAAATGAAGTAGATTGTACTTGTCGACTGAAGTTAGAAAAGCAATCTATCAGCTTAGACATTAAGAGCCCATGTAACTATAACAAGTTGTTCGTGTATAAAGCAATCTGAAGTTTAATTAACAGCTCGGCCGTTGGCTGCCTCGAGTCCTATGAAGAACTAGAGTTACATTTGTTTTCTACTTGCAAGTTTTAACTCCAAGCCTTGTAATAGCTTTATATTACAAACTTAAGTAATTACTTCTTCTTCGTCTTTTACTGCCTTCTTCTACCCTGTATTGTGGTGTAAAGTTTGCATTCGTTTATCGGTCGTGGTAAGCACTTTATCATTAGCTAACTGTATGCCTGTATGCTCTTATTGCTGCATTTTTAATACAATGATGACATAATAATAACAGTTCGTGTTCCGTAGATCGTTCATAGCCTCATCCCTTTTTCTCACCTAGAATACGAACACTTACGTCATACCAGACCAACTGATCAACAATACCCTACAGAATACCGCGGCTATAATAATTTCGTGTTGTGTTCCCAGCGGTGAGTAGGGTAGCCAGAGCTCATTGGAGAGTTTGTGCTGACAGTGGAAAGACTAAAGCCTTGTCTTGCTTTGTCTTCTACACTGACGCCACAGAAACTCTGTACTTACAGGGTTGGCAGCGCGACTGTGACTCCTCTGGTGTTACAAACGTCCATAGGCCACGGTAACCATTTTCCATCAGGTGGGCCTTGTGCTTGTCTGCCACCTAAGTGGTATAAAAAAAGCAATATTAGATTATTCGTAATACTAAAGCCATTCAGAAGAGACATGAGTGAAATATAAACATTTACATAAACATACAATTTCCTAGAACCGAAGTGCATTGAGTGGCCGCAGTGATCATTTCGCGATAGCACTTCCCGTACATTATCGGAATATTTATACAAAAATGTTGTTTAACACCAAACTCTCATATCGCTTTATTATTTGTGCGACCTTGTGACGGGTTAAGGCCTTTATTATAAGTACTGGTTCAGTGGACGCTTGTAATTATTTTACCCCATCGGGGTCACAATGTTTAGGTAAACCAGAATCGAACCGACCTATAGGTATATACCACATAGATTCCGCCACAGGGGCCTAATACAAGAAGTTCTGGGTATAGTGATCTAAAAGACAAAAGGGAAATAGTCCTCTTCCTTCCTTATTGACAGGTTCATCATCTGTATACGCAGCCCAGACTCATGCATCATGCATAGCTTAAGTCAACAATGCCCGGAAGACGACAATAGCGTCAACACTGCAATAGGCTCACCCCCTATTACGTGGGACTGAATTCAATGATTGGTGAAATAAGGGTGATAATTCACCTCTGCCTAACCCTCCGGGGATAAAGGTGTGATTATATGTATTTATTTATCATTGATATACGCTACATAATATACTACATTTAGGTGTTACCTTATAAGAATCTGTGTCACTTGTTCTCAATTTAGCTAAATGCTTGCTCTAAATTGCACTCGGTTCAAGCTTTGTGAAGTTATACAAGTCTCATAAATAGTATTGACAAGCAATGGCACATAACTTAGTATGCTACATATACCCTATCTGCATATATGTAATCTGACTAATGTAAACTTAGGGTATGATGGAGCTGGCATGGTTATTTTTCATTTCATTTCGTTTCGTTTCGTTTCGTTTCGTTTCGTTTCGTTTCGTTTCGTTTCGTTTCGTTTCATTTCATTTAAAAAAACATGCAATGGCTGATGTGATAGTCGATTCCACTATTTTAGGCCGCAGTCATATAGATTTTTTTTGATGATATTAGTAAAGTTTTATTCTAGTCCCGTACGGCTAGTGACCAAAGTTTTCTCTCCTACTTAATTAAGGAATATCTATTACTTACGTTCCACATGCTTTTCTCAGAATTCTAATTTCAATTCTATTCAAATCGATTAAAATATAGAAAAAAATAAATCGGTTCAGGTGGGATTGGAACCCGCGATATTTCCTTTACAGGGGAAGCGCTCTGAACACTAAGCTACAGAACCTTCGCCCGAAACCATCCAAATTCTTCTATACATTTATTCGTCTTACGGCGATGGGAAAGAGCCATCAATCGACATTCGTACGAACTATAGGAACCCTGTAAGGGAAAGATCGCGGGTTCGAATCTGGCCTGAACCGATACAATTTTTTTAATATCTTAATCGATTTTCGCAGAATTTTTAGTCTGTATCCTTATTATTTCACCCCACATTATAACACCACAGACAAACGAACTTTTACCTATAATCTTTCCATTGTGATACCGCTACCACAGATTACCTAAATAGTTCGGTATCTCTAACCTTAATAATGTACCTAAACAGAAATAGAATTACCTAACATAAATAGTTGACACTACGAAGAAGAAGTACCTACACTCCAGTCTCAAGTGCAAGGTTAATGCCTTAATCAGTAGAATGCAAGCCGCGTTTATAAATAATTATGTAATCGGAAATTTAAATGGCCTCCAACGTGATCGCAATGAGTAACAAATTAGTTTCAATATAGGCTGCCGCTGATGTCATTGCTAAGTGAACAGCAGTACTTGTATGCATATGTATCGGTTACACATATCTTCAAGTTCAAAAAGCATTACCCGCGTTAAAAGGAACGTCTGGAACCGTTTTGAGTCATGTATTATAATGGTCCTTTAACTTTTTTTTATCTTAGGTGCGTAAAAATTAGTAGCAAATTACATTTTTTTATATAGGACACGTCAATTAGACTACACCTTGCCTGTCTGCCTTGAAAGTATCAGCTTGACGGTCTCATCATATGCTTTTTCACGCCCCGCTCAAAGGTCCCGGTACTGTAGGAAAAAGGAAACACGTGAGTTGATAATGAATTCCAGGCCCTAATGGTGCAACAAAAGAAAGAGTCTACGAACCGCTTGATTCTCATTTATTTGCATGTAGAATTGATTTAAAAAACGAATTCCACAACTTTGGAATGAAGTGCTCAGCACATAGAGAAGGTTGATAAAAAAAGATTGACTAAACGGATTTATCAGGTAAAAAAACAACCCACTAAATATCGAGTACTTTTACGACCTCAATCTTCGGATCTCATCTATAAATAGTTCTCAAAATTTTAGATGATTCTTATAATGGGTTTCAAACTTTGAGGTAGCCTAAATATTGACTTAGGCGTTTGTGTCAATTTACCAGATTCTGAACAGGTATGAAAACCGTTTTAAAAGCTGTAGAAAGGCATATTATACCAGACACGTTTCTACCTTAACATGAAAGAGGCGTGACCTGGCGCACATGAACAGCCAGTGCGCCTAGTTCAATACGTTAGACAGTTCTTTATAATCATTTTCACTAAACTGCAATAACCTTTACTGTATTGTGTTTATTGATCGCTTGGAAGGAAGCCAACCTCCAGAGATCGCATTTACAACAATGAGTAATTACCCTCCATAAATTAATGAGCATAAGTTGTTGTGTGGGTTATTATCTGATAGCGTCGCGTTGTGATATACATTTTACTGTTTGTTAGAAACCACTTAGATAAGCACTAGGTACTTAGTAAAATCTAATATTAGGTTGATGAGTCGCTAGAAAAAATATTGTTTGGTAAATTTCTGCTTATCTTTGTGTACTCTGTCCTAAATTTTACAGGTCCTAAATTTATCTATCAAGCTTTCTACTTTAGTTTTACAAATTCTCAGTGTCTAATTTGAATTACGTATTCACCAAATAGCCATCAGTTGGTTGAGAGTAATAGACCCTAGCTAAACTAACAGGGCCGAGCCAACCTCACCAGCAGGCTACCAACTCTGCTGATTTACGGTTGAGGCTTTCCTTTTAAGGATAGTACATCAGACGGCAGTGACTTCCGAAACAACCCAAAAAGAGGAGAAGAATTTATCGGACTATGGTTTCAAAGTAAAAGCCTCAAATGGAACTGATAGCTAATCTGATATCGGTTGATTGACAGATATGGCCTTTACTTTGGCTACTCAGCTAGCTTAAGGTTTCCGGCAGAGTAGAATTTGGACCACCCGATCGCTTCCCATGCGGTATCGCATGAGGCGACTAAGGGATAGGGCTGTTTGACATCAGACAGATTTATACAGCCCAGACTCAGCCTCAGATGCATGGCTCGAGTCAACAATAGTGCCCGGAAGACGGCAATAGGCTCACCCCCTATTACGTAAGGCCGAATACAATGATTGTTGAAATGTGGGTGTTATCACCTCTGCCTAATCCTTTGGGGATATAAGCGTGATTCTATGTATGTATGTATTCAACTAGCTTTACTGATAAACTTGATTCTTTATCTGAATTTCCGGGTACCAGGTGTTTCACAAATATATTCCTGGCCTGCTATACGACTTTAAGTTTGTGGACTAGTCATTGGTGTCGATATCTCGGTACACTATAGACAATAACACAATACATGGGTCAGGCAAGGCGTATTGGGTATGTTGGGCGTAGACCTCCGTTATCAGGCATTGCCACAAAGACAATGGGGATAGGGTTGGGCAGAATTTAGCTGTTGCTATCAATAAGTACTTATTATTAGTATATGTACATTTGTTGATAGCGTATATTGTAAATGATATCATGAAGATAATGATATAGTCGATGGGAATAATATAACATACAAAAACATAACATAAACTCATGCCTATATTGCATACGCCCTATAAGCACCCACATTTCGCCAGTTTATGTTTAGGTCCCAATGTAATAGGTGGCGAGCCTATTGCCATTAACCGGGCACTTATAAACCTGCGATAAATACACAATAACTTCGAAAAGCATCGAAAAGTCATTGGTGTGTGCCATGGTAAAACCTGGGATTGAACCCGAGACGTCGTCGACGTCGTCTCAGCAGTCCATTACCCATACAATTAGGCTACCGCGGTTACTTAATAACTTCGTACTTAATAATTTGTGCTGTCAGTGGGAAGACTAAAGGCTTGTCCTGCTTTGTCCTCTACACTGACGGCACAGAAACTCTGTGCTTACAGGGTCGGCAGCGCGAGTGTGCCTTCTCTGGTGTTACACACGTCCATAGGCCACGGTAACCACTTTCCATCAGGTGGCCCGTGCACATGTCTGCCACCTAAGTGGTATAAAAAAAACAGTATGGTAAAATATTAAAAATTAAACACAAATCTGTTCAGACAGCATATTTAACAAATAAATAGATACTTCATAATCATTCCGGCACTTAATTAACCCGTAAATAAACGAAGAAGATGAGCTCGTCTAGTGTGTCCGACTCTTTATAAATAGAAACTGGGTAAAATAAATTTAGAGTTATAGTTTAGGAGGTGATGGCAAAGTACTACGTGATTTATTATCTCATTGATAGTTGAGTAATAATGAGGACGTAACCACTCAGCAGGTTTTTTAGTACTGCAATCACAAAAAAAATTGATATCCACTATACTTAATATGATTTTTGAAAACTATACTTATCTAAAAGGCTGTAATAGTTATAATAAGAAGAAATAACTTGAGAGGAAAATCATTTTTATAATTTTTTTTTTTTTTTTTTTTTATATAGGACACGTCAATTGGACTTCGCCTTGCCTGATGGTAAGCTGAAGGCAAAGTCCCAGAAAAGAGGGTCACCATTACTTACACATACCGTGTGACAATGGTGACACTCAGCTTGACGGCCTCATCATATGCTTTTTCACGCCCCGCTTAAAGGACCCGGGACTGTAGGAAGAAGGGAACACGTGAGCTGGTAATGAATTCCAGGCCTTAATGGTGCGACAGAGGAAAGAGTCTCCGAACCGCTTGGTTCTTGATCGGATGTTTTGCACCGTGTGCGGATGACATCTAAGACCTGCACGCGTTGTCCTGTGTAGGAAAGGGGAGGGTGGGACTAATTGGAAGAGCTCATCAGAACACTCCCCATGGTACAAACGGTAAAATACAGCCATGGACGCAACATCTCTACGCAGCTGTAAAGGTTCTAGGGTGTTCGTGATCTCGGGATTCCCAATGATGCGGACCGCACGTCGCTGCAACCTGTCGAGAGCATCTAGTAAGTACTTTGCTGAACCATCCCAGAGATGCGAGCAGTACTCCACACAGGAGCGAATTTGTGTCTTGTATAAAAGACACCGCTGCTCCGGCGTGAAAAACCGTCTCACTCTGTTCAGGACTCCGAGTTTTCGTGAGGCTGTTTTGATGATACTTTCGATGTAGTTTTTGTTATTCAGGTTGCAGCGAACATCCATACCTAGGATATTGAGATTGTCCTGCAGTGGCAGTGGCGTGCTCTGAAGAGTGGGGAGGGGAAGGAAAGAAGATACTTTTGCTGTAAACGCACATGCCTGCGTCTTCTTGGCATTGAACTCAACCAGGTTCTCAGAGCCCCATTGAGAAATGTGATTCAGGATCCCGTCAAGCTCAGTGACAAGAAGCTGCCTTTTCTCCGCGATATCCGACTGCTTGGCCGCAGGATGTCCATGATAACTCCCATGCAAAGTGCTATCGTCTGCATAACAATGAACATAGCCGGTAGACAGCATGTCGTTGATATGCAGAAGAAAGAGAGTGGGTGATAAGACGGACCCCTGGGGCACGCCAGCATTAACCTGCAGAAACTCCGAAGCTCGTCCGTCACAAAGGACGCGAATACGGCGCCCCTGCAGGAAGCTAGCAACCCAGTTGCACAGCCTAGAAGGCAGACCAAAGGCAGGTAGCTTGGAAAGAAGCGATTTGTGCCAGACTCTATCGAAAGCTTTGGCGATGTCAAGACTAATTGCCAGTGACTCGCCGTGCTTGTCCATAGCCTCACCCCAAAGATGGGTAACGTATGCTAGAAGATCACCCGTTGACCGTTTCGGTCTGAAGCCATATTGCCGGTCATTAATTAAGGAGTGATCCTCTAGGTGCCGCATGAGCTGTTTGTTGATTATGTGCTCGAACACTTTGCACAGCACTGAGGTGACGGCTATGGGTCGATAGTTGGCTGGCTCCGAGCGATCCCCCTTCTTGGGAATCGGCTGAACATTCGCCTCTTTCCAAGGCAAAGGCACTGTACCCGAACTGTAGGATAGCCGGTACAGGCGCGTAAGCATTGGAGACAACTCCGCTGCACATTTTTTCAAGACTACCGCTGGAATACCATCCGGACCACTGGCTTTCCGGACATCGAGTGATTGCAGCACTGCACGGACATCGCGTTGCCTGATATGAATATCAGGCATCGCGTGGTCACTGTCGGGTAGTGTTGGTGGCTGCGTACCACAATCATCGATTCGGGAGTTGGCCGCAAAGAGATTAGCCAGCAGATTTGCCTTCTCTTGCGGCTCATGGGCCAGGGATCCATCAGGGTTACGCAGCGGAGGCAGCGAAGGCTGACAGAAGTTGGCTTGCACGGCTTTAGCCAGTCGCCAGTAGCCACGGCTTCCCGTGGGATGCATCACTAGCTCTTGACCAAGCCGCGCTATGCGCAGGGCATCCGCTCTGACGTAGGCCCTTCTGCAGACCTTTGTGGCTCTGTTGTACGCCGCCTTGAAGTGGCCCAGATTGGGATGGCGCGTGGCGCGCGCCCTTACCCAAGCGCGGTACGCAGACTGTTTTTGTTCAACAGCTTCCGCACACTCGCGCCCGAACCAAGGGCGCACCCCGCGGTCACCGGTGACATCGGTGTATGATTTATTTTGTTATCAAAGTCCTATTCTATATACAGCAGTTAGCCAACAAGACTCCCCAGGTAGTTTTCAAACTCAATTTTGCTTTTTTATACAACTTAGGTTGCAGACAAACACACGGCCCACTAGATTACTAGATTACCGTGACCTATGAACGTGTGCAATACCAAGGGAGTCATACCGGTGCTTCGGACCCTGTAAGAACAGAGAGCTTCTGTGCTGTCAGTGCAGACCTAACAATCAGGTCAAGCCTTTAGTCTTCCTACAGACAGAACGTGAACTTACCAGTGAGGTCTGGCTACCCTACTCACCACCGGAAACACTACATGAGGTTATTATAGACGTGGTATTCTGTGGGGTAGAGGTACTTCCCCAGTTGGATTGCTCAATTGGAACGGAAATACCGTCATGTCCTACCTCCAGTCAAACCAAAATTTCATAACAATTAGTCTAGTTAAAACCAACATAAACACAATAATTTTTTTTATATCTTTTGTATATATGTATAATATGATAAACATAAATATCCTAAAATTTATATAAATGGGTGGCAATAACTTGACAAAATTTGCCACCACCTCTTCGACTACAAACCATATTTTAATTTAACTTGACGTCAAACAGAAACACGATCGTGTAACTTCTATTTCAAAAAGTTGACTATGACCTTATATTCCTTTCAAAGAACACAAATAATCTCTAAGATTGGTCATCTGTACCACGCGCCATATTTTACTAAATATTCTTACGAAAAAGGCTTATAGCTTTATAAACTTTGTACATAATAATCACTGGTACCCATTGTTAAAAGTACTTATCTAAAACTAAGGTATTTAATTGACTTACATGTCTAAATATGGGCAAACCTTGTAGATAGATAAGGATTGGGATCACCTTGTCATTGCTTTAATAAGAACTAACTCTGCCCGCGATTTAGTCTGCGTGGACTCCGATCTGAGTTTTAATTTTTTATGCAAAACCATTATTATTTTTCTAAATAAAAGTAGCCTAAATTACACCGCATGATTTTCATCAAAATAGAACCCGTCAATTCGGAGATTACATGTTACCAATGAATAGACGGACAAACATTTTAAAAATTGCTTTTTTAACATTAGTAGTTTTGTGAACAGTAGACCTCGCGAGCAGTCTTTGTCACATTTTTCTGGTACGCTAATCAAATGTGGTATCCTTAAAAAAAGATATGAAAAAATAACGATACTTATCTTCTTATTTTAAGCAGCCCAGGATGTTTCAACAAAAATAATGACGATCCGTTCATTAATAATGCGACAGTAAACTGCCCCTTTATTCCCCTAATCCCCTTTTAATAAAAAAGGCTCTACAAAAGTTGTATTTTAAATCAATTATACGGACAAAAGAAAATCGGCTACCTTTTCGAAACGGAAACTCTCGGTCGCTTCACTCACTCGGTCAAAAATATAAAATTGAAGTGTCTTCATACGCTTCAATTTCATAATTATAAAAACTATGGACTGTTTCAGTCCATAAATCATTCTATAACATCTGTAGTAGTTGATAGCGTGGTTAGAAGGTTGACATCATTATAGTAATCTCAGTATTTTATGTGACATGGTTATCTTCGGTATGTTGCCCTCGACCTCGATTGCCTGAAATGCTGCTGATCCGTTTTCGCGATCTAAAGGAACCCTTCAAAATCGGTCCAGTTACACCTACCATGTATACTTTTATTTATCTTATATATTGACTAGTTGTGCCTCGTGGTTTGAACGCATATCATTTATTTTTGTGAATTCGTGATGTTATAAGGGGTAATCTCTGGATCTGCTTAACCATAACATACATAACATAACATAAACTCACGCCTGTATCCCCGAAGGGGTAAGCAGAGGTGCTAGCACTCACATTTCGCCTATTGCCATTAACCGGGTACTTTTAAACCTGCGATAAATACACACATAACTTCGAAAAGCATCGAAAAGTCATTGGTGTGTGCCATGGTAAAATCTGGGATCGAACCCGAGACCTCGTCTCAGCAGTTCATTACCCATACCAATAGGCTACCACGGTTGACCGATTTAGAAAATTATTTTTCTAATAGAGAGCCATATTTTTTGTGAATTTAGTTCTTCTTCTCCGATATGCTCTTGTCAGAGCGATCGTGATCGCCATTTATCAGTGTTGGGATTTTATGGGGCAGATGTGATGCGTTTCTCGACGTTTTGCCACCGCCGTCTGTTAGATATCATTCTGTTACACTTGTTAACTGAACTTCTAATGGTTGACCTGATCTGGATAGTCCAACGCGTGAATGACCTTCCGTGCGGTCTTGTGTCTTCTACCTTCCCTTGGGCGATAAGGCGTTCTATGGAGCGATTGTCCCGCCAGGAAACATGTCCAAAGAATGTGAGGATGTGAGACTGTACTGTCGAAAACAGACGCTGCTTGATCGGGGAGGGTTAGCAGCCAGAATGGGTTTAGAAGTTTCGCGACGCAAGCAACGACTAGTTTTCTATACTTTCAAGCAAATTAATTAGACAGTTATATAAAGGAAATCTTAAATAACCCTATACAAAAATTCGCATATTTTTCGGTTCTCAATCTCAAAAATGTTCTACTGTTGGTATCAAGGTTAAGCTAACAACCTAGCCTAGATTGCTATCGATGAGTCACGAACCCAAGAGATCAGTAACTCCTCCACGTGACATCATGACGCAATCATATACCGAAATAAAGTTACAAAATGAATGAGTTTTAAAACATCGTATCGATGTGGTTGTTTAGGGTAAATGTACACTGGACAGATAACAAGAAGTAAGAAAAGGATATAGATATATGCATATAATAGATCTGCCACAAACATTTCTAAAATCTACAAGGTAAAAATGGTAAGTTTCTTATTGTTACAAGCCACTTGAGATGCCGGTACCTAGGTTTACAACTCATTGCCAGCGTCAATTATAGACCTGCTTCATAAAAAAATTGTGTTGCATTACATAAATGGTTGGTGGATGAGACTTTTTATAGAATGGAAGACTTTTAAAGAAATATGCATGACATTCGTACGACTGCAGAATGCACTGCAGTAGCTGCTGCGCTATTATTGTGACTACAATATTTTTAGTTTCTAAGTAGATAATGCTCTGTATACCTAATAATCTGTGTTTGCATGCCAACTTTATGGCAAAATGTGCTTGATTACTATATTTTTTATTTGCATCTTTTTTTTAAAAATGATAAATGATTTGAATTGAATTGACCACCACGAAAAGATGTGGAAGTCGCTCGAGACTATATAAATCTTGTCACCGAAATAGTAAATCTGCGGTTAAAATATTTTGATGGCAGATTTTCAATTTTCATAACAAACCCTATTACTTAGACAACAGCTTAATCACACCTGTAAGAGAATATGGCTTATTTTTTGATTAGTTTTGATACTATACTTTGGCAAGATTAGAACTTTATTGTAAAATTAATAAAAATCATCGTCATAATTATCCAACTGCCTAATAATCATGATTTATGTTCATACATCACTTCACGGAAAAACACGAATTCATAACGAGCATTTATTTTAGATCTGCTTGACTAAATATAGAAGTTAAGTAGCACTAGGCAGCTGTAGGTGTACACTACATTTTGTAGGAGATAGTTGCACTAAATAGTAAGCGGACTCGAGGTGTACGCCTCAGATGCAGCCAGGAAAAAACAGACACAAACAATTTTTTTTTATACCACTTATTTGGCAGACAAGCACACGGCCCACCTGATGGAAAGTGGTTGCCGTGGATGTGTGCAACACCAAGGGAGCTAGAATCGCGCTGTCAACCCTGTAAGCACAAAAGTTTCTGTGCCGTCAGTATAAAAGACAAGGGCCAGATCGTGAGAGATGGCCCTAGGTCGGCCGGGGTGCGAGGGATCAACCTCACCTTCGGCAACCAAAACGACCCACAGGTGGCGTGCGTTTTAGTCGGTTCGAGTCCGACATAACCACTCCCACCGGCTCCGGTGGGGAGGTATCCGTGGGGATTTTGCGCACGTAAAAAAAAGTATAAAAGACAAAGCAGGACAAGCTTTTGGTCTTCCCACTGACAGCACAAAAACTCCCCAGTGAGCTCTGGCTACCTTTCTCACCACCAGGAACACAACAGGAGGTTATTATGGCCGCGGTATTCTGTGAATTTGACCGTGTACGTTCACCCTTACAAAATACAACGTACAAATGTGGTATAAACATGCATAATGCACCGGGTAACGTATTCTCTCGTTTCACACCCAGTTCTAAATATACCAAGTGTTTCTGTGCCCTGACCTTTTGATGTGAGCCGTATGTTCAACAACAATATATATATCCGGCAGCGGTCATCTGTCACCATTTGTAACAAGGGTTTACAAAGTACGCTTAACGATTATTTCAACAAACTGTGTATTTTTAGTCCCCCGTCAAGGTCTTGGAGAAATTGTGATCACTTGGCGCCGTTTTATTTTGATGTTATTCCTCTGAGTTAATGCAATTTCCTGTTTAATATAATTTGAGTATAATTATGACGCATGCCAAGTTTATGCTGCCATTGCGCTAATCCCTATATTATAAATTGTGAAACTTTCGTGTGTGCGTGTAGATGCGTTAGTTTTTTTTTTTATACTTCATGATCACGACACATGTTAACACATTACAGTAGTGAAACCGGCGGCTACGCAGGAGGCCCGAGTTTGATCCCTACTCTGTGCAAATAATTGTATACATGAATTACATTGTATACATGAAATATAAATTTGCATGGGTCTGGTCGAGCCCCGGACTTCACTTTAAGCCGTCGGTACTGGTTACCAAACAAACATTTATGACAGTCGTTATGGGTAGATGTAGCCCTAAAAGGTACAATAATTGGTCTAACTGCAATGCTTCGATATTGTTTTGGATTGTGGAAGTCAGATGCCAGTCACTTCATGGAAAATATTGAAGTTCAGCCAAATTTACAGTCAGTCTGGTAAAGCAGACCCCAGTCTCCGAAGTGCGAAAGCTACGGATGCCACTGGGATTACATTAGCAACTTTTTGCTATTGTTTATTACAATGGAAATGGAAAGTGGGAAGTATATTAGGTTTTTTTTTATATAGGGCACGCCAACTTGATCTCACCTCGCCTGATGGTAAGCTAAAGGCAAAGTCTCAGTAAAGAGGGTCACCATTACAGACACTAAGTAATGTAACAAAGGTGGCACTCAGCCTTGCGGCCTCATCAGGTGCTTTTTCACGACCCACTTAAAGGACCCGGGACTGTAGTGTAGTGTACCAACCACGTAGTGCACCAAACACGTGTGCTGGTAATGAATTCCATGTCTTGGTGGTGCGGCAAAGAAAAGAGTTTCCAAACCGCTTGGTTCTTGCTCGTATATTCTGCACAGTGCTGGATGAACTATGAAACCCCGTGACATTTTTCGCAAACGTAGTACTCCAGTTTTGTGTTTTACCGTTATTGCTGCATATTCTTTCTTAAATCAGACATACTAAATGCAATCAGCTGTCTACTATAATTATTGAGGTATGTAGCTATGCGCCGAGTATGTTCTAAATATGTCCATACGTCTTCTCAGAGATAATTTGCTATATATATACAGCATTGTTTGTCAGTACCTAATATAGATAGCAGCTATAGAGGGCACGTACTCATGGCATCATGATTTATATGGAAATCTTATCTCACCAACCTAATTGCTTGAGCCGTTGGAAACTACCTATAGATAAATACGGTCAAGGCTCATGTCTGTCAATAGTTCTAATCAATTTTTCATATACGTACGTATTGCGAGTTAGTAGCGATTCTCCCCAAAAATATTTCGGTTCTAAGATAGCGTTTTGTCACGCTAGAACGGGGACCATTGCAACTCCTCCGTTTTACGGTTACAGTCAGGTTATACTGATAGCAAAAGTCATCTCAGTACAGATATCGAGAACTAGTACAATATATTGCTGTCTAGTACAATAAATTGATTTTCAGAAAAGTATCACATATCTCGTGAGTACAATTAATCACCGTTAAACTATTGAACAAATAACTGTACTTCTGAGAATAGACGTCATATAGGTAATAATTCTTGTGATTGTAAACAATAAATAACTTTTAAATTTGAATTGGTTACTAGCTTGTAAAATTATTTCAAATACTTGTTTTTTCTTATTTTGTAGGTACCATGGTATAATTAATAGATTAGAATCTAGACTTTAATATATTTTTAATTTTGACGTTTTGTGAGTTCTGTTTTAATGGTCAATACAGAATAAATGTTTGACTTTGACATATCCAATATACATAGAATACATAGAGAATTGAAACAGAATCAAACTCACGGCTTCTGATTTAACAATCGACCGCTTTACTGCTATGATTTTTGTGCTAAGCTAGGATCATCTGGACAACTGTCCCAAATAGACAACTTTCCATAAAACCATCAGGATGATTGAGTAGTTGGTTGGTAGTGATGTTTACATTATATGTTATCCATACAAATTAAATAAAATAATACGGCTAAAAACTATGCCACATGGGTTGTGTAGTGTGGCATTCGCTCTTCCATACACAATTCCTTAATAGTCCCATTAATTCCATCTAATTCGTTTTTCGCGCCCTCAAAATATTTTGCAATTTAATTAGATATGGCAATTAATTTACTTCACTTCAATTCCAAGAAGCTAACCCATTTCGAAATGAGATATTTTCATAAATATAACATCTCTATCACAACAGCTGCGCTCAGATACACAGAAATAGTTTAAAAGAATATAAACCGAACGGATCCCTTCCTAATGTGACTTGTTTCACACTTGACCGATTCAACTGTTGAACATCTGTGCCAAACAAAAACAAACTGACGTCGCGTTGATTGATATCTTCCTTTGTTTTATGTTATTTTTTATTTGGTTAACGTATAATCAAATAACGCAATATTAGCGTCAAGAGCATCTTATATTATTACAAATCGCAGGTTCTATCAAACAAGTTTTATCAAAAATAAATTAAGGATTAATTTAAGTGTGAATCACGAACACTGACTGAATGTAAATCCCCAAATATAATGGCAACGCTATTTACTTTTTTGAAAACTAAACTCAATAACTGTATGAACACTTGGCTTTTCATTCCTAGAAACAGGTAGGTATAGGTTATAGAAGGAATAGGTTTTTTTTATATCACTTAGATGGTAGACGAGCACACGGCCCACCTGATGGAAAGTGGTTACCGTGGCCTATGGACGTGTGCAACACCAGTGGAGTTACAATCACGCCGCCTACCCTGTAAGTATAGAGAGTGTGCCGTCAGTGTAAAAGACAAACCTTTGTTTTTTTCACTGACAGCACAAAAACTCTCCGGTGAGCTCTGGCTACTCTACGCATTGCCGGGAACACAACACGAAGTTATTATAGCTGTGGTATTCTGTAGAGCGGATTTACTCCCCTAGTTGGACTCCACAATTGGATGGAAATACCGTCGGGTCCAGAATGGTACATTGTAAACCTTTGATGATACCGTAAGGCGAAACCGATCAGGTCTAATAACAATTAAAAATAATGTGGAAAAGTACAAGTGAGTTCTCAATATGCGGATCAAAATTCCACTGAGCCATAGGTATCAACTAGTTTAATTTTAGGGTCAGCAGCGCGTGTTGCACAAGTCCATAGGCCACGGTAACCACTTCCCATTAGGTGGGCCGTGCGCTTGTTTACCACTTAAGTGGTATAAAAAAAGTAAGGGCATTAAAATCAAAGATAACATAACACACCGTCACTCATCCAACAGTTAGTCTGCGTATTACAAAACATAAACGTTCTTTGATAGATCTACAACAAATGCATAATGTCTTTCAACTGATGAAAACTTGCTCAACAGTGGAACAGTGAAATCACCACTCACTAGTTATATTCTGTACAAGCTATTTCATGTATTCCTCAGTATGTGCTTTGAAAAAAATATATCCTACAACATTCTACACATCGCTATCTAGACCCATGGTAAGCATAGTTTAACTAGCTTGTGTTATGGAATCTAGGATGCGGATAAACATACTTAGGTACTTTCTTTTGTAAATGCATATATATTTTACATAAAAAACCCGGACTAATGCAAATATACATATTCATGCGAATAAATATTTGCGCTGAGCGGGAATTGAACTCACGCCCCCTGCGTAGCAGACGAACATTCTACCGCTACGCCACAGAGGCCTATAGCAGTGGTAGTAGGCCTCTGTATGTTAAGTAGATGACCTAAACATTTTTTTCAGGCTGCATAAAGATAAACATGGACATTACTATTCATCTTTTACGTACTGTCTTATCTTGCTCTTGTCTGTACAAACGTCATTACTATATCTATTATTTCGTTATGCCATTTAGTTGGCTGACAAGCACACAGCCCACCTGATGCAAAGTAGTTAGTGTGCAACGCCAGAGGTATGTCACACTCACGCTGCCGGCTTTGAATATACCTCCTAATATACATAGCCCTTCTTGAATAACCTCATATCTTAGTCGCTTGGGAAAACCCACAGTACAAATTCTGTGACTATACTGCGACGCCCTCTGTGGCGTAGCGGTAGAACATACTACTGCAATGCAAGAGGCGCGGGTTCGATTCCCGCTCAGTGAACATTTTCATTGGTCTGGGTTTTTCTAAGTATGATATGTATGTACAAAAAATAAAGTATCTAAGTATGTTTAACCGCATTCTAGATTCTATAACACAAGCTAGTTAAGCTATGCTTACCATGGCTCTAGATAGCGTTGTGTGGAATATTTAATAATAATAATAAACGTCTTTATTGTACATCAATAACATATTACATTACAATATGAGATACAAGTTTTATGGTACGTACAGATGGCGGCCTTATCGCTATGCGGCAATTTCTTACAGGCAACCATAGGATGGAGACAAAATTAGGAGAAGAATATTTCAGTGCAGTTAGGTGTTTATTTATTTATTTAACCATACAGTAAGGTGTTATCTATCTCGCTATTAGAAGAATGCTCTTCACACTTTTATTATTAGATACGATGTGATTACAAAGTTTTTTTCTGCCTTTGGAATCCCTAAACATAAACCGACCTCCATCGGCCCTAACTGACATTTTAAACCATAATTTTACATCCAAATTCATGTAACATAATTTCCCGAATCGTGCTCTTGATTAGTCCGTCACGTAGCCGTGTCGATACAGTCACCCCGAACGCCCCGCGAATCCCTCGCACGCAATTACCCGCGTTCACTAGGATTAATTAATCCGCCCGAAGGGAGGTCTTGGGTAAACATGCAAGGAAATTAATCATTATTTACTTGTAATTCTGCTAATATATCAACCCGAGGAGTATACTAATACATTTTATTAGCAGTTAGCGCTAATTTGTTGCAATAAATACTCTTGAAATGGTTTTACCGTATATAAGTTCTAAACAAGAATCTATACAAATAAATTCTCAAATGTTTTGTTATTGGTTTTACAAATACATACCTACATATAATCACGCTTTTATCCCTGGAGGGTTAGGCAGAGGTGAATTAATACCCACATTTCACCAATCATTGAATTCGATCCCACGTAATAGGGCATGAGCCTATAGCCGTCTTCCGGGCATTATTGTCGACTCAAACTATTCACCTGAGGCTGAGTCTGGAATGTATATATCTGTCTGATGTTAAACAGCCCTATCCTTTAGTCTTTACTTTCCTTACTTTACTTGTAGTTTTTTATACCACTTAGGTGGCAGACAAGCACACGGCCCACCTGATGGAATGTGGTAACCGTGGCCGATAGACGTGTGCAATACCAGAGGAGTCACACTCGCGTCACTGATCCTCTAAGCACAGAGAGTTTTTGTGCCGTCAATGCAGAAGATAAAGCAGGACAAACCTTTGGTCTACAAATAAGAATTAAAATAATATGAATTGATTATATCACGTCAAATAACCCATACATACATACATAGGCGGTAGCCTAGTGGTATGGGTAATGGACTGCTGAGATGAGGTCTCGGGTTCGATCCCAGGTTTTACCATGGCACACATCATTGGCTTTTCGATACTTTTCATAGTTATGTATATTTATCGCAGGTTTATAATTGCCCGGTTAATGGTAATGGGCTCGCCACTTATTACATTGGGACCTAAACATAAACTGGCGAAATGTGGGTGCTAGCACCTCTGCCTACCTCTTCGGGGATATAGGCGTGAGTTTATGAGTTTATATTATGTTAAATAACCCATACAAACCTCTTTGTTTGTAATGTTAACATAATTATATAATCAAGAACATACCATGAACTCGATTTCTTAAAAAATGGTCTCCCTGTCTGATTGACTTAGCATGTTCCAATAAAATCCAAAATCTCCAAAGTATCGTCTGTTAATCAGCTTGTAGGTGAAGTGGTAATGTCCCCGAAGGCGGTGGTGACGTCCTAAACACCCTGAAGTATGGAGGTATATGACAGAATAATGTTATCTACATCGCATCTCTAATAACATCAGTTTCGTCTCCATAACAGTACTCACTATGATCTCATGCATAAATTCATGACGTCATAACTATACACTGAATAGTAAATAATGATATCGAATGTTGTAGTGTATTCTGAATAGTCGTTACTATTCAGAATATCAAGTGAGAAGAAGTTTATAAGAATTATGTTTTCTGAATTAATTTCCCGTCTTCATTTGAAAGAAAGCGTCTTAGTTAGACGTCAATAAGATGTGATGTGACGTCATCATTCACCAACACTTAAAATTAAACAACTGCGCTATAAATAACCTATGAGTAGCAGATGAGAGTAATATTATATTAAGCTTATGTCACTACGTTATCCATTCTTATACATACATACATATAATCACGTCTTTATGCCTGGAGGGTTAAGCAGAGGTGAATTAACACCCACAATTCATCAATAATTGTATTCGGTCACACGTAATAGGGGGTGAAACTATTGCCGTATTCCGGGCACTATTTTTGACTCGAGTTCATCTGAGGCCAAGTCCAGACTTGGCCTCAGATGTCAGCCCAGGCTGTAAAACAGCCCAATCCTTTAGTCACCTTGTACGACACCGCATGGGAAGAGATGGGGTGGCCCTAATTCTACTCTGTCGTATAATCGATCCATTCTTATAATGCTATATATTATGTTTTCATATAAAAAGCTTTTGTAGTAACCGAGCAGATTCCAGAATAGCGTCACATATAATATTATGGTATATTCCGCATTCGCCCCACTTATTTGCCCCACATTGTTCAAATGTCCTTATTTAAGCATGAGGCCGCAAAGCTCTCTTTAAATACTGTCACCTTATTTAGTTTTACAGTGTGAAAATATAGTTTTAAAATTGAATAAATTTCTCTAATACCTAATCTTTAATTTAGCGTTAACTACTTCAGTAACTATTTATATCAATGGAGTTATCAATAATTAATTATTATACTTATGTGTTTATTTCAAAACTTAAGTATAATAATTATTGAGTAATTCATGTAAACTTCTATAACACTATGCAATATCTATAGTCTTTGCCACTATAATATGAGCCACTATTAGTGCAATTTCGAGTTAAAGTGTTGTACCATGCCGATGGGATAATTTTTTACAATCTTTCATTTCTGCAACCTCGAGGTCAAAGTCACTAGGAGACCTGTACTACTACTACTACTGTAATACTATCTAACCCCACTGTAAAAATACAGAGGTTTTGTTCTCCACACAAGTCTAAAAACAATTATGGGGACAATAACAGGACCACTCCCCTCCACAAGCATCTACACACCGTCGGTGTTACGGACAGTCCCTTTGCAGCGGGTGTTTTGTTGCCGAGGATAACGTAATACATGTAATACTGGAATGCGAGGCAGTAGACCATCAACGATCACAAATAGTCGGCACAGTAAAGTTGCTTCGCGAAGCCTGTGAAGCCCCCAGTATGCTTCTGCGTTTCTGGGCGGAGCTAGGCTGGCTGCTCTCAGTACTCTGCACGCACAATGGCCCGAAAAAGGAGGCAACCAAAACAAGACAGACTAATAATATACTAATTTTACTAAGATAAAAAACTCATTGTTGCATAAAATCAATCGAAAAAACTAATAAGAAAAAACTGGGTCGCCGTTATCTCTATGAGTTCATTGACATAGAGCGTGGGCTCTACAAAAGCCGACTACATATAATTACGCGAATTGTTTCATACTAATATGATGCATTGTATTCTCTCAATAGGAAAGATTTCTATTTATTGTGTGGCAGAAATGGATTCTTATCAGTTATTCCGTGATAATTAATAGAACACAATATCTTGATGTAGTTTAATTAAGTGCCTTCGACTGGCTCACAGATAATTTCGCCCACGTTCGATCATTTAACCAATAAATGAAGTAATAGAACTATTTTAGTTATATGATTACTTCGAGTGGGTGTATGGGGCTCCATCAAGATATTTAGGAACCTTGAACTTGCCTGCAAATCTATATATATATACTGATTGATGAACGAGTCTTTCTCATAAACAACGCTAGACCGCATGATTTAAGATTTGGGTAATTTGGTCAATGATATAAAAGCGAATACCGTCTGACCTCCTAGCCCTGAAAAGAGCAGAATCACCTCGTTCGAACCACTTTCAACTATCGGATCAATCATCTACTAGTGGATGACCTTGACTTGGGTACCACCGATCTTAGTGAGGCTCCTTCCACACCTAATCACTAATCCATAATCTAAAATAATGTATATGCTCTTCCTCAGGTTAGGACTAACTCATGACGACGAGTCTCATTGCCAGAGTGAAGCAACAAGAGGATCCGTGATGGCTCCTACAGTGATGGCTACTCTTCACAACTATTCCTGGTCACCCTGCTCTAAACAACAGTTCCATGAACAATCTAGGTAAGTCCTCCTCATTATCTGCCAGTTCTAGAGCTGCTAAGATCCTAAACATTGTTAAAATATTTGTTATTCAATCACGCTCTAATAGCTTAACGGATGTGGCTGGAATTTGGTAGAGGGATTGACTACAATCTGGAATAACACATAGGTTTTAATCATGGGAACTGCTGCCCGTGAGTTATGGAAATGGGATCAAAATTACACTTAGACAAAGCTGTAACACCTATCACTAAGTACACGTCATAATCTATGTTATACTCGCATTATATAGTTACATATACCATCAGATGTATAAACAGTCGACATCAAATCGATCTTGACTAATAAAGGACTCAAAATCTTAATACATTGGTGCCTTATTATACCTTCCCCCAACCCCGCTTTCTGTTGATTGTTCAGATACTTAGTTTTGACAATTAAATCAATAAAACATTTTGATATTAACATCATTAATGATGCTATTCAAGCTCTATCTGTTGCTGACAGTACCTAAATTAACAAGAAGTAAAACCTTTCGTGTTCTAAAAATAAACGGCGACCGAATGTTTTAGACTTTTGGCCCGGAGTTACCAAACTAATGGACTTAGTAATCGCTAGTCAGATGGTTTGATTTAGACCTACCTTTCAGTAAATCGGACTCAAGAAGTACCTTTTTGAAACATCAGCTTTGAAGTATATTTTTAAATAATGTCTTCTTTTTGTGCGATTCTATCTTTTGATAATGCACATTGAACCTTGTTTACTCAATGTGAGTGTTAATGTTAATACACCTCTGACTACCCCTCCGGGTATATACAAGAGTAAATGAATCTTACGTGTACACAAACAATATTAAAATTATAATCCATATACTTATGGCAGCTTTGTAAAACGTATAACAAGTTAATTCATCTTTCCATTACAACCTTATTTGTGCTTTGATCTAATCATCGTGTACTACATTAAATACATGTTTGGTTCAAACGATTAATGATCTTTTGAGATACTCGTGATTATATTCTGTAATATGTAGTACCTAAACATCTTTGTCAATCTTGAGTACGCTTAAGATCGGTTTGGTTTGGCTCTGTAGCATGTGCTGTCTATTACACGTCGGACTGGCACTCTGATAACTTTATGGAGTAGTTAAAACTGTTTGTATATATATCATTTTAAAATTAGACATACATAGTTAGGCAGAGGTGAACTAACACCCACAATTCACCAATCATTGTATTCGGGCCCACGTAATAGGGGGTGAGCATATCACCGTATTCCGGGCGCTATTGTTGACTCAAGCCATGCATCTGAGGCTGAGTCTGTTCTGTATATATGTCTGATGTTAAACAGTCTTGGTCGCCTTGTACGACACCGCATGGGAAGGGATGGGGTGGCCCTAATTCTACTCTGCCGGAAACCACACGGCCATAATCAGAACTTCGATTTAACTGATATTAAAATATGTTCTAATGCGTTTCTACCCGAAGTAGATACCACATCAAAAACTAGGTCCTGTACTGTATTACCTAGCTTGTTTCTATCAAAATTGTAACATAAATTTCATCTGCGGTCTATTGGCAGTTTTTGCCGTATTTTCATTTATTGCTGTGTTTTATTTGTTTTGTAAACAAGCTCACCCTCGTTATTCCGAACCATAAGGTAGCTACTTTATTTGACGTTATTACAAAAGGGCTGTAACATTCAGTAATACGCATACAATATTTGTAACAGAACAACTATGTATAAATCTATAGAAAGCTTATTTTCAATTTTCTTACTGAATATGGTTCTAATTTAAATGAAAGGTTTAGGTTTTGCTTTCACGTAATTTGAGGTAAGCCGGAGCCTTATTTTATCTGCAATGGCGACCCTAATTACCTAATTCACTACATCTTCCGCCATATGCGAAACTCTCAAAGTGATATAACCCCATATATAACAATATCCTTACTTCTTTTTTTACGTGCGGCAAATCCCCACGGATACCCCCACCACCGGAGCCAGTGAGTGAGGTTATGTCGGACTCGAACCGACTAAAATGCACGCCTGTGGGTCGTTTGGTTGCCGAAGGTTAGGTTAACAGGTATATCCCTCGTACTCCGGTCGGCCCAGAGCCATCTCTCTCGATCTGGCCCTCTCCTTTTTTTTTTACGTGCGCAAAATCCCCACGGATACCTCCCCACCGGAGCCGGTGGGAGAGGTTATATCGGACTCGAACCGACTAAAACGCACGCCGCCTGTGGGTCGTTTTAGTTGCCGAAGGTGAGGTTGACAGGCATATCCCTTGCACCCCGGCCGACCCAGGGCCATCTCTCACGATCTGGCCCTCTTCTCGAGTGTGGGGACTACAGAGTCCCCCGATCTGGCCCTCTCCTCGGGTGTGGGGACCACAGAGAACCTAACTCGTCCCTGGAAACCGCCACCGTGGCCTGTTTCTACCAGGGTGACAGGCGGCTCCACCCAGGGCTCACCTCCAGGGCTGCGCTCATGGGGGCGGCGGTCATTCATCGACCTAACAATATCCTTACTAGGTATAACAAAGCACTGAAAATGGCAGGATAAATCCATTATTCATCAATCAATTTGTTTACTTAAAAACTAGTATTGTTATCGCACTAAACATAAAAAAAAAAACATAAAATCACACTTAACGATGGAGTCTGTACGATTGGTATCTTATAAGGTTAAACCGTTAAGGAGAAAATGAAAAGACCTCCTCGTATATGAGACGCATGTTCGCGAAAGTATGTTCAAGTCTCTTTCATTTTCAACCAGTTAAGTCCTAGGTATATCCCTGAAACTTCGACTAATGGCGGTGATTGTTCATGAGCCTCACGTTTTTAAACGATTTAGAACGAATAATATTTTTATACCACTTGGTTGCCAGACAAGCATACGGCTCACCTGATGGAAAGTGGTTACCGTGGCCTATGGACGTGTGCAACACTAAGGAAGTCACAATCGCACTGCCAATCCTGTACGCACAAGTTTCGGTGACGTCGGTGTAAAAGACAAAGCAGGACAAGCTTTTGGTCTTCCCACTGACAGTACAAAAACTCTCCAGTGAACTCTGGCTACGAAGAATTGATACCTCTATTAGGGATAGGGCAGATTCGTGATTCAGCAGATTCCCAGCTGAACATTGGGACTTGGTATTGATGAATTCGCTTCATAGCAGAAAATGAACAGTTGTGTGTTCCTGGTATTTTAGTAAGTTTCTATCGATGATTTATAAATAGTTACAATAGGTTAAGTGGTGTGATGATTAACGATGATATCATATGATCAATATCAAATATGTCATCGATCAAGGACTAATCACATATCATTGCATATTATTTAGACACTTTTTAATTACGCACATAACAGCTTTGTTGTCATATTTGCGTCTTGTATACTGAAGTCTCTTAAAGAATTTATGAAGTCATTCATAAATTCTTTAAGAGACTTCAGAAACAGTATAAATAGGTTCAGTAGAAAGTTATAAATGTATTTTTGGAAAAATTAAGTAACTGTGAGACGTACGTATCTGAATAGAAATATTTTATGCGATAGTGTTTGGTATTCAAGTGGATGAATATCTGTTTGAAACATGGACTTACAAAATGCATAGCATCTTTAGAATAGCTACATTTATTTGGTTTGGCTGCCAGGCTACATTTGTTACCTCTTTTTGGATCATGTTGCCTCCACTGAACAACCCCGGCAAGAGGAGTAGATGGTAGACCCAAGAATTCCTAGACGGTGTGAAGTGGAGAATAGAAAAATGGACACAGGACACCTAGTTGAATACTCAGTTGAATGGTGATGGTTTGGCAGAAAGATATTTATTAAAATCTGTTCTATTGATTTTTGTTCCTAAATGAAATGTAGCAACCATAAATGGTTCTTCAGTTGAAAAAATCTTAATAGCATCACGGAATCTGGACAATTGTCCCTATACCCTGTAAGTTGTGCGCGAAAACATCTTAGGGGCGTTAGTATCTTTGCTTTGGATTTTGTCTCCACTCTAAAATTGGAGTGGGTAAATGTTTTGCGCATTTTTCCTCTTTGATCCTCTTGTAGTTAAGGGCCGTTCCATCCCGACACCTCTTCACTGGATGCCTTAGCCGAGTTACTTATATGGAATCGAAGACAAGTGGGTAAATCTCAGCCTTCAAGGAAATTTAGCCCTGAGAACATAATATCTAGCTGTGGCGTAATTCCGTCGGTTTTTTTTTGTATACTCGATCAGAATATTAAATGTGACAATAGTTTGAAGGTAACAGCTGATACATCGTACCTGAGCCTTGATGGCTTCTCTTTTAAGATATTCAGCCTTTGCTACCGGTATTTACATATCAAAGACAACAGCAGGCAAATTATTCAAATAATTATTCAAGTCCCGTGTCCGCTGATTTATATATTTGTGAAGTCCTTGCCACACAAGGATAATATTACCTAATGTTGAGGTAAAAAATACAACAACCATTAGAAGAGGTTATGCAGTGATGTATTTAAGCTGGAATAAGTAGAACTAGGTCTGGTGAGATCGCCATCGCCTACTTATTTAATTCATATTTATGTATTGTACAAATCGTATTAAATAAAGTTCAGTTAAATTAATATCTAATCTATACTATGTAACTAACTAACTACCATAGATATACCATGTTTAATCAAATCTATTATATTACATTAATAATACAATACATTAATAAAAATAATAATTAATAAAACAAAAGTTAAAATGCGTCGTGGAATTCCTCCGCATCCGCATGCCTCTAGTGTTACCGTTCCCAGAAGACTAACAGCATTGCCACATTGTATGGCAATGCTTATTCTCTGACGTAAGAAACATTGAATATGTTATACATACATACCTACATACATAAAATCACGCCTGTCTCCCATAGGGGTAGGCAGAGATCACGGATCTCCATTTGCTACGATCCTGACATACTACTCTCGCTTCATTCACTCTCATTACATTCTTCATGCATGCTCGTCGGTTTAGAGTACTCCTGATCTGCCCCTTTTCTAAAACTTCCCCGATTTGGTCCAGTTATGTGCGCCTAGGTCTTCCCCTTCCGACGGTACCATCCACACTCGCCTCATACACCTGTTTCGTTAGTCTTATGTTATTTAGGAATAATTTTGTTAGGGACTTTATCTACTGTAAAGTTCAGCTAGCTATTTCACTTTCCGTAGCTGGGTGCTAGCCATGAGATATGCAATACAATAAAGAAATACTATCTTCCTTAGGGGCCGTTCAAATTAATAGCTTAGTGTTCAAGTTCTTTAGTTCAACGAACTTTTTCTCTTACACTGTTGGTGAATGCACAAGAACTTGTAATTTGCTATACATAGTATATAGTTTTATAATATTAGATAGTATTACATAACATAAACTCACGCCTATATCCCCGAAAGGGTAGGCAGAGGAGATAGCACCCACATTTCGCCAGTTTATGTTTAGGTCCCAATGTAAAAGATGGCGAGCCTATTGCCATTAACCGGGCATTTATAAGCTTGCGATAAATACACACATAACTTCGAAAAGCATCGAAAAGTCATTGATGTGTGCCATTTATTTTATAATATTAGATAGACGGTACGGGGGATCGGAGAAAATGGCGCACATTGGGAGAGGCCTATGTCCAGCAGTGGACTGCGGTGGGCTAATTGATTGATTGATTGATTGATTGATTGATTGATTGATATTTAAAAAATGTCGCATTGGATATAACCTCGTTGAATGTACTCCCCGCTATGGTTTTTCCAAGTGACTACAATATAGGGTTCTTCAAAAAGGGCATTAGAATGTTCCTACATGGTACGCAGCATGAGTGTGACGCCACTGGTGTTGCACACCTCTGTAGGCTACGGTAACCAATTAGGAGGCGGACAAACACTTCTTCAGGTGTGCTTGTCCGCCACCTAAGTGATATAAAAAAGGTATAGGTAAACGTGGCACGTAAACTAAATATATAAATAATATTATGTATTATTTGTTGTATATTTGTGTAATACATTCGTACATATAATAACGCCTTTATTCCCGGAGGGTTAGGCAGAGGTGAATTAACACCCACTGTTCACCATCATTGTATTCGGTCCCACGTAATAGGGGGTGAGCCTATTGCCGTTTTCCGGGCACTACTGTTGCCTCGTGCCATGCGTCTCTGGCTGAGTATGGTCTGTATATATCTGTCTGATGTTAAACAGTCTTATCCCTTAGTCGCCTTGTACGACACCGTATGGGAAGAGATGGGGTGGTCCAAATTCTACTCTACCGGAAACCACGCGGCTTAAATGGTTTAATTGAATTATATAAAAATCGGTATATATGTAATATGTCTGCTGTATGTATTGTATATGTATGATATTTTTATGCTTATTATTTATGTATTATATGAATTGTTTCTGCTGTTGTACACTTGTTTTTTTACCATTTTTTGCATTTTTAATCCCCCAAACGTTTGCTGGGAGAAAACTCAGCATTGAGTTAAGCTCGCCTTTGTACACCAAAACGTATTTGTGATTGCCTGTTGATGTATTATTTTCTGAGTACAATAAAGAATTAAAGAAAGAAAGAATAATTCAGATATCAACTACGATTAAGTTGGAGTCGGAAAGATGACTTCATATTCAGTCCAAACTCAAATCCATTCAACTGCAAAGTTTTCCTCAGCTATTCCTAGATTATGCAAAACTCGGAACCAATTAGACAAACTAGAGCAACTTGAAAACTACTGCATATTATTGTTAGTTCCGTCTGAGCGAGCGCAAGTTTGATCATGTCTGACTACTAAAAAGTTTAGTATTTATTAATTTATGAGAAGCGCTCAAAACTTTTGAAATGCTTAGAGTAGAATCTCAAGCTGTTCTAGAATATCAGCTATAACTTACCCAATTTATTTTAAAGAACCGCTCCTGTGTTTGGAGTGAGTTTACGTTAGTAGTGTAATGGCGAATTTTCCGCTTATTGCCGTAAAACTTTGGAGTTTATTCTGAAAATATTCCTTGTGCACCTTGTTCCTAAATGATGTGTGAAGTATCTTTCTTTTAATTTAAACTTGTTGTATCTTTGTAGGAGATGGTGGTGTATTTACGAAAGAAGCAGAGATGACGGAATGGAGCTGGGTGGAGCTAAAGAAATAACCAAAAACGCTTTCACGATGGACGAGCAATGCAGATCAGAGTTTGGTGAAGGGTAAGTAGTTGTTTTTCTTCTCGTTCAAAATATAACCTACTTACTGACTTAGTTTAAGGTCTAAATAGTGCTGTGTTACGAAATACCACTCACTAATTAACCGCTAAATCTCAGAAACTATAACACCTACAAGCTTAAAATTTGCCAGGTGTCATCCTCTAAGAACGGATTTTACGAAACTTCACGCGCACGCAGTTACGGGCGACCGCTAATTCTAAAATATTTATTTCATATCAGCTGATGCTCACGGCGAGGAATTATTTTTCCGTTTCTGTTACCCATGGGAACTATATATTTTCTTTTACATTTATCCGTTCCTGAGACGGTGGATACAATTGCATGCAATAAAATCAGACACCGTCCCCGGTACGGGTTGGCGCCCCCATACTATTTAAATTATACAATAATTTTATTAATTATTAACATTAGTTGTAAGTTATGTTACTAACAAATTTATGGAAGAAATTCTGAAATAAAAGTTATTATTATTATTATTTATTGGAATTTTTGGAACATACGAAATGAACATTAGCTGAATAGGTGGAGCCGTTCTTGAGTTTTACGCTGAGGAACATCCATTTTTATTTATAAAGAATTATGTTTTGCAATAAACCAATGCTGTTGTAAAGAAAAACTGCGTACAAAGGCGGACAAAGACTCCAAAGTAAAGTTTCAAACAAATACTAAATCTATTTTTCAATTAGTCCCAGACCAGTGCGCAATAGGAATTGCCGGGAGTGTCTAGGATCCGCCCTAAAGAAGTTTTCAAATTAAAAACTATTGGCTGAAGCTGCGGTTGGGTAATCTATCGGGAAAAGTACTGTGGCCAATTACCACTGTACTGTGCACTGTAACCAATAGTTTAACTTATGGCTATTTCTGTTCGCTATTGGGCGTTTGTTGTATTTGGCAAATATTTAACGTACATGCAAACATGCAACTACTGCTGTTTGTTAATGAATAAATACTGCTGGCCGAACTGAAGTTTTGGTATTGGCCATATTTGTTCAATAGGTAATAAGGCCAATGCTTTGTCAAATACACTATCCACACATGGTAATTGATTTTCATAACATAACATAAACTCACGCCTATATCCCCAATCCGACATTTCGCCAGCTTATGTTTTCAAATATGTCAAATAAGATAAGATAAGAAATGAAAAAAAAATACGCAAATTAAAATAGCCAAGTGAAGTGCCACCATTAGATTAAAGGTTCGTTCAATACTTGTACTTCTGACTAGCAGTTTAGAATAAAAATTGTATTGCATTTCGGGCATATGAAGTGCATGATTTTAGATATATGACAATTAAACTAGCAGAACCAGTCGTGTTGAAATAGGATCAAGATCTTTAAGTACCAAGGCAACTTCACAATAACAGCCCCCTCGGGAGATCCCGGAAAGTAAAAAAGCTTTGGATGTAACAGAGAAATCACTAGTAGGATGTTGATAAATAAGCTCCTGGAAAACTAGCTATTACCCGCGGATATTAGTTATCGCAACCGTACTAGGCCCAATGTCCTTTCCCAGCTCTAATTTATCTGTACTAAATTTCATCACAATCCGTTCGATGGTTTTTATACCACTTAGGTGATAGATAAGCACACGAGTCACCTGACAGAAAGTGGTTACCGTGACCTATGGACGTGTGCAACACCAGGGTAGTCCCATTCGTGCTAACGATCCTGTAAGAACAGAGAGTTTCTGTGCCGTCAGTGCAGAAGACAAAGCAGGACAAGCCTTTAATCTTCCCACTGACAATATAAAATCTCTCCAGTTAGTGAGCTAACTGGAGAGATTTTGTGAGGGTAGCCTGAGGGCTACCCTCCATTTTTAAGGTTCTTTATGGTTTAGGTATGAAACTGTAACAGAAGAGTTACTTTCGCATTTATAATAATGGGTACACAACACAGCTCGACATATGAAATTGCCGTTTTTTGATGAAATTGGAGGAAACCCAATTTTCAGGACTCACATTTCTGCATTTTTTTAGGAATGACAAATCCAAATTTTATTTTTTTTTTGTGTATGAATGAGACAACATTAAGCTAACAAACACTTCAAAAATGTAATTTTTGAAAAGAGACAGTTGTAAAAAAGTAATACGAAATTTATCATCAACATGGATAGCATTTAGGAAGTTTTTGAAGATCGAATTTAATTTATCAAGCGGCCAATAAAAACAAAATTTAATACGGAGTTGTAAAATCTTGAAATCAACTTTCACACAAAATATACATACATACATACATATAATCACGCCTTTATCCCCGGAGGGTTAGGCAGAGGTGAATTATCACGCACATTACACCAATAATTGTATTTGGTCCCACGTAATAGGGGGTGAGCCTATTGCCGTATTTCGGGCACTATTATTGACTCGAGCCATGCACCCGAGGCTGAGTATGGGCTGTATATATCTGTCCGATGTTAAACAGCCTTATCCCTTAGACGCCTTGTACGACACCACATGGGAAGAGATGGGGTGGTCCAAATTCTACTCTGCCGGCTATTAAATTACAGGAATAACGAACTCAAGAATCTGTAAGAAAATATCGGCAATTTTATAGGTAAGGCTAGTTTGGATGGACCTAAATAAGAATATCATAGACAGGTTAACCTTGACAGTTCAAGTATTACATTCTGTAGTTCAATAAACTATTCATTGGTTTGTTGGAAAACAATAATCATTATAGTTTTTTTCTCTCTCTTAGTCATGCAAAACCACAAAAAATATATGTTTGTTCTATTATGAGGCCACAGACATGTTGATTTCTTAGACCACCAACCTTATGTCAATAAGTTGGTGGACACCTATCTATTCTTGTTAATAAAAATACTCTATGGATAATACAGCCTTGGTTTCTTGACTATATTATAACTGTTATTACGTCATGTCATGCCTCAAGCTAAAAATAACAGGATTTGCTGTATTTTTCACAATTTAAAGACATATAGTCTCATACAGTTAGAAATAAGTTAATTTGTTTTTTTTTTTACTTTTTGTATTTATTTTTAAATTTGTAAGTTAACATGGTGTGCGGGCTAGAAAACCTCCACGCGGTGCACGCTGGGCAACAGAAGCGGCAACTCCTCCCCTAAAATTAGGGGAGGAGTTGCGGCTCCTGGCCAATATTCTGCCGAGGTCAGAAAGACCTGAGAGAAGGAAAACTCGAGAACAAACCCGTTGCCAACCCGTCTGGCCAGCGTGGCAATAGTTGGCTAAACCCTCCCAAATGAATAGACGCCACAAAAAAAAAAAAAGCCCCCAGTTCCCGGCGGTCCCGCTATTCCCAGCCAAGGTAGCGGTTCGGGTAACGGCGGGACGGGGGGTGCGAAGAATCTCCGGGCTACGGGAGGCTACCGAAAACGGCGACTACTACTGGTGTTGAGAACTCCTGCTAATTTCGTGTTAGCAATTTACATACCGTGGACCACGTGATATAAACTTTATCGATCTAATGTACTTTGGTAAATAAAGTTCATTCAATGTCACTTTTAAGCTCAACGCATTAACACATACTCGCTGCATTTTATTTAAACCTTATAATTCCCTACATATTGGTCCTTCGAGCCGGATTGAATAATCAGCAAGAATCTGCATTATTATTAAGGATCATCGTTAATTAGCGGAATTATCAAGAAGACAATTAAACTGCAATTCAGACATAAGTCGGTGGTGCGGTTTGTGAAACAAGTACATCAAAACTGTGGTGTTAAATCTTAATTAATTAATATATTTACCCATCACTCAATAAGGTAGTATTTTAAAACTGAATTAAGGATTTAACAGGTTAGTGTTATTAATATTACCTATGTTATATCAGTATTTGTAATCAGTGTAATTAATTTCGTTAACTTAACCAACCTACCTACCGTATATTGCATTGTGATTAGTTTTTTCTTTCTACAGTTGTAGATTTGATTAAATAACATTATACTTTCTTAAAGTATGGTAATATTGATGTTAAGATAATATTACATTATTTTATTTAATTCGAATTGAAAGCTGTTAACTATTCACGTTAGTTTAGTATGCATATAGTTAATGCACATCTTACATTTGTGGGTGTTAGTTATTATTAGAGGCGAATTATTTGCAATATAGTGCAATTATTTACTGAATTATTAATTGTGTAATACTTCTGATAGTTATTGTCTTTAATTTACCGTTGAGTTGTGTAAAAATATAACGCGTTGTTATTTTGTAGGTATTCGTAATATAATTAAACATCGTATTTTAAGAATTTGTGTATTAGGTGCAATAGTAGGTGCATAGTTAAAACGTATAGGTGGCTAAGTAAGCACTAAGTTATTGATTGCTAACTTCTTTACTTGTAAATTCCAGGCTTACATCGCCCGGCTCCCAGTATGACCGACGAAAAGGATTTAATAAAGAAGCGAGGTAGCTTCAAGGGCCGATTAACTCTTTTTATTAATTACCTTGACGCGCTGGATGGAAAAGCACTAACAAGTCGTGATATCACGGAACTACAGCTGCGTGTAGGCAAAATTGAGTCGTTATATCAACAATATGATGAGGTACAGTTACAGCTTGAGTGCATTGTCGAGGATACTAAAACACAGTTCAATGAACGTTCCGATTTTGAGTCACTTTACTTTAAATCTATGTCTAGGGCTCAGAACTTGATAGGGGATTTTAATAAAGATGATGAATCTGTTCATAGTACCAAAAGTACTCGTACTAGTACCTGTAGGCCGGTTAAGCTGCCAACAATCCAGCTACCAAAGTTCGATGGGTCATATAATGGCTGGCTGGAGTTTCGCGACACCTATACGAGTCTCATTCATACTAATGATGGTATTGACGTTATCAACAAATTTCATTACCTGCGAACGTCTCTGGAAGGGACCGCCGCCGCGCCGTAGTGATACAGGGAATTGAATTTTCGGCCACTAATTACTCTGTGGCGTGGAACTTATTATGCGAACGCTTTGACAACAAAAAGTTATTAATTCACAATCATATATCAGCTATTTTTAACATTGAGCCAATCACTAAGGAGTCTTCTGGGACGCTAAAGGGTTTAATTGATCAATTGAATAAAAATCTGCGCGCATTAGAATCGTTGGGCGAGCCCGTGAAGCACTGGGACACTCTTTTAATTTATATTGTTACACGTAAATTAGATAGCAAAACGTTCCGTGAGTGGGAGGAGTGCAAGGGTCGCGTAGACAAGGATAGTAATATTACGTTCGACACATTCCTTCAATTCATGCGCAACCGCGCTGATTTAGTTGAGACATTAGAGTTATCTCGTCACAATCAATCTCACGCTAGTAACAAGTTAGGACCTAAGTTAAAGTCTATGGTTGCAGTTCAATCTAGGAATCATTCTGAAACTGAAGCGAGTGCAATGGTTTGTCCCAAATGCAAGGGCAACCATAATTTAAGTAATTGCGCACAGTTTCTTGCCTTGTCTAATGAAGCCCGAATGAAATTGCTACCGAGTTATAAAGTGTGCTTTAACTGTTTTCGTTTGGGACACTTTGCAAACCACTGTAAAAGGCCGGGTTGCAAACTGTGTAAGCGCAGACATAATACGCTTATTCATATGACGAATTTAAACAATATTGCGAATACTAGTGTTAATAAATCGGGTGATAACCAGTCGGCACGATCGCCTTCGACGTCCGCCACTAGTGAACCAAGCAATGTCGCGTTGTCGGCGAACGTCACATCTTCTTTTGGTAGCATTAACAGCGATGTGTTATTGTCGACCGCGTTAATTAAAATGCGAGATATTTCTGGGAGTGAGCACGTTGTTCGTGCTGTGCTCGATAGCGGGAGCACCTCGTCCTTTGTGACAGAGCGCTTGTGTAAACGCTTATGTTTGGAGGCTAGACAAATAGATAGGTCGATACTAATTATTAGTTATTTATGCCTAAGCATAAATAACGTGATTTCCCACGTGGGTAAAACATGTCGAGTTCGTATAACGTCATTAAACAATTGTTTTACGACCGACATGCATTGTTTTATTTTACCGTCAATAACAAGTAATGTGCCATGTCGTGAAATTAATATATCTGCCTTAAATATTCCGTCTCATATATGTTTAGCTGACCCTACATTCTACAAGCCCGCTGACATCGATGTTTTGATCGGTGCTGATGTTTTCTGGGACATTTTAGAGTCACAAAGTATTAAGCTGGGTAAAGGTAAGCCCATCCTTTGTGAGACCAGGTTAGGCTGGATAGTCTCAGGTCCGATCAGTCATAATTATACTTCATTATTGTCTAGTAATATTAGGTGTAATTTTACAAAGGTTGATACTTATAAGAACGATAATATAGATCAACTTCGGTCTGATTTAACTCGTTTCTGGCAGCTGGAAGAGGTTGTTAACAAGTCTTCACATTATTCACCAGAAGAGAGGCTGTGCGAGGAGCATTATATTAAAAATATGACACGATTGCAAGATGGTCGATTTTGTGTTCGTATTCCGCTTAAGCAAAGTCCTTCTCTTCTAGGAGACTCGTTTAAGAGGGCATCTCATTGTTTACACTCGTTGGAGCGTAGGTTGAAGACTAAACCGGATTTCGGTAAAATGTATAATGATTTCATGTCTGAATATGAGTTGTTAGGACATATGACCGAATTTATTCTACATAATTCAAGTCCGTTTGGTTATTTTATACCTCACCACGGAGTATTGCGTGAAAGCAGTAGCACTACCAAACTCCACGTTGTTTTCAATGCGAGTTCTCCCACTTCGTCTGGTGTTTCGTTCAATGATTTACAGATGGTAGGTCCCACCATTCAAGATGATTTGCTGTCCATTCTTCTTCGGTTCAGACAGTATAAATATGTCATATCTGCGGATGTCGAGAAGATGTACCGACAGATAATAGCCCATCCGTCTGACAGATATCTACAACAGATTGTCTGGCGTGATGGGTCGTCTGATTCTCTGCGGTATTTTAAATTAAACACTGTCACGTATGGCACGGCTAGTGCACCATTTTTAGCCTTTCGATGTTTACATCAATTAGGTCTCGACTGCAAGAATGAGAGGATCGCTGACGTCATAAAACACGATTTTTACGCCGATGACCTACTCTCTGGTGGTGACGACTTAGATGAGGTGAGGTTCATTCGTGAGGAAGTCACCAAGGCACTTGCGTCGGCTCACATGCCTTTACGCAAGTGGAAATCAAACGAACCTCAACTATTATCAGATGTTGCTCAATCTTCGCTAGACTTAAATATATTAGGTTCCAGCGAGCCTGCCAAGTTGCTAGGTCTCGGTTGGCATGCAAGTTCCGATGAACTGGTTTATTCTTTGGACACCACATTAAAATCTTGTGTTGGTAACACTAAGCGTGATTTACTGTCAGTGATTGCAAGGATTTTTGATCCATTAGGGCTATTAGCTCCCTTTGTTATCACTATGAAAATGATACTACAGAAAATGTGGTTAGATAAACTATCATGGGATGAACCACTAACTGCTGAGGTTGGTTCACAATGGCAGGCCACTGTCAAAGCTCTGCCACTTTTAAACAAGTTTCGTATTCCACGAATTGTAGTTTGTGATGCATATAAGGAGGTAGAACTTCACATATTCACCGATGCATCTGAGCGCGCATATGGTGCGTGTGCTTATATACGCAGCATCAATGATAATGGGGAATGTGTAGTCAGGTTAGTGATGGCCAAAAGTCGAGTTGCACCCATTAAACCCACAACAATCCCGAGGTTGGAGTTGTGTGGCGCGGTGGTGGGGACTCGTCTGTACGAGAAGTTATCAAGGTCACTTAGGTTGAAATTTAATCGCGTCGTTTGTTGGACAGACTCGACCATTATCTTAGGATGGTTACAGATGTTGCCTTCTAAACTTCAGCCATTTGTACGCAATCGCGTTGCTGAAATTTTAGATCAGGCAGGTCACTGTACCTGGAGGCACGTTCCAACGGACAAAAATCCAGCAGACCTAATATCTCGTGGTGTGGACATTAGCAATCTGCAGGGTTTAAACCTGTGGTGGTCAGGTCCAGATTTTCTCCAGCTAGACTCCTGTCTGTGGCCTTCTAATTTCAGGTTCTCGAAGTTAGATTCACTACCCGAGATTCGGCCTAGTGTATCATTGAATGTTGCTATCAGTAAAGATAAGAATTGTTTTATCGATTTTGAGAGATTTTCCAATTATTCACGCCTTTTACGGTCAATGGCTTATGTTATAAAATTCATTAAGTTATGTCGAGGAGGTCCCTGTAATAAATCATTATCAAATGACGAATTAAGGCAAGCATTAAACGTATTAGTTTATTATAGTCAGCTGGAATCCTTTCCAGAGCATAAACTCCTTTTAAATAAACAAGGTTTACCAAAAAAGAGCGTCCTATTAAAATTTAACGTGTTTTTAGATAATAATAACATAATGCGTGTCGGCGGACGTCTCGACAATTCAGATTTCTCGTATAATAAGCGGCACCCTATTTTATTACAGTCCAATCATCATTTAACAAAGCTACTATTTAATTTCGAGCATAAGAGGTTGATGCACGCAGGTCCTCAACAATTATTAGCGTCAATTAGAGATCCGGGGACGAGTTGGGGACTCTGTAGTCCCCACACCCGAGAAGAGGGCCAGATCGTGAGAGATGGCCCTGGGTCGGCCGGGGTGCGAGGGATATGCCTGTCAACCTCACCTTCGGCAACCAAAGCGACCCACAGGCGGCGTGCGTTTTAGTCGGTTCGAGTCCGACATAACCTCCTTCACCGGCTCCGGTGGGGAGGTATCCGTGGGGATTTTGCGCACGTAAAAAAAAAAAAAAAAAAAAAAAGCGTCAATTAGAGAAACCTATTGGCCTATAGGAGGTCGTAACTTAGCTAAGGCCTGCTATCATAAATGCATTCTGTGCAATCGCATGAAGGGCAAGGTCGTTGCTCCATTGATGGGTAACTTACCGCGCCAGCGTCTTTTATCAGGAGGTTATCCATTCGAGAGTACAGGCGTTGATTATGCCGGCCCTATTACGTGCGCTAGTCGCCAGGGTCGCGGATGTAGACTCGTAAAGGTGTACATTGCCATTTTTATTTGTTTCACCACAAAGGCTGTTCATCTGGAGCTCGTGGGTGACTTAACTAGCCACACATATCTATTAGCTTTGAACAGATTTATTGCTCGCAGGGGTAAACCCAGTAACATGTACTCCGATAACGGTACCTCATTCGTTGGTGCTTATAACGAACTGTCTAAATTTTTGAAAGTTAATAATAGTTCTCTTAGTGCAAATATGGCCAACGATGGAATTAATTTTCATTTTATCCCCGCGTATAGCCCTCATTTCGGTGGTCTCTGGGAGGCGGGCGTTAAGTCTGCTAAATATCATTTACAGCGAGTGATGGGCAATTGTAATTTAACTTTTGAACAGTTATACACCACTTTAGTCCAAATCGAGGCGATATTAAATTCGCGTCCGCTAACACCGCTGTCATCGGACCCTGCTGACTGCACCCCGCTGACACCAGGTCATTTTCTCGTTGGTCGACCACTCACAGCATTACCACAGGACAATTATGAGGACCATCCTGCTACTCATCTGTCTCGCTACCAACGGATTGAGCAGCTCCGCCAGCATTTTTGGCAAAGATGGAGTAAGGAGTACGTTGCAGAGTTGCAGCAACGTACTAAGTGGCGTTCTTGTAAAGACGGCCTAAAATTGGATTCCTTGGTAGTCATAAAGGAGGAGAATCTTCCACCTCTAAAGTGGAGATTGGGGAGAGTAGTTGGTGTTCATCCAGGATCTGACGGGATTGTCAGGGTAGCTGACATCAGGACATCTAGTGGAGTCATCCGAAGATCCTTCAGCAAGATATGCCCATTACCTGTCTCAACGGCATCGGAGTCTGGTTGAAAGCACAACTTTCAACGCCCGGGGGCATGTTGAGAACTCCTGCTAATTTCGTGTTAGCAATTTACATACCGTGGACCACGTGATATAAACTTCATCGATCTAATGTACTTTGGTAAATAAAGTTCATTCAATGTCACTTTTAAGCTCAACGCATTAACACATACTCGCTGCATTTTATTTAAACCTTATAATTCCCTACAACTGGCAACGTACAATTGCAGTACACTTCGTCTGGACAGGCACCTCGCGGAACTAGAGGTAGAACTAGGTCGCATAAATTGGCATATATTAGGGTTGTCCGAGATCCGAAGACAGGGGGAGGACACGACAACCACTGAGTCAGGCGACCTGTTCTACTTCAGAGAAGGTGAACAGCTCTCCCAGGGAGGTGTCGGTTTTCTGGTAAAAAAGTACCTCATTAGCAGCGTTGTTGAAATCGGTAGTGTGTCGAACAGGGTAGCGTACCTTATCGTAAAAATCACGAACAGTCGTTCGCTGAAGGTGATACAGGTATATGCGCCGACCTTGCTTCACCCCGACGAAAGTGCCGAGGCCGTATATGAAGATATTGCTAAGGCAATGAATCACACCGCCAAGGCCACTTACAACGTTGTTATGGGGGACTTCAATGCTAAAGTGGGAATACAAGAACGCGGTGAGACGAAAATCGGACCTTATGGAGTGGGGTGCAGAAATCACAGGGGACAAATGCTAGTCAACTTCCTCGAGGCGCAGGGGCTCTTCTTAATGAATAGTTTCTTTAAGAAAAAGCCCCACAGGAAGTGGACTTGGCAACGTCGGGACTCTGTGATAAGAAACGAGATAGACTTTTTGATAACGGACAGTAAGCACATATTTAGAGACGTCTCTGTGATCAACAAGTTTAAAACCGGAAGCGATCACAGACTTGTCCGAGGCTCTCTAAATATTAACATCAAGGCTGAAAGATTCCGAATGATACGGTCTACTCTCCGACCTACGCCACTCCAAGTCACTCTAGGGTCCGAAAAGTTCCAATTGGAACTTCAAAATAGCTTCGCAACACTGGAAACCACAAACGGCATTGACGAGAAAACCGACACAGTGGTCAAAACATTGCAGGAAGTGTCTCGAAAGTTCTTTCCCGGGAAACGCAAACAGCGAGAGTCCAAGCTCTCTCCTGAGACTCTCGAACTTATGAGAAAGAGACGTGAGAAGTCATCCACACCGTCCTCTTCGTCAGATGAGAGAGCCTTAAACCGACAAATTAAAAAGCTGATTAGACGCGACCTCCGACGCTACAACACCCATATCGTCCAGGAGGCGATTGAGCGAAATAGGGGGTCGAAAGTGTTCGCTCAGCAGTTGGGGAGGCCCCATCTGACGAAACTTAAAACTGCGGATGGTAAAATGACTGCCTCAAGGTTCGAGATTCTCGATGAGAACGAAAAGTTCTATGGACAGCTATATGCATCACGGACGAGTAAACCTACGGGACACAGCGATGAAGACCACAGAGCCCCACTTACGCGCCATTACACCGAGGAGATACCCGATATCGAGCAGTGCGAGTTGGAGGCGGCTCTCAGACAACTGAAAAACAACAGGTGCCCAGGTGATGACGGTATTACTACTGAGCTCCTGAAAGCAGGCGGAACTCCAATCCTGAAAGAGCTAGCAAGCCTCTTTAATTCCGTCATCCTACAAGGTCTAACACCTAGGGCATGGAGCGGGAGTGCGGTGATACTGTTCTTCAAAAAAGGAGATAAGACCTTGCTGAAGAACTACAGGCCCATCTCACTCCTGAGTCATGTCTACAAGCTGTTCTCGAGAGTCGTCACAAGTCGTCTTGCGGGTAAGCTCGACGAGTTCCAACCACCGGAGCAAGCCGGGTTTCGAAAAGGTTATAGCACCGTGGACCACATCCATACTGTTCGGCAGATTGTAGAAAAGGCCCAAGAATACAATCAGCCGCTGTGTATGGCGTTTGTGGACTACGAAAAAGCCTTCGACTCCATCGAAACCTGGGAAGTTCTGGAAGCCTTACAGCGGTGTCGTGTCGATTGGCGATACATCGAGGTGCTGAGATGCTTGTATGACACTGCCACAATGTCCGTCCAGCTCCAAGACCAGAAGACGAAACCTATTAGCCTCCAACGTGGAGTGAGACAGGGAGATGTTATATCCCCCAAACTATTCACCAACGCGTTGGAGGACGTCTTCAAAACTCTGGATTGGACTGGGCAGGGTATAAACATTAACGGTGAGTACATCTCACATCTTCGGTTCGCCGACGACATCGTCATAGTAGCGGAATCGTTGGAACAACTGGGCGAAATGCTGCATAGCCTAGATGGAGCTTCTCGACGTGTCGGCCTTGGTGTAAACTTGGATAAAACCAAAATTATGTTCAACGAACATGTTGCACCGAGACCGATTGCCATCGAAGGGGCGACACTCGAAGTTGTTCAAAAATATGTCTACCTGGGGCAGGTTATCCAGCTCGGTAAAAACAACTTCGAGAAAGAACTAGCCAGAAGAATCCAACTGGGTTGGGCAGCATTTCGCAAACTACGTCGAGTTTTCTCTTCACCCCTACCGCAATGCCTCAAAACAAAAGTCTTTGAATAGTGCGTCCTACCTGTTATGACTTACGGTGCCGAAACGTGGACACTTACAGTGGGGCTGGTCCATAGCTTAACAGTCGCGCAGCGGGCTATGGAGCGAGCTATGCTTGGAGTTTCTCTGAAGGATAAAATTCGGAACGAGGTTATTCGACAGAGAACCAAAGTTACCGACATAGGCCACAAAATAAGCAAGTTAAAGTGGCAGTGGGCTGGCCACGTTTGCCGAAGGATCGATGGCCGTTGGAGCAAACGAGTCCTAGAGTGGAGACCGCGAGAAGGTAAACGAAAGGTAGGACGCCCCCTAGCCAGATGGACTGACGACCTGAAAAAGGTGGCTGTGACAGACTGGATGCGGAAGGCGGAGGATCGGAGAAAATGGCGCACATTGGGAGAGGCCTATGTCCAGCAGTGGACTGCAGTGGGCTGATTGATTGATTGATTGAAGTTAACATGTACATCTTAACAACTAATACATAGTCCCACAGAACCGAACAGACAGTTTGACTATGGGATCAAGAAAACATTACACAAATATAGGTATCTATTTTTTAATTGATTTTACACTTTATTGTTAGTAAAGAATACATGATTAAATTTAAAAAATACGGAAACAGTACAATTGGCGACCTTCCAGGCAATCTATGACAATATTTATGGTTTCAATAATTTACGTTACATTATGGCAGTGGGTCAATCACTTAATTAAATTATAAAAATCAAATCATCAAAAAGTAATTATGAAAACACCTGTTTTTTAATATAATTTTTGATGATTTAATTTTTTTGTTGATTTGATTTGATTTGATCTTCTTCATCTTAGCGTTAATCCCAGTCGCATCTCGGAGTCTGGAGTTCGTTTTACCAGTCTAACTGCGGATTTTACTAAACTGTGATATTTTGTATGGTTTATTGATATTGATTAGGTACTAACAATTAACTGATGCCTGGGACTCAAACAAAACTACTGCAAACATGGAACTTTGATTTAGTTCATACAACCCATGGAAATCTATTCTGAGGATAAAGTCTATATGTTATTCCACAGTATAATCTATCCCTGTATTAAAATTCTACCAGATTTGTTCTACCGTTTGTGTGTGATGGAGTATCAAACACCAACACATCCTGCAACAAGTTTTTACATCTATAACTCTAGTAGAAATTAGAATTCAGGATATCATAATTTAATAATTCAACATCCAATTTATTAACAGCCTAATGTAGTGAATCTTAAATAGAATAATGTTCTGCGGCAGGGACTGTCTGTCTGACGTTAGGAAGTTCCGGACTGCCTCGGTTAAATCGTAAATTCACAATGGCCGCCGGATTTGGCTCCGGGGGATGTTGCTGAGGCATCTTGATGAACTCACGACTTGTAACAATGTATTTTAGTAAATTTTTGCTTTAGAATTCTACATAATTTCCTTTAACTGATTAAAATCTTTGCGTTTCTATAATTAAAATAAAGTTCAATAAAGTCAACGCAAAAAGTAGCTCAACAAATTCTTATTTAATGAATTTCTAATTCTATTTCTTAAATCTTTCATAAATTAACAAACAAGATTTGGAATACATGAACTTTGCCCACTAAGGATTTATAATCTTCTTGGGATT
This sequence comes from Eilema griseolum, assembly GCA_963662185.1. NCBI lineage: Eukaryota > Metazoa > Arthropoda > Insecta > Lepidoptera > Erebidae > Eilema > Eilema griseolum. The sequence goes on along the minus strand of OY759238.1, from coordinate 9,527,570 downwards.
ATAAAACTACTTTCCTATACATCAATTATACTCGTAGAGTCATGTATTCAAATGTAAAAATAAGGATTCCGACTGGGGAAGTACCTCCATCCTACAGAATACCGCGGTTATAATAACTTCGTGTTGTGTTCCCAGCGGTGAGTAGGGTAGCCAGAGCTCACTGGAGAATTTGTGCTGTCAGTGGTTATAATAATGACTATAGGCTTGTCCTACTTTGTCCTCTACACTGACGGCACAGAGACTCTGTGCTTACAGGGTCGGCAGCGCGAGTGTGGCTTCTCTGGTGTTACACACGTTCATAGACCACGGTAACCACTTTTCATCAGATGGGCCGTGTGCTTGTCTGCCACCTAAGTGGTACAAAAAAAATTGCAAATATTTTAGTGTTAATCAACTTTTATCGTTGACCTGTAAATTAGACAGTTAATGATCTCCAAATCTGCTTTGGTTAGACTCATCGTCCAATTGTACTTCGATCAGTATTACTATGATCAAAGTAAAGTCCAAATCCCTGCCAAACTTACTTAGTCGAAACAGACTATGAAATTGAAACGTATTTCAGTGATTTAAATCTTCTTTGATCAGTACTGTATCGATCAAACTAACCGACTAATCAAATTTGTTCAATCAGACTTCTACGTGCTTCAACCGTATCAATACAACTTAAACTTAAACTTGTACGTGTTTAAACTTCTATAATATTATATAATTGTAAAGTGTCGTGTCTATACCTATATTAAAAAACTTGGGTTATATTACATAAACGATTTCAGTATCGTTGTTATAAACAGGTATTTTTACACTAAAATATTATTTTCCGTTTAAAACTTGTAAATCATTTTTGTGTGAAACGATTCAGATGTGTTTTTTATTTATTTGAAACGTCTTCTTAGCCAGACTTAAGTTTGTTTAATTGAAATCTATTCAGTAGAACCGAAAATATGAGCAAGTCATGTTAAACGCCATACGCGAGTGGAGCCGCGGGCATAAGGCTAGTTGTTTTTAAAAACAAAAACGTATTCAATTCACCGCATGATATAAATTGATTGGTTTTATCAGGCTAATGAAGGAAACAGGGATACTGCTCGCCCGCCATAAATATGAATAATGAAAAGATATACCACAGACGTTTTATTGACAAGATGTCAGATTGTCAATTGAGTTATATGACATTTAGTAATTGTGGTCGGTGCGCGATGCGGGCAAAATAAAAAAAGAAGTATAGTCGCAATCGGTATTAGAGCCATGAGCATTTGGGAGATGACATTTGGGCGAGCATGATAAAAAATGGGATTTATTGTATTTGTATTCAATTGCAGCATTGGATTGGGTCAGGAAAATATGGATAGGGCCCATTTTAAATATTAAGTCCTAGTACTACATAAAAACCTATTAAGATTGAGTTCATTTTTCTGAAATTATTATGGAAATTGGCCAAATATATTCACACCGCAGACACCCCAGATGGAACTGTAGTTGAATTTTGCCGATAATTCGTTAACGCTAAATTCAATCTGCGTCGTGGAATATATTTACATCGTACAAAGCGTCGAATCGTCACGAACATATTTATGCCTATGTACAGTCAGCGTCAGAACGATCTAGACTACGAATTCTCAAAATGATCTTAATACTAAGGTATTAAGAGCTAATCAAACTATCTTATTAATAACCCAACTACGGCGAAGCCAAAGGAGAGTTATGATTATGACAGGCTATCTGTTCATCTGTTCCCTTATAACTCCTAAACTATTTATTAGAACTGGACAAATAAGGTATCGTTAGAAGCGTCTTAATCTTCCGCTGGTTATAGGCTACATGACTTTCCCTAAATCCAATGTGCAAATGAAAGGGTTTAATTAGCACATTTCAAATATATATACTTTATAAATTACAGTTGTTGTTTGCTCCTTAAAAAAAATTAATAAAAAAATATGTTTATAATTAAAACCCAACTACTGTAAAATATAATATATATATATATATATATATATATATATATATATATATATATATATATATATATAATAATATGGAATAGGGTGCATGAACTCCTTGGAGATCTTTGTACTCCAAGCCAACCTCACCTGGTAGCCGGTTTATCTGCTTTCCTCTCAGTAGTTTTTGCCACAAATTTTAAGAAATCAAATCATTTATAAAAAGAAGGAGAACGGACCCCAGGCAACGCTACGATGATAATAAAATACTAATCGCATTATCATTCAGGATTATAAAAGACATAACAATATAAACAAAATCACAACTTATAGGCTTCCAGATAAGAACAATAATCGCGATCAAAATTTTTGTCACTTGATCTTTTCGAACTTAGGACATAATAAAAATGTCTGTATAAGAATTATGTGTGAACCCGTCTGGCGAAATACAAGGAGTGCCAGTCAGTTAAACAGATGTCATTTATAAAAATAAAACAGTATCATTGAACTAACAAAGAATACAAACCGATGTCAATTACTCTCACTCTTAATACTTTTATGACGGAAACACTAAATTTAGTATCAAGTATCAAGAATTCAATAGCATTTTTGTTTAAACATTTCTCTTGCTGGCACTCTACTTACGTTAGTACCGGTGGGAACATATTAACATCTTAATAATAATAATATTTCATTTATTCAGGTGGTATCCGAGACTTTTACCTCGGAGACCCCTTTTGCCAGCCTTTTTTTTATAACACTTAGGTGGCAGAAAAACACACGGCCCACCTGATGGGTAGTGGTTACCGTGGCCTATGGACGTATGCAACACCAGGGGTGTTACACTCGCGCTGTCGACCATGAAGAAAACCTTCTGATGCCCCTCTTGAAGAACCCCATACTGTGGGTGCTTGGGAAAACCGCAGCAGGTAGGTCATTCCACAGCTTAAGTGTGCGTGGGATGAAGTTTCTTTCAGTCTAACTGGAATGCGGCTGAGCATCAAAATTTTCCGTGAAGCGACTGCTATTTAACCTGCACAACCAATTTGTGATATTGCAGTATTACAGCACAACTCGGACATTATAGAGCTCCAACTACCCCCGTAACGACTACCATAATTTTACGTATGATTCGGATGGGGTGCGAGGGATATGTCTCAGATAATCTACCCTCCGGCAATCTGCGGCCCACTCAGTCTGCGTATGTTTTAGTCGGTTCAAGTCCGACATAAGTTTCCCCACTGGCCCCGATGGTGGGGGTACCCGTGGGGATTTTGCGAAAAAAAGAAAGAAAAAGATTTACGTATGAAACGGCTTAACGTGCTCTCTGTGGTACGGAAATACCCAGACCAATGAAAATAGACATATTCTTGGATACAAATATTTGCACAGAGTGGAAATCGATGAGCAAGGATCGGAAACACTAAATTTAGTAGGTATCAAGTATCAAGAATCCATCATTGTTACTATTTAAACGGTTCTCTTGTTGGCACGTGGTGCAGAATATAACCTATAAACACAATATCTAACACGTACCATTATACTAACAATAGTACACTGGAGAATAACATCCATTTTGGCTCGCATTAATCAACAATAATAAGGAAAAAGCTTTACGTGTTCTCCAAAAGTATCAAAACAATTTTGTTGTGACGTATGGGGCAACAAAATATCGTACCCATCGTACTGGGAATTATTCTACCTGACATTTGAGGTTATCTAAATGCCACTAAGGTCCGTATTCTGGAAAGACAATCAGTTCTGAATCTCGTACAGATTGTATAGACAAGCTGTCAAATCTATCAAAATATCTCTATAGGTAATCTAATCTTAGATATACCTACTAATATTTTAAAGCAGCAGAGTTTGTTTGTTTGAACGCGCTAATCTCTGGAACTACTGGTCCGATTTGATTGATTCTTTCAGTGTTGGGTAGTCCATTTATCGAGGAAGGTTTTAGGCTATATACCATCACGCTACTACTTAAGGGAGCGGAGCATTGATAATAAATGTTAACAAATCCGGTAATTTTTCATACATATTTTGAAGACGAAAACATACGGGCTCAAAGGGATATGAAGCTTCAAAATATACCCCGGGCGAAGCTGGGGTGGGTCAGCTAGTCTTAGATAAATCGCTAATAAGAACAGAGTACGTATGTGGGCCCATATGTATGGAATATCAAAAAGTTGCTACACGCCATTTTTATTAAGGTCCTAACGAGATAGATGTACCTACATTATTCAAACTTCATACCCATATAGGAGGTACGACCACATAGGTAAAATTAATACCTGAGGCATTCATGACCAGTATGAACCGATCAATTCGATTTCGAAAAAGCGTCAGTAGCTTAGTGGTTAAAGAGTCGGCCTAACGATCGAGAAGTCCCGGGTTCGAACCCTGGTCATCTTCTTCTTCGAGTCAATGGCTAGATCTGGGATAAAATGGTTCGGTATTTATATCCTGGCAAGCATTTTAGCTTAGTTGGACGCATTAGAGGGAATATTAGTAATTTTGGTTCTAATATTCTTTATAAAAAAAAATACCAGCACATACCTAAATCTACAAATGCACGAAGTAGAAGTGTAATTTTGTTATGATAAAATAACAATTTCTTTTTATCAATATAGGCCGTCAAGCTGAGTGTCACCATTGTCACACGGTATGTGTAAGTAATGGTGACTCTCTTTTCTGGGACTTTGCCTTCAGCTTACCATCAGGTAAGGCGAAGTCCAATTGACGTGTCCTATATTAAAAAAAATAATAGCTAATTTCGGGGATCTTGTGACTTGACCAATTTAAACAGACCTCTTTCTGTAGATAACTGTTATTATAAGGTACATAGGCTTTTTTTATACCACTTAGGTGGTAGACAAGCACACGGCCCACCTGATGGAAAGTGGTTACCGTGGCCTATGGACGTGTGTAACACCAGAGGAGTCACGTTCGCGCTGCCAACCCTGTAAGTACAGAGTTTCTGTGCCGTCAGTGTAGAACACAAAGCAGGACAAGCCTTTAGTCTTCCCACTGACAGTGCAAATTCTCCATAGCTCTGGCTACCTTCTCACCGCTGGGAACACAACACGAAGTTATTATTCGCCGCGGATTTCTGTAGAGCGGAGGTACTTCCCCAGTCGGACTGCTCAATTGCGCGGAAATACCGCTATGTTCTACCTTATTTTATCATAGATAAAGTATTAGGGTTCTGCACAAAAAAAAATAAACCCATTTCTTGGTCCACGTGGATGCACTTACGGGTACAGGTAGTACATAATTTATAACATCGCGTCAGCGTCAATATGTCACTGTCAAACATGAAGCTATGGTATCATATTATTATTAATGACGTCACTGTACACGACGTAATAAGTTACCGTTATATTGAAGCACCCTACAAGTCCCTGAGACCCTGAAGTTATTCAATCCCTAGTCTATATCAGATATTTCTGAATCATTTATGAATTCCATTTTACATGAAGTGGAATTCATAAATGATTCAGAAATATCTGCATCGAGATACTTGTTACTTAGGTACTTCCGTCCGTACGGTAGGCTGAAGTATTACTAACGTTCAAAGTTCACACTTTGATGCCTATTAAGTAAACTCATAAGACTGATCTAAACCGTCTAAGGAATAACTAGTGAGGTGAGGTGGTTTTATCTACATCTATTAATTAAAATACGTCTTCCATATATTCTTTTTTTTTTTATTCAACATAGGTGGCAGACAAGCACACGGCCCACCTGATGGAAAGTGGTTACCATGACCTATGAACGTGTGCAACACCAGTGGAGTCACATCCGTGTTGCCGACCCTGTAAGAACAGAGATTTTCTGCCGTCAGTGTAGAGGACTAGCCTTTGGTCATCCCACTGACAGCACAAAATCTCCAGTGAGCTCTGGCTACCTTACTCACCGCTGGGAACACAATGCGAAGTTATTATAACCGCAGTATTCTGTAGGGCGGAGGTACTTCCCCAGTCGGACTGCTCAATTGGGCGGAAATACCGCCGTGTCTTACCTCCTCAGCTGGTATGGGTAATGGACTGCTGAGACGAGATCTCGGGTTCGATCCCAGGTTTACCATGGCACACACCAATGACTTTTCGATCCTTTTCGAATTATGTGTGTATTTATCGCAGGTTTATAAGTACCCGGTTAATGGCAATAGGCTCGCCACCTATTACATTGGGACCTGAACATAAAAAGGCGAAATGTGGGTGCTAGCACCTCTGCTTACCCCTTCGGGGATATAGGCGTGAGTTTATGTTTTGTTATGTAAAAATAAACGAAAACTACAAAATATTGTAGTACAAAGGCGAGTTTAACTCAATGTTGAGTTTTCTTCCAGCAAACGTTAGAGTGATAGAGGGAAAATAACCAGGCTGATGCCCTAGCGGCTAAGCTTAGGGAGACGCTTGACGCAGCCGACGTCCGGGTGTCCAGGCCCAACAAGTGCGCAGAACTGCGCATTTCGGACCTGGACGACTCCATCACGGCGGAGCAAATCCGCCTCACCGTGGCGGAGGCCGGGGGCTGCCCCCTAGATACGGTTAAGGTCGGAGCGATCCGCTTCGGCCGCCGTGGACTGGGGGCGGCAGTTGTCGGCTGCCCCATCGCAGCAGCCAAAAAGGCTGCCGACCGGGGGTTCCTCGCCGTTGGAGGCGTGGTGCGGGTGCAGATCCGGCTCCTGCAGGCTCGACCGACTAGGTGCTATAGGTGCCTGTCGGTCGGCCACGTGGGGGTGCAGTGCACGGCGGCGGTGACGGTCGGTGACCGCTGCTTCCGCTGTGGCCAACCCGGTCATACGGCCGGTGGATGCGAAGCTCCGCTGCACTGTTTCAGGTGTGCAGCGGGGGGCAAACCGGCCGACCATAGGGTTGGCAGCAAGACCTGCACCGGCGGGGAGCCGAAGCCGCAAGGCGGGAGCTCCACCCAAAGTTCGCAGCGGGATGCGGAGATGGTTCCATAATGGATCCTCAGCTCCGCATCCTGCAGGCGAACGTGGGCCACGGTGCCGATGCTCAGGGTTTTCTGCTCCAGAGCATGGCACAGTGGTCCATACACGTCGCCGCTGTCGCCGATCCGTACACCCACCGGCACCTGGGGCCTGCCTGGGTGATCGACCTGGACGGGTTGGCGGCACTGGTGTACAACGCCGCTATGGGTGCCCCCTCCCCTGTTTTCGTGGCAAGGGAGCATGGCATCGTAGCGGCGCGTGTGGGGGAGATTGCGGTCGTGGCCGTCTATTTCACGCCGAGCCTACACCGACGCATAGGGGAGTACCGGCAGTCGCTGGAGCGACTGACCGACGTCGTCAACGCCTGTCATCCTCATCCGGTTCTTGTGCTCGGGGACTTCAACGCCTGGTCAGTGACCTGGGGGTCCCGGCACACGAACCCACGAGGTAGGGCTCTGGAGAGCTGGGCCGCTAATCACGGTCTAGTTCTCCAGAATCGCGGGGCCGAAGCCACGTTCGTGACCGCGGAGCGCAGTTCGATTATCGACCTATCGTTCGCAGGCGCTTCGCTGTCGCACCGTGTGCGGGACTGGCGTGTTGTGGTGGGGGTGGAGACACTGGCGGATCACCGATACGTTCGGTTTGATGTCTCCCCCCCCCCCCCCCCCCGCGGGTGATGCGCCGGTCATACCGGCCCCACGCGAGCCACGCTGGGTGCTTGGGAGACTGAATCGGGAGGTCCTCCTGGAGGCCGCCATCGTACAGGCCTGGGCCATTGCGCCGGACAGGCCTGTCGATATCGACGATGAGGCGGTGTGGTTCCGGGAGGCCATGACTCGTGTCTGCGATGCGGGTATGCCTAGGGCACCACCCTATAGTCCGAGGCGTCGGGTCTACTGGTGGTCTGCGGAGATCGCGAGGCTACGGCAAGCCTGCGTGATCGCGCACCGCCGGTGGACCAGACTCCGTAGGAGGCGTAGCCGAACCGCAGATACGGAGCCCCGAGTGACGGAGCTTCATGTGGGATACAGGGAGGCCAGAGATGACCTCCGAGCGGAGATTAAGCGGGCGAAAGCCGCGGCTTATAAGGAGCTCATGGAGACGCTGGAGCGGGACCCATGGGGGCGGCCTTACCTTATGGTAAGAGGAAAGCTGCGCCGCCGGGCCCCGCCGTTGACCCGGGTTCTCCAGCCAGCTCTGCTCGGTGGAGTGGTCGAGTCCCTGTTCCCGGCGCGAGCGGAACACATTCCGCCGCAGATGACTCCGCCACTTCGGTCGCCTGTGGCGCCCAGTGTGGTAATTGACGACGAAGTCCCCGAGGTCACTTGGGTAGAACTGGAGCTGGCGGTGCGAAGGCTTAGAGCCAAGAAGAGCACCGCCCCGGGACCCGACGGCATTCCAGGCCGCGCGTGGGTCCTAGCTCTGGGAGAAGATGGTCTCGAACCCCGACTGAGAGGGTTCCTCAGCGCATGCTTGGAGCGGGGCCAGTTTCCGAAGATGTGGAAGACGGGGAAACTGGTCCTCATCCGAAAGGAGGGTCGCCCGGCGGACGAACCGTCCGGCTACCGGCCCATTGTGTTGCTCGACGAGGTGGGCAAGCTCTTTGAAAGAGTTATTGCGAAGCGCCTCGTCGAGCACCTCTCTGGTAGGGGGCCGGACCTGGCGGATGCCCAATATGGCTTCCGCCGGTGGCGGTCCACCGTGGATGCCATCATGCGCGTGAGGACTTTGGCGGAGGAGGCAGTTGCCCGGGGTGAGGTGACGTTGGCGGTGTCCTTGGACATCTCCAACGCGTTCAACACCTTGCCCTGGAGTTGCATCAGGGAGGCACTCGTGTACCACGGTGTGCCTCTCTACCTCCGCCGCATAGTCGGGGCGTACCTGACGGAGAGAGCCGTCATCTACCCAAGTGCGACCGGCGTCGGTCGGCGTGAGATGTCGTGCGGTGTTCCACAGGGATCGGTTCTCGGGCCGCTACTGTGGAACATCGGATACGACTGGGTGCTTCGCGGTGAGCTTACGGACGGCGCCGCCGTCACGTGCTATGCGGACGACACGCTAGTGACGGCGAGCGGGGCTACACACCGCGAAGCGATCCTGAGGGCCACGACCGCGGTTGCTCAAGTCGTGGAACGGATCCGGCGGCTGGGCCTTGAGGTGGCTTTGCATAAATCTGAGGCCATGTTCTTTCATGGACCTCGGCGCACGCCACCACCTGGTTCCAGTCTCACAGTGGGAGGCACTCTCATCGGCATCAAGCCCCAGATGAAATATCTGGGGCTCGTGCTCGACGGCCGGTGGGACTTCGGGAAGCACTTCCGAAGTCTGGGCCCCAAATTGGCGGGCACAGCCAACGCTCTGGCGCGGCTACTGCCCAACCTGAGGGGCCCGGAGGACTCCTGCAGGAGACTCTACGCGGGTGTCGTGCGGTCCATGGCCCTGTACGGGTGTCCCGTGTGGGCGGACACCCTGAGTGATCGGCACATGCTTCTGCTGCAGCGTCCGCAGCGGAAGTTGGCGTGCCGCATCATAAGGGGGTACCGCACGATATCATTCAACGCGGCGAGTCTCCTCGCCGGATCGCCACCATGGATCCTGGAAGCGAGATGCCTTTCGGCGCTATACCGGTTCTGAAGGGCGGCGCGGGAGCGGGGTCACGATCCCGAGCCCGAAGAAATTCGGCCCGTGAGATCCCGGCTCCACAGGGAAATGGTGGCGGAATGGGAGATAGGACTTGGGCAACCAGGCGCAGGGCACGCCGTAGTAACGGCGGTAAGACCCATCATGGGGGAGTGGCTAGAGAGGCCACACGGCAGCCTCTCGTACCGTCTGACGCAGATGATCACCGAGCACGGATGCTTCGGAAAGTATCTGCGTCGGATGCAGAAAGAGCCAACGTCCGAGTGCCATCACTGCGACGCGAGCGAGGACTCAGGTCCGCACACGCTCACCGAGTGTCCGGCGTGGGAGACGCCGAGGCGGGAGCTTGTGGCGGCCCTGGGAGTGAGGGTTCTCACGCTCTCCACCTTGCTCGCAGCGATGGTTCGCTGCGCGGATGCGTGGGCGGCCGGCGCCTCCTTCTGCGAGCAAGTAATGCTCGTGAAGGAGGAGGCGGGGTGGGAGCGGCAGCGGGAGCGACGAAGGATCGCAAGACAAGCTGCCCGCGTACGAAGGCAACTCGGGCGTCGGAGGTCGATGAACGACCTCCGCCCCCCATGAGCGCCGGCCTGGGGGTGACATGTGAAGCCGCCTGTCACCCTGGCAGAAGCAGGCCGCGGCGGTGGCGCGCGTGGCGCGCCTCCCCGTTTCCGGGGACGAGTTGGGGACTCTTTAGTCCCCACACCCGAGAAGAGGGCCAGATCGTGAGAGATGGCCCTGGGTCGGCCGGGGTGCGAGGGATATGCCTGCCAACCTCACCTTCGGCAACCAAAACGACCCACAGGCGGCGTGCGTTTTAGTCGGTTCGTGTCCGACATAACCTCCTCCACCGGCTCCGGTGGGGAGGTATCCGTGGGGATTTTGCGCACGTAAAAAAAAAAAAAAGAGGGAAAATAAAAGATATTGAAAGATATTATGTCAGGGGATTATCTTTATGTTGCTATATTACTAGTTTATAGTCCATAGGCCACGGTAACCACTTCCCATCAGGTGGGCCGTGTGCTTGTCTACCAACTAAGTGGTATAAAAAAAATGTAATATTAGCATTTATGGTTAAGTACAGTCGCCCTCAGAAGTTTCTGAGGAGTTTTTTTTTTATACCACTTAGATGTGCTTGTTTGCCACCTAAGTGGTAGAAAAAATATAGGTAAATAATAATCAATACTAATATAAAAAAGTTAAACAGTTTGTTTATTTGTTTGTTTATGTGTTTTTTTTTATACCACTTAGGTGGCAGACAAACACACGGCCCATCTGATGGAAAGTGGTTACCGTGGCCTGTGGACGTTTGTAACACCAGAGGAGTCACAGTTGCGCTGCAAACCCTATAAGTACAGAGTTTCTGTGCCATCAGTGTAGAAGACAAAGCAGATCAAGCCTTTAGTCTTCCCACTGACAGCACAAATTCTCCAGTGAGCTCTGGCTACCCTACTCACCGCCGGGAACACAACATAAAGTTATTATAGCCGCGGTATTCAGTAGGGCGGAGGTACTTCCCCAGTCGCACTGCTCAATTGGGCGGAAATACCGCCGTGTCCTACCTCCTGTAAAGTTAGTTAGTTTAACCACTTAGTTACTGGCGCTTCAGACGTATTTACATTCACGTATGTCATATATGATATTCGTATTCAAAAGTCTGTGGAAGATTCCGAATCCACAGACTTTATATATTCTAACTTAGCTGTGTTAGTTTTTATTCAATCAAGTAGGTACAATAAAACTTAAAAAAACAAAGATCTGATCTTATCTTTATCTTTATCTCTTTATCTAACATTCCTAAATTAAATTAAACATAAATACAGACATATAATCATGTCTTTATCCCCGGTTAGGTTAGAAGTTGGTTGATTTAACACCCACATTTCATCAATCATTGTATTTGGTCCCATGTAATAGGGGGTGAGCCTATTGCCGTATTTTGAGTACTATTTTAACTCGAGCGATGCTTCTGAGGCTGAGTCTGGCCTGTATATATATCTGTCTGATGTTAAACAGTCCTATCCCTTAGTCGCCTTGTACGACACCACATGGGAAGAGATGGAGTGTCTCAAATTTTACTCTGGCGGGAACTATTAAAATAAACTAAAAAATATCTGAGCGGTATTAAATTTCGCTTTTTTTCAGATTTGTTGGAAATTACAAGCAGTCACCGGTCCTTACAGACTTTGTAGTCACAATAGGTGAATAGAATTCGATATAGAGTAATAATGCCAGGAAATCCTGATCCTCTAATGTATCCTATTCCTAGAAGCGTAGAATACTGAGAATTCGTATTTGAATTGCAAAAAATTTCGTGGAACAAGTGCGTACAGATTTGCCATGCGAACTTTTTGTTGACCGTTAAGTAATGATTTATGACAATAATGATTTTGAGCATTACTTAAATTAATGATACTTTATTGAAATTAGTAAAAAAAATTGTAGTAATTAGCAGAATTAAGCTTTTCTAAGATATTAGAATCGGATAGTTTCCTTGTGGGATTTGAAAAACAAACTGATGAGGATGTTAAGTTGAGGATCACCATTATAAAATTGTCGGTGTCTGTAATGGTGAACCACTTTCCAGAGATTTTACCTTCAGCTTACCACCAGCCGCGGAGATAATATTGACGTGTCTAATAAAAAAATATATAAGGGTCCAGCGAACTTTGCGCGTCGCCTCGAAACGTGTGTATAGGAGAATTTCTGAATTCGTGAATGTGTATCTCAGTTTGTTTTCTACGGAACTGGTCGCTGGATCAAGTCCCATCTTGACTATTGACATTCTACAATATTCTACAACAATCCCATGGTAAGCATAACTTAACTACAGACAACATACTCAGATACTTTTTTTTTGTAAATACATTCATATTATACATAGAAATACCTAGACCAATGCAACATATTCATGCATTAAAATACTTGCACTGAGCGGGATTCGAACCCACGCCCCCTGCGTAGCAGACTAGTGGTCTAACGCTACGCCACAGAGACCGCCACATTATTTAAATGTCGACCAAAGTTCTTATAAAAATCTGTAAAGTCCATAAATGCCCATTGAATTAATTTCATCAACATTATACTGTACCGTATAATGCGAGCATAATGTATTAAAGATTATAGATACATGAATGCGAAATCTAACTCAGTCACTTTCTTAAGCTTATCCGGCGCTCACGGCTTATGTGGTTTATGAAGTACGCTTATGGATAATAATAATATAATATCTCTTTATTGTATGTACACAGGAACTTATAATCCTAGTGTTAATCCCGGTCGCATTCAAAGCTTTAATCTCGGATTCCGGGGCCCGCATTTTCCATTCCAACTGCGTGTATGACTACTTCGATGTTTTCCGTAAAGTGACTGCCATCTGACCTCCACAAACCAATGGTGATATCGAAGTATAGCGGTTAGACCACTTGATAGACTTTTTAAGGCTCCAACTATCCGTAACGATTGCCATAGGTGTTCGTATGAGAGAGATATATTATGTTGTATGAGTGGTGGGTGGATAAGTGGAAACCCAGTAGGTTCCACAATTAAATTCCACAACATTGTACACAACGCTATATAGACCCATGGTAAAAATAACTAACTTACTAACTTAACTAGCTTATGTAATCTAGACAGGCCTGTGGGTGACGGGTGGAGTCCTTGTCACCCTGGCTGAAGCAGCGCGGCACGTTTTCATAGGAGGTAGGACATGACGGTATCTAACGTCCAAAATTGAGCAGTCCGTCTGGGTAAGTACCTCCGCCCTACAGAATACCCCGGCTATAATAACCTTGTGTTGTGTTCCCTCCGGTGAGTAGGGTAGCCAGAGCTCATTGGAGAGGTTTTGTGCTGTCAGTGGGAAGACCAAAGGCTTAAATTGACCCCGCTGACTGGTGGGGGCGTGAAATGTTAGCGCGGTGGTCAGGGAGACCCGGTGAAACGGTTATCCGCTGGCCGCCCGCAGGCTGTACGATTCCCGAACCTGGGGATTACTTAGTCTCCGCCCCAGGAGGCTGAACCAGCAGCCTGTGTAAAGTTCCCGGTGCTGTAGCCGTGCCGGAGGAGGAAACCGGAGTGGACTCGGCTTCAGTATCTGGGAGGGGACCGGGGGCCCTTCCGCCCACCGCGCCAGCCAGTCACACAACCCCAACTTGTCTGTGAGGGTGGGACGCCTTGCTTTGTCTTCTACACTGGAGGCACAGAATCTCTTCTTACCTTCTACTACCGCGATTCTAGTGGGTATGGAATGCTACATCCCTAACCGCTGGGTCGCGACAGGAGCGAACAAACGCCCGTGGTTTAATAGGCCTTGCAGGGAAGCTAGAGACCGCAAGCAATCTGCATACAAGGCTTGGACCACGGCTCTTGCCAATAAGGATTCGAACATCGCTGAAGTGAAGCGGAAGTTGAATGCTGCTTCGAGGTCCAGTAAAAAGGCAACGTCTAGGGCAAAGTTTGAGTTCATCGGCAGAATTGGCGAACGGCTTGCGCGCTACCCATCTGGCAGTCGCGCATTTTGGTCGCTCGCCAAAGCTGCCGAGGGAAACTTCTGCCAGTCTTGCCTTCCGCCGCTACAAAAATCCGACGGTAGTCTGGCCCATGGTGCTAAGGAGAAGGCCGATCTTTTGGGTAATCTCTTTGCGTCAAACTCGACTATGAACGACGGGAACGCCGAACCACCCATCATCTCCAGCTGTAGTGCTTCCATGACCGAAGTTAAAATCACGCAACGGGTGGTCCGGCGCGAGCTTAAGTCCCTAGATGTCCGGAAGTCGAGTGGGCCGGACGGTATACCGGCGATGGTGCTTAAGCACTGTGCCCCCGAGCTGTGCCCTGTACTTACACGCCTTTTCGCACTCTCATACTCCGCGCGGCAGGTCCCAGCCTCGTGGAAGCCCGCATTCGTGCACCCTGTACCTAAGAAAGGTGACAGGACAGATCCGACCAATTACAGGCCTATCGCTATACCCTCCCTACTCTCGAAGGTTATGGAGCGTGTCATTAATACACAGCTCCTGAGATACCTTGAAGGAAACGATCTACTGAGCGACCGACAGTACGGCTTTCGCCACCGTCGCTCAACCGGTGACCTTCTTGTGTATCTCACAAACCGGTGGTCGCAAGCCATTGAGAGTCGGGGTGAGGCACTAGCGGTCAGCCTCGATATAGCGAAGGCCTTCGATCGGGTCTGGCACAAAGGTCTTCTTGCGAAGTTGCCGTACTATGGACCCCCCGAGGGACTTTGCGAATGGATCGCCAGCTTTTTGTCCAACAGAAGCATCCAAGCCGTCGTCGACGGCAGCTGCTCGGACCGCATGAACATAAACGTTGGTGTCCCACAAGGCTCCGTGTTGTCTCCGACGCTGTTTCTGCTGCATATCAATGACATGCTGTCTGATGGCTCCATTCATTGTTATGCGGACGACAGTACCGGGGACACGTGTTACACGGGCCGTGCAAATATCCCTCAGTCCGAGGTGGAGAAGAGTCGCGAACAACTTGTGTCTAAAATCGAGACTACTCTCTCTGGAGTATCCGATTGGGGACGACTAAACCTAGTCCAATTCAACCCCACTAAGACACAAGTATGTGTATTCACCGCTAAGAAAACCCCATTCGTTGTGGCGCCGCAATTCCTGGGCACACCGCTTACCAGTGTCGATATCTCCAGCGACGTCCAATACCGAAGTCATTTGCAGGACAAGGTTAAGTTGGCATCAAGAAAACTCGGAGTGCTCAACAGGGCGAAGCAGTACTTCACTGCGGGGCAGCAACTTCTTCTTTATAAAGCACAGGTCCGGCCTCACATGGAGTACTGCTGTCACCTTTTTGCTGGAGCACCTGCATACCAGCTTGACCCCTTCGACTCGTTGCAAAGACGGGCATTGAGGCTGGTTGACAATCCCATACTCGCAGGTAGAGTGGAACCTCTTAGCCTTAGGAGGGATTTTGCCTCACTGTGTGTGTTCTACCGCCTATACAATGGTTTGTGCTCAGATGAATTGTTTGACATGATGCCCGTAGCTACATTCTATCATCGCACCTCTCGCCATAGGCAGGGAATTCATCCCCACACATTGCGACCTGAGCCGGTGCGCACTGTGCGGTATGAAAGAAACTTCATCCCACGCACACTCAAGCTGTGGAATGACCTCCCTGCTGCGGTTTTCCCAAGCGCCTACAATATGGGGTTCTTCAAGAGGGGCATCAGAAGGTTTCTTCATGGTCGGCAGCACGAGTGTGACACCCCTGGTGTTGCATACGTCCATAGGCCACGGTAACCGCTTCCCATCAGGTGGGCCGTGTGCTTGTCTGCCAACTTAGTGGTATAAAAAAAAACAAAAAAAAAACGCCTTCCCGTTTCCGGAGACGTGTTGGGGACTCTGCGGTACCCACACCCGAGTTCAGGGCCTAATCGAGAGAGATGGCCCTGGGTCGGCTGGGGTGCGAGGGATACGCCTGTCACCTCACCTTCAGCAACTATAAACCACCCACAGGCGTTTTAGTCGGTTCGAGTCCGACATAACCTCTCCCACCGGCTCCGGTGTTGGGGGTACACGTGGGGATAATTCGCACTTAAAAAAATGGAATGTAGAATGCGGATAAACATACTCAGATACTTTTTGTATAAATATACATATTATACATAAAAATACTCAAGCCAATTCAAATATACAAATTCATATATACAAAAGTACGGAGTACTGAGCGGGAACCGAACTCGCGCCCCCAGTGTAGCAGTGCAGCGTTCTACCACAGAAGCCGCCACATTATTTAAATGCCGAACAAAGGACTTGTAGAAATCTGTAAAGTGCCTATAAATGCCCATTGAATTAATTTCATCGAGATTCCATTCAATAAATTAGCAGCAATTGAAAAATGTCTGAAATGAATTTGAGTAGCGAAAATTTTCTCCCAGACATTTATTACCATTTTCGCTGCGGTCATACTTAATTAACATAAAAAGTAAGATATACTTGATTGGTTTTTCATGACGAGGCCTCCTTTTTTATCGGGGCTTGCATTTAGCTGAAAGAGTATAAATGTAGTTTAAGTATTTTCACTGAAGAATTGCGTAAAGTTCTATTACCACCTTTAGCTGAACACAACGTGATGGTGTATACTCTCAAGATCGTGCGAAGTTGAGAAGTAAGAGCGGGAAGGTGGACATTGAGCTCCGAGGTCATCTTGGCCTTGGAAGCAATCAGGAAAATACGTCTTCATGAAGATGATGACGTTGAACGCGATAATATCTCATAAAATAGTAGATAATGTGTTATTTTAGGCCATAGACTATTCCTGTACGAAATTTTTTGCCAATCTTTTCAGCCGGTTCAAACATCCAACAAAATTTGAGATACTTCTTTTAAGTAAATGAGTTTAAAACTTAGAGCCACAAGTATTTATTTATTGATTTAATTTTCAAAAGTACGCTTGCAGACTACTGCCATTGCGTGACTTAGCATATGGAGACAGAAACAATTATATATTAAATCTAGACAGTATTCTAAATACACTACATGAAAACGTGAAAAACAATACATAAAACATACATGGCAAATATAGATAGCAAAACTCTTTTCCTTCCTTAAAGTAATGACAAGTTTATTTACGATAGTTCCTCTTAAAATAATAATATAAAATAATTTTATTTATTACTGTAAACACTTTGAGAATAAATGAGATTAAACATTTTCTAAACATAATAATTTTCAAGTAATTAATGTTCTTAAACTGGCCACTCTTCATTATTATACTATAGGGTTTAATTATATGAAAATAAACCTTTAAAGCAGCAGGGAAGCCTTTGTACGGGAGTATTTGCTCACTCCCCGCGCCTCGGGCACGAACTTTTGTTAGTACCTCACAGTACCTACGTACAGTCGCTCGCAGTTGCTTAGCACTAAAATATTTACAAACCTTTTGTAAATTTTGTTACTAAGTATTTAATAATAATAATATAATTAATGTATAACACATACATATTCACGCCTGTAAATCCTTGAAAATGAAGGCAGAGGTATATTAACACTCACAATTCACTAACTATAGCATTTGGTCCCACGTAATAGAGTACAAGCCTATTGCCGTCAAGCGGCATGTTTACTATTGGATGGAAAATAACCCTAGTCCTTAGTCATTTTATACATCACCCACGGGAAGAAATGTATTGATGTATAACTAATAAATAATGTAATAATCCCCAGACAAAGTTATAGTTGTTTGTGGAACAAGTGAGCAAAACCGTTCCATTGTTGCGAGTGATGATTTTGCGTCCCTAGCAAGTGAGGGCTTTTTAAATTGAATCTCGAGTGTAGCGAGTGATTCTTATATAGTATCCTGAGCGTGGTGAGGGATACGAATGCACGAGATGCAAATCATTTTGCTCTCGTATGACACACATTATTTTTCACTGCAGCGGCGAGAATACATAATAAAGTACTACTTAGAAGATAACACAATGAACAGGAATATTTAGAAATTACGTTTATATTTATTGTTAATCAAAATAATGTTGAATCAAAATAATGCTCATCTTTTTTTAGGTAGCAGACAAGCAAACGGCCCACATGATGGAAAGTGGTTACCGTAGCCTATGGACGTTTGTAACACCAGAGGACTCACAGTCGCGCTGTCAACCCTGTAAGTACAGAGTTTCTGTGCCATCAGTGTAGAAGACAAAGCAGGACATGCCTTTAGTCTGCCCACTGACATCACAAATTCTCCAGTGAGCTCTGGCTACCCTACTCACCGCTGGAAACACAACATGAAGTTATTATAGCCGCGGTATTCTGTAGGGCAGAGGTACTTCCCCAGTTGGACTGCTCAATTAAATATTTTTAAATATTTATATAAAATAAGATTTTAACAAGTTTAACAGTAAAACTTTATTTCCGCTATTTTTAAAAAGCGTCATCTGCAACCACTGCTCGGCTATAGTGCTGACAGAAGTTGCGTCCCATAACAGGCACTTTTAAATAGTTTAAATAAAAATCATGATATTTCATTTCACAAATATCTTTCAAATTTAGAATTTCGAAATCGAACATTCAAATTGTGTGTCACTCGCTCTTTTCTTAAAGACGGGAATGAGACAGATTGCAGTGTGGTTCGAAAGTTCTTCGTGGAACATTTTTTTCTAAATCAATGGTTAGCACTCTACTGAAAAATTAAAAAAAAATTAAGATGATATTTTTTATCTATTAATCAATTTTCTTTAATCGAATTTTGCACACTGTTTTTATACAGCAAAACTAAGAGCTAAGATGATCAATTAATAAACAATTGGGTATTTTCCTGTAATTAAAATAAATTATTTAACTGAGCTTATTAAATTAAGAACGGTAAAAGAGCGGTAATAGTTGCGTTGGTTCTTATTTTATCGTTTTTATTTATTTTGTATCATCCACCGAACCTATAATAGTAAATGATTTGACTATTAAATATTATGACGTTCTAATAAATTATTTCATACAAGTTTACAAGGAAACTTGTATCAAATAATTTCTTGAAACTTTCCGTTTTGAAGTTTAATAAAAAGTAACTAATTTGACTAGACAGTCAAATACCTAGTTGTTCCGTAACTTCTGTAGTTATCTGTACCAACGCCTAACGACAGAACGACACAATTCATAAATGAAACGTACTCATACGAGTACAGTGAGCTTTCAGTTTGTTTCATTGAATGCATGTTAAATTGACTACACGCATGATGTACTCACATTGTTTTGAACTTTCTAATTACTTCAAACCTTTGAGAGCACCTTTCGGTTGTTGTATATTAAATTTACCGTTTATTATTTTGTACAATCAGCAAATAAAGCTTTAAAATGTTATGTGATTAAAATGAAATCTTTCTCACAAAAAAATCTAGTGAACTGACTACCTAACAGAAACCTTTTTGAGGACCTATTTAATTTATTAAAATTAAGATGAATTAAGAAATTAAGGTTTTATAACTTAGAGCGTGGCCAACTTGGCTAGAGTGGCTGGCGTGGCTAAGGTGGTCGTTGTAGCTAACGCGTCTAGCGTTGATAGCGTGGCCAGCGTAGGCATAATGTACCTCAATATTTGAATTATTGATATTACTCTTTACGTCTCAGTCACAGTCTCCCCTCAACCATAGTTGCTAATAAGTGACCGAAACATTGGGATCAGTGTTAATGAATAAAACCAAATAAGTCTCAATAAAATCCGTTAAAATTATTTTATTTTTATTTGTACTATTTCAAAGTAATCTTCTAATTCTTGAACTGCAGTTTCCACATGAAAGACAATAAAAAATACATGAAGCGTCCGTTGCTTAATGTATATTTGACTTAATAAAAAATGACCAAGTAAAAAGTTATCAAATGAATATTTGACGAAGTGATTAAAATGTGAAATATAAATTTTCTAAAGATTCTTTTGGGAAATGAAACTATGCGATAAGTTTTTTGGGAAGTGAATTTTGACGAAACATATTTTGCCAAACGGCAGGATCCCGAAGCGTCCACCGTTCACGTCATAAATCCTCTGTAATACCTCAAAGGTTGCAATTTTGTATCGGAAATTGAAATCCATTAGAAATAATCCCTCGAGTTTCAAAGCACACATTCACAGTGCAGCCTCCTGGCTACCTTTTAAGAAGATTATCTGTCGCGATTAATGTTTCCCTTTGTTATACAACGGTTCCAGTTCTATTATTTAATTATCTAATTTAACACACATAAAACGAGGGGGACTTTCCCGAGAGTCGTGGTTTAAACAATCTGCTTAATTGAAAAACGTTCTTTGAGATCCATTTGTGTGTGAACTATTACAAAAAGACTCGACATGGTTTTTAACGTTTTCCTCATTGAGTATATTTTACTATTTTCAAGAATTCAACTTCCATTACTTAATATCGAGTTTAAAAGTCGGTAACTTCTGTTTTAATTTCTAAGAAAAAATGGACTTGTCCTTATAGGTTTCTCAAAGTTTCAATCAAACCCATTCATAACTTTTGCAATAAATACATGTAAAAAAACTATGTAATGAGATGAATGAAGCGAGAGTAGTATGTCAGGATCGTGGCAAAGAGATCCGTGATCTCTACCTACCCCTATGGGAAGCAGTCGTGATTTTATGTATATATGTAAAAAAGCTATAGGTACTAGGTACCTATAGTTTTTTTACATACTAGGTACTACTAGTATTTACATACTAGGTAGATACTAGGTACCTATATAATACGGCCAATTGTTTCCATTACATAGAATATTTTTTGGAAAAGTGTTATATTTGTGACGAATTTATCTACATCGTCATCCTCCTGCCCTTATCCCAAGTTTATTTGGGGTCGGCGCAACATGTGTCCTTTTTCCATTCATCTCTAGATGCAGTCATCTCAACATTCACTCCCTTCTCACCAAATCATCTTTCACACAGTCCATTCACCTCATTTTAGGTCTCCCTCTCCTCTTGTAGCCATTCACTTCCATAGTTAGTGCCTTCCTAACGACGTTACTTTCATCCCTACGCATTACATGTCCGAACCAGGACAAACGATTTCCTAGTAACTTTTCCGTGATTGGTGCTACTCTCAAACTTCCTTTAATATATTCATTCCTAATCTTATCCATTCTTGTCACACCACACATCCATCTCAACATTCGCATCTCGGCTACATACAACCGTCTTTCATCCGTCACCTTTAAGGGCTAGCTCTCCGATCCATACAGGACGGCAGGCCGGATCTTGCTCTTATAAATTTTTCCCTTAAATCGAAGGGGAATTCACGAGTCACACGTAGTTGCTGTAACCTGCCCCCATTTCTTTTGTCATGTGTTTTTATGTACATATTGGTAAAATATTGTTATCGTAAATCAATCACAAATATCAATAAATTCGAAGTTAAAATTATTCTTGCAGTGCTGAGTATTTTTTTTACTATTGTCGCCAATGAGAAGCAAAGTGTAGTAACTAGAGAAAGTATAGTTATTTTTTGGTTTTACATACATACATACATAAAATCACGCCTTTATCCCCGGAGGGTTAGGCAGAGGTGAATTAACACCCACATTTCACCAATCATTGAATTCAGTCCCACGTAATAGGGGGTGAGCCTATTGCCGTCTTCTGGGCACTATTGTTGACTCGAGCAATGCATCTAAAGCTGAGTCTGGACTGTTTATATCTGTCGGTGTTAAACAGCCCTATCCCTTAGTCGCCTTGTACGACACCGCATGGGATGTGATGGGGTGGCCCAAATTCTACTCCGCCGGGATTTTTTTTGTTTTACTAAAATATCTTGACTTCGATGTGCGAGAGAAATGAGGCCCTAGCGCGCGTATTTGTTTGATATTATCTATGATTTACGGATCTGAATGCTCCGCCGCTGTAGCTATATATTCCAATAAAACAGCAGTCTGACTGGGGAAGTACCTCCGTCCTACAGAATACCCC
Source organism: Eilema griseolum (assembly GCA_963662185.1). Lineage (NCBI taxonomy): Eukaryota > Metazoa > Arthropoda > Insecta > Lepidoptera > Erebidae > Eilema > Eilema griseolum. The sequence continues at coordinate 9,505,607 of OY759238.1, read as the reverse complement.
GGTAATAATAACTCCGTGTTGTGTTTCCAGCGGTGAGTAGAGTAGCCAGAGCTCACTGGAGAATTTGTGCTGTCAGTGGGATGACTAAAGGCTTGTCCGACTTTGTCCTCTACACTGACGGCACAGAGACTACAGAGTCTCTGTCGACCCTGTCAGCACAGGCTGACAGGGTCGACAGCGCGAGTGTAGCTTCTCTGGTGTTACACACGTCCATAGGCCACGGTAACCCCTTTCCATCAGGTGGGCCGTGTGCTTGTCTGCCACCTAAGTGGTATAAAAAAAACGCATACTGCGCATATCGACATTATATTTTGTGATCATCAAAATCATAATTATCTGAAATAGTTCAAAATTCTTAGAACAATAAGGGCCAGAGGTTCATTATCCCCAGCTTAGTTGACTCATGTTCATTTTAATATACATATTAAATTTTACTTAACGTTCAGAAATCGGATTGATTGGCTCATAACGAGCGACGTCTCGATGGAATTTGGGTCGGGTTTCAGTTCGGCGTGCTCTAATTATAGAGAACAAAGGACGATAGTTTATTGTCTCATGGTACCTACTCGTAACTCACAAATTAACCAACTTGTAATAACTGGTAATTTCTGTGGCTAATTCTCTTTTATGATTGCTTTATTAAATAGTGTTAAGTATTGCTATGGTACCTACTGTCAGCTGCGGTTTAAGATTTTGTGATTTTGAGTATGATTAACTATTTTGACCCAAAGTATTGCATAGCTTAACTAGCGTGTGTTATGGGATTATTACGGATAAACTAATTTAGTTTTTATTTGTAAATTCACACATATCATATAGAAACACCAATGCTTTACCTATATATTCATGAATACAATAATAAACCTCTCGACAACCTTAGCCGCTCGGGGATGATATCCGCCATGTGTGTGTATTCCTAGCATATTAAATTCTCATAAAAGAGCCTCTACGTCTTGGCTTCATAGTACCGAGAGTCATGGTAGTGAGAAACAACAATAATAATAATATTCAACAACATTTATCACAACGCAATCTAGACTCATGGTAAGCATAACTTAACTAGTTTGTGTTATGGAATCTAGAATGTGGATAAACATACTTAGATAACTACCTTTTTTTGTAAATACATACATATCATACATAGAAACACTCAGACCAATGCAAATATATGTATTCATGCATACAAATATAAGCCACCACCACGCCTTAGTGGCCGTCAGGTTGTTGTAGGTGCCATTGAGGTTTGTCAGCAAGGTGATGGTGTTTTGGTGGTGTAGCATCCATAGACTCAAACCACCTAATTATTCCTTAAATGAAACCTGAGTTACAGCATATGTAGCGGGATATATATAGGACATAACACAATTAGTCACTAACTTTCGCGTTCCATGATATACAATAATGTTTATGGGAATTAACGCGATCAATGTCAGGCAAATCAAAGGTATTTATGTACCTATACCATGGTCGCATTAATTCCCGTTAATATTATTTTATACAATTAGTCACTGATCACGATTTCACTATCTATACGTGCCCCATCTAGGTAAGTAATTAGACAGGTACATTCTTATAGTAAAAAATTTCATTACGATTAAATAAAACAACAATTCGTTGCTCACCTAAACATAATCAAAATAACTTTGGCACCTTTATAAATTCCTCTGCAAATAAAGCCGACAACATGACAGAGTAATTAACATGTATGTGCCAATAAAAAAGTTAGGAATTTAAATGAACATTTTCATATCATTTTGTTCTTCTAAATTTACATCTCCCTTTGTATTTTGAGTTTAGCAGCTCTAACTTAATTAATTGTGTTTGAAAATAGAATAATGCGAGAAATTTATTGTTTGTATAAAACCTGCTGATCTACTAGCTGATTCCTGTGGCTCTATCCACGTGGATAGATAGATAAATAAATAAATAATACTTTATTGTATCTTGACGAACTCCGTGGCGTAGCGGTAGAGCAGGTTCGATTCTCGTTCGATTCTCGCGCAAATATTGGTATACATGATTAAGTAGATTTGCATTGGTCTGGGTGTTTCTATGTATAATATGTGTGCATTTACAAAAAAAAAGTATCTAAGTATGTTCATCCGCATTCTAGATCCCATAACATAAGCTGGTTAAGCTATGCTTACCATGGGTCTAGATAGCGTTGTGTAGAATGTCGTGGAATATTTATTTATTTATTGTACACCAACACATTTACAGAGACAAGTTGGTAGGTAGTATGTACATACAGTTTAATGTCGGTTTGATATACATGAAATGTAACTATGTCTATCTGTATATTATGCTTTCGCGCTAAAACCAATACACCTATTCTGATGAAATTTAAAAGGAAAGGAAAGGACGTAGCGTGTTTCCTTCTTCCTGCAGTCCCGGGTCCTTTAAGCGGGCGTGAAAAAGCATCTGATGAGGCTGCCAAGCTGAGTGCCACCATTGTACATTACTTAGTGTCTCTTTCCTGAGACTTTGCCTTTAGCTTACCATCAGGCGAGGTGAACTCAAGTTGGCGTGTCCTAGATAAAAAAGGCTATGTTCGGTCGCGATAACCAACATTCACGCAATATTTAATTTAAGCAAAATGTAAATGAAAGATACGTAGCAAAGATAACCCAATACACATATTTTCAATAAAGCTTCCATATTGAGAAGATATTCATGTAATTAACAATTTCTTGGTACCTATTTTAATGAAGCATTTTATATGAATCGCTTGAGGCTGGCCTGCGGACCGTTGTCTTCATCTGCTTGTCACAACTGCAGACTGCTCCAGCCTTTGAAATGTAAACCAGTAACGTTTAACTCTGTGAATACATTTTCAATTTCGCATTCACTATTTTCCAACGATTCTCCGTGTTATATACGCCGATACACGTTGGAAAATGTCCGAACATGTCCTGTAATGTTGCTGAAAGTTCTTGCACAACCTTAATTATATAAAAGAAGGGGGCTTTACGTATTGTTTAACTATAAATACTTAGCACAAGCCGGGTGTAGGTGTCCACACCCCTTTGTTCAGTCAAAAATCTTTAGAAGGGTTGTATAAGAAACTAAGGTATCTCATACATAAGCAGATCCTGAACTCAATGTAGAAAGCCTCGGATGCAATTAAATAACGCAAGGATGATGATGATAATTGATGACACCCAGTATACCCCTACTCTAAACTTGAATAAAATTATGACGTAAATTAAAAAGTACATTCAATCTATCACATTTGAATGTACAAGAATAAAATGGTGGCACTTCACACGTTTTTGCGTATTTGACATACAATTACCATGTGTGGACAGTGTATTTGACAAAAGATTTGCCATATTGCCTATTTGACAAATATTGCCAATATCAAATCCGTACAATTGACAAGTAAAGAAATCGGACAGAGGCTCATCGAGGCGACCGGTGACACTCGTTCCGGGTCGTTCCTGGTCCAAAGGCTGGCCATCGCCATCCAAAGTGGCAACGTAGCAAGTGTTACGGGCAATTTTGCACCGGGAGCGATCAGGGGCGGGTTATTTGATTAGTAGATTAGATTAGTACTTAGGCTTCACAAGGTTGGTGATTCATTTGTAGGCAGCTGCATAAAAATATTTAATAAAATTCCTCAGGACTTGATTAATATGCCAATAAATAAATTTAAAATAGAAGTGAAAAAGACTTTATTGATTGATTTTGTCTTAATTTGAGCAATAAAAGATTACCATTTAAAAATTGGCAATTATTTAGTTTTTTTTTCTTAAATTCTTTACAACCAGTAGAGTACCTTTAACAGTAGACAAAATGTGACCTTTTTGAAGCGAATACTTGTTTGTTAAGTAAATTGTGTTTTGAGTTTGTATATACGTCAAATATTTTGCCAAATCAACAAACGTCCACTAGAAAACATAAATGGCCAAGTGAAGTGCCACTATAACAATATCGATTTTTGTTATCAGGTTCTCAGTGTGCAAGACGGTGAAAGTGCGGTCCGCGTGTTCCAGACTGTGGTGCGCCCATCGAGCCATGCCGCATGTCTGCCGCTCCAAGCGTGCACCCCCATTGGAAGGAACGCGGTGCGGACCCAATAAGGTAATTTCACAGGAGATTGGTTTCACTCAATATTCCATTCAGTATATTAGGGACGATGACAAGGTCATTCTATTCTACCCAATACTGCCTAATATCTCAGCTTTTGCTGAAAATATATGCCTTGCAAAATAAAAATATTGCTAACTAAACTGAAACTATGATTTTATATTATTTTGATTCCCAAAGTAGGTCAAAATATACACAATCAACATTGAGTCCAAATTTATAACGTTTTATCTTCCTTATTTAATTTCAAATGGCTTTTATTACACGTGTAAACGCAACGCAGACCGAGATAAATGCGATATTCTCTTTTGTACTACGTGACGAAGGAGTGACGTCACACTTTTGTAACGATTGTGGATAGAGCGTTTTTACGCAGTTTGAGAAATAGTATTTTGAAATATCTTCAAAACTATTTGTTGCAATAGAATTTCACTACAGCAGTTCCTTATATTATTTCAGTATCAAAATAAACGGGATATTTACCATGTTTCATTGTTTTGAGTTTCCGATATTTCGGCGCTGTTGCAAGCACCATGATCACGGAGGAACTGGAGTAGTGGCGGTGAACAGAGAAAAAGTTTTTTCCTAGGAGTAATTATATCGATCTACCCTCTTTCGAGTTCTTTTACTACGCGTATCTGCACTACTATTGATTTCACTCTCACTATTATTATAAACTGGTACTTTTCGAGAGTAAAAAAAGTCATCATCCTTTACAGTGAATTAAAAATTATAATATATTTCCATTATGACATCACCATAATATACAACAGTGATGTTTTCTTTTATTTAAATCTATGTCGCTCTTGGTGTTGCATACGTCCATAGGGCACGGTAACCACTTTCCATCAGTTGGGCCATGTGGTTGTCTTGTTCTTCTATATACCACTTAGGTGACAAACAAGCACATGACCCATCTGATTAATGTGGCTACTGTGGCTTATGGAAGTGTGCAACATAGGAGAGTTACACTCGTGCTGCTTACCCTGTAAGAACTGCCATAGAGGTGACGTAAAATGTTTTTTATTATTTCAATCAATCCATCCACCGCAGTTCACTGCTGAAGTAGGCCTCTTCCAATAATATTTATAACCAATATAATATAAATTACATACTACTTGTATGCAGTATTTAAACAGTATCAATTTCGAAGTCTTTTCAATTCTCATGAAAGTACTGCATCAGTGATGCCAGTACAGCGATACTGGTGGAAGTTTCTCTCAGAGTCTTTATTATAAATCATAGTCTCTAAATAATAAATTATAATTAACGAAAGGTCATAAAAACCGCGAGGTTCCTGGCAGAATTTGGGCCACCTCATCTCATACCATGCAGTTTCGTACAAGACGATTAAGGGATAGGGCATTTTTTTTTCATACAACTTAGGCGGTAGGCAAGCACACGGCCCACCTGATGGAAAGTGGTTACCATGACCTATGAACGTGTGTAACACCAGTGGAGTCACATCCGTGCAACCGTGTAAGAACAGAGATTTTGTGCCGTCAGTGTAGAGGACAAAGCAGGACAAGCCTTTGATCATCCCACTGACAGCACAAAAACTCTCCAGTGAGCTCTGGCTACCCTACTCACCGCCGGGAACACAACACGAAGTTATTATAACCGCGGTATTCTGTAGGGCGGAGGTACTTCCCCAGTCGGACTGCTCAATTGGGCGGAAATACCGCCGTGTCCTACCTCCTCAAAAATGGCTGTTGAACATCAGACATATATACAGCTCAAACTCAGATACAGGTACAAGGCTCGCGACAACACTGCAATAAGCTCACCCCTATTACGTGAAACCGAATTCAATGATTGGTGAAATGTGGGTGTTAATTCACCTCTGCCTAACCCTTTGGGGAAAAGGCGTGAATTAACGAAAGCCATCAATGACTTCCTTTATTTTACCTACCATTAAATTTATATGAATAAATTTCACCAAAGATTTATAGAACTGATGGCATTGCTCTCACAGAAACCAATTTAGAATTTTTATGGCGAGTAAAACACTGTACTCGTGTTCGTGGAACATTATGCCTTACCTTACTAGGGATTCCATCAACATTCATATACGTAAGGGACGTGTGCGCGCATAAATTCAATAAAATCCTTTGTGAATATGTTTTTCGAGCTATGCAAATGAGTGTTGGGACCGGTATATAAATACTGGCATCCAGTGAGACGTTAAACAAAAGGAAAAATAACAGTTACCATAGAATCTTCTGGTGTTTGTATCAGTTTTCAAAGTACCCGCGACAAGCATTTTCTGGTAAATGCCTAACTTGTTCTTGATTTTAACTATTTCCGATTAAAATTAGTTGAACGCTATCTAGACCGAAAGTAAACATAGTATGAGCAGCTTGTAATACTACAATATGGAAAAAACATGCTTATTTGAATATCGTTATTGTAATTTTAATAGCCGCGTGGTTCCCGGCAGAGTAGAATTTGGACCACCCCATCTCTTCCCATGCTGTGTCGTACTAGGCGACTAAGTGATAGGGCTGTTTAACATCAGACAGATATATACCGCCCAGACTCAGCCTCAGATGCATGGCTCGATTCAACAATAGTTCCCGGAATACAGCAATAGACTCACCCCCTATTGCGTGGGACCGAATACAATTACTGGTGAAATGTAGGTGTTAATTCCCCTCTGTCTAACCCTCCAGAGATAAGGGCGTGATTATATGTATTTATGTATGTAATTTTAATAGATATTTGGAATGGCTCTCATTCTTCAATGGAATAATTCATTGACAATTTTGTACCAAAACTATTTCATAAAATCGTAATACAATGTGGCCGTCTCTGAATAAAATTACAATACCAATCCATTGACACATATTAGATTATAAGAGACAGTGAATGTCAGTGTCTATGCTAGTAGGTATTAAACTGTGTTACAGGCGGAAAATCAATTACAACCGAGGACATCTGAACTCAATAAGTACGTGCCCATTTGAGTCCCAAATCGTTCTGTTTTGTTCTCAACGCCAGAAGATCTCATCGAACTTCTATGAAAGTAATTAGTTTTAACATTAAAGGAACGCCTCTCAATGTTATTCTTAGGATTTCTTAATTGTAAATTAATATTCGGTAAACTTTGTGTATTGGGCGTAAATAAATAAATACTCTACAACATTCTACACAGCACTATCCAGACCCATGGTAAACATAGCTTAACTAGCTTGTGTTATGGAATCTAGAATGCGGATAAACATACTTAGGTACTCTTTTTTGTAAATACATACATATTATACATAGAAACACGCAGACCGATGCAAATATACATATTCGTGCGTACAAATATTTGCACCGAGCAGGAATCGAACCCGCGCCTCTTGCGTAGCAGTCGAACGTTCTACCGCTACGCCACCAGAAGCCTTATTATTACTAAAATAGAAGAAATTTTAATAAAGCTAGTATAATATGTTGAATATAGAAATTCTAGTTTTACAGTAAATATGGTAGAAAATGGCCGCTGATATTATACTTGGTTGACAAAGACCTTTCTAATCTTTTTGTAATAATAATAAAACTCCTCGCAAGCTCCATTAAATGGAAATACTTAAAATGTTCGTTTGTTTGCACGATTAATTTAAATAAATCTGATAGATACCACGAAAGCGCAGTATGAGTAATTAATATCGTTGGGCTCAAGCTTACATCACAGACATGAAGTCTCCCACTGGATACATCTCCTGAGTAATAGATGGAGTATTAGTGGAGGCTTCTTTCCTCTCCCTGTCTTCGGTAGGTCTGACGGTAGACGGTATCGTTCCGAAGTTCGCGTTCCTACTTTTTATTCTCCTTCATAATTAATTTGACTTATTTTTTTATCTTTATTATCTCATCACATGTTATCTCTATAGGAAAGTTAGCATACTGGCCGTCGATTCTTCATAAGGATGTAGGACACGGCGGTATTTCCGCCCAATTGAGCAGTCCGACTGGGGAAGTACCTCTGCCCTACTGGAGAACTTGTGCTGTCAGTGGGAAGACTAAAGGCTTATCCTGCTTTGTCTTCTACTGATGGCACAGAAACTCTGTACTTACATGGTTGGCAGCGTGACTGTGACTCCTTTGGTGTTACAAACGTCCATAGGCCACGATAAACACTTTCTATCAGGTGGGCCGTGTGCTTGTCTGCCACCTAAGTGGTATAAAAAAAGTAAGTTTATTTTGATATTGAATATTCAAACAGTCCTTTTTGGCAGTCGAGTAAAAAGAAAATTGATTTTAAGAATTACAGTGCAATTATGGGTGGTATTAGCAACTTGTATATTTGTCTAGGCGTTTGTTAATAATAATAATAATAAAATTTATTTATTAAAGCGTCTTTGGCTCATTGGGTATTAACTTACGAGCTCCCAAACTAAATTGGTATTTTTCAGAAAATTAGGTAGTATTACCATTACCTTACCTAATATTTTTGAAACTAATTTTAATCAATTAACAGTACGAAACTGTGTCCAAGTATTCAGTTTTCATTATCAAATCAAATCAAACTTTATTTCACAGAAAATGGTCACAATAACAGATTTTATAATATTTAACATTAACGGTGAGTACATCTCACATCTTCGGTTCGCCGACGACATCGTCATAGTAGCGGAATCGTTGGAACAACTGGGCGAAATGCTGCATAGCCTAGATGGAGCTTCTCGACGATTCGGCCTCGGTGTAAACTTGGATAAAACCAAAATTATGTTCAACGAACACGACACGTTGCACCGAGACCGATTGCCATCGAAGGGGCGAAGCAAAAATATATCTACATGGGGCAGGTTATCCAGCTCGGTAAAAACAACTTCGAGAAAGAACTAACCAGAAGGATCCAACTGGGTTGGGCAGCATTTCGCAAACTACGTCGAGTTTTCTCTTCACCCCTACCGCAATGCCTAAAAACAAAGGTCTTTGAACAGTGCGTCCTACGCCCCCTAGCCAGATGGACGGACGACCTGAAAAAGGTGGCTGGGACAGACTGGATGCGGAAGGCGGAGGATCGGAGAAAATGGCGCACATTGGGAGAGGCCTATGTCCAGCAGTGGACTGCAGTGGGCTGATTGATTGATTGACAACAAATCCTGCCGTGTGGTGTTGAAATAATAATAATAATTAGAATTACACTGCCATTAGGACTTCAGCCAGTCATATTAAAATTAAATTTAAAATGGCACTATAATAAGAATAAAACGAATGAATTAATTATACGTCAATAATGTTGAGCCCATGCAAATAAAATTAGTTCAATATTTTTTTCTGTCTCTGTATTCACCCATTTATGTTTTCCAATTACAGTGGTGTATAGATCGTGTGTGTGAACCGATGCCGGGGCATGTAACCAAGACTGAACCTAGCGTAAACACAGAGATCACTGAGTACAAAGTTGATCTCGTCAACAGAGAAGAGAAGCCGGAGTGGAGCGCATGGGGAGCGTGGAGTGATTGTAATGTCAAGTGTGGATATGGACTGCGTACAAGAATACGGCGTTGTCGATTTAATGGGTAAGGGATATAATAATTACATACATACATACATACATACGAATGCTTCTACACATTACAGGCAAAACAGCTACATAGTGAGGGCTACTTTAACAGACTATGTAAGCAGTACGATAATGACCCTTTCTCGATTAGTGAGCCCGCGGCAAGAAGGTGCTTGAGTTTAGCATTTTTCAATCCCAGAAATTGATGTACTATGTTGCTGGTGTTGACTATGTAGATCTATTATGTAGATTTCTATTTTTTCTTCCATAAGGTTTGTGCAATACGTGTTCACAATGTTTTACCTACGCAGTGACTATAAGCGAAATCTTGTTATTGGCTTTCTATTGCCTAATCCAACGCTATTAATGTTTTTATGCCGTAAGTTTTCCATATACTAAATAAATAAATAAATAAAATCAGGCCTATTTCCCATAGCGGTAGGCAGAGATCACGGATCTCCATTTGCTACGATCCTGACATACTATTCTCGCTTCATTCACTCTCATTACATTCTTCATGCATGCTCGTCGGTTTAGGGTACTCCTGACCTGCCCCTTTTCTAAAACTTCCCCGATTAGGTTCAGGCATGTGCGCCTAGGTCTTCCCCTCCCAACGGTATCATCCACTCTCATTATAATTGCTAGTGTCTTAATAAACGGGACTAAGGACTTTATCGTGCCCTCTGAAGCACAGAAGCGCTTAAATGAAATCTAACATCAGCGATCATCCAACCAAATGGCAACCGCCAAGCTTAAGGTCGCGACCTCGGATCTCGGGATTATCAAAAACTAAAGGCCTAACTAAAGGGTTCAGCACAACTTTCATTTAGGAAAGGTACTACCTCACATTACTGATTAAGCATAGTTTTATCTCCTTTGAACTATCCCTTGTATTTGTGACGCACCTTCTAGAACCCAGCAGAGTTGTTTTCTTGTCAATAAAGTACTGCATTGTAATTTTCAGGTTTCCAAATTTAACTTAACAAATATTTACAATATAGCGAGTAAAATCTGACCCACATCACATTTGATTTCGGTTGAGGGGTACCGAGTGTGCAATATAAAATTTATGTAAATACTAGTAGCCCGGATCCCAGGTTCACTCGGGCATGATTTCGTAAAAACACCCTATAGTCATTTGAGGAGGTAGGACACGAGGGTATTCCCGTCCGAATTGAGCAGTCCGACTGGGGAAGTACCTCTACCCTACAGAATACCACGGCTATAATAACCTCGTGTTGTGTTCCCGGTGGTGAGTAGCCAGAGCTCACTGGAGAGTTTTTGTCCTGTCAGTGAGAAGACCAAAGGCTTGTCCTGATTTTGTGTTCTGCACTGAGGGCTCATTAAATCTCTGTTCTTACAGGGTCGGCAGCACCGATGTGACTCCACTGGTGTTACACACGTTCATTGGTCACGGTAACCACTTTCCATCTGGTGGGCCGTATGCTTGTCTGCTACCTAAGTTGTACAAAAAAAATAGTACATGGATTGGTTGCTTGTTGTACAATTGTGACATTTTGTATTAATTTGACGAACAAAAGATTACCGTTTAAAAATTGACAAGTTATTTAGTTTTTTTAAAATTCTTAACGACCTGTGGAGTACCTTTAAAGGTAGACAAAATGTGACAATTCACATGTGACACCTCTATGTCTGTCACATCTCTCTCTCATCTCTTTCTCGGCTGTCACATCGGTGCTGCCGACCCTGTAGGTCGGCAGCACCGATGTGACTCCACTGGTGTTACACACGTTCATAGGTCACGGTAACCACTTTCCATCAGGTGGGCCGTGTGCTTGTCTGCCACCTAAGTTGTATAAAAAAAAAATGCCCGCACAAAAATATTTACAAACCATCTCTGAATTCGGTTCTAAATCGTGTTCAAATTTGAACTCAAACGATACAGAACTCTTTTTTTTTTAACATGCAGAAATCCACTCGTATACCCCCACCGAGGCCAGCGGGGTGGTTATGTCGGGCTCGAACCAACTAAACCGCACAGCCCTCTTGGGCCATCTGTTGCCGAGGGTGAGGTAGCTTCTAGCATATCCCTCGCGCACCCTGACTGACTCAGGGTTATAAAAGGCCCCATCGGGTGTGGGACTTTTCTTTATACCACTTAGTTGGCAGACAAGCACACGGCCCACCTGATGGGAAGCGGTTACCGTGGCCTATGGACGTCTGCAACACCAGTGGTGTCACACTCGCGCTGCCGACCATGAAGAAACCTTCTGATCCCCCACTTGAAAAGGGTGTGGGACTAATTGTGCCACCATCTCGACCTGCTTCTGCTAGAGTGACAGGACTCCACCTGTCACTGTCGCTCATGGAGAACGGAGTTAATTTAATGACCTCCGATGCCAGAGTCACCTACGCGCATTGCAGGCTATGGGGGACAGAAGGAACCTAAATCTTTCCGGCCCCGTTCCCTCTCATCCTTCTCTAGCATTATTTGCTCACAGAAGGAGTCGGCGGCAGACCACGCGCTCGTATTCTGCAACCATCACTGCGAGTAACGTCAATGCAGAACTTTTTAAATTTGCACAAATTAGTTTTTATTTGCCAACCTATCTGGCATGGCGGTAGAACATTCGATTGCTAAGTCTGAGATCGCAGGTTCGATTCCCATTCAGTCCAGTCTGGGACCTGAGTGTTTCTATATGGATACATACATATAATCACTCCTCTATCCCGAAAGGTTAGGTTAGGGAGGTGAATTAACATCAATATTTCACCAATTATTAAATTCGGTCCCACGTTATACGGGGGTGTGTCTATTGCCATCATTCGGGCACTATTGTTGACACAAGCAATGCATCTGAAGCTGAGTCTGGACTTTATATATCTGTCTGATGCTAAGCAGTCGCCATGTACGACACTGCATGGGATGAGATGGGGTGGTCCAAATTCTAACCTAACCTAACCTGCCCGGTGCAAAGGTGCCCATCACACTTGCTGCGTTTCCACGCTGTATTGTGATGACCAGGTCTGCATAAGAAACGACCTGGAGAGAGAGTCACCTGTAGCCTCTATGAGCCTCTGCCCTACGCCCTTACAAGGCTTTTGGTATCTTTGCCCCAGCTCCCCAGGTTCTTTGCCCCAGCTCTAGTATTAAATTATTATACTTCTTCTTCATCTTCTTCATCTTACTATTAATTCCAGTCGCATCCTAAGATTTCACCTTTACGTCTGGGGTCCGTTTTACTAGTCTTCGATATTCTCCGTAAAGCGACCGCCGTCTGACTCCCACAATACGACCCTGAGAGGGCTATGAATTAGGTTATGCTAGATTAGGGCATATCACCGACACAGAATAGGATTCGACGGGGTCGCAGGCGTTAGTATTTAAAAGAAAGAGACTCTCATGATCATCATCATCATGTCAGCCACACATAGTCCACTGCTGAACATAGGCTTCTCCCACAGACTTCCAGAATGATCGATCTAAAGCATCCGCACCCGCACACCCGCATCCAGCGCTTCCCGGCGACCTTCATGAGGTCGTCCTTCCACCTGGCCGTTGGGCGTCCTACGCTGCGTTTGCCCGTACGCGGTCGCGAGAAAAAGATTCTCACAATACCAAAATTATTATAGTACTCTAAATTCATAATACGAGCCAGTTAAGTTATACCTTATGGTTGAAGAATTTTTATATTTGGTTATTTATTGTTTCAGAGAGATAACAGAGAGTGCGTGCGAAGGTGCCGGATTCCAAGTCAGGACGTGTTGGGCGGGGACGGCATGTGCTGGTATGAGAGACGCCCGAGCAGAACTCTGTTCCCGGCAACATAACGGGTTCATCCCGTACTTACATCCCAACGGTCAGTATTTTACGATTTATTTGTTTTGCTGACCCATTCTATCATTTTGGTTATTCAATAGCTCAATTTGTCAGTTTAATGAGACATTTTGCAAAGGTAAACAGTTGGTTAAGTTATAATATATAATATAAATATTTATAAATATAATAAATCTGTAAGCGATCGATGTCTGTACATGGAAAGAATACAAGAAAACCTATAATTGCAAATCTTTGAGGATGCCGAAAGGCGAAACCGGTTCAGTTCTAATAAAAAATACTGTGAAAAAAGTACAAGTGCATTTTCAATATATATAACAACAAAATCCACCAAGTTCCATCAATCAACAGTATAAATAGCTTAAATGAAATAGACAATGATCTATAATTATTAATTAATTGCAAACTTGAAAAGTACCGACATCCTTTCGCAGATGTAGCCAATCCCAATATCAGTACATTCACAACAGTCAGACATAAAACTCAAACGTATATTTTTTTATTAAAACGATGCCATTAACGAAAACCTTTTTTTATTTTTACGTCCGGAAATGAAGATACTAAAAAACATTTCAAAGGATATTTGAGTCTCACCATCTGCTGAATAAGATATTATGACGAATATATAGGTACCTTATATAGGTACCTTGACGCTTGTAAATGCCATAATGATCTGTAAAAATTCAGGGGAGAGTATTGATTTTTACCTCAGGCTACCAAGAACGATACCTTGCTTTTGATACTGAATGAATACTGGCTACAATCAAATAGATTTCTTTCCCAATATGGAAGGCAGATATATTGAGCAATTGCTAGTAAGTAGGTAGTCCTCTGCTTGAAAAAAGATAAAGAGGAACTCCTTATAGAAAACACACAGAAAATATATTATGTATGGGTAATGGAGATATGTAACTAAACTAAAAATTGCTTTTACGTTATCTTATTTTTAACAGACTTCTAAAAAGGAGGAGGTTCTCATTCGATTGGTTTTTTTTAATTAATATGTACACCGATTACTCTGATATTATCATTCGATTTACGTGATTTGTTTTTAGTTCGATGTAAAATAGTTGACATTTGGTCCCATAAAAATTTGATACAGTTTACACCAGTAGTTTAAATTTTATAAACATTTAAGTGTGTTTTGACATGTATATTTAATTTTTTAACCGACTTCTCTATGTTCTATTTTCGTCATTTCCGTCATTTATGAACCGATTTAAAAAAATCTTTTTGCATTGTGTTCTGTATAAATATTCTATCGGTATATAAATTTCATGGGTATATGTATCTCCAGAGTCCAAGGGCATACACCAGAGAACTCGAAATTAAATAGTAAATGGGATATAATTGCTTTTTGGCTATTTTTATCACGAGGCTGTGACACGGTAGGCGTAGGCGCCATAACGATGGTCAAAAGCGTGCTAAAATTACCAAGTCTTGAATTATGGAGGCAGATAACAGAATGTATAAATGATGTATGGCATAAATGTCTCGTTTACGTTATTGAGAGTATTATATCGAAAATTATGGTGGGCATGCTGGACTGCCCAATAATAAAGAATAGAGAAAAATTACTGAATTTACAGATTTGGGTAGGTACTGATCTGTTAGAAGTGTTTATTTTGTCTGTTATGCCAGAACAATTATGATGCAATCAATCGAAATAATTTGGCCTCTCGGGCTAGACACTGGCTTCTAGCGGATCAATAAATCGGTAAATTCAGATTTTTTTCTTTATTCTTTATTATGTTATTTTATAGTCTTTGAAATCGGTCGAAGATCAATCGGCACCTCTCAAACCCGAGTCTATGAAGAATAAAAAAATACATCTGAAATTATATTTAATCTGTGTCTGATATTTATCTAAAGTGTCCATTCCATTGTCGAGTATTACCTTAGTTACACTAAACTAGACAAAACCATCGTAATTCTCAAATATCTCTATATAGCGGTCCTCGGTCCTTTAACCATAAACATGCCAATACCTACCGTTGTTCTCTGTTGAGATAGGTATGTGTGGTATACCGACTTGTTTAGTAGTAGTATTTGGGGAAGTAAATTTGCTGCTAGACCTTTGTATTCGGTTGATTACAATAGTATCGGGTTAATAAATATTCCAACTCCCTCTGGTCTAATCTTTTAATTATTAGATTTTTATTCATTAGGCTTCATAGATATATTGGCAGATAGATAAATACAAAAAACAGATAGATATAAATATATATAGATAGATAGATAAATCTTTATTGTACACCAATAAATTACAGTATATTTACGGACAAGATTATGAATATGCACAATAATTTATGTAATGTGCAAGGTTTTATCTTCTTTGAACACTGATAAGCCATATTATCACGCTATAGTAGTAACATATGCCATATGACATATTTGGAATTATATATTAACAAAAGACTTTCTATACAGAAAGAGCAAAATCTTCAGACTATAGTACCTACTTATTTAGGCGGATTAGTGCCCGAACGGTATTAGGGACGGTCACGATTTGAATCTCATCTCGAGATTTCCTTTATATGTTATTTTTAAGTGGTAATTAGACGAATCTGGACAACTTAATACTCTTGACTAGACCGGTTGATAATATCATATTATGTAATTCAGCTTGGCTCATTTTCGATAAGAACAATTCTTATTGCTGAATTCTACAAATGAAATCCCCTTAGACCTAATGCCTTGATATCGTATGTATTTTTGTACGAAACATGAGTGCCTGTTTCGTACAAAAATACATACTTACAATATGCACTATGCATAATATACGGTACTATTAAAGACATATTATATCTATTATAATTTTGTTTACTATTACCGATTCTCAGAAACTCAGCACTGTGAAATCTGGTGCGTGGACTACACCGGTGGTGGGCCGTCCAATTTCGGAGCTCTGCCTGACGGAACTTCTTGCAGCTATAGCAAACCATATGACGTCTGCTTCCAGGTATACACAACCTACAGAATATTGGTTTTATCATTGCTATAGCGAATCTCAGTTTTTATCCAATGTTTGTACTATCTTTGATTGGTATGTACACTTTTCTAGGAGCTTTCTTTGGACCTCACAACCCTGGAGAAATTCATGCTTCAATGCAGATTGCATTAAAGCCTCTTCCATTGTTTTACAAGTGCATCGACTAAAATGCGAGGATGGTACGGTCCCAAAGGAGTTGGAAGGGCCCTACACCTTCTATTTAATATCTTGATGGAATAATCTACATAAAATTAGGCATAATAATTCCCTAAGCAGCTCTGATGGAAACTATTCTCATAATTGTATAACAATGTAATGGTAATGTCAGGGTTATGTCTCCCTAAGGATCTAAGGTGAATGTCCTTTAACCGATGGATTATAAAACCAAAGTAATAATTACAAACTTTATAATGCATCTTTCTTTTTACATAAATTATCAAACAATTTTTCTCTGGCCTCTTGTGTAAATTCCACATTATATTGTGCGCTTAAAAATAACTTCAAAAAGAAGAATAGAAACCCTGTAAAAGAGAAGAAATCACACAATCACAGATTTCTTCTCTCCCAACAAATCTAACACATGAAAAAAAAAGTAGTTGAGCTGATTCAATATCCCATTTCAACAGCGCAGAAGCCTTCCAATGTATGTACCTCGTTCCTCGTCCATCTACGATTCGACTAGAACGAGCTGTAGCGCCTCTACGAATACGGGTGGATTTACATACAAAATATTTGCCACTGGCTAGATTCTGAAGGACGAGAAGATTACCATTGCTCGACTACAGCAGTTATGTAGGTATTGTTTGGATGTGATTAGCGAATAATAGGGTGCACATCCCGAGAAGTGTGTATCCAGCAGTAGACTGCTGAATAGGTCAACTGATCGTATTGATTTCCAAAAACTAAGCTATCAGAGCTTTGGCCAGGACACAGGAAAAAATGATTTTCAATGTTTATTATGTGTACAGGGTACTTGCGTGAGAGGACAGTGCAACTCAACGGATCCTGTGTGCAATTGGTGCCCAGACGGTTATTGCAATAACAACACTCACATATACACAAGACATTTGACTAAAGGTAAGCTAAAATAAACAAAAAGAAGTAAAAAATAATGCAAAATATAAATTAATATATTTGGTTTTCGATACTTAGCAGCGTAATTTAAGCGGGGAGGAATAGGTTGAAAGAAGTTTGACTCTGTAAACATTACGGAGAGCTAGTCCCGAGTTCTGAGGTAAAATGCTTTCCTCTAGAATCTGTGGTAGAGAAAAAAAAGATTGTGACCCTTCAGTTTAGTGCTTCTCCTGGTCTGGGAAATCATTTTCGTTAAGCTTTAACGTATTATGTAAGTAATACCAGCGGATGCATGAGTACTACATTAATAATTAAAAACCTAGATCTGATATCTCGCCCTGCAACGGGAGACACCAAGATTCAAAATTCGAATTAACTAAGAGAGACACGATTTTGAAGGAATTGTGGCTTGTATTTGAATATTGTTACGTAACACCAGTCAAAAGTAACAAACGCAAATATTTGAAGTTTCTAAATCAATTTGCCTACTAAACAGTAACTTTTACGTAACCGTTTATTCCCAAATGAGAATCAGTTTTGAAGGATAAAGTGAATGTTTGGAGCGAACGAGTAATTTAGATTACGTCAGAATAAATGTTCAGTGGGGAGACGAGGCAAACTACTTCGTCTGAGTGAACTTGAAGTCAGGTCGCTCAATAATGGTTTATGAGGAGATTTAAAGGTTACTGACTTCCACCATTTAGGCATCTACAGTCCACATTGATATTTACATGAAGTATGTTTGATTTTGCATGAAATAATATACTTGCTTAACTGTTTCATTACGTAGAAATAGTATAGTAAATATCTACTATATATTTAACTAACTGACCTGCCCCAGCTTCACCTACTATGCCACATATCAAGTTATTTTTTAGTTATCAAAATAATGTATGAAAATATGCAAGATTTGTTGTCTTTTATAATTACTACTTCGCTCCCTTATGTAGTAACGTAATGATATATAGCATAAGACCTACGTCGATAAACGAACTATGTAATAAAAAAAGAATTGTTCAATTCAAACCAGTAGTTTCAGAGATTATCGCGGTCAAACGAACAAACAAACTCTTCAGAAAGAAAGAAAGCAAGAAAAAGAAAAAGCATTTATTTAAGAAACACAATGTGCAAAGGTCCAAATAAATATAATATTAACTTATATCAGCATAAATGAAATTTTACAGTAATAGTGTAAACTATTATACCCATTTAGATTGGACAAAGTGAATGCTCCTATGTTACAGGGACCGAAATGGGTCTATTTTCTATGCCGAAAATATGACAAAATTTAATTAGATAATATTAAAAAAAACATCTTTATAAAATAAAAAAGTTAGGTGTGTAATAACAAAATGTTATATACAACTTGTGCATTTAAAACTATTTCTCACTCTTATAGGTATAATGTTTTCTAATAGCAAGCGTCAATTTTGTGATATTACAGCCGCCAATATTAATTTAAATAGAGTTCCTCTTAAGAATTTCAGCGAAGAAGGAAATGATTTTGGCGAAATATTTTGCGTCAAGAAATTCTTGTTGGTAGAAATACTAATATAAGTACGAGTATATGAGAACCGAGGTTATTGACCTACAAATTATATTTCGACAAAATTAACATAACATAACATAAACTCACGCCTATATCCCCGAAGGGGTAGGCAGAGGTGCTAACACCCACATTTCGGCAGTTTATGTTTAGGTCCCAATGTAATAGGTGGCGAGCCTATTGCCATTAAATACACACATAACTTCGAAAAGCATCGAAAAGTCATTGGTGCGTGCCATGGTAAAACCTGGGATCAAACCCGAGACCTCGTCTCAGCAGTCCATTACCCACACCACTAGGCTACCACGGTAGTACCGCGACAAAATTACAAATACTTATTTACAAAATTAAAAGTTATTGTACCATTTGTCAAAAAGAGATATATTTTTTCTGATTCATATAAGGATATAATTAGATATATTTTTATAATATCGAAATGTAAAACGTTTAAAATTTTTTCAAAGACTTATGATGAAAATTGAAAATACTGAAAATTCAATTTCTTGGTAGTAGAGTAGAGTTTGTTGTTGCTATTTGCTTGGTTTTATAAATTTATAATTTAATAATTATTATATATTTAATTAATTAATAATTAATCTATTGTGTATTTTCTTAAGATAAAGTCGACGAATACTTCCCATGATGTAAGGAATTGAAGTATTTAGAACTAACCTCGTAGTGTAAAAAACTTATTTTTTTAGATTGGACCCGAATGGCAGTAATACCTCATGGTGCCCACCAGCTCTCAGTTCAGATCACAACTCCTGTCGCTCTAAACATTGCCATTAGAGACCGAAAAGGCAAACACCTTCTTGAACTGGTCAAACACTCTAAGCGCTTCGAAATAGAGGAAAATAAGTACTTGAAATATGACCCTAACGTCCCTCAAAACCTACAGATTGTAGAAATGGATAACCATGTGATAGATATCAAAGAAGGGGGAGTTAGATGGGAGGGGTTCGCGGTGGCTGCAGGGACGCTGTTTCGATGGAACATCACAGATACAGATGTGGTTATATCATCAGATTCTGGGCTTCAAACCGACTTAATGATAATGGTAAGTTCGTTTCGATATTAAAGTGATCTAAAATGCAAAATTCAAGGTACCTACCTATACATATTGTTATATACTTGGACGCCATCTCAATACCTTGTGGAAACTGTCAAATTGACGAACTTATTTTAAAATTTTCGTACCTTACACCTTCTGTATCCCGACATTTCATTGCTATTAAGCAGTCGCTATGGCTGCTGAATGTAGTAAATAATAAAATACATTGCGACAGAATCCCTCTATAATAGTTGTATTTTAATTAGTAACGTAAGATTCACGTAAACTGCCAAGAATGTTAAATACTAATCGAATTAGATAGTGTATTCCCAGATATTAAATAAAAAATGCTGTTTCTGTTGTACAGGAATTATTATATAATTGCCTACGTCTGTTTTGTCAGCTCCTACATCATTTTGTTAAAAATGTATGTTGGCAATGAAGTCTTTTTATTTCTTGTCTGTTTTTATCTTACCCCCTGAGGCTAAAAGAAACTCTTGAAATAAAAAGCCAATATATGAGAGATTTGTATCAGTACAACGCTGTAAAAATATTTCGTTCCTAACTGTATAGAATTACACAGATAGCCATTTTGAATTCTAATTCTGGATTTCACAAAATTTCATATTTAAATAAAGGATACTTTTCATAACGTTAGAATTGTTTTAAAACTGGCGTTTATCCCAGGTCCCATCAGTATAACCACTAGCAGAACCACTGGGCATATTCTTGTAGTCCGACCATACCAAACAAAACTCAGTTTAAAAACTACATCTTCTTGATCATCATCGAGTTATTTCTATTACCATGATTATAAATCATAGATCGTTTCATAAATGTCAGTCGAAATTAAAACATGTATTTTAAAACCTTTACCTACCCACCGATACACTGATACCCCACCTACAAGATAGTAATAATTGATTCAGCTCAGGCTAAGCAGGGAAATGATCGCGGATTCGAATTCGATCCTGAACCGATTCAAGTTTTCCTATCTTATCTCTTCTCTTTTTTACTGGTGGTAGAAACTTGGTGGCACAAATTTGTCTCAAGTTTCAACCGGGTGGGTACCACCATGCACAATTGCGAAAAACCCTTCATAGCAATTCAATCTCGATTGGATTGTGTTCAGGGGTCAGCAAGTGCATAGCCGGGCAGAGGTGGTGGTTGTCACAGCACTAGTGGGACCAGTGGGTCTTGGCGTAATATAGTGGGGATGGCGCGGGGCGACGCGCCGAACAGGGTGACCTGTAGAAACGGTGGTGCCGCTGGCCGCCCGCGGTAAAGTACAGGGGCCCAACTGGGGTTAACCACCTTGGGAGGCTGCCTCACCAGGCCGCGCATAATCCCGATATGGTTCGTCGTGCCGGTTGGTAACCGAATTTGGGAGCCCGGCGACCATACTCGGGGGGGGGGGGGGGGGTACGGTGGCCCTTCCGTTCGGCGCGTCGGCTCTCGCCATGTCTCACATTCATAGATAAAACCAATATCCCGCGCTTTGTCACACGGTGCTGCGGTGGCAATCACCTCTTTTTTCACGCCTTCTCCCACCCAAACTCATGGCAGCGCAATTTAGAGAACTAGGCAACACAGCGGCTCGTCACACTCCCAAAAGCTTGCTATTTGAGGTGGAGTCCACTAACATCTGTGGGCTCCATGCAAACCTTAACGCCGTCCACCAACACCTAGAGACGGCGAAACCTGCCATGTTTTTTCTTACGGAGACGCAAATACACCGCCCTGACGACACGACCTACTTGCTCTACCCTGGCTATGTTCTTGAGGGAAGTTTTCGTGCAAAAGCCGGGGTGTGCGTGTTTGTTAGGGCGGATGTTTGCTGTCGCCGTTTGCGCTGCCTAGAGGACCCATCCTTCTCTATCCTTTGGGTACACGTAGACCATGGCCCTACGAGTCAGATCTATGTGTGCCTCTACCGTTCCCATACAGGAGATGCTGAGACAACTCGACTCTTTGAATACCCGAGTCAGGCGGCAGATGATGCGCAGGAGCGATTTCCGAATGCCGAAATGGTATTTTTGGGGGCTTTTAACGCCCACCACGAGATCTGGTTGGGCTCCTCCAAAACAGTCCATGCGGGAAGAGCCGCCCACGCATTTGCTCTGGCGCACGTCCTGACCCAATTGGTGCACGAGGTCACAAGGATACCAAGAAGGTCGGGCCTAGCACCTTCTCTGCTAGACCTTCTGCTGACGAGTAATCCGTACCGGTACAGTGTGTCTGTTCCACGGTGCCTATTATAGCGCCCCCACGACTCGTGCAGTGGAAGCGGCGTCTCTGGCACTACTCGTCAGCGGACTGGGATGGACTTCGTGATTATTTTGCGTCCATCCCGTGGGTTGAGCGCTGCTTTGAAGGTAAGAACCCATCGGATTGTGCTAATGCTGTCGCCGGTGAGATCGGTCTGGGTATGGAATACTATATCTCATACACCGATATTACCGGTGACCGCGAGGTGCGCCCTTGGTTCGGGCGCGAGTGCGCGGAAACTGTTGAACAAAAACAGTCTGCGTACCGCGCTTGGGTAAGGGCGCGCGCCATGCGCCATCCCAATCTGGGCCACTTCAAGGCGGCGTACAACAGAGCCACAAAGGTCTGTAGAAGGGCCTACGTTAGAGCAGATGCCCTGCGCATAGCGCGGCTTGGTCAAGAGCTAGTGATGCATCTCACGGGAAGCCGTGGCTACTGGCGACTGGCTAAAGCCGTGCAAGCCAACTTCTGTCAGCCTTCGCTGCCTCCGCTGCGTAACACTGATGGATCCCTGGCCCATGAGCCGCAAGAGAAGGCAAATCTGCTGGCTAATCTCTTTGCGGCCAACTCCCGGATCGATGATTGTGGTAAGCACCCACCGACACTACACCATATCAGGCAACGCGATGTCCGTGCAGTGCTGCAATCACTCGATGTCCGGAAAGCCAGTGGTCCGGATGGTATTCCAGCGGTAGTTTTGCAAAAATGTGCAGTGGAGTTGTCTCCAATGCTTACGCGCCTGTACCGGCTATCCTACAGTTCAGGTACAGTGACTTTGCCTTGGAAAGAGGTGAATGTTCAACCGATTCCCAAGAAGGGGGATCGCTCGGAGCCAGCCAACTATCGACCCATAGCCGTCACCTCAGTGCTGTGCAAAGTGTTCGAGCACATAATTAACAAACAGCTCATGTGGCACCTAGAGATCACTCCTTAATTAATGACCGGCAATATGGCTTCAGGCCGAAACGGTCAACGGGTGATCTTCTAGCATACGTTACCCATCTTTGGGGTGAGGCTATGGACAAGCACGGCGAGTCACTGGCAATTAGTCTTCGTCATCGTCATCGCCAAAGCTTTCAATAGAGTCTGGCACAAATCGCTTCTTTCCAAGCTACCTGCCTTTGGTCTGCCTTCTAGGCTGTGCAACTGGGTTGCTAGCTTCCTGCAGGGGCGCCGTATTGGCGTCTTTTGTGACGGACGAGCTTTGGAGTTTCTGCAGGTAAATGCTGGCGTGCCCCAGGGGTCCGTCTTATCACCCACTCTCTTTCTTCTGCATATCAACGACATGCTGTCCACCGGCAATGTTCATTGTTATGCAGACGATAGCACCGTACATGGGAGTTATCATGGACATCCTGCGGCCAAGCAGTCAGATATCGCAGAGAAAAGGCAGCTTCTTGTCACTGAGCTTGACGGGATCTTGAATCACATTTCACAATGGGGCTCTGAGAACCTGGTTGAGTTCAATGCCAAGAAGACGCAGGCATGTGCGTTTACTTATTACGTATACTATTATCTTCTTTCCTTCCCCTCCCCACTTTTCAGAGCACGCCACTGCCACTGCAGGACAATCTCAATATCCTAGGTATGGATGTTCGCTGCAACCTGAATAACAAAAATTACATCAAAAGTATCATCAAAACAGCCTCACGAAAACTCAGAGTCCTGAACAGAGTGAGACGATTTTTCACGCCGGAGCAGCGGTGTCTTCTATACAAGACACAAATTCGCTCCTGTGTGGAATACTGCTCGCATCTCTGGGATGATTCAGCAAAGTACTTACTAGATGCTCTCGACAGGTTGCAGCGACGTGCGGTCCGCATCATTGGGAATCCCGAGGTCACGAACACCCTAGAACCTTTACAGATGCGTAGAGATGTTGCGTCCATGGCTGTATTTTACCGTCTATACCATGGGGAGTGTTCTGATGAGCTCTTCCAATTAGTCCCACCCTCCCCTTTCCTACACAGGACAACACGTGCAGGTCTTAGATGTCATCCGCACACGGTGCAAAACATTCGATCAAGAACCAAGCGGTTCGGAGACTCTTTCCTCTATCGCACCATTAAGGCCTGGAATTCATTACCAGCTCACGTGTTTCCTTCCTCCTTCAGTCCCGGGTCCTTTAAGCGGGGCGTGAAAAAGCATTATATGATGAGGCCGTCAAGCTGAGTGTCACCATTGTTACACGGTATGTGTAAGTAATGGTGACCCTCTTTTTTGGGACTTTGCCTACAGCTTACCATCAGGCAAGGCGAAGTCTAATTGACGTGTCATATTTAAAAATAAGAAAAACTTAATGGATTTGAATAGTTAACATACTAAGTGCTTTAAAATTGCATTGAATTGTAATCATCATATGAAAGTAAGTAATGTACACATTGTTTGCGCGGGAAGCAACACGTTATAAAACAAAAGGGTATATATAAACTATGAAAAGTGTAACGAAGCGAAACATTGGATGATAAGGGTCGGAGCATCCGCAGCCGCCTTTATTATTCAACGGTGCTTTCAACTGTGCCGTGAAGTTAATTGGGAACTCACTCTGCTACTTTATGTCTCATTTTCCTTTATACTATTTTATATATAGTATATTTTTGATGAAACCAAACGAACGCGGTTAGCTTGGAAGGCGTTTTGTGGTCTAAGCCTAAACTGATATAGAAAACTTATTTCTAGAGGACCACGATTCAGTGAAAGATTGAGGGTTTGAATCGCGCCTGTACCGATTTAATTTTTCCTCTATCTTAATCAACTTGTAATGTGTTCCTGTCTGTTAAATCGACAAACTTTAGTTCCTAGTTGTTTTGTCCAATTCGGACTAGTTCGGACTTATATTTTCCGTCCGAGATAGACAACTATTAGAGTTAACTTCTTTTGCTTCTGCACTTTACGAGCGTCGTCTACTGTATCTGCCTATTCTGTAGTATGAGAATAAAAAGGCCGTCAAATACTGTTCGAGGTTATATTACCAAAATGTATTCTTAGAATGACATAAAACCAATAAATGATATGACAGGAAACGTACCGAACTCACTCGCGCGTCGTTAAATGTTTCAGAGATGTAAAAAATGTATGTAGTTACACAATATGTATTTTGCAACAAATTTATATTTCACAATTCTATAGCATCTTAGCAAGATGTAACAAGCTCTCATTTCCAACAGTAATCAAACAATCTCGCCTAAAAGGTATATACGTACAAAGTTTCAATGAACTAAAACGAGTTTCAAGTACCACAGTTGGCAATTCATCCTGTCTATATTAGCACTGTTAAGCTTTTAAGCAATAAATTTGTGAACTTCAATTTGAATAGAATTTTCAATTTCAATTAACCTATGTATACTCGCGCATTGGTCTCTCAGACCAACGATATCTATTACATCGGTAAATGCCTCACCGTCGCCGTAAGACGGATATATGTTTAGAAGAATTTGGATGATTTCAGGCGAAGGTTCTGTGGCTTAGTGGTCAGAGAGTTCCCCCTGTAAAGGAAAGATCGCGGGTTCGAATCCTGCCTGGACCGTTTCAATTTTTTTCTATCTTAATCGATTTTGAATAGTTAACATACTAAATGCTTAAAATTTCATTCAATATGTTAAGAAACAATTATATGCAACAACAATTATTTAATAATTACGAATATTTACAGGCGACTCCGGAGCATGGAATCTTAACTGATGTCAAAGTATCAGTGAACTACAGCACACCGGCAAGTCGCATAGTGAACAGTCACATTGTGAACCATACACCTGCCAGCAGATCAAGACTCATGGAATATACGTATGTTACCACTATTATTGTTTTATGTAAATTTTTAGGATATAGGACACGGCGGTATCTCCGTCCAATTGAGCAGTCCGACTGGAGAACTACCTCCGCCCTACAGAATACCGCGGCCATAATTACTTCGTGTTGTGTTCCCAGCGGTGAGTAAGGTAGCCAGAGCTCACTAGAGAATCTGTGCTATTAGTGGCAAGACTAAAAGCTTGCCCTGCTTTGTCTTCTACACTGACGGCACATAAAATCTGTGCATACAGGGTCGGTAGTGCGAGTGTGTAGGCTACGGTAAACACTTTTATCAGGTGAGCCGTGTGCTTGTCTACCACCTAAGCGGTATAAAAAAATTACATTTGTCTGAATAAATGCTTTTTACCATTTTTTAATATTTTTAACCTTTTTTAACATTTATTCAGAGCAAATGTCGAAAGCCTGTAATCCGTTGCTTTTTCTCCTCTTCTTTATGCGGTTTTCAACACTTCTGGTAGTGAGACTATTCATTTAACTACCCAACATTTTCCTGCTTAAAAATCTTTACAAGTGTGATTCTAGAATAAATATTCTGAAGTCGCACTAAAGTTGAACGTTTGAATTTTGAAACTTGACGTCTAATTTATTTCAACGATGAATAAATGCAAAGTGGGCAAATTGGTTAAATTCGGTAAATTTACTCCTAAATCTCGGGATGATTCCATTTCGCAAAAGTTTCTATTCGAAAACAAGTTCTCTCTGTAGATGCCACTATGATTAATTCCATCGCTTCTATCTCGATTGAGGGAAGACGCTAACATCGAATCAAGGCGTAAGCAAGTAGAAAATGTGTATTTCAAATCCACTTATGTCTCGATTTACTGTAATTTAATTTTACACTACCCTCTGTAGTAACGTTAGACAACAGTCAGCAGGTGGTTGTAAACCCTATAAAAATGTGAATATATATGTTTATATTTGATTTTGCACAAAATAAATAGTTTTAGACTGGATAATGTATCTAGAGAAGCCGTTTAGAACAATAAGAAAATTGTGTCACGGTTTCTGGTGAGGTTGAAATGAATTATATGAATTTTGAATTTGGAACGGGACGTAGAAATTAAATAAATGAGTTAAGTACGTGCCATGAAATGAGTCCCTCGCAACATGTAGTGTTGCTAGTATCGTCGTTTTTTTACCAATCCTTTTAATATTTCGCTGTGAATATAATAGTAGTTGTGCCGCAAAAGCTAAAGAAGTTATATTTAGATAGATAGATAGATAATTCTTTATTGTACACCAACAGATTTACAGTAGGACAAGTAGGTAGCATCTATACAGTTCAATGTACAATGGGTGGCCTTATCGCTGAAGCGATTTCTTCCAGGCAACCTTGGGATGGACAGTAATGTTATGAAAACAATAGATATGGTGTAGTTACCGACTAAACTTAAATAGATAGTGTATTAAAACAAAAGAAAGAGAGAAAAGTAAGTAAAATAAAATTAATATACGGCTTTACACAAAGAATATCAACATAAATACTGACATACAAATACATATACATGTATTAAATAAATATATACATAAAGTAGATAGTTCATACTAATACGAAGGGAAAATAGTGAGTGAGCACATAATTGTGAGCTATTACCTACTGTGCACAACATGATAGGTAGTGGTTCTTGACCATTAATTTAAATACATTTAGGGACTTTGCCCGTCTGATGTTCAGTGGCAACGCGTTCCATAAGCGCACCACCCTGACAGTGAAAGACTTGTCAGCAAAGTCAGCAGAATGTATTGGCATACTCAGCCTCAAATTCTCGGACGACCTCAGGCATTTCGTATGTGTGTCATAGAGGAACTGGAATCGTTCTTTGAGATAAGAGGGAGTGTTGGGATTAAACAATACATTATATAACAATGTTAGAATATGGGCATTCCTGCGAAGTCGAATTGGGAGCCACTTGAGTTGTTTACGGAAATCAGACACGTGATCATACTTGCGTAGACCAAATATGAATCTTATGCAAAAAATTTGAAGTCGCTCAAGTTTATCTAGTTGCTCCTCTATTAGATCAGGATAGCTGACATCGGCGTAATCGAGGACAGGAAGAAGAATCGATTGTGTGAGCGCAGTTTTAGTGGCAATTGGGAGAAAGTTTCGGAGCCTTCGTAAGGCACCCGCTGACGCGAAAAGTTTTCGACTAGTTTCCTGTAACTGGATATTCCAAGAAAATGATTTATCCATGAAGATACCCAAGTTTTTGACACTGTCACCAACTGGCACTACTACTCCACCCATAGTAACCTGAGGAAGCTGGGTCCAATCTATTTTAGAACTCAACCTTGGACTACCAATAACAATTACCTGTGTTTTGGACGAATTTAGGATGAGTCCATGGTTTTTGCTCCATTCGCAAATCCGCTCCAAGTCGTTGTTGAGTACAGCAAAAGCATCGCATAAGTCATTTGGAGAAGCTTGGGTGTAAATTTGTAAGTCATCAGCATAAAGGTGGTAGGATGAAAGTAGTTTTTCGGAGATTGTATTTATAAAGATGGCAAAAAGTAACGGAGATAAAACGCCACCCTGTGGTACACCAGCGGTCACATCACACCAGGAAGAGCTTAATTCTTCGACGCGAATACGCTGCTGGCAACCAGACAGGTAACTACGAAACCACTCAATAGCCGTTGGAGATATGTTAACAGAGCAGAGTATACCGAGCAGAATGTCGAAATCTACGGTATTAAAGGCATTGCTAAAATCAAGTAAGGATAGTAACGTAAGATTTCCTCTATCCATGCCCAGTCTTATATCTTCCGTGATATTAACCAATGCTGTCGCAGTACTATGTCCAGATCTGAAGCCCGATTGTAAAGGGTTTAGTTGCGCGTTTTTATTAAGAAAGTAGCTAAGTTGCGAGTGAATGAGGCGCTCTAAAGCTTTGGAAAGAAAAGGAACGTTTCTAACGTTAGAGCGTTAGAACCTAGGCGATGATTAAATTTTAAAAATAAGCAATAATAAAAAGGTTCATCAAATCAGCGTAATAACGACAGTTACTGCTCTTTATTGATACCGGGTACGTTCACAGTTCTAAAGAAGCTGATGTAAAAAAACTGTAAAAAGTATGAAATAAAACGTCAACGACCCATTCCTAGATCAATAAACATGCTAGAAACTATAATTCCCTATATTCTATAGTATATCATAAAAAATATGTGCTGGCAACTCTAAACCGTACTGTCATAGCCTGAACCTAAACACACAGTATGGCTGAGTACGGCGGCGATGTCAATTTTTGGTTCCGAGTTTTAACGCGGGACTTATTTTCTGGCGTTGACTCTAATGAATTTTGATACTTCTGTAATGTCATGATTGTCTGACAGCTACAAAAAGTTAATGATCGGGATGTGGTCTTTCGCGACACATATTATTTGTAACGCAAAGTTAGTTAGTATAATACGTAGCTGTAACTACTTTAGAACAGTCTTCTTTATTGGTTAATGTTCACTTTGAAAGTAGCCGAAGCACCTGTAAGGAGCACCTCTGAGAGGTGTATGAACCAATATCAATTAATATCGCAGTTGAAATATGCCCATATTTTATCGTAATAATGTTTTGGCAGCTGTCCAACATAAACTGGTAACTTTTTTAATAACAATTAAAATAAATGCTGTAATTCGCACACTCGTATATTGCCAAAGGGTAAAATGTAAATTGTAAAGGCAGATGTATTTCACATCTAGAATTTAATAATATTTTTGAGGTTACGTTGGTAAAATTGGCAATGTGCGAGTCGGACTCGTACTCGAAGGGTTCCGTGCCTTTATCTATGCGATATTAGAGTTTATTGTCTACAGACATTACTATTTGTTGCCGCTTTAATATTGAGCAAAAACTACAGAACTACAGAATCACATTTGTTGTTATAGCGACAACAAAAATACAACATGTGCGAAAATCTCAGCTTTCAGTTGTCACGGTTCATGAAATACAACTTGGTAGCAGACAGACGGAGAGACAGACAGCGGAATCTCAGTAATAGGGTTTCGTTTTTATCCTTTGGGTTCGGGACCCTAAAAACCCAGCAATTGAAACTGTAACTTGACATTGACGATTCCAGGCATAAAAAGTAACACTTTTTGAAATTTGAAAATCTTAGGTAAAAAAATACTATGCGTTCGTTAAACAAAAATAACATTTCAACTATAAAAAATGACACATAGACCACTCTTTTATCTACGAGTATAAATTTTGTAAGTAATATAAAATGTACAAAGAACAAAACATATAAAAGCTCCCTACAGAATAGCTCTTCGGCATTGAACAAATTTCCCCACATCGCTTTCAAACAAGCAAGACTTATGTACCTTTCATACT
This sequence comes from Eilema griseolum, assembly GCA_963662185.1. Classification (NCBI taxonomy): domain Eukaryota; kingdom Metazoa; phylum Arthropoda; class Insecta; order Lepidoptera; family Erebidae; genus Eilema; species Eilema griseolum. Next base: position 9,475,157 of record OY759238.1, on the reverse strand, counting down.
TCACCAGACATACATATCATGTCCATACATTTATTTTCCTTTCCCCGATACTTTCTCTACATATGTATAACAAAAGTTACTTTTCTCCGGTTTCGAACTCATCTTAGAAAATATTTTCCAGTACGCCTGTCCAATCAAATTATTTTAAAACTTTGCTGTCGCTTGTATCAATAGTATTGTACATGTCACCTTGATCATTGTGTTTTGCTTAACTTTTTCTCCTTTGAATAGGCTTATAAAATTCGATTGAAAACAAAGAACATTTACTACACGTGTAGGTACTTCACGAGCTTTTTCTATAGTCATGAAACCTTTTATGAAAGTCTAAACAGAATCAAATAACTAAAATTTACTAACATCAAAAGAAAGAAAGGCACATTTATTTAGTACTAAGTGGTCACACATACAGGAAATTACACAATAAACTGTAATGCCATTGGAAGTACTGGAAGCATGTTCACACATTAATAATAAATATGCTTTCAAACTAAAAACGCAACAAATGTGCAATCAGCGCGACACACAAATGCACCAAATGGGTGTCCAGTTCAGCATGTGCCAGGTAGAAACCCAGTTTTCAACTGGAGCCCGATTCGCTCTGTACTATTTGAACTATACCGATTGATACCTATGCGTGTAATAAACAGTTTTTAGATTATTAAGTGCTGTCATTAACAATTTTTCGTGATGCCTACAATAATAGTTGTCTCAGCCTCTGAAATAATAGGTAGGTACTATCATGAATCACGTATAAGCAAATATCAATAACGGATTTACTGATCCAGAAATATGAACTTAGGATATACGTAGCATCCAATATAGCCTGTAATTACTCCCCAGATACATACATATATTTAATACAATAATTAATTAATAAGTTAACAAACATCTGTGAACTAAATAAAGGTCTAAGGTAATAAAATTGGTACCCCAATATAGACGTAATTAATTAAATTAATCTGGAGTGTTCTTGAAATAATTACCGAAAACTTCTTTTAACGAGAGAACTTGGCTCTTATTTGTACATCAGCAACATTAAAAGGATCGTTGTTTTTAGACTACTAGCGTTGCCCGCGGCTCTGTCTGTGTGGAATCCTAATGCCAGTCCCGCAGCGAAGTACGAAAAGCAACACACTTGATACGATAGCCAAATATTTTTTCAAAAATATTAATCAAATTGACCGTGGTAGCCTAGTGGTATGGGTAATGGACTGCTGAGACGAGGTCTCGAGATCGATCCCAGGTTTTACCATGGCACACATCAATGACTTTTCGAGGCTTTTCGAAGTTATGTATGTATTCGCAGGCTTATAAGTGCCCGGTTAATGGCAATAGGCTCGCCACGTATTACATTGGGATCTAAACATAAACTGGCGAAATGTGGATGCTAGCACCTGTGCCTACCCCTTCGGGGATATAAGCGTGAGTTTATGTTATGTTTATGTAGCCTATTGCAACCCAGAGCATGATAATGTATCGATTAACACCTCATTCTTTTTAATTGGTTCAGTGTTTTAGGAGCTACTTTTTTTTATACCACTTAGGTGGCAGACTAGCACACGGCCCACCTGATAGAAAGTGGTTACCGTGGCCTATGGACGTTTGTAACACCAGAGGAGTCACAGTCGCGCTGCCAACCCTGTAACTACTGTTTCTGTGCCGTCAGTGTAGAAGACAAAGCAGGACAAGCCTTCCCACTGACAGCACAAATTTTCCAGTGAGCTCTGGCTACCCTACTCACTACTACTGAGGAACATGCCTAAATGACGATAGACTGCTAACCATATTAACATACTACGTACATAACTGGTTAACATAGGTTATATGCAGTAGCCTGGTATAAAATGTCTTCAACTCAAGTTTAAATGGAGCTCACCTGAAAATATTTGAATTGTGCCAAGTTTCTTTACAATCAAAAGTTTCTTCTGACTTTCCTTTATCGCAGACAGTAACTTTGTCTGTACTTTCGTCACCGTTGTGCTGAAAATTGGAGAATTGATCCCAATTCTAAAAAGTTTGCTTCATTCAAATTGGAATAATACCCTGACATTTGGATAACATTGTTGAAAAATGTTCTGTTATTTGATATCTAATTACGAAAAGGTAAGTTACCTAATTCAAATGTAAAATTTTCACATGTTTCAATATAGCGAGATCCATATTTAAAGCATCAGCAAAATATTGTGGTGTAATGGACATGAGAGTAATTATAACTTATTTTTAACGATATGAACTAAAGTTTACGTACAAATTAACCGGGATAATTTATGTGAAGTAAGTAATGTATACATTGGGAGAGGCCTATGTCCAGCATTGGACTGCGATGGGCTAACTGATTGATTCATTGAAGTAATGTTTGAAACCTCCCAACAATAGGAGAAGCCTATGTCTAACATATTAAAAAAATTGCTGGCCCAGAATGGCAACAAATAGCCCAAGACAGAGAGAAATGGAAAGCTTTGGAGGAGGCCTTTACCTGAGGGGGGTTCCAGTACAGTAAAATGCCCTATGTACCTACTTATAATATGATTTTTTATAAGTGAAATCGGTATTGGTTTCTCAATTTTTTTAATTCTTTTGTTAATTAAGTTTAGGTACGAAACAACATAATTGTAAGTTAATTTATGAAACTGGAAATATAAGGCTTTTTATTTTATTTATTTATTATGTCTAGCAATAGACTGCCATAGGCAAATTGATTGATTGAAGTAATATTCTAATGTACCTGTATTACCTACCTCAGCCGGCAGGCCTGGTTAGCAGGTAGCTGTACCATCGTAGTACATACTAACACAACTCAATCGTACAAATATTGTTCGTCACAAAATACGTGACGTCTGGTGGCTCTGAGATCTTGGACCATGAGTTTTTTTTTTGGGCATACCACACAACGCTATCTAGACCAATGGTAAGTAGCTTGTGTTATGGAATCTAAAATTCAGGTAAACATACTGAGATACTTTTTTTGTAAATACATACATATTATACTTAGAAACACCCAGACCAACGTAGATAGATATTACTTTAATTAATGTAAATATTCATATTCATGCATATAAATATTTGCACTGAGTGGGCATCGAACCCGCGCCGCCTGCGTAGCACTCGAACGTTCAAAGGCCGTTATAATCGGTTTGGTTTAATCATCAGCATCATCATTGTCATCTTCGCTTTAGTCCTGGTCGTATCCGACGCTCTCATCTCGGCGCCCGTGACCAACTTCGAAAATTTTACTCCTCCATTGTCTTTGATATACCTTTCTGTAACCTTATAGGCGCGCATAACCTTTTTATGCCGTCCACCCAGTGTAGCTCAGACAAATATTTTGTTACCAGTGTAGCCTGTAAATGATTATGATACAATACCAGCTCTTTGTCCGTGGCTCAGCCCACGTTGATATATGTTATCGCGACCAAACAACCTATAATCATTTAAGCTTTCATCACTTATTTGAACACCTTCAAGCCTTTTAGCGATAAAAAGTAGTCCTTTTCAAAATCGGTCCATTTCTGTACCAAATTTTATCATAATACACGCAGAGCATCGATTTACGTCTGCTTCCAATATTCGATTGTCAATCTAAGATTATTTTCATTCAAGATTTTTGACAATCGATTGATTGACTCAGAATCGGTATTTCAATATGTCTATCTCGCCACCAACGCCCGAAGAAAAAAATCCGTCACTTTGGTACAAACTGCGATGTAAAAGTTTCGATCCGTCCTCCCAAAGATTGATTAGAAAAAAAGGATCGACATATCTATCTAAAGATTGATTATTGAAATAGTAAAGTCAAGAAATGGTTTAAATTATTAATCTTGGATTACGAAATACGGATTCACATTGCATATAGAAAGCGGCCGTTAGGCGTGAAAATGTAACAGACAGATAAACTTTCGCATTTATGAGTACCTACCTATAATATTAGTATGGATTTAAAATGCGACAGAATCTGAAGGCTTCACGGAAAGATAGGCACGCACGGTCGATATCTGAAGCGGTTCGATTATTCGAGACGTTGAACAGAAGCATCCAACCGAATACCGGAAAATATTAGCCGAGGTTACCAATCCGTAAACCAAGTTGTTTGTTAAACTCCAATTTTACAATTAGAATTCACGAATTGATTTTAGAATGTTGATTTTATCCTTTAGACCACTAAATTTAAAATGAGTTTGTTTGAAACCAAGATAACTTACTGATGAAAATGAATAGTCGAAATAATTCAAACTGTTTAAACTTCTTCCCCATTTCTTCCACTTGACATCTTGGACGTTCACTTTTGCCAATATAAATGGATTAATAAAGTAAATAAATATTCCACAACATTCTACACAACTCTATCTTGACCCGTGGTAAGCCTAGCTTAACTAGCTTGTGTTATGGAATCTAGAATGCGTTTAACATACTTAGATACCTTTTTTATGTAAATACATGGATATACATAGAAACATCAAACTTAAAGGTTATACCTACGACAATCTTTTTTTATAACTAGTTTGGCCTTATATATTGTTACATTAAAACTTTTCTTTTATTCAACTTTTTAATTATTTTGAATTTGGAGCACATATATTATTTCAAAAACTTCTTTCGATTTCGCGCTATTTCACGTATTTTTTTTTCGTGTTCATTATCGAATTACAATATTGAAAGGGGTGTTAAAGAAAATAGGATCGCAGTGATAGCATTGCACAAAGTGTTATTGGAGCCGTCGGTCATATTCCAGACATTTCAAAAACTTGGTACCAACCGTATGTTCGTATATCGTACTATTAATAGATACAACAACACTCGTCTGTCGAAGACCAGAAAAGATCGGGGCGACCGCGTGCTATAAGCTTTGATTCAGTATTCAGTATTCAGTATTTATTCATTAACAATTTTTACATTGTGTTTGAACATGGTTTGTACACATACATTGCATATACAAAAAAAAACATAAGAAAAACAACAATCAAAAGCAGTAGAAAATATCATGACACGTAAAAACTGGTATCAGTATAAAACCTATTTATTAAATATCTCATCAACTGAATAATAACACCCTTGTAACAGAAAAGCCTTCAATTTGTCTTGGAACTCTCTTTTGTAAATAATTGTTTTCAAATCTAGAGGCAGTTTGTTGAAGATTCTGATGGAGTTGTAGAGCGTACTATGCTTTACGACGTCCAGGCTAGGCACAATTTTGCTCTGAATATCTTTCCTGCGAGTGCTTTCTCTAACCCTTCTCTCATCATCAGATTCATAATCGTGTATATGCTTAGCAAAATTGCTTAGCAGTTTAGCAAAATAGCAGTTAGCAGAGATTATATAATGACATTATATCATCAAAGGCTATAAGACTATTAATGCTGTTAAAGCCAGAATTTGTCGAAACCTTCACTAGAGCCAGTGGGAGAGGTTATGTCGGACTTGAACCGACCAAAACGCACGGCGTTTGAGGGTCAGAGGATGCCGGAGGTGAAGGGCATATTCCTCGAACCCCAGCTGACCCATGACTCCGTTGTGGGTACCACGGAGTCCCCATCTAGTCTCCGGGTATGGGGTGGCGCGCTGCCCGCTTCTGCTAGAGTGATAGGCCCCTATGAATGGCACCATTCCAATAGCTTCAGACACAGGCTAATTTCAACTACTTACCGGTGCGGTACAGTATACAATTGCCAACCGCGACATACTTATAACCATGTAAGACTACTTCTACCTTTTAAAAATCATAAAATAAAAATGTGCCCTACGAACCTCTGCATCAGTGTTTTGACATCAGTTCTTATTCCACAGGTGGGTAGCGGGACACGGGCCGTGCTCCGTGTCTTGCGGTGGTGGAATGCGGTTGACGCGGGCACGCTGTCCACATGACGACTACACGTGCTCGCCGGTATTCGAAAAATGTAATACACACAGGTAAATAATATATTTATCTGATGTATTAAGTACGTAAAAACTTTTTGAAATTGTTTATTTTTTGTTATGAAGAGTTTTTGTGCTGTCAATGGAAAGAACAAAAGCTTGTCTTGCTTTGTCTTTTAAACTGAAGGCACAGAAACTCTCAATGCTTGCAGGGTTGGCAGCGCGAGTGTGATTCTCTTGGTTTTGCATCATAGGACACGGTGAGCACTTTCAATCGGGTGGGCCGGGTGCTTGTCTGCCACCTAAGTGGTATAAAAAATCATAAATAGTATAAATAGCATGTGCAAGCGAATACAATACAATACAGGCCTTTGTACAAGTAGCAATTCATTGACAGGTGTATTGTAGAATCGAATGATGAATATGTGTGATAGACTCGTATTTAGACGTTTATGACGTCGTCAGTATATGTCAATCCCATAAGTTGATAAATCAACCAAGATTATCGCTCCTATAAAGGCTATTTGACAATATTTTTTACTAAAGAATAATTACCAGTAAAGCGTACCAATAAACTGCTAAAGTGAAATATTCTTACGACAAGTAGTGTTAATGATACTTGATTTTGAAAATTCAATTTTTCGCGTCGCAATTAACGCTTCGTACCAAATCGTATTTGCGAACATCACACGCCATCCAGTCCCAAGTAGTGCAAATGTATGGAGCGCAAGATAATTTCGCATTTATCTCGGTCTACTTTGCGTTTAAATATAGGCATATAGTTTGTAATAAAAGTAATTAGTAATTTAATGAGGAATCTAAAAAGTTATAATTTGGGACTGAATTTGATTGTTTATATTTTGACCTAGGTACTTTGGGAATCAAAAATAATGAAAAGTCACAGTTACACAACATCTTATTTAGCAAAGCATATTTTATGATCACAAAACACACACGTAGTATTGGGAAGAATCAGACGACCATGTCAAATAGTCTATTACATATTTGGGCACTAATTAACTTAGAAACCGCGGTAGCCTAGTGGTATGGGTAATGGACTGCTGAGACGAGGTCTCGGGTTCAATCCCAAGTTTACCATGGCACACACCAATGACTTTTCGATGCTTTTCGAAGTTATGTGTGTATTTATCGCAGGTTTATAAGTGGCCGGTTAATGGCAATAGGCTCGCCACCTGTTACATTGGGACCTAAACATGAACTGGCGAAATGTGGGTGCTAGCACCTCTGCCTACCCCTTCGGGGATATAGGCGTGAGTTTATGTTATGTTATGTTAATTAACTTAGAACATAAATTTCGACAAGAATCAAGTTTTGTAAACTTGTAAACTAATACTCGTAAACACAACATCACGAACGTTGAAAGTTATTCATACAAACAAAAAAAAACGTTTAAAAAAGTCAGACTTTACAGTTCAGTCCTTCATAAGTACTGTACTGAATGATTAATGTCTAGAAGTCACACGTGTCGGACGCATTAAAATTTCACCTTGTATTATGTACCCTAGCGTGTACTTAACGATTCTATTATTACCTAAAAGTAGATTGATTGGTAAGGACCGGTACACACTGGGTACCTACCTACCTAATAGGAGTTTATGAAGGAGTTATACTCCTTCATAAAATCCTTTTTTTTTATTTAAGATGCACATAGTCATTCACATTAATAGTGTAAAACTCGGTGGGATCTTTGCGGAGTAACCGATATTTCAACGCTGTTACAAGCGCCATGATCGCGGTATACTGACGACTGCCGAGCTAGTTGTTATTGGGCAGACCATATCGGTCTACCCTTTTCCGCACTCGTTTGTTACGCGCATCGCCCCTACCACAGTCCGCGGTTTCGAACTGTACTCGATCACTTTCACGACACACAACACTCACTGAGTCGACTCGCACAGGTTTTGAAAATTTGTTTGCTCAGGTCTTGTAAACATATTAACTAGCTCGATGGTCACCAGTACACCGTAATCATGGCACTTGTAACAGCGCCGAAATATCGGTTACTCTGCAAAAATAATAAACATAGTGAATATCCCGGCGAGTTTACACTATTAAAATCCTTTTTATCAAATCTGAACATAAAACTTACAAACGGAAGTGTATCCTTCATTATCACATTCAGAGTACAGTCACTTACAATAGGTATTTATTAGTAGGTTTTTAATTTGGCCATGTATTATTGTTTTAAACTCACATAGTTTGTCATGGTTATATGTTAAGATTGGTCGCAATTCTTGCAATAAGCTAACTTACTAGGTTAACACTTAGCCATAAGCCAGTCTTATTATCCTTCCTATCTCCGTCTTATCTTCATTATTAGTTTATATCAAATAAATTCATCAATCAAAAAAATTATAAGTATATCTACTATCTACGAGTTCTATGGGCAACTTATAGTTGCGACACGCTATGATGGAGTTTTTGCCGCGACTGGTGTTGGTCGTTTTCTCTTTTTTGGTGTGTGAAGTTTATTTTCTTCTGTGCCAGTCGCGCCTTATTTTTCTTTAGTTATTCGTCTAACAATTCGTTGTCCAATATTATGCGCACCAAAAAGAGAAAACGAGCAAAACCAGTCGTGTCAAAACGGCCATCATAGCGTGTCACAACTATAGTAAACATCATTGTTTGTTGTACCAATGTCTACCGACCCTAACTAACTTAATATTTCATTGTTGTTACCAACCTAACCCAAAATTAATAACTTCTTATACCTATACTGTTAAAAGGTCTTACCTTTAAATATTCATAACTCGTTAAGTTATTTGCTCTTTATACAACTTACTTTCGTCATCTAAATTTGTTATTTAAATTAAGTAAAATGGTGGACGTATCTAAATCTTTCTATCCACTTTATGCCTTCACAAAGTTTTTCAAGTACGATTTGATGTTGATTTTTGTTGAACAGCTTTGGTTGTAATTATAACTCAAGAGTTTGTTAACAGTTGACCAGAGAGCTTTTTACGGGTGTGATATCAGCTGTCGCCAAAATTATAGGGTCTATCATCAAAATGTTAAATTTGCCACCAAAATATTTTGGCGGCGGATTAACTATTTTAGTGTCAAGCTCTATGTAGTCTCGAGTGACATCGATGGGATCGCTATTTTCGTCCATTATTACAAGTAACACATCTAACCAGCTCAGTTGATCTCCGCCAAACTCGTATAGACATGTCGGGACGCGCGGTGCCGGTGTCATAGTCTGTGGCTAAAAAATCGATATATTTGGCGATAGATCTACCACCATTCATTTGTATGGTATAATATGTGTATACGGTAGATCTACCACAATATTTGATGGCAGTTCTATCATTATAAATATCAAAAAAATATTTCCATATATTCGTATTCTAGATGAATGAAAACTATTCAACTATCTACAATACAAATCAAACACGTGTTTGAAAGAATAATTGGGTAACAAACCTTTGCGCAATTGGAGGACTTATACCTAAAATTGCAGAAGGATTTGGAAAGGGTGTTAGTGTGCCAACCCCTGCTGTCATGGCAATGGCGCCTCCTATTGCACAAGGAAATGTAAATACGCAACCGGAACTCACGGCTTAGCGTGCTCTCCGCAGCACTCACTCAAAGTGTTACTTTGCAAAGTGTTAAGCTATTCGGTTACCACTTAACCCTGAGCCTTTCGTAAACCTGTATACTATTTTCTACTATGTGCAATGACGTAAATTTGTCCACTATGTGTTCAGTACTGATATGCATACAATGTAGATATGAGATAGATGCTTAGATACTATTTTATGTCTACAGTGATCAGAACTTTTGAGTGCTCGGTCGTAAAGTAAATATTAAATAGAGCTCCAAGCTAGGCTCACTCTGTGAAGACAAATAATTGAAAATTCTTACCACTTTACATGAAGTGCAAACCATCTAATACGTTAATGTATGATAAAGTATTAGCACACAAACTTTAAAATAATAATAATAGGATTCAACATTGTAATTCTAAAGGGACAAATGTTTTAGAGTACGTCTTGGGATCTCCCTCATCTATTCGATGTTACTAAGGGCGTTAATCGGGTTCGTAAACCATAAAAATACTCATCGATTTGAAAACCTCCTGTTTTGAAGTCGGTTAAAAATATGTGGTTATTATCACACAATGTATTGTCAACACTTTTATATTTTACAATTATTCAGTCTGCCAATAAAAATATAATTAAGTACTTATAGTAAAACCGTGAATTGGTAGAAACAGGAACTACGGATATCACTGACGAATTAATTTTTTTTATTTAGTACACACCAACTTGACTTCACCTCGCCTGATGGTAAGCTAAAGGCAAAGTCTCAGGAAAGAGGGTCACCATTACAGACACTAATGTTACAATGGTGGCACTCAGCTTGGCGGCCTCATCAGATGCTTTTTCACGCCCCACTTAAAGGACCCGGGACTATAGGAAAAAACACGGGTGCTGGTAATGAATTCCAGATCTTGGTGGTACGGCAAAGAAAAGAGTTTCCGAACCGTTTGGTTCTTGCTCGTATATTCTGCACAGAGTGAGGGTGACATCTAAGCCCTGCATGTGTTGTCCTATGTAAGAAAGGAGAGGGTGGGATTATTTGGAAGAGCTCCTCAGAATACTCTTGCGTTTACAGGGCGACTCTAAAAATGGTTTTACATTCGATAGTCAATATACTGCAGTCCTAATGCGGCCGGTTTGCGTTAATACACCTTATTATATGCCACAATTGAATCAATGCCATTAGCGTAATTATTGTCTAATGTTACGCAACCTGAATACAGTGAGAGGCGTAGATATACGAGCTACACTAACGGAATTTCATTAGAGAACTATTTTGAAATAGCATATAACTATAGTTCAATTCAATTCAATTTATTTATTTGTGGATCATAGGTTTGTGTACAGTTCTTATTCTAGGTTACATTAAAGTGCGCTTATGTCCTACCATGGAATATGGTGTACAAATTAAATTTACAGTAACATTCATATAGATATTGATTACTTTACAATGTCATGCGAGAGAATTATCATTGAGGAATTCGTCAATGGTATAGTAAGACTTATCTGCTGAAGTTTTTATTAGCTTACACCTAAATACGGTAACATTTTCTTATGGGATCTTCGCAGGTATCTTATTGTAGATAGAGGTTGCCATACAAAACACACTACGACATAACAATTGGGTTTTACTTTTCACGACTTTTAAGTTACCCTCACGCCCAGTACCTGGTGGATTAGCGATAAATAAATGAGGGTTGCTTTTCACAAATGTAGCTACCTCAATTATATATATTGATGGAACTAGTACCTACCTATAGGCACAGATAGTTATTTCTAATGCTTGTTGATTATATTTTTCAGAAAGCTATGCTAGCTTTGGTGGAATACAGCACGCAATTCGCACGATACGGCAGATAAAAATCAAAATGATAAAATCGTCTATTACATCGTCTTTACTTGCAGCTTTTGCTATTCAGTTTAACATAGCTTTCTCAAAAATATAATCATCAAGCATTAGAATCAGGAAAAACAAAGTATACACATTGAAATAAAACCACTTTTTAACCGATTCTATCGTGATTTATTTAGTATTGTTCACATTTATCCCGACGTTTCGACTATTTTTCAGCAGGCATGGTTGCGGGGTGGAGTGGCTTTCCAGGCAATTCATTTTCAGTTCTGCAAATCAACAATAATGAAATTGAAATATTTCCCAGTTGCGAGTTCACGTGGTCGGGAGGCGAGTGGGAAGAGTGCAGCGCCACGTGCGGGGATGCAGGTGTGCAAGAGAGACAGCTCTACTGCGTGCCACTCAATATCAGGTCGGTATATAATATATCAACATATTACACACATACTGACAGCCCCTGTGGCGTGGCGCTAGTACGTGGTACGGCCGCTACCTGAGGCGCGGGTTCGATCCCCGCTCAGTGCAAATTGTATGGATGAATATTAAAATTTGTATTGAAGTCGTCGGTCCCCATTGCCATACAAACAAATAAAATCTATGGCAGTCATTACAGGTAGATAGAGCCATAAAGAAAAGTCCAACAACTTAATTAGCTGCAATGCTTCGATGTTGTCATTGGGTTGTGGTCAGGTGGCGGTCGCTTTACAGAAAATAGCGAAGTTCATACAAATCCTCAGTCTGATAACACGAACCCAAGACTCCAAGATACCTTCAAATGCGACTGAGATTAACGTTATGATTAGGAAAAAGACATACATACGCTCACACCTATTCCTTATAGCCTTATAAGGCTAAAGCCCTCCGGGGTAGGCAGAGACAACAGCCTGCCATTTGTGGTAATTTGAAACATTTTGAAACATTTATTGAAATTCAGTTTACATGGCTCTTAAAACTATTGTCCGCTGGATCTTCACTATTTACTCTATCACTCATCTACACTACATTTGACTCTATCCTTACTAACTTTACGAACTTCCTGTACCGTCTTTAATCGTTTCATTACCCGCTGGTTTCGAGAACTTCTGATCTGCCCTTTTTTCAAAATTTTTAATTTATTCGATCAATATGTGTACTGCCAGTCAAGAATACATCCGTGTGATGACGGAAAAAGAATACATGTAACACCACCCTGTCACATTCGACTGGTATCGAAAGAGGCGACTAACGGAAAAATACGCAGACGATATCACTGCAAGAGAACAAAAACTCGAAATAAAATACTGTACCAAACTGTCTGGCCATCGTGGAAAGAGTAGACTACAGTACCAACATTAGAAGAGGCCTATGTCCAGCAGTGGACTCCGATTGGCTAATTGATTAATTGATTGTGTACTTCGAGGTCGACCCCGGCTAGACAGATTATCTACTAGATTTGATCCAAAAAGCAGGTCAAACTAAATAAACCCGTTAAATAAAATGTCCATAATGACCATGAATAAAATTTCAAAAACGACCATTTGCTTCGCAATTGGCACGAATTTAAAAATGAATGTGACTGAAAATTGTTGTGAAGTTAATTTTATTCAAATGCTATAAAATCAACTCTCCTAATGAACGTGAGTTTTCCTTAACGCCTTAGAAATCTCCCAGCAAGATTAACGTTTTATGTTGAGATATTTTATGTTACAACATACCCTCACAACTTTTGTAGGGTATTTCTCTCGCTATGTTTTAGTTGAGTACCGCCAGTCTAGATACGGAATTAGTCAGGGCACGCCGTAGTAGCGGCGGTAAGACCCATCATGGGGGAGTGGCTAGAGAGGTCACACGGCAGCCTCTCGTACCGTCTGACGCAGATGATCACCGAGCACGGATGCTTCGGAAAATATCTGTGTCGGATGCAGAAAGAGCCAACGTCCGAGTGCCATCACTGCGACGCGAGCGAGGACTCAGGTCCGCACACGCTCACCGAGTGTCCGGCGTGGGAGACGCCGAGGCGGGAGCTTGTGGCGGCCCTGGGAGTGAGGGTTCTCACGCTCTCCACCTTGCTCGCGGCGATGGTTCGCTGCGCGGATGCGTGGGCGGCCGGCGCCTCCTTCTGCGAGCAAGTAATGCTCGTGAAGGAGGAGGCGGGGCGGGAGCGGCAGCGGGAGCGACGAAGGAACGCAAGACAAGCTGCCCGCGTACGAAGGCAACTCGGGCGTCGGGGGTCGATGAACGACCTCCGCCCCCCATGAGCGCCGGCCTGGGGGTGACAGGTGGAGCCGCCTGTCACCCTGGCAGAAGCAGGCCGCGGCGGTGGCGCGCGTGGCGCGCCTCCCCGTTTCCGGGGACGAGTTGGGGACTCTGTAGTCCCCACACCCGAGAAGAGGGCCAGATCGTGAGAGATGGCCCTGGGTCGGCCGGGGTGCGAGGGATATGCCTGTCAACCTCACCTTCGGCAACCAAAGCGACCCGCAGGCGCAGTGCGTTTTAGTCGGTTCGAGTCCGACATAACCTCCTCCACCGGCTCCGGTGGGGAGGTATCCGTGGGGATTTTGCGCACGTAAAAAAAAAAAAAAGATACGGAATTAGTCTTTGAGCACAGTTTTTTCTCCAGATTTTAACTTCGAAACTGATTAAATGCAAATGGAAGTTTGTATATTATCTACTATAATGACCTCGGTGGCGTGGCGGTAGTGAACGCGGCCGCTACGCAGGAGGTGCGGGTTCGATCCCCGTTCAGTGCAAATATAGAAATATGGATATGGAATGCATTGGTCTGGTCGTACCCCATAGAACTCGTTAAGCCATCGTCGTTCCTGGTTGCCATAGGAACAACTATGGTAGTCGTTATCGCTCATTGGTTGTGGAAGTCATATGGCAGTCGCTTCATGTAAAATATCGAAGTTCAGCCGCGTCTTAGTTAGACTAAAAGGCCGACTCTAATTGAGTTGACAAAAGGCTCAGCTGAGAGTGATGATAATCTGACTATAATGGCACTCAAACTACTTTTTGGTAATCCTCGACAGTCTTAATGCTACTCCATCCGCTATTCATACAATATTAAGTCATAATTATTTTCTTTAATTTACAGCATATCGTCACAAAGAGACTTGATAAGAAACAGTGTGTCACCAAAGTTATGCTCGTCGCCCAAACCGAGTAAAACGCAGCCGTGCAACAGGATTCAATGTCCGATGTACTGGCGCGAGATGCCATGGACTCCGGTAAGATTTGAATTAATGAGACCTATAGGTATTTTAATTTAAATATTTTGGCTACTATTCTGGGTATACCAGGGTAAATTAGAATTATTCCAGAGTATATTAGATATGCTATTGAAATGCAGGTCATATTATACATCAAAGCCTTTCGAGTCTACTTTGGGTTTCCCCTCATCGGATCTATCTACAGGGGGAACATGTCAAAGTCCAAAATCATTTATTCTGTACCATTATATCGGCACTTACAAAACGTCAACAAAAAAGGAACATGAAAATCAGTTTAGTAAATGAACCACCAGTTCGAAACGCGGCCCCGACCTGAGAAGACTCCGGCAAGAAACTCAGCGGGCAAATCTTAATAAATGTCTTTGAAAGTGCAATCAAGCGGCGCTCTGTGAATCTCGTGTACTTATCAATATCGATTTTTCACAATCTCTGTACCGCAGACGAAAAACAAATTCGTTGGTTTATAGGTAAATATGTATGTAAAGTCACAGGTGAGCGGATCTCTAGCGTAGCCAAGCGTAAACTTGTAAAGGTGCCGCATATAAATGCAAATAGAACCTTCATGATAAAGTCATGAAACCATGAGTGGTGTAGTTTGTATAGCGTCGTACAAAGAAAAGAATATAAGATGAGTTTCAAGGATCACGATAGAGTTTAATGTATTGTTGAAAGTGAATACAAAAGCAAAATAATGCTTGTCTTTTGAACTCATCGCATCCAATCTTAAGCAGATACTTTAGATTTACATGTAAAGATAGGAGTATAACCTACTAAGGAAGGTCTAATATTATATGATGTGATTGTTTAAAAAGTATTATAGGCTTTAAATGAATTTTGAACTAATTTAAATACACGAAATATAAAATAATTGAGAATCTGCATTCTTTGGACTACTGATGCTTGCATCAGAATTAGCATTCGAATGATTTGGAGCAGCATTAAACACAAAAACCTATACTAATTCTAGCTTACATTTATTTCCAGTGTTCAACAAGTTGCGGTCGTGGCATATCTCGTCGTCCCCTGGTGTGTCCAGCAGCAAACGAATATCTCTGCGGTCCAAAACCTCGCGAACACCGCCGCCGCTGTCGCATAAGACCCTGTGCTTCTCGGCGTATCCCTCCCCGCAATATTGATTGTCCTCCCACAGACACAACACAATACTGCGAACTATTTTCCCAAGAAGAGCTGACAAGAAATTGCCTTGTACCGCCATTTAGAAAGTATTGCTGTAACACGTGTAGGGATGTTGATCGGAGACGTTTTAGAGGGAATGGATAGAAGCTAGAGGGGAATCGTAACATGTGTCAGATGGACACTACAGAGTTGTTTAGGAAGGATTGCTGTAATTTGCATGTTGTGACGTAATTGGGATGTATCTACGTCAAAGGTGGCAAGGTAAAATAGCCTTTATAACATCTGCTTATAGTCGAAATAAGCCGTGTGCTCTGTTGTAAGCCGAGTCACGTAATGAAGGAGTATTGTAATATCGTAAAGTAGGAGTGTCATTGTAACCAGTATTTTTCTATGTTGTTTTTACCATATTTATAAGATTTAAATATAAGTTTAATATTGTAATAAGCTGAAAATATTATTAATGTGCAACGAAGTGCCATAATATATTGTACACTATTTCCACGTAATAAATGTGCTATTCCTATAAAATGATTCGTTTCAATAGTTTTTGTTACATAGGCTTTTAAATTATTTTTCTCTCTGTTTTTCATAGTTTATTTTTATTTGCTGAGGGTGACCTACCAGCACCTTTGAGGTGAGAAATTTATCTGCTAGGAAAAGAAAATATACTTATTTTGGTACAACGTTGATGTTAAAGTTAGCTCAAAACTCCCAAAATGTGTTCTAACTTTAGATTATCGATACTTCCACTCACGGAGTTGGAAGCACTTCGGGGAAAATGACGGCCCTCGCTCTGTGCAAATACTGATAAATCTGCGTAACAGGCTAGTGTGGATACATGAAATATTTGCAAACTTTGCTTTTTATTTTTGCATATGATATGGTATTTAATGAGATTATTGTTTTACTAAGTTTTACGTCAAATCTGAGATCATCCCCATTGCACTATGGCCTTGAAAGGGAAGCTTGCACCAGCTCCTTATCCGTTAATCAGCAGGCGCAACGGCTTGCACGTAAAGCTAGCTTGGGTTTCAAGGATGTAGAGCCCTGTACACCCTGGTAGGCCTATGGACCATCTGATAATTGTCGTGTTTCTTAAGAAATATATTAACATATTTACAGACATTGAATTACAAAAAAAATATTTGCGAGTTTAAAGATACAAAGTTCGCACATGAACTCATAACGCACAATTAATTACAAGTGTATTTCAAATAGGATAACTTGAACACGGGATTATTGTTCTACATTGGTTCAATCGGACGGGTAGGTATTGTTAAATTGATTTATACATGTACTTTCTGTTGAATGTAGTTCCATTCGGGTGAAATACTTGTCCCACCTAAAAGTAGTCCATGTGTTATTACAGTCTATAATAAACTAGTAATATTCCAAGATCCCAGTGTTACCAGACATCAATTATTTTCTGACTAATTAAATGTGTGCATTTGAACCTTTCCTGTTAATTTGACCAGGTGGCCAATTTTTAGGTATCATGTAATTTAAAAAAAAAATCTCGAAAATTCTCCGCACTCATTTTTATATAATATTAGTCAAGTAACTATTTTAAAATGTTTCATCTCGGATTGGATACTTTCTGTGAGGCGACTGTCAGATCAAATCTCAGAATAAAACAATTTCATAATTTATTCTGAACTCACATGTAATGTTCTAATATTTCCTTCTCTTTGTAAAATGTTGAGTATAAGCAGACACGTCTAAATCCAATTCATATTGAAGGATCTATAATAGGAAACCAGAAGGACTATTCTGCTAATTTTTATGATTGTTAAAATTCAGTTTCGATTCCACCTCATACTCCTAAATATCAGAAACGGTATTGTTGTATTATAAATTCAATTTAATTTTGACATTGGATAGAATCTCTTCAGGGAGATTGCGAAGCGTATGGTCGACGCTTCTAGTGACCAGAGGGCTGGCCTCTTCTTAGGTCAGAGAATAAGCATTGCCATACAACGTAGCAATGCTGCCAGTCTTCTGGGAACGCTACCACAAGAGGCATGCGATGCGGAGGAATTCCACGACACATTTTAACTTTTTAATGTAAATATTAGCATAGATTTAAAATACATTAAGTGTAAAAAGATAAATATATTTTGACATTTAATTTAATTTTGACATATAATTTAATTTTGATCAAATAGTAATTGAATAACAATTAGCAAAATTAGGCTCATGCTGACTTCACTCATAGGAATAGAAAATGCTCATGAGCAGCGCCGGTCATAAAACTTAACGAAGTGTCTATATCCTGAGACTTGCATTAACAGTTTATAAAGTTCAGACAGCTGTACAGGAACTAACTTTGATTCGAACTTTGCCTCATACTTCATAATGAGGGTACCTACTTGAATTAGAGTGAAACACAAGTTTAGGCTTGTGTCAAAGTTTCGTGTTAACATTTAAGTTGTTCATATAAAGACGCGACTGCCACTTCATTGAATGTTTTAAAAGGATAAGTTTCATATCACTCAAACTTATCCTTTTAAAACACTTTAAAACTACACACATACATACATATAAGGGTTAGGCAGAGGTGAATTAACAACCACATTTCACCAATCATTGAATTCAGTGCCACGTAATAGGGGGTGAGCCTATTGTCGTCTTCCAGGCACTATTGTTGCATCTAGAGCTGAGTCTGGACTGTATATATCTGTCTGGTGTAAAACAGCCCTATCCCTAAGTCGCCTTGTACGACACCGCATGGGAAGTGATGGGGTGGAATAAATTCTACTCTGCCGGGAACCATGCAGCGGAATATTAGTGGACTAGAACAATAAGATAGAGGACTTATATGTATTTTGTGGACTATTATATTTAGAAATAATTATGTATATTGAACTAATCTATGTAATAAAGGAGAATGGGCAAAATGTATGAGCTTTGGTCCACCTACTCAACACCAACGCCATCTATGTCAAAAAATAGAGAATATTTTAGTGAATCAATAATCAATCGTCAAAAAGAGCTAGGAGCTGGCATTATTAAAAAAAAAAAAGAAAGCAATAGGTAAAAATAAGACGCCGGTGACTAATTAATAATGTTATATTTGTAGTATTACATGATACTAGTATCTATAATTACATTATTCATGTGCGCGGCAGGCGGTACAACAGCTTCCTGATGTCGTGCCCAGCATAAATACCACAAGATGGATATGACATGTGCACATGTCCCAATTGTTCGACGTCCAGTCAAACACGTACAGTAATAATACTTGAAAGCGTCTCTTCCTTCAATCTCGGTGTTTACTAGCACGTACGAGTAGTGTTGCTTGGCTCTTGAATGACGTGACTGTATTCGTCCTCGCAGTAAAAAACTTCTCTCTCCCACTTCGATGTCATATTCATTGATATCATTGAGTTCATTGTCTCTGTATAATTCGATCATATACAATCGGCAAAAAAAAAAAATGTTCGGCACAGTAAGAACTGGCTATCTTAATGTGATATGTTCCTAACGCGATTAGAATTAGATGTTCTTCTTCTAATCGAGGAACGTCTTCAAAATCAGGAAGATTTGCTGCCATACTGGTAAATATAACACGTTGCCTATTTAAGGTTTTTTGTATGACATATTCTGCCAAATGATTTTCAAAATGAATCCTTTCATTAATAATTGTCATTATCGCGTCGGCACACGCATTGTCACGAATAGGCAGGTGAAATGCATTAATCAATGCTGCAGCAATCCGAAAATGTTGGAACATATGCGGAACAGATCTATTGAAGTTGTCAATCCGTAAATACTTGAAGTCACGTTTGAACCTTCCGTTTACTACTTCCACTACCCATCTTACAATTGTAACCAAACGAGACTTATTTGCTTGGTCTGTGGATAGCTGCGTACTGCTTCTATCCTTGCTGGGTGGCATGTGTGCATCGTAACCGCATGCTTCAAAATCAGGTAAAGCGTCTCTGAAGCCGCGATCCAAAATAAATACGTCATTCGCAGAATAAAACCAATGAAAAGCACTGTCATGATCATTTAAAATATTGCTCATGATAGTGGAATCTGATGTAGTGGCTTTTTTTTTTTTTACGTGCGCAAAATCCCCACGTATACCTCCCCACCGGAGCCGGTGGAGGAGGTTATGTCGGACACGAACCGACTAAAACGCACGCCGCCTGTGGGTCGTTTTGGTTGCCGAAGGTGAGGTTGACAGGCATATCCCTCGCACCCCGGCCGACCCAGGGCCATCTCTCACGATCTGGCCCTCTTCTCGGGTGTGGGGACTACAGAGTCCCCAACTCGTCCCCGGGAACGGGGAGGCGCGCTACCTCCGCGGCCTGCTTCTGCCAGGGTGACAGGCGGCTTCACCTGTCACCTCCAGGCCGGCGCTCATGGGGGGCGGAGGTCGTTCATCGACCTCCGACGCCCGAGTTGCCTTCGTACGCGGGCAGCTTGTCTTGCGATCCTTCGTCGCTCCCGCTGCCGCTCCCGCCCCGCCTCCTCCTTCACGAGCATTACTTGCTCGCAGAAGGAGGCGCCGGCCGCCCACGCATCCGCGCAGCGAACCATCGCCGCGAGCAAGGTGGAGAGTGTGAGAACCCTCACTCCCAGGGCCGCCACAAGCTCCCGCCTCGGTGATGTAGTGGCTGCATAAGGGCCTGTTACATCGATAATATAGCCATTGCTACATACAATGAGAAACGGCTTCAGCAAATTCCTGTACTTATGCAGACTGTAACTACGTCTTTGAAAAAGAAAATTGCTACTTTTCTGGATGTAAATGTACGTCCCGTCACAAATCGATATTAGTTTCGAATTATTCTCGTCTCCGAAAAAGGCATTTGGTATCAACAAATTCTTGCTAAGCGCTTCGTTTCTGCTTATGTGGTCAACTCCCAGGTGAGATGGCACGAAGTCTGCCAGTAAGCATTCTCTCGCCATCACTAAGTAGCGTTCGAATGTTCGGCGAGATATTTTTAAAAGTGATGCTAGGCGTACGTTAGGTTCGCCTGTCCAAAGTTTCATTAAGTATCCACCTAGAACAACATTCGCTGCGTTCGACTGCTGTCGTAGTGATGGAGTTTGTTCGAGTACCGAATTGAATTCGGCGATCGTGAGTCCCGTCCAGTGTCGCAACTCATTTTCATCGACTGTTTGCAATTCAAAATCAAAAAAAGTCGATGGATTCTCCAAAGCTGTTCTATAAATCGAAATTATATCCAATATATGGTCTTGATTAAAATCATGAGAAACGTTGCCGTTTAGCAACTGGTCCCAATCGTGTGCCGTTATGTGTTCACTACAAACACGTGCACTTGTAGGTATGTAGAAATTGTAATATGACAACATGTGAGCTTTAATGCTATTGGGTATGCGAAGTCGTGCCTGGTTTGAACAATAATTAAATATGCAATGGCTAGCCGTATTAGATGCTCTAGCGAGATTTCGTTGAATATCTGGTATAGCTGGTGGAACGGGGATATCATCATCTTCGTTGGCAGCTCCAATAGCCAGTTGTGCTCGCTCGGCAGTGTTAATTCGTTGCCAACATCGAAGGCACGTAAACGTAAACGCATCGATAAAGAAAGCATAGGGCAGGCGGGGCGGGGCGGGGCGGGGTGTGAGGTGTGCGGAGATAAGGGTTTTGTACCTGCGCTTGCATCGGTAATTCAAAACAACCCCACTCCTTATCCTCTCCAACGCAAAAACCCGACGAACTATAGAACATTCGATGTAAATTTTATTTAAATTAAAATAAAGTCTGGTCCAGTTATACGAGGAACCCCATGAGTTACACATTAGCTGTCATACAAAAAAATGAAGCTCAAGTAATGTCCTTTTCATTTACACATCGCTTGTCAGTGTTGAGTAGGTAGACCGAATTGCCCATTCTCCTTTAATCAAATACTTTTCCTTCATACTTTAACAGGCACTGAGACAGACTGACAGATACTGAGATTATTACATGAATAGAAGTAAATAATTTAATATCAAGTCAATCCCTGTATTTTCTGTAGGTAGACTATTCTAAACTTGAAAAGAGATTTGGTAATAAACCAAAATTTTGTGACACTCGTAAAACTCCATAGTACCACAGGTAACAAAAGCAGCAAGCTATTAAACTTGTTGACAGTGGAATTTATTATCCAGATAGTATCATTACCTATCGTTATATTATGAGTTAATGTCCGTGACTCTTTCTCTTTTAGGTGTGATATAATTTACCTTCTTGTGCCTTGTAGTGACGGAGAAAGTTTACAAATACTCCATTTCATCAGGTGTCGTAAGAGGCGACTAACGGAACAATACACAGGTTATATCACTGCGAGAGAAGAAAAACTCTAAATGCAACACTGTACTTACCCTTTATCCCTTATTATCACACCTTTATCCCTGGAGGGTCAAGCAGAGGTGAATTAACCATATACCCATATTTCACCAATAATTGTATCGCACTTAATAGGGGGTGATCCTATTGCCGTATTCCGGGCACTATTGTTGACTCGAGTTATGCATCTAAGGCTGAGTATGGGCTGTATATATCTGTCTGATGTTAAACAGCCCTATCCATTAGTCGCCTTGTACGACACCTCATGGGAAGAGATGGGGTGGCCCTAATTCTACTCTGCTGGAAAGCACGCAGCAAATTCAACAACATATACAATTCAACTGATAACCTGAGGCTACATCTGGTTTCAAACGGTATTTGAGATAATTTCCGCTTCCAAAACAAGAAAAATATACTAAAAAGGCTAGAAGGTAGTACGAAATAACAATGTACAGTGCTGTTACTCACACACCTGAGCCCACCTTGAGCTCACCATTTCTGCATAAATCATGTCTTAAAAGAGTATTTTTTGTAAGTTATTCAAGTAACTCATTTAATATGAGTCAATGTTTGACCTCTTAGAACTCTACTGCGGTACTTTTAAGATTGATTATCCAACAAACTAAATTTACATCATAATTTTCTCGTCCTTGGTATTAATGCTAAAGCAACAAGCTGTTTTATGTCTGTTTGATGTCGCTGTTGAATTTATCTTTCACGGAATCTAAAGGAAAACCGTTGTGTTTATATTGCATATCTAATTTTTTCAATAAATTATTTCAACCTTTTTTTTATACTATAAGAATGATAATGATGATGACTGAATAACACGAAATTATTTTTGAATAGATGTAAATGGTGTCGTAATAAACAGTTTATTTTTTACTTTTAACCGACTTAAAAAGGGGAAGGTTAATATTAAACGAAATAGAAGGTTGATCGACGATTTATGTCTATCAATTTTCCCGTAATGTGTAAATCGATTTTATAAATTGTTATCGTTTCGTTCATAGGTGCTACATGTGTCACGCATAATGGTCCAAAAAAGGAAACTAAGTGTGGATAAAAGTCCTTTTCCAGGTGCTACTTATAAACTAGATGAACTAAGATGAGTATCTACATACCTACTTAATTTGAATTTTATGAACTTGGGCCAGTATTCTAGAATGGTGTTCAGTTCTGAATAGCGTTTTATCTGAGGAAAGAGTATATAGACAATCTGTCAAATCTAGCAATATGTGTATAGAGTACCTACGCGCCAAGAAATAAGTCCCTTGGCCGCAGCGTCACAACGTGTATTGTTGCCAGAATCGTCTTTTCCCGAATCTGAAGAAATTCGGGCCGTGAGATCCCGGCTACACAAGGACATAGTGGTGAAATGGGAGCTACGACTTGAGCGTCCAAGCTCAGGGCACGCCGTAGTAGCGGCGGTAAGATCCGTCATAGGGGACTGGCTAGGGACGCCACACGGCAGCCTCTCGTACCGTCTGAAAAAAAGAAGTTTAAGCAGTGAAAACTTCATCCAAAGTGTATCAAAAGACAGTCTTGGAGTTTATTGTGAAACCTCCTAGGAATACACTTTTTAATGTGAATAGTTGGTTTGAGCTCCTCCGTCGCCGTAGCACCTCATGTTATCCTCCAAAAGACGCGTACTGTGCATTTTATAATGTACATGTTTTGACGAGATTGGGATCAATATATTACAGGAACTATAATTCCCACTAGTACATCATAACAAAATGTACTGGCAACTCTAAACCGTACTGTCATGACCTGAACCAACCAACACACAGTATGGCTGAGTATGACGGCGATGTCAGTTCCGATTTTGACCGCGGGACTTATTTTCTGAAGTCTCTACAATCTTTCTAGAGCACGGGCCTGAGTCTGGTAGATGCAACCCATCGAGTTCATATTATAGAAGTACCTACCAAACGAAATAAAACCTTGTTTATAAGAAGCTACATTTTGTTTATCCTGTATTTATTTCAAAGTTAATATTCACACTTGTAGTACTAACAAATCATCTCAATAAAATATACTTTCGAACAATCTCTCCACTCCTTTCACTGACCCCTTTTATGTTTTCTTTGCTCGCTATCTAAAAATAGAACATCCTGAAACTTTGGAAGATGACTTCCAGGCTTGGGAATAAAGTTAATCTCGTCACTAAGACGCACCAATCAATGAGGAAAAAAGAAAATTGCGGATACTTACTTAAGATTTAGTTGGTTTGGCTTCGACGGGTAAGTAGATAACTTCTGAGAAAGTAATTAACGTTACTAGAGCTTTATAAGTGGTGAGTATGTCTTGTACAGTAATGCTATATATGATTGGCTTAACTAAAATCTTCAGCACAGCATTGTATAAGAAGCGTTATTTTACTATTTTTATTCAGTATCCTCTCTTAATCTTCTAATTATTCTTCTTCTTCTGTAGATACGATGGCACTTTTAATCTCAAATTCTTTTTTCACAGCGATAACTACCTTTGCTGGGGCCCTCTCCGTGAGTGATGACACTGCCATGAAATAAATTATTACACCACAGTGACTATTAAATATCAATTATGCCACGCTGGTCGAGGATGTGGGGAAGGTATAAAATATATTTTTTTAATTCTTATAAGATAGTAAAAGTAGGAAAACCATCTGTCGAGGCCCTCAAGGCAGGGTTCTTTCCTTTCAATAATGTCGAATCATGCTAAATCGTCTTTGATTTGCAATAAAATAGTATGCATTCTGTGATATCCATAGTTCCTATTTTTACCAATTCACGGTTTTACTATAAGTACTCCATTGTATTTTTATTGACAGACTGAAAAATTGTACAATATAAAAGTGTTGACAATACTATTTATACTGTAGATTGATGGCACTTGGTGGAATTTGTTGTTACACATATTGATAACTCACTTGTACTTTTAATGTAAAGTACAAGTTTTTTTTTAAATGTAAAGTAAGTAAAGTAATGTGGAAAAGTACAAGTGAGTTATCAATATGTGTGTTGACAATACATGGTGTGTTAATAACCATTAATTTTTAAACGACTTCAAAAGAAGAGGAAGTTCTCAAAAGAATTAGTTATTTTATGATTGACACTCTCAGCATCACCCCAAACACGTATAAAGGATGTACTGATAGTATATAGATACTATAGTATCGCGCGATAGTAAGTTTATTATTAGTTTACTGTTTACAGAGTCCCCGCAAGTTCGAAATACTCTGTACTGTAAACTTATCAAAGGAATTATTAGTGGAACTCGCTTAGAAGTTCTCGTTAAAGTAAATATCATTTTGGCCTAATTGAAGGAGAAAGCTCGTTAAATACACACCTAAATAAACTATTATACCAAACAGTTATCGCCATAAACCTGGTTATCTAGATATTTTATAATTATTTGTCAGTAGAATCGTTGGATGGACTGATTTAAAGCAAAATCTTGTTGTGGGAATATTTTAGCTATTGATTACTTGTTAAAACCGCGGTAGCCTAGTGGTATGGGTATGCTGAGACGAGGTCTCGGGTTCTATCCCAGGTTTTACCATGGCACACACCAATGACTTTTCGATGCTTTTCGAAGTTATGTGTGTATTTATCGCAGGTTTATAAGTGCCCGGTTAATGGCAATAGGCTCACCACCTATTACATTGGGCCCTAAACATAAACTGACGAAATGTGGGTGCTAGCACCTCTGCCTACCCCTTCGGCGATATAGGCGTGAGTTTATATTATGTTATGATTACTTGTTTTCGTTTTATAACTCCGAATATACTTTGGAAGCAATTAATCAATATCTAAAATAGAATAAAGTATAATAAAATACAAACAAACAAAGTACTCAAAATGATCATAAAGGTTTGGTTTTCCCCCCTTTCTGTTGACTCAATGTTCTGATATCACACCTTTAGTTCTGACAGTAATACAAATTAAATCAATAAAACAGTTGGGATGTGCTACTGCCTACCTATTCACGTTAATATGTAGGTATCCTGTCAATCATAGTCTATGCTGTCAATATTAAGGTGGCTTCAAATAAACCAATTTAAAAAAAAACAGTTTGATATGCTCTTAATACGTTGGTTTTAAGATCATTTAAAGACTTTGTAGTCAAGATTATTCTGACGCTGACTGTACAATTAAAAATAATTATAATACATTACGTATAGAACAAAAAATATATACAAATAACGGCCTTATTGCTAATACATATTTTGTCTTAACAATAATAACTTATGGGCCAAATATTGTATCACTATTACCTATAACAAAAAAATGTAATAACAATTACTTTTGCAACTATGCGAATAATAAGATTTCCAATTCATCCAGACATTTCCCGGTGAAGTATTTGTCTGTGACAGCCATAGCTGAATTGGCAGTACGTGCTTTTATTAATAAAGTAATACCGATCTCCAATTCTGCTTTATAAAATTAATTAAAAATGCATTGACTTCGTAATATTTTTATGGTTGCTGATCTCACTGAAATTCTAAAAATATTCCAAGGTGGGGAGGTATCTATTGCGGCTTTGTCAAATAGATTCAAAAAGTAATTGCCGTTTTCGTGAGAACTTCGGGATATAAAGTATCTATAAATACAGTTACTTCATTATCAAACCTAAATGAAGTCGATTTCTTTGAACTTCGAACAGACTTCTCTCTCTCTCTCTCTCTCTCTCTCTCTTTCTTCTTTCTCTTCTCTGATGGTTAATGATAACAGCAATTGCTTCTATAATGTCCGATATGCTATACTTCGGCAAAATTTCTTAGAAAAGAACTAACCGATGCTCGTCGCTTCACCTTTGTGGAATATTAAAAATATCGACGTGTTCTTCCAGATTAAAATCTATGCCTGTTCCAAATTACAGTCTGATACGTTCAGCCGTTATATCGTGATTAAATAACAAATATCCCGACATAATCACAAACTCCTACATTTATAATATCACTTAGTAGGAAGTAGGATTCCTATTACTAAAAGCTTAGACTCGTAACGACTAGATTAGCTGCCTGGTATACTGTCTAGGAAAATAAGTTGAATAGCCAGGATTCCTTTTATGTACAGATGTGCCGTTTAATAGAGCTTAAGTGGAATAATCTGTTGCAATCTGACCTGTAGATACATCTAGAGTGTTCACGCATCCATTGAGTTAAGATAATGTATCATACATTATAGAAAAACTCTGGTTAATAAATTTGCCGTTTGAATTCTCTGGGACAAGATTTTAGACCTTAACAAAAGTAGCAAAACTATTGTATTGCTAGTTTTGTTAATGACTATTTGTATCGCGGAGGAGATGGTCAGATTGAGAGAGATGTCCCTGGGCCGACCGGAGCGCAAGGGATATGCTTGTTAATCACACCTTAGGCAATCAAAAACGACCAACAAGCGTCGTGCATTTTAGTCGGTTCGAATCCGACATAACCTCTCCCACCGGCTCCAGTGGTGGCGGTGGAGATTTGTCGCACTTAAAAATAGGCCTATTTGTATCTCTATAATATTTTGATGGTAGTAATATAATTAAAAATATCGAAAAAAAAAACAGACAAAACAAAAGTAAAGCCAAGTCAGAAAGTTAAGAAAATATTGAAATCTCTTTGTGTAATGTTTATGACAAAATAATCTTATAGAAACAATTGTATATTCCAAGTAATTATAAATTCAGCTTTCTTTGCAAAGCCAAAAAAAAAAATGTAAGACGTATGTTTCTTTGTGAGGACAAAGTCTACTCAATCTAACAAACTACCCATCGACGTTAAAAGAAAGCGAGTTAAAACAACCAAAGGAAGCCTCGAGTTCCCTCGAGCTTGTGAATTTCAAGTTTTGTAACTTTTATTAGAGTATCTAACAGGCTCCGAAACATTTCAACTTTCCCTTGTATTTAATACGAAGAATAGGCCTTATTTGTTTCTCTGAATTTCTTCCTTAAGTGAATTTACATGTATTTAAATGATACGTTTTTTTTATTCTGTAAGAGCTTTGAGTTAAATTAAAAATAAATACTACTTAATGTAACTACCACATGAAGAGCGCTTTAAAAGTAGAGGTAGACTTGAGAAAAGTTGGATATATTACGTGAAACAGATGTCAAATGTAAAAAGTTACCTCTTTTATTTAGTCTGTGTCCTCCGTCCAAAAACGAAATTCAAAATAAATTACCAGAAACCGCCATATGATATTATTTGTACTGAAAAATGTATCTAGTATACATAAAGATCCATTGACGAAAACAACTGAATCTTATTTTCATCTTTATCGTCAATCACAAACTGCCCTTGTGAACAAAAGTACCCACAAAAGGAACAAACACAACCAAGGTTTTGCTGTACCTCAGGCATGAAAACTAAACATGCATGAAACATCGGCAGAAATAGTAAGTTCCATGATAGGTATTATATCATGCGAGAAGTCCCGATACCTTGTATAATTATGAAAACTAAAATTCAAAAAGGAAAAGTTTCTTAACAAAAGAGCTAAGATAAAAAGAAATCCTTTGAAACGATTCAGCACTATTTCTTGTAGTTATTATTCTCTAGACCGAGAGCTAGACGCTATGACTTATTTAATACAGAGCTGGCTATTCACGTTATTTAAAGACCTCACAGAGATTCAATAGACAAAGAGAGAAAGAGAGAGAATTAATAGACGGTAGACGTCAGGCGTAAAAGGCCGTCTACGCTATAGAAACCAGATGATCTATTCAGCCAAGGTATATCTTCCAGGCGTATAAAACCTCCGATTTGTATGACTTAAAGTATGTCTGAATTGTTTATCTTGCTTTAATTTCCGCTGCAACATGTTTTTCACGTCCTAACATTGCTGTTCGGTGACCAAGTTCATTACATGGATGGTATAAACGATGAAACTTGGTAGAACCTAACCATTTATAATTCTTTTGATTGGGGTCAAATTTATGTGATGTTTTAGGATGATTCGTTTTTTCAGGGTTCCGTATTCTAAAGAAAAAATCTTACTTAATTTACTAAGACTCCGCAGACTGCATGTCTGTCACCAGGCCGTATCAACGGAGGACAGAATATCATTAGAATATGATTTTAAGGCCATAAATCAGGAACCGTAATAGCTTGAAAGTTAAAATTCTCACTGATGATGTATTGCGCACCTCCACATCGGGGATCGGATGAGGACTCCATGGTTCCCATACCCGAAGAGGGCCAGCTTGAAAGAGATGGCTCTGTGTCGGCTGAGGTGCGAGGGTTACTCGAACTCTCTCGACTCGAACTCGAACTCTCTGGTGGCACGTAAAAAAAAAGATGAAGTATTACTGTTGCCGCTACAACAATAAGGAGGAGGAGAATAAGAGGAGGAGGTAGGACACGACGTTATCCCCCGTCTCAAATTGAGCAGTCCGTCTGCGGAAGTACCGCCGCCCTACTGAATTTATATACTTAGGTTATAATAACCTTGTGTTGTGTTCCCGGTGGTGAGTAGGGTAGCCAGAGCTCACTGGAGAGGTTTTGTGCTGTCAGTGGAAAGACCGTAGGCTTAAATTGACACCACTGACTTGTGGGGGCGAGAAATGTTGGCGCGGCGGTCAGGGAGACCAGGTGAAACGATTATCCGCTGACCGCCCGCAGGTTGTACGATTCCCGAACCTGGGGATTACTTAATCTCCGCCCCAGGAGGCTGAACCAGCAGCCTGTGTAGTCGTGCTGTAGTTGTGCCGGAGGAGGAGACCGGAGTGGACTCGGCTACAGTATTTGGGAGGGGACCGGGGGCCCTTCCGCCCGCCGCGCCAGCCAGTCACACAACCCCAGCTTGTCTATGGTGGTAAGAAGCCTAGCTTTGTCTTCTGCACTGGGAGCACAGAAACTCTCTTTACCTTTCTCCCCCACACCCCCCACATAGGTCATGAAAAGAAAAAAAGCAAGATAAACGTTACCACAGCGGCACCATCGTCCACAGTACATGTGGATTTCTGTAACATCAGGGGCCTACACACCAACCTCAACGCGGTTCATCTACATTTAGAGACCGCGCAGCCCACCTTGTTTTTTCTGATGGAGACGCAAATATCATGCCCGGCCGATACAGTCTACTTAATGTACCCCGGGTACAAACTCGACCATAACTTCCTGAGTCGCGCCGGGATATGCTTGTACGTCCGGGATGATATTTGCTGCCGCCGTCTTCATGGCCTTGAAGTCATGACCCTTTGGGTACCACCTGTCAACTCTTTGGGTACGTACAGATCACGGTGGCCACACCCGTATCTTTGCGTGCCTCTACAGATCTCATAGCGGTGACCTGGGTACAGCTCAATTGTTTCAGCATCTGCAGCGGTCTGCGGACAAGGTAATTGAGCAATACCCTACCGCGGAGTTAGTATTCTTGGGGGACTTCAACGCTCACCACGTAGAGTGGCTGGGGTCTCCTAGAACTGATTTTGCGGGAAGGGTTGCTCATAACTTTGCACTGACCTACGGATTCTCTCAACTGGTGCATTCTATTACTAGAACACCAGAAATAGAGACCCACAGAGGCTCTATACTGGAGAGAGCAAACGCCCTTGGTTTAATAGGCCCTGCAGAGAAGCAAGAGACCACAAGCAATCTGCATACAGGGCTTGGACCACGGCTCTTGCCTACAATATGGGGTTCGACAAGAGGGGCCTCAGCAGGCTTCTTCATGGTCGGCAGCGCGAGTGTGACTCCCCTGGTATTGCATACGTCCATAGGCCACGGTAACCGCTTCCCAACAGATGGGCCGTGTGCTTATCTGCCAACTAATTGGTATAAAAAAAAAATACAAAAAGCAGACGAAAACCGTAACAATAAGGAACCCTTCGTGAGTCCGGCTAGTCCGGCCGTTTTTATGTTTATTGGTGTTTGCCTATCAGAAAGTTCATTGGTGTTAGAATAAAATTTATGGAGCCAATTATTTGTTTAAAACAAGTAAATAATACTTGTAGCCATCAAAAACAATGTGACCATGAAATTTTTATATGAAACAATACAATGTCGTATCGTAACGTTTTATTGTAAACCACATCAAAATCTCTGTTCATCGCTTCGGTAGACTCTAATAGCAATTCTGTGTTTTGTAAGTATAAAATGACGCTATTTCACTGAAGTGTTTTATAATAAGATTTATAATTTTAGCCGTCTTATGGATGACGAATAGGTAAATACTCTAGCAGTATTATTTTAAGGTTAAAACGCACTAGCAAGATACTGCAGAGGCGCGGCGCGTTTAATTATGCCACAGTGTATATAGTGCGTTTTACTTCATAAGAAACGAGACAAGAATATTTTTCTTGACGCGTCGCGCCCTTCCACTGCACTTTCGCACTAGTGCGGTTTCACATTTAATTTTACTTTGTAATGTGTAATTGGACCGCCAGTGTCCGTCAAAACACTCAAGACTAACACTATTTCACACTAGCGTAGTACATTTGGTGATTTTATACTTTTACACTGAACTTACAAGAAAGGTTTTTTTTTTTTTTTTTTTACGTGCGGAAAATCCCCACGGATACCTCCCCACCGGAGCCGGTGGAGGAGGTTATGTCGGACTCGAACCGACTAAAACGCACGCCGCCTGTGGGTCGTTTTGGTTGCCGAAGGTGAGGTTGACAGGCATATCCCTCGCACCCCGGCCGACCCATGGCCATCTCTCACGATATGGCCCTCTTCTCGGGTGTGGGGACTACAGAGTCCCCAACTCGTCCCCGGAAACGGGGAGGCGCGCCACGCGCGCCACCGCCGCGGCCTGCTTCTGCCAGGGTGACAGGCGGCTTCACCTGTCACCCCCAGGCCGGCGCTCATGGGGGGCGGAGGTCGTTCATCGACCTCCGACGCCCGAGTTGCCTTCGTGCGCGGGCAGCTTGTCTTGCGATCCTTCGTCGCTCCCGCTGCCGCTCCCGCCCCGCCTCCTCCTTCACGAGCATTACTTGCTCGCAGAAGGAGGCGCCGGCCGCCCACGCATCCGCGCAGCGAACCATCGCCGCGAGCAAGGTGGAGAGCGTGAGAACCCTCACTCCCAGGGCCGCCACAAGCTCCCGCCTCGGCGTCTCCCACGCCGGACACTCGGTGAGCGTGTGCGGACCTGAGTCCTCGATCGCGTCGCAGTGATGGCACTCGGACGTTGGCTCTTTCTGCATCCGACGCAGATACTTTCCGAAGCATCCGTGCTCGGTGATCATCTGCGTCAGACGGTACGAGAGGCTGCCGTGTGGCCTCTCTAGCCACTCCCCCATGATGGGTCTTACCGCCGTTACTAAGAGAATGATGCAGAGTCCGATTGAAACTATTAATTTAATGTTAAGAAAAGGTGTTGAGGCCCTGAACAGAGAAGTCCATTATTACATAACATACATAACATAAATTGACGAATATATTCCCCGAAGGGGTAGGCAGAGGTGCTAGCACCTACATTTCGCCAGTTTATGTTTAGGTCCCAATGTAATAGATGGCGAGCTTATTGCCATTAACCGGGCACTTATAAACCTGCAATAAATACATACATAACTTCAAAGTCATTGGTGTGTGCCATGGTAAAACCTGGGATCGAACCGAAGACCTCGTCTCAGCAGTCCTTTACCCATACCACTAGGCTACCGTGGTTAGTCCATTATTAGAACGTTATTTCCATTCAAGAATATAATCCCCTCATTTCTCAATTGCACCATTACACTGTAATTATACTGTAGCTACCATTGAAATATTCTATTACTAAAGAAGAGACTGAAGGTAACAATATCTCATTGACCGTTACCATCTCCAAAGACTTAACATGAATGAGTTGCTGGTAGGTACTCATAATTATGTGCTAAAGTTTTTTTTTAATATAGGACACGACAGTTAGACTTCGCCTTGCCTGATGGTAAGCTGAAGGCAAAGTCCCAGAAAAGAGGGTCACCATTACTTACACATACCGTGTGACAATGGTGACACTCAGCTTTACGGCCTCATCATATGCTTTTTCACGGCCCGCTTATTTAATTAGTATTTAAGTAGTAGCTTATTTATTTAATAAAGTAATTTAATTTTAATATATCATGTGTTTGATCTCAAGTAATTATGGGTTTAGACCTCTCTTCCAACAGCTACAAGTTACAGGTCTACACCAATCGTCCAATCTACAGCTGCAAGTTACATGGCTACAAATCATATAAAAAAATATATTTCAGATTAAATTGTTTGTTCATTTGTTAAATAAATCGCTAATGATTTTGAAACTTAATCAGGGGTTTGTTTAAGTTTCAAAATCTTGAGCGAATTATTTTGCGAATGTTCTCGTAATATATATCTCAGTACCTAATCAGTGATTACTTTACCAGAGGCGCGGTACCTAATTTTTATAGACCGCTGAAAATTGAGCTGGTCTGTAACACTTAGGTATGTACCTATATCTTCAGCATGTACTGCCGACTGTGACGAGGGTACCTTACGACGTTATCCGATCTATGACCGAGCCATTTTAACCAATAAAATGACATTTAACACCATTTTTAGAGAATGCCGCGTGGTTTCCAGCAAAGTAGAATTAGGGCCATCCCATCTCTTCACATGCGGCGTCGTACAAGGCGACTAAGGGATAGCGCTGTTTAACATCAGACAGATATATACAGCCCAGACTCAGCCGCTGTCAACCTCACCTTCGGCAACCAAAGCGACCCACAGGTGGCGTGCGGTTTAGTCGGTTCGAGTCCGACATAACCTCCTCCACCGGCTCCGGTGGGGAGGTATCCGTGGGGGCTAAATCCGTAAAAAAAAAAGCCCAGACTCAGCCGCAGATGCATGGCTCGAGTCAATAATAGTGCCCGGAATACGGCAATAGGTTCACCCCCTATTATGTGGAACCGAATACAATTATTGGTGAAATGTGGGTTAATTCATCTCTGCCTAACCCTCCAGGGATAAAGGCGTGACTATATGTATGTATGTTTTAGAGATAATCTCTCAAAAGTAATGTTTTTTGAACTAGATTTACAATATTTTTATTTAGCGGGAATGAACAAGAGTTGTGATTTTAGTATTTGAAATTATAGTTTAAATTAAAAAGAGAACACTAGTGCCTGTCTGTGAAATCAAACCACTCGAAACATCGCCGCAAGTTTTAATAATAAAAGAATGTTGAAATCAATTAAGATATAGAAAAAAATGAATCGGGCGAAGGTTCTGTGGCTTAGTGGTCAGAGCGTTGCCCGTGTAAGGGAAATATCGCGGGTTCGAATCCCGCCTAAATAATCAGTTTCTATATCTTAATCAATTTGAATAGTCAGCATACAAAATTCTTCAAGAGGGGCATCAGAAAGTTTCTTGATGGTCGGCAGCGCGAATGTAACACCCCTGATGTTGCATACGTCCATAGGCCACGTTAACCTCTTCTCATCAGGTGGGCCGTGTGCTTGTCTGCCACCTAAGTGGTATAAAAAAATAAATAAATTATGCTTTAAAATTTCATTCAATAAAAGAATGTTATTTTATATTTTTATTCACAACGTGAGGTTTCCAAACGGAACGATATTATTTACCCCATTCGATATAAACACTGTACATTCGAATAAAACTTAAACTTTACTGTTATAACTTTAATCTGGCATTTTGCCCTTTTTGTTTAATTACATTTTCTATTACAGTTCACCAACCTATAACAAGTATAACAACTATAAATCAAATAACATTCAGCTGGGTCACTTCAATATTTCATATACCTAATATTCAACAATGAAATATTGGAGTTTCTCAAAATTCATTCTTCAAAACAGTTATGAATACCATATTCGTATATCACAAAGTAAATACAATATTATATTTACGAAAATTACGGGCGGCTTAAAGAGAAATGTTATGAAAACAATAAACTCAGAGTACAACTCCCAAGTGAGTTTAGTGAAGTCATTATAACAGCGGCAGCGCCCTAAGGGTTATACTTAATTGTCCGTTCTTCAATTAACTATTGACCTTCGAAGTTCACAACAACTTCCCGATAGGGAATAAATCAGATTGATTCGGCACCCGCAGGGTTAAGCCGTCATCTTGAAAGGTTTGTGTCTCACGGATATTTTACATACATACATAAAATCACGCTTCTATCCCCGGAGGGTTAGGCCGAGGTGAATTAACACCCACATTTCACCAATAACTGTATTCGTTCCCACGTAACAGGTGGTGAGCCTGTTGCCGTATAACGGACACTATAATTGACTCGAGCCCCGCATCTGAAGCTGAGTTTGGGCTGTATATGTCTGTCTGATGTTAAACAGCCCTATCCCTTAGTCGCCTTGTACGACACCGCATGGGAAGAGATGGGTTGGCCCAAATTCTACTTTGCCGGGAACCTTTTCTTAAACGCGTTAATAGTATGAAGTCTTTTAAGGAAGAAATAAAGTTCATTCGATCAATAAAATGATTCCGAATGGTACTCAGAGTACCTTTTTGAATAAATAGCAGTCACGAAATGGTCAACGTAAAAAATAAATAGCCAAACCAAAAGAAACATGCCCCTCGAATTCCAAAGTAAAAGGGAATAAAATATCCCTTCCTTCCTTTTTATACCGATTAAAAACTACCCACAATACATCTAAGAGCAAGAGATCTGGCGTAGATAGTCGTAAGTTATAAAACTGAGTAAAGTATATCGAAATATCTTTGAAGGAGAAATCGCCTTTGTGTGGTTTCCCAATGAAAATCTTGCCAGCGTCGGCATAAAAAAAGGAATAAAACTTCGATTTTTCCACGAGAATTCCCGTTTCATTTTCATTATTAACGTTCTTACGCTTAAAGGAAAAAGCCTAGCTATAAATATATGAGACACTTCGTTATTTCATGTTCAATATTTTAGTGAAGACGAAAAAATATTTGATCTTGATATAAATTGAACCATACATGCTACAATTAAAATCGATAACTAACTTCTAGACTATCAAATCCATCCAAAGCTTCTGGCCCCCTCTAAATGCCACTTAAGTTGTTTATAAAAAGAAAAATACATAAGAAAAACGTAGCGTGCACATACTGTAAACTAGTTGCTAAGTATTTCTTTCGGTGGGTTTTTGATGGTTGGCTAAATGAAGTATCGCGTCATGATAATAATTAGATATTTCCTGTTCCTAGTTAAAATAAATTATATAACTGAGCTCATTAAATTAAGAATGGTAAAAGAGCGGTACAAATGGCTTCTGTTCTTGTTTTATAGTTTTTAGTTATTTTCCAACCTGTAAGTAAAATATTATGACATCACAATAAATTATTTCATACAAGTTTCCTTATAAATTACCGTTTTGACTTTTAGTAGAAAGTAACTAATTTGACTATTGTAGTTAGTCAAATACCCAATTGTACGAAACTTTGGTCCCCAATTTCGGATGTATGGTTTACGGTAGGCCTAGTACTGCTCCCTTTTCGAAAGCCTGATGGGCGATAGACGATCCATTATTGGATGCTATGCCTGGTGACTGAACGCCAAATTGCGCATAATTTAAATTAATTCTACTTGGAGCATCCTACACACCGCTATCTTACTCTTCATCAAATGTTTTTGTATGACTGGTTTACAGTTTGAAGATGCAAAACTAGTTTCATACTAATAATTCAAAATGCAAGATAAAAACAAAAGGTTGCAAGAAATCTGTTGAAAGATACTTCGCCCTGGACTAGTAGCTCACATGAACATGAGCTACTTATTTTATACGCGAATTTAAAAATCATAAATAGATCTGACACGACACTTTGTAAAAGTTTATTTCAACAAAAGTATCACTTTTTACGAGTAAAAGTTTCCTTTTATCGTTTTAGTCGGTAAATGCTTTGAATTGCAAACAACTTCAACTACCCTTATTACTAAGAATGCTTGTACGTAAGATATTTTTTACGAGTGGCTATAACTTTCTTGATTCTCACCTCACTAATATAATAAAATTAGCATTTCCCCTGTGATTCCGACCACCTGGATAAGTATTTATTAGGTTTATATATTGGATACTCTAAGATTCCTAAAGCTCGACATCCTGCATACTTGCAATTGGATATTTTCCTGTAGTTAAAATAAACAATTTAACTGAGCTTATTAAATTAAGAATCAAAGAAGAATCAAAGAATCAAAGAATCAATTTCATTTATTCAGTTTAGGCACATAAAGAGCACATATGAACGTCAAAATTTCACAAATATGTATGTCAAGAAATAATATAAAAATATTAAATAATTTAAAAATAAACCATTGGAAAATGATTCTTTCGCTGGTTCGGTAGATTAGTTCTACTGAGAAGATACCAGCAAGAAACTCAGCGAACTACATTAGAACTAGTTTATTTTTCTTTTATAAATTTGTTTTGTTTACAATTTATTTAGTGCGAGCAAGCAAGAGACTTATGTTGACCACGCATTAACATAATTAAGGTACTCATCCACTTTATAGTAACCTTTACTCATTAAAGTTTTTTTCACTTCTATTTTAAATTTATTTATTGGCATATTAATCAAGTCCTGAGGAATTTTATTAAATATTTTTATGCAGCTGCCTACAAATGAATCACCAACCTTGTGAAGCCTAAGTTTTGGTACAACTAGTTTATCTTTATTTCTCGTATTAAAATTGTGTACATCAGATAGTTTTTTTAAAATATTAAGGTTTTTTCGTACATATAAGATATTTTCATAGATGTATTGAGAAGCAACTGTTAAAATATTAATTTCTTTGAAAAGTTCTTTCAGCGAGTCACGGGGTCTGAGGCTATAGATCGCTCGTATCGCTCGTTTCTGTAGTACAAATATAGTTTCAATATCGGCAGCTGAGCCCCACAGCAGCAGACCGTATGACATAACGCTATGAAAGTAGCTAAAATAAACTAGTCGTGCAGTTTCCTCATCAGTCAGTGACCTTATTTTTCTAACCGCATAGGCAGCTGAGCTAAGTCTTCCTGCCAAGGCTGTGATATGAGAATGGTAAAAGAGCGGTAAAAGTTGCGTCTGTTCTTATTTTGTCGTTTTTATTTATTTTTAATAGTAAATGATTTGACTATTGAATATTATGACGTCACAATAAAATATTTCATACAAATTTTCTTATAATTTGCCGTTTAGACATTTAGTAATAGTAACTAATATGACAGTCAAATACCCAATTCTTTTTATTCAACTATAACTAATTAATGTACTTTGATGTTTATTATAATAATTTGAACGTCTATGTGGTAAGGCAGAAATGAATATAAATAAACCAACTCTCTCGAGTATGCACCATGAGAATATCAATAATGTAATCTTGTTACTACTTGTTAATTTATCTAATTTTAAAGTTGAAAGTTCACCGGCTATCTCTCTGAAAATAGAATGACGATTTTCAGTCATTATTTCCTTGACTTTTGCGATGATGTCTTCAAATGAACCTACCAGAACGAGGATTTTGAGATTTATAAATATGAATTAAAGTTTCTATTATAAGTTATTATGCTGGGTATATATTCAAAGTTTTGAGAGAGGTATAGGAAGATAATAATTAATTGTTATCATTGTCGTCTAAATCAGACGTTGTTTCTCTCAAAATGAGATTTAGATTATTTAGTTAGACAATTTGTTAATTGGAGAGGTGACACAGAGTCAGGCCTTTCCATCATCTGCCCGATTTCAACATTTCAACGATGCTGTTGAGGCTAAAGGCTAATATTTGTCTTGCTCCCCTGTTGCTGGGGATGAGTTGGGGACTCTACGGTCCCCACACCCGACTAGGGCCAAATCGAGAAAGATGGCCCTGGGTGCGTCGGGGTGCGAGGGAGATGCCAGTCAACCTCACCTTCGGCAACTAACAATGACACACAGGTACCATGCGTCTTAGTCGGTTCAGGTCCAACATAACCACTCCCACCGGCTCCGGGGGAGTGATATCCGTTTAACGAACGTAAAAAAAATATATTTGTTTTGCTGTTTAAAGTAGACTAGAATAGACTAGAGTGGCAGAGATGGACTGAATGCAGAATGCTCCTGAGCAATGACGCACATTGGAAGAGGCCTATGTCATATACTATGGCATAGGCCTCTCCCAGGATACGAACTGCAGTAAGCTAATTGGTTGATTGAAAACTAATTCTAAGGTTATAGTGAGATTAATTGACATTTAGTAATTCAAATTTAGCAGTATGGATTTAAGCATTTAGTGTATTACCCCATCTTACTACCCTTCTACCAGTGCAATAAATGCATAGAAATAAAAGAAATAAAATGATGACGACAATTTATTTTGTTCGTCTTTCACATAGTCCATCCATCTTTCCTTAGGTCTTGGTTTACCCTTATAACCTTCAATGTCTGTACTGTCGTACAACTTTTATTTCTTTTATTGCTACACGTTACATATTCGAATTAGGACCAGTCTACAATAAATTATACGACTCTCTCTATCTTTCTTCTTTTTAATACACATTCTATTTAGTTTAGCCTATCCCCATCTTTTGTTTTTAACACATTACTGTCCATCCCAAGGTTGCCTGGAAGAAATCGCTTTAGCGATAAGGTCTCCCATTGTACATTGAACTGTATACATGCTACCTACTCGTCCTACTGTAAATCTGTTTGTGTGCAATAAATGATTATCTATCTATCTATCTATCTTATATAACCTAAATAATGAAACTATAAAATACCAAAATTAAATTATTACACTCTTAAAGGTTCCTATAGAGTCAGCAGTAGGTACGAGTATGACTCTTCTGGTGTTGCATATATCTATAGACTACAGCAACCACTTTCCATGAGGGTCGTGTGCTTGTCTGCCACCTAAATGGTTTAAAAAATAAAGCATATTGGTGGCGCATGGCCGAGTGCGGTAATGGACTGTATTGCGGGAAGTAGCTAACTGTTCCATTGACGCTTTACACACAAAAGACAGGTGGTCGGGTTGCCGCGGGAGTGATCCAAGCAATGAATGCAACCCGAGAAATTAGGAGAGGATGCACTAACCTTCACGACACACGTGTTTTCATCGCAGCCGGTACACGGATCTTCTCTTCCTTGCTCAGGAGCTGCCGTCAGCATCACTAGATCACTTGAGGAACACACGAGAGGCACAATCCGATCGGTAAAGGTCTATGAAGCGGTAAAATGTAACAAATATTAATCATTTTTGAGAGACGCGAGCGCGGTCCGTCATCACGCTGGCTAGTTCAAAGCGAGACTGAGTGTCTATATCACAAATGGCGGACGGAAGCTATCTAGTCCTATTCTATGGTTTTTAGTGCGGGAGAGGAGACGGGTATAGAAAGAGTGTGTTTCCACGTCAAGAAATACAGCTTCTACCTCGGCGCAACCATTCCCCCCGGCTTGAAGGGTTACCTTCGAAACGACAAATGCGAAACAAATATAAAGTCTAATCTAAATCTAGGTTTGGGAAATAACAACTAAAATATAAACCTAGATTGGAGCTCGTGCCTACTGCTGGCTAGGCAGAGGGCAGAGGCGAACAAACAACACAACGCAACAGTCTCGACCAAGACGAGACGCGATTAGCCAACAACAAAATAAGGGTCTCTTCACGTGGGACCGATACAACAAGCGAGTGCTTCTTCTCCTCGGGTGGTTCGGAAACCGTAGTGGGATTGAATTGACTAACTGGCCACTTATCTAACGCGGCATGAATCCAGGACGGTCCACTAAACCATAACGGGTGATCTAAAATTTGCGAAGGAAGCAATCCACGAGAGAGACAATCGGCTGGGTTGTCGGTGCCAGCAACGTGAAAGAGATTATGTGGCGCCAATTCAGATTGAATTTTTGCCACTCTATTAGCGACGAATGTGTCCCAACGATGGGGCGAAGAGTGGGCCCAACACAAAGCGACTGTTGAGTCCTAAAAGCTAAAAATTACTAATATTAATGCGAAAATTTACAATTATGTCATTAAGCGACACGGAAGTGCTAGTCTTAGCACTGCCATCCAAAACTACACGGAGTTTTAGTAGTAAGCTTATCTTCTCTAATAACTCCGCGGTGCGGGATAATGTACGAAGGCTGGGTCCCGCCAGTGTCCGCAGGCGCAGGTGAGATGTAACCTTTATCTAAATATTCGTTAACAACCTCATCATAGGCCCGCTTCGACTTTGGGGACGCCTGCATCTTTCGTTCCAAACAAAGAAAGCGTTTTTCAGCGGATACACGGGAGCCACCGAGCGAAAACTTGCGGATGGTAGACTCCAGTGGCGGCTCGACGGTGCAACAGAACGAAGCAGTCGAGTGACTAAAACTATCCATAGAAGCGGGTGCGGAACCAATTATAACAAAACCAAGAACTGTTTCCAGTGCGTGCGGAGCGGGGTACGTCGGTCCCCCTTGAACCTTACGTGATAACTGGAGGTGCGGGAGAATCGAAGCGCCGATCAATATATCGACGACTCCAGGAACAGCGTAAGTCTCATCTGCTAAAGG
Organism: Eilema griseolum; assembly: GCA_963662185.1. NCBI lineage: Eukaryota > Metazoa > Arthropoda > Insecta > Lepidoptera > Erebidae > Eilema > Eilema griseolum. The sequence continues at coordinate 9,433,855 of OY759238.1, read as the reverse complement.
CAAGTCTTTAAATTTCGTTAATAAAGACGTGTCAACCGGGACGGTAGGCAACTGTTCAGCTATTCTATCTATAACGAGCGAATCCATGTCAAACCAAATATTATTATTAAAACGAGATCTAAACCTTGTTTTAACGGTGCCACGAACAGCTGACTGTAAGCTTCCAAAACCCTTCACCACTGAGCGGGTTGAACGCTTATCAACATTGAAACCAAGACGCCGACAACAATCTTGAGTAATGAAATTACTTTGCGAAGCGCCATCTAACAGCGCTCGAACAATGCGCGGCTTACCTAATGCATCAACAATAACAACGCGAGCGGTCGCAAGACACACAGTAGTGAGTGCAGCACTAGCGGAGAACGAACACAAGGTGACGTCATCCGCGGCGGTCACCGGGCGGGCCGGAGCGCGCGCGAGCGCGGGCTGCGGCTGCGGCGCAGGCTGCCGTGTGTCACCGCTCGACGAGCCAACCGTGCTCACATTGGATGCGGCATTACTATTCTCAAAATGAAGCAAAGTGTGGTGTCTCGCTTGACATTTGCGACAACTATTTCTACTATTACATAAAACAACGCGGTGTTTAGTACCGAGACAATTAAAACAAAAATTATTAGCGCGAACAAATTTATAACGATCACTAGGCGACAATTTTAGAAAACCAGGACACCTGTACAGTTGCGAATGATGAGTGCTACACAAAGAGCAAACAGGTGACTGTACACGTGCTGGTGCGGTACTAACATAAGTATGAGTTGACCTCAGTGACTTCGATGACGCATCTACTTTGCGTGCAGAATCAACAACTATCTTCGCGCCTTCATGTTTCGATGAAGAGCGCTGCAATACTTTTATATGCTCGCGAACAAAACTTTCTAAGTCTTCGAACTTAGGAATCTTATTGCCGCGATGATCCGACTCAAACAAACGAATGGTTTCGGAATCTAATTTCCTTAAACCCATATACAAAAATACGAAGTCGCAGAGGTCATCAATCTTTAGGTTCTTTACGGCGCGAACAGCTGACGCGAAAGTATCTAGAAATTTCTCTAAGTTTTGATCGTTACATGCCGCAATAGATTTCAAATCAAACATCTGATCTAAATAGGCGTTAGCTACCGATCTTTTATCCTCATACCTAGCTTTCAAAGTATTTAAAATTAAATTATAATTCTCGGCACTAAACGTAATTCCAGCGCAAACGGTTATAGCTTTACCAGTCAATTTTTCAACGAGATAATGCAACTTTTCGTGATCTGTCAACGAATCGTTCTTATCTATTGTATTCTCAAAACTATCTATAAATAGACACCAATTGCGAATGTTACCATCAAACTCGGGTATTTGAATTGGTGGCAACTTAGGTCGGTCGCGAGTGGGGTTGGGTAGGTCAGCCGGCTTCTCCAAACTCCTAGCGACGCGTTTGATACGACAATACAAATCGTCAAACGACGACAAGGCTTGATAACTCACTGAGTAATCGGGATTCAAATTCAACTCTAAAACGTTGATGTCATGTACTAAGGTTTCGAAATCCGCGCGTAGACTATCTAAGTTTTCTATAGAACACAAGAACGAATCTCTGATGACCAAATCAGAGGTTTTAAGTGCATTATCATAAATCGATTGTACGCGAGAGTAAATCATTTCTTTTTTAGCGTATAAAAGTTTCAATTGAACCTTACCGGTCTTATCAACCTTTGGGGACATGTTTACAATTAAATCTCAAACTAAAGTGCAGTAAACAACAAATATGAAATGACTTAATCTTAGCGGTACAGAGCAGCGAGGCGGCGCGAGCGATACTCGGCAGATAGGTAGGTACCTACAACTGTGAATGCACGCTTGAACAAACGCGCATAGCAACAAGGTCGTACCTACGCGATGGTCGCTGTCTAGGTTCAACTATTATTTCCGAGATTAAGTATTGCGTAATATCTATTCAAATTAAAATACTTTCGTATGAATTGGGATGAGATGCGAGCGAGGTAGGTACAGCCACGTGTCTACCCACGCAGGTACTAGGCAAATACGACGCGAGCCGAGAACAACGTAATTGAAAAAAACAAAACAAAGCCAAATGCGTTAGGTATTACACTGTGCCTATGCACTAGGGTGTCTAGTATACCTAAGATCTAAGCCTAAATGTCTGGATGCGGGGTTTTCTACTAAAATAACCAGGCACTTAGGTGCGGTGCGAAAATTGCAAACTACGATTAAGTATTGATATGATACCTAACCTATTTATGTATTAGGTAGGTACAATGCGAGCCAGCGGCGAACGGACAACAAATTCTAAGCCTAAATGTCTGGATGCGGGGTTTTCTACTAAAATAACCAGGCACTTAGGTGCGATGCGCTTATTCCCATTAGAATAATAACAAAATACGAACTACGGCTAAGAATCCGGTTCGATCAGGACCAAAAATGGTGGCGCATGGCCGAGTGCGGTAATGGACTGTATTGCGGGAAGTAGCTAACTGTTCCATTGACGCTTTACACACAAAAGACAGGTGGTCGGGTTGCCGCGGGAGTGATCCAAGCAATGAATGCAACCCGAGAAATTAGGAGAGGATGCACTAACCTTCACGACACACGTGTTTTCATCGCAGCCGGTACACGGATCTTCTCTTCCTTGCTCAGGAGCTGCCGTCAGCATCACTAGATCACTTGAGGAACACACGAGAGGCACAATCCGATCGGTAAAGGTCTATGAAGCGGTAAAATGTAACAAATATTAATCATTTTTGAGAGACGCGAGCGCGGTCCGTCATCACGCTGGCTAGTTCAAAGCGAGACTGAGTGTCTATATCACAAATGGCGGACGGAAGCTATCTAGTCCTATTCTATGGTTTTTAGTGCGGGAGAGGAGACGGGTATAGAAAGAGTGTGTTTCCACGTCAAGAAATACAGCTTCTACCTCGGCGCAACCACATATAATAATAATAAAGCAACACTTTCATTAGATTTTTTCTTTCTAATTCAATTTCCTTGTAACTTATCAACAACATAATATCTAATACTATCCAGGATATTATTTTCCCCAATTGTATTATCACTGAAGTCGAAGACACAACGAAACAGAGATCCCTCGTTACATAAATAGATACGAATTCCTTTTGCCATTAAAAGTTTCCCCAAGTCAGCATACGCGAGACTGACCGTGATTCCGAACTGACAGAGCTTCTAAATGGAGGTATCCGAAACTTCTCAGAGGTGTGAGTGTCTGTGACACCTCTAAGCCCTCCGTTACTAGATGCGACAGCTATCGGATGCAGAAACACGTCCCGAATCGTTTTCCATTTCAACGGATTACGTCTCTTTTAATAAATTCATAAACTGCCTCACGGGTGATTGGAAATCGCGAGTGGTGCTTAGATTATTTTATGTGTTAACCCTCTACTGCGTACGTGTTTTCAATTAAGCTATGATTAAGTATTCAATGATTAATTACATTTTTTTTTAACTTGGAATTAACCCATTCGTTTTAGAAAACCAACGGTATTGTTGGTTTTGGGGTTCCTCGGTCGGGATACTATCAGTGTCGCGGTTGAAAACAACATGAAAAAGAATATTACAACAGAAAACAGAGAAAGAATTTGCACGACACAAGCTTTCAGCGAAACCCATACAGAAAATTATTATTTTCGTATTAGTTCAACAGATTTTTTATAAAAAGCATGTTTTTCAGAAGGTTTTTGTTCAATAATTTCTTTATTTACATCTTACACAACTTACTAAAAGGCAGATATTATTATTGTCCCCATCATTGTTCATTTTTCAAATACCATTAGAAAACATTGTCCCGTAACAAAGCCGATCTATTTTCATCTGGTTTGATGTGTAGAGGACACGTCCATATCCATGCCATTTGAAAAAAGAAACGAGGCAAAGATCGATAAAAAATAATAAGGGTTGTCGATTCCAGAAAAAAGAAAACATTGATATAAAATACCGTTCCAAATACTCCACTAGGAAACTACTTTAGCCCTTGCGCTGGTGACGCGTCATTTCTTTTGACGTAACATCCAGTTCCATTTTCAATTTTAACCAGGTATTTTTTTGACATCGAATATGTGACATGCTTTACCATTTTAGGAATCCGTGCTTAATCTATGGAACACGAAAAAAGATGTGCGTCTGTTGTCCGTCTATCAGTGAGTTTTAAATCGCATTGGGTTGACAGAGTGAATGTTAGATACATACATACATACATATAATCATGCCTTTATCCCCGGAGGGTTAGGCAGAGGTAAATTAACACCCACATTTCTAATTGTATTCGGTCCCACGTAATAGGGTGAGCCTATTGCCTTATTCCAGGCACTATTGTTGACTCGAGCTATGCATCTGAGGCTGAGTCTGCGCTGTATATATCTGTCTGATGTCAAACTGGTATATTCCTTAATCGCCTTGTTCGACACCGCATGGTAAGAGTGTTAGATATTATGGTAATTATATTATGGTAATATGTCAGATATAAAAAATAATCATTAATAACCACGATGAAACTTGTTGATAAAAGCACGGAGATTCTCACACCCAAAACCATTGGATAGAGTCTATTCTGATAATGTAACTATATTATAATTTCTTTTTAAATGTTTTTTAATACTGAATGATATCTTTTGTTTACGTTTTTTTCCCTTTGTGTCTGAATACGAACAACGAAAGAACATATACTTTATCGGTTTTTGTTTCGAATGGATCAAAATATTTCGCTTTAAATATCGAAATTCGGTTCATATTTCGTAATTCGAACTGATAGTAAGTACCAACAGTCTTAGGGAAAGGCACTGAAGCGTTACAAAAGAGTAATCTGGCCACAGTTGCCACGTAATATCTATAGCTGCTCTAATGATAGTCTCGTGACCCTTTGTGGGACCGAGGACAAGAGGATTAACTCAAATGGACCGGCCAAGACAAATGTACTATACCTATGCATCAATAATAATGTGTACATCGGTACTTCAGATATCTGCGTTACTCTTGCTTTGTTAGTTGTAATAATGAATTTATTTATGTCTCTTTCACAAAGATACAGTACAAATTGCATATTACATTCACTTTTAGTAAAAATTAGCTCGTTAACCTTTGTGAGAGGTTGATGTCTGTAGTAGGAAAACCTGTGTTACAGATCCCCAGGCTCTCACCTCTTGGACGACTGTTTTACAAATATTTTACCAATGCAAGTATTTGATTAGCAGGAAATAAAATAAAATATATTCGTTATGTCTGTGTTTGTGTGTGTGTGATGTTTTGTAATTTGTATTTTGAAATCGATCAAAAAAATTAAAGATGAATAAATGATAGAAATAAAACGGTTTCAACAGTTTCTATCTATTGTAACAATATTATGAGCAGAATGATAAGATAACTTCTACCTAGACGTCCACGATATTCAAGATTCTTTTTCCTAAAGTGTAGATTCATTCATTACCAGCACACATATCTCCTTCTTACAGTCCAGAGTTCTTTAAGCGGCTTGAAAAAGCATATGATCAAGCCGTCAAGCTGTGCGTCGCCATTGTCACATGGTATAATATGTGAGTAGTGGTGACCCTCTTATCTGAGACTTTACCTTCAGCTTACCATCAGGCGAGGAGAATTCTAACTGACGTGTCCTATATAACAAAAATGTGTACAAACAATATCAGACCTGATTTAATATTTTATTTTTACGTTTTAACTATACATTAAAAAAGCAACGGCAGGACAAAATAATTAAGCAGGAAGTGTACAAATACATAGTAACATTTAATGTTTTCTGTGCCTTCAGTGCAGAACACAAATTCAGGACAAGCCTTCGGTCTTCCCACTGACAGAACAAAAACTCTCCAGTGAGCTCTGACTACCCTACTTACCGCCGGGAACACAACACGACGTTATTGTAGCCGTGGTATTCTGTAGGGTGGAGGTACTTCCCCAGTCGGACTGCTCAATTGGGACGGAAATACCGTCGTGTCGAAAATATTTCACATATTGAGAACACAGTTGTACTTTTTCCATAGTATTTTTAATTAGACCTGACCAGTTTCTCCAGTCCTCAAAGGTTTACAATACAATTACAAAGGAAACTGAAAACATATTGAGAAATATGTGTAACGACAAATTCCACCAAGTGGCATCAATTAACAGTATGAAATAATACCAAAATATATGTAAAAAGTTAAAGTTATTTATCTTCCAAGTTACGTATACATTATTCTATAAGGAAAACTTGTTCAAAGAAATGAGAGAATACAAATATTGAACAGTAAAACTTTCAGCAGAATGAGGCAAATATCAAATCGTTGGAATAGTTCCCTAACAATGCAGTGAGAATATTTAACTATATAAAAGTGCCTGCGAAAGCTTATATCAAAGTTCTGAAAACTGACTGACTAAACATTTTAAAAGTAATTGAACTCAGAAGTAACAAGAATGCAAGTTTTATGTGTGTTGGTGAAGGAAACTTTCGCATTTAAATAATTATTTAAAGAGGCTACCATAGCCACCAGGCAACAACACCAGGGGCGTATGGACGTGTGCTGCCAACCCTGTAAGAACGGAGTTCCTGTGCCGTAAGGGCAGTAGACAAAACAGGACAAGCTTTTGGTCTTCCCACTGACAGTACAAAAACTCCCCAGTGAGCTCGTGTTATTACGGCCGCGATTCTGTATGGCGTAGATATTTCCCCAGTTAGACCGCTCAACTAGGACGGGAATACCGTCGTGTCCTACCTCCTATGAATAGTAATATTGACTGCCACCTGCGTCTTCACCCACGTGGAAATCTGGACCCCCTCCCCCAATCCATGGAAACACTATTCCAGGAATAAAAAGTAGGTTATTTATTTATTTAGGTCCGCCAACAATTGTTTACATTCATACAAATTCATTTAGCTAAATATCTAGATACACTTTATAATGCAACGATTACTTATAGGTAGACACAGCATGCAAGAAGTAACATTAAAAAAGGAGGTACATACCATCACAGTAACAAGGTTATTCAAACACATTAGTTAAATAACAGGAAAGTCCTAACTTTATCAAGCAACACAAAATAAAGTGGTTAGTTTTTTTTCATATATGATAAAGATGATAATATTACATGATATTCCTGACTTCTATATACCCCTGCACCAAATCTTAGCCAGATCTGTCTGTCAAATATTTTGCCATTTTGCTTCACCTCGCCTTATGGAAAGCTAAAGACATAGTCTCAGGAAAGAGAGTCACAAAACATCTTACGATGGTGGCACTCAATTTAACCTCATCAAATGATTATTTTACGACCTGCTTAAAGGACCCGGGACTGTAGGAAGAAGGAAACATGTGAGCTGGTAAGGAATTCCAGCTCTTAATGGTTCGGCAAAGGAAAGAGTCTCCGAACTACGTGGTTCTTGATCGGATACTCTGCACCGTGAGCGGGTGACATTTAAGCTCAGCACGTGTTTTCCAGAGTAGGAAAGGATATTTTTACAAATTTTCATATAAAGAACGCAAATTTTTTATATTAACTAAATTTAAAACATTTGAGTTCTTTTGTTCACAGATATTTTTATATTTATGCACAAATATAATGTTTTATGGAGTTAGTTGTAGTCTGTAGGCAACGTGGTTTCATTCAATTCAATTCAATTCAATATATTTTATTGCGAATTATGGGTATAATATAAAGGTGTTACAATTATTAAATTTGGGCTCCACCATATTTCAGTCATATTGGCATGCAATAATGTCACATAGGTTATTGAAATAACATATTATTACAACATAATCTTCATTAATTAGAATCTAAGAATTTATAAACTAGTACATGTCAAGATTTATAGCTGTCTGTTTTTTCATGTTCAATATAATAGTCACTTTCAAGCAGCACAATAACATTAAATTACTTAGTCAATTACAAAATATTTATATACATGATAAGAATGTCAAAGTTTAAATTTCATTTATTATTTTACTACACATCTACTGTTTTGTCATTTAAATAATCATTTACCGTATAATAACATTGCTAAGTTCCCCAATCTCCATAATTCTTTTCGGTCATTTTTTTTTTTTTTTTATATAGGACACGCCAACTTGACCTCACCTCGCCTGATGGTAAGCTAAAGGCAAAGTCTCAGGAAAGAGGGTCACCATTACAGACACTAAGTGCTACAATGGTGGCACTCAGCTTGGCGGCCTCATCAGATGCTTTTTCACGCCCCGCTTAAAGGCCCCGGGACTGTAGGAAGAAGGAAACACGTGTGCTGGTAATGAATTCCAGGTCTTGGTGGTGCGGCAAAGAAAAGAGTCTCCGAACCGCTTGGCTCGAGCTCGTCAGAATACTCACCGTGGTAGAGACGGTAAAATACAGCCAAGGAAGCAATATCTCTACGCATCTGCAAAGGCTCGAGGGTGTTCGTGACCTCAGGGTTCCCAATAATTCGGACCGCGCGTCGCTGCAACCTGTCGAGAGCATCTAGTAGGTATTTCGCGGAGCCATCCCAGAGATGCGAGCAGTATTCCACGCAGGAGCGAATTTGTGTCTTATAGAGAAGACACCGCTGCTCCGGCGTGAAAAAACGTCTCACTTTGTTTAGGAGTCCGAGTTTCCGCGAGGCTGTTTTGATGATGCTCTCGATGTAATTTCTGTTATTCAGTTTGCAGCGAATATCCATGCCTAGGATATAGAGATTGTCCTGCAGTGGAAGTGGCGTGCTCTGAAGAGTGGGAAGGGGAAGGAAAGAAGATACCTTTGCTGTGAACGCACAAGCCTGCGTCTTCTTGGCATTGAACTCGACCATGTTCTCGGAGCCCCATTGAGAAATGTGATTCAAGATCCGGTCCAGTTCAGTGACAAGAAGCTGTCTTTTTTCCACGATATCAGACTGTTTGGCCGCAGGTTGTCCGTGATAACTCCCGTGTAAGGTGCTATCGTCTGCATAGCAATGTATGCTGCCGGTGGACAGCATGTCGTTGATATGCAGAAGAAAGAGAGTGGGAGATAATACAGACCCCTGCGGTACGCCAGCATTTATTTGCAAGAACTCCGAAGCCCGTCCATCACAGAGGACGCGGATACGGCGCTCCCGCAGGAAACTAGCAATCCAGTTACACAGTCTAGGAGGCAGACCAAAGGCTGGTAGCTTGGAGAGAAGCGATTTGTGCCAGACTCTATCGAAAGCTTTGGCGATATCAAGACTAATTGCCAGTGACTCGCCGTGCTTGTCCATAGCCTCACCCCAAAGATGGGTAACGTATGCTAGAAGATCACCCGTTGACCGTTTCGGCCTGAAGCCATATTGCCGGTCATTAATTAAGGAGTGATCCTCTAGGTGACGCATGAGCTGTTTGTTAATGATGTGCTCGAAGACCTTGCACAGCACTGAGGTGACGGCTATGGGTCGATAGTTGGCTGGCTCTGAGCGATCCCCCTTCTTGGGGATCGGCTGTACATTCGCCTCTTTCCAAGCCGAAGGCACTGTACCCGAGCTGTAGGACAGTCGGTACAGCCGCGTAAGCATCGGAGACAACTCCGCTGCACATTTTTGTAAGACCACCGCTGGAATACCATCCGGGCCACTGGCTTTCCGGACATCGAGTGATTGAAGCACCGCACGAACATCGCATTGCCTGATACGTATTTCAGGCATTACGTGGTCACCATTGGGTAGTGTCGGCGGCTGTATACCGCAATCATCGACTCGGGAATTGGCCGCAAAGAGATTTACTAGCATATTGGCTTTCTCTTGCGGTCCATGGGCCAGGGATCCTTCAGGGTAGCGCAGCGGTGGCAGCGAAGGCTGACAGAAGTTGGCCTGCACGGCTTTGGCCAGTCGCCAGTATCCACGGCTGCTCGTGGGATGTGCCACTAGCTCTTGACCAAGCCGCGCAATGCGCAGGGCATCCGCTCTGACGTAAGCCCTCTTGCAGACCTTTGTGGCTCTGTTGTACGCCGCCTTGAAGTGGCTCACATTGGGATCGTGCGTGGCACGCGCCCTTACCCAAGCGCGATACGCGGACTGCTTTTGATCAACAGCCCTCGCACACTCGCGCCCGAACCAAGGGCGCACTCCTCGGGCACCGGTGACATCAGTGTACGGGATATAGTATTCCATACCCAGACCGATCTCACCGGCAACAGCAGTAGCACAATCCGAGGGCTTCTTACCTTCAAAGCAGCGTTCAACCCACGGGATGGACGCAAAATAGTTGCGCAGCCCATCCCAATCTGCTGACGAGTAGTGCCAGAGACGCCGCTTCCCCTGCACGGGTCGTGAAGGCGCTATAATTGGCACCTTGGAGCAGACCAGACAGTGGTCGGAATTGCCTAAAGCGGCTTGTACCGAAACACTGTACAGGTCTGGGTGACTCGTCAGCAGAAGATCTAGCAGAGAGGGTGCTAGGCCCGACCTTCTTGGTATTCTAGTGACCTCGTGTACCAATTGGGTCAGGCCATGCACCAGAGCAAATGCATGGGCGGCTCTTCCCGCATGGTCTGTTTTGGAGGAGCCCAACCAGGTTTCGTGGTGGGCGTTAAAGTCCCCCAAAAATACCACTTCGGCGTTCGGAAACCGTTCCTGCGCATCATCTGCCGCCTGACTCAGATATTCAAAGAGTCGAGTTGTCTCAGCATCTCCTGTATGGGAACGGTAGAGGCACACATAGATCTGACTCGTAGAGCCATGGTCTACGTGTACCCATAGGGTTGAAAAGGATGGGTCCTCAAGGCAGCGCAAACGGCGACAACAAACATCCGCCCTAACAAACACGCACACCCCGGCTTTTGCACGGTAATTTTCCTCGATAACATAGCCGGGGTAAAGCAAGTAGGTCGTGTCATCAGGGCGGCCTATTTGTGTCTCCGTGAGAAAGAGCATATCTGGTTTCGCCGTCTCAAGGTGTTGGTGGACGGCGTTGAGGTTCGCATGGAGTTCACAGATGTTAGTGGACTCCACCTCAAATAGCGAGCTTGTGGGAGTTTGCAGAGCCGCTGTGTTGCCCAATACTCTTAAACGCGCTGCCATGATGAAAAGGAGAAAAGGGCGTGAAAAAAAAGGTGATGGTCGTCGCAGCACCGCGTGACAAAGTGCGGGATATTGGTTTTGTCTATGATTATGAGGCATGACGTGAGCCGACACTGCTCAGGTTCATCAGCTATCGGCATATTTAGCAATGGTATTATTTCATCCTCCTCCTGATCGAGCGCTCTGACCACCAAGCCACGGAACATTCACCCGAAACCACCCAAATTCCTCCATACATACATCCGTCTTTCAACGTTGTCCGTCATCAATTATTTCGAGTTTCCGATATTTCGACGCTGTTGCAAACACCATTCTTTAAATACCTAAATTTTCCATATAAAGCCGTGAGGGATCAGCTAATTTATAGCAAGAGCTCTTTTAGAAATTACTTTCAAAAATGTATCTTAAATATTTATCGAGTTTGAACAAGTACACTTTTCCTTCACGACTACCCTTTCAAACCAAAAGTTAAAGCAATCAAAGTTCAGTTTTGCATTTACACACACATCAGTGGGTAGGGTATGTTGATCTTAGAGTTCGGGAGGAACTCAGTCATGCACGGTGTAACGGACACTCCTGCTCAGGTTGTTATAAAAAGAGGACAAAGTTTATCAATGAAAAGAAAAATATATGATGCGGTAGAGAACAAAAAAAAACCTTGAAGAGGCCTTAAATGGTTATTGTATTATATCATTTAAGACTATTTTTCATCGCCATCAGTATTAGCGTTAAACATTTCATGTTGACGTGCGCGCGTATTAAACACCCCGCCGCCCCCGCTGCCCCTTCATCATCCGTGAAGAGGCCGAATATCACGTTGCAAGTTCCTCAACCACGTGACTACGCAGCTGTTACGGCCAGCACCCCTACAGCCGTATCAACAAAGAGACGGCAGTGTAGTGTCACTCAATGCAACACTGCATCCGTCAAGGCGCCGGGGAAGGAGCCTTGTAATGTGGAGGACTTCAAAGTTGTGGAGAAGAAGAAGAAGAAGTCCTCACTCACTCCTCAGTCACAACGTGAGCTTCAACTCTTTTGTGGTGCGAGTTCCAAACAGCCACACCGCTCCCATCCTGCGTCCTGACTTTTGGTGACACCCCGCCCCGTGACATGTCGACGTCATTACGTGTGTTTTAGGTTAAGATATATTATATGTATTTTTAGTTTTAAGGTATATATTTATGGGCCGTAGAATAAGTTTTTAACATCTTGTAACTTTTCTATTATTGCCTGAAATAAATGCTTTATTATTATTATTATTAAATGAAATAAAATAAAATAATAATGAAAAGTATTAATGATTTATTCAATATGTGTAGCAAGTTCTACTAAGTACCATCGGTTAACAGTGTAAATGGTCTAAATTTTAATTTAAAAAAAAAATATATTGGATATTTCCTTTGATGATAAAATTATACAAAAAATGCATCCTATTTATTTATTCATCGCGTTTTTTAAATAGGATATGTCAATTAGACTTTGCCACGCCTGATACTAAGCTGAAGGCAAAGTTTCAGAAAAAAGGGTCACCATTACCATTACATATCCTTATTCACGACCCGCTTAAAGGACCCACGGAACTGTAGGAAAGATCATTTTTGTTTTATTTGTTAGTGTTAAGCAACTTTTGATGGTGGCTGTAGGTACTCAATATTTTATTTTATAACGTTAATGAACAGGAAAAAGCAGCACTCAATAATTCATCCCAACTAGCAGCTATAAGTCTTCCTCCACCAAAAACTGATAAACCTAATATGTAAATGAGGATAGATCAAGTGGCTGAACATGTTCTTACAACTAGAATAGTAGACTAGACCGTGACAAGCCACCAAGTTCGCCGTTTCAATGTAAATTTCGTGAAACTAGCAAGTCCAAGCCGAACTTTCCGATCACGTTTACTGGATCTTCATCCCAAAGAGGAATCAATATCCTGGCATTTACCGCCCTAGAATAAGCAACTCCCAAATAATACGTTTAGAATATAAGAAGTCTTCTCACGTAATGAATACCTACCAAACTTACTCTGTTAATATTAGCTAGTCTTTTCTTGAATAATGACGTTCTTCATGTTTAATAAGTACGACACCTGACTTTTTCTTAGTTCTTTCTTTTGGAGGGAATGTTGGTTCACAAATCAAGCAGTGAATACAAATTTAAAATATGAAATTCATTGCCCAAGTTGTGCCTTAAAGATTTGTTTCGAATTCTATTTGCTTTTATTATAATAATATTAGGTATTTACCTATGAAATTGCTGAAATTTTCTTACAGATTCATGAGTTCGTTATTCATGTAATTTAATAGCTATTTCCATTATTTATATTTTGTTTGAAAGTTGATTTCAAGATTTTACAACTCTGTATTAAATTTTGTTTATATTGGCCGCTTGATAAATTAAATTCGATCTTCAAAAACAATACGCCCTAAATGCTATCCATTTTGATGATAAACTTTGTATTACATTTTTACAGCTGTCACTTTTCAAAAATATAATAAAAGTATTTGTTAGCTTAATGTTGTATCATTCATTAATAAATTCATAAAAATCATAAAATTTGGATTTGTCATTCCTAAAATAAATGCAAAAATATTAGTACTGAAAATTGGGCTTCCTCCAATTTCTTCAAAAAGAAACGGCAATTTCTTATGTGTATCCTACCTGTACAATACCCATTATTTGATAATTTAGTTTCCGAAAACTGCGATTACTTTACAGTTTCTAAATACGCCATTTTCTTCATCCAAACCTCAATTCCAGTTTGTTTCAAACTCTATACCTCGAAATCCGCTCTCCTGCTCTTTCTTTTGATCATCATTCTCTGAGTCGTTTCATTCCCTCAGCTTTCTAGTCTAACTAAGATGCGGCTGCACTTCGATATTTTCCGTGAAGATACTGCCATCTGAACTCCACAACCAATTGGCGATATTGAAGTTCTGTAGTAGACTAATCGGACTATTGAGGGGTCCAACTAGGTACTCGTAACGACTGCTAGCTGTAGATGTTCGTATGGCGACCGGAACGGACCGACAGCTTAACGTGTTCTTTGATATTCATGCATATAAATATTTGCAATGAGCGGAGATCGAACCCGTACCTTTTGCGTAGCGGTCACATTCACTACGACTACGCCACAGAGGCTGTCCTACTCCTTCTTTCGATAATTTTACGTATTTAGGCTTTTACGGGCTCAAGTACGATGATACTGAAATTTCCTGTGTGAGCCAAAATCCGAGACCTCATGCATAACAGTCACTGACATGAAAGACAGGTCTCAGACAAAGAGCATTCCTGAGTCTATTACTCTGAACCGTTAGGTACCATATGTCAAGCTCTAACACCACAGACTTTTCATCATTATGAAAGTGGGTGAGTAGGGTAACCAGAGCTCACTGGAGAATTTGTACTGTCAGTAGGAGGACTTGTCCTGCTTTGTCTTCTACACTGACGGCACAGAAACTCTGTGCTTACAGGTTTGGTAGCGCGAGTGTGACTCTTCCGGTTTTACACAAGTCCATAGGCCACGATAACCACTTTCCATCAGGTAGGCCGTGTGCCTGTCTGCCACCTAAGTGGTATAAAATTGGTACTGAACGTACTGTCAATAGCGGTAGATTAACAAATTCTAATTTAATGCTCACCTTAGCTCAGAAACCTTCATAAAATAATTAACAAAACATGAAATATGTTACCTTTGTACTCAGGAGATCATACAATTTATTTATCAATCCTTTATACTTGTATACCAGTTTTAAATTTTATGTGTTAGTATTTCAGTGTTAATCAACTTGGTTAAGTGTAGTACAGAGCATTTGAAACAGGTGTTGTAAGACAACCGCAGGATCACGCTCCCATTAATTAGTGAGATCTGAAGTGCCAAGTTCGTTTAGTGAGATCTGAAGTGCCAAGTTCGTTTAGTGAGATCTGAAGTGCCAAGTTCGTTTAGTGAGATCTGAAGTACCAAGTTCGTGACCGCGTTTCAGAGTAGGTTTGTTTGTTGTAAAAGAATAGACATTACTAGCGGCATAGACACCGTCTTGAATAAATGAGCTAAAAAGTCTAATAAACTGTAGTCCCAGCTGCCGGGTCAAGATGGGTAGGCCTTTGGTGTGGGACGCAACGAGGGTTGACACCCGTGCGCCCCCACATCTTACGAGCACAGCAGGTTGTGCCGGCGCTGCTGCAGCATCTGCGAAAGACCTCAAACGGCACAAGTACTCTAACCTAATAGGTGATTATGTATTTGAGACGTTTGGAGTTGAAACGTTGGGAACATTGGGTCCAAGTCCTAGTTTTCTTCAAAAAGATTTGGCACACACCAATGACTTTTCGATGCTTTTCGAAGTTATGTGTGTATTTATCGCAGGTTTATAAGTGCCCGGTCAATGGCAATAGGCTCGCCACCTATTACATTGGGACCTAAACATAAACTGGCGAAATGTGGGTGCTAGCACCTCTGCCTACTCCTTCGGGGGTATAGGCGTGAGTTTATGTTATGTTATAATAGTTTCTAGTTTTAAATTTTATTCACAATTATTTATATATTTAAACATTAAATTATGTAATTATTTACATTTGAGATTTATTATCAATTTAGTTGTTATTGACGTCAATTCTACTTAACCTAAGTTTATCATTGCACTAAGTGCTAGTGGAGAAGATGCGACGTACGAAACTCCACTGCGGCATTTGTAAATTGTCATGTAACCACGTGACAGCCTTCCAGGTTTCATTGGTTACGGGAACGGAATGAATACATCACGCGAATGCTAGAAATTATACTGGCACCAGCTAGAAATTACAATAATATTTCAGAACCATAATCGAACAATATTCGACAAGTATAATTTATTTCATAACTTTCATATTAATATCTGATTACACAAAAAAATATTTTCAATTTAGGTTTTATGTAATCACTTCATAGCTACGAAAATGAATTTAATATAACGTCAATATTATATCAGTATTCCAATCTAAAAACGGACCAAATGAGAATGGAACAAGTTTTTATATAAACAAGATTCAAGGAAAAAGGGTTTTGATTTTATTACCTGTAGACGAAGGCTGTCTGGACTGAGGTTGGAACATCACTAATATGGGATGAACTTCGTATATTTCGCTCACGGTCAATCGATTTCGTGGTAAGCATTTCTCATGGATGAACGAATCTCAATGCCAAGTGATTCGATATCAATCATAGTTTCGTGCAGTCCGTTGACTTAAGTGATTCAGAGAAAATCTTTACCAACATTGATAAATTCGTTTCTGAAGTGCCACTTAATCGTGTTAGGTTATGTTGAGAATAATAGATTAGATGGATATGTGGACTTGAATTCAGTTACCGTTTAGTTCACTATCATGTCCCTGTCATGGATCGAATACTTTCTTCTCATTATAATCATTATTGTCATCATCTTAATTTATTTTTTCTCGATTGTATACCAGGCCTACTACTCTGCCTACCCCCTCGGGGATATAGGCGTGAGTTTATGTTATGTTATGTGAAACTTCAGCAACAGCATAAATAATACAATACTACATTATAAATCGTGATAGAATCCTTTAAAGTTGTAATCAAGTTTATTTCCATGTGTACCTAATATTTACGTAACTTTTCGACAATTTAAAAACAATAACACACCTTAAGAAGTCTGCTATAACGTCAGGAAATTGCTTAAAAGTACAATTTCTGCCCAACAATTGCTCTATAAAACACTACACTATTATCTCACCTCTAACGGTTGTTAGGAACACAAAGTCAAACAGTAAACTGAAATGAAAAGGAAAAACTAAGTAAAACTTCTCTTTGAAATATTTTCCACATGAACGGTGTCACGAAGTCTTTTCTTTTATACCCAACACGGCGTAAGAATCAACATATGTTTCTAGATTTAATACAAAGACCATAAAGACCTTATTTGAAGTGAGGTGTAAATGGACTTGGTAATGAATAAAGGTAACGTATCGATTTCTTTCTTCAATTTGTTTGAGTGTAAAGGCTAGTACTCACTAGACAACATTGCAGCAACGCGGCATATCTGTCTAAATCGGTGATGGGCAAAGTACAGCCAACGCAAGCATTTAATCCGACCCGCCGACGGTTCTTTGATTTGAATAGTAAATACATACATACATACATAAAATCACGCCTGTCTCCCAAAGGGGTAGGCAGAGATCACGGATCTCCATTTGCTACGATCCTGACATACTACTCTTGCTTCATTCACTCTCATAACGTTCTTCATGCATGCTCGTCGGTTTAGGATAAATGAATTGTTTATGGCCCGTGATAATTATATTTTGGCGGTCCAGAAGTATAAAGTAGATTATATATTATTAAAATAATAGATAGATAGTTAACAAAAACAGCTACTAGCAGCGCAGTTCATGATTGTGCTATGGGTCGAGAGGCGCAAAGTAATCGTCAAACAAACAAGAAGTCACGTATCACTAGCGAGTGACATTAGGCATAATAAAAAATGAAATTTCGTATTAAAATAGATATAGATAAAAAGATTTCGTATTATTTACAAATTGTTAAAACACATTACTCGGTAACTTGCCGGTACCAGACTCAAGACGGCGCCGTACCGTCAGAGCAACAGGTACCAATGTGTTTACCGTCGACTCGCCGACACTCAACATTTACCCACCCCATAATACCGTGAGTGGAATACTTAATAAAACCCCAGACAAATCTAAAAAGAAAACGTTTTTCACGCAACTTGTATACTTTTTGCCCGAACATACCCACCTAATAGGGTCATAGATCTCACTTTACCTTCATGTATTATGCATAACGAAGCTTATTAGGCCGAAATATTTAATCGGATGTAGCTTTGGGCTTGACCAGTACACGTAGCCTTTGTATGTTTAGTTAAATTCAGGGTAAAAATCGTTACAGTCTAACGCTCGATACCACCTATAGGGGTAGGTAGAGACAGCAGTCGTCAACATTACACACGATGAGATACCATCATTCAATCTTTCATGGAAAACCATATGTGGGAAGACCATGACTTGTGGCTATGATAATTACAAACATTTATTACCTCCGCCCTATAGAATACCGCGGCCACAATAACTTCGTGTTGTGTTCCCAGCGGTGAGAAAGGTAGCCAGAGCTCACTGGAGAATTCGTGCTGTCAGTGTCCTGCTTTGTCTTCTACACTGACGGCACAGAAACTCTGTGCTTACAGGGTCAGCGCGAGTGTGTCTCCTCTGGTGTTACACACCTCCATAGGCCACGGTAACCACTTTCCATCAGGTGCGCCGTATGCGTGTTTGTCACCTAATTGGTATAAAATAAATAGGTAGACAAAGAGACAGCTTTATATCAAGAAATATATAGTTACATTTGAACAATAAAAAAATAATACTAAGGAATGCTTTTATTAAATAATCCGTAAGTCAAGCGCACAAGTAATGGAATTTCTATAGAATAAACGGATCATCTACACAATGGAATAAAACAGCACTAGAGTGTTGACAATAGGAAATATATGAGAATATTACGATAAAAGTCAGAGCGGTGCCATTCCCTCACGACGCGGGTCCATAAATTTGAATTTGTGTTGTCACATGCTTTTTATGAGTTTCCCTAAAGTATGAATGAAAATATTATTAATTTATCACTCGTCAAGCAATCGTCTTTTAAATATTATGCAGTATGAAGTGATTATTTTCCTGTATAATAAAATCGCTTTACATGATTTAATAAATAAATGTATATATTTAATAAATATATCAGGTATCACAAAAAAAACGCGGTAGCCTAGTGGTATGGGTAATGGACTGTTGAGACGAGGTTTCGGTTTCGATCCCAGGTTTTACCATGGCACACACCAATGACTTTTCGATGCTTTTCGAAGTTATGTGTGTATTTATCGCAGGTTTATAAGTACCTGGTTAATGGCAATAGGCTCGCCACCTATTATATTGGGACCTAAACATAAACTCTCGAAATATGGGTGCTATGTGCTATGTTATGGTATCACAGGATTTATCCTGTGAGTATCCGACTGAAGAATGCGTAGGGGGATCAGATCACTCCACATACGCTCGAATGATACAAAAGAGGAGCGTTTCCTTCAGGAGCATGTTGTAATAACCATCAAAATATCCCAAAGCATTCTCATAAACTCATTTTTCATATTCATTCAACTCTATAAAAAACGTAACTTATATACATTTCAGTACCCTAAATCATGGGAAAATTACCCTAAAATTGGGCTATTGTCGAGTGAACAGTAGCTGAGAATAACGACCATACATTTTCAGATCACGTCCCATAGCAGAAGCCATAAAAGCCACAAGGAGTGCCTTAAGTCAACGATATGAATTCTTCGACCCTTCTATTTGGTGACCTAAAAAGTTAATGAATGGTGTCACTGCTGTCTGTGCTAACAGTTTTTTTTTACTGTAAGAGTTCAAAGCAGGGAAAATAATTTCTTTATCGACTGGCAGTATTTGTACCCATAAAATATTATATTTTAATCGATCATCCTATCAGAATTAAATGTAAGGGAATGGGAACATTTAGATTATGCTTAAACTCCAATCCCATCCCATCTTATAAATTGAAATCGAAAATGTCAGGATGGGATTCGAACTGTCAACAAATCTTTAGCCCTGTTTGCATCTAAAGCTTTCATTTGTAGTCCGGACTCTTCTATCCTATTGTCTTTTCTCTGTTCTTCTTCAGATGACCCTTTCTAGGCAGTTCACCAACAGAGCTGAGGTAATAGGAAGACGAAAACAAAATGTGCAGACCAAATATTCTTGAAGATCACACTAATGTTTGGAACAGTGGATTTTGGCGCTTAACAAAAAGAATTGGCGATTTTAAATTTTTTTCAAATAAATATTTATTATTTGTCAAATTAATACAATATGTCAAAATGGTACAACAAGCAATGCTTAGTCCATGTACTAATCAAATAACCCGCCTCTGATCGCTCCCGGTGCAAAAGTGCCTATAGCACTTGCTGCGTTGCCACGTTGGATGGCGATGGACAGCCTTTGGACCAGGAACGATTTTAAAATTACTTTGGTTCTTTCATATAATAGCTTTTATAAAGAACAAAGGCTTAGGTTAAACTTAGAAGTAATTAATGACTTTATAGTACGTTGACTGAAAATATTTAATCATTTGAATTCTACAATATTAAACGTACAAAGCAAAAATTTGATCGCAATACTCATGCCTTTGAGAGTATTCTACGCAATTTTACGAAATATTTTCATTTATAGGTTATTATGATATTTAACGTACGATATAAATAGATTCAAATTAGACAATTTGAGCACTTCTATTTGAACTTACCGTGTCATATCATCAATAGAAAATAAATACTGAGCTCAAACATTTCTGATTCACGCCTTTTCAAGTAGTATTTCAATTAAAACTGAAACTCTGTTTAACCCGTTAGACTGAATGGACTTAATTTAATGTTGAGTACGTTAAAATTTAATTCTGAACTGAGTCCTGAATACCATTACTTCTTAATAACTTATTGTTTTTTTTTTCATTTAATTATGAATGTAAATATTTTAATCTTCAACCCGGTTTTGGAGGAGAGGAACCCCTATATTTCTTTTAAAAGGTGTCAATCGTATGTGTTTATCTTTTGCTGGAAAAAGCCTTAAATAACAATTAAGCAACAATAAAAAAATACTAGATTATTAATAAATTCTCTAGGTAAACTAGACCAACCCTGAATAGGTACACTGAAAATAATAGGTAGGTCGATACTTTCGAATATTAATATGTACTATTGCGGAGGTGAGTAAAAGATGGTTTACCAGTTGGAACAAGATTAATTTATTTACTATTTACACACTCTTATATACTAATTATTCTACATGATTTTACTGAGATTAAGAGTGGGGTTTTACTCATATAAGTTTAGTGCTGACATTATTGTTTATTGATACGTGCTGTTTATATAATATTATTTCCTAGTTATAGTGTACTTTGCCTATGACGCATAGCACGTCATAGTACTCCCCCCTTTATAAAAATTCTAGTTATTATTTGCTGTGGTGCGTCGACCTTGTCCGTGCACGCTGTTTGCTGAGTTGTACTTTTTCTGCAGTTGTTTACACTTGTTGCATTTCCTTGATTATTTTGTTTATCTTTTTGTCCATGACTTTGTTAGTTTTCCGTACGAGTCTGGTGATTGTTATTATTATTGCTGCTAGTATAATTATAGCGATGAGTACTCCGATCCAGATTTTTATTTTTTCAATTTCTGCTGCCATGTGTGTGTTCTTTTCTGCCTTTGCTGCCAGGTTATTGTTCTGCACCATGTTTATTTGCTCCTTTTCGTGGGTTTGACTGCTTCCCATCTTGTGTGTTGTTTCTTGTGGCTTGCTGTGGAGTGACTTTTATTTTCATTTTGCCCTCTTTATATCATTGTTTGAAACGGACCGTGGGTCGTGATATTCTTCCCGAACGTGTTCTTTTTATGTTTTGAATTGGCTCTGCTTTATCTTGCTCTTGATTTTGAGCTTCTATCTTGTCGTCGCTCGTCGTGAATGCTGGCTTTAGCCTGTCAATCGACACGTTCACTTCCCTGCCGTTTCGCTTGATCGTGACTATTTTGTTGTCACGTTTGACTACGAGAAACGGTCCGTCGTAAGGTGTTGTGAGCGTAGGACGTAGCTTATCGCATCGTAGAAACACGTGTGTACAGTCGGCTAAGCGTGGGTGTACGAATATGTTTTTGTTTGAGCTTTGTCGTTGTGGAATTGACGTCATGTGCGTTATGTTATCTTTAATTTTCTCCACAAACTCTGCATACGTTGTGTTTTTAGAACAGTCGCCAAAATATGCTGCTGGTAATTTTATTGTTGTTCCGTAGACCAATTCGGCTGCTGAGTATCCAGTGTCTTGTCGAATGCTGGTACGTATCCCGAATAATACCGATGGTAATTCTTTCGTCCAATTTTCGGTATTTCCTCTTGCCATCAAAGCTGCTTTCATGGTTCTGTGCAGTCTTTCTACTTTGGAGTTTGATTGAGGGTGATATGGTGTAGTACGGATTTTTTGTATACCCAGGAATTTGGTTAGGCTTCTGAATAGCTCAGACTCGAATTGTCGTCCTTGATCCGTTGTTATATAATTGGGGCATCCAAAACGTGTGATCCAGCCATCGTATAGGGTTTTGGCTACAGTTTCTGCTGTGATGTCCGAAATAGGATATGCTTCTGGCCATGACGTACAACGATCGATCATAGTGACGATGTATCTTTTGTTTTGTGATGTCGGTAGGGGGCCCACAATGTCTATGTGTATGTGGCTAAATCGTTCTGCTGGCATAAATTTGCCCAGGGGTGATACTGTGTGCCGCTGAACTTTTGATTGCTGGCATTGTAAACATGTTTTGCACATTTCGTAAATGTCTTTGTGCATGCTAGTCCAGATGTATTTTGCGGTTATCAACTTTTTTGTTGTGTTTTTCCCTGGGTGGCTCATGTTGTGAAAACTATCAAAAATTGTTTTTCTGAACTTTTGTGGTAGGTATGGCCTTGTTGTACCGGTGGATATATCACAATAAATTTTGGTATTATTGTTTTGTACTGGTACCTGTGTTATTTTTAGTGACCTATTTTGTTTTAGTTTTGTTAACTCCGGGTCACAGTCTTGGTATTTTTTTACCTCTTGCCAGTTGAGAATTTGGGGTAGTTCTATTGTTTCTATTACCCGTGATAGTGCGTCGGCTACCACGTTTTCGCTGCCCGTGACGTGCCTTATGTCTGTGCTGAATTGTGCAATATATTCTAGGTACCTTATTCTTCTAGGGGATTCATCCACTGATTGCTTCTTGTCGAATGCATGAATCAGTGGCTTATGATCAGTGTATATTGTAAATGTGCGACCTTCTATTAGTCGTCTAAAGTTTTTTATTGCCATGTAAATACCGAGTAGTTCTCGATCGTATGTGGAATATTTTGTTTGTGTCTCGCTTAACCCTTTTGAAAAAAATGATATGGGTTTCCATTTTCCTTGAACTTTTTGTTGAAGTACGGCGCCTACACATTTTAAACTAGCATCTGTCATAATGGCTAGTGGTGTGTCTGTTTCCGGAAATGCGAGTGTTGTGACATCTCTTATGTCCTGTTTGCAGTGTTCGAATGCTTGGTTAGCTTCCGTATTCCACTCGATTGGCGTATTGTCATTCTTTTTGCAGTTTATTAAGTATTTGTTGAGCGGAGCTTGGTGTCCGGCGGCGTGTGGGATGCTACTTCTGTAGAAATTCATCATTCCCAAAAATCGACGTAGCTCCTTTACCACCTTTGGCTTTGGGTATTCGTTTATTACTCGTACTTTCTCAGACGTGGGGGTGATTCCTTGGCTCGTTATATGATAACCTAAGAAATCTATCTCTGTCTTTTCGAATTCGCATTTGCTCGTATTGATTGAGATGCCGTTTTTACTTAGGCGAGTGAATACTTCCTCTAGTTGAACGTAATGTTGTTCGGTATTTTGACTTGCTATGAGTATGTCGTCCACGAAAACATATATATAGTCCAGGTCTCTAAACAGGGAGTCCATAAACCTCTGGAACGTTTGGGCTGAATTTCTGAGGCCAAATGGCATGTAATTCCAGTGAAATAAACCCATTTGCGTGATTATTGCGGTCTTTTCTGGTTCCGCAACAGGGATTTGGTGGAACGCCTTCTTTATATCAATTTTGCTGAATATTGTTTTTCCACTTGCGATGTATGTAAAGTCTAACAGTCTTGGCAAGGGATATCTGTCGGGAACTGTTATTTTATTTAACGCGCGGTAGTCTCCGCATGGCCTCCATTCCCCATTCTTTTTCTTTACCATGTGGAGAGGCGATGCCCAAGGACTACTGGAAGGTTCTAATATTCCTAAGTTTATTAGCTCTTGGAATTCCTTTTTTGCTGCCTTATATTTGTCGGGTGGTAGTGGGCGCGCGCGGGCATAAACTGGAGGACCTTTTGTTATGATGTGATGCTGTATTCCATGTTCTGTGGGTTTTTTAAGTGGTGTTGGTCTAGTGACGTTTACGTATTTCTCTAGCAGGTGCTTTATATGTTCGGGTAATTTCGCGTCGATGGATCTAATTGAAGGCATGTGTGTTGCTCTTGCAATTTTCGCATGCGTCGTTAATTTTGTTTCTTGGTCGACCAGCCTTTTGCCGTATAGATCCACTAATAATCTGTGGTGCTCTAGGAAATCAGCTCCTAAGATAGGCATTTTTACATCGGCGATTACAAACGTCCAAGTAAAAGGTCTGCGTAACCCCAGATTTAGCGTTAATGTGCTTTCGCCATAAGTTTCAATAGTTGACCCGTTTGCGGCATACAGTTTGTAGTTGCTTGGGTTTTTCTTACCCTGTGCGTTTTGTAATACAGAAATATTTGCTCCCGTGTCTACTAAAAACCTATAACCACTGTTTGAGTCGGTTATAGTTAGACGGTTGGCGGGGTGTATGGCACAGAGTCCCGTCTTATTCTGCGCTAGTTCTCGTTTCCCGAATTTTTATCGGTTTTATTTATCCACGAGCACGGCTGATCGCATTTATATGCTTTTGTTTTGAATCGTCTGTGATAATAACATAGCCGTGTACGTGACCGTGAGCGTGATTGCGACCTTGCTCGGAATTTGCTGCGTTGCATCGGTCGGCGATTACTCATACCGCGGAGCTCGTTTATTTCAACTCGCATAGCTGCAATTTGTGACGTCAGCATTGTTATTAAGTTAACGTCGGCGGATTCCTGTGACGAGATGTTTGTTTTGGTTTTATAGCGCATATTTTCATAAATTCGGTCCGCCATTTCGCATAATTTTGTGAGGTCGAGGTCTTCGGAGACTGCCAATATGGAGGTGATTGATACCGGAAGCTGTCTGAACCATAATAATCTGATGGTATCTTCGGTCATTTTGTCGCAGCTGGCTTCTTTCATTTTTCTCAACAGCTGTGATGGTGTTGAGTCACCTAGGTCCATCTCCGAAAGCAATTTGTGGAAGCGTCGTTGCTCGCTTTCCTCATAGCACGCAATTAATCTTTCCTTGATTTTAAGGTACTTGTCTGCGTTTGGCGGTGACGTCAGGATGTCGCTGACTTGATGTATGACCTCTTTTGGTAATTTTGCGATGACGCTGTTATATTTATATTCGTCACCTTGTTTTTGGGAGGCTACGATGGCCTCGAATTGCGCGAACCATAAGCGCGGTGAATCTGTCCAAAACGTTGGTATTTTCTCCGTAATGCTAATTGCAGCCACCACCTGGCTGTCGCTGATTGATTCAGCCGATGTACCGGGGTTTTTTTGAGGTGTCCCTGGAATTATCGGTGCCATTTTTCTAGCCTCTTGATATTTCAGCTGGTTTGGACCCGCTTGTGGGAAGTCAACTGAAATGTGCTATTTCGCTATTTCGCTGATGGTGGTGGTCAGTAAGCTGGTGGGCTGTTGGGTAAATTTTTCCTTATATGGCTCCACCGTTTCTGTGATAGTTCCTAGGTTTGCTGCTGAAAACCTTTTCAGGGCTGCAGTTGGCCTGCAATTATATCAGCACTAGGAAATCACGTCGGGGTCACCAATATTGCGGAGGTGAGTAAAAGATGGTTTACCAGTTGGAACAAGATTAATTTATTTACTATTTACACACTCTTATATACTAATTATTCTACATGATTTTACTGAGATTAAGAGTGGGGTTTTACTCATATAAGTTTAGTGCTGACATTATTGTTTATTGATACGTGCTGTTTATATAATATTATTTCCTAGTTATAGTGTACTTTGCCTATGACGCATAGCACGTCATATGTACTATCCATCATCAATGTAGCAGTTTTACTCTTCCTGTCCATTACCGACTCTTAAGGTCAGTTTACACTTTATTAGCAGCATTGAGAACAATCAAGTAGTGATTAGTACCCAAACACTACCACCACAACTTGACCGTAACTAAACAAATTTCCACAATTGATGCGACCCCGAAACTAATTTAATTTTAACTTTTACGTCATAAATAATTAATGAGACTGAGCCGTGTTATACCTATCTGATCTTTGACAAATTCAACAAGTTACTTGGAATGTTTCGTGTTTCGTCAGATTTTTTCTTGTACACACAGCGTCAGAGAAAACAGACCCCCTCAATACTTAAAGAATATCGCCGCGGGGGTTCCTTTTCTCTGAAGCTTACCGTACATAAAGTTTAAAACAGCTAGAAAGTCAAGAAGTCTTCTCGCTAGCAAACGAGCCCACTTTGACCAATTTGCAGTCGGCGGAGATCCCTGACGTCAATTTATTTTGATATTTAAGTAATTTGAAACTGAGGAGAATAAGTTAAATTTGACAATCAGTTTTTTACATACTTTCCCTATTTTGATTACTTAATTCACAGGCAAAATAATGAAATAAGAAGAGTTGAAATAACAAACGTTTTAGATCTAAATATGTTCATAATATAACAACAATGTACAAACTTCGTGAAAAATTAATAAAGTATTTAAACGAATTCGGAACAAGTTATTCGAATAAAACCCTCAAGTAAATGTACAGTTGAAGTGAATAAACAGAGAGAAACAAGACTTCAAAGACCTAAATTAGAAGGTTGTACTGTATTTGATTTAACGTGTAGGCTATAATAGGAGCTCGCTGCCAACGGGGCATAAAATCGGACAAAGGCTTCAGTAACAAAGCTAGCTCTATACAGAGCGGGGATAAAACATACTTTGGTTGGAAATCGAAACATCTAATATACATTACACCTTTGTCTACTTTAACTGCCTTGGAGCATTTATTTAACCTTTATATATCACTCGTGTTTAGACATCCGTAGAGAATCAAATAATTGTAAATAATCTCAGCAAACCGTAAATCTGTTCGCGTTTAAAAGTTTTAACATACCGTATATCCATCTTGCTGGAAATGTTTCCATTTCAGTGATTCAGTGCGATAATTACCTACAAGACTTTTGATAATTTTTTTCTGAGCTTATTTTGTATAAGGTATACGAAATCAATAAACTAAAATAATATTATCATTGGTTTTCTGTTATCTTGCTGCGTGAATTATTTTGTTTCAAAATAAAACAATTGTATGAACTTAATATAAATATAGTTTTCATTTAATAAAGAGCGCACTAAAGTGAGCGTAAAAATCGTTTAAGAGATGCATTAAAAAGTTTCAGCTGTAGATTCATATTGGGCGGGCGTCGGGTCCGGGTGAGGCTGCGGCGCGTCGGCCCGCGGCCCGCCCAGTGGCTGCTCGACCGCCGCACAGAGCGCACGCCGTGTCGCGCACGCACACTACACAACCCGCCGGTACGCGACACAAACACACGCATGCATTACCCGACCACCCTTCACAGTACCCCTTCCACCGCGCCCCTCTGTACCCAGCGCGAACCCCCCTGCCCCGCGTGTCCCAGCCTCCGCGACCCCGCACCGCCAGCCGCGACCAGGTGGATACGTATTATACGCACACACTCATTATCAATTAGCATCACACTTCAATGCCGATATCATTTGCAATGGATTCTTGCAATATGTATCCACCGTGGGTCCAATTTCATTATTGTTTGCATGGATGTCGCGCTTTATTGTAGTAATTGTAACTTTTTAATTTCCTTTTTATCTTGATGACTTTTTGTGAACTGTAGATTGAATAGATTCGTTGAAATAATTAAATACCTCTATTCTAATTTTTGGATATTTAAAATCACAAAAACGTAACTCGTAAACCAAATCGTAAATTAAAATGTAATGAAGTTGGTGGAACAGAATGTATGTGCATATGGTGCAATTTTATATTGAGGTATCACACAACTTCAATATAAAATCGCGAACAATCAAACTGTAACTACTTTCTCACTACGTAACTATCGATAATATCGTTCCGTACCAAGAGATCTGAAGACTTTGCAATCCTTAATTATTTGTAACTTTCGAATCGCTTGCTAAATTATTTATAAACATTTTGTTCTCCCGTAATTCAAAACTTAAGTAGAACACGTCTTTAGACTTACGGATAATAAGCACTTTATCGCAGTAAAACCAGTCTCCGATATCATCCGAAAGAAACAACTCTTTGAAAATTCGAGGGCGTTCAAAAATCTTTTACCGTTTGAAATATTAAATTAATCAAGTAGAAATCTTTCCCATTCTGCTATAAATATTAACATATTTTCTGTGCTCTTAAAGTTGAATTAGAAAAGACGGTGATGTTCCAATTCTTTTGTTTGTTCCTTTTATAAGTCTTTGTAAAGCAAACAAGGATTATAATAAATGGCGTCTGAAATTTTTCGTCAATAGCCGTTCATCATTGTTAATATACAACAGTTGTAGTAATTGTAACTTCAATTTATTTAATTTAAACTATAGATTGAATTTTAAGAATTGAAACTTAGAAGTGAATTTTTATCCAGTTCAGTCCGATTTGAAAATTACAATGAAGTAACTTCTAATGTACTTAGCTATTTTTATCAACAGTAGTCGTTATCAATAATTATAGCGTAATAGTTACTAATTAATTTAAAAATTTATACTTAACAATCAAGTTAAAACCTTTGTTTTAAATATAACTTATAAAAAATCTGTTTTTTTTTAACAAGAGAAGTTATACATACATACATACATAAAATCACGCCTGTCTCCCATAGGGGTAGGCAGAGATCACGGATCTCCATTTGCTACGATCCTGACATATTACTCTCGCTTCATTCACTCTCATTACATTCTATATAGTTATAGTCTTAAATAATATCAAAATAATAACTTTTACATATAATCATCAATACCGATATATTTGTAAATAGAAGAAACCCATCCAATTGCAACATTACGTAAATTAAGAGTACATAGCAGTCCAATCAAATTGCAAATTGTCATAAACATCTTTTCGAATTTGCTCAAGTTATGAATTTGTTATGCAAGAAAAGCAAAAACAAACCTTTGCATAAAATTTAACTTCTGTGGAGTTCGTTTTTATTATCTATTTCTAAACCGTATTTTTCATGATAATAAGGCTCTCTTTTTAATTCACACCTACTAATTAGCTTATGCTAAGTCGGGTGTAAGTTGGCACCCTACATTAGCTAGGCCAATGCATTCACATATGCGTCACTTTGTGTTTCAAATTTTGAACTAAACTTGTCGCAACAAATCATATAAAATAGACCAGTGTTTTGCATTTGCATACTATGAACAGGTTTTCTAAATCAATCTTTTTTATTTAGAAGACTCGTGACGAATTTCAATTACATCCAATATTATGTAAATTAAACTGCGCTAAACGAAAAAGAGCTAGTGAACGATGTCTTTAATAAAGTTCTGCATGAGCTACTGGTTGATATAGCAACTGTATCAGTATCGATTCTATAAATTTATCTGATAGTAGAAACGATCATTGAAATGCCTGTACCTAACTTACGACGCCACACCCTACTAAAACGTGGCAACTAACATGTAATTTTGTCATCTCCATCATATTTCCGTTTGATCAAGGATCCGCCTTCCAGTGCGACTCTTAAACTACAATCGGTCTTTGGCATCCCTGGTAGTGAAATCATTGACACGCACAACAACATGTATGAAATCATATTGTATAATTTATTCGGTAAATTTTACTTCAATGATTTTTACTTCAGTTTTAAATGCTAAATTCAATGCAGTTCAATCAAGCTTGCCTGAAAGAAAATGTAGTAATTTACTTCCAGCGATAAGGCTGTCCATTGTACATTCAACTGTACATACATGCTACCTACTTGTCTCTGCTGTAAATCTATTGGATTACAATAAAGTATTAACTATCTATCTATCTAAATTTAAAATTCTTTTTTTTTTATTTAAACTTAGCTGGCGTAGGAGGTGTTCTAAAATTAATAGTATAGTGAAATAACAACGGTGCGTGATGCATAAGTATAGTTCAAGTTCTTCAATTTTTAATTTCTTATTCGTTTATTATTAAATTTGAGAGGCCTTTACCTTAGGTTACATGAATTTGTATGAAGATAATGTGTTAAGCCATCGCAATTTCTCTAATCACAATTACTATTAAAAAAAGACCCATTCGGTGCCTAAATAAAAACAAACATGAAAGTATTATATTTTGTGACATATTGCTAAAGAGTATTACTATTACTCTCGAAAACTAATAAGTAAAAATATATTTCATCATCACCAAGTTAAACCTAAAATAATAAGAAACAAAATTAAACTAAACAGTGATATGACAAGATCTTATGTGCGAAGTCATTGGAATGACAAATCTGTCACATTTTACTGCAAATGGTGTTTAGATCTGCTATTTTACACTAACAAGGACTAAATTGAAAAAAAAAACGTAGCCTGATGATAAACAGCATTGATTTCCAAAACTTGTCCGCCGGGTGCATCCTACATTTGATAGGATATAACAATTTATTCACCATCCGATGACAATATTTAAAATTCCATTTATCTTTTCTTTAATTATTATTTTTAACAAAGTGTTATACAACATTATTTAAATTAGTGCAATATAAGTTGAAAGTAACATTTTCCTCCAAATTAACGAGGTCGTGTAGGAAAAGAAATGTGACTGCTTCAAGTGAAGAACTGGCCCTTATGGTTAACAAGACTTCGATGAGAGGTGATACAACCGTGACACTGGTAGGAATAGTTTCTTCTTCATTGAACTACAAGTTACATCTCAACCAGAACTGCTGGTGAATTCCCAGCCCATCGTGTTGTTAAGGTAGGTCTTTTAATAATATTTGCATCTGAGATTTCTTGGTGTCTTTTATAATAATTGAATATTGTAAATTGAAATTTATAGGGTACCTTGCAAGCTTATAAATTTATTCTGATGACATGATACGTTTCTCGTGCTCATCGACAATACTGATGTCATTAAAAATGAGAAAGAAGAATGACTCTTTGTTCATAATTGATAAATCATTAATAATTGATAAAGTTTTTTTATTGATACCGTACGATAATAAGAAGATATAATAATCTATTGATAAAGCTACCAATAACACATTTAAGCCTAAAATTTTTTTACTGTTAATTTGTTATTAAGTTTATGAGCTGGTGGAATTTATATATCTAATACCGATTTTAAAGCTCATCATATTTTTAATTTACGACTGGTACTCAGTTCTAAATCTCGATTTATCTGAGGACAGATTGGATTGACAAATTGTACATACAATCTATCCTCAGATAAATGAAGATTTACAAATGTGTACCATTCTAGAAAATAGACCATAGAATATTCAAAAGCAGCATTGCTAGTACCACTGCCGTAAATTATCTCGGCTATATTACCAATCTCTTCCATATTAAATTCTTTAAGGGTCTACATGTTGGACCCTTCATGTAAACCTTCCAAGGTCTTAAAGGATTTGGGACTTTGACTCAGATTAATATAATAATGTCTGTTATACTAAGATTACGTTACTTATGTAATATGTAACTATATCTGGGTTAGAGTTTGGGGCTAATGGTCATGTTATCCGAGTTTAACTTTTTACTTTATAATATCTATACATACATAATATATTGTAAATCCTCAAAGGGGTAGGTAGAGGTATATTTCCCTAACAATGGAGGATACAGGAGTTGAGTATATTGCCTTCAAGCTGGTGCTTTGTCATGGGTTGTATGTCTGTCGGATGGAGAAATAATCGCCTTCTATAACACCCACGGTAAAGATGGGGCATAATAGCAAAATAGGTTGGACTATATAGTATATTTTACAATGTACTAATAGATGAACGCTGCAGATGTATATTGCATTAAAGGGTTTAACCCTTTGATTTCACGATTTAAGCCCTTAAACGGCCCTGTGGACCCTAATTAACCTTCCCTTAACCACTTTCCCTTCCATTCTCATAATACAACCGGCAGATTTATAAGATTAATTAACTTTCAACTTAGCTTGTTGTTAACATCACTCTGATAACAGAAGGGGCTAGATATTTGATTAATCAGTTTTAATATTTATAGGGGTTATTATAAGGCTGGTTTCGCTGTGTTTATTAATTTATAGCACATAAGAGTTATGGGGGAGTTTACCTAACAACCGAAACTAACATTTTACTTCAAAATAAAATGTAGCTGTTGCGAAACTTATTACCTGGATAGCTAGAAACATTTGTGTTACTTCAGACTAAAATCTTTACCCTGTACTACATTTCACCTAGATTCGTTCAGCCGTTAAATCGTGATCATAATTTTTAAAATGAACTGTATTTGACTTAGATGAAAACCGCATTCCATCTCGGGTCTTAAGTGTAAGATTGCCTAGAGCATCCCGCGCTCCCCAGCTGACCCTGGCTCGTCTACAGTTTAAGATGACTTCCTCAGGAGTTGGCTCGTCCCTATAGAACCCGGAAAAGGCAGGGAGGGAGCCGGTGGACTTGACGAGCGGGGCGACGGAAGTACCATGCTCTTGCCTGCTCTCCACTGTGCCCTCTGGTCAGATGGACATGTGGGAAGTCTATAATTTTTTGTTCAGCAGACCCTCCTACTTCAGCTTACAGATTTCGAACCCAACCCATGCCTCTAATTTAATAGTTTTCAAATAATGTGTGGGAATTTACAGGATTTATTGACATTTATAATATGGTAATATCTTTTGAATAGAACGTCCAATTTCAATAAATCAAAAAGTAATTAACAGATATTTAATAGGAAATAATTTGTAAGGATATGAATTAGTTCAAAGTTACCGATAACAAGGTCTGATTTTGATCGGTTTTCTGCTTGAATTTATTTCGGTGAGCGTTAATTTATAAATTGCGATATCCCTTAGGCTATTCATTGTGATTACATAGTTATTAATTAAGGAATAATACTGTATTGTTATAAATAGCTTTGAAATGACACATTATTTTTTTATATGTTGTAAAAGATAAAAATGGTTAAGTACTATGTGGTTTTCGTTAGGAGATAGACATATGCTATCGCTGACTTCTATGTAGACCTTTTTAAGTTACACTACTGCAGTACTTTACGCGCAGCACGAGATATATGGAATTTTCAGGTTATTTCACCTTGGATTGCATAAATAGACTTTCAAGGTTTCCTATTTTTTTTTTCAATATTATAGCTTATATTAGGCAGCCATAATGCAGCTTTCTAATTGTAAAATATTTTTTGAAATCAGTGCAGTAATTCGAATACAAAAATATCAATGTTCCCTTTTCAATTGATGTTTGGAAATCTGTCGCATTTGTTGACATTTATGATCACTGTTCCGCTTCCTTTTGTAGTAGCGTGATGTTATATAGTCTATAACCTCCGTCGATAAATGCACTATTGAACAGATAAAGAATTTTTCAACTCAAACCAGTGGTTCATGAGATTAGCGCGTTCAAACAAACAAACAAACTCTGTCGCATTATTATATTAGTGTAAAAATTACAGATCATCCAATTGTGTTTTTTTTTTAATATATTATATAGTAATTCTGATTGTAACTAAAACTTGTAATTACTAGATTATGTTTCATCCTGGGACAAAACTTTAGTTTGATATTTGGATGTTGGTATCTTGTTAATAACAAACAGAGAAGTCAATATATTATAAATATATTATTTCATTAGTTCTTCATTTCATAACTTATCCATTAACCTAAATAATTCTTCATTTACACTACCAAACATTTTACCATTAATTAGAATAAGAAATTAATTAATTGATCATTTACATCATAAACTTATTATTAATAATTCGTGTTATTTATCGTTTCTCGTTTCGTGATCGCCATTAATGTTACAAATGAAGATGAATGTAACATTTATCTGGAATGTGAAATTGGAGCTAATGCCACTTTAGTAGATAATACTACTTCTTTACAAGTAAAAGAGTAAGGCTACTAATATTTAGAACAACTAGACGCCATTAATTTAGCGCTACGTGAACTATTTTCATTATCTACTATACATATCATTGGAACATAGGCCTTAATGACTATCTCCGGATATATCTAACTGTAAGATGTACAAAAAAAGTATTCCTATGATATGAGTTACTAAGTAGTTACCAATGAACCTAGTAGAGTAATTAAATTTGTCTGACAGTTAAAAACTTTGATAACAGTAGACAACTTTTCTATTAAGATCATATAGAGGGACGATAGAATTTTATTGTTATTACATATTATGCCTTTTATTTTAGCAGCCTTTTGCCTTTTAGCAAATGTTGAGGCAAAAGCTCAGCATTAGACAACAACTTTTATATTGGACATACGCCAGATGAATGGAAAAATGATATCTAGTTAATTGTTATAAATATTATGTATGTTATTATAAGTTCAAAATATTCAAAACATATTATAAAAAACTAACAAGATTTTCTACATACTGAAATATTAGTTTTCAAAATCATTAAAAATCTTCGACATTATTGCAAATGTTGTACAACAACATTTCTCGTACCTACGCGTAGATTTTTTTAACCGATTTCAAAAAAGAAGGCAATTGTCAATTTGATGAGTATTTTTTTTACATATGTTTGTTACGCGATATCAAAGCCAATTTTGAACGGTCTTTTTTTACGGTGTTCGATTGGGTATACTTTCAAAATGGTCCCGTATCCAAGAAATCCGAATCTAATGTCAAGATCAGTAAATCTGTAAATTCATTTATTATTCGCTTTTCAGAGCCTCTATTTTGTTTCTTGAAGTCGGTTTAAAATTTTTGTTAATATTGTATTTATGTTACTAACATTTTAGCAAGATCTGACTTTATCCAAGCAACGTATTTTAGCATCCTTCACGATTTTATATTTTACCTTAGCTCGGAACGCCTTTTGAATTTATGATAAGACGAACAATTAAATTAAAGTACACGAAGAATTTCGCAGATGTGACGAATACTAACTAAATCTTTATATGATGAAAGTGATTGCCGACTCAATTATTTTCTTATTATGGTTCTGACTTTCTACTGTTTTCAATTAGACGTGCCGGAAAGAAATCCAAGAAAAGGGGAAAGAATTGGCAATAATTGTATTGCGGAGAAGTAGGTTGTTTGCTCTTTCTTCAGTTACATTAATTTCACTATACAGATATTGTGGCTCTTTGACTTGAGCATTCGTAATCTTTATTGACATTTTGTTTTTTTTATCACTGCAGTGGTGCCACTGCAGCCTGTGAATTGTGGTTATATAAAACTTCACAAAGGCTTTTTACAAATCTTTCTCTAAAAGAAGGAATACGTACTTGTGACCATGTTTCATTATAGAACCTAGTCCTTGATTAATGGTCTAAAAGGTAATTTAATTACAGAACTTCTAGGCGCAGATTCTTAACTTAGATAAGTGTAGCTTTTGCTTAATTTACACAACACAGATTAACCTTTCAGCACTATATGTAGAAAAAAAATATCACAAAATAAACCTTATTGATTTTTGTAGTAGTCAATAATGTTAAAGAGAATTAAGGCGTTCATGGTAAAGGTACATACGTAATTTTCACTTGACCCACATTCAAATTTTAAAGTTTAATAAAATGCTGGACATATTTATACAACTTTTTGTTCGACGTGATGTTGCAAAACGTTATTCAAATACACATACATATTCACATAACATTGTGTTCAACGCAATCAAAATCACAAAAAACACCCATGACATCTTGTGAATTTTCTAATGTTTATACATGTAATGTATTGTAACAGTAGGTACATGTAATGTATTAGTAATGTACTAACTGCAGAATTTTTTTTCAAAACTAAATTAACAAATTAAGGTATATCTAAATTTACTAGTTTCACTTATAGAACCAGTTTTAAACAATGTTATTACTTTGCTGTTTCTTTAGGTTAAAATTTTCAGTCATAACATAACATAAACTCACCCCTATATCCCCGAAGGGGTATGCAGGGGTGCTAGCACCCACATTTCCCCAGTTTATGTTTTTATGTCCCAATGTAATAGGTGGCGAGGCTATTGCCATTAACCGGGCACTTATAAACCTGCGATAAATACACACATAACTTCGAAAAGCATCGAAAAGTAATTGGTGTGTGCCATGGTAAAACCTGGGATCGAACCCAAGACCTCGTCTCAGCAGTCCATTACCCATACTACTAGGCTACCACGGTTATTTTCATCTAAATTAAGCACTAGTAAATACTGAGTTTAATTCGCGTAAACTTCCGACTATCACATAGTGCTTTGATCCTACCTCTAAACAGACGAGCCTAATGGCGTCAAAGGCACCTTTTGATAGGTTTGTTTACTGCCGGATGGTAAAAGCCCAGAAAGATAGACGTTTCCGTACTCAGTTCTTTTAGTAAAAATGTTAATCAACGATGCCAATTAACTTTGTACAGCCTGCGCAGTTATCGCAACGGTTCAGAGCAATTCGCAATTACCTGTGCATTCATTACCATGCAACTCGCTGTAGTATTCAAATGATTGCTTAATATTACTCGAGGCATATATCTTGGTCCTCAAAATTTGCTCAAAATGTACTTTATACGCGCAGTACACGTTTTGTATTTTGGATAGCATGAAGTACTACGGTGATAGACGAGCTCAAATTATTACTAGGCATAGGTTTTTATAAAACATTCCGCGCGCGTCAACGCCTCGTTTAGGAAACAGGCCTTTTAAAAAGTAAACAGGGATTATAATGAGTTTTAGTTACTTTATTTAAGCGAATTTCAATTTTTTTTTCATTTTGTTTCGAATAGTGTACGAACTTTGCATATGGTATGAGGTGTCAAGGTCCTACCAACAACTTTGAGACTTAAGCCAACCTCGTCTGCTAACTGATGCACCAGTTAAATAACGGACGAAGCGCTGTCGCGGCATTCCTCTCGGGATTTGGAGGTCAGACGGCAGATTCGCCTGAAAAAGCTGAAATACCAATCATTACCCCGAAATACCAATCAAAAACCCGACATTCCAATCAAAAACCCGATATACCAATCTAAAACCCGACATACCAATCAAAAAGCTGACATATCAATCAAAAAGAATAATAAAATGAGCAGACCCCAGACTCCCAAAGCGCATACTTTTGACATAACTAGGAAATTGCTATGGTGGTTATGAATTCATGATGATATTGTGTGTGTATACATTTATTGCATTGTATGTCTCAAATGAAATTAAAATCGTGGTACATACCGATTTCAATATATAAACAAACTGCACGACTTACTAATTAGTATTATATTGACCGCCACACATGAACGTTAAACTAAACATTTATTTTTCCATGTGGTATTTATTTACGCTACACTAAAGTTATAATGATCTGATACTAATTTATTTTGCGCTTATACACCTTGAAAGAGCTAAATAAAAATAGGCAAAGTACAGACAGTTACACTGATGACGGAGGAAGCACACGAATAAACAGTCAAAGGTAGTAAATATAGAAGTCAATGTCTCTGGCATAAAAAAGCAATAACCAGAGGCAATTACAAAACCCAACCAATAAGGTTACACAAACATTTTTTTTTACGTACACATTCGATTTTCAAACGTTCAAAGGTCTGATATAAAAGTAACTTTGCTAAAATAAACTTTTGACGTGCTGCTTCGTGAAAACGAATTTCAACTTTATTTACATACGTTCCACTCGGACACGGCGCTTAGGGCTGGGACGTATTGACACGTCAATGCGTGATTGTATTTTATTTATATTTGCATACAGAATTTGTTTGCTGAAACGCCTGAAACTCACCAAGATTGAAAAGTAATAAATAAACTTATGTGATGGTATTTTGATTTTATCATTATATTTACACTGTGCCAAGTTAGTCTGTAATAACGAGTCACAGTAGGTATAGTTTACTTAACACGTTCACAGTGTTTGTACCACACGTAGACCTCTGTGGCGACATCTTCACGCGTACGTATACTTCAAATGGGTCAGGGGTCTATCTAAATTGAATGCTAAATTAAAAGTTTTCATGTATCAACTCACGTATGATCAATGAACCATTCAATGAAATGCCCAAAAAGCCGGCCGAACTTTCATCAGTGTTGCCAGGCAATTGAGGTTGGAATTGAAACTTTTTATGGAATAAGTTGAAATAAATTGTTAAATTAAATAAACAATTAATGTTTTATTATAGATAATATATTCTAATGACTATATTACATAAACGACATTAGAACATAAACGACAGAAAGCTTTATTGCATCGCAGACATTGAGTATCCCTTTTCTTTTGCCCAGTTGTTTGTTTTCTACTTTTACCTAAAACGTGGATGGTATATATATGGAACAAGGCATCTATAGCGTACATATAAGTGCGCCATGTGTGAGCCACGTCAAAAATTCTAATAAAAATACTTGGGCGGGGTGTATTTTTTTCTTATTCGTATTATATACGCCATTACTTTATTTCTTTGAGCTTATCCCCAACTCAGTTAGGGTCGGACGGATGCGGCTATTTCCATGAAGTGACTGCCATCTGACCTCTACAACCAATTGGTGGTATCAAAAATGTTTGTATGACAACCGGACTGACGGCTTAAGTGCTCTCCGTGGCACAAGCAAATGCAAATACCAATGAATACAAATATTTGCACTGAGTGGGGATTGAATATCGCCACGCCACAGATTAGGCTGTCCTACGCCATTAGGTACTTATGCCTATCTTGTCCAATTTCTGCAAAGCAGGTTGGCATGTGAGGGTCATTTTCAGATAGATACCCTGTACTGCCTGTGTTTAAACTACCCAAGAAATCAATCCAAAAAAATATTTCGTTCATTTACAGTATTCAGTGTTTGTGTTCCGTCTATCAAATTTGTCCACGGTGTCTATTAAACTTATTCTTTGAGGGTCTCCTTATGGCGACCTTACATCTGTAAACGCGTCACGATCCGATCACCCATAAAAGAGTAAACCCTTTCAAACCAGACAATATGTAACAGTTCTGGAAAAGAATTATGAGGGTTAACCCTATTCCGATGGTGAGCAAAACGATAGGAAGAAGCTGTCACTCTATGAACATAAATACAGTATTGTAGAATGTTCATTTAACAAAGGATATAAGTATGCACCTTTTTTTACAAATTTATATGAAAAGGTCCATACTTATATCCTTTATAATTTATATCAAGCAATTAATTAGCCCATCGCAGTCTATTACTGGATAAAGGCCTCTCCCAATGCGCACCATTTTTTCCGATCCTCTGCCTTAATTTTTCAGGTCGTCCGTCCATCTGGCTAGGGGGCGTCCTACGTTTCGTTTACCTTATCGCGGTCTCCACTTTGGAACTTTATAATTTATATATTATAATATTTATTTATTTATCTCTGCAGTACATATTGCTCTGCTAACACTTCTATAAACTATACGATATCGCTCACAAGTCACGTTACCGTACAAATATACTCAAGCCCTTGTACCTACTCACGTAAGGAACCCAGCATATGCCTTTCATCGCGCTCGTATCGTAATTTGTGAGATAATACTACCACACAACACTCCACTACGCCGCTAATGCACCTGCTTCCTAACATCTATAAACTATTAATAGCCAAGCCACTAAACTAGAAGCATTATAAACGAATCCTGATGATTTATAGGCCTTGTTCTTCGTGAAGAATCTGTCTATCGATCATGTAAGTGATTGACAGACAGATTTCTTACGAACAATTGCGCAGTCTGTTCAGAATAATGGTATTCTTGCTCTCTCGGCTCGTGGTAAATCTTAAAAGTGTGGCTTTTTTTAAGTATTACAACTGAAATATACACATAACTCACCAATTTTATAACTATTCTGTTTTCAATGAAGTCTTTTTTATTTTTCTTTTACTTTTATGGGGCTGCGATGTGCCTACAACTCATAAAAAGTATTCTGTTTTTGATTTGTTTTTATGACTTTCTAGATTATGTTTCACCAAATCAAAAAAAGAACAACTTAAGTACTTGACAACATTTAACGTTTCATTTTAAAGAATTTTAATTCAAAATAAGAATAGTAAAAACAACATAGACTGAAAACTAATTAAATATTTTACGCTAAACATTTTACACTGTCGTAGTTACATTTATTTCAGTTATTCATATTATTATTATGAAACAGAAGAAGAAGACTAAATTTTAATCAAGGTACAGTTTTAGAGAGTTTTACATTATCCGATCCGATATTGGTGTCGGACACTGATTCGATATCGGAGGAAGTAAAATGTATGAAATATGTATCTGTCTATCATATTGTTCAGATCGATATCGGATATCGGAGCCGACATCGCAGTGTTGGCCCGATATCGGATCATTAAATATGACTCAAACCTCGAACTTAATGAAATTTTCTTAATTATTACGTGTCTTTTCGCGTTAAGTGATGACGTTCATCACGAATATAAGAAAAAAAAATCGATACCGTGTTTTGTCAATAAGGTGGAAAACTGGTTGCACTAAGAACAGTAAATGGCTGAATCGAACCGATTTTATCGGATATACATATATCTCATAAAATCGATCCGAATCGACCAGTTACTCGATAAGCAAAGACTAGACCTACTTTCGTCGACAGCTATCATCGTCCGACACCGATATCGGAGCGGATAATATGACAAAGCTATACTATATTA
This sequence comes from Eilema griseolum, assembly GCA_963662185.1. NCBI lineage: Eukaryota > Metazoa > Arthropoda > Insecta > Lepidoptera > Erebidae > Eilema > Eilema griseolum. The sequence goes on along the minus strand of OY759238.1, from coordinate 9,393,307 downwards.
CTATATCCCCGTTTTACGAGGGCCTTTAATCAGCCGTAATATTGTGAACGCTTCCATGATTAGTTTAACCTTTCTATTATAAACTTTGTTGTATTGATTTTATATACGCGGCAACTATCTTGAATGCTTACACTCTAGTGTGCTTATCGTGGGCACAGTCACGCCTGGAAGACATGTCTCGTTGAACCACGATTCTTGTCCATGATTCACCCTATAATAGACGCGCCAGGCACCGAAGAGCGCTGGTGATCCGCATTCGTCTCACTAACCTGAAGAGGAACAAGGTCTCCGAAGAAGAACTCAATGACTAATCGGTAATAGACCTTCCCGTGACCAAAAACTATGTTTTCATCAGTTCGTTCTATGTCCTAAAGGTCACGAAAGTGAATTGAAATTCAATTATATTTCCTATTATTTTATGAGATTTATTTGCTCATAAACATGGTAACATAAGGTCTTACATATATATGTGTTTGGCCGCAGACTGTGGCATACAAATTTTCACATAATCATTGGCAAATAATATTGAATACATTATTAAATATTTTTCAATTTTTGAATTGTATTTATTAAGTCATAGTACATTTATTACAATACAATATGTCAAAACTACTAATCAAATAACCCGCCCCTGATCGCTCCCGGTGCAAAAGTGCCCATAACACTTGCTGCGTTGCCACGTTGGATGGCAATGGACAGCCTTTGGACCAGGAACGACCCGGAACGAGTGTCACCGGTCGCCTCGATGAGCCTCTGTCCGATTTCTTTAATAAGGCTTTTAGCTTCCTTGCCCCAACTCCCCAGAGTCTCCACCGCTATTGGCACGAACTGGTACAGCGGTTCCAAGTCGGCGTACTTAAGCCTCTTCCTTGAGCCGGCGTCTTCCGCAGTGGCCGACGCGGAGTGAATGGTGCGACTAAGGTGGCTGGCGGCTACCGTGCTGACACACGTTACGTCCCAAAGTAGACATTTGCCGTTCTTCCAGGGCACCAAAGTCAGTCCGTCCGGCCTCTTACCATCCGACCTGCTCAGACCCGGAGGCTCAAGCACACAGGGGACGTTTGCGGATACAAGGCCCTGCGGACGATATCGCTTAGAGCTTGGTGTCGCGGAAACCTCCCAGTGCACCGTCGGCAACTCATAGCGTGATGGCCATTTGCTTCCACCGTGGAACCACAGGTGCATATGTGGGGTTCACACACCTTACAGCCCAGGCGGAAAGCCACCGCCACACGCAGAAAGTCGTCGTCAAGCAGGGTGCCTAGGTGAGGGGATGGCAATGCCTGTAACCACGCTCCAGATTCAGACTGTGACACAGGCCGCAGTCTAGCCTTATCGGCCCCTGTCACCCCCTCTAACAATGGAACTTGGAGTCGCTTCACCCCCACATCATCCCACGCTCGCTGAAGATTCATTGGTTCAGGGATAGACGCGCCCGCATTGAGGGCCGACCAAGCTAACACAACATCCGACACAAAAATCACCCCGTCACCATTAGGATTCAATAAATTAGTAACGAGGCTACCAACCCCATGTGCCGACGCCAGAAAAGCTGACAGACCGACATCCTGCCCGCAACGCACCCCAAGAGCACCACATCGGATTGGTTGAGCCGCCTGACTCCACTGAGTACCATCTAGGGATACGTTCAATACTGACTCCACCACCGATTTCAAGGCATCGTCGAAGGACGAAACTTCCTCGGGACAGAGCCAAGTGGGGGTGGTCCGCAGCAAGTATGTGATCTTCGGGAGAGCGAAGCACATGCGCAGTAAGATAATCGCAACGTGCGCGGAAAGGCCTTTCAAACGTTCGCGACAAGGAGAAGCTGCTTTCGAGCAGTGATGACCTCAGGAACGGCTGAGAGAAAAATCGTGGATCCTAAAAGGTGGAAGTCAGCCGAAGAAAGTTCCTTTAGGCCAGGGAAAAACGAATTAAATTGAACAAAGTGTGATCGAGCCTCCGAGCCGCAGGGGAAAATCTCGCACTTCGAGGGGGTTCACCTCCAGACCTAGGTCTTTAAGACTAGGAACTAAGGTCTTCGGATCCTGCAGCACATCTACTGGTTTGCCCCCGATTGTCGTCCAGGTACCATACGTTATGGCTGGATTTGAGACCTCGGATCGCCTTATGAATGGCTAAGCTAAACACAAGTGGACCGAGTGAATCTCCCTGTTGAGCTCCCACTTTAGAAAGAATAAGGTTGAAAAGATAGTTGCCCGTATTAGATGGTCATTTTCAAATTCTCTGTTTTACAAAATACGTTAGTTTACTGTTTATTTATCAGCTGTAGCACCTAATTACACTTTGCGCCTTCTCTGTATAATCCACGTCTAATTTTTCACCTAAATACGTTCTGCTGCATATTTTAAAAAAATAGTTTTTTCATTTAATTCGAATAATAGTATGTAATAATATTTTCCATTAAATAAAATATAATATAGAAAAAAGATTATAGCAATCAGTAACGTTACCGATTTGAACAAATCACTTTCGGCTTAAAAGTATACTAAATAAAACAATATACGCGCAACAAAATGAAAAAATGCGTTAGCTTCAAAGTGCTGTATCACAAATAAAAATAACTAACTGTGCGAGTGGGCAGACTAACGCAACAAAACAATTTATAGAGAAATTGCACAAGCAACGTTATTTTTATTATATCATAAACCTGAAAGTAGTCGGTTCACAGCTCGTATAGTAACTCTCATGAATCTTTAGCACAATAACGTTTCAATTAATGGTGAATTTATTGTAGTTTTCTTTGGTAAAGTTTGCAGAAAGAATTAGTAAAAAGTGTACAGGTATGGATAAGCTCACATTTGTATTTCACAAGCTATTAAACGGCCCATAAAAATAATGGAAATCTGGCAGTTAATGTGGTATCACAAATTTTATTAATCCCAAGTTTAACTTCATGATAAAACACGATTCTGTTTGAGTTTTTGTTTACACTACATTTGTACACAGTTCGGAAAGGAGTTAATAAACTTATGACTCATTATATTCCCCACAGGAGCTTTATGGCAGTCGGTTCCGTAAAAGCCGAAATAAATCAAATTTTGAAAAGCAGGATAGTGAATGGCTCCAAAATGTCTAGTCATAAATCAAATTTTGAAAAGGCTCCTATCACGCATCAAGCATGATAGCCACTATTGTTTGACCCCCTAACCACAAGAGGAACGCCTGCACTCGTCCATTAATCTGTAAGAATACCGTGTTTCAACTGAGATTGGTTGAAACATCTTTTTTAACCCCCAACGCAATAACCACGGGGTGTTATAAGTTTGACGTGTCTGTGTGTGTGTGTGTGTGTGTTTGTGTGTGAATAGAATAGAATACTATACAATTTGACAAATGTCAAATCCAAGATGGCTGCCACCACAAAATGGCGTATTACATATTATTTCACAACTCCCTCAATATGGGTATCAAATCAAAGAGCTTGACGAGTAGATTAATTTAAAAAATGTAATTTAAAAATTAAATAATAAAAAACCTAGTAATACAACTTTTTGGGGGTTATATTTTGTGACGGGGGTTTTTTAAAATTTTTAATTATGGCTAGCTTACGTTTTTAATAAGCCGATACAAAAACGTTACGTATCCTATTTTGTTATTGGTATGTGCAAATTCTGTTCCAATTCGATATCAACACTATGGAGTACCAACTATGCCCACAGCACTAATTGTGTTAGCCTTGGTTAGCCCAGATTCATCCATATTGTGTCGATCGAACGTTAGGCCCCTGAAATTCATGCGGTCAACGCCTTCTATATAAAACTCTTTTATAATTAGCACCAAGACAAACGTTTAAAAATATACCAATGTAACCTTTGTTGATGTTGGATCGAATACAGAATTTGGCACAATTGTCCAGATTCCTGTTGTTTGAAAACTGTATGTATATCTTTAATAAAACGTCATAGTGAAAATTTTCTACAGGTAAGTTACCTAAGTATAAAAACCCTACCTGGTTTATACCAGGCCTCAGGTTCAGACACAGTGTTTCCTCCCAGGGTTGGGTGGGCAAACGGTAGTCGTAATCGGAATATCCGACATAATTATCAATCAAAAACAATAAGCAGCTACAAAGTGTAAAATTTTGGAGGTTGCTGGGAAATCGATATGATCACGATTATGATTATTATGTTTAAAAACATCTACGAAAGGTTTTAGCGAGAATATCCTCTCGATACCAAAAATAGGAGTCACTCAAGCAATATTTGAATGGCCCCTAATACACTAGAGTATATTATCGCTTACATGACTACCCTTTCAGGAATATACAGGCTATACCTAACAGTCATGAATTTAAATGTCGCACTTTTAAGTATGAAGGAGAACGAAACGCTAAGCCAAGCACACGCATAACAAGTGCCGAATTTTTCAAAGTGCCACGATAGGCAGACATTTGTATAAAAAAAATATTTTTGTTCACTTCACATATTTTTAAATTCTTGTGAAAATATCCGCCGGCGTTTCCTTGGTTCCTTTGGTAGAACAAAGCTATGACTTTTTATTGAGGAAAATATTTTTTAACCGGCAATGTTAATATTCACTTAGCTTCCACTGTTTTTTGACTTTTCATCTTGCCTAACCTCTCTTTGTACTAAACCCTCGTCATAAGCCCAGTTTCTTGCAATTTACTTTTCTTAATTAAGTTTAATTTTATACAAGTATTTGCCTGTCTATCGTACATTATAGATTTGTTTCGTTGGGATTGGATTAAAATGAAATACGTTGACGATTGTTAAATATGGAAGAGTTCACATATTATTAATAATAATAATAATGTTTATTGCAAGAAAAATTACACAGCTGACAATAAAAATAATATACATTTTTTATGTAACGAGGACTTCACGATACATCGAAAGCTATGTTCAGGAAATTCGAAACTCAGCCTCTTAAACTAGGGAAATCCTTGTATCTTAAGAGACAGTTTTCATCGCGACATTTATTAAAATATCATAATTAGTACAATTAGTGTGTGTGTGTCTATGTTTAAGTGCAAAGGAAAGAAAATAATGACGTTGTACCACTTTTGACTTGAACTCGGATATTTAGTTTATAAACGTGCTTATAATGATAAATAGGTGTGTAAAATAAAGTTTGATATCTTGATTATCTTATGACAGAAGAACAAAGTCTTGTTTCTACGTTAGGTTAGATAAAATGTAGTCTTCGTGAGGGTCTGCCACCAGTACAATTGCGTAGACTAGTCGTTTAAATTGTAATATTTATGTAATTGTAATTGTAGGTATTTATGTAAATTGTACCAGACAGTAAAAATCTTATTTCGGATCAGTCTTTCGTGCGTTTAATTTCCAGAAACAAAAATATAGCGTACACATACATATACTCATGCCTGGAAATCCCCGAAGAATCCATTCACAATTCTCGTTCGATGTCAACTTAAAATGGTAGGTAGTTGGAGGCAACACTAAAGCATAATTTGGTATTGCCAATGTAAAAAAAAAGTGTAATTCAATGAAAAATCTAGAGGTGGTACGATTTAAAAGACGGTACAATTTACTCGACTTTTCCTTATGTCAAATTCCATATATTCGTCATTCGATTCTGCAACACTGGCCAACGAATAGCCACTTGTCTACGGAGGTTGGTGATTACGGTGACAAATATTACAACAATAAGGTGCTTTCATCCTCATCAAGTGATGTAGGAGAATTTCTGGCAATTTTCCCGTTGAGTCGAAAGTGTGTTAGGAGGTATGACACGGCGGTATTTCCGCCCAATTGAGCAGTCCGACTGGGGAAGTTCCTCCGCCCTACAGAACACCGCGGCTATAATAACTTCGTGTTGTGTTCCCAGAGGTGAGTAGGGTAGCCAGAGTTCACTGGAGAATTTGTGCTGTCAGTGGGCAGACTAAAGCCTTGTCCAGCTTTGTCTTCTACACTGACGGCACAGAAACTCTGTACTTACAGGGTTGGCAGCGCGACTGTGACTCCTCTGGTGTTACAAACGTCCATAGCCACGGTAACCACTTTCCATCAGGTGGGCCGTGTGCTTGTCTGCCACCTAAGTGGGATAAATAAAAAGTGTCATTAAAATAATTTAATTACCTTAGAATGTGTTGAAAAAAGAACAGCTAAATCTCTGGTCCTCTGTGAAATACCTACATGAGAACTCCGTATAATTTGCAAATTACAGTCTTAATATATTGTGGTTAATGAGGTTAATGTTTTTGTGATCAATTCGTGTTTTATTGATCAAACTTTTACGTATCGACAATTTGTATGCAGCGCACTGTTGGCAATATTATATGAAAGAGTGAACCCAGAATCACTTTATTCTTCGCAGTAGCACTTAGTCGCCTATCTTATATATGCCAAAGTCGGGACTACGTGAATTGATGGGGTGGTCCTTCTATTGATTTATTGCCCGTATAATATATGGGAACATGTTCCATGTAGACACTCACTTTAGAAATATACCCGTTTTTGTTCACGTTAGAGACATTTTATGGAACCTCAAGTTATCAATACTCTTAGGTAATGATGTACGTAAGTGTACTTAAAGCACTATTCGGTACACTAACGTACAAAAAAGATATATTTCTTTTTAACCAGTTTTAAATTCTCACCAAAATTTTATATTGGGAATGTAATAGATGATCGAACTATTTTTCCTATGGTTCTACAGTCAACAAATAAACCCCAGAGTTACAGTACCTACGTGGGCATTTTTTAAAGCCTTTCTACTAAAAATATGTATCTACGAGGAATAAACCCTTGTATTGTACCTGGAATTTTATTATCAAGGGCTCCTCTTTTTTCTTTAGAGGAATTCTATATCGATATTACGAATAACTATTACAATTGTGTTCCCGGAAATTTTACTTAAAAGGCACAAACAGATTACTTTTACATCTTTACAAACAGTATAGCTTAAGTATATTCCTTAATCCTGTATTTCAGAAGTAAGATGTAATAAATACGACAAAAATGGGGATTCAAACACCAATTTTATTTATGTATTTGAAGTTCGTTTCAAAAGAAGTTTATTGGAAATCGGCTTTTCAGATAATTTGTACGTCTTTACAGCGGTGAAGAATATTATCGTCTTCCTGTAATGAACATAAGCATGATATATATCTATATTTATAATCAATGCTATTGACAAAATGAACAGAAAAATGTATTTTCTGTTCATTTTGTATTCTTTATTGTACACAAAACACATTTTTGTAACATAAATTAGAAGGATATTGCGGTACAAGGGCGAGATTCCAGCAACATACATACATAATAATCACGCCTCTATCCCCGGAGGGTTAGGCAGAGGTAAATTAACACCCACATTTCACCAATCATCGAATTTGGTCCCACGTAATAGGGGGTGAGCCTATTGCCGTCTTCCGGGCATTATTGTTGACTCAAGCCTTGCATCTGAGGCTGAGTCTGGGTTGTATATATCTATCTGATGCAAAACAGCCCTATCCCTTGGTTGCCTTGTACGACACCGCATGGGAAGAGAAGGGGTGGTCCAAATTCTACTCTGCCGTGACGATTGATGAATATATATATATAATAGTTGGTATTTTAATGTATTGTATAATAAGTAAGATATGGAATTTAATGGTTTTTTTTTTTGTAATTAGAATAACATTGCAAGCGTCTTGGTGCTCACTGTAAGCTTGCAATGTTCACTGTTTATATATGATTAAATGATATATGATATATGATAGAGAGAGAGAGAGAGAGGAGGAAGATATTGATAGAGGGCAGAGCCAAGTGTACAACAAAGTGAATATGACAGACTAGGAAAGAGAAAGTTTAGAGAAGTTACACAGATTAGTCATAATAGGTTTTATATATATTCTATTGCTATATATCTATTATTTTCATATCTTATGAATTTGGTTGTAAAAGTAAATGCTGAAGCAAAGGTTTAACGTTCGTATCTGTTACTTTATGACCTATGTCTTTTAGGAAAAACGGAATGAACTGACTTGAACTACGCGAGGTTAGGTCATGATGTACACACACTATAGCTTTGGATAGCATTTCTTTCTTTCCTTCTTTCTTACTATCTCCTTTTTTTCCTACTTCCTAGTTTAAGAGGCTGAGTTTCGAACCTGAACATAGCTCTCAATGTATCCTCAATTCCTCGTTGCTTAAAAAATTGTATACCTATTGCATATTATTTTTATTATTAGCTGTGTAATCTAATCTAAAAAAAAATCTCAATCCTCTGCAATAAAAAGCCTTTATAAATGTGAGTGTGAGCCTTTTGGTGCAATTATCGAAGGACACAGCATCTTCTTAACCATAGACAATCAATTCGTATCACTCGCCTATCTGCCAAATACATTGTTAAAAGCAGCTTCACATAACAATATACTTAGCAGTAAATATTTCGAGACGGTATTAAAATATGTATACACAAAATATCTTACAACCGATTTTACAACTTGTTTAGTTACAGTAACGTTGTATATCTGTTATTTACAACCACATATTATATTTAAGACGATATTTCTCAATTCCCTTGAAGTGGCCTCGTGACCTGAATCATGAATATAATCATTCATAACGTTTGTTTATTTTTGATAGCTCATAACCTCCTCCACCGGCTCCGGTGGGGAGGTATCCGTGGGGATTTTGCGCACGTAAAAAAAAAAAAAAAAAAAAAAAAGTATAGAACATTGAAAGATAAAAACAGGTATGTGGTTTGGTAGGTTAGTGATATGCAGTCACTCTTGGGTCTGCATCATCAGTGTGTTATCCCCGGTAGATTCCAAAGCTTATACTTCAGAGTTCGAGGCCAGTTCTTGTAATATTTATCTTGATTCAACTTACCTTGAACTTTTGCAAGACCCACTGTCCTCAGATCGCCCAACTCTTAGGCAAAGCCTGTATCCCTAAGGGGGAAAAATATGAAAATTTGAACGTTACTTTTAGAAGTCTAATTGACGCTCAAGTACGGGTCTATTTTTCAAAGTATTTGAGGGAATACGCTTACATAATTAGTATCTATAAATATTTGATATCGCTGTACTGACGAGCAGCTTTCTGCAATGAATTAAGTAGGACCAAAATAAAATTCTAGATCAAAGCATAATAATGTTTCCGCTGAGCACAAACATGAACAAACTATATTAAACGAATTAATTAGCCTGCTCGCGGCTGCTCAACTCCCCTTGGCATTTTTTATTTCGCCTGGCAAGTTTACTTTTGTTCTATATTTGAAATTGCGTTTTTGATACTGACAAACGATATTCAAATATGGAATTTTATAACTGATTCGTTTGTTTGCAAAGATTCAGAATTATAATAGACATGGATTATTTGTACTAGTTGATATTGTTATGCAGTTTTTTTTTAATTCAATCAGAGCTCTACTGTAATATCAGCAGTGGAAGACCACAACTAAAGAAGCAATACACAAAGTGTCTCTCAAAACCCTGTATGTAGTCAAAGTCTAATCTATAACATGACAGCCTCTGTAGCGAAATGATAGCCAGTACGATTGTGAAGGAAAATGGCTCTTTCATTTCCTTTCAGTAATGAACTGCCACAGAAGAAAAATGTTTATAGTCGAATTGCAAATTTACATACACGAATCTATGACACCTGACATCCTAACTGGCATTATTTATAAATACAAAAGTTTGTTAATTTTTTACTTTTTACACGCAAAAACATCTGGATATATTTTGGTAAAATTTCAAAAGCAAATCAATATAACTGAAATTTAGCGCTGAAATTATTTATTTTCTCAAAATACCGCAATTGTAACGTTTAGTTCTTGTAATTATTATTTTTAAGACACCAACATTAACGTTGTTTAATATTGATATGTGACTAAAAATATTCTGTTCTCATTTTAGATAATATACATGACTGCACAAACATTTAATAATAAGTACTATAGCCCAGCTTTTCTACATTTTACGTCTATTTTTCCCGCTATATTTGTCAAGCTACTTTATCGACGTGTCTAATAATAAACACAACTAGGGCACAATAAAGAGCAAGGTGTCGGCCGTAACTGCTGGCAACTAATGGAGCAACGAGCAGCGAGCAGCCCTAAGAAGAGCTGGGTTAATGTTTCAGTACCATTACAGCAAAAGCATGCACAGTATACGTACCTATATGAAATGTCACTAACCTATTTAGGTTACGGCCTGGGTAGTTACGGTACGTTTACACAGAAGGTCCGTGTTTAGAAGTATACAGAAAAGAAAAGATGCGTAAGGCAAGATTAAGGCTTTGTTAAGGAGTGGCATGGTTCAAGCGTGAATTATAGCATCTGTATTTATATTACTAGAGTCGCCGACGATGTAGGACACGTCAATTAGACTTCGCCTCGCCTGATGGTAAGCTGAAGGCAAACTTTCAGAAAAGAGGGTCATCATTACAGACATTTACCACGTTACAATGGTGACAGCTTGACGGCCTCATTATGATTATTCACGCCCCGCTTACAGGACTTTGACTTCCAAAGTCAAAAATCATTTATTCTGCATAGATAGTTAAATCGGCACTTACAAGACGTCAGTATAAAAAGGAATATGGCAATAGTTTAGTAAATGGTATTTATATTAACATTTACTAAGTGTACTTAGTCTAAATACAATAATTTACTTGAGTAGCATAGTTGAGCGAACAGCTCATTTGCAAGCTTGTTTACCTAAGTATTCTTGGATTTTATAATAGCCTTTCTGGCACAATTTACTCTTTACTACATTTTTAAATTTATTCATATTTGTTAAAAAAAATCGTCAACATTTGCCCTGGAAAAATTTCATTTTTTTTTTAATTTAAGTCTACTATCATGGGACCCGCACAAAGGACCCGGGACTGTAGGAATAAGGAAACACGTAAGCTGGTAATGAATGCCAGGCCTTAATGGTGCGACAAAGGAAACAGTCTCCGAACCGCTTGGTTCTTGACCGTATATTCTGCACCGTATGCGGGTGACATCTATTTATTTATTTATTATAATCATTGCAAATATGGGTTACATATAGTTGTTATAGGTAGCAGGTAGGTTTCACCATATTTTACCATAGTAGGCATGCAATTTTACAAGCTAAATTGGGAAGTGAATTAATTAATATGTTATATTCATGCTTAGAAAATTCAAATTATTAGATTATCATAACATTATTTTGTCATTTTTATAGATTCTAGGATATAAATCAAAATGTCATATTAGTATTTTAGTATACATACTTAAAAATTTTAAATGTCATAGTGCAATATCTTCTTAATTATTATATATAGATCAGTTTATAATGTCAGTTCAGTAATATAACAATAGTAAATGTCATAAATAATTAACTTAACTTTGTTACAATAAACATTTTATACCATTCTCATCAAGAGTGTATACTGAACACATCACTATTATGGGACTTTGTACTGAAGTAATGAGGTATCTGACAGGAAGTCATTTAACGAATAGTAGCATTTCTTCACTAATAATACACGGAGTTGCTTTTTGAATATTTTTAATTCTGGAATAAGTCTAATACACTCTGGTACATTATTAAATATCCGCGGGGCCAAGCAAAATATACTTTCATGCATTAGTTGTGTTTTGCTAGCGACTACGTGTAATTTATTCTGATGCCGTGCACGTGTACGATAATCAAATAGTTCAGAGTTACTCTTCACAAATACTGCGGCCTCAAGTATATATATACATGGAAATGTTAATAAATTCATGTTGCTGTCATCATTCACCATGTTACAGACGGTAAAATACTGCCAAGGACGCATCATCTCTACGCATCTGCAAAGGCTCGAGGGTGTTCGTAACCTCAGGATTCGCAATAATGCGGACCGCATGTCATTGCTACTTGTCGAGAACATCCAGTATTTTGCAGAACCATCCCAGAGACGCGAGCAGTATTCCACGCAGGAGCGAATTTGTGTCTTATAGAGAAGACACCACTGCAGCACTGCTCCGGCGTGTAAAACGTTTCACTCTGATCGGAACTCCGAGTTTACGCGAGACTCTTTTGATGATACTCTCGATATAGTTACAGCGAACATCCATACCTAGGATATTGAGATTGTCCTGCAACGGTAGTGGCATACTCTGAAGAGTGGGAAGGGGAAGGAAAGAAGAACCTTTGCTTGAACGCACATGCCTGCATCTTCTTGGCACTGAACTCCACTAAATTCTCAGGGCAATCTACACTGACGGCACAGAAACTCTGTACTTACAGGGTTGGTAGCGTGACTATGACTCTTCTGGTGTTACAAACGTTCATAGGCCACGGTAACCACTTTCCATCAGGTGGGCCGTGTGCTTGTCTGCAACCTGAGTGGTATAAAAAAAAACTCTTTCTAGAAGAAGTAACAACCTATATTATCTTTCTCTGAGCCTTTTCCCAACTCAGGATCGGTTTTCCAGTTTAATTTCGGCTGAACTTCGATATTTACCGTGAAGTGACTGTCATCTGACCTCCACAACCAATTAGCGGTATCGAAGTTCTATAGCCAGACTAGTCGAACGTTTTAGGGCTCCAACTACCTCTAACGACTGCCATAGACGTTCGTATGACAACCGAGACCGACGGGACCGACGTGCTCTCCGAGGCACGGAAATACCCAGACCATGCCTCGGAAATACCCAGACCATGCCTCGGAAATACCCAGACCATGCCTCGGAAATACCCAGACCATGCCTCGGAAATACCCAGACTATTCCTCGGAAATACCCAGACCATGCCTCGGAAATACCCAGACCATGCCTCGGAAATACCCAGACCATGCCTCGGAAATACCCAGACCATGCCTCGGAAATACCCAGACCATGCCTCGGAAATACCCAGACTATTCCTCGGAAATACCCAGACTATTCCTCGGAAATACCCAGACCATGCCTCGGAAATACCCAGACCATGCCTCGGAAATACCCAGACCATGCCTCGGAAATACCCAGACTATTCCTCGGAAATACCCAGACTATTCCTCGGAAATACCCAGACCATGCCTCGGAAATACCCAGACCATGCCTCGGAAATCAAACTGTACATATGATTTATAATCTGCTGTGTGAATGTACGCTTACCTACCGTTGTTTCATATTTCGTGTGGAGACTTGTGTGACTTGTGAGTGTTCGTAGTGTAGGGAATTTAGCGACGTAATTACGACTTGTGACTTTCTAAAGCGCTGCGCATAATCTGCTTATGTTTACGGTAATATATAGATGTGGTAAGACACTAAATATACTTCAGTTTATCTCTTTAGGGACTTACATAAATATGTGACCATATACATATAAGTAATTTATATGTTTGTAAATAAATCGGATAAGCCCACTGAGTTATTTTCAGGGTCTTTTTTTTAATAACGTAGATAGGTACATCCCGCTAATCTTCGTATCATAACATACAGTCACGGCTCTTTGCCAGTGGGGTAGACAGAGACCACATGTTGCTACTGCTAGGATCCTGGCATATATTTTACGCTTCTTCTTTACTTCTTCTTTTTCTATTTCTCCCACTTAATGAACGAAAATAATTTGGTACGGATTAAAATGAGTTTTAGTTTTTTCTCCATCCGACAGTATACAGATCTGACAAACAGACGACAGTCTCGCCCCCTTTTACGTGGGACTAAATAGTTTAAAAGTTGGCGAAATGTGCGTGTCAATGCACCTCTGCCTACCTACGTTCAAACAGGAGGTAGGGCTCGACGGTATTTTCGTCCAATTGAGCATTCCGACTGGGGAAGTTCCTCCGCCCCACAGAATACCGCGGCCATAATAACTTCGTGTTGTGCACGACGGTGAGTAGGGTAGCCAGAGCTCTCTAGGTTTTTGTGCTGTCAGTGGGAAGACCAAAAGCTTGTCGTGTTTTGTCTTTTACACTGACGGTACATAAACTTTCTGTGCTTACAGGGTTGGCAGCGCGAGTGTGACTCTCTTGGTCTTTTTTATTTTACTAATTAGTGTTATATAGTTGGAGTGTATATCGTAAAATATTGTAAATTAACCGTTTAATGTGCTGCAGCTATGCAAAAATAAACGCATTTTCTTTTTTCTTTTTCTATCAATAACTACTAACTGTTGCTTCATTGGGGCTAAACATAGACTAGTTATGTCCATTCCCAAGGCCTATTTTTTATTCGATCAGAAAAACTTACAGCTACAATACACCATATTGACATATATTGTTTTAATTTTGTATTCCTTAACTTCTATTAATATAATATTGCATTCCGCAATGCTAAAGATAGTGTACCTCAATGTACGAACAAAACGTCCCATAGTGTTTTTATTTTTATACAACTTAGGTGACAGACAAGCACACGGCCCACCTGATGGAAAGTGGTTACCATGACCTATGAACGTGTGTAACACCAGTGGAGTCACATCCGTGCTGCCGACCCTGTAAGGACAGAACTTTTGTGCCGTCAGTGTAGAGGACAAAGCAGGACAAACCTTTGGTCATCCCACTGACAGCACAAAAACTCTCCAGTGAGCTCTGGCTACCCTACTCACCGCCGGGAACACAACACGAAGTTATTATAACCGCGCTATTCTGTAGGGCGGAGGTACTTCCCCAGTCGGACTGCTCAATTGGGCGGAAATACCGCCGTGTCCTACCTCCTCAATTATTTGTAATTGTAATTACTTGTAATTGTAAGAATATATAAATAAATAAAGAATATAAAATATTTAATCTATCTATGTACGAAATTTCATAAAAAAAAGGGCAGAGTTACTTTCATCTTTATAATATTAGTATGGATATTTATTTAGTGTGTGGCCCACTTAATTAGTTAAGTAATTGAGGCTCAGCTTACCCGGCAAGTATATCGACGCCAAGGTAACAAAATAAAATGAAACAAAGGAATATATTAACGAAACAGGAATATGGAGATTTGAAATTAATCTTTATATAATACAACCAATTGGCTGACAATTTGCTCCACAATAATTTAGATTGATGTTTATTCCAATGGAAATACAGATTGGATTACCGCGCAGAAAATAGTTGCGAGTTTTATTATTAAATTTATTAATTATTAATTGTTTTTATTTTGTGCTTTAGATTTTTTAAACAATAGATGTCATAGATAGAGCCTTAAATCTCGATTTATAGTGGATCTGAGGAAAGATTGTATTCTAGATGATAGTTCTAATGTCATTGTGAGAACCGATTCACAACTGAGCGTTGTTCTGAAATACAGACATTAGGGAAGTGTAAAAAAGATTGATACGACTTTCAAATCAATTTTGTTCAAAATCTAGTTGAACAATTCAAGTTAGTACAAATGTACAAACATACAAACGAAACTAATAAAAGTCTTTAAACAAAGAAAAGCCTTTAAAGTTAACAACTAACTTAAAGTAACTTAACTTTCTCAATATGACTAACGCAAAGAAAAATATGTATCGGCATCTTGTTAGCCCCGTGCACTCGGCTGTCGCAAAGGAATACAACCAATTACCAGACCCCTCTGCGCTATTATCATTTTTCTTGGCAATCTTGCTTGTTAGTCGAAATTTCGCTTAAAGAATATTTAAAAACCTTTGGGCAATAAGTAGGTAAGACCAACTATTGAATTTATACAGCTGCAAAAAGAAAATTATAATAGTTTTGTAAATAATTTGTTTATCTGTTATTGCTTCTAAGTTTTTCTAACAATTGTGTTAAATTCCTGGATGAGGCGGGAATGAATTTTAAATTCCGAATTTGTACCGGAAACCGGAAATTACGTAAATGAGCTACTAAAATTTGACACCTGTATCGGTTTCTTAGGCATACAGTGCGTCTTTTCGCTGTGTCAAAATTGCTCATTGTTGCTGAGTAAGTAGGGGTCTTTCGCGATACTAAATTTCAAATAGAACGTGGCTTCAGTATTCCAAAAATCCTATACCAAAGCCCATGGTCATATACTGGGTGGCGCAAAAGTACTGGCACTAAAGAAAATACCTTTATTTTTTTTATATGACATTTTCTGTCATTCTGTTGTTGAAAATTGTGTAGTGAACAAATGTAAAATACACTGAAAATAAACATGGACCGTTTTACTCCCCAAGAACGTGGAATAATTGTGTCAATGTTCTTACGGAATAATTCATCAGTGATAAGAACACAACGTGAATTTCGTCGACGATTTCCCCACCGTCCGGCACCGATTGGTCGCACAATTCGACGCTTTGCCACACGCCTTGAAGCAACTGGCTCAACATTGGATAGACCTAAGTCTGGGAGACCAAGAACAGGCCGTTCAGCTGAAAATATCGATGCTGTGCGCGAAGATGTGGAAGAGTGTCCAGAAACATCAACGAGGCGACGTGCCACGCAATTGGGCATTTCCAGACGGACCCTGCAGCGTATTTTGGTGAAAGACTTAAAGATGTTCCCGTATAAAACTCAAATGACTCATCAGCTGCTGCCTGCTGACCACCGAGATCGTCTAGATTACTGCCAGCGCGTCATAAACCTCAACCTTGAAGAGGATGATTTTCCTTCAAAATTGGTTATGAGTGACGAAGCGCATTTCCATCTCTCAGGGCATGTCAATAAGCAGAATACTCGGTTCTGGGGCACTGATAATCCGCGCATTATTCAAGAAACACCTCTACACCCACTAAAAGTTACTGTATGGTGTGGCATCTGTGTTGACAGAGTGATCGGACCCTATTTTTTCGAAGACGCTGGAGGCAATGCGATAACTGTCACTGGAGAACGCTACAGAACCATGTTACGTGAGTTTTTGATACCCAGTTTGGACGAATTGGGGCTGGAGCACATCTGGTTTCAACAAGACGGCGCTACGGCACACACAGCGCGCGACACTATGGACTTAGTGAGGGACGCTTTTCCAGGTCGAGTTATCTCTCGTTTTGGCGATTTGCCTTGGCCTGCAAGATCACCCGATCTGACCAGTCCAGACTTCTTTCTTTGGGGTTTTTTGAAATCTCGGGTGTATGTGAACAAGCCACAGACTCTCGCAGCTCTAAAAGAAAACATTCGTCAAGAAATAACGAACATATCGCAGGAAGTGTTACGGCAAGTTATGCAAAATGTCATAAATAGGGCTCAAATGTGTATCAACTCTGGAGGTCACCATTTAAAAGACATCATCTTTAAATCCTAATGGTACGAAATTTAATGGTACAAATATACATTTAAAAAAACCTAAATCTAGTTTTCTAATTTAGAAAAAATGTTATAGCCGAACCAAATAGGGTCTTTACTTTTGCGCCACCCAGTATATCGAGAACTCTGAAGATTTTTTACGAGACACGATCTTGTTTATTATATTCATTTATATTCATTTATTATATTAATTCGGCAAAATAATATAAAAGCCTTCAGCCTTCTATCAGTTACAACACTAAAGACTATTTTCATTATAAGCCTGCCGTCGTCGTAAAACATACTCTGTATAATATCCACCACCGCTTTGTAGTTTGTAACTGATTCTAAAGACATAGACTACAATGAAAGGAGTACTTCAAGGCTAAGTTTCTATCAGGGATGTGTATGGATGTGTAACAAAGATGTGGAACGGTGTGAATGTTTCTACCTGTGATGTGCTAGGTCGCTGGGCAGTACGAGGATCAGTAGCGAAGCAACGATGCTCTGTGAATCAGTGCGAATTGGTAGTTCTTTTTATGTGCGCAAGAAGATATGTAGGAGGTTAGACACGGCGGTATTTCCGCCCAATTGAGCAGTACTACTGGGGAAGTACCTCCGCCCTACAGAATACCGCGGTTATAATAACTTCGTGTTGTGTTCCCAGCGGTGAGTAGGGTAGTCAGAGCTCACTGGCGAATTTGTGCTGTGAGTGGGATGACTAAAGGCTTGTCCTGCTTTGTCCTCTACACTGACGACACAGAAACTCTGTGCTTACAGGGTCGGCAGCACGAGTGTGGCTTTTCTGGTGTTACACACGTCCATAGGCCACAGTAACCACTTTCCATCAGGTAGGCCGTACGCTTGTCTGCCACCTAACTGGTATTAAAAAAATTCGCTACGGATGCTATCGGTCCGTGGATCGTAGATTGTCAGAAGTGAGATTGCCGGAGACATATATCCCGCATACATCCCTCGTACACATACTTCTCGTGTTTCGCATGTAGAAAAACTTCACTCTGCTGACCCTTCCTTTCCCACTTTACCACTGCGCTGAGTGAAGATCAATCAATCAATCAATTAGCCCACCGCATTGGTGGACATAGGCCTCTCCCAATGTGCGCCAGTTCCTCCGATCTTCCGCCTTCCGCATCCAGTCTGTCCCAGCCACTATTTTCAGGTCTAGCTAGCTATTATATTATATCTTAACAAACACATCCCTCCCTACACATCTTTACACATCTCTACGTGGACACACAGCCTTATTGTAGCTTGCAATCGTTACTGTTTCTGAAATATTGTAAAGGAACTATTACTATGTAATTTATATTCCCGGCATATGGAGACAAATAAAACGGTGTTCGCATGACCGGAATAACGGTACATCGATACCTGGCGAGTGTTTATGTGCAAACGGGTCTGATGTCGGAGATAACGGGGTGTTTCCCGCCTACCCTATATAATTCAATAGTCGAACCTTGGGTTTTCACATCGTAAAAATAACAGAACAAAATATTCCGCAGGACTATGATTACATACGCCTCCTGTTGAATTTTCCTCAACATCATACCATACAATACCAAAAATACATCTTTGTAATGTGGAATTTAACTGAGAAATCAAATTTCTATCTAATGTTTTATAATAAAACACGACTTTTTTTCAGTAATAGACATTGAACACAGAGAAAGAGCGGTTAGTTTACTTAACTGGCATGTATTCGCGTAATCTTCAAAAAAATATCTTATTATTTACCTTTTTGACCAAATTAAAATCAAATTGTATAGCAATTAAATCAAAGTATAAACTTTATTATAACACATGATTTAATTTATTTACTTTTTACTTACTGCCTAGGTACTTATCATATTAATTAGAATGTACTTACCAACTTATTTATTATTACATTTTATTTATTATGATTGTAAAATTAATTTTTTTTGGAATTTGTTGTATTTCAGAAATTTTATTAATAAACAAATCAAGAAATAATTTATAAATATTAAATACAATAAAAATAAAATAACTATTATACAACTTATAGCTAAGAACAATTAAAATGCGTCGGAATGAATGAAAAAATGAATTCTACGACGCATTTTAATTGTTCTTAGCTATAAGTTGTAAAATAGTTATTTTATTTTTATTGCATTTATTATTAATTAGACTAATATAAAACGAACATGTTATTCGATTTGTAATCGGAATCAGACTATAAAAATAGTTGCGGCACGCTATTATGGCAGTTTTGACACGACCGGTTTTGCTATTTTTCACTTTTTTGGCGTGTGAAGTTTATTTTCGTCTGTGCCAGTCTCGCCATATTATTCTTTAGTTATTCGTCTAGCAGTTCGTTGTCCAATATTAGGCGCACCAAAAAGAGAAAACGCGCAAAACCAGTCGTGTCAAAACAGTCATCATGGCGTTTTTTTTTCTCTTTTTTTATCTAGAACACGCCAACTTTACTTCAGCTCGCCTGATGCTAAGCTAAAGGTAAAGTCTCAGAAAAGAGGGTCACCATTACAGACACTAAGTAATGTTACAATAGTGGCACTCAGCTTGTCGGCCGCATCCGCGATGCTTTTTCACGATCCGCTTAAAGGACCCAGGACTGTAGGCAGAAGGAAACACGTGAGCTGGTAATGAATTCTTGGTCTTGATGGCGCGGCAAAAAAAAGGTTCTCCGAACCGCGTAGTTCTTGCTCGTATATTCTGCAACTATGTACAAGTGCCAATATGCAACAAGACATGGCTAACATATTTTGTATGTAACCATATTGATTACATTGCTCATTTCAATTGACATGACGGCATGGATACATTTCCATCACGCCATCCATGCCAAGAGGGGGACGTCCCAAGAGACCGTCATGTATATCTATAACTTTTGCCTCTACATATGAATCGTGACAATACTAGGTAATTGTAAATTTATTGTACAGGCCCCCGATTCTCGCGAGGGATATGCCAAAGGCTGCCACACCACCGGCAACTGATGGTCTGAGGTGGCCGTGCGGTTTTAGTCGGTTCGACATTCGGGCTGGTATCCGAAGGAATTTCTGCACGTTAAAAGGACCTCGATTCTGCTATTTTTTTCATCATAACAAAACCACTGACACTGCAAACGTCACATAAAATTTTAGATTTTATTGATTAACAGCAGCAGCTTATAACAATAGATGAAGCTCAGGCGCAGGCTTTCCTCTCAAGTTTAGAAGGTAAAATGGAAGTAACATCTGGAAAAGCTAATATATCAAAATTGTATTGTTTAAAAAAAAGACCTCGGGCTCCAAAGAAAGAAATCTTTGGATGCAAATGGGCTGATAAATAAAACTTAAACCCGACTACTGAAAAATCACGCTCTAAAAAAATATAGATTTTTAGTAGTCGGTTTTTAGCTTTTATCCAACTACGGCGAAGCAAAAGGAGGGTTATGATGTTGACAGGCTATGTATGTATGTATATATGTATGTATGTATGTATGTAGGTTCATCTGTTCCCTCATAGCTCCTCAACCACTTATTAGAACTGGACAAATGAGCTATCGTACCGTATTCATACATATCCTAGCAAACAATTATCGTTATAATATGTGTGACGTTATTGCATGCCAATCTGGCTGAAATATGGTGGAACCTTAATGTATTTACTTGTAACCTGTGTACCCATATATCGCAATAAATTGATCTGATTTGATTCAAAATACTTAGGTAAATGATAATATTTAATAGATATATTCAAATCTTCTTCTTCGTATTGTATGTCAATAGCAACATTTTTTTGTTGCCATTTCGGTGAGAGGATTATTCACGTAGACTCTGCATTACCGAGTGGTGGGCGTCCAGGGTGCGCCGGACGTTGGGAATCTAGTAATATTTCCGATAAAAACCGTCTATCGCAATAACAACTTCAGAATCCTAATATCAAGACACCAAACGTAAGTTCCACGTAACAGGAACCAGATACTCTAATAACACTTCGCTCAGCCATAAAACGCGCGAAGATATCACCCGCCATTAAAAATCTACTTTTTAATTAATAATAGCTGTGGAAATACGTTTCAATGTTTCAAGATCATCTCGACATGTTTCAGGATCATTAAAGTTAACAGTTTTGTTGAACTCGTAAAATAAAGAAATTGTTTTTAGGTGTGAAGGCTGTACCCACTGTTACCTTCGCTATAAAATTACCACGCTCGAATCCTCCGTATGCGACCACGTTTTATTACATAAAGCACTTAATTTTATGTCTCTTTCTCTTCATCTTGGTGTAAAAATTACTTTTCCCGCCTCTGAGATAAACGATGTTACACATTCATTATTTAATGGCGAACGATTACGTACTTCAGTGAAAGTAATTAATTTTGCATCAGTGGTGAAATAGAAAAGGTGATGTTGTGGGATCAATCTTCATTTTCCAGCGTGGAAACAGTAGGCCAAAGCCTCCCAACATTGGGAGAGGCCTAGTCCAGCAGTGGACTGCGATGGGCTAATTGATTAATAGTACAGAACCAAGTTTAATAGTGAGGTATCTTTTTTATTGCGGCAATCGCCACGGATAGCTCCCTCCGCCCGCCCAGTCGGACTCAGACTGACTATAACTGCATACCGTTTCGGGTCTCAAATACCGTGGTGTAAGGTGACCCAGTAAAGCATTACCTTGCGCCCAGACTGAGACATAAAGAAAAAGATTTTTTTTTTATACCACTTAGTTGGCAGACAAGCACACGGCCCACCTGATGGAAAGTGGTTACCGTGACCTATGGGCGTCTGTAACACCAGAGGTGTCACAGTAGCGCTGCCAACCCTGTAAGTACAGAGTTTCTGTGCCGTCAGTAGAAGACAAAGCAGGACAAGCCTTTAGTCTTCCCACTGACAGCACAAATTCTCCAGTGAGCTCTGGCTACCCTACTCACCGCTGGGAACCAGTGATAATGAACGAACAATATTAAACTAAAGTGATCATACTATCAGCAGTAAAGATTCCATAGCAAAATTGATACAGTACTAACTTATGCCCGCGGCTTGGTTCACATGGATAACGGTTAACGTAACCAAATATTCTTCTTTCTTTCATTTTTCAAGGTCTAATCTATCCCTATAGCAAATGTCATCAAAATCGGTACAGTGCTTTAGGTTTCATGCGTAACATACAGACAGACAGACTTACTTTCGCATTTATAATACTAGTATGAATGAAGGGATTGATAAACAATACATTGAAGATAAGTATCATTTTAAGCATAAATAAAGTTGTTTATCCTGTCAAACTAATGCTAAACACTCACACGTGGTACCTATATCTATTTACCCGGGGTTCTCATGCAAAGTTGCGCCAATCAGAATCCGAGCAGCCTTTTGTATTTTGCTTTTACTCCTCGGTCAACAGATGAATTTCAATTAAGAAAACGGCATTCTTAGCCCCAATTCAAGCCCCATTCTCTGTTAAGGCTCGTTTCCTGGCTCGGTGTGATAATTTCGAACGCCTAAGATGTCTTAATCTGTACTAATATTATTAAGTTGAAGAGTTTGTTTGAAAGCGCTCAGGCTTTTGTATTCTGACACATCTACAATAAAATATATAATAATTAAAGAGACTGAGGCCGTCTGTGACATAAGGTGTGACATCAGCTTTGTGCAAATGACATGGTGTGAATATCGTTCAAAAATACATACTATTTGCACAAAGTGCAAATGCCTGCTTTTTTTGCCGTCAGTGTAGAAGACAAAGCAGGACAAGCCTGTAGTCATCCCACTGACAGCACAAATTCTCCAGTGAGCTCTGGCTACCCTACTCACCGCTGGGAACACAATACGAAGTTATTATAACCGCGGTATTCTGTAGGGCGGAGGTACTTCCCCGCGAAATACCACCGTGTCCTACCTCCTGTCCTACCTGCATGCGTGATATGTATGAGATAGCGGACATAATCGCCTCATATAACGCAAGCATGAGTGCAACATCGATGTATGACCGC
Source organism: Eilema griseolum (assembly GCA_963662185.1). Taxonomy (NCBI): domain Eukaryota; kingdom Metazoa; phylum Arthropoda; class Insecta; order Lepidoptera; family Erebidae; genus Eilema; species Eilema griseolum. The sequence continues at coordinate 9,370,252 of OY759238.1, read as the reverse complement.
CGTCCTCCATGAGAGCTGGTCTTGGGGTAAAGGGTGGAGCCGCCTGTCACCCTGGCAGAAGCAGGCCGCGGCGGTGGAGTACGTTGCGTAAGGACAGATCGAGAAAGTTGGCCCTGGGTCGGCCGGGGTGCGAGGGATACGCCTGTCAGTCTCACCTTTGGCAACCAAAAACGACCCACAGGCACCGTGCAATCGGTTCGACACCCACCAGCTTCGGCAGAGGGGGGAGGGAGGTTAACTGTGTCGATTTTTCGCACGTTAAAAATAAAAAGCATGAGTGAAAAACAGTACAAACACTAATAAGTGTAATTCTGAGTAAAATATTAAATTATGTCATACAACGCGGTACGCTTTTTATTGCGATAATATTACGATAATATATGTGCCTTGTTTTAATACAAGCTCATTAAATAACAATCATAGATTACGAGTAAGTATTATACCACCAGCGTGATGCGGTGTACATTGTACATGCCAACTACTCGTAACGACTGCTACAAATGTTTGTATAGTAACCGCGACGAATGGCTTAATGTGCTCTCTGAGGCACAGAGGAGTCTCAATGTCTTAGAAGATCTTAGAGAATGTTACTTAACCTTGCAATACGTTAACCTGCTCGGTTACCATGACTGTAATTCATCCGCTTTGTTTGATGTAAATTATGTATTGGTGGCACTACACATGGCTTCTCGTATTGGCGTATTCGACAAACAATTGCCATGTGTGTACTTTGTATTTGACAAAATATTTGACAAATATGACTAATACCAAATACAGCAAAACCGACGATTCCGTGAAATGACAAAAATAGGAACTACGGCTGTCACTGTCAAATACGTACTAATTTATTTCGAATAAAAAAAATGATAATTTAGTATGATTTGACATTATTGAAAAGAAAGTGGCGGCCTCCTTCACTTCAAGAATTGTTGGTTTCACTATACGTGCAAATGACAAGTTACTTAGTTAATTTTTATCATTACAGCCAGTAGAGTTTTGAGACCTTTTAACAGTAGACAAAATGTGATATTTCACATGTGACACCTCTTTGAAGTGAAAACTTTTTTGTGAAGTAAATTGTGTCTATATTTGCATGTTTACATATAGGTACGTCAAATATATTGCCAAATTATCAAACGCCCAATAACAAACATAAACTGACATGTGAAGTGCCACCATATAACAAAATCTGTTTTGGAGTATTTCGTCTTTATCCAAATGTATAAAAAATAAGACATCTGTATATTTATATTTATATATATATATAAAGAAAATAACGATTCTCATTTATATGAGACGTAATTTACTTTAAGTTTGAATTTGCCGCTTTACGCTCAAGGTTATAGACTTGGGTTATCGATGGTGGAACGCGGGTGCTCGATGGTCGACATTCTAACCTAAAACATCGAACATTGAAAATAATTGTTTTGATAGTTATTAATTTAAATAAGGAATAATAAGCAAATCACCTGGAGTAAAAACTTTTAATGTTGTTTTCTGTTTTTATTGCAGGTAAGACTATTTCTGGCTGTCTTTTGTAATTTTGTCTTGTAAACGGAAAGTAAATAAATGAATCTGTTTTTATTGTAGAAACCCAACAGAGTTTTTATTTCGAGGAGTGGTATTTAATAACTTTATTACAAAACAACATTATTGTGAATACTTCGTGAAAGATGGAGAAACTAAGGTTCGACTTTAAAATGCGAGGAGCGTCAGATGGAAAAACTACAATACTGTGCCTAACCTCAATCGGCACACCAGATGGTCGTTCTTTTGCAGTACCGGATGAATACCAACCAACAAGTTTTCACAAAGAATTGATAACGTCACAAGTGTATGGCAGAGTGAAAAACATGTTGACAAAAAGAAATCAATTCAGGAAAGTTTGGATAACTTTAACTGAAAATATAAAAAAAGCTTATTTAGATGAGGAAGGTAACTTATTATTTGAAAATTTTTATTTAGAGGAGATTCCAGACAAGGTAGCTGAAATACCTATCACAAGCACGTCAGAGGACACAATAAAGAAGTTGCTAGAAAAAGTTCTAGAATCCAAAGAACAAACTTCTGAAGTTAAAAACTTAAACAAAATTGCTAAAGATTTCATGATTGAAAAATTTGATGAAAAAACGTCCAATGCCAGCCAATGGATTGATCAATTTGAAAAAGAATGTGTTCGCTGTATAGTGGCAGAAGATAGAAAAAAAATTGAGATTTTGAAGTTTTTCCTTGAAAAAGGTAGTGCTGACTGGTACACTTGCATGATTTTAAAATACTCTATAGAATCAGAATGGAACAACTGGAAAAAAAATTTTATTGAAACTTTTGGGAACAAAGGTTGGTCTCCTATTAGATATGCTTTTAACTTCAAATATCAATCAGGTTCCTTGCTTGAATATGCCCTGAAAAAAGAGAAGTTACTACTTCAAATCAGAAAATCCATGGATACTGAAACATTGATTGATCTTATTGCTATCGGTTTACCAAATTATGTATCCGACAAGATTGACAGAGAAACACTTCAAGAAACTCCAGATCTTTATAATGAAATATCTAAATTAGAACACCTTGTGAAGAAAAATATACATGAAAAAAAAGGAAAACCTTTCTGGGATAACAAACAAAAGAAAAGTGAAGACAAAAATCCATGTGAAATATGTGAAAAGGCAAACAAAGGGAAACGTTTTCATTCGGAATCAATTTGCTGGTTTAGAGAAAAAGAAGATAAAAATAAAAAAATAGGATCATTTAAATCAGTTAACAATTCAGAACTGGAGGTGGAATTAAATACAGAAGATCCAAAAAACTAAAAGTACCACCGTTAATAAAAATCAAGCTATTACTAAACGATACATTACAAATTTCTGGTATTTACGACTCAGGTTCAAACGTATCATTGATAAATGCAAAATTATTAAAAATTAAAGAAGAAAATATGGAAAATTAAAAAAAAATAAGCTTGAAAACTATTAACGGTGCAGGAAAAACAAAAGGTATGATAACCCTAAAAGTGAAGATTTATAATATAGAAAAAATGATCAATGTGTTTATTGTGGACAGTGAGAATTTCAGTTATGATTTTTTGGTTGGTTTCGACAGTATTGAAAATTTTAAATTAATCCAGACTGAAGATCTAAGGATTATTCAGAACACAGACTATCAAAAACAAGAAAAAGAAATTTACTTAAAAAAAGAGGCTGAGAATCACAAACATGTCAATATTCCTGTTTTGACAGGTGACATAAAAGAAAAAACATACGTTTCAACAAAATATGAAATAAACTTCAACAATCATCTAAATACTAATGAATTTGAGATAATTGTGAATCACTTGGATATGTATGAACAGTCAGAAATCGACAAATTGTTAAACAAATATAAATCTGTATTCGCCAGAGATAAATATGACATTGGTACTGTTAAGGACTATGAGGCTCATATTGACCTAATGGAAGAAAAATACTGTTTTAAACGACCTTACAGGTGCACGTTCGAAGATAGGAAAGAGATAGAAAGTCAAGTAGCTAAGTTATTGGAAAAAGGCCTTATTGAGGAGTCAGGAGTCATACAGCCCTTTTGCTGCTCCAGTTACTCTAGCATTTAAGAAAGAACAAAATAAAAAATCAAGAATGTGTATAGACTTCAGAGATTTAAATAAAATTATAACGCCTCAAGCACAGCCATTTCCACTGATTGAAGATTTGATAGTAAAAAGTGTGAACTGCGAATATTTTACAACTTTGGATATAAATTCTGCATTCTGGTCAATTCCCCTAAGGATTCAAGACAGACCTAAAACCGCGTTTGTAACACAGGAAGGACACTATCAGTGGACCTGCCTTCCTTTTGGATTGAAAACAGCATCTGCAATTTTTCAAAGGATATTAAATAATATAATAAGAAAATACAAACTTACAGATTTTGCGGTGTCTTTCATCGACGATATATTAATCTTCTCACAAAATTTTACACAGCATATACAGCATCTTTCAAGACTATTGGAAGCAATTCACAAGGAGGGATTTAGATTAAAATTTACAAAATGCTCATTTGCGAAGAATCATGCAAAATACTTAGGTCATATTATTGAAAAAAACTCAGTAAAACCACAGGAAGATTACTTAATTGCAGTGAGAAACTTCCCAGTTCCAGAAACAAGAACAAATGTAAGACAATTCCTTGGGAAAATAAATTACCACCATAAATTCATCCCACGCATGGCACAAATCTCAGACCCATTACATAATCTTCTGAGGAAAAATGTAAGATTTGTTTGGTCGAAAGAATGTCAAGATTCATTTGAGAAAATTAAAACATTGCTTTGTTCGGAACCAGTTCTAAAAATTTTTGACCCAAATTCACCAATTGCAATTTATACTGATGCAAGTATCAAAGGAGTTGGAGCTGTGTTGAAGCAAGAAGATGAACATAAAAATTATAAACCTGTAGCCTATTTTTCAAAAAAATTGAATGAGGCACAAAAGAAAAAACAAGCGATATACCTAGAATGTATAGCCATAAAAGAAGCAGTGAAATATTGGCAACACTGGCTGCTTGGGAAACAATTCACGGTATACACGGATCACAAACCTCTAGAAAACTTGAACATAAAATCTAGGACAGATGAAGAGTTAGGAGACTTAACATATTACTTATCTCAATATGATTTCACGATAAAATACAACCCTGGAAAATCAAATCAAGAAGCGAACTGCCTAAGCAGGAATCCAGTTTTAGAACCAAATGATAACACAGACGACATCCTGGAAGTCGTAAATCTGATAAGTAAGTCTAATATAATAAGTCTCGAAGACATAAAAAAGGACCAAAATGAGAACATGTCCTTTAATGAAAAGAAGAAAGACATTGTATTAAAAAATGGCATTTATTACAAAAAGTTAAAAGGAAAAGACAAAATACTATTGTCAGAAAACCTCAGTAAAACATTGATAAAAGAAATACACGACACCTACTGTCATTTAGGAAGATCGCAAATGATCAATAAGATAACTCCATTTTATTCAGCGACCAACATGATAATGAATATAAAAAAAAATTGCGATAATTGTTCTATATGTCAAAAAAACAAATCAAGAAAAAAATCAAAATATGGGTTCCTATCACATTTAGGCCCAGCTACCTACCCATTCGAAATTATGTCCATCGATACCATTGGTGGATTTGGGGGTTCGCGATCAACAAAAAAATATTTACACCTTTTGGTTGATCACTTTACAAGATACGCTTATATTTTAACGTCGAAAAACCAAACCGCCAATGACTTTATAAAATTAACAACGAAAGTGACAGAAAGTAACGATATAGGAACAATACTAACAGATCAATACCCTGGCATAAACTCAAAGGAGTATAAAAATTTTTTAAAGCAGAAGAACATAAGAATGATTTTTACTGCTGTAGACTCCCCATTTTCAAATGGGCTTAATGAAAGATTAAATCAAACTCTTGTAAATAAAATAAGATGCAAAATAAATGAAAACGAAAATAAAAACACATGGTCATCAATAGCTCAAGAATGTGTTAGAAGATACAATGAAACGGAACACACAGTTACTGGATTTGCGCCGAAATACTTAATGGAAGGTGAAAGTGTCAATATTTTGCCCCACGAATTGAAGACAAATAATTGTACAAAGGAAGATCTAGGAAGAGATCGACAATTGGCATATGAAAACACCAAAAAGTCCCATGATCAAAATGCAGAACGATACAACAAACACAGGAAAAAAGTTACTTTGGATGCCGGAGACTTGGTATATGTGGAAAATGGAAACCGCCTCAATAGGAAAAAGCTGGACGAAATAAGAATCGGACCATACAAAATACTAAAAAAAATCTCAAATTCAATCTACGAGGTCGATACCGGACACAAGAAAACAGAATCAAACCTTTTTCATATAACAAAATTAATTCCGGTGCCTGACGATACGACTTGACGAACAATCACATTATATGTTATGTGATTGTTCTCCTTCGAGGGGGGGAGATATAAAGAAAATAACGATTCTCATTTATATGAGACGTAATTTACTTTAAGTTTGAATTTGCCGCTTTACGCTCAAGGTTATAGACTCGGGTTATCGATGGTGGAACGCGGGTGCTCGATGGTCGACATTCTAACCTAAAACATCGAACATTGAAAATAATTGTTTTGATAGTTATTAATTTAAATAAGGAATAATAAGCAAATCACCTGGAGTAAAAACTTTTAATGTTGTTTTCTGTTTTTATTGCAGGTAAGACTATTTCTGGCTGTCTTTTGTAATTTTGTCTTGTAAACGGAAAGTAAATAAATGAATCTGTTTTTATTGCAGAAACCCAACAGAGTTTTTATTTCGAGGAGTGGTATTTAATAACTTTATTACAAATATATATAATATATTTTATAGCTGATGGATTGACTTGGAATTTTCACTGGTCGTCGCCTTTTAATTCCCAGTGGAATCAAAAGCGAGGAGTGTTATGTTTGACCTACTAGCAATATTCATTGTAATACTTAACAATAATGTAAAAAAATAGAGATAAAAGTTAAAACCCCAACCCGAATGCCATTAAACAGTGTAATTAAAGACGATTTACACAAGACAGAGGGGCGCCTTCCAAAGTGATATTAACATCACCGCCATTTTTGTTTCACTCTCGTCTCGTTCACCCGCCTTTGGTTGAGTTTATTTCTTTTATAATTCAATTCTCTTGATATTTGTGCTAAGAAGAAAGTGTATAGTTGCATCCCTTTTTCTCACCCAACCTCGCCTTTTGATTACTGATTTGATTGGGTTATAGTGTAGGTATATATATCTCTGAGCCTAGCTTATAATCTAATCAAAATAAGTCACTGTTACAGATTAGAACGTTCAACAAATTCTTCAGCTTTATTATTAGCACAAATATCAAGAGAATTGAATTATAAAAGAAATAAACTCAACCAAAGGCGGGTGAACGAGACGAGAGTGAAACAAAAATGGCGGTGATGTTAATATCACTTTGGAAGGCGCCCCTCTGTCTTGTGTAAATCGTCTTTAATTACACTGTTTAATGGCACTCGGGTTGGGGTTTTAACTTTTATCTCTATTTTTTTACATTATTGTTAAGTATTACAATGAATATTGCTAGTAGGTCAAACATAACACTCCTCGCTTTTGATTCCACTGGGAATTAAAAGGCGACGACCAGTGAAAATTCCAAGTCAATCCATCAGCTATAAAATATATTATATATATATGTAATAAAGTTATTAAATACCACTCCTCGAAATAAAAACTCTGTTGGGTTTCTGCAATAAAAACAGATTCATTTATTTACTTTCCGTTTACAAGACAAAATTACAAAAGACAGCCAGAAATAGTCTTACCTGCAATAAAAACAGAAAACAACATTAAAAGTTTTTACTCCAGGTGATTTGCTTATTATTCCTTATTTAAATTAATAACTATCAAAACAATTATTTTCAATGTTCGATGTTTTAGGTTAGAATGTCGACCATCGAGCACCCGCGTTCCACCATCGATAACCCGAGTCTATAACCTTGAGCGTAAAGCGGCAAATTCAAACTTAAAGTAAATTACGTCTCATATAAATGAGAATCGTTATTTTCTTTATATCTCCCCCCCTCGAAGGAGAACAATCACATAACATATAATGTGATTGTTCGTCAAGTCGTATCGTCAGCCACCGGAATTAATTTTGTTATATGAAAAAGGTTTGATTCTGTTTTCTTGTGTCCGGTATCGACCTCGTAGATTGAATTTGAGATTTTTTTTAGTATTTTGTATGGTCCGATTCTTATTTCGTCCAGCTTTTTCCTATTGAGGCGGTTTCCATTTTCCACATATACCAAGTCTCCGGCATCCAAAGTAACTTTTTTCCTGTGTTTGTTGTATCGTTCTGCATTTTGATCATGGGACTTTTTGGTGTTTTCATATGCCAATTGTCGATCTCTTCCTAGATCTTCCTTTGTACAATTATTTGTCTTCAATTCGTGGGGCAAAATATTGACACTTTCACCTTCCATTAAGTATTTCGGCGCAAATCCAGTAACTGTGTGTTCCGTTTCATTGTATCTTCTAACACATTCTTGAGCTATTGATGACCATGTGTTTTTATTTTCGTTTTCATTTATTTTGCATCTTATTTTATTTACAAGAGTTTGATTTAATCTTTCATTAAGCCCATTTGAAAATGGGGAGTCTACAGCAGTAAAAATCATTCTTATGTTCTTCTGCTTTAAAAAATTTTTATACTCCTTTGAGTTTATGCCAGGGTATTGATCTGTTAGTATTGTTCCTATATCGTTACTTTCTGTCACTTTCGTTGTTAATTTTATAAAGTCATTGGCGGTTTGGTTTTTCGACGTTAAAATATAAGCGTATCTTGTAAAGTGATCAACCAAAAGGTGTAAATATTTTTTTGTTGATCGCGAACCCCCAAATCCACCAATGGTATCGATGGACATAATTTCGAATGGGTAGGTAGCTGGGCCTAAATGTGATAGGAACCCATATTTTGATTTTTTTCTTGATTTGTTTTTTTGACATATAGAACAATTATCGCAATTTTTTTTTATATTCATTATCATGTTGGTCGCTGAATAAAATGGAGTTATCTTATTGATCATTTGCGATCTTCCTAAATGACAGTAGGTGTCGTGTATTTCTTTTATCAATGTTTTACTGAGGTTTTCTGACAATAGTATTTTGTCTTTTCCTTTTAACTTTTTGTAATAAATGCCATTTTTTAATACAATGTCTTTCTTCTTTTCATTAAAGGACATGTTCTCATTTTGGTCCTTTTTTATGTCTTCGAGACTTATTATATTAGACTTACTTATCAGATTTACGACTTCCAGGATGTCGTCTGTGTTATCATTTGGTTCTAAAACTGGATTCCTGCTTAGGCAGTTCGCTTCTTGATTTGATTTTCCAGGGTTGTATTTTATCGTGAAATCATATTGAGATAAGTAATATGTTAAGTCTCCTAACTCTTCATCTGTCCTAGATTTTATGTTCAAGTTTTCTAGAGGTTTGTGATCCGTGTATACCGTGAATTGTTTCCCAAGCAGCCAGTGTTGCCAATATTTCACTGCTTCTTTTATGGCTATACATTCTAGGTATATCGCTTGTTTTTTCTTTTGTGCCTCATTCAATTTTTTTGAAAAATAGGCTACAGGTTTATAATTTTTATGTTCATCTTCTTGCTTCAACACAGCTCCAACTCCTTTGATACTTGCATCAGTATAAATTGCAATTGGTGAATTTGGGTCAAAAATTTTTAGAACTGGTTCCGAACAAAGCAATGTTTTAATTTTCTCAAATGAATCTTGACATTCTTTCGACCAAACAAATCTTACATTTTTCCTCAGAAGATTATGTAATGGGTCTGAGATTTGTGCCATGCGTGGGATGAATTTATGGTGGTAATTTATTTTCCCAAGGAATTGTCTTACATTTGTTCTTGTTTCTGGAACTGGGAAGTTTCTCACTGCAATTAAGTAATCTTCCTGTGGTTTTACTGAGTTTTTTTCAATAATATGACCTAAGTATTTTGCATGATTCTTCGCAAATGAGCATTTTGTAAATTTTAATCTAAATCCCTCCTTGTGAATTGCTTCCAATAGTCTTGAAAGATGCTGTATATGCTGTGTAAAATTTTGTGAGAAGATTAATATATCGTCGATGAAAGACACCGCAAAATCTGTAAGTTTGTATTTTCTTATTATATTATTTAATATCCTTTGAAAAATTGCAGATGCTGTTTTCAATCCAAAAGGAAGGCAGGTCCACTGATAGTGTCCTTCCTGTGTTACAAACGCGGTTTTAGGTCTGTCTTGAATCCTTAGGGGAATTGACCAGAATGCAGAATTTATATCCAAAGTTGTAAAATATTCGCAGTTCACACTTTTTACCATCAAATCAAGATTATAAGCTAGGCTCAGAGATATATATACCTACACTATAACCCAATCAAATCAGTAATCAAAAGGCGAGGTTGGGTGAGAAAAAGGGATGCAACTATACACTTTATATAACGTCATCCCTCTTGTTAATACCTCCGGAGGTTAAACTGTTCTTTATCTTCTTCATCTTAGCGTTAATCCCAGTCGCATCTGAAGATCTCTTGGCTGAACTTCGATATTCTCCGAGGCACGACCAGACCAAAGCAAATATCCATATGCATGCATACAAATATTTGCACTGAGTGATGATCGAACCCGCGCCTCTTACGTAGTGCGTGCGTTCACTACCGCCACGCCACATAGCTGTCTTTATCGTAATACAGAATATATACTCAATCATAACATAACATAACATAAACTCACGCCTATATCCCCGAAGAGGTAGGCAGAGGTGCTAGCACCCGCATTTTGCCAGTTTATGTTTAGGTCCCAATGTAATAGGTGGCGACCCACCTATTACATTGGGACCTAACCAAGCACTTATAAACCTGCGATAAATACACACATAACTTCGAAAAGCATCGAAAAGTCATTGGTGTGTGCCATGGTAAGCCTAGGATTGAACCCGAAACCTCGTTTCAGCAGTCCATTACCCATACCTCTAGGCTACCGCGGCTAATATACTCAATCATTTGCTCTTTAATTTTATATCCTACATAAAAAGAAAATAAAGATATTGTGGATGATTTAGAAGGTACAGAATTGTTGCACTCGCCCATAGGCCACCATAACCATTTTTATGAGGTGGTGGTGGACCCATGTTATAAAAAATACATCTCAGAACTCAACTTAGTAGTAGCTAATATATTGAACATGAAAACAATGTTTGAATGAGGTCTCTTGTAAAGTATAAACAAACAGAGTCTACACTTAACAAAAGGCAATAAAACAGTCAAAATTTATTTTCGTTTCTCCATATTCTTTGGTGAAATGTAATTTGATTATATGTTCTACTGTAACCTCATTTCTGAGCAATAAGGTTGTAAACCCCGTGTAATAAATTACGTAGAAATGGGTTGAATTTCTCTCGTTGGTATGCGTTTCATATATTCTCATATTTTAATCAAAGATTCTTAGAGAAGTGTGACGCCGTGACACACTTTATGAACATGTGATAATAGAAAATATTTTATAAGATTTAAACTGCGTGGTAAGATCACCTATTGTACTCACTAATCATTGCTATGGTCATTTAAACTATATTTTCTGTGCCTATACTAAGTGTACAGTAAAGAATTAGTTTATTACAAACATTTAAAGATTTTTACAGTGTTACAAGACAGTTTGCGAAAATCCTGTACCTACCTACTGTTTCAAAATATGCGAAAAGATATTAAAAAAATAAACGTCCAAACATAAAAAAAAAAAAATTGTCTCCTTTTTTAAATTAGTTAAAATAATTGAACATGCTCATTTAAATGACTTTCTTCCTCACTTTTTCAGAGGCTGCGGTCTTTATAGACATGCTAACCCCATCATAATCTGAAAACATTATGAACTAAAATAATTTTGAAATAACATTCACTGGAAGAAAACATAGTTACTTAATTTGTACGAAGAAAACAACAAACTTGTATCTGAATTCTACATACACATGCAAGTTTGTTGTTGTACTGAAATAAAAATTAAGAAAAAAACACCAAACCAAATAATATAATTACACGTAATACAATAAAAAATAAATGAAAAACGTTAACAATGTTTGAGAATGTTCGCAAAACACTCTTTTCAGAAATAAGAATTCTCAAGAAAAAGAGATCACATAACTCAACTGTTTCACAAACAAATAAACAGCCCTAAAAGCAACATAACTTGATTCTTTCAAGAGAGACATGGCTCATTAGAACTTCGCGACTTCGATCGTGTTCTTAGAGAAAACTTTCTTGTTAAAGGCAATACCTAATACATTTTCAATAGACATTCATAATCCATAATAGAAAAGTCGGAGGTTCTGATATAAACGCCCCAGCAAATAGCTGGAAAGGTTACCGAGAATTAAATTTTCGGCGAAATAAACTTTATCAAATTGTTTCTGTTGAAACCTTTACAATTCACATCTAAACTAAGAAACGAAAAGTTAATCGCTAAACGGCTTTTTCACGAAACGTTTAACCAAAGTAAAGCAAGTACCGCTGCTGACAGATTAAATGGAGTCAGAATTAGGTTGCTATCGTTTCATTAATTAGAATGAAGACGCTTTGAGATTAGTGTACATGTTTGTTAGTTCTCACGGCTATTCCGTTTTTCTTTATAAAGACCACACTCTCTACTTAAACTTCAAATATCTACTCAAAAAGTCAACAAAAAACAGAGATTGAAAAATAAGAAAAGTTATCGATCTATGCTTTATAGGACATGTATTAAAACTCTGAGTTGATCCGGATATTTACTCCCTAGTTGCAGTTGCAATGAGATTGAAACCCGGGCGGGTAGGCAAGCCGGGCGCGGGGTAGAGAGGGTAGCGTAGGAGGGTCGGAGGGGAGTGACGGAAGCAGGTCAGTGCCAAAGCAGCCTTGGCCTGCCGGGGCCGCTGCCAGACCTGTTGATACTGAATCAAATGATCGCAGTAACGGATTAGATAATGTCGGCTCGTTTTGTTCGCTCGTTGTGATCAGTGATTTCTGAATTTGTGTAAACAATAATTGTGAAGGGACAGTCTGTGTAATTGTGATTTTTTGTTTCGTTTTCGATTGTGGATTGCTGTGATTGTATACATTTTAGGTAAGGTTTATTTTGAGTTTACCTTTTAATAATTTGTGCGTAGCATTGCTTTTTGTACAGTTCATGTTATACAATTATTATTTTGTAAATCATATGTATCATACAAATCACATACTTTCCACAATCATTTAAATACTTTTATTATTATTTTAACTTTATTAGCTAGAGCGAAAGCATATAATTATTCGAACTTTTTATAACGTTTATTTATGTAAGTAAATGATAAATAAAATAGGTATTCAAAACTATTTTTAGAAAGAAAATATGTTTATAAATTGTAAGAATAAGTGATTAAAATCATGAATCTGAAGTCAATATGCATATACTCATTTAGTACAGGCACATATGACTGCTTCATTAAATCCATAAGTGCGTGCTCATATAGAGGTTCTGGGTTCCATTGCCGGGTCGATAAAATATTATGGGATTAATATAGACAGTTAGAAAGTGGTATACGGAAATAAGGTTTTCTTTTCATTATGAGATCAATATAGCTGGTGATTGGGATAATATAATATCTTTAGTTCAATTTTTAGTAATAATAATAGTACCTATATGTTAAAAGGACATGTGGACATAGCACTATATACAGTCGACAAATGAAATACGGTTGCACTTTTTCATATATATTTGTATGTAAAGGTGCAACGGTATCTCATTTGTCGATTGTACATCTAAACTAAATATAGTTTTTGTGTTAGTGTTTTTACCACATTCATCATTATCATTATCATTTTCATTACAGCATTGTATCACAATTACATACAAGGCTTTCACTCCGGAGCCTGGATTCGCCTTCCAGCAATTCCTTCTTTTTTTAAGATACAGTAAAAATATCAATTATTTAATAATCATATCAAATAGATACTACGAGTATAAATATATAGCCGATGTTACGATAAATAGTGTTGTTGATTTGAAGATTGCTTATATGTTTACTGAACGGTTTATGTAACATAATTTTATATTCTATTGAAATAGTTAATGCTTCTAATTACAGCAATAAAGCTGTGATGACCTATTCTAACAGTACCTGTTGGTTAAGACTTATTAAATAGATTAAAAATACAATAAAAATATGAATTAATCTTTCGGATCAGAAATTTCAAAAAAAATATTTTTATTTTTTCAAACAAAAAAAATGTACTTTGTCAATTACAAATACCTATATATTAAGTAAATGGTCAAAATATATTCCTAAATATATTTTTGTTAAAAGAATATTAGCAACCGCAATTACTAATATACCCTCTAACCCCTATAGCTAAGCTAAACTGCTTTTGCTAGGAATGGATTCACGTCAGTAGTGTAATGGCTAGGATTGGACCCCAGCCGGCCTGGGGGTGATAGCCGGCCTGGGGGTGACAGGTGGAGCCGCCTGTCACCCTGGCAGAAGCAGTTTTCCGGGAACGAATTGGGGACTCTGTAGTCCCCACACACCCGAGGAGAGGGCCAGATCGTGAGAAATGGCCCTGGGTCGGCCGGGGTGCGAGGGATATGCCAGCCTCACCTTCGGCAACCAAAAACCAAAAAAAACCAAGGTGCGTTTAAGTCGGTTCGAGTCCGACATAACCTCTCCCACCGGTTCCGGTGGAGAGGTATCCGTGGGGATTTTGCGCACGTAAAAAAATAAAAAGGATTCGAACCCGGGACGTCTCGATCATAAGGCCGATTCCTTAACCACTAAGCAACCGACCGTGACTAATACAATATTTTAATAATTTATACTATCTACCATGAAGTGTGTTATGCCATAATATGCCTTTTGCAGAACACATTCAGTACATTTAGCTATGCAATTCTCATGGCACACAGCGCTGCGACAGCCTTGATTCTTATTGGTCGAACCTATAGAATTGCACAGCAGTACTCCACTTCGTATGACAAGGATACCCAAGACGGGTATCCTTGTCTGACATACTTATGGTGGATTAAGGTTATGGTATTATACCTAGGTGGGTTTTATCTTCAAGTTCTGAGTTTAAGCGGTTTAGTCTCACTATTGACGGAAGCTAGCTGTTACCTAGCTGTTGTAAGTGTTGCGAACAATATGGTTTCCTATTTATCAATTCAACGGACATATCTATTGCTGTTTAGTTACAGTATATTGATTGCTATACTAAGCGCTATCCCGTCAATACCAAGCATATTTTGTAACAATAACTCAAAGATCATTCTTTTAAACAATTGAAACCATCAATCATTGAAAAACCAGGAAATAAAGGAAGTTATAAAATGATTTTCGAAGCTAAAAAGGAATACAATGTGGGGCGAATAAGAAATCTTGTGTGCAAAGCTAAACTCATAGGTCGAAAGAGAAAAAACCTAACCTGTGTGATGTGGCTATAGAACGTTTGATTGCTAAGTTGGAGGACACGGATTCGATTCCCTGAAAAATCACCTATAGATGGTATAAATATTCATAATTATGCTTTGTATTATTCTAGGTGTTTCTAAATATAATATTTACGTACATACATATATATAATCACGTCTTTATCCCCGGAGGGTTAAGCAGAGGTGAATTAACACCCATATTTCACCAATAATTGTATTCGGTTCCACCTAATAGGGGGTGAGTCTATTGTTGTATTCCGGGCTAGACGACTAGAGCCATGCATCTAAGGCCAAGGCTAGGCTGTATATATCTGTCTGATGTTAAACAGCCCTATCCCTTAGTCGCTTTGTACGACATCGCATGGCAAGAGATGGGGTGGCCCAAATTCTACTCTGCCGGAAACCACGCAGCTCATATAATATGTACGTATCTACAAAAATGTTTTAAAGTCAGTTTATTTTTTTTTCATTCATTTACGAGCCTTTCTGACACTGAGACCAATGGTAAATGTTCTGAATTATGAAATCATATTGATATAAGTTTCGTGCCACGTTGAATACATTACATATTAAATGTCAATAGGAAACAATTAATTAAAGTTCCAAATTGAAAATAAATGACTATGACTATAACTTATGATTAAGTGACACCAAATAGTTATTAAACAAAATTTTACAAAATATATTTACCTGACACTCCCGCTCTGTATCGTTTCTAGGTCAGAGCATGGCCATCGCGATTCAGCGAGGCAACACCGCCAGTGTCATGGGCACCTCCGGGGACGATACGGAGCGGGTTATTTGACTTGACATAATATGACAAAATCTGTGATTCAAATAATGATGTAACATTTGTATTGTTTATATGTTGAATAAAATTCTGAAATGTTATACATTAACAAGACAAAACTTCAAAAATATATGATGATTTCTAACGGTTTTATTAATGATCCAAAATCAAACGACACATCTGGCGATTATAATGACCGCACCTACCATCGGAGCACGTTTGTTCGTTATTTCTGTGGTATTAACAATGTCAATTGAAAACAAAACGTCCGTGTTTAAATACAGATACGAGTTTGGGAAAATTCTGAATGAAT
The DNA here is from genome assembly GCA_963662185.1 of Eilema griseolum. NCBI lineage: Eukaryota > Metazoa > Arthropoda > Insecta > Lepidoptera > Erebidae > Eilema > Eilema griseolum. The sequence goes on along the minus strand of OY759238.1, from coordinate 9,354,118 downwards.
TTGTTGTTCAAATGTCCAGCAATCAGAAAGGGACACGCATTTCAGCCAGTTTATTTTCTTTGTCCACGTAAAATCAACTTTCAACACAATAACACGAAACAAGAATGTTCATATACTCACAATTGTTGTAAAGTACACATCAGTACATATTTATTGTGTATTCGGATGTACAAAACAAAACATACAGTGTGTTCGATATAAATACTGAATGAAAAGTTTACTGAAGGGCATTGATCGTATAATGGATTGATGTTTATTTTATTGACGTCATATTTTTACAATATACAAGTTAACATTACGCGCGACCAAAATTGGCCTCGATTTTTGTCTTTTTTTAAGAATATTAGTAACAGAAGTGAGAAGTGAAATACTTATCTCTTCCAGTTAAGCTTAATTGCTTATATTAGGAGCAGATTTTTTTATACAACTTAGGTGGCAGACAAACACACGGCCCGTTTAATGGATAGTTTTACCGTGGCCTATAGACGTGTGGAACGCCAGGGAGTTCACACTCGTGCTGCCGACCCTGTAAGAATAGAGATGCTTATTTACCGGCGAATTCCGGCCTCATTAACAACTCATCCGAATAAAACCTAATACTTCAAATAGAATGACATAGGCTATTCTGAAGTAAAATTGTACTCACTCATTCGTGAATCCTCACCTATAAGCTAGAAGGAACTTCTGCTGGTTGACAAATGAGCTCAGGTGGTCCTAGTATTTATGTGTGGCTTGAGAAGGTATCTGGCAAATACTCCTTTTCTTTTTTCTTTTTTATACCACTTAGGTGGCAGACAAGCACACGGCCCACCTGATGGAAAGTGGTTGCCGTGGCCTATGGACGTTTGTAACAGTTGCCGACCCTGTAAGTACAGAGTTTCTGTGCCGTCAATGTAGAAGACAAAGTAGGACAAGCCTTTAGTCTTCCCACTGACAGCACAAAAACTCTCCAGTGAGCTCTGGCTACCCTACTCACTGTAGGGAACACAACACGAGGTTATTATGGCCACGGTATTCTGTAGAGCGGAGGTACTTCCCCAGTCATACTGCTCAATTCGGACTGCGCAATTCACAGCGATAATTAATAGACAGGATTCGATCACGGGATCTCTCAACTCTTGATCGTGAGACTTAAAAGGGTCACACACTAAAACAACAAATAACAAATATACAGCAAATTACCCTAAATTTACGCAGCTAATGCTTCTTGACAAGAGATGTCAAGAAGCATTGGCTGTCTAAATGTAGGGCAATTTGCTGTGCGCTTATCTTGACATCTATTGACAAGCAGCATTGGCTGCGTAAATGTAGGGCAATTTGCTTTGCGCTTATGTCGACATCTCTTGTCAAGAAGCATTTGCTGCGTAAATATAGGGCAATTTCACGTGTGCTTGCTGCTTTGGTGTGTGAGGGGGGCTTTTGGCTATTTATAATTTTACGCTACGTTACAAACATATAAATGATTATAAACAACCAGTAAGTACCAATCGTGATGGTGATGATAAATTGTCCATGTGCTTTATTTTAATACTTTTAACATTACCATTATTCAGGGTTTATGTGCGCCATAAGATTAACATATAATTTCTCGCGTTTGTTGTGTTTACACGGTACGAATATTTATCATTATGTGTTACGTGGATGTGACGTATAGCCAGTAAGTCAAAATATTGCAAAAGTGCAAGGCAAATATCAAATAAAATGCGTATTTAATCAGTGACAACATACATACATAATCGCACCTTTATCCCTGAATGGTTAGGCAGAGTTGAATTGACACCCACATTTCACCAATTAATGAATTCGGTCCCACGTAATAGGGGGTGAGCCTATTGCAGTCTTCCGGGCACTATTGTTGACTCAAGCTATGCATCTGAGGCTGAGTCTGGGCTGTATATATCTGTCTGATGTTAAACAGCCCTATCCCTTATTCTCCTTGTACGACACCACATGGGAAGAGATGGGGTGGTCCAAATTCTACTCTGCCGGGAACCACGCGGCAGTGAGAAGAGGCTGTTTATTGCGTCATCATGCTCATCCAGAGCACAAATGCGTGAATATTTTTAGGTACGTCCCCGAAGTATGATTTTAATGAAATACTTCTACCAAACCGAGCCACCAGTTTTCCAATTCAAGTTTACAAGAGACAGCGTAGAAAATACTTTAAAAGTTATTCGTTTACAAAACTAGTACTACAAATAACTTCGTAGATTGCACTCCGTAGTTTGGAAGTAAAGCCGAGATGCTGGAAGTTCTATTTTGGATTATATTTCTATATTGATACTTGTATACGATGTATACTTGTAACTTTGTCCCGACATTTGAAACTTCACTGATTTTTTCTTAGAAAATCTTTGTTGTTGTTGTTTTTTTTATACTACTTAAGTGGCTGACAACCGCACGGCCCACCTGGTGGAAAGTGATTACCGTGGCCTATGGACGTGTGTAACACCAGAGAAGCCACACTCGCGCTGCCGACCCTGTAAGCACAGAGTTTCTGTGCCGTCAGTGTAGAGGACAAAGCAGGACAAGCCTTTAGTCATCCCACTGACAGCACAAATTCTCCAGTGAGCTCTGGCTACCCTACTTACCGCTGGGAACACAACACGAAGTTATTATAACCGCGGTATTCTGTAGGGGGTACTTCCCCAGTCGGGCTGTTCAATTGGGTGGAAATACCGCCTTGTCCTTATTCTTAGTCTATATATATAGTCTATATCTTATTCCTCAATAATGGAAGTTCGACACACATTCTACCCACCGTTCTTCTTCTTAATCCCAGCGTTAATCCCAGTCGCATCTGAAGCCTTCACCTTGGAATCTGGGGTCCGCTTTACTAGTCTAACTGCGTATTTGTCTGAACTTCGATAATTTCCGTGAAGCGACTGTCATCTGATCTCCACAACCCAAAGGCGATAACGAAGCATTGCAGTTAGACTTTTTATTGCTCCAACTGTACGTAACGACTGCCGTGGATGATCGTATGGCAACCAGGACCGACGACTTGGTCGACGACAACGTGGTTTTCGAGGCACGACCACACCCATGCAAATACCCATATTCCTGCATACAAATATTTACACTGAGCGGGGATCGAACCTGCGCCTCTTGCGTAGCGGCCGCGTTCTCTACCGCCACGCTACTGAGGTTGTCACCCACCCATCGTAATCTAAAGCAAGCACATAACCATTATATTAGGGGTTCTAGGATACAGACTCAGATCAGAAATTTTTATTTTAATAGACCTATACGTTTATTGTTCCGGGTAGAGTAGAATATCCCCTTCATCTCTTCCTGTGGGTGTCATAGAAAGCGGCTAAAGGATAGTCTCTGTTCTTCATCCAACAGTAAATATCATTGATATAAATGTGGTAAAAATACATACCCCATGTTACGTGGGATCAAAAATCATAGTTATCGAATTGTTGGTGTTAAACACCGCTTCCTACCCCTTCAGGGATTTACAGGCGTGAACAAATGTATGTAGGTATATGTTCAAAAAGGCACAGTACAGGAAGCTCGCGAAATAAATAAGTATAGGGGCAGATGATGGACAACTGTGTCTTTCTATTCCGGAGGTAAAAGCGTGATATTTTTAATTAAAGTTTATGTCAACCGAAATTAATAATATTCCCTCTAACCCCTCCAGCTAAACCAATTTGCTTGTGTTAGAAGTGGGTTCACATCGATAGTGTTAGGGCCAGGATTCGTACCCTTTTGATCGTAAGGCCGACTCCTCAACCACTAAATTATCGACGCTTATCGCAACCAACTGCTGGGCATAGGCCTCTCCTAATGTTGGGAGGCTTTGGCCTACCGTTTCCACGCTGGCCAGATGGGTTGGTACAAGATTTAATTTCGAGTTTTTCTTCTCTCGTAGTGATATCGTCTGCGTATTTTGCCGTTAGTCGCCTCTCACGACTCCTGTCGGATGAGATGGGATGTTGATACTTGTATTCTTCGTCCGTCACCACACGGATAAGAAGAAGTCGCCTTTTACGACACCCGTCGTATAAGAAGAGGTGGTGATTCTTATATTCTTTCTCTGTCAACATACCGATAATGTGGATCATGTACCTACGTATGTCGATAAACGTTTTCTTAAATAAAAGTTGCTGAAAACATTTATAAAGAAAAGATGGAGTTTAGTTACATTTTTTTTTATACCACTTAGTTGGCAGACAAGCACACGGCCCACCTGATGGAAAGTGGTTACCGTGACCTATGGACGTCTGTAACACCAGAGGAGTCACAGTCGCGCTGCCAACCCTGTAAGTACAGAGTTTCTGTGCCGTCAGCAGAAGACAAAGCAGGACCAGGCAAGGTGATCACGCCTGGCGGGCCGCAGCCCAACGATTGTCGTTGGGACGATGTACATATGTTCTCCCAGCGCGAGAACTTTACATGCGCGATGTAGGATTCGTAGTTACGTACGTACGCGGCGCTGGGTACATGTGGCATCGCCACACCGCCGTGTCCTACCTCCTTAATTGTAATGCTTAATGCGGATTACAAAATCATTAACAACTAAATAATCCAAACATTGATTCATTAACAAACAATTCTCGAAATCTATTCAACGAACAAGCCGAAATTGAAACAAATATCTAGAGAACGATTTCGGCATATTCAGTGTTACATAAATAAGATTTCGAATCATTGAAATAATTTAATTCTCTGAGTGCAATTAACTTTGTTTTAATAGAAAATGAACGAAAGCTGGGTCGCTTACCGAAATTGGGGTAAATCCCGAACATTTAATCTACATAAAATAAATAGATGTACTAACTTTATTTAAAATTTAATATAATACAAACGTTATATTTCCGGTTTATAAGTGCCCGGTTAATGGCAATAAGCTCGCCACCTATTACATCGGAACCTAAACATAAACTGGCGAAAAGTGGGTGCTAGCACCTCTGCCTACCCCTTCGGGGATATAGAGTGAGTTTTTGTTATGTTATGTTATATTTCATACAGACGAATAAAGAAATTTAAAGTTTATAAATTCTCACTAAAAATGTTTTATCACGAAAATTCGTATTCGTGTTCTCATTATATTATTTATATGTAGGGGTGTATAGGGCTTATCACCTTTGGGTCCGAACCAATCTCACACACGATACACTTGTTGATTGATAAAATTTGACTCGAAAACGAACTCTTTAGATGTACTCATCTAAAGAGTTCGTCTCTACTCACCCCCTATAGGCTTATTTTAATTATTATACATACATAGATGGAAATAGTAGTACAGAGGCTGTGCTTATTTCTATTAGAAATCTCTTCCAGAAAAAGAAAAATAAACACTTAACTTTTCACGCCTACTTAAATATCGGTTTATCGGTTTACAACAAATTTGTAAATAAGAACATGCACATACACCGTTTTAACGATTTTTATCTGCCCAACGTTATATTTAGACATGCTTATTTACCGGTGAATCCCGGCCTCATCAACAACTCGTCCGAATAAAACCTAATACTTCAAATAGACTGACATAGGCTATTCTGAAGTAAAATTGTACTCACTCATTCGTGAATCCTTACCTATAAGCTAGAAGGAGCTTCTGCTGGTTGATGGATGAGCTCAGGCGGTCCTAGTATTTATGTGTGGGTTGAGAAGGTATCTGGCAACCACCACCACCACGGCCCACCGGATGGAAAGTGGTTACCGTGGCCTATGGACGTTTGTAACACCAGAGGCGTCACTGTCGCGCTCCCGACCCTGTAAGTACAGAGTTTCTGTGCCGTCAGTGTAAAAGACAAAGCAGGACAAGCCTTTAGTCTTCCCACTGATAGCACAAATTCTCCAGTGAGCTCTGGCTACCCTACTCACCGGTGGGAACACAACACGAAATTATTATAGCCGCGGTATTCTCTAGGGCGGAGGTCCTTCCCCAGTCAGACTGCTTAATTGGGCAGAAATACCGCCGTATCCTACCTCCTTATCTCCTCTCCTCCTCTCCTCCTGTACAATCCAGAATAAACCAAATAAAAGAGTTGTAGGAGAAAGGGTCCCGGGTTCCAAGGCGATAGCTTCGGATGCAACTTTCTACGTCTATAAAGATTTCTGCCTACAAGAATAAAATAAATACGTCATAGGTCTAACAAACGGTGACTTGCCTATTGATAAGACAGGCTTATATACTAAGATGGGTTCCTTGCTATATTTGTTTTCACTTAAGGCAAATTTATTAGTACATAATATATTACTTGTACCTAAAACGGCTATAAATTAGATAATCATTTGTTAAGTTGCATGCCCATATTAAGTAGACTATCAATTAGAGCTAAGATCCTGCTTCTGGCTGCTTAGATAAAGATGTTCTTATCATCTGTTTGCTTAGCTAAGTTCCTCTTTTATTATTTTCTCAAAGTTGTACATATTTTAAGTCGTAGTATTTAAGTAACTCCTCATTAACGATCAACAAACATGAGCCTAAAAAGTATGTCCTTATTTCAACTCGAAGTCTTTATGACTCTTTAAACTAATTTGTAGGTAAAAGCCTATGTTTTTTAAATACTAATAGGTTAACCGTGGAAGTATATACCTACTACCCTTTCACACAGCAGCGTGTTTCAGTTTCAACACGTTGCATTTCGTACGACTAGTCTAGTCGCACCTCCCGTCCTCTACTTTTCCCATTTCTATGGCTATCGTCACGCTACAGAGGTTGTCATATCATAGCAGTGGTCTAGACAAGTGGCAATACGTTTTTAGGATAGAATATATGTAGAATAGATTGATCAATTATCACAGGTTTACAAGTGCCCGGTTAATGGCAATGGGCTCGCCACCTATTACATTGGGACCTAAACATAAACTGGCGAAATGTGGGTGCTAGCACCTCTGCCTACCCCTTCGGGGATATAGGCGTGAGTTTATGAGATGAGAGATGAGGGATTGATCAATGTATGATATTGACATACGTTGACGGCTTAAACGTCAAAATACGTTTCGATCCCAAACATTAATCATTCTATTCTACAATACGCCGTTCAACAAATTGCCACTTGTCTAGGAGAGTATACTAAATTGAAATATAGTTCATTTCATCACTTTTTATACAGCAATGATGCGGCGTGGTTCAATGGCGATGATCGGCGGGGGGGAGCCGTTGATCGTAGTCGAGGAGAGTGGGGCGGAGGACACCGACTCGTCTCCGAGGTCCTCGGCGCCGACGCGCGGTCTCTCTGTCGACACGGAGTCTCCACCAGACCCATACCATCTGTCTCCTTGGAGGGACACTCGCAAACATTCGCTGCCTACACCATCCTGTACTACTGGGCCCACTGCTAGTCAGGTTTGTAATGATGTTTCTTTTATGATAATGTCTAAATGTTAAAAAAAAATTAAAATAATACCACTTTTATTGGATTCTATCGCGATTTATTTGCCATTATTCACTCCGTCATATTCAAAAAAAATTCATCAGCGACCATGGGCGCTAAAAAATGCGAAACGTGGTTTGATAAAGTCACTTGTTTGTAAACGTAGTTTAGCCGAAAAGTGGTTTATTAAATGTTAATGATAATAAATAAGTCGTATTAGAATCTAAGAAAACGTGGTATTATTTCAATAATGTGTTTTTTGTTCTGAACAGAAGTTTCTTAATTTAAATTGATAAATAATTTAGGTATTCATTAAAACAAGTAAAAAATACTTATCATAGCTTTCAATGTATTGATTCCTGTAAAAATTTGAAATATTTTAGTAAATAAGAACAGTATCTGTAAATTTTTTTGTGATAAAAAAATATTATTATTATTATATATTATTATAATTAACTTCACTGTACCTTAGTGAATAGGTATAGCTACCCAGAGGATTTTGCTAAATCAAAATCATGGATAAAGAGTCTATAGACAAACTTTGAGATATGTCGCAGACTTAGAATTAATTACATCCTCGATAATCTCTCACTGAAACAATTAAGCAATTACCCTAACTTTATACAAATTAAGCTAAACTTCGGAAAGTTCAGAGATTAATATTTATGTATGGTAATAGGTTCGACGCTTATCGGAGAGAGGGGAGGGCGCCGCCCGAGAGGCTCGTGAGGCAGCATTTCTGGCTACACTCAGCCAAGCGCCACCACAGCCTGGTGGTCGAAGGTAAGACCAACATGCTTCATTACTTTACAAAATGTGTTTTGAATAAGCGACGAAGGGTGGTAACGTGCGACGGAAATAGATTCCAGCGAGCAAGCAGAAAAGTTATTTGCGATGTGACTAAAGACGGCTTTACAAATTCTACAAAAATCGATAGGCACTTTTATAAATAGAGCTTTGTGCACAGACTTCTATTTATTTTTATAATGATGAGTATTTTTCTGTTGAGTGACATAATCTGTATTCGCATAATACGTGGTTTTGAGCGTGTCTTCGGCACGGCTATTAAAGCAAACGCTAGACTTGAAAGTTTTTTTTTATAAACCACTTAGGTGGCAGACAAGCACCGGGTTACCGTGGCCTATGGACGTATGCAACACCAGAGAAGCCACACTCGCGCTGCCGACCCTGTAAGCACAGAGTCTCTGTGCCGTCAGTGTAGAGGACAAAGCAGGACAAGCCTTTAGTCATCCCACTGACAGTACAAATAAAAGCAGCAAATTTCTCCAGTGCTTTGGCTACCCTACTCACCGCTGGGAACACAACACGAAGTTATTATAACCGCGGTATTCTGTAGGGCGGAGGTACTTCTTTAGTGATTTGTTCAGAATTCGCTTTTAAATCGATAGTATCAAGATGTATCGTTATTTATGCAAGGTTAATTTTTTTTTAACTTTATGTTATGTCTCCATGATATAAACGAATTTTATCAGTTTTTTATTGTTCCTAGATTGTATATCAATTTTATTGAAGATAGACAATAAAGCTATTCAATTGTTTAAATAAACAATTTGAGCTTTTTTCACTGCCTCCAAATTTTCAAGAATTTTTTTGCTAACTTTTTAAACCCGTATTCAAGCATGTTTAGCGGTTCGGATGAAAGGTTAGGGAGAAGTTAAAGAATCAGGAAATGTAACTGGATGTTTGTTCACAGACATTCCGTAGTGACCATATCCCGGGTACCCCAGGCGCTGTTTGGTCGCGGTCGCCGAGAGTCCATCGCGGCGCTCCCAGCTCTCTCTCGTCGCAGAGACTCTGGTGGTAAGCAGTACGAGTTTATTCAAAATTATATGTATCTATGTAGTATACACTTATTATTATTATTTGATTATTTTAATTTTATTTGTCTATATTTTCGTTCATAATGTTATCTATCGTTTAAGTTAGGGCCGTGGCGTGGTTTCGCTGACAACGCAAAACCGCCACTCCATGGTGGTACGCCGTTGCATATTCAGTCGCTACGCGCGCGCCTCCTAAGCTAATCGTGCGTTACATTGTCGGGACGTTTATGTATGGAACATTGTCAGTGCCGTGAATATACTATCAGATTATATTAACCTGAGTCTCATTGTGTTTACTCCCCGTCGACGTTTACCCACAGGCACTTTGGAAGCACAGAGTAAGGAATCCCTTACATTGGTGACCCCGACGTGATCGTGAGTGGGTAAACGTCGACGGGGAGTAGACACAATGAGACTCAGGTTAATATAATCTGATAGTATATTCACGGCACTGACAATGTTCCATACATAAACGTCCCGACAATGTAACGCACGATTAGCTTAGGAGGCGCGCGCGTAGCGACTGAATATGCAACGGCGTACCACCATGGAGTGGCGGTTTTGCGTTGTCAGCGAAACCACGCCACGACCCTAACAGTATACATTGCATCGAACTCATAGATAATTTATAAAAAATACTTTTTTATTACACAATTGCCAGAATACAGATGGCATGCAAAAATTTTAGTCAAATAATCCATATCTCATTATTCAGAGTAACCATACTCTGCCATCGGGGCATACATTAAAAAAATTCCCTGAAAACAAAGTCTATGCCACTGAGAAGCCATTTTGCTGATACAATAGCGTATCACGAACTGATAAATTAGTCCGTGTAAAACATATAAATTAACCAAAATATTTAGTACTCAAAAACCCGAACTAAAGGGGCCATTGTCATCTTTCAGTTTCATTCCCAGGTCCACCAGCAACAGACACACTGGGCAGCACTCACAACCTCCAGTTGGACATAATGGACGATATCGTTCAAGCGCGCAAAGTTCGCATGCGACTCTGGAATACTTCAAACGAGCGAGTATGCGAGGTCCAGCCGCTCGACGAGCGCTCACCCATGAGTGGCTCCGTCAGGTACACGAACCGTGGCCGTCGACACTCTGACTTCGTTGGTGCTTTACCACCAATACCCGCACGCCGTCGGGCCTCAGAAATGCCCCCACCACCTCCAATACCACCACGAGCAAGCGCAGGCGTCGTCTGCACTGACACTGATCTCCACCTCATGCTCAATGCACTTACCTCTTCCGCCACAGAAATAGATCGATGTGGCAAACCAGAACGGTCCCGACGTCTCTCCGATATGAGGTCAAGCAGTTTTGATGCCTCCACGCTCCGAGAAAAGCCTACAGAGGCCGGCACCACTTGGTTCACACGTAGACATCAAACTTTGGCCACAAAGAAAAAAGAAAACGAACCAAAGAAAAGTAAAGTGACATTTGCTCCGGATTCGAAACAAGCTCCTGGTGATGTGGCAGCTGTGATATGGGATAAACCATCAGGATCAGTCGTGGATGCCAGCGCACTCGGTAGTGCTATAGAAGTATTTCTTAGGAAGAGTTCAGCGGTAGACCCAGTTGCGACCACATCGGGTACGGTTGCACCAGAATTGCCGCCTAAAAGCAATGAGATTCGAATTAAGCAAAGAGACATTCCAGGAGGAAGCCGGCCAGCGCCGCGCGCTGAGGGAGAGCGCTGGTACACCGATAGACCAGAGGAGGAGGAAGCGGCTGAGAGCTGCGATGCTAATCTCTGCACCTCACTAAAAGACCTTTTCGTGTAGACACCACGGGTGTACTAATTAAAACTCTTGTAAAATATTACCTACCTTTAGTTGTCGAGTAAAGATTCGTTTCTAAAATGGAGAGTGAGAGGTGCGTGGTGGCTCGCGATCGCAGCAAGCCACCACGCATCTAATTGTAATTTATAAATCTTCTATGTGATAGATACGCGCCGACGCCGGTCGTCCTGAGTCGACTCACGACCGACGCCTGATTCGCGTAAAATTATTTTTAGAGTAAATTCTATTTTCATTGTAAATTTTTTGATATTAGCGATCTAGATATTGACTTATTGTTAGATAGAGAATTATATTCGTAACCATCGGGCGCGCGCTTTCCACGCCGACCTCGGCGCTCTCCCACCGCGCGCCCGCCCCTACCCGTCTCGTTCAACAATATGTGTCTTGTAATCCAGTGTTACCATTAAAACAATTAAAACTTTATCATATAGCAGACATTAAGATGGAGACGTTGCTCGGGAGAAACGTACGCTTAATAGACGAAGGCGACATTCTGTCGTCTTTAATCAATAAAAGTTTTTATCGATGTTATTTTGCATTTTCATTGTATATATCACACCCGCAGACTACTCAGTAAAAGTATTACAAAGTTTGGACAGCCTCATTTAGGGAAATTGAGAAAAAATATCAAATACGATCTTTCTTATTACAAGGAGTAAGAAAGTTAAATATCTTAAAGGAGTAATATCTGTAGAACCAGGCAGCGTGGACGCAGACTTCGAAACAAGGAAACCGGCGAACTTATAAGTGACATCGGGACCAATTTAGCCAAGTTTATGTCATAACTTTTTCAATTACTTGGATAGGTAAGCGTCTATTCCAACCGTTTAAGTTAAATAAACGTCAGACATAGTTAGGGTCCTCATAAGTTCGAGCGAAACAGTACTTAATTCCAGTCTCGTAACCTTGAAACTTTCTAATGAGTAGACAGCTATTCAACTCTACGTGTACTCGAGACTACGATAGGTGTTCTAGTTTGCCATCTGAAAGTGTCACATGATAACCAATGGGACGAGTTGGTTATGACAATAGATTCGAAGCGAAACTTGAACAATGAATTACAAAGCTACATAAATTTTCTGTTTGCGAAAGATCCAGAAATATAGTTAGGCTTAGCACTCGATACAAATTTTATAGTAGCTTGAAATGAAAGTTGAAAATTAAAATTGATTTATATTTACAATAATCGGAAGTATTACAGGACGCTTTATTTGACTTTATTACTTGTTAATTGGATTGCACCACGACTCTTTTGATGAAGCATCATCATCTTAACGTTGTTTCCAGTTTCTAAGGCTTTAACTTACTCCTGCCACAAAGAACATAATACTAAAGCTCCTGAGCTCTCGCCTCTTAGGCTCATTCTGCTACAAATATGTATTTTATAAGAAAAACCATCCCAAAATTAGTTTTGGGATGTCAGCATTAGACGACAGCATCTTCACTAAACAGAAAATATATTCTATATGCTCAAAACCATTTTATTTTATTGCCTACTCAATAAATAAAAGGACCTTTTGAATCAGTGAATTCGTTCTCTGTCCATATGATAAAATAAAAAAGGTTCAATTTAAGATATTTCTAGCGTAAGTATTACGTGAAAATGTGTACTTATATAAATCTCCAAAAGTACCAAATAACAGTGAAACTGCTATTCAAACTTTGGGCTCTAACGTTTATTTAGTGAAGTAACACAGCTATAGTTATTATCGAGATATTAGACCTTGTTCAGATGTGGTGAATTCATTGGGAAAAGTCTCGAAAAAGGATAATTGAGGGATACTACTATTTTTTTTTACATTTACACCATCACTTGTCTGCACTCCGCTAAAAGGCTGAAATGCCTTTGTAGAGTTTGCTCCTTCAGGAAGAAGATACCAGAAATGTAACAGCAGTCTGTCTATAGTGTTGCTGGAAATCTTCACAGGTAAATTACGATATAACTCAGTAATAAACCTGAGAATCCTCCTTATTGAGCAAGTTACTATGTAGCCATTTAGAACAAAATTCTGTTAGTATTAGAAATAGTTAAATATTGAACTAAAAAAGATCTCTCAGGTTTACAAAACAAGGATAAAATATTATGTAGATGATGGAGACTTGATTAAACAGTTAGTAAACATAGTTACAAAACAGCACTTAGCCGCTGGTGAGTAGTCGTGAGGCTCTGAACGCGGCACGGAGGAACACAATTAATTTCAGAAACTGGGGTGACATTTAAATTAGCTTACAAATGGCGCTCTTTATACAATTAACAATGTAACTATTCTGTAAGGAACGTCTCTCGTTATCCACAAACTCTGGGTATTCTATTTTGTTTTAAATACAACTTACAAGTTTAGAGTTGTATAATAGTAAAACATTTTATAATATATTTTGTAAGTCGGACATCAGACAAAATATATCCAGCCCAGACTCGTCCTCAGATGCATGGCTAGAGTCAACAATAGTACCCGGAATACTGCAATAGACTCACCCGCTATTACGTGGGATCGAATTCAATGATTGGTGAAATGTGGGTGTTAATTCACCTCTGCCTAGCCCTCAGGAGATAAAGGCGTGATTATATGTGTATATGCATGTTGTAAGTATTCTAGGCACCTTGTCAGATTAAAAACTTATTCATTGGAAAATTCAGAAGATTGCTTTTTGCTTGAATTTACCTGTACATGTCTTATAATAATTCCCTGGGATATCCTTTGACTGAGATGGCAATGTTGGAATCAAAACTGAAATATAATTCCGTACTGTGTTACTGAACTGGGTTTGGTCTAAACGATATCAGTTTTAGTCCAAAGCCAGTTCAGTAACATGACGATCGCGTGAAATTGAAAATTCATATTTAAATCACATATTATAACTTAGTAGGTTGTGATTTTGTCAAAAGTACGCGAAACTGACAGGCATGTTATTACATATATACATATAATCACGCCTTTACCCCTGGAGGGTTAGGCAGAGGTGAATTAACACCCACTTTTCACCAATAATTGTATTCGGTCCCACGTAATAGGAGTGAGCCTATTGCCGTATTCCGGGCACTATTGTTGACTCGAACCATACATCTGAGGCTGAGTATATCTGTATATATCTGTCTGATGTTAGTTGTCGTGTTGTAGATGTAGATGTCTTAGTCGCCTTGTACGACACCGCATGGGAAAAGATGGTGTGGCCCTAATTCTACTCTGCCGGAAACCACGCGGCTAAATACTCCGAATCTGTAATAATATCAGCTGGGATTCTTAAAACTAATAGCCGCAGTCAAAAGGATAGGGTACCTATGCATTACGCTAGTAAATGTTTGGCCTGATACCCGCTAATAACATCCAATAATCTGTGACCTATAGCGGGTACAGAGATGAAAACTTATTCTATGATATAAAAGAGAGGTCACGGTTGAGTGCCCGGGTATTTTTAATAACAGATAATATTATACAAATAGAAATCTTTACCCTTTTCAATAATACGTCCGCAGAATGAAATTCCCGGGAGAGATGTTACATATTAGCCTAGGACGAATAACATATTTTGTTTTATCCAAACGCACTTCGAGCAACATTCCCAATAAGCGGTACTGATACTTGTATAGAGTGCTGTAAGAGCTATTTTCGATAGTTACACAAAAATACAAAACATACCACCACTTTTTCTGCTCTGTGACTTTTGTAATTGAAAATAAATGGCAGTGTCACATGAAGCTAGCCCTAGCTAGGTTATTCTGTGTAAGAACAATAAATACCTAAATACAACTTTGATAAATACCCTCATCATCTTTACAGCTCATATATTAAGGGATAGCATATTAAGCTTTTTATCGCTCGAATAGATGCAGCAGACAGCGAGATGAGGATGAGATCAGGTACCCCTTAGGTAATCCCTTACGAAGTCAACACCTGTCACACAGGACACGTCAATTAGACTTCACCTTGCCTGATGGTAAGCTGAAGGAAAAGTCTCAGCAAAGAGGGTCATCATTACTTACATATACTATACTTAGTTTGACGGCCTCATCATATACTTTTTCACGCCCCGCTTAAAGGACCCGGGACTGTAGGAAGAAGGAAACACGTGAGCTGGTAATGAATTCCAGGCCTTAATGGTGCGACATAGAAAAGAGTCACCGAACTGTTTGGTTCTTGATCGTATATTCTGCACCGTGTGCGGATGACATCTAAGCCCTGCACGTGTTGTCCTGTATACAAAAGGGGAGGGTGGGACTAATTGGATGAGCTCTTCAGAACATTCACCATTTTACAGACGGTAAAATACTGCCAGAGACGCAACATCTCTACGCATCTACAAAGGTTCTAGGGTGTTCGTCACCTCGGGATTCCCAATGATGCGGACCGCACGTCGCTGCAACCTATCGAGAGCATCTAGTAAGTACTTCACTGAGCCATCCCAGAGATGCAAGCAGTATTCCACACAGGAGCGAATTTGTGTCCTTTTACTCCCCCACTTCTTGGGTCTTCCATTCCTATGGGGGACCGACGGGTGTAAAAAGACAATCATCAACTACGCAGGAAGGCGGTCGCACCAGCTAAAGAGACTCTCTTGCAATTTATCTGCGATGTCAAGAACATGAAGGCCACCAGTCACGACGGTTGCCGTTGTTTTCACGCTATCTGTACCTTGTACACGTGACTCCGTACATTCTTTGCCGCATATTTGTAGCAAGTTAAGTCTTTATCGCAGTCATTATAAAATAGCTATCTATTACTGAATATCATTGAAAATGATGACCTGACAAGTAACTAGTTCAGTGTTATTCATAGGTATACACAGAAATCGAAAAATCTTGACTTTTTCCATGCTATTATAAATATAATAGGGTAGTTTCCTGAGTCATCGAATTCTTACCAATACTACTTAATGTCTTTCTACTTTTTTTTTTTATGTGCGCAAAATCCCCACGGATACCTCCCCACCGGAGCCGGTGGAGGAGGTTATGCCGGACTCGAACCGACTAAAACGCACGCCGTCTGTGGGTCGCTTTGGTTGCCGAAGGTGAGGTTGACAGGCATATCCCTCGCACCCCGGCCGACCCAGGGCCATCTCTCACGATCTGGCCCTCTCCTCGGGTGTGTGGGGACTACAGAGTCCCCAACACGTTTCCGGAAAACAGGGAGGCGCGCCAGGCGCGCCGCCGTCGCGGCCTGCTTCTGCCAGGGTGACAGGCGGCTCCATCTATCACCCTCAGGCCGGCGCTCATGGGGGGCGGAGGTCGTTCATCGATCTCCGACGCCCGATTTGCCTTCGTACGCGGGCAGCTTGGCTTGCGATCCTTCGTCGCTCCCGCTGAATGTCTTTCTACTAAAATAAGTTATTTCCGAACTAAACTGAAACTATGACTTTTCATTATTTTTAATTCCCAAAGAGGTCAAAATATAAACAATCGAAATAAAGCAATATTTACAACTTTTTAGATTCCTTATTAAATTTCAAATCAATCTTATTTTGCACTGCATACGTGTAAACGCAACGTAGACCGAGATAAATGCGATATTCTCTTGCACTGCATACATTTTCACTACGGGCCAGTGCGCTGTGACGTCACCACGTGCCACGATTTTGTATGGAGCGCTTTCGGGCGGCTCGAGAAATTGAATTTGTAAAATCAAATATCTTTAAAACTATTTGTCATAAGAAAGTTTCACTTTCACAGTTCATTATTATTGTAATATGTACAGTTTACGATAATAATAAAAAATAGAACACAACCCTATTGTAAATTGGAAATGTTTGTTCAAAAACTACTGAACAGATTATGATGCGGTTTTTTATATTAGAAAAGTCTTGATTAGACTTAAAATCTTACGTTTGTTAGATTGCAATCGGTTGAGTAGAACTGTAGATTAGAGATCCACGCGAGCGGAGCCGCGGGCGGAAGGCTAGTATAATATATTTTCGCTCTATCACTTTCCTAGTGATAGGTATTTGTAGTGGTAGTTACCAGGAGGTAGGAAACGACGGTATTCCCGTCCCAATTGAGCAGTCCGACTGGGGACGTTAGAGTTCCTCCACCCACAGAATGCCACGGCTATAATAACCTCGTGTTGTATTCCCGACGGTGAGTAGGGTAGCCAGAGCTCACTAAAGAGATTTTGTGCTGTCAATGGGAAGACCATAGACTCGTCCTGATTGTTTCTTCTACACTGACACAGAATCTCTCTGTTCTTACAGGGTCAGTAGCACTGATGTAACTCCCCTGGTGTAGCACACGTTTATAGGTCACGGTAACCACTTTCCATCAGGTGGGCCGTGTGCTTACACCCACCTTGTTCTCCCACCTTGTTTAAAAAAATAGTGTAGAAGTAATTTTTAGTACGTGGAGTATGAAGAACCATCTATAAAGTAAATCATATATATTGTGTACACCGGAAACTACCCACTATGTATATCAAATCTTTCTCACTCCATCCCATGGTTGCCTGGTAGAGATTGCCCTGTGCAATAAGGCCGCCACTTGTAATGTCACTAAGATGTACCTATTGTATTTTTTCTGTATCCCTACTTTGTGTGCATGCAATAAAGAGATATATTATTATTATTATTAAATCTTCGAGGCCCCAACCTCACCACCAAGCTGGAACATCTGCTGATTAGCAGGTAAGGCTATGGTACTGGCTTACCTGTCAAGGGATCAAATGGCAGTAATTCCAGTAAATGTTAAGATATACCAGTTGATAAGGTAGAGTAGTAGGTGAGGAGACAGTTGATCCAGAACGCATAAGTGCAAATTTTAGATGCAGCCGAGATTTTCGTTTGGATAATTATGATGGATTGTTTTCTAATTAAATGAAACATTCTTTATCATAATATTTTTTTTATTAATATATGTATTCATTAATTGTTATATATTTAAGACAGTAATGCTTAAAACATATCAGTAACCTCTTTGGCCTTCTAAATAAACATAGTTTATTGTTTGTGCCATTGTATCCAAGTTAAGGTCCCTCACTGAGGGTATTTCGTTAATTAGAAAAGCAAAAAGTAAGATTTATCCCGAAGCTAATGGGTCAACGGGGACTTAACGTTATTTTCGGGTAAGAGCACACACATCTAATTTCTGTTCGTGATCCTCCCAGGGTTTATACAACAGCTCAAGCAAATTGGCCGAGATAGTTTCTCTTGGTGCAAACTGGCCTCTTATTTGTTTTATTGTATCTTTTTTTGTATTTTGTGTACAAACGCGTTTATGTATTAATTATATTATTCTACGATCCAAAAAAGGAATAGCCTAACTAATTTGAGTTAAGGGTTCTAAAATACGGATAAACATAGTTAGATACTTTGTTTCGTAAATATATACCACACATAATTATTACATAGACATTCAACTGAATAAAAAAAAAATAAAAAAAATATCTTTTTGCATTAGTCTGAGTGTATTGGACCAATGCAAATAGACCATCTAGATATGTTCATGCAACAAATATTTGCAATAAGCAACAATTGAATTGTTGACCTCCAGTCATTTCCAGCGTAGCAGTCGTACGTTCTACGATTACGCCACAGAGGTCATCGAATCGGTAAGTTCCCGAAAAGGTAAGTTGACGAAAAGGTAAGTTGACGAAAAGGTAAGTTGACTTTAATATGACATAGAATAATGTTAACAGGAATGATGATATTTCCGTCCAATTAAGCAGTCCGACTGGGGAAGTACCTCCGCCCTACGTAATACCGCGGCCATAATAACCTCGTGTTGTGTTTCCGGCGGTAAGTAGGGTAGCCCGAGCTCACTGGAGAGTTTTTGTGCTGTCAGTGGGAAGACCAAAAGCTTGTCGTGCTTTGTTTTTAACACTGACGGCACAGAAACTCTCTGTGATTACAAGGTTGGTAGTGCGAGTGTGACTCCCTTGGTTTTGCAAACGTCCATAGGCCACGGTAACCACTTTCCATCAGGTGAGCCGTGTGCAAGTCTGCCACCTAAGTGGTACAAAAAAAGAATAAACGCGATCATAGTATAGGCATATAATATGATACCTACACATATAGAAACCGGGATAAGGCACATCACACAATGTACTTTTGGGACCGAAAAATCACTCTTGCTAGCCAATATACGGGCTGGGCCCCGATTTTACAAAATTAATATCATGACAAAACCAAAACAATATGACAAAAAATGCCATTAAATTTTAGACATAATTGATATACGCTTATAGACCAAAATTAAATGAAAAAAGTACAAAACATTTTCCATTCATTCTACAAGATGTCATTCAATTTTAGACTTTAACATCAGCAGCGTAAAGTCTAAAATCAAATGTTATGTTTTGCATGACTATGGCATGACAGTAGCTTTGACATGACATAAATTTAACTAAATGGAGCACGAAGCTCTTGGCCAGTCTTTCCTCTCAGGGTTGGTCCGTCAGACAGAAGTCACTCACCAAAAGATCCAAATTGGTCGCGATAAATACGCCACTTTACATAAATTGTTAGCAATGTCAGGGGCCTCGGCCACTCACTCTAAATATACTGAATACTAAAATTAACATTCATTGTATATCATTGACTGTATTTGCATATAAGTAAAAATGAAATTTAAATCAATATTTTTTTTAAACATGGTATTTAAACAAAACAATCTAAGCTTTTCATTGTTTTAAAATTTGTAGTACAGACATAATAATAAAAATAATATATGTCTTTATTGTATGTAAAGAATGTATACAGAAAGATACAATTTGGTACAGTTTTGTGGCATAACAAATGGCGGCCTTATTGCACAAGGCAATCTCTACCACACACTTCACACCTACCCACACAATCAAGAGGTGTATGGGGTCCAGCTAATCTTTGATCAGATCTTTGGATCCTAAGCATACCTGACTGGAGATCAGGAGGTGTATAGGGTCCTGCTACCCGAGAAGAGGTGCGTCGCGTGAGTCGGCCGGGGCGCGAGGGATATACCTGTCAACCTCACCTTCGGCAACCAAAACCACCCACAGGCGGCGTGCGTTTTTATCGATTCAAGTCCGATATAACCTCTCCCACCGGCTCCGGTGGGGAGATATCCGAGGGGATTTTGCGCACGTAAAAAAAAAGGGTTCTGCTAGGCCTAAGCAAACCTGACCTCCTAGCTGGTACACCTGCTGATCAACAGCGGCTTTCCTCTAAGGTTGGAGTAAAACAGCAGTCAGTCAGACGACGAATAACAAATCACCATGGAGGACAGAATATCAAATATCTTTCTGCATTTCCTACAGCAAACTTCTTTCGAGTTATACAAAAACGAAATGATTTCACTATTGCTACATTAAATAAATGTTTATCGAATAAATAGATGTTCAAATTCCAATTTGCGCTTCGCAAATATAAAGTATCGGTATCTGTTTATGTAAATTCAAGCTATTCGGCTTCGCAGTAAGATCAAAATTCAAATAATGTTTAGTCAGTAAAATATTCTGTCGTCGCCGGAGAGCGACGCGAATATTTCCTAATCAAAGTATCGAAAAGAGTAATGCGTACTACAATGTTTTTAACAGATTGAAATATAGTAATTGTACAAAATAGAACAATGCCACACTGTTGGTTACGTAGGAATACCTAGGGAACAAATTAGCTTAGGTTATGGGTATATACTTCACCTGCTGATTAACGGAAGATGCTCAGGGGCAGGTTTACTTTCTACTAATTCGGAGGTCCACTAGGGACCTCCGAAATCCGAGAATTAATTTTGATCCTATTTCCACAACCAATGGTTACCTATTCCAGGGCTAAAAAGAAGCTTATGCCTTATTTTTGACTAAATAATCTATCTCGATCAGTCTATAGGAAAAACAGCATACTAATTACTTTAACATTACATTAGACAATAATAAAATGTTTATCAATTTCTATCATACTGTTTATAATAAGAGCTGTTTAACATCAGACACATATATACAGTCAAGACTCAGCCTCAAATGCATGGTTTGCATTAACAATAGAGCCCGGAAGAAGGCAAGTGGGACCGAATTTAATGATTGGTGAAATGTGGGTGTTAATTCACCTCTGCCTAACCCTCCCTCTGCCTAATCTATTTCTGTACCAAATTTCAGCCAAATCCATTCAACTGTTTGAGCGTGTTTCAGTAATAAACTTTCCTATTTAATATAAGTAGAATTTCCACTTCAACTAACTGGAAATATTTCAATTTCATGTTGTAAATTAATATGGTTCGCTTTCCAATCTTTTGGTTCACACATATATATATATATATATATATATATATATATATATAAATCTTGAAGGACATGTTGCGTCCTACATGGCGTTATTTACCGATGATGCCGCGTCCGACTGACTTTGTGCGTCCGAAATACGGACGCAAGATTAACCGACCCTCATTTTCAGCCCAAATGTTCCTTATGATCAATAGAATGCTAGGGCGAAAAATTGGCATGGACGTAATTCCATCACTACAACGCCTTTTAGCGTATAATATAGTTCGGCCGTCGCCCGACTGAAATTTGGAGGGCACTAGTGTTCAGCGTATACTTTACCACGTATACTTTGAGTTCAGTTCACCGATCTTAATGTGTCCATTGAATATCGTACTTAATTTGTAAAGTTTTTATCATGTTTTCGTGACAACAATCTTGCGTCTCTTAAATATCCTTAAACGGGCACTAGGTACGGTGTCTGAGGGGTCTATTCGGGGTTCATGAGGGACGGCGGGGCGGGCGGCGGGCTTCAGCGCGCTCGCGTGCCGAAGTTTTTAAACAAACAGACATGTGCTGGCCGTGATGTAAGTTTGTCACCAAAGTGAAAGCTTTAAAAATGGTTATTTATTTGATCTATTATTACCTATAGATAGTTTTTTTTTAATCTTCAGTTGTTATTGAGGATTGAGTTCTTAGTCATAGCGTGACTATGTCGCCCTCATTGGAATTGTTGAATACATGGTGTTCAATCAATGATCTATACAGCAAATCTTAGCTAAGCAATACAATGTTTTCGGCTCCTCATAAGTTGGACTAGCGAGGATACTGTTACATAGGCCCATATTGTTATTACCGTTACCATATTGTTACGACAGACGTCGATATCTCGAAAACTAATAACCGGATCTTCAAGAAATAAAAACGCATTGTTATAATAGTGACGAGGTACTCTACCGATTGGCATAGAAAAATCTAGAATTGTCAACACAAAGTCACAACCTACCTACGAGTACCTACTCTTTTGAATAAATGAAAACAATAGGTGAATATCGAGAATGAACTCGAAAGTTCAGTGACGGCGGCAAACTTCAAAAGAGAGTGGATAGTTATCGCTCGCGTATTTTGTAGATGATTCGACCCTCCTAATTGAGAGGTATATGAACACGCTCGCATAGCGACACCATTCATTCTGTCTTTGAGATCGCTAACAAACACAGCGAGCTTTAGCAACCGAAGAAGATTATACCTGTGACCTGAGCAACGACTGTGGACTACTGTGAACTACTGAGCGACTGGAACTGTTGAAGAGTACTGTGTGCACTAGAGATTTAATTGTCTAGTTTGTGGTGAGCTAATAAATTCCTTCGTTGAGTACACGGCATTTATTTGTACCCTGTGCACGTAACAATATAATTGCTTTCTTTGAGCCTCATTCCGGACACACTTCATCAAAATGTAATTGATTGACGTTACATAAGCTACAGTCAAGCGAGCCCAACTTACCCTTTAAAGATAGACTGTAGGCACTTGAGGTGGAAACGATCCAGAGTACGTATGTGGTGCCGATACACACACCACATCTCAGAGGAATATAAGAGGTTTGACAGCACAACTGCCATGTAAACAGACATTTTGGTGGCCAGCTTAAGGTCATTTGAGCAGAAAACCTTGGAATGCAGCTTCCCAAATATCGCAGCTGCGGCATAGATCCTGCTGCCGATCTCATCATCAAGGTCACACTTGGATGTTATAGTACTCCCCAGATAACAAAACTGGTCAACCTGCTTGAGCATGTCCTGACCTAGCTGTATAGACAGTGTCTCGTGACTATGTGTGTCCAGAGACATCACCTCCGTCTTCTTGACGCTGATTTTAAGGTCGAACTTGCAGCAAGCTTGGTGACAACTGGACATTAGCTGTTGCAGGCCATCAGGGGATTCTGCCACAAAGCATAAGCATACATGATTTTTGTAATCATTGTATGGGGAGACCTTAGTGCGCGCCTTAAGTCTGGCCAAATTGATAAGACCATCCTCCGCCATCTGTGCGGAAGCGGATGCGTACTCCCTCAGAAAGAGTTCGTAAAACATCACTGACTACTACTGCAAAGTACTTGGCGAACAGTGTGGGCGCTAGAACACACCCATGTTTCACCCCACATCGCCATCGACACCGACGCAGCATTGCATATCGTTATGCAGGAGTCTAAGAAGTCTCACAAACTTCTCCGTGCACCCTAGCTTCCCAAGCATCATCCAGAGAGCTTCCCGAGGCACACTGTCGAATGCCTTCTCCAGGTCAACAAAGCGGAGATAAAGCGGACGACCCTGTTCTCTGCTATTTTCTTGCAGTTGACGCACAGAAAAGATTGCTTCAGAGGTGGTTCGTTCAGGTCGGAAGCCAAACTGGGTTTCTGGCAGTATCTTTTCAGACAGAGCTTTTAAGTGGTTTAAAAGGACGAAATACCGCGGTAAGAGTTGCAGTCGGAACGGTCACCCTTGTTTTTGTAGAGGGTTTTTTTAATTTTTATACCACTTAGTTGGCAGACAAGCACACGGCCCACCTGATGGGAAGCGGTTACCGTGGCCTATGGACGTATGCAACACCAGGGGTGTCACACTCGCGCTGCCGACCATAGGGAAACCTTCTGATGCCCCTCTTGAAGAACCCCATATTGTAGGCGCTTGGGAAAACCGCAGCAGGGAGGTCATTCCACAGCTTGAGTGTGCGTGGGATGAAGTTTCTTTCATACCGCACAGTGCGCACCGTCTCAGGTCGCAATGTGTGGGGATGAATTCCCTGCCTATGGCGAGAGGTGCGATGATAGAATGTAGCTACGGGCATCATGTCTAACAATTCATCTGAGCACAAACCATTGTATAGGCGGTAGAACACACACAATGAGGCAAAATCCCTCCTAAGGCTAAGAGGTTCCACTCTACCTGTGAGTATGGGATTGTCAACCAGCCTCAATGCCCGTCTTTGCAACGAGTCGAAGGGGTCAAGTTGGTATGCAGGTGCTCCAGCAAAAAGGTGACAGCAGTACTCCATGTGAGGCCGGACCTGTGCTTTATAAAGAAGGAGTTGCTGCCCCGCAGTGAAATACTGCTTCGCCCTGTTGAGCACTCCGAGCTTTCTTGATGCCAAGTTAACCTTGTCCTGCAAATGACTTCGGTATTGGACGTCACTGGAGATATCGACACCAATTATCCCTATACTCAGGGAGATGGTAAGCGGTGTGCCCAGGAATTGCGGCGCTACAATGAATGGGGTTTTCTTAGCGGTGAATACACATACTTGTGTCTTAATGGGGTTGACTTGGACTAGGTTTAGTCGTCCCCAATCGGATATTCCAGAGAGAGTAGTCTCGATTTCAGACACAAGTTGTTCGCGACTCTTCTCCACCTTGGACTGAGGGATATTTACACGGCCCGTGTAACACGTGTCCCCGGTACTGTCGCCCGCATAACAATGAATGGAGCCATCAGACAGCATGTCATTGATATGCAGCAGAAACAGCGTCAGAGACAACACGGAGCCTTGTGGGATACCAGCGTTTATGTTCATGCGGTCCGAGCAGCTGCCGACGACGACGGCTTGGATGCTTCTGTTGGACAAAAAGCTGGAGATCCATTCGCACAATCCTTCGGGGAGTTCATAATATGGCAACTTCGTAAGAAGACCTTTGTGCCAGACCCGATCGAAGGCCTTCGCTACATTGAGGCTGACCGCTAGTGCCTCACCTCGACTTTCGATGGTTTGCGCCCACCGGTTTGTGAGATACACAAGAAGGTCACCGGTAGAGCGACGGTGGCGAAAACCGTACTGTCGGTCGCTCAGTAGATCGTTTCCTTCAAGGTACCTCAGGAGTTGTGTATTAATAACACGCTCCATAACCTTCGAGAGAAGGGAGGTTATAGCGATAGGCCTGTAATTGGTCGGATCTGTCCTGTCACCTTTCTTAGGAAACCTAAGTACAGGGTGCACGAATGCAGTCTTCCACGAGGCCGGGACCTGCCTTGCGGAGTATGAGAGTGCGAAAAGGCGTGTAAGTACAGGGCACAGCTCGGGGGCACAGTGCTTAAGCACCATCGCTGGTATGCCGTCCGGCCTACTCGACTTCCGAACATCTAGGGACTTAAGCTCGTGCCGGACCACCCGTTGTGTGATTTTAATTTAGGTCATCGAAGCACCACAGCTGGGGATGATGGGTGGTTCGGCGTTCCCGTCGTTCATAGTCGAGTTTGACGCAAAGAGATTACCCAAAAGTTCGGCCTTCTCCTTAGCGCCATGGGCCAGACTACCGTCGGATTTTTGCAGCGGCGGAAGGCAAGCCTGGCAAAAGTTTCCCTCAGCAGCTTTAGCGAGCGACCAAAATGCACGACTGCCAGATGGGTAGCGCGCAAGCCGCTCGCCAATTCTGCCGATGAACTCAAACTTTGCTCTAGACGTTGCCTTTTTACTGGACCTTGAAGCAGCATTCAACTTCCGCTTCACCTCAGCGATGTTCGGATCCTTATTGGCAAGAGCCGTGGTCCAAGCCTTGTATGTCCAAGCCTTGTTGCAGATTGCTTGCGGTCTCTAGCTTCCCTGCAAGGCCTATTAAACCACGGGCGTTTGCTCGCTCCTGTCGCGACCCAGCGGTTGGGGACGTAACATTCCATACCCACTAGAATCGCGTCAGCGACTGCTGTTGCACAGGAGCTTGGATCATCAGAAGAGAAGTAAAGCTGCCTCCACGGGTACGACGCGAAGAATTCTCACAGTCCGTCCCAGTCTGCTGACTTGTAGTGCCACACATGCCGCCACTGAGGTGGCCGCGGTGGTTCAGGCCGCGCGAGTGACACTTGCGCCCGGACGAGGCTGTGGTCCGAATTACCGAGAGGTGCTTCCACCCTTAAGGGTATTCATCCGGGCGCGTAGTCAGCAGAAGGTCCAGTATAGTGCTTCTGTGGGTCTCAATTTCTGGTGTTCTAGTGATAGAATGCACCAGTTGAGAGAGCCCATAAGTTAGAGCAAAGTCGTGAGCAGCCCTTCCCGCAAAATCAGTCCTAGGAGACCCCAGCCACTCCACGTGGTGGGCGTTGAAGTCCCCCAAGAATACTAATTCGGCAGTGGGGTACTGCTCAATTACGCTGTCCGCCGACCGCTGCAGATGCTGAAACAGTTGAGCCGTGCCCAGGTCACCGCTATGAGACCTGTAAAGGCACGCATAGATACGGGTGTGGCCACCGTGATCTATGCGTACCCATAAAGTTGACAGGTCCCTATCCTCAAGACCATGGAGACGGCGGCAGCAAATATCATCCCGGACGTACAAGCATACCCCGGCGCGACTCATAAAGCTATGCTCGAGTTTGTACTCTGGGTACATTAGGTAGGCTGTATCGGCCGGGCATGATATTTGCGTCTCCGTCAGAAAAAGCAAGGTAGGCTGCGCGGTCTCTAAGTGGAGATGGACCGCGTTAAGGTTGGAGTGTAGGCCCCTGATGTTACAGAAATCCACATTCACTGTGGATGATGGTGCCGCTGTGGTAACGTTTCTCTTGCCTTTATTGTTTTCATGTTTGAGATGGGGGGAGGGGGGGTAGAAGGTAAAAAGAGATTCTGTGCCTCCAGTGTTGAAGACAAAGCAAGGCGTCCTACCCCCACAGACAAGTTGGGGTTGTGTGACTGCCTGGCGCGATGGGCGGAAGGGCCCCCGGTCCCCTCTCAGATACTGAAGCCAGGTCCACTCCGGTCTCCTCCTCCGGCATGGCTACAGCACCGGGAGCTTTACACAGGCTGCTGGTTCAGCCTCCTGAGGCGGAGATTAAGTAATCCCCAGGTTCGGAAACCGTACAGCCTGCGGGCGGCCAGCGGATAACCGTTTCACCGAGTCTCCCTGACCACCGCGCCAACATATCACGCCCCCACCAGTCAGTGGGGTCAATTTAAGCCTTTGGTCTTCCTACTGACAGCACAGAACCTCTCCAGTGGGCTCTGGCTACCCTACTCACCGCCGGGAACACAACACAAGGTTATTATAACCGGGGTATTCTGTAGGGCGGAGGTACTTACCCAGACGGACTGCTCAATTTTGGACGGGAGATACCGTCATGTCCTTCCTCCAAATAAAAATACAAATAAAGGTACAAATGCGAGACACTTTAAAGTCATCCGGGACTCGCTCTTCCTCCCACATACGAGCAAAAAGTTTCCAAACCAACATCTACAACTCCCCGCCGCCGTATTATAACAGCTCTCCCGATATAAGGTCAATACCAACCGCTCGCTTCTGTTGCTGCCTTATAGCAGAGACAACCTCATCATATGACAGGGGCTCATCCAGCTCAATGGAAAGAGGGAGTTGAGGTATTAGACTCACATTTTGTAAATCAGATGATCGATCTACGTTGGACTTGGACTTGACCAGTATCTCTCTGCCTGACAAGTATAATCAATCAAGTGCCAGTGTTTCGGATCGAGGATGCATCCACGTTGTCTTGTGCTTAGCGGCAAGTCTGAACATAGTGTTCGATATTGCAAGCTCAAAATGAGCACAAAGACTGAGTAGCAACTGACCATTGCTGTTCATGTTGCCGACTCCGTGTCTACCCAAGACTCCAGGCCAAGCCTCATTGTCCCGTCCAACTCTGGCATTGAAATTGCCTAGCAATATAACCTGCTCTCTGGCGTTTATGCTGTCAAGGCATTGAGATAGTTCCTCGTAGAATTTATCTTTGATGTCATCAGCCTTGTCTAGCGTAGGGGCATAGACACTGATGACATTAAGGTAATTGTCTTTGTCCGTGAAGGCGCAGTGTGGTAACGCGGTCTGAAGAATGCATAGGGTGCTCCTCAAGTCGCTTAGCTATGTGATTCTTGATGGCAAACCCTACGCCTGAACGTCGCGGTTCGGAAGCTGTGGTACCTTTCCAAAAGAAAGTATAGCCGCCACCTTCTTCTATCAGCTCTCCTTCATCGGCAAGGCAATCCACGTTATATCGATGAAGTTCCCGAGCTACTATGGCAGTTTTGCGTTCAGGGCAGGCGTTGCCATCGCGATCAACGAGCGTTCTCACGTTCCACGCGCCGAATGTCATTATAGGTATTGTCATTTTTGTATGCTAACTATTAGTTATTTAATATCTGTGCCTGGAGTCTTTATAAGCCCTTATATAGATGGAAGCCTCTTGGCTGATAAGCTGGATACAATAATTCAAAAACAGTATTCGGAACCAATCTGAATTCAATAGTAGATAGATGTCATGTAGTTATTAAATCATTATGATATATGCAGAGCATTATACGGAATTGATTTCAACATGCAGTTGGATGGAGGCGGGAATGTGCATGCAGTGTTTTGAACGTATACGGAGATATTCAGTGTGCAAGAAAGATTTAAGAGTGAACGGACGAACTAATTCAGTTATACGGAACCAATCTCAATTCAATAGTAGATGGATGTAATTTAGTTATTATATTCATTATGATATATGCAGAGCATTATACGGAATTGATTCAAACATACATTCGGATGGAGGCAGGAATGTGCATGCAGTGTTTAGTAGGTATACGCAGGTATTCAGTGTGCAAGAAAGATTGAAGAGTGAACGGACGCACAAATTCAGCTAGAAATATTTAATTTGAATATCACCATTTAACGTTTAAATGAAATTTGACGTCGTCCACGGATATGATACTGATTAAAACATCATACATACGCATTGAAAACATTAAAAATCTCACTACATTCAGTGGACGCCGCCGGGTGGTAGTTTGTAAAGACGCAAGAAGTATAAGCATATATGAACGTAAATCATTCGTGTATCGTAGGTGCAAATTGACAAATTCCAATGCAATAGTCGTCGACATGCGATGGCAACGGTCGCTCCGATATGATAGGCTTCATTCAACTGAAATATTACTCACTGGATAAGCTTCTTGGAACGTAGCTGAATGTTCAGTGATAATGGTTCCTTTTGTTTATAACTACAAAACGGAAAAAGTGAAAATGGTGAAATAGGAAATTGTGATTACCTTTTAAACTTTCGCGTTCCATGATACACAATAATGTTAACGGGAATTAACGCGAGCCTGGTATAGGTACATACATACCTTTGGTTTGCCTGACGTTTCGACCAGGTTACACTGGCCGTGATCACAGGCTGACACTTTTTTTTTTTTTTTTATGTGCGCAAAATCCCCACGGATACCTCCCCACCGGAGCCGGTGGAGGAGGTTATGTCGGACTCGAACCGACTAAAACGCACGCCGCCTGTGGGTCGCTTTGGTTGCCGAAGGTGAGGTTGACAGGCATATCCCTCGCACCCCGGCCGACCCAGGGCCATTTCTCACGATCTGGCCCTCTTCTCGGGTGTGGGGACTACAGAGTCCCCAACTCGTCTCCGGAAACGGGGAGGCGCGCCATGCCCGTCACCGCCGCGGCCTGCTTCTGCCAGGGTGACAGACAGCTCCACCTGTCACCTCACAGGCTGACACTAGTGGAGTTGATCGCTTTAATTCCCGTAAATATTATTGTTTCAATATTGTGTGATTTTCAACAAAATTTGCAAATAATCGTGTGAGCAACGAAAATATTCATACTAATATTGATTATCCCCTTGAGAAAGGATATAGGCTATGTTTAGTCTCGATAACCAACATCTACGCGGGCAGAACCACGGGCAACAGCTGGTAAATAACAATGTTAATAACCTTGGTGGCTGAAGTTAATTCACTTGCAAGTCGGTACGCCTGCTGTTGGACAAACAAGCTTCTGGTACAGACTTTGCTCTCAGGATTGATCTACGAAACCCAAGTAAATCAATAATATATTTTTGAGCCGTTTGGAGTCGAAACGTTGGCTGCATGGGGACAAACCACGCGCGCGCTGTTCAAAGAAATAGCAAAGCGCCTAATCGACGCTTTCAGTGACCATACCCCTTACCTCGCTCAAAGAATTGGCATTGCCATTCAGCGTAGTTATACCGCCAGCCTTTTGAGCACGGTACCCGTTAGAGATCCATATAGAGGAATTTTTCGATGCCTAAAGTTACCTACGCCTTTATCATTAATTTTTTATACATATTGTATAGTTAGCATAGTTTGGTATATATTTTCACCCAAAACACAAGAATCAGCTTAGTTTGGGGACAGAATCAGTACCTATAGTACCTACTTACATTTACCTGTGAACTAATTTTAAGCCACCTTGTGAACTGTAAATCTTTGTGACAATAAACATTATTATTATTATTTTATAACTAATTGCATGTATTTTATATGAATATTTATGATAGGCTAGTTCATTTAAATGAAAATTGAATACCACAGAATCAAAATCCAGATACTTATTAAATTTTAAAATTAGATTGCTATTATATTTTATAAACCTAAAATTATATTTATTTTATATAAATTCTAATCTTAAATTTTCTTCCCAAATGCGACAAAAGCCGTTATAAAAAGTACATTATAAGAGTACATGCTTTTAAAATTATAGAAGAATATATTATACAGGGGGATTCCGAGCTGACACTTGTATAATAATGTAGCTTGCAAAGAGCCGCCTATCCCGTAGTTAAACACGATGTGCTTTAAAAATGACACTTGGAACGGAATAAGGCTTTAATTCATATTTATTTAATTCATTACCATCTGTGACTTCGTGCTTGCACTAAGATACCTACTGGTTTTAGCCAAGAACCCTAATTCGCTTTCCAAAATAGACTATTCTAAAATACGCCTTATCTACCAGTGAAAATCGGGTTAAAATCCGCCCAGCCAATTTGGAGATTTCTTGAACCACATAGACAGAAAGACAGACGGACAAAAAACATACATCTGTCGTGCATACACCATATGCATTTGTTTAAAAACTATTCAACATAAACTCACACATATATCCCCGAAGGGGTAGGCAGAAGTGCTAGCACCCACATTTCGCCAGTTTATGTTTAGGTCCCAATGTAATAGGTGGCGCGCCTATTGCCATTAACCGGGCACTTATAAACCTGCGATAAATACACACATAACTTCGAAAAGCATCGAAAAGTCATTGGTGTGTGCCATGGTAAAACCTGGGATCGAACCCGATACCTCGTCTCAGCAGTCCATTACCCATACCACTATGCTATCTAATCTATTTATGAAAGAAAATCAACTGAATTAAAATTTTATCACATAATTTAGCCTACGGTAACCGTTAATTAACGTTATCTAGGTAATTAGTAATTAAATATTCCTAATTATCTTAATAGAAATACTTGGTTTTACATGTACAAATAACAACCCTTTTAGACTGCTATACATGTTTGATGTGTATAGCACCACAAAGGAACATAGGTGCCCTCAAATTAAGGGCTACTGTGTCAACATTAGGTAGCTAATTGCAACCTGAGTAAGAGCTCCTCAATATCTATACGCTGTTAAGTGGGAAGGTAGGTACGTCCTGCAGAACGTGAAGTTAGTTTACTTAAGTTTAACAATACGATATGTTGTGAAGAGCTCCTGTCTTAAGTTATACAAAGTTATATACTACGATATTTTTGTTATATTTGCTCTGAAATTTGTTACTTTGTTATATAGTCATTAATATATTATCTGTTTCCGCTGAGAAAGATTTTGCTTTTTATAATAGTTGTGTATTTTACAAGTTATGATATAAACACTATAGATAATTCAATACTTACGTAATGTACAATAATTTTAACGGAAATTAACGTAAAGGTAAAGGTACATACATACCCTTGGTTTACAGTTACCCTTAGTTTACGGTCGTATGTTGCGTTATTTCCCGTTAACATTATGAACATGGTAGTTTAAAAATTCTAATTTATTGATCACAATAACGTTAGTAAAGTTAACGTAAAGTTAAATAAATCATAAAAAAATAAGTAAAACACGAAATATATTAACTATATCGGAAGATTCTAAAACTACTAATACATTAACTATAGGTTGTAACCAAACTGTGAGGTTTAAGGTTTTATTGTCCACTCCAGTGTGCATTCAGAAATAGATTTAAGGATACATACCTAATATGTAATTAGCCTTAAATTAAAATTAAAGTTTTAGAAACTATGTCTATATGATCCTACATCACCAATGCATTTTAAGGTTATTTTGAAGTTATGTTTTAAAGTAAAATTAAAGGAAGCTCACGGCATCCCTCGGCGAGTATAAGTAGGTAAACCCAGCAGCGAGAAAGCTCGTAGCAGGCGAAGTTCTCAATTTAAGCCCATGCGGTACATTAATGTTTGAGGTGAAAAGCCATAATTTTCCATAAGGAAATGCAGATGAAACCGAAGACAAAGAAAAGGCAAGAAAAGAAAAGACGGTTCCAATTGGAAACCTGTAACAAAATTGCATGTCATTAGAACAAACTCCAATATGAACACGAGGTCCTAATTTTTTATAAATTTGTGCGACTTACCGCCTTAATTCGCTGGAACAATGCTAATACCAAACGAAATCATTATATTTTCAGGTTAAGAGCTGAAACAATAGAATTTTAACAATTATTTTTCAAATAAAGACCGTGGCGAATTCCAACAAAGTGAATCTTATTACAAAATGTTAACTCACCAGAAATAAACTATAATTCTACAAGAGGATCACTGTGAAGACAATCTATTATCCTTCAGGCAAAAATACTCTCATCTTGATGAGATTTATTAAAATTTAAGTTACGAAGCCATGAAAATCGACCGTCCAACCGGATCGTTAGGAAGAAAGGTGCCTTGACAGCGCACGTCAAAATGTCATTCACTCCGCGTTTCGAAACTTTTCGTTCAAAAATTAGAATTAAAACCGGTGTGACGACGTTCGAAAAGTGCGTCGTTACAAGGTATATACATTCCAATGTATTTTCAGATATTTAGCATTAATTTCATTAAATTTGTATCATAAACAGTGCAACTAAAGTAAGTACCTATATAAAAAAAATAATTTATAATATTTGTGTGTTAATAAAATTTTGTCACTGACTATACAATTAGAATTTCCGAATTAATCGATCATACATGATGTAACTTATTAATTATGTAACATAACATGTCAACATATGTAATATCATCTAAATAAAAGAGCCTACGAATAAGAATGCGCCTGCAGTATGGGGTTCTTTAAGAGGGGCATTAGAAGGTTTACCACAAACAATATAAACAGACCTGCTGGTTCAGGCGTCAACTTTAACATACTTTGATATTGTAAATGTGAAAATAACTCTGTCGGTCTACCTGTTTATCCATTTTACGTCAAGTCCATCAAATCACTTTTGTCTGAAATTTACAGAGAGATAGCTTATGACCGGTAATACAATATAAGATACCTTAGTTACTTTCGTAATTTATAATAAATATGAATCAGTTATGGTATTTATAAATTTTTAAATTCTCAAAGCGCCACCTGACCACAAAGAAAGCTCCATTCAAACGCAAGGAACTAAACTTTCCTTACTGAATAATTACTACCTTACCGAAGATTAAATAAAATAACCTTGAGACAAATACTATCAACTATTTTTGTACATTTACGTTTTTCTTCTTCGCTAAAAATGAATAAATCTTTTATAATGTCCGAAAAATTATGAGATTTTTTTCCGATGCCAGTATCGGATTAGCGCCGGATTTGAGGACTTGTGAATTATAAAAAAAAACCGTAAAATTCGCGTTCCTTGTTTTTTTTTGTTTTGTTTTCAACTTGTAATTTTTTGTTGAATTGTAATTGCTAAGATGAATTAATAAAAATCTCAGGTAATCCACGGGAGTAGTTTTGTTAGTCTTTTATTAAAGCACCCGGTTGACGCCAAAAACGAATATATCCAACAATAAGATGACTCAAAAGTAGAAAAAGATTATAAATCATTTTGCCTTTAACATCATCATCTACATGGAGACGTATCTTTCTGATTGCATTCGAGGTCAAGGTACTATCGGAGCTCAGGGGACGTCTTCTGGCTCTTTCTCCTTCAATTCGCACGATCTTGGGCGTCCATGGTAGCGAGACCGTTCGCACGCATGTCAACCACCACGACATCAAGCCAAGACTTTTTGGCTCTGCCCCATCTAACTGGACCCGGCGGGGGCGTTATTGTTAAGCATTTGTTACCCACGTAGCCTGATGGTTGCCGCAAGACGTGACTGCACCAGTGAAGGCAGCTCTCGTCCACTTTTTTTTTATACCACTTAGGTGGCAGACTAGCGCACGGCCCACCTGATGGAAAGTGGTTACCGTGGCCTATGGACGTGTGTAATACCAGGGAAGCCACACTCGCGCTGCCGACCCTGTAAGCACAGAGTTTCTGTGCTGTCAGTGTAGAGGACAAAGCAGGACAAGCCTTTAGTCATCCCACTGACAGCACAAATTCTTCTTTATCTTCGATGTCACAGCCATGAAGGCTACCGCGGATGCTAGAGTACCGCACGCGATCTTTACGCGTGACTCTGCACATCCATCGCAGCATTTTCATCTCCTTGACACTCAGCTCCTGCTTGTGTCGCTCCAGCAGCGACCACGCCTCATAGCCGTTTAAAAAGACAGGCCCAATGATCGTCTTATAAAAATCCATTTTCCTTTCAATTTAGGCTATTAGGTAAGGAGCAAAAGTTTAGCTATGCTCCGTCACAGATGGTGCTGTCAGGTGCCCAAGAACACCGGCACATCATGACTGCTAGATAAACCACAGGTATTCTAACCGAAGTATGTATATACGAATGATTACCACAATTACTACAATTAACCTCCATTATAACAAATCGCCATGTTCATAAAAATAGTCAAGTAAATAGAGCAGAATTTTTAATGAAATTCGGAGAACTCTAAATACAAACGTCTTTAAACTAAATAGGGCATTCAAACGTATTCTATTCATTTAGTAAACTAATAGACTTAATATAAATCAAAGGAACATATCAAGTTTCTTCTCTAGTAGCAAAGTGAAACTGATATCGTATATTAAACTGAAATGGGGTCACGAGATCCTTGCGCGGGAATTATTTACGAGCGTCGAAGCTATTTACCCACACATTCCAGACAAAATTGAAAAGTGATTTTGGAATTCGAAATCGTTATTTTATATTCAAAAGTCATTATTTTGTTTGATTTGGTAGTGACAGCGATTTAGAAACGAAAGATTGTGAGAAGGGGCCCCAGGTGAAGAGAAAGATGAAATTTTACGTTTTAATTAATGATATCCGGACATTGATAAATGGTCTTCGTTTCATTGTCCCAATAGCAAGAGGCTTGTAGGATCTTTTACATTATTTTATAATGACTGTTTATACTATTGACCACTGGCATTTCCTGGAACTTGCTACATATATTGAATAAGACACTTGTACTTTTTTACAGTATTTTATTTTTAACCTTACTAGTTTCGCCTTTCAGCATTTTCAAATTTTAGTGAACCTTTGAGAATGCTGTGGAAATGTACAACTGTCTTATTTAATTATTTAATACTAGCTGTTACCCTAGGCTCTACCCTGATCCCACATACGAAACTTGTGGGAGTCTATTCCTACGAAAAAAGTTCGACTATGTGTTACTCTAAACCATAATCTATTCCAAAATACAGACAGATTTTATACAGCCTTTTGAGCGTATTTGAGTGAAAAACTTTCAAACAAAAAAACAAAAAAAAAATGAAGCATAGCTAAGTGGTTAAGGAGTTGGCCTTACGATCAAGAGATCCCGGGATCGAATCCTGACCATTGCACTATCAAAGTAATACTACTCATAACACCAGTAATTTTGCTTAGCTGGAGGGAATATTAGGCAATTTTGTCTCTAATTTTCAAAATAAAAAAAATGTCATGTTACACAGACTCAAATAACACTCAAACTCTGAGTGCCTTTTTGTGAATCCCACCAATAATTATCATATGCACGAAACAGACTCGTAACGCTCTGCAGCTTCAGTTAACAAAGTGACCTATTAAACCCGTAGTGGTACGCGTGGGATTAATTAAAAGCAATATGTGGCAACAAGAATATTAAGTTACTCACTAATTGTATTGCCACTTTATCGAGTGGTGATGGAAAACTAGAGAGGATCGATTGGATAAACGTTGCGTGATTGTGTTTCATTTTATAAAATCACTAGCTATGGCCGTTACTTTGTCTGCTAACTCTTTCTAAAATAAAAGTACCGTATACTGGGGTTACTTTGGACAGCGAGGAAGTTATTTTCGAAAACAGGCACACGTAACGTAAGAAACAGATGAATGAATGACAAGAGTACCATTTCCACTTCTGAAGAAAGAGACGGTGATGATTTATACTATTTGTTTATTTATTTTATTTATTTTTTAACTTTATGCTCAGTTTATTGTACAAAGGCAGACTTAATGCCAAAGGCA
The DNA here is from genome assembly GCA_963662185.1 of Eilema griseolum. Taxonomy (NCBI): domain Eukaryota; kingdom Metazoa; phylum Arthropoda; class Insecta; order Lepidoptera; family Erebidae; genus Eilema; species Eilema griseolum. Next base: position 9,317,629 of record OY759238.1, on the reverse strand, counting down.
TTATCTGACAGTCTACCTTAGGGTGATGCAGAGATGCGTTGAGGTAGGTGCAGGCAAAAAATTAACCATGAACTATCAACGATAAGGAAATACTCAAATTTGTACACAATTTTATACATACAAAATTGTTATAATTATTTATTTATTTTTAATTACAATTAAAAAATCTAACTTAAATTATTCCAAAGTAATCCAAGTGTTCAAAGTAATCATAGTTCACGGTAGCCTTAGTTACACCTATAATCTATTCTGTTAGAACATGTATTGTGTGTGTGAAAAAATCATACAATTTGGTGCAGTTGTTCGGAAGTTCTGCACGCACATACATATATGAGTTTAAATTTTTTATTTATATAGAAGACGATAAGTATGATGACTCTGTATCTGTCTTTTGTAAATGTAAAATGAACATGTGCTCATTTACACACCTGAAACATAGTTATTCAAAATATACAGCTATGTTAGCGAAAACCACCGTTTTGCCCGCAGCTAATATCAATATCCGTTTGAACGTGAGGAACGTTAATTGTCGAAAACATAAAACATTTTACAGTTCAGTCACCTATAAAGAACCATTGAACCAGATATAAAATAATTCTACGTTTTATGTTTTTAACAGATGTTATACGCACAGTTTTTATTACAGCTGATATTTACATAAATGGAGTTTTACCCTAGTTTAAAAGTCCGTCCGTGCCTATAGGAGCACGATAGCTCGTTGGTTCCGGTGGTAATACAAAAATATTCTTTACGGGTAGTTGGAGCTTTTAAAATTAAAAAATTAAAATATTTAGGATGTAGGATTTAGGAGGTAGGACACGGCAGTATTTCCGCCCAACTGAGCTGTTCGACTGGGGAAGTACCTCCGCCCTACAGAATACCGCGGCTATAATAACTTCATGTTGTGTTCCCAGCGGTGAGTAGGGTAGCCAGAGCTCACTGGAGAATTTGTGCTGTCTGCTAAGACTAAAGGCTTGTCCTGCTTTGTCTTCTACTGACGGCACAGAAACTCTGTACTTACAGGGTTGGCAGCGCCACTGTGACTCCACTGGTGTTACCAACGTCCATGCCTATGGACGTTCGTAACCACTTTCCATCAGGTGGGCTGTGTGCTTGTCTGCCAATTAAGTGGTATAAAAAAAAACACATTACCAAAGCGTCATCTCACTTAGCTTAACTTGGCTTATATTAGACAAAAAAATCCTGAGAGGAAAGCTTGAGGACAGTTGGAACAGAACCTCATAAGTGACCATAACCAATACTTGTACTAACCGGCAAGTGATATTAGCTTGGACTCCGCCGATATGCATGGAGCTCCTTACGCCCAGTTTTTTATTATGCCACTTAGGTGACACATAGGTTCAAAATTCAAATTCAAATATATCTATTGTGAAAATGGGTTACAATGTGATGTTAATAATGATATAAAGTTTCTCCATTCTCCACCTCTAGGCATACAATAGGCAAAATTTTGTGTAATGTACTTAAATAACTAAACAAAATGTCAGAAATAAATTGAACAAATTAGGTACATGTCAACATGAGTGAGCGTCAAAAATGTATGGCTGCTCATAATCTAATATCATTATACAATATAATCATAATCAACTGAGGTTGGGTACGTATTTGAATACCTAAAATTATAATATCTAAAGTTAAATAACCTAAGTTCAAAATACCTAAAATCTAAATACCTAATGGTTGTTTGACTCGGTACTCATAGTGATCACTAGTGTCAAGCTATCAAATACCTACCCTCTATATCCATTCTATCTTCGGTACTCATAGTGATCACTAGTGTCAAGCTATCAAATACCTACCCTCTATATCATCACCGTTATTATCATGGTTTTAAAAAAGTGTATTAAATGTAGAACTAATATCACGAAAAAATGTCCGGGTCTAGAATGTAGCAGGTGTGAAAAGGTCGTTCATGCTACAGTTGAATGCGCCAAACTATCGTCGAAACAGCTTACAGCTCTTCGAGCATCGGACGAATTAGAATGGTGTTGTAATGACTGTCTGCAAAGCACGAGCCGGCGCACTTCTTTCTTCATCCCGGAAGAAGCTGAAGAAGTCACTGATCTTGCTCCAACTGATGTGAGTAAGCTCATGAAGAACATAGCCGCTGAAATAAAAAAAACGATCAGAGACGAACTTGAGGGATTTCAACAATCCCTGGAATTTATCGGCGATCAGGTAACAAATATGGAAGAGATGCTAAGAAATCAAAACAACAAAATAAACAACTTAAGAGTAAAAATATTGAATTAACGAACGCCAAAAAGAATCTCGAGTTGCGCCTATTTGCAATGGAACAACGAATAGAAGAAGCTGAACAAAAACATCTATACACCTACGTTGACATTGCAGGTCTGCCGCCCGTTCCGACATTTTAACTGCAACGAAAAAAGTAGCAGCCAAACTGGAGGTTAGTAGCGATACCATACACGACGCGCGCCAGGTCACAGGACGAACGGAGAGATCCGGATACCTCGTAGTTGAACTCAGTACCAAAGCTGCTCGCGAAAAATGGTTATCTGCTGCAAAGTCAAAAGACCTCACAGTAGGTGATGTGTCGCCCTCAGTACCCATAGAAAAAGCAGCTGAAAAAATTTTCGTAAGAGAATCCCTGACCAGAAATATGAAAACTCTGCTGTACCAAGCTAAAAAACGACTCAAGCTACCAACCGGTCCATTCAAGTACGTATGGTGTAAGGCGGGAAAGTTATACGCTAAAAAAGGCGACGATAGTAAAAATGTTGAAATAGTCCGGTCTACCCACGACATAGATAAACTTCTGAACTCGCGCATATCAAACGTATAAAAAATAAATTATAGTAAATAATTGTAAAGCATAGTAATTTTGTGTCCAAATTTTGCTCAGTAAAATTCAATCCATTAGATAAAGATTTACCTATTTCTCAGGAATTGTTCAATTGTGTCAATATAAACTCATTTTTTAATTGTGTACCTACGAAAAACATTCATCTGTCGTGCCTTCATGTGAATATAAGATCGATGCTCAAAAACTAACCAATTGATTGCATTGTACTAACGGAGGTAGGAATCTCTGATAAAATCTCGCAATTATTCTCTATTTCTCATTATCGAATGTACTCACAGCTCCGCACGCACAAAAAAGGGGGTGGTATAATAATTTATATTAAAAATAACTTAAAATTTACACCGAAAATACAAAGAACTCATACTTTCGAATTCCTTGGAGGTATACTAAAGACATCTTATAATGACACCATAGCTATATGCGCTGTATACAGACCACCGTCCTCAAACAAACTGTTATTTATAAAAGAGTTACGTAACACACTGAGTACACTCCCTACTGGCACAAGCATGGTGATCATGGGTGACATGAACATCGATCTTAGATTGCACACATCCGCTAAAACATTGTATATGGACATGCTGTCCGGGTACGGTTTAACGTGTGGTATTACTGACTACACTCGAATAGAAAAAAGAAATGATAAAATAACAAAGTCATGTATTGATCACATATTTAAGCGAGTGCACGCGTTAATACCGTACACGGGGGCACTCGATAGGGTAGTTCTTCGAAGACAAAATTTTCTATTTCTATGGGTGTATTTCTGTAACCAACTAACATAATTGCCTGTGAATTTTTGTTTTGGATACTTTAGCTTTGCCCCTAACTTGGTCAAATGATATTTTAGAAATAGTTGCTGTCTAGGTACAAAATAAAAACATTTGAACTATGTTCTTCTGATTCATATAACGCGTCCGTTTGCCATTTTCCGGAAGAAAATGTTTGATCTGGCGTTTTTCATTTGACAAATTCACATAAATAATATTTTTAAGGAAAGGAAATGAATTGTCCTTTTATAAAATAATGCGTTGTAGTTAAAACTACTTATACTTTTTTTATAAATAAGTAAAACATAAGTGTCCGGCGTATAATACTGACTAATATGGTGCAAGCTGCGCTTGACCATAGTTGACCGGGTAATATGCTAGGAGAGTGATTTTGCGCGCGGGAGGAATCAATCGTGCAACGAACAAGCCAGGAGGTGGACATGCAGCTGGCAGCCAGAGAACCTGGTGTTACGAAGGTAAATATATGATTCATCTGTGCTTGGTTCAGGTGACATTCTGATTACAATGCCTAGTTTATCAGATTTATTTTATTGTTTTAAAACCTCAATTTGCGTTTGCCGTGATGCTTTTAGGTAATATTTTAATGAGGAAATTTTTTAATACTGAAGCCTGTATGAATATGGAGTTATGCATAATTAAAGGCAAAATCCTGATTCCTCTGTGCCTGCTTCATATAGTCAAAACACCATATGGATTAGAAAGGAGCGGTTTTATAGCATCAATTTGCTTTTATACATACATATGTATTAAAGTATAGCTGCTACAAGTGTATAGCCGCTTGTAGAAACTCTATATTTTATGGTCCTTCGAGCCGGATTCTGTTAAACCTTATACTTTCATTGGTACTTAGTTTAAATATTTTAATTAGCATTTTTGTTACATTGTATTATTACGCTATTGATAAAATGGCAATTTTATGATTAATTTTCCCTAATAAAAACTTGAAAAGTTATTTATCTTTAAATATCTGTATTATTTTTTTCTTTTAATATTGTAGTTTACAACAATGCCATGACCTGAACGAAAAAAAAGGAGAAAAAGAGACTTGCAGAACGCATTATGGAAAACATGAGAAAAGATCCAGACTCTGTGCAAATTTAAATTAAAGAAACATATTTGAAAAGAAAGAGAGAAGGTTCTTGCAGAATTTAACACCTAAACAACAAAAAATAGCTAGCTAATGAAGGGTTGAACATTGGACCACTCAGATTCAGATGATCGGGGTTTTTTATATTTAAACGGACTCCATATAATAAACGGACAAAATTGTCTGACACCATTGGGGAAAATACGATCACTCCATCTTCATCGAAAAATTCAGGATCTCGTCACCAAGAAATTTTTTGAGGATGAAATTGAAAGCATCTCGCTCCCTTGCAAAAAGTCAAGAAAATATTTCTTTTAGTAATGTTATTAACTTTCTTACTTGTGTATGTTTGTTTTGATAGTTGGACACACGATACATTACTAAGACTGATGTCAAGTGCCATTACTAGAATTAGTTTATACTGTGATTTTTTAATTGTAATATATTTATCTAATTGATAATAGCTATTTATTTATCTATTTACATTTAATGTATTTTAAATCTATGCTAGTATTTACATGAATAAAAATAATAATAAAAAAAACAAAAGTTAAAATGCGTCGTGGAATTCCTCCGATCGCATGCCTCTTGTGTTAGCGTTCCCAGAAGACTGGCAGCATTGCCACGTTGTATGGCAATGCTTACATCTCTGACCTAAGAAGAGGCCAGCCCTCTGGTCACGAGAAGCGTCGATCATACGGTTCGCAATCTCCCTGAAGAGATTGCGGGCGCTCGGACCCTACGGCCCAAACGTTTCTACTCCAAACGGCACAAACTCGTAATCACCAATGAGGATAGAATACTTGCGCCGCTTAAGAGTCTCTGCAGACGCTGCAGCAGCACCAGCACAGCCAGCCGTGCCAGGTATATGGGTCTAATTGATTAAGTATTAAAGTTTTTTAATTTAATATTTTGTTTCTGATTTATCTGTTACCAATTCTGATTCCTCTGGGCACAAAATATTTGAATGTCGATATCTTGAAAACTACTGTATAAAAATGAGTCCCTCATTCAAATATATGATCTTTGGAATCCATATTTTCATATGAGTATGTGTTACAAAGCTTATAGTGTAATTTAATTTTGGCCAGATGAATCAGTTGAAGAATGAAATTTCGAAGAAATACCCGATACTGTTCTGGCTGACCACCGTACTACTTGCATTTGTCTCGCTGGCAGTGGCAGGCCGTGTGGCCGGCGTGTGATACAGGATGCGCCAGTTACAAAATGCATATATGACAAAAAAAAATTGTATAGCGAGTTAAATAGCTTCAGTTGGGATGATACATCTAGTTATACTACTGTGGAATCTATTGTCGAATTCATTAAAAATGCTTTTACACATTCCCTAGAGACGTCGCAACGTGTAATTAATTTAAAAACTAAAAGCAGAAGACAATTACCTTGGATGAATAAAAATCTTATAAAACTTTGCGAAATGAGAGATGAATGCTACAGGAATTGGAGAAAAGATCCGCATAATAATATCCTACATTTAGAATACAACAGGCTGAGAAATAAAACACACAAAGCATTAGAATGGTACAGGAATAAATATAATAAAGATCAAATTATAGCAAATTACCATAATCCAAAAAAACTGTGGAATTTAGTTAATACAATGTGTGGTAGAGTACAGCAATCCATTGATAAATTCATCCTGGATGCATTCAGCTCTCAGAATTTAACGCCATTTGAAATAGCTAATAAATTTGCTAATAGTTTTGACAGCGCCGTGAAATCAATCATACCAAATTGTAATTCATTCCTCCTGACCAATCATTCTAGAACATGCTCCAATCTCAGCATGAGATTTCATATGGCAACACCAGAAAATATCCAAAAACTTATAAAGTCCTTAAATAGCAGAAAGGCCCCTGGTCTTGATAAAATAAGAGTAGTAGATATTCAAAATATAAGTAACAAAATAGCTTCCACTATTGCTAATTTAATAAATGTTAGTATCAAGACTGGTCGGTATCCAGATGTTCTGAAAATGGGCTGTGTTTAGGCCGGTGTATAAAAGGGGGGAACGACACAACGAAAACAATTATCGACCTATAACACTGTTATCATCAATTGACAAGATTGTTGAGAAATTCATTTGTAATCAAATTCATGACTTTTACAAAAAAAATTCAATCATAAATGAGTCACAGTACGGTTTTCAACCTAACAAAAGCACTACCTCACTTTTGACTAACTTCACAGACCATGTCAACTCAGCTCTCAATGACCAAAATCACGTGCTCGCCTTATTTGTTGATTTTTCCCGTGCCTTCGATACTCTAAATCATAAAAAACTTCTAATGAAACTAGAAGACACTGGTCTAGGAGGGCCCTTACACAACTGGTGTGCTAGCTATCTTAGGGACAGGAGGTACCGTGTCCAAATCGCAGACGTACTCAGTGACACGCACTGCGTGACTCATGGAACAGCTCAAGGCTCCGTCTGTGGTCCCCTGCACTTTTTAGCCTATGTCAATGATATGAACTCGATCTTCGATCACTGCAGGTCCTACCAGTTTGCAGATGACACTTGCCTTCTTATTACAGGTAAAAATCTTGAAGGAATCATGTCACTCATGCAGCACGACTTTGATAGGCTCAATATGTGGTGTCACGATGCAGGTCTCGTGCTTAATGCTCAGAAAACCAAACTAATGCATATAAAATCACCTCACCTGAAATGCCAACGCTCCGAATTACAATTAGTAGCTCATTCCCATACTTGCCTACATAATTGCAGTAATAATCACTTAACGAACTGTGATAACACGTCGTGCTCAAATATTGAACAGGTGGACACTCATACTTATCTGGGTCTGGTAATCGACAGTAAATTTAACTGGGGACCTCACATCAGTCGTGTCTGTGACAAACTACGTGCGATGCTGGCTAAAATGCATATAATAAAAAATCGCATGCCCTTTAAAACTCGACTTCTGCTATATAATGCATTTATTGACGGCGTCATTAACTATGGCCTATCAAGCTATGGAAGAACCTACAAAACTTACCTCGACTCGATCTATAATCTGCAGCTCAGAATATTAAAATTAATTGTGCCACCTAAGCTTAGAAACCAATGCACTGAGGATCACAAACTCTTTAAACTCTGTAAAAGCCTTCCAATACACGAAAAAGTAAAACTTAATATTCTAAAAGAACAATTCTTTAATAAAAATTTACAGAACAAAGTGGAGCATCCTGTATATACACGACGAGTCGCACAAAAAAAACTGGCTATTGTGGGGGCGAGGAATTGCTACGGCGAGCGGACGAGTACATTCCTTGTACCGCGTCTTATCAATTCTTTGCCTACCCTCATGCGAGAGAAAATTAATGTGAGGAACATTAAATATAAGCTCAAGTCTTATCTTTTAGCGGAATTGTAGATACGACTTTGACTGCTTCATTGTAAACTTTCATTGTATCGTTTTGTTTACGACGATTATGGTTTCTCCTTTTTTATTTATAAGATTGTAATGTTTTATACTGAAGAGAGAATCGCATGTGTCGCACACAAGCTCCAGTAGCTTTAGAGGCACATTAAGTCTATTTTTTGTTTAATATGTATTCTGATAGTTAAATAAATAAAAAAAAATAAAAAAAACTTACTTTTAAAATACCCAAAGCTTTAAATGACAAATTGATATTATAGTGAGTACGTATTACAATGCCTAATTTGAAATTATCGAATTTCATAAGCCCTACGAACGGAAGGCCGAATATTAAAATCCCGAATGTTTATATGATCGAAAGTTCTAAATACCGAAAATTAAAATACCGACAATTTAAGAAATAATATGTGGTACTGCTTAAAGAAAAAGGGACACTGCTCACCCCGACTCGGATAGGTTAGGTTAGAAGGCTAAGGTGGGAGCGGAGCGGAGCTCCCGCATTAGCCTTCGTGGTTATTTTTTTTACAACCACACATACAAGGATTTGGAACTTCAGGATTGGAGCAGACAATCCTTGTATGAGTGGTTATAAAAAAAAATAACTACGAAGGCTAAGGCGGGAGCTCCGCTCCGCTCCGCTCCCGCCTTAGCCTTCTAACCTAACCTATCCGAGTCGGGGTGAGCAGTGTCCCTTTTTCTTTAAGCAGTACCACATATTATTTCTTAAATTGTCGGTATTTCTTGATTCTTTTAACTATTATATTTATATCTATTGTGACACAAATTAATTATTGACTGTTACATATCTATTTTCTAATATAATGTACTAAGTTTAATAAACAAATCAAGAAATAATTTATAAATATTAAATACAATAAAAATAAAATAACTATTATACAACTTATAGCTAAGAACAATTAAATGCGTCGTAGAATTCCTCCGCATCGCATGCCTCTTGTGGTAGCGTTCCCAGAAGACTGGCAGCATTGCCACGTTGTATGGCAATGCTTAGTCTCTGTCCTAAAAAGAGGCCAGCCTTCTGGTCACGAGAAGCGTCGACCATTCGCTTCGCAATCTCACGGAAGAGGTTGCGAGCGCTCGGACCCCATGACCCCAAAGTCTCGACTCCAAACGGCACAAATTCATAATCTCCGATGAGATTGGAGTATTTTAATTTTCGGTATTTAGAACTTTCGATCATATAAACATTCGGGATTTTAATATTCGGCCTTCCGTTCGTAGGGCTTATGAAATTCGATAATTTCAAATTAGGCATTGTAATACGTACTCACTTATGGGAATGAGCTACTAATTGTAATTCGGAGCGTTGGCATTTCAGGTGAGGTGATTTTATATGCATTAGTTTGGTTTTCTGAGCATTAAGCACGAGACCTGCATCGTGACACCACATATTGAGCCTATCAAAGTCGTGCTGCATGAGTGACATGATTCCTTCAAGATTTTTACCTGTAATAAGAAGGCAAGTGTCATCTGCAAACTGGTAGGACCTGCAGTGATCGAAGATCGAGTTCATATCATTGACATAGGCTAAAAAGTGCAGGGGACCACAGACGGAGCCTTGAGCTGTTCCATGAGTCACGCAGTGCGTGTCACTGAGTACGTCTGCGATTTGGACACGGTACCTCCTGTCCCTAAGATAGCTAGCACACCAGTTGTGTAAGGGCCCTCCTAGACCAGTGTCTTCTAGTTTCATTAGAAGTTTTTTATGATTTAGAGTATCGAAGGCACGGGAAAAATCAACAAATAAGGCGAGCACGTGATTTTGGTCATTGAGAGCTGAGTTGACATGGTCTGTGAAGTTAGTCAAAAGTGAGGTAGTGCTTTTGTTAGGTTGAAAACCGTACTGTGACTCATTTATGATTGAATTTTTTTTGTAAAAGTCATGAATTTGATTACAAATGAATTTCTCAACAATCTTGTCAATTGATGATAACAGTGTTATAGGTCGATAATTGTTTTCGTTGTGTCGTTCCCCCCTTTTATACACCGGCCTAAACACAGCCCATTTTCAGAACATCTGGATACCGACCAGTCTTGATACTAACATTTATTAAATTAGCAATAGTGGAAGCTATTTTGTTACTTATATTTTGAATATCTACTACTCTTATTTTATCAAGACCAGGGGCCTTTCTGCTATTTAAGGACTTTATAAGTTTTTGGATATTTTCTGGTGTTGCCATATGAAATCTCATGCTGAGATTGGAGCATGTTCTAGAATGATTGGTCAGGAGGAATGAATTACAATTTGGTATGATTGATTTCACGGCGCTGTCAAAACTATTAGCAAATTTATTAGCTATTTCAAATGGCGTTAAATTCTGAGAGCTGAATGCATCCAGGATGAATTTATCAATGGATTGCTGTACTCTACCACACATTGTATTAACTAAATTCCACAGTTTTTTTGGATTATGGTAATTTGCTATAATTTGATCTTTATTATATTTATTCCTGTACCATTCTAATGCTTTGTGTGTTTTATTTCTCAGCCTGTTGTATTCTAAATGTAGGATATTATTATGCGGATCTTTTCTCCAATTCCTGTAGCATTCATCTCTCATTTCGCAAAGTTTTATAAGATTTTTATTCATCCAAGGTAATTGTCTTCTGCTTTTAGTTTTTAAATTAATTACACGTTGCGACGTCTCTAGGGAATGTGTAAAAGCATTTTTAATGAATTCGACAATAGATTCCACAGTAGTATAACTAGATGTATCATCCCAACTGAAGCTATTTAGCTCGCTATACAATTTTTTTTTGTCATATATGCATTTTGTAACTGGCGCATCCTGTATCACACGCCGGCCACACGGCCTGCCACTGCCAGCGAGACAAATGCAAGTAGTACGGTGGTCAGCCAGAACAGTATCGAGTGCCCCCGTGTACGGTATTAACGCGTGCACTCGCGTAAATATGTGATCAATACATGACTTTGTTATTTTATCATTTCTTTTTTCAATTCGAGTGTAGTCAGTAATACCACACGTTAAACCGTACCCGGACAGCATGTCCATATACAATGTTTTAGCGGATGTGTGCAATCTAAGATCGATGTTCATGTCACCCATGATCACCATGCTTGTGCCAGTAGGGAGTGTACTCAGTGTGTTACGTAACTCTTTTATAAATAACAGTTTGTTTGAGGACGGTGGTCTGTATACAGCGCATATAGCTATGGTGTCATTATAAGATGTCTTTAGTATACCTCCAAGGAATTCGAAAGTATGAGTTCTTTGTATTTTCGGTGTAAATTTTAAGTTATTTTTAATATAAATTATTATACCACCCCCTTTTTTGTGCGTGCGGAGCTGTGAGTACATTCGATAATGAGAAATAGAGAATAATTGCGAGATTTTATCAGAGATTCCTACCTCCGTTAGTACAATGCAATCAATGGACTGAGTAGCGTAATTAATAATTTGCAATAATTTTGGATAGTTTTTGAGCATCGATCTTATATTCACATGAAGGCACGACAGATGAATGCCTAATTTGAAATTATCGAATTTCATAAGCCCTATGAACGGAAGGCCGAATATTAAAATCCCGAATGTTTATATGATCGAAAGTTCTAAATACCGAAAATTAAAATACCGACAATTTAAGAAATAATATGTGGTACTGCTTAAAGAAAAAGGGACACTGCTCACCCCGACTCGGATAGGTTAGGTTAGAAGGCTAAGGCGGGAGCGGAGCGGAGCGGAGCTCCCGCCTTAGCCTTCGTAGTTATTTTTTTTTATAACCACTCATACAAGGATTGTCTGCTCCAATCCTGAAGTTCCAAATCCTTGTATGTGTGGTTGTAAAAAAAATAACCACGAAGGCTAATGCGGGAGCTCCGCTCCGCTCCCACCTTAGCCTTCTAACCTAACCTATACGAGTCGGGGTGGGCAGTGTCCCTTTTTTTAAAGCGCTGGATGCGGGCTGCTTTAGATCGGTCATTCTGGAAGTCTATGGGAGAGGCCTATGTTCAGCAGTAGACTGTGTGTGGCTGATATGATGATGAGATATAAATGAAAACACAAGTAAAAAATATTTGACTTATGTTAAATTTTGGGTATATCAACCTTTGTAGTTTTAACTTTAGGCATTTTAAACATTAGGTAATTAGTCCAATAGGTATTTCAAATTTAGGTATTAACTACTTAGGTATTAGTGGTTTAGGTATTTTAAACCATTTGTTATTTAGATTCTAGGTATTTTGAACTTAGGTTATTTAACTTAGGTTATTTAACTTTAGGTATTATAATTTTAGGTATTCAAATACGTACCCAAATATTTTTATACAGCTGCCTACAAACGAATTACAAACATTACAACAGTGAAGCCTGAGTTTTGGTATTTTTCAGTACATTTATTCATGAACAATTTTTACACTGTGTTGTTTCTCGTATTAAAATTATGGACGTCAGATTTTTTCTCGAAAAGATTAAGATTCTTACGTACATATTATTCCCGTAAATATACTGAGAATATGTGATGATAATAATAATTAAATGTAATGATTTATTTTTGAGCGTTCCTGTAAAATCGTGCACAAGCGTATATCACGGAACGTGATGTACTTGTCTGCTCCAATCCTAAAGTTCCAAATCCTTGTATGTGTGGTTATAAAAAAAATAACCATGAAGGCTAATGCGGGAGCTCCGCTCCGCTCCGCTCAATATTCTAACCTAACCTATCCGAGTCCGGGTGGGCAGTGTCCCTTTTTTTAAAGCGCTGGATGCGGGCTGCTTTAGATCGGTCATTCTGGAAGTCTATGGGAGAGGTCTATGTTCAGCAGTAGACTGTGTGTGGCTGATATGATGATGACGATCACACACACATAGTACATAGAAGACACAAATAGTACACGTACAATACAAAATATTTTTTACTGATCTACCCACATAATTGTTGTGTTACCATGATGCATTATTTTTAGGTATTTTGACCATTTGGTATATTCAATTTTGGTATATCAACCTTTGTAGTTTTAACTTTAGGTATTTTAAACATTAGGTAATTAGTCCAATAGGTATTTCAAACTTAGGTATTAAGTACTTAGGTATTAGTGGTTTAGGTATTTTAAACCATTTGGTATTTAGATTTTAGGTATTTTGAACTTAGGTTATTTAACTTTAGGTATTATAATTTTAGGTATTCAAATACGTACCCCTGAGGTTATTTGTCTTTGTCTTCCAAAAATTCAGTCACGCTATAATATTCTTTCCATCTGACGGGAAGTGGTTATCGTTGTCTATGGACGTGTGCAATACTGGGGACGTAATACGTGCACTGCCAACATGAAACCTTCTAAAGTGCTTCTTGAAGAACCGCATTTTTTGAATATACAATTTAGGTGGCAGACAAGCACACAGCCCACCTGATGGAAAGTGGTTACTATGAACGAGTGTAACACTAGGGGAGTCACACCCGTGCTGCCGACCCTGTAAGAACAGAGATTTTCTGTTCAGTGCCCCATATTATATAAATGAGGGTCACCATTACTTACACAGCAATTTTACTCAGCAGGTTAAGGAGTTGGCCTTACGATCAAGAGATCCCGGGATCGAATCCTGACCATTGCACTACCAAAGTAATACTACTCATAACACCAGTAATTTAGCTGGAGGGAATATTAGGCAATTTTGTCTCGAATTTTCAAAATAAAAAAAATGTCATGTTACACAGACTCAAATAACACTCAAACTCTGAGTGCCTTTTTGTGAATCCCACCAATAATTATCATATGCACGAAACAGACTCGTAACGCTCTGCAGCTTCAGTTAACAAAGTGACCTATTAAACCCGTAGTGGTACGCGTGGGATTAATTAAAAGCAATATGTGGCAACAAGAATATTAAGTTACTCACTAATTGTATTGCCACTATATCGAGTGGTGATGCAAAACTAGAGAGGATCGATTGGGTAAACGTTGCGTGATTGTGTTTCATTTTATAAAATCACTAGCTATGGCCGTCATTTTGTCTGCTAACTGTTTCTGAAATAAAAGTACCGTATACTGGGGTTACTTTGGGAAGCTTTGGGATAATTTAAAATTAGAAATTTTCAAAAGCCGACACACCCAACGTAAGAAGCAGATGAATTAATGACAAGAGTACTATTTCCACTACTGAAGAAAGAGACAGTGATGATTTATATTATTTGTTATAATTAAAAAATCTAATTTAAATTATTCCAAAGTAACCTAAGTGTCCAAAGTAATCGTAGTTCACGGTAGCCTTAGTTACACCTATACTCTATTCTGTTAGAACATGTATTGTGCTGATTTTTGTAAAAAATCATACAATTTGATGCAGTTGTTCGGAAGTTCTGCACGCACATACGTATATGAGTTTCAATTTTTTATTTATATAGAAGACGATAAGTATGATGACTCTGTATCCGTCTTTTGTAAATTTAAAATGAACATGTGCTCATTTACACACCTGAAACATAGTTATTCAAAATATACAGCTATGTTAGTGGTAACCGTCGTAAAAGTCGTTTTGCCCGCAGGTAATATCAATATCCGTTTGAACGCGAGGAACGTTAATTGTCGAAAACATAAAACATTTTACAGTTCAGTCACCTATAAAGAACCATTGAACCAGATATAAAATAATTCTACGTTTTATGTTTTTAACAGATGTTTGAAAATTATACGCACAGTTTTTATTACAGCTGATATTTACATAAATGGAGGTTTACCCTAGTTTAAAAGTCCGTCCGTGCCTAAAGTAGCACATTAGCTCGTTGGTTCCGGTGGTCATACAAACATATTCTTTCCGGGTAGTTGGAGCTTTTAAAATTAAAAAATAAAAATAAAATCACATTACTAAAGCGTCATCTCATTTACCTTAATTTGGTTTTTATTAGATAAAAAAATCCTGAGAAGAAAGCTTGAGGACAGTTGAAACAGGACCTCATACGTCAACCAATACTTGTACTAACCGGCAAGTGATATTAGATTGGACTCCGCCGATATGCATGGAGCTCTTTACGCCCAGTTTTTTATTATGCCACTTAGGTGACACATAGGTTCAAAATTCAAATTCAAATTCAAATATATTTATTGTGAAAATGGGTTACAATGTGATGTTAATAATGATATAAAGTTTCTCCATTCTCCACCTCTAGGCATACAACCTAGAGGTGGTGGTGGCGCCAGTAGTAGTAACTCAAATCGTCTTAATTGGTTGGCGCTGAACACACGCTCCCTATACCCATCTCCCTCCCGCACTACCTCTAAGTGAAAGATAGCAATAGTTTTCGCGCGCCAATGGTCAGAGTAGCCGCATTGTCACTTCGCACATTGAACTAGTATACAATGGCGGCGGCGCGCGCGACTCTTAGAAATTAATAATGTTTGTTGGATTTTAACCGCTTTCATGGACCTTTACCGATCGGATTGTGCCTCTCGTGTGTCCCTCAAGTGATTTAGTGATGTGGGCGGCAGCTCCTGAGCCAGGAAGAGAAGATCGGTGCACCGGCTGCGATGGCACGTGGCCCCGTGAAGGTTAGTGCATCCTCTCCTAATTTCTCGGGTTGCATTCATTGCCTAGACCACATCCGCGGCAACCCGATCACCTGTCTTGTTTGTTGTGTAAAGCGTCAATGGAACAGTTAACTTCACCCCCCCGCGAAATACAGTCCACTAGCTCACGTGGCGAGAATTGCGCTACCATTCTTTTTGGTCCTGATCGAACCGGATCCTTAGCCGTAGTTCGTAGTTTGTTATTATTCTATTGGGAATAAACGCACCGCACCTAAATACCTAGTTATTTTAGTAGAAAACCCCGCATCTAGGCATTTAGGTTTAGATTTTTTGTTGTCCGTTCGCCGCTGGCTCGCATCGTATCTACCTAATACATACATAGGTTAGGTACGTGGCTATACCTCGCTCGCATTTCTCTTATCGTATCAATCCTTGGTCGTAGTTTCGCATTTGTTATTATTCTATTGAGAATAAACGCACCGCACCTAAATACCTAGTTATTTTAGTAGAAAACCCCGCATCTAGGCATTTAGGTTTAGATCTTAGGTATCCTGACACCCTAGTGCATAGGCACAGTGTAATACCTAACGCATTTGGCTTTGTTTTTATTTGTTTCAATTAAGTTGTCCGTTCGCCGCTAGCTCGCATCGTGTTTACCTGATACCTACATAGGTTATGTACGTGGCTATACCTCGCTCGCATTTCTCTTATCGTATCGATCCTTAGTCGTAGCTCGCTTTGTTATATTTTATTCCACAGGGAATAAACGCACCGCACCTAAATACCTAGTTATTTTAGTAGAAAACCCCGCATCTAGGCATTTAGGTTTAGATCTTAGGTATCCTGACACCCTAGTGCATAGGCACAGTGTAATACCTAACGCATTTGGCTTTGTTTTTATTTGTTTCAATCTCTAAGTTGTCCGTTCACCGCTAGCTCGCATCGTATTTACCTAATACGGTAGGTACACAGTTGTACCTCGCTCGCATTTCATTCAAATTCATACGAAAGTATTTTAATTTGAATAGATATTACGCAATACTTAATCCCTGAAATAATAGTTGAACCTAGACAGCGACCATCGCGTAGGTAAGATCTGGCTGTTGCTATGCGCGTTTGTTCAAGCCGGCACTCGCAGTTATAAGTACCTACCTACCTACGGAATATCGCTCGCGCCGCGTCGCTGTTCTATAGGTACCGCTAAGATTAAGTCATTTCATATTTTGTTGTTTACCGCACTTTAGTTTGATATTTAATTGTAAACATGCCCCCAAAGGTTGGTAGTACCGATAGTAAAGTTCAACTGAGACTTTTATACGCTAAAAGAGAAATGATTTACTCTCGTGTACAATCGATTTGTGATAATGCACTTAAAACCTCTGATTTGGCTATTAGAGATTCGTTCTTGTGTTCTATAGAAAACTTGGATAGTTTGCGCGCGGATTTCGAGTCTTTAGTACATGACATCAACGTTTTAGAGTTAAATTTAAATCCCGATTACTCAGTGAGTTATCAGGCCGTGTCGTCGTTTGACGATTTGTATTGTCGTATCAAACGCGTCGCTAGGAGTTTGGAGAAACCGTCTGACCGACCCAATCCCACTCGCGACCGACCTAAGTTGCCACCAATTCAAATACCCGAATTTGATGGTAACATTCGCAATTGGGGTTTATTTATAGATAGTTTTGAGAATACAATAGATAAGAACGTTTCGTTGACAGATCACGAAAAATTGCATTATCTCGTTGAAAAATTGACTGGTAAAGCTGTAACCGTTTGCGCTGGAATTACGTTTAGTGCCGAAAATTATAATTTAATTTTAAATACTTTGAAAGCTAAGTATGAGGATAAAAGATCGGTAGCTAACGCATATTTGGATCAGATGTTTGACTTGAAATCTATTACGGCATGTAACGATCAAAACTTAGAGAAGTTTCTAGATACTTTCGCATCATCTGTTCGCGCCGTAAAGAACCTAAAGATCGATGACCTCTGCAACTTCTTAATTTTGTATATGGGTTTAAAGAAATTAGATTCCGAAACCATTCGTTTATTTGAGTCGGATCATCGCGGCAATAAAATTCCTAAGTTCGAAGACTTAGAAGGTTTTGTTCGCGAGCATATAAAAATATTGCAACGCTCTTCATCGAAACATGAAGGCGCGAAGAAAGTTGTTAGTTCTGAACGCAAAATAGATGCCTCATCGAGGTCACTGAGGTCAACTCATACTTATGTCAATACCGCACCAGCACATGTACAATCACCTGTTTGCTCTTTGTGTAATACTCATCATTCGCAATTGTACAAGTGTCCGGGTTTCCTAAAATTATCGCCTAATGATCGTTATAAATTTGTTCGCGCTAATAATTTTTGTTTTAATTGTCTCGGTACTAAACACCGCGTTGTTTCATGTAATAGTAGAAATAGTTGTCGCAAATGTTCAGCGAGACACCACACTTTGCTCCATTTTGAAAATAGTAATGCCACATCCAATGTGAGCACAGTTGGTTCGTCGAGCGGTGGCACACCGTCGCATAGGTCGCCCGTGTCGGTGGCGCCTGCGCCACAGCCGCAGCCCGCGCTCGCGCGCGCTCCGGCCCGCCCGGGGACCGCTGCGAATGACGTCACCTTGTGTTCGTTGTCCGCTAGTGATGCGCTCACTACTGTGGTCCTCGCGACTGCTCGCGTTATTATTGTCGATGCATTAGGTAAACCGCACATTGTTCGAGCGCTATTAGATGGCGCTTCGCAGAGTAATTTTATTACTCAAGATTGTTGTCAACGTCTTGGTTTCAATGTTAATAAGCGTTCAACCCGCTCAGTGGTGAAGGGTTTTGGAGGCTTACAGTCAGCTGTTCATGGCACCGTTAAAACAAGGTTTGGATCTCGTTTTAATAATAATATTTGGTTTGACATGGAGTCGCTCGTTATAGATAAAAATAACTGAACAGTTGCCTACCGTCCCGGTTGACACGTCTTTATTAACGAAATTTAAAGACTTGCCTTTAGCAGATGAGACTTACGCTGTTCCTGGAGTCGTCGATATATTGATCGGCGCTTCGATTCTCCCGCACCTCCAGTTATCACGTAAGGTTCAAGGGGGACCGACGTACCCCGCTCCGCACGCACTGGAAACAGTTCTTGGTTTTGTTATAATTGGTTCCGCACCCGCTTCTATAGATAGTTTTAGTCACTCGACTGTTTCGTTCTGTTGCACCGTCGAGCCGCCACTGGAGTCTACCATCCGCAAGTTCTGGGAAATTGAAGAGGTCAATGTCCCACCTATCCTAAGCCCTGATGACAAGATGGCTGAGGAGATTTATTGTCGCACGACTACTCGTGATGAGCAGGGTCGTTATGTTGTCGCGCTCCCTTTCAAGGGAGATGTTTTTTCGCTCGGTGACTCCCGTGTATCCGCTGAAAAACGCTTTCTTTGTTTAGAACGAAAGATGCAGGCGTCTCCAAAGTTAAAGCAAGCCTATGATGAGGTTGTTAACGAATATTTAGATAAAGGTTACATCTCACCTGCGCCTGCGGACACTGACGAGACCCAGCCTTCGTACATTATCCCGCACCACGAAGTTATTAGAGAAGATAAGCTTACTACTAAACTCCGCGTAGTTTTGGATGGCAGTGCTAAGACTAGCACTTCCGTGTCGCATTAATATTAGTAGAATTTTGGCTTTTTCGGACTCAACAGTCGCTTTGTGTTGGGCCCACTCTTCGCCCCATCGTTGGGACACATTCTTCGCTAGTAGAGTGGCAAGAGTTCAATCTGAATTGGCGCCACAAGGTCTCTTTCACGTTGCTGGCACCGGCAACCCAGCCGATTGTCTCTCTCGTGGATTGCTTCCTTCGCAAATTTTAGATCACCCGAATTACAAACATAGTGAAGCCTGAGTTTTGGTATTTTTCAGTACATTTATTCATGAACAATTTTTACACTGTGTTGTTTCTCGTATTAAAATTATGGACGTCAGATTTTTTCTCGAAAAGATTAAGATTCTTACGTACATATAAGATATTCCCGTAAATATACTGAGAATATGTGATGATAATAATAATTAAATGTAATGATTTATTTTTGAGCGTTCCTGTAAAATCGTGTACAAGCGTATATCACGGAACGTGATGTAACGATGACAACATATATCAGTAATTGAGTTAAACACGGTTGAACGTTTCCAAAATTGTGTTATGGCTGAGCTACGTAGTGGCTACGGTGCTACGAACTCGTAGCTCCAGGCTACAGATATAGGCAGCGAGCGTATAACGTGTTCTTGTAGCTTTAGGTATATGAAACTGGAGTTAATATTTAGTGAATAAATTTTACGACTAAATTAATATTCAGTTCCTTTGATCCTAAGGCGTTACTATTGTATAATTATAAAGGAGCCGTGTCTGTACATTGGAGATATTAAAAAAATATATAAGTTACATGAACGATAGTGAACCCAAAAACTTTCTTTTTGGAATTCTTGTCTGTTTGTCCTCGAGCGTAAAAGCAACTGAACGTGTTTTGATGCAGTTTTTTTTGTTAGAAAGGTCGTTGTCAAACTTAAAACATTTCGATTGTTTGATTGCAAGATGCCAGCGAAGCATCACTTATTCTTTTACACTTTTATTACTGATAAAAAAAGCCTACCCTGCTTGCAGACAATATTTTTGCTCGACTGCACCTTAAGCTCTCTATTCGCTGCTTGAATTTTTAAAAAGCAGTCTTAAAAACGTCTACACCCGGCGTTAGGCATAAAAGTCTTCAGTTTGCTTCATTTATTCAGAAGGTCTACATTAATCCATGTCTATTTAAGAGAAAAGTTTCGGGTCCCACCGGTTGACAATGTGGTCGTCCCGAATTTAACGGAATTGTTTCATCAACGCGAAATTATTACAAAATTTACTTAACAAATTAAATGGGTGGTACAATAAATTCTGAAAATTTCAGTTTTCAGAACTGGCTCCAATTAAGCAAACCCTTTTATTGAGGTTTTGGACGTCGGTCTGTTAGCTTTGACTGTGTATAAGTACCTACTGTTGTCTAAGTCTGTTAGTGACTGATAAAGCTGTGAAATGAACTACCTACTGTGGTTTTTGAAAGCGACTGCAATATGGGGCACTGAACAGAAAATCTCTGTTCTTACAGGGTCGGCAGCACGGGTGTGATTCCCCTGGTGTTACACTTGTTCATAGGTCATGGTAACCACTTTCCATCAGGTGGGCTGTGTGCTTGTCTGCCACCTAAGTTGTATATTCAAAAAATGCGGTTCTTCAAGTAGCACTTTAGAAGGTTTCATGTTGGCAGTGCAAGTATTACGTCCCCAGTATTGCACACGTCCATAGACAACGATAACCACTTCCCGTCAGATGGAAAGAAGGTTATTTAACTTTAGGTATTATAATTTTAGGTATTCAAATACGTACCCAAATATTTAGCGTAATGCCTCAGGATTTAATTGTCATGCCACTAAATAAATTCAAAATTTAAGTGAGAATACTTTTAAGTATTAAAGGTTATTATAAAGTAGAGTATAATAGTAATAATAATTTATATGTAATAATTTATTGTTCAACATACAAACTGTCACAATATTGTATATATATAACATGAGTTAACGCACACATTGGTATCACTTCTGTACCAGACTTTGGTTTTCATTTACAGTGATACTAAAATAATATTTAAAAAAAAAGTTTTAAATGTGAACTCCTATTACGTGGGACCGAAATATAATAATAGGTGAAATGTGGATGTTGATTCATCTCTGCCTAACCCTCCGGGGATAAAGGCGTGATTTTATGTATGTATGTATGTATGTATGTATGTACTATAGAAAACGAAACAATTTTATGCAAAAATCTGTCATAGGTGTCGTAAAAGTAAATACTCGCAAGACTTGAATTGATGCAAAGGTGGATAAATAATTAGTTATTGTTAAATACTTATAGATTATTCTTAATAACTCTGCCTAATAATACCACAAAATTTCAGAACTACGTAAAACGACATCCATGACGACCTCGATAAACAAACCAACAAAAAGAATAATGTGCGTTTAACGCTAAAGAAAACCTTTAGACAAAAAGCTAGTGGACACAGATACATAGGTTACACTAAAAGTTTCCGGAACTGGCCACTTACATAAACAATATTTAAAAAATTATTACAACATTTGAAAATAGAACTCTTTGGCTGTAGAATACAGTTTGTTTCATCTGATTGTCTTTTGTTTTTACCTTGTGGCGCCATTTAAAAAATTGTGTGTCTGCATCAACATGGATTTAACTCGGGAAAATTTTCGTAGTATGATTTTCTACGATTTTAAGTGTAATTTGACGGCTCAACAGAGCATCGCTCGGCTTGAAACAGCTTTTGGCGATGAAGCTCCATGCAAGACGACTGTTTATAGCTGGTTTGCAGAATTCAAGCGTGGTCGTATCAATCTCAGTGACGAATCTCGCGATGGTCGGCCGTCCACCGCTGTGACCAACAAAAACATCGATGCTGTGCGCCGTATGATTGAAACAGACAGGCATGTGACCTACCATGAAATTCGCGCATCCTTAGAAATAGGCATGAGTCAAATACAATCAATCCTACACAAACATTTGGGTGTGAGAAAGCTATGCTCGCGGTGGATCCCACATAACTTGACCGAGGATCAAAAAACGGACCGCGTCACTTGGTGCAGTGCCATGCTTACCAGATTCAACGAAGGTGCGTCAAATTTGGTGTGGGACATAGTAACAGGTGACGCAACATGGATTTATTGCTACGATCCCAAAACAAAGCAGCAATCGAGCGTATGGGTCTTTCAAGATGAGCCGAAACCAACCAAAGTGGTGCGCGTGAAAAGTGCCTCTAAGCGGATGATTGCTTCTTTTTTTAATAAAACTGGACACGTGGCTACTGTTGCTTTAGAAAATCGTCGTACTGTGAATAGTGACTGGTACACGACCATTTGTTTGCCTGAAGTTATTGACGAACTCCGTAAAACAAACCGTAAACGCCGTATCATCCTGCACCACGACAATGCTAGTTCTCACACGGCCAGACAGACAAACGACTTTTTGAAGGCGAAAAATGTAGAACTCATGAGTCATCCTGCATACAGTCCCGACCTGGCACCTTGTGACTTTTATCTGTTCCCAAAAATTAAGAACCAATTACGCGGCCAACGATTTTCATCACCAGAAGAGGCTGTCGAGGAGTATGAAAAACACGTTTCAGAGGTCACCACAGAGGAGTGGCACAAAAGTTTTCAAAACTGGTTTGATCGAATGAAAAAGTGCATAGACGCCAAGGGAGATTATTTTGAAAAACAATAAATTAATTTTGTACCTTTAATAGTATTTTTTCATATTCATTCCGGAAACTTATAGTGCGCCCCACGTACATACCTACATATCCACTCTTCAATGTATGCTCACTTTTGTTTCATTACCTAAAAACGTATAACAACTTTTACCACAGTGAAAGGCACCAAAATAAGCCTATAATGAGTCTAAAAATCATAACAAATATAACATCATAAATTGGTTGTAATACTTGTCTATTAATCATTAACAAAAACAATTTGGCGGCATATAGATAATAATCTTTACTTTCCGTGCTAGCCTATAGTCTATCATATTATATTGATGATGTAAAAAATGCGTGGTCAACCTAAGTCTCTTGCTTACATACATACATACATATAATCACGCCTTTTATCCCCGGCGGGTTAGGCAGAGGTAAATTAAGACTCGGCCTAAGATGCATGACTTGAGTCAACAAATAGTGCCCAGAAGACGGCAATAGGCTCACCCCCTATTACGTGGGACCGAATTTAATGATTGGTGTAATGTGGGTGTTAATTCACCTCTGCTTAAAATGTAAATTATTCCAAACATAACCATATTTAAAAAAGAAAGATAATCTAGTCTCTGAATGTCTTACTGGTATCTTTACAGCAAAACTAATCTACCAAACCAGCGAAAGAATCATTTTCCAATGCTTTCTTTGTACATATTACTTATTATTTTTATAATATTTCTTGACATAATTCTATAATTTTGACGTACATATGTGCTCTTTGTGTGCTTAAACTGAATAAGTGAAAATTGATTCTTTGATTGAATAGAGTGAGTGTGATCCCCCTGGTGTTACACACGTCCTTTGACTACATTAGCCACTTCCTGTCAGTGTGACCGTGTGCTCCGGCTCGTGTTAGTTACAATTGCATCCAAACTTTGCACTTCAGAACCAAAATTTACTTAACCACTCTTTGTCTTGATTGCCGTGAGTGTCTTGGCTTATCATGGCTATGGAGGAGGTAGGACACGACGGTATCCCGTCCTAATTGAGCAGTCCGACTGGGGAAGTACCTCCACTCTACAGAATACCACGGCTATAATACCCTCGTGTTGTGTTCCTGGCGGTGAGTAGGGCAGCCACAGCTCACTGGAGAGATTCTGTACTGTCAGTGGGGAGACTATAGGCTTGTCCTGATTGTGTCTTCTGCACTAACCGCATAGAAACTCTCTGTTCTTACAGGGTCGGTAGCATAGGTGTGACTCCTCTGATGTTGCACACATTCATAGGTCACGGTAACCACTGTCCATCAGTTGGCCGTGTACTAGTCTGCCACCTAGGTTGTATTTCTAGTCTAGTCAAATGACTTTTACGTGTGCAACTGCCATTTCACACTTAGTACCGAAAGGCAAGCTTATATAAGAGCCTCGTCTGGAAATCAACAGGTGTACCAACTTGCAGATGAAATACAGGCTTAGAACGTTTTAGTGGGGCCTCATCCCATTTTAGCATCCAGTACACGCTTACATGCATATAACCAGTGTTGAGTACATTTTAATCGCAATTATACTTGCAATTAATCCGACTGTATTATTTTTAATGGCAATTAAAACTTGCCCAACATTGCATATAATACACACAAACTTTTATCTAAATCATCTCAACCATTTACCAGTTGTTCAGTAACATTCATACTGAACATTTTATATCTAGAGATAAATGAAATTTGCCTCAATTTGTCAAAGTACCCGTCAGTTACCAACATTGCCTCAATAATATTCATATTATCCGAATCCGGTAACAGAATGTTTTGTGATTACATTTGATATCCGAAAGTCGTTGGAGTTGTTCGTAATCTGTTTGAATAGATTGGATCAGCCGGTCCTTGTCGAGTAAGAGATAAAATAACATGTATCTCTGAGAATTAATAATAATAATAATATATCTCTTTATTGTATGTACACAAGGAATGATACAGAAAGATACAATTTAGTACAGTTTTGTGGCATAACAAGTGACGGCCTTATTGCAGAAGGTATAACAAAATATATTATTTATTATATATTGTTATTTATACTCTTATATGTTATATAGTTATAGATATAATACATACCTACTACTATACTTATATGTGTACATACATATATAATTTACTATGAAACGGTACCTACATATTATACTTATACTTAACACACCCAGACATAATATACTAAAAACAGCGTATACATAAAAAAGAAGTTGTGAAATGAGAAGGAGAATGACTATAGTTCCTGCAAATAGTAGGCTGTGACCAGTTTTTTGAAGACAGGCAGAGATTGCACACGTCTTACAATTATGGGTAAGGCATTCTACAATCGGAAAGTTTGGGCAGTAAAGGACCTATCCATGAACCCTGTAGAATGCGCTGGCATTGTCAGCCTCAGATTCTCTGACGATCTCAAGGCTCTAGGGTGCGACTCTCCAAGGAATTCGAAGCGTTCTTTTAGGTAGATAGGAGTAAGAAGATGAAATAAAATAAAACATAAACATGAATTCAAGACATTACAAGAGACGTTATAGACCTCTGAATATGGTATAAATTTCAACTTGATGCCTCCAAGCAATCCTGAGAAAAAGGTTTTAACAGACAGACAGACGGACATCAAAGTGATTCTATAAGGATTCCACTTTTTCCTTTTGAGGTACGGAACCTAAAAAAAACAGTGTTAAATCCCGGTTGCATGCAAAGTTTGCACTTTGAATTCCGGATGTGCTTTTCTATTCTTTTTTTTAATATGCTTTTACATAATAAAAAAATGGATTACCATCTGACCTCCTAACTCCAAGAAGCCACCAGGGCTTCGACCGTTAATCAGCAGGTGTAACATCTGACAAGTGAGCTAGAGCCCCAGATATCTTGGTAAGGTTCCAGAGATCTTGGATGGGCCTCAGAGATTTTGGTAGAGTGACAGAGATATTGGTAGGGACCCAGAGAGTTTGGTAGGGCCCCAGATATCTTGGTAGAGCCCTAGAGATGAGATGAGAGAGAAAGCTATTCTATGAACTGCGTACTGTCCGTACACTGATGCGGTTTTATATTTATAGCTTCTTCACAGGTCGCTCTTAATGCCTTCATTCAATAAATGTCAAGGAATCTGAGTAGGTTCATTATAAGGTAATGTATATTAATATTTTTTATTTTTATAGCTATTAGGTGCATTAAGGACTGGCTGGCTGACTTTATCTAGGTAATTATAAATAAATTTATTTTCTTTATTTATTAAAAAGCACCTCATGATTTCTTTCCTGTTATCTGTATGTCAACCTTCAATAAGTCATACCCTCTCCTTTTTATACAGAAATGCAAACAATGCCTACAAGAACCAAGCTGTTCGAGATAAGAAGAGTGACATTTTCTATGCCGCATCATAAATTCATTCAATTCTTTACCAACACACGTCTTTCCTTCATCCTACAGTCCCGGGCTCTTGAAACCAGATGCATATCCGGTACAAGCTTTCACATTTACCATATTAGAATCATTTGCGACTCATCCAACTCGTACACTTTTTTTAGTTAAGTTTTACAACATACTTCAAAGTACGTAAAGGCAATAGGCTCGCCACCTGTTACATTGGGACCTAAACATAAACTGGCGAAATATGGGTGCTAGCACCTCTGTCTACCCCTTCGGGGATATAGGCGTGAGTTTATGTTATGTTATGTTCAAAGTACGTCATGTGTATAAAACTAACTAAATAACAGTCAAATTGTGTAAACCTTATACAAATCTGGTGCGTAGTTCAAAAGATTTTAGCGTGCAGATTTGCATATAAAGAAGCAGCTTTGTTTTAAACTACATTTATAAACATTTTCAGTCCCTAATCATAATTCGCACTATTTTCCACTATTTAACACGAATGTACGAGTGTAATCCAGAATAGCAGAGCAGAGAATTCTAACATAGCAACGTGTAACGTTTTTTCTTTATACAACTTAGGTGCCAGACAAGCACACGGCCAACCTGATGGAAAATGGTTACCGCGACCTATGAACATGTGCAACACCAGGGGAGTCACACCCGTGCTGCCGACCGTGTAAGAACAGAGAGTTTTTGTGTCGTCAGTACAGAAGACATAATCAGGACAAGCCTTAAGTCTACCCACCAACAGCACAAAAACTCTCTAGTGAGTTCTTGCTACCCGTACCACCCTACAGAATACCACGGCTATAATAACCTCGAGTTATGTCGCCAGGAACATAACTCGAGGTTATTATTGCCGTGGTATTCTGTAGGGTGGAGGTACTTCCCCAGTCGAACAACTCAATTGGAACTGGAATACCGTCGTGTCCTACCTCTTCAAAAATAACTTGAAAAGATTGTAGCCTGAAAATTATTCTATGAGTATTACTGAGAGCTGAAAGCTTTTCAATCAGGCACTTAACACACAAGGGAAATAAAGAAACTGTCTTGTATTCCTCGGCTATCTTATTTTATACGTTTTATGCGTCGCAGAGCCATATCCGTAAGCAGGTTAACGCTGTTGCTATGTGTAAATCATAATTTGATTTATCTTGGTTTTAATAGATTTGAATTGTGTAGTTGCGTGGTTCCCGGCAGAGTAGAATTTGGAACAACCCATCTATTTAACATCAGATAGATATATACAGCCCAGACTCAGCCTCAGAGGCTTGACTTGAGTCAACAATAGTGTCCGCATTACGGCAATTGGTTCACCGCCTATAACGTGGGACCGAATATAATGATTGGTGAAATTTGGGTGTTAATTCACCTCTGCCCAACCCTCCGGAGATAAAGGCGTGATTAGATGTATGTATGAATATATTGGTGTAGAATATGGATAAATTTTGAAACAGATAAATATATATATAACTACTTCTATATATATACTTCCTATCTTATTTTATCCTACTAAACTCCTTCCTTGTTCATTTCAAAGTTTGTTATTCAATCACGCTCTAACAACTGAGCGAATCTGGCTAAAATTTACTACAGGGATAGGCTACAGCCTGGAATAATACATAGACTTTTATCCCAGAAATAGGTTCCCATGCATAGTGGGCATAGGAACAAAATTTCGTATAGGTGAAACCGTAGTCAAACAGTTTAGAAAAGTGACTACTTTTTATTCCAGAAACTAATTAAGTATTTCACACACTACAGCTATCAAACAGCTAGCAATATGCAAGCAAGCAGGCATAGGGTTTCTGCAGCAAAGAACTCCCACATTTTCACTTGACTACATATTGCTCTAGCTATAACGCAGATATAAGTAAACCTTTTTGAAGGAAACCCGCCGCAAAGTGGCAATCGTGTTCTCGTATATCTCGGTGAACACGATCTTAGGACTCGGAGTAAGTAGGTTAGTCCTCGTAATGTAATGCCACACACTTCCTTTGAGGATTTGCTTCGTGAGTGAACTTTGCGAAATAAAGCTTGAGATATTGCAATTCTTACCTAACCTTTAATGTAATGTGATAGTTAAACTTTTCTGGTAGTCGAAGGTCGATTGTAATCAATAAATGGTGAGAACCAATCAGTACCACATACTACTTACTGTTTACATTTTTTTTTTTTCATAAAACATCGTAGGCTTCGACGGATAGTGTGTAGATACTATCCATCTAAATTAAAATAGCTAGCTTCAAGAGGTAAATATTTTAAAGAGCAATGTACTAATTGTTCTGCTTTGGTTCCCGGCAGAGTAGAATTTGGACCACCCCTTCTCTTCCCATGCGGTGTCGTACAAGGCGTAACATCAGACAGATATATACAGCCCGGACTTAGCCTCAGATACATGGCTTGAATCAACAATAGTGCCCGGAAAACGGCAATAGGCTCACCCCCTATTACGTGGGACCGAATTAAATTATTGATGAAATGTGTGTGTTAATTCACCTCTGCCCAACCCTCCGGGGATTAAGGCGTGATTATATGTATGAATGTATGAAATTCTAAATGGCAAATTTATCATTAAATTTCTACACTCGGCCATGCACTATGTATCTAAAATTTTAAAAAATAATCGGTACATATCATAATTGCTGTCACATCGTAAGTATCGCTGTTAGTAATAGCAATGATAGCATTGTAGTAGCAATACTCATCGTGTTTTCATCGAGAGCTCTAAAAATGTCATAAATCGAGTGATATAAACGTGGATGCACTCGATGAGACCATTTTGAGTACTAACCGACACTATCGGCTTGATATTCCACATAATGAATAGTTATTGTGAACTATAGATGACGTTCCTTTTAATATTGTTGAAAGTTGAATAAGGTTTAGTATTCGTTCATTGGTTGATTGGATTATGATATATTATGATTATTAAGAAAACATATATACAATCATACATAATCACGCTTTTATCCCCGGAGGGTTAGGTAGGGATGAATTAACACC
This sequence comes from Eilema griseolum, assembly GCA_963662185.1. Lineage (NCBI taxonomy): Eukaryota > Metazoa > Arthropoda > Insecta > Lepidoptera > Erebidae > Eilema > Eilema griseolum. The sequence goes on along the minus strand of OY759238.1, from coordinate 9,288,298 downwards.
TACATTTCATCAATCTTTGACTTCGGTCCCACGTAATAGGGGGTGAGGCTATTGCCGTCTTCCGGGCACTATTGTTGATTCAAGCCATGCATCTGAGGCTGAGTCTGGGCTGTATATATCTGTCTGATGTTAGACAGCGTAGGGCTGTCTAACATCAGACAGATATATACAGCCCAGACTCAGCCTCAGATGCATGGTTTAGATGGATGGATAGCCCTTAGTCGCCTTGTACGCGACACCGCATGGGAAGAGATGGTGTGGACCAAATTCTACTATGCCGGGAACCACGCAGCACATGAATAAATTATTATGAGTTGGGCCCATTGCAACTCATAAAACATTAAAAACAGTTAGTTTAGTAAGGAAAAATAACTGAGCAGTCCCTAGACTCCTAAGTGCACGCTTTGCATGAATAAAGACTGAAAAAAGAAACAAGATTAAAGTGTATTTAAAAGTATCTTTCAACTCTTACATCATGTTCCACTACCCTAATCTAAATCTCTCTTACGGTCTCAAACCAATCTAAAGCTTGCTTTTATCAAAAGGGTCTATTTGCCTTTTACGAGATACTACAGAGTACGCGATTTCAATGGGTGGGAATCCCGTATACCCATCTATACGAATCGTATAGGCGTTCTATAAAACGTGGACGGGAAAACAAATACTCACTTGTGAGGAAAAAACATTACCATTTTGAGTCTTGCCCCGTTCACTGGTATGAAAAGACGCATTTATCGCCTGTCATTGGTTTCTTTCCCCGCGCAGTTGTATAATACCTACTTTTAGTTCAATTCACTTCCAGGCTGGCATAAACTAGCTAGATATACTTTTAAAAAGCTGAGTTTGTTTTTAAGGTGTATAACATTGTATAACAGGATAAAGTTGCCAAGTACTCTGTCATTTTCAGTGAGGTGGTGAATACATGGAGATACCTTATTCTACATATACATTTATGTAAATAATGTTAAATTTGGCTCCGTATATCAATCACCTTGCTAGTATTACTTATCCACTAGAGGTAAACTACCACCACAGAATATTAGTATTTTCTTTCTTCCAAAAAATAATAGTCCTTTTTTAAGGAGGTAGGACACGGCGGTATTTCCGCCCAATTGAGCAGTCCGACTGGGGAAGTACCTCCGCCCTACAGAATACTGCGCCTATAATAACTTCGTGTTGTGTTCCCAGCGGTGAGTAGGGTAGCCAGAGCTCACTGGAGAATTTGTGCTGTCAGTGGGAAGACTAAAGGCTTGTCCTGCTTTGTCTTCTATACTGACCGCACAGAACTCTGTATTTACAAGGTTGGCAGCGCGACTGTGACTCCTCTGGTGTTACAAGCGTCCATAGGCCACGGTAACCACTTTCCATCAGGTGGGCCGTGTGCTTGTCTACTACCTAAGTGGTATTTAAAAAAAAGTAGTACCCCCGAAATTACCTACTAATATTCTCGTTAACCCCTTCAGTTAAGATAATTTGATTATGTTAAGAGTGGGTTCACATCAATAGTTTAACGCCAGAATTCGACAATTAACTACTAAATTAGCTACACTTGACGAATTCCAGGTTATAGCTTACCAGAAACACAGATTCAAACAAGGAGTTCCTTAGACGAGCATATTTTTCTTACAATGTTTTTCATGTCATTATGTAATTAGTAGCTAAGCGTCCCATTTCATAAATCACTACGCGCCACAACATCGTTTATAATTCATATTCAAATACAAACCTAGTAACCTAGTACTAGTTGAACACCTAACAACTAGTGTTGTGTATACACGACTAATATTAATTGGTACCCTGTAGTGAGTAGTGGCGTGTATAGAAAATCGATCTGGATTTGATGTGATATTATGTTTGACAGTGTTGTCACTAGAGACGTAGGTATTGTCAATAACTTCTATGTTAGATAAACTGTTTACAACAAAATTGTATCTAGGTTGTCGAGGTTGTTTATTTGGCAAATAAACAGTCACTCACATGAACCAAAACTAAAATAAAATATGCCCTTGTGAAATCAAAGATCAAGACTTGTTATGCATACATACATACATACATATAATCACGCCTGGAGGGTTAGGCAAAGGTGAATTAACACCCACATTTCACCAATAATTGTATTCGGTCCCACGTAATAGGGGGTGAGCCTACTGCCGTATTCCGGGCACTATTGTTGACTCGAGTCATGCATCTGAGGCTGAGTCTGGGCTGTATATATCTGTTTGATGTTAAACAGCCCTATCCCTTAGTCGCCTTGTACGACACCACATGAGAAGAGATAGTACGGATGGTGGTATGGATGTACACGACCATTTGATAAACGAGACACATAAACATTATTGAATAATATAATTAAACATAACTCATTAATGAAAACCAATGGAGAATTAATCTATTAGATACACTCATTTTGATCAGTTTTATAAAATAGTGAATAGGGTCGTATGGATCCTACCAAGATTTTCGAAGTCCAAGTTCACCTCACAGTGCTAGCCAGTTATATCAGACTAATCTAACTGTGAGATCCCGTCGAAAATATGACATAAAACAATCAATCAATTAGCCTATCCTAGGGTTTGCAACTGAGTTGCTAGCTTCCTGCAGGGGCGCCGCCGTATTCATGTCTTTTGTGACGGACGAGCTTCGAAGTTTCTGCAGGTAAATGCTGGTGTGCTGCAGGGGTCCGTCTTATCACCCACTCTTGACATGCTATCCACTGGCAGTATTCATTGTTATGCAAACGATAGCACCTTAAACGGGAGTTATAATGGACATCCAGATATCTACGAGAAAAGGCAAGTTCTTGTCACTAAGCTTGACTGGATCCAGAATCACATTTCCCAATGGGCAGGCCATTCCCAGCAGGACAATTTCAGTATCCTAGGGATGGATGTTCGCTGCAACCTGAATAACAAAAGCTACATTTTTTTTATACCACTTAGGTGGCAGACAAGCGCACGGCCCACCTGATGGAAAGTGGTTACCGTGGGCTATGGACGTGTGTAACACCAGAAAAGCCACACTCGCGCTGCCGACCCTGTAAGCACAGAGTTTCTGTGCCGTCAGTGTAGAGGACAAAGCAGGACAAGCCTTTAGTCATCCCACTGACAGCACAAATTCACCAGTGAGCTCTGGCTACCCTACTCACCGCTGAGAACACAACATGAAGTTATTATAACCGCGGTATTCAGTAGGGTGGAGGTACTTCAACAGTCGGACTGTGGGCGGAAATACCGCCGTGTCCTACCTTCTCATAAAATACTACATCGCTACATCGAGAGTATCATCAGAACAGCCTCGCGTAAACTCGCGAGTCCTGAACAGAGTGAGACGTTTTTTCACGCCGGAGCAGCAGTGTCTTCTGTTCAAGACACAAATTCGCTCCTGCGTAGAATACTACTCACATCTCTGGCATGGCTCAGCAAAGTACTTACTAGATGCTTTCGACAGGCTGCAGCGACGTGCGGTCCGCATCATTGGGAATCCCGAGGTCACCAACACCCTAGAACCTTTGCAGATGTGTAGAGATGTTGCGTACTTGGCAGTATTTTACCATCTGTACCATGGTTAATTTCTTCTTGCTCTTCCAATTTGTCCCACCCTTATCTTTCCTACACCGGACAACATGTGCAGATCTTAGATATCACCCGCATACGGTGCAGAATATCCGATCAAGAACCAAGCGGTTTGGTGAATTTTCCTTAGGCGCACCATTAAGGCCTGAAATTCATTACCAGCTCGCGTGTTGCCTTCTTCCTACAGTCCCGGGTCCTTTAAGCGGGGCGTAAAAAAGCATATGATGAGGCCGTCAAGCTGAGTGTCACCAATGTCACATGGTGTATGTGACATTGGTGACCCTCTTTTCTGAGACTTTGCCTTCAGCTTACCATAGGGCAAGGCGAAGTCTAATTGACGTGTCCTATATAAAAAAAACACAGACCTCTCTTAATATGGGCCATTGCTCCAGATCCTCCGCCTTCCGCATTCTGTCCATATCATATATCCCTTGAAATATATATTTTTAGGTTACATCGTAAACTATAAAAAACCAACGTCATAAAAAAAAAATTTCCTCATTTTTGAAGTCAGATAAAAATAATTGAAATTCCTCACACATAAACTTTGATTATTCCATCGCGGTGAGGAATTTTCTCCTCGGTGGTATTCCACCTGCGAATGCTTCCGTAGGTATCCGAGAGCCAATTTCCCGTGTCCACAGCTTCGCACCAACAATAAAACCTAATGAAATTTGTCCGTAGAGATTCGTTTATTACCCATTAAGTTGCCATTGAAGATATATCTCGTCTAAAGAGTCATTTTCTCGCTCCGCAAGATACTCGTCGAACTGAAAACGAATCAGATTATTGATATATTATAACGTAATTGGAAGGAAATCGATGCTACCTTTTGTTCTAGTTAATGAATGAGTAACAACTATAAGAAGGTATTCTATTAGATAAGATAAGATAATTAATTAATAAAGAAAGATAACTAAAATCAGTTCTAGAAACAGGTATTTATAAATGTCAAGTTACTGGACGGATTCAGAACCATGCTCCGGCTCCATGATAGGAACTAACGTGTGTTACGGTACCAGGAAGACGACGAATAGTACCTAAGTATTCAAAGAATTAACCGTGTTCCCAAACAAGACATGCCTGTATATTGGGTTATTGTCAGTCAGCACGCCAGCTTTATATTTATTTGATAAATACGAGCAATATGTGTTAATGGTTTTCTGTGTATACTTAACAAGCTTAAAACAAAAATTGTGCCATATTTCTTGGAGAATGAGCACCCGCAAGACCCTCAGGGTCACATCAACTTTTCCTGCAAGTCCGAACACCTTCTGATTTTGTGGACGAGAGCCCAATGCAGGCTTTCTTCTCTTGGTTGGCAGATTAGATGACAGTAGCTCTTATAATAATATATAATTTATTTCATCAATTTAATAGTATATGTTACATAGTTTCCCAAGTTTTACAAGTATCTTTTATACTTATTGCATACTTTATACATAAACTCTACAATTGTCAAATCAATCTTACGATATAATTATTAAGCTGTACTACATATATTGTGCCTGAACTAGGTAATCCTGTTTTTCAGACTTGTAGTGCAATTTTTACATTTTAAATAAACAAATAAATAATTAATATGTATAAAAGTTACTTACAAAGTGAATTGTTAATTAAATCTAAACTTATATTTTAGTTACTAAACTACTTAACAATATTCATTACACCACCGTTATCAACTTCTCTGTCTCATCGTGCGTCAATTTTTGTAGGAAATTCTTTAGGACATTCTTACACTGGTTGTAGTTCAGAGGATATACATGATGTCTGCTATAGCATTTACTCTATTATACAGCAGTGGTATATTTGCTTATATGCATATTTGCTTTATATGAAACAGCTTTTTATGCAATCTGTATAAGCCAAATCAAAAGGAGGAGAAGGAGTAAGGAATTTGAACTGCAATTTGAGAGTCTTGGATGATGAAAGGTTTTAATAAATGTCAGTTATCGAAAATTAAAACAATTCTCTGTCTATTCTGTTTCCATTCGAAGCTTTGTTTCCGATCAATAAATCAATGTTTAGAAATTAATTTCAATTATTTCATAAGTAACAATGCCGTTAATGTACAATCAATTTACACATTATTATCATTAACTAACATCTGTCACGCAATGTACAGTAGTTTAGATTGTACGTGTTGATGATTGGTTGTAATTGTTTCAGTGGTAGAGATATAATTTATATTTTATAAAGATAAAGATTTTATTATTCTGGTTTAGTCGCGATTTCCCCAGTTCTCGATTCCCTCGAATATTTTTCGGTTTTTCATACCATTTTATCACGCTGTTATAAGACAAAGAAAAAAGTCGGGGGATCCCGACAAACCCGCGTTATCCTTGCCCTTTTTAATACTGTTAAAATGCTTTATATAATAAGTTTACTTAGTAAAGAGACGAGAAAGGAGTATAGAAACCCATAGAACGCAGTCAACTATTTATTTTGACTTTTACGAGTGGTACTGCTTGGGTTCAGACACTCCTCAACCCCAAGTCTTGAACCTCTGCCATAGTTGTTCCACGCAAAATTATTGTTCCGTAGCAACTGTTCAATTACGTTTTAAATAACAATAACACGTAGTTATAACGTTCGTGCAGCTAACAGCTTTTTATTTATTCAAAGCGTTAGACTTTTACTACTGTCTATCATTAGTACTTACTTAGAAACCTTCGGCGTTCATTTTAAATATTATACTAGCTTTCCCCCGTGTATACGTGGGAATCTATTCCAAGGATGAAAAGATAAAAATATACATAAGGATACAAAACAGAAAAGAAACTATAAGCAGAAAAGCCAAACCAAGAAGCCAAATAAACCGACTCAAAGGAGAAGGTGAGCGAACCCTGGGCTCCCGAATTCAAGGTTTAAAAACAACCAGGATGATTCGATGGTATCTAGATAATCACACGTCCCCCTTGATGGAAAACTAGGGGTGTCGTCATACTCATGCTACGACCCTGTCAGAATCTTCTAATGCCCTTCTTGAAGAAGTTCACATGGTTGTTGCTAGGGAAAACCATAGCAGGGAAATCATTCTACAGTTTGAGCGTGCAGAGAACGAAGCAAAGATCAACTCCACGTGCGAAATGGTATAAAAACCTAGTCGAGAATACTACATACTATAAACTCCACTCGATATATCTTCTTCTATCTTCACAAATTTTCACATTAATTATTATAATAATGGTAAGTTGAATCAAATAATCAATCAACTTAATTAAATTTAAATGAATAATGTAATGGAAATGGAATGTCCAAATATAAGGCTTCTATTATGATTATTGACCGAGTGAGCGAGAGTCTCTGTTTCGAGATGGTGGTCGATTTTGTATTCGTCCTTGTATCTATGTCAGTGTGTTTGTCCATTTCGGTCTAAAGGGTGCATTTCAGTACCGATTTTGCCAAACTTGGCACATGTATCAAAAGACACGTGTGCCAATTCAAAAGCAACTTTTGTCGAGAGCTTTTTTGCTAGAAGGAAAAGGGGAAAAGTTTGCTGTATATTATTTAAGAACGGATATTGATAATTTTTGAGTGATACATCATTATTTTTCACAGGTTGATGTTACAAAAAAGCGCTCGAGAAGTTCACTGTTCACAGAACTACTAGTTATAAAATGAGTATTCCCTAATAACAATAAATCATTATCAACACGCAGCAGCGTAACTAACTAAAGATGATAATACCACAGAATGTCTAAATAATGCCACTAAACTGGAACTAAGGTTGCCAGCGGCTACAACCTACATCCAACCACAAACTATATACTAATAAACATATACGTACTGCTTGATTCTTTACGTTTGGCTGTATTGATTAACTTGGTACTTCCAACGAACGCAAACATTATTTAAAACTTTTATACGAGCTACATTATAACTTAGAGCTAGACGTATTGAAAAATATTGACATAATATCACATACCCAGTTTTATAGACTAGGTGCTGGGTATGTGATATTGTGAGTTGTAAGTTTATTATGTCTGGTGCTCCACTACTGCTTTTCTTCTCTGGGTTGAGGAGTCCAGAAAGAAAAGAAAGAAAGAATAGAAGAGTCTCCAAAATGCAAGCTTCTGATGCATCTGGTTTAATGTGCTCAGATGATGGTTGGGTGAAATTTCATGAACTTCTTGTTTCTCAAACAGAAGATTTTGGAAGTGAAATCTTGTTAGCACTTTGGACATTTTTGACATTGAAATAATATTTTCATTTTGAGGTGGTAAAAACCTTTGAACTCGCAACACTTACCGTTACCGACATCTCTGTATATACATTTTTTCGATGTATTGGCCCTGTTTTTCTTGTTTTCACTTCTGTCAGTACACCTGGAGCGCCAATGGTTTTCTATATCTATTAACCTGGTTCAGTCTGATCGACAACTTTTTTGGAATAAATTATTCCAGTTTGTTCACCGTGTCTTGATATTTTGACTCACGATTTACTCGAATTTTCAATAATGAGTGATAATTTCGATAAATAAGCGAATATAATACAATATTTCAGGCAAATATACTGTTAAAAAACTGTAACTATTTTGTGGTATAAACTGTATAAATGAATAAAATCAGGGCAGACAAGTGAGTTACGATCGTTGAAGCGTGGAAAATGACGCGATTGTGAAGGGTGAAATCTTGTTAGCAGATAGTTGGTTTTGGTGCACGTCGAGCGGGGCCTTAACCACTGAATCGAATTACGTCTCCGAGACAGATAAGCTTATCTTTTAGAAGAAAATCCAGCTATAAATGAAGACTTATTGAAGCGTTGACTCATCTTACTTATTTGCTGATCGTTCTAACAAATATATACGTAGATGCATTTTGAGTTGAAGGATAAGGCCGCCATGTTATTCTTTTTTTTTAAGACCTATTCAACAGCGTAAGAAGGTACAACTAATTAATAAAAATTTACTTTCCATTTCTTTCCCCATTTTACTATATTTCGGTTCCAGGCAGACTGGGAGGAACCCAATCTCAGATAGGAAATGAAAGTTGGCCGGCTTATGGGTAAAGTTAACTCCTCCCCATCCTTGCATTAATCGCATCAGAGGCTTTTACCTCGGAGCCCGGGACCTGCATTTTACAGTCAAACTGCGATGCGGCTGCACTTCGATATTTTCCGTGAAGCGAGGGCCATCTGACCTGGCCCCGATTCTCCTAATTTTGTGTCATAATAAAACAATGCTATTTAATTTTAAACTATACCCTTATGCTGTTAGAGTTTAAAATTAAATGCCATCTTGTAGACTGAATAAAAAGATATAATGAACTCTTATTAATTTTTTTCTGTTCATTCATTTTTGTACTTTAATCGTACATCTATAAAGTCTATGATTTAATGTCATTTATTGCAATGTCAGTGGTATAACAGTGGGCCTGGGTGGTGTTGACATACACCTATCGCTATATATCCAGCTATCGCTGCAAACTATGCCTCATAATCACTTAAACTCAATTATTCCGTTCTACAACAACATTACAGCCTTAAACACTTTTTTTTCTAAACGTAGGTATTGCTATTGTCTTACCTTCGTAAAATAAGGGTAATAAAAACAAAGGTTATTAAAAGTCAAACAACAAGTACGAGATTTTCATTGTTCATTAAATTCATTGTTCTGTTTACAGACGATTGCTTTCGTGGAGATCGAGAATGGGCAATGAGATGGGTAATTAATTACTTCGGAGAAATGATAGCTTTTTTATGTTTACATTTTGTAATACAATAAAGACCACGCTACTTTTTAACCGACGTTGAATCTCAATTGAGCTGTATTTACACAATAAGGATATACATACAGCCTTTTTCCAGCAACATAAATGTTAACGGGGATTCACGTCGGAGGTCGATGAACGACCTCCGCCTCCCATGAACGCAGGCCTGGGGGTGACTGGTGGAGCCATCTGTCACCCTGGCAGAAGCAGCCCGCGGCGGCGCGCCTGGCGCGCCTCCCCGTTTTCCGAGGACGAGTTGGGGACTCTGTAGTCCCCACACACCGGAGGAGAGGGTCAGATCGTGAGAGATGGCCCTGAGTCGGCCGGGGTCCGAGGGATATGCCTGTCAACCTCACCTTCGGCAACCGAAACGACTCACAGGTGGCGTGCGTTTTAGTCGGTTCGAGTCTGACATAACCTCTTCCACCGGCTCCGGTGGGGAGGTATCTGTGAGGATTTTGAGTACGTAAAAAAAAACCGGGTATTCACGCGAGCATGATAGAGGTACAATGATACATACATACCTTTCATTTACCTGATGTATCGACTAGGTTACGCCAGCCTCTGTCCCTGAGGAGTCAGCTTGTGACCACGGCCGGTGTAAGCTGGTAGAAACGTCAGGAAAATCAAAAGTACGTACGTATATCATGATCGCATTAATTCCCGTTAACATAATTGTATATGGAACATTAATGTATTAGTATTGTATTTTACATGGAACGCGAGAGTTTAAAAGTTGGTAAGATAAGATAAGATAAGATAATCTTTATTGTACACCAACACATTACACAGTACATGTATGGACAACATTATGAAAAATATACATATGGCGGCCTTATTGCTACAAACGATCAAAGAATCGAAGAATCAAAAAATCAATTTCAGTCTTCTTCAGTTTAGGCACACAAAGAGCACATATGAACGTCAAAACTTTACAATTGGATATGTCAAGAAATAATATAAAAATATTAAATAATTTAAAAATAAATCATTGGAAAATGATTCTTTCGCTGGTTCGGTAGGTTAGTTCTACTGAGAAGATACCAGCAAGAAACTCAGCGAACTATATTAGAACTAGATTATCTCATCTCATCCAGGCAACCTTTAGATGGAGATGTTTTAATTATTATCTTAACAATAACAACCCATGGTATATATTTAGAAATTACCCATATGGAAATGAATAGCGATTTTACACGGTTTCTGGAATTAGTGGACAGTGTGATAAAAGTCAGACAACGGAAAACCGCTATCTGTAGCGGTTTAAAACGTTAAAAATTGATATCAGTAGTGTGCGGTATATTTTACTAACAATAACACAATGATAGTGATATGATGGGATTTATCATTGCATACCAGTGTTGAGCACATTCTGGGTCGGCCGGGGTACGAGGCATATGCCTGTCAACCTCACCTTCGGTTTCTATTCGAGTTCGACATAACCTCTCCCACTGGCGACGGTGGTGGGTATTGATCGCACTGAAAAATAAAAAAAAAGTGTAAAGCAAATTTTAATTGCAATTAAACTTGCAATTAACACGACTGCTGTCTTATAGATGGAAACAAGTTTGACAGCAGGCGGTGCCCATTAATTTTTCCCCTAGTATTAGTAGTCCGATGATTTGTCCGATCGTCGGACTAATGATACTTTGTCTTTTTAGTAGTCCGTCTTTCGGTTTATGATTGTCAATAGGGTACAGCCTGACTTCCCCACACTCGAAGACGGCCCCATCTCATAAGAGACGGTCCTGGGCCGGCCGGGGTGCGAGGGATATGTCTCAGATAATCTCACCTCCGGAACCTGCGACCCACACAGACGGCGTGCGTTTTAGTCACATAAAGTCCGACATAACCTCCCCCACCGGCGTCGGTGGTAGGGGTACCATTTTTTTTTTTACGTGCGCAAAATCCCCACGGATACCTCCCCACCGGAGCCGGTGGAGGAGGTTATGTCGGACTCGAACCGACTAAAACGCACGCCGCCTGTGGGTCGCTTTGGTTGCCGAAGATGAGGTTGACAGGCATATCCCTCGCACCCCGGCCGACCCAGGACCATCTCTCACGATCTGGCCCTCTTCTCGGGTGTGGGGACTACATACTCCCCGACTCGTCCCCGGAAACGGGGAGGCGCGCCAGGCGCGCCACCGCCGCGGCCTGCTTCTGCCAGGGTGACAGGCGGCTCCACCTGTCACCCCCAGGCCGGCGCTCATGCCTTCGTACGCGGGCAGCTTGTCTTGCGATCCTTCGTCGCTCCCGCTGCCGGGCGTCGGTGGTAGGGGTACCCTAGGGATTTTGCGCACATTAAAAAAAAAGGTACAGTTTCAATCTAAGACAGCAGTCGAGTTTACTTTTTTCGATCTTTTCACATCATATATATGTGTATAAGCAAACCTCGGACTCCGAGGTGAAGGCCTCGGATGCGACCGAGACTATTGCGGATGATGATTACTTAACGTGCAAAATGTTTACAGACAGTTGTGGATGCGGGTTCGTAATATTCTGTTTACACACTTCCGCAGGTCCCCTGTAGAATAGGGAAACCCAAGAAGTGATGGTTTGTCATCGTAAGGGATGACATACTTGCCAATGGTCTCACTACCATGCACAAGATTTACAGTATAAATACACAAAGCACTGCGGCTAGAATTGACATTACATTTGAATATATTAAAATATTTACTTTAATACAGTAAATTTATAGAGCTGTGAGGTCAAAGCCAATTCAAACAAAAAGCTTCAAACTAATCTGAACATCTGTTTTCTTTTTTATTTATCACTTTGATGTATATCAAATTTGTTTAACGATTTAACATTCGCTGTTTGTGTGTCAAAATCCGGTACCTTCATCAATATGTTTCATTCAACAACAACACAACCTAGTGACTAGCTGCATGCCTCTTGAATTCACCCACTATCAAATCGGCGACCCGAAGAGAGGGCCTTATCGATATGCCTGTTAACCTCACCTTCGACAACCAAAAACGACCCACAGACGGCGTGCATTTTTGTCGGTTCGAGTCCGACATAACCTCTCCCACCGGCTCCAGTGGGGGAGGGAGGGTATCCGTGGGGATTTTTTCGCACGTAAAAAAAAATATCAAATCGGCGACGGCCTCTGTGATGTAGCGGTAGAATGATCTTCTGCTACGCAGGAGGCGTGGGTTCGGTTCCCGCTCAGTGCAAATATTTGTATGCATGAATATGAATATTTTCATTGGGTGTTTCTATGTATGATATTTATATATTTACAAAAAATAACCTTTCTAAGTATGTTTATCCGCATGATAGATTCTATAACACAAGCTAGTTAAGCTATGCTTACCATGGATCTAGGTAGCGTTGAATAGAATATAGGTATTTAAACTATCATGGTCACTGACATCAGTATCAGAATAAACGGGATATTTACCATGTTTCATTATTTTGAGTTTCCGATATTTCGATTCTTTGCAAAAACAACCGGGAACAAGCTAAAACAAAATCGCGAGTGGATACAGTGAGCATCGTATGTCGTGAACGTGATCGAAATCGGGTTCGAGTTTGTAGTGAGAGTGAAACCAATAGTAGTGCAGATACGCGTAGTAAAAGAACTCGAAAGAGGGTAGATCGATATAATTACTCCTAGAAGAAAAAACTTTTTCTTTGTTCACCGCCACTACTCCAGTTCCTCCGTGATCATGGTGCTTGCAACAGCGTCGAAATATCGGAAACTCAAAATAATGAAACATGGTAAATATCCCGTTTATTCTGATACTGATGTATAGAATGTTGTGGAATATTAATTAATTGAAGAAAAGAAAGAAAGAAGAAAAGAAAAAACATTTATTTACGAACACACAATTGGCCTATCGCAATCCACTGCTGGACATAGGCCTCTCCTAATGTTGGGAAGCTTTGGCTCACTGTTTCCACACTGGCCAGACGGGTTGGTACAAGGTTTTATTACGAATTATCATTCTCGTGTGAAGTGATATCGTCTGCGTATTCACCCACGATCCACGATACTCAGCTTTATTTGTCTCTTAACATATTACTTGACTGATGGTGGCCATTATCATTCTCTGAATCAGTTCCCAACACGGTCAGGGTTGGTTGTCCAGTCTAACTGTGATGCGACGGAGCTTAGAAATTTTCTATGAACCGACTACCATCTGTCTTCTACAACCAAGCAGCAGTTCACTACGCTATGACCCTTCGACTTCATTGTTATTTGTCGAGTTATCCACCCGACAGTAAATATATATATATACAAATGTACAATATTACCTAAGCAATATAGTGGCTATCCGCAGATTGATATGTTTAGTACAGCAGAGGGAACCTCTAGAGGTAACAATTTAAAAATTAGAAGTGATACAATAAATACATTTCGGAAAAACTATGATCAGGTAAAATTACAGGGTATCCTTAACAATTAAATACAATAAGTTCAATCAATTCAATCAATTCTAACCACAAAAAATACATGTACCTTTAGATGGAATTCAGCCTTATTTAGTCCTGAATATATTCAGGACTAAATAAGGCTGAATTCCAATTAGCGATAAAATATCAAGAATAAACATTAATAAATTAATAAAGGAGGTGAAGGAGTGCCATTGAAACAGAAACTCTTTCTGACAGTGATTGATGGAAAAATAACGGTTTCCTTTGTTTTTCCATCAGTCAACATCTGGTTCAACGAGTTACTCCAAAATAATTGATTTATTAACATCCACCTGGTGTCGTTGAACATTGTTTTATTACAATTCATTTACAAAAGGAATAATTCTGACAATTAAATGTGGTAGGATCAGTAACAGGTCCTAAACAAGATGGGAAAATGATCTAGTTTCCGAGAACTATGTCGAGGACAGAGCCGAGTGGTGGAAAAAGTAATGGACCTCCTAGCGATTTACCAGTTGCATCCAAAATGTACACTTTGAAGCATTTTTTATAGTGCAGAAATCCCCACAGATATAAGGAGTCTGTGGGGGTGGTTATTTCGAACTTAAACCGACTGAAACCGCACGCCTTCTTGAGTTATTAGTTCATAGGATCACTTGTTCCCCAGGGTCCTACTAAGTTCTTCTTTCTTCTTTAAGAACTTAGTTGATAGACGGCCGAAACTTGAAAAGTAGGCAATAAGTATAGAAGTGGATGGTCAACTCTCCTTGCTGCCTAAAAGAGCATGGATGGAGAAGATGGGAACCGAGGGAATGAAATGACCGCAAGCGGAGATGATAGGAAAATGTACACCAGACGAGTGAAACAATTGTGCATCAATACTATCTATTAATTATAACGAAATGAATACATTAGTATTAAAGTTATCGGGATATTCTCCATGTTGTATTATTGTTCGGAGTTTCCGATATTTCGGCGCTGTTGCAAGCACCATGATCACGGAAGAATTTCATTTTTATACTAATGTGAGTGAACATGATAGTTTAAATACATAGAAAGGAATACAGTTTCACATATGAGTTAGCACAATCGGTGAATTTTCACAATCTGTCACTCAAGGTGTCCGTAACGGTGTCGCGAGCTCAATTATTTTTTCTTCGTCTCAAAAAATATTTTACGAAATATGCCTGTAAGCACACAGAAGCTTTCACTTCATAAAATTTACTGTGATGTGATGTTTCACAAAGGACCAAATAATGTCAAATAACTTTCTATCAAAATAAACCGAACTGTAACTCAAATAGTAATATGAAACATCAATAAACATTGCACACAAGAATCACTCCGGAATCCCGGCTCTGTGTACTCAAGGAAATGACCTCCACCGCAAACACGACGAGCTTCTGAAACCTCTATCTGCCTATTTATAAAATAGTATAAGTTTAATAAATATTTACGTAGTACCTCCGCCCTACTACTGGTGGTAGAAACTTGGTGGCACAAATTTGTCTCAAGTTTCGACCGGGTAGGTACCACCGTGCACTATTGCGAAAAACCCTCCATAGCAATTCAATCTCGGTTGGATTGTGTTCAGGGGTCAGCAAGTGCATAGCCGGGCAGAGGTGGTGGTTGTCGCAGCACTAGTGGGACCAGTGGGTCTTGGCATAGTCTAGTGGGGATGGCGCGGGGCGATGCGCCGAACAGGGAGACCTGTAGAAACGGTGGTGCCGCTGGCCGCCCGCGGTATAGTACAGGGGCCCAACTGGGGTTAACCACCTTGGGAGGCTGCCTCACCAGGCCGCGCATAATCCCGATATGGTTCGTCGTGCCGGTTGGTGACCGGATTTGGGAGCCCGGCGACCATGCTCGGGGGGGTACGGGGGCCCTTCCGTTCGGCGCGTCGGCTCTCGCCATGCCTCACATTCATAGATAAAACCAATATCCCTTCGCTTTGTCACACGGTGCTGCGGCGGCAATCACCTTTTTTCACGCCTTCTCCCACCCAAACTCATGGCAGCGCAATTTAGAGAAATAGGCAACACAGCGGCTCGTCACACTCCCAAAAGCTTGCTATTTGAGGTGAAGTCCACTAACATCTGTGGGCTCCATGCAAACCTCAACGCCGTCCACCAACACCTAGAGACGGCGAAACCTGCCATGTTTTTTCTAACGGAGACGCAAATACACCGCCCTGACGACACGACCTACTTGCTCTACCCTGGCTATGTTCTTGAGGAAAGTTTTCGTGCAAAAGCCGGGGTGTGCGTGTTTGTTAGGGCGGATGTTTGCTGTCGCCGTTTGCGCTGCCTAGAGGACCCATCCTTCTCCATCCTTTGGGTACACGTAGACCATGGCCCTACGAGTCAGATCTATGTGTGCCTCTACCGTTCCCATACAGGAGATGCTGAGACAACTCAACTCTTTGAATATCTGAGTCAGGAGGCAGATGATGCGCAGGAGCGATTTCCGAATGCCGAAATGGTATTTTTGGGAGATTTTAACGCCCACCACGAGATCTGGTTGGGCTCCTCCAAAACAGACCATGCGGGAAGAGCCACCCACGCATTTGCTCTGGCGCACGGCCTGACCCAATTGGTGCACGAGATCACTAGGATACCAAGAAGGTCGGGCCTAGCACCTTCTCTGCTAGACCTTCTGCTGACGATGATCCGGACCGGTACAGTGTATCGGTGCGAGCCGCTTTAGACAACTCCAACCACTGCCTGGTCTGTTCCAAGGTGCCTATTATAGCACCCCCACGACCCGTGCAGGGGAAGCGGCGTCTCTGGCACTACTCGTCAGCGGACTGGGATGGACTTCGTGACTATTTTGCGTCCATCCCGTGGGTTGAGCGCTGCTTTGAAGGTAAGAACCCATCGGATTGTGCTACTGCTGTCGCCGGTGAGATCGGTCTGGGTATGGAATACTATATCTCATATACCGATATCATCGGTGAACGCGGGGTGCGCCCTTGCTTCGGGCGCGAGTGCGCGGAAGCTGTTGAACAAAAACAGTCTGCGTACCGCGCTTGGGTAAGGGCGCGCGCCACGCGCCATCCCAATCTGGGCCACTTCAAGGCGGCGTACAACAGAGCCACAAAGGTCTGTAGAAGGGCCTACGTCAGAGCGGATGCCCTGCGCATAGCGCGGCTTGGTCAAGAGCTAGTGATGCATCCCACGGGAAGCCGTGGCTACTGGCGACTGGCTAAAGCCGTGCAAGCCAACTTCTGTCAGCCTGCGCTGCCTCCGCTGCGTAACCCTGATGGATCCCTGGCCCATGAGCCGCAAGAGAAGGCAAATCTGCTGGCTAATCTCTTTGCGGCCAACTCCCGAATCGATGATTGTGGTACGCAGCCACCAACACTACCCGACAGTGACCACGCGATGCCTGATATCCATATCAGGCAACGCGATGTCCGTGCAGTGCTGCAATCACTCGATGTCCGGAAAGCCAGTGGTCCGGATGGTATTCCAGCGGTAGTTTTGAAAAAATGTGCAGCGGAGTTGTCTCCAATGCTTACGCGCCTGTACCGGCTATCCTACAGTTCGGGTACAGTGCCTTTGCCTTGGAAAGAGGCGAATGTTCAGCCGATTCCCAAGAAGGGGGATCGCTCGGAGCCAGCCAACTATCGACCCATAGCCGTCACCTCAGTGCTGTGCAAAGTGTTCGAGCACATAATTAACAAACAGCTCATGCGGCACCTAGAGGATCACTCCTTAATTAATGACCGGCAATATGGCTTCAGACCGAAACGGTCAACGGGTGATCTTCTAGCATACGTTACCCATCTTTGGGGTGAGGCTATGGACAAGCACGGCGAGTCACTGGCAATTAGTCTTGACATCGCCAAAGCTTTCGATAGAGTCTGGCACAAATCGCTTCTTTCCAAGCTACCTGCCTTTGGTCTGCCTTCTAGGCTGTGCAACTGGGTTGCTAGCTTCCTGCAGGGGCGCCGTATTCGCGTCCTTTGTGATGGACGAGCTTCGGATTTTCTGCAGGTAAATGCTGGCGTGCCCCAGGGGTCCGTCTTATCACCCACTCTCTTTCTTCTCCATATCAACGACATGCTGTCTACCGGCAATATTCATTGTTATGCAGACGATAGCACTTTACATGGGAGTTATCATGGACATCCTGCGGCCAAGCAGTCAGATATCGCAGAGAAAAGGCAGCTTCTTGTCACTGAGCTTGACGGGATCCTGAATCACATTTCTCAATGGGGCTCTGAGAACCTGGTTGAGTTCAATGCCAAGAAGACGCAGGCATGTGCGTTTACAGCAAAAGTATCTTCTTTCCTTCCCCTCCCCACTCTTCAGAGCACGCCACTGCCACTGCAGGACAATCTCAATATCCTAGGTATGGATGTTCGCAGCAACCTGAATAACAAAAATTACATCGAAAGTATCATCAAAACAGCCTCACGAAAACTCGGAGTCCTGAACAGAGTGAGACGATTTTTCACGCCGGAGCAGCGGTGTCTTCTATACAAGACACAAATTCGCTCCTGTGTGGAATACTGCTCGCATCTCTGGGATGGTTCTGCAAAGTACTTACTAGATGCTCTCGACAGGTTGCAGCGACGTGCGGTCCGCATCATTGGGAATCCCGAGATCACGAACACCCTAGAACCTTTACAGCTGCGTAGAGATGTTGCGTCCATGGCTGTATTTTACCGTCTGTACCATGGGGAATGTTCTGATGAGCTCTTCCAATTAGTCCCACCCTCCCCTTTCCTACACAGGACAACACGTGCAGGTCTTAGATGTCATCCGCACACGGTGCAAAACATCCGATCAAGAACCAAGCGGTTCGGAGACTCTTTCCTCTGTCGCACCATTAAGGCCTGGAATTCATTACCAGCTCACGTGTTTCCTTCTTCCTACAGTCCCGGGTCCTTTAAGCGGGGCGTGAAAAAGCATATGATGAGGCCGTCAAGCTGAGTGTCACCATTGTCACACGGTATGTGTAAGTAATGGTGACCCTCTTTTCTGGGACTTTGCCTTCAGCTTACCATCAGGCAAGGCGAAGTCCAATTGACGTGTCCTATATAAAAAAAAAAATACCGCGGTTATAATAACTTCGTGTTGTGTTCCCGGCGGTGAGTAGGGTAGCTAGAGCTCACTGGAGAGTTTTTGTGCTGTCAGTGGGACGACCAAAGGCTTGTCCTGCTTTGTCCTCTACACTAACGGCACAAAATCTCTGTTCTTACAGGGTCGGCAGCACGGATGTGACTCCACTGGTGTAACACACGTTCATAGGTCATGGTAACCACTTTCCATCAGGTGGGCCGTGTGCTTGTCTGCCACCTAAGTTGTATAAAAAAACTCTCTAATATTCTTAATTTTTCTTGACATTTAAAAAACAATTCAAATAGACATGATTTCTATACATCATAGACAAGATGTTTACAAAAAAATTAATTAAGAACCGGCAGGAATGTATTATGAATTTCGAATTAGGAACGTGATTCTAAAGGTATGATTCTGAACTCTGCAGCACAAGCAATGTATGCGAAGAGACGACACGTCACCCGAACGCACTCAAATCGTCCTTAGAAATAAAAGAAAATCAGTCCCGCAATCCGCTCATTTGTCTAAAACTATACTTTTACTTTTCTCACATACTTGAATACGGATAAACAGCGCCATTGAGAAGCCGCAATGATAATAATAATAAACAAAACTATCATATTCAAATCTTTTTCATGGTACGTGGTGCTGTACAACACTGCTGCGTGCTACAGAGTTCGGAATCATACCTTATAACTAGATAAAAGAAAGAATGCATTTTGATACCTCTCTGTATATTCAATAGACATTGTTTTCCTTATTGTGATGTATGATAGCTTCAAAACTTTGCACTTTGTGGCTGATCACATTTCTTTTTTCTTTCCTACGCATTGAAGTCATTGGCATACGTACTTTTTTTTTTGAAGTCTCATAGTTGTATTAATAGAGAATCGTACCAAAATCCACAACCCTTTACAATACTTTATTTTCTGCTAACCATCTATTGTTAAACCGCTTTTGTTGAATTGCTATTATTATTAGATAAACTATTTCGATTGGAATGCTTTCAATTATATTCTGTTTGTACCCTCCAGTGCAATTACGTGAAATTCAAACGTTAACAATCCCATATCTCTGGACACATTAACCCAAACTGGCAGGTTGCCTTAAAAATGCATGAGCCCTATAAAATGTATTCACGTTCTCCTCTAGAGAGAAAGTTTCAAAAGTCGTGTTTCGGTAACAATGCCTCACTTTAGCTACATTAATATGTAAATTCGTTTAATAATACATGTTAGGGCTCATTTGTATTGTGTTTATATGAAAGAGAGAAAATTCTACACTAGCTAAACCTAACAGAAGGTCGGTACAGTCGACAAAGGATATACGGTAGCACCTGTTTATATAAAGTTTTTTTATACCACTTAGGTGACAGACAAGCGCACGGCACATCTGATGGAAAGTGGTTAACGTGGCCTATGGACGTGTGTAACACCAAAGAAGCCACACTCGCGCTGCAGACCCTATAAGCACAGAGTTTCTGTGCTGTCAGTGTACAGGACCAAGCAGGACAAGCCTTTAGTCGTCCCACTGACACCACAAATATTCCGGTGAGCTCTGGCTACCCTACTCACCGCTGGGAACACAACAGTTGTATGTAAATGTGCAACCGTATCTATTTTGTCGACTGTACACTCAATTTGTATTTTGGAGTCCGAGATCCGTTTATAGTTTTTTTTTGCAACCCGCTTCCCCCTTGCCTGCTCACCACTGTGCCATGAGTTCGTAGGCGGCAGCGTCGCCACCATATCGGATGAGAGTGTAGGTATATGATCTTGCACACTTATGACATTAAAAAGATTTTTATTTAAGTTTTGTCTTTGTGGCTGGTTCACTAGGCCAATATCTGACAAGACTGGGCTGCATTTAACGTGATTTTCACTAGACATATTTTCTACTTTGATTTTAGAAAAAGTAAGGATTACGCAGAAAAATTAAATCTGACTTTATGTCATACGGATTAAGTTGTGTATACAGCTGGTAATTAATAAAAAAGTTAATGCCCAAAACGTTTCAGATAAGATATATTCGAAACGTTTCATTCTAAGTTATTGAAAACTAAGGAAGGAAACACACAAACAATTCGGTACTATTTGCGCGCTATCGCAATGCAACTGGCTGTCATCAATCAGCTCGTAAATGTCGACCACAGCACGCAACACACTTTAAACACAAACTAATTTAGGTGAACACTCAAATAATCACCTATTTTGGGATCCTTTGCTGTTGAGAGTACAATGGAAATTGGTCAATCAGTCAGCCGAATGAACGCAGCTTCTAACCAAAATGGCGCAGTTTGTTTTTGATTATAGCTACAGGTTATGTTTATAACATTAATAATTTGTACATACCTGTATAATTATAGTCATGTGTCTTTCCTATTGGGGTAGGCAGAGACATTCCATTCTTTCCATTTTATTTTTACCACTTGGATGACAGACAAGCACACGGCCCACCTGATGGAAAGTGGTTACCGAGGTCTATGGACGTGTGCAAATCCAAGGGAGTCTCACTCGCGCTGCCAACCCTGTAAGCACAGAGTTTCTGTGCCGTCAGTGTAAAAGACAAAACAGGACAAGCACTGATAGCATAAAAAGTCTCCAGTGAGCTCAGGCTACTCTAGCACACGGCACGAGGTTATTCTGGCTGCGGTATTCTGTAGGGCGGTGGTACTTCCCCAGTCGGACTGCTCAATTGGGCGGAAATACCGCCGTGTCCTACTTCCTCAAATTCCTCAGTTCCATTTGTTAAATAATTGTTGAGTACCAAGTTTGACCACTATCTCCCGATGAAAAGTGATGATGTGACCGAAGTAACCAGTTCACTCCGTACTTGAAGACGCCTAGGTTATAGCTTTTTGGAAACAGTCATTCAGGGCCTTTCACTCCTTACCTTTTGCTACTAACCTGACATACGCCTTTCGCTACTCTACATAGAAATAGTCAAAAGGATTTTTGTCTACTGATCTCTTTCTTTTGCGCAAAATCCCCACGGGTAGCCTCCCACCGGCGGTTATGTAGGACTCGAACCGACTAAAACGCACGCCGCCTGTGGGTCGCTTTGGTTACCGAAGGTGAGGTTGACAGGCATATCCCTCGCACCCCGGCCGACAAAGGGCCATCTCTCATAATCTGGCCCTCTCCTTGGGTGTGGGGACTACAGGGTCCCCAACTCGTCCCCGGAGGCGGGGAGGCGCGTCGTCGCCGCGGCCTGCTTCTGCCAGTCAGCGCTTATGGGGGGCGAAGGTCGTTCATCGACCTCCGACGCTCGAGTTGCCTTCGTACGCGGGCAGCTTGGCTTGCGATCCTTGTCTACAGATCTCTTTATGTCGAATAGCTATTGTCGACTTTTAGTATTATCAATAAAGACAATTTGATAAGTTATTATTATTTGTTTGCAATAAGTGAAATTTAAATGTAAAGTAAAACAAAAACTGTAGGTACCGACATTACAGTGCAGCAGCTATTCTCAGCAGTCGATAGGTAATAAAGATTGACAGTGAAGTCGAATCGCAATTGCATCAAATCAATTCTGTAGTTAATGGTCAAATGGGATTGGTGCATCGACTTCAAAATCACTTTGACTCTGATAGAGTGGCAAAGTGATTTTATTGACTAAGAGTCTGCTTGCTAAATCACTAGCGAGTATATTGAGTATAAAGGGATTTCTTGCTGAAATTTGAAGTCGCCCGACTGTATAAAAACCATGATTATATAACTATATCTATACCAAGAGATAGGGCTGTTCTCCGTACGACAGTAAACGTACGGCCAATGAATAAATGCACGCATGACGGCAATAGGCACGTTATTTCGTAGAACCGAAATTTATAGCTGGTGATATGTGTGTGTTACACCTTTACCTGTCACTACGAGGATTAACAGGAATGAAGATATATGTATGTACCTATGTAAATTTAACGTCACCGGTGGATATTTGACTTACGAACGAAACAAAAACTTCTCTGCCCACTCCCCCTTCTTCCATTCACCTGTTTGGGTTTAGCGGAGACGAAATGACCAGACGAAGCAACGCTACGTAGCAGCGAATTAAATTCCGTGAAGTATTCTAGGTGAAAATAATTAAAACTAATTTTACTTTTAATTATTTTCACTTAGAATACTTCTTAATACTTAGTTAAAATTAACTATAGGCCATCTTGAGACTGCTTCAGAATAGGAGCTCGATATTTAATTAAGTAAGTAATTTTAATTACGATAATTGCGTTCAACGCTCGAGGGAGATTCGCGTCTCAAGTAGATGATATGATTAAAGTGGACATGAAGCGAACAGTGTTCAAGTAATAGTTTCATCATCAACTTTCAAGGGTGTGTGGAGCCCCACGAAGATGGGTTTAATCTAAAGCACCTGCTGACTGACAAACGGAACTCTGGCGAAGGTTTTCTGCACGAGGTTAGGAGGTCACATGGCATTCGCTTCCATGTAAGACGAAATCTGAAATATGGGGATAGGAGAACGCGTATCACTGGATAAAAAATGAACCTGAAAAAGGTGGCTGGGTGGCTGTTTTGCCGAAAAGATTTTTGGCATAACAAGTTATGGTTTCAACGTTCACTACCCGAAAATAACGTTCGTGTTATAATTACAGGTACTTATATATGAAGAGATTTTTTGCTAAGTAATAATTTGGCGTATGAAATTATGAGAAAAAATTTTTGGGAAGAGATAATTTGGCTATTTCTTTGCGGACAAACATATGTAACCCTTCAAAAAACGAGAAGGTTGTCAATTCGATGGGTATCTTTTTATGTATGTTTGTTACGCGATATCAAAGTCAATTATGAACTGACGTTTATTTTTATCCCCTTTGTTCAGATCAGATTCAAAGCCTAAAGGAATTAAAAATAAATTAGAAATAAGTATTAAAAAATATTTTTCATAGTCAATTAATATAATTATAATATATGAATATTAGGATTAGTCGCAATTCCTCCCGTTGTTGATTTGCCCCGAACATTTTTGTTTTATTTTACCTATAACAGTGCAGCATGATAAACCTACATTACTTAAAAACCGATTTTTCGGGGGGCATCTAGAACTGGTGGAATCGCAAGTAACCCGAATATTCTAGGATTTGCCTACATAGCGCCATCTAGACCCAAACTAAGCAAAGCAAATAAGATAGTAATGATGGAGCATTTTATTTGGTCCAAATATAGTTTTGTTATCAATTGCGTCTATTCCAATGTTGTCTTAATATTTCCACGCAAATTTGAAAAAAAATATCATAAAGTTACGAGAACCGCGCAAAATATAATTTCTTAACTATTCCAATTAAAATAATCTCCGCCATTGTATGCCAAGGCGCTTGTAATAATAATTAATTTCTACTTTATCTCCCAAACAGTGCTTCAGTAACGACCAACGAGAAGTTTTAATTTACCAAAGAATTTGGAAAGTTGAGATTGTTTTGCTGATCAAAGTGTTTCGTTGAAGACCTTAGAAAGGGTGGGGGCATAGGCGGGGCCAGCTGGTAACAGCAACAGGTCTGTGCTCCTGACAGATCAATAATCGGATGCTGGAACATGCGCACAATGCATTGGCAACACCATGCGCTCTCTGATACTTCTGTGCTTGTCATTATTTGCACCAGGTATGTCAAATAAACATTTTTATACTTATTTATCTTCATTTTTTGTTATCCTTTGACAGCAGTGATTGGCACCTATGTAGTGATAGTGGAGATGTGGGTGTTTCTCAATTGAGGAAGACCTCAGACGAATCTTGCCCCGTAAATGTCAAAGTAAACAGTTGTCTATGCTTTGTTCCTTTATTTTGATTTTAGAATTTGTTATTTTATCAAATACTATAAAATCATAGATTCAAAATGTGTTTTTAAAGTGATAGCGATTATAGCTGATATTTGTTTACCAACTTATGTTTACTTTAGTTATCACTATCCCTACTATGAAATATTTTTTATAATTTCTTAATCAATTCACATCCCAGAGTCAATTTTGTTTGATTGCTTATCCATTTATATATTCCTTTAGGTTAGACAAAGACAACATGCATACATTTATTTTATTCCACTTTTAGCGCAATTTTATCAGAACACTCGATAACATAAATTAACAATCAGGCCTGCAACGCAATATTCAAAATACCATTTACCATTTCATAGTTAAGTAAAAATGGGACCACGAAAGGAAAAAATCCTGAAACTACGAAAAAGCTACGGAATAACGTAACATTATCTACAGTTTTGAGTCCCATTTTAAATGTAATGGTGTCTTGAAACACGATCAAAAGTCATCTTGCGACTATCTTTCTTTTCAGAAGGCGAATGCGACCTTCTCCGGGACAGCGTCCATGTGACGTCAGCTGCAGCAAGACCTAACAATGAGCTATGGTGTTACAAGTGCCTGGCGGACGTGCCCGACGACCGCTGTGCCGATCTCCGCCACAACAACTCCGCTCTCATCCATAAGTGCCACAATGATAGACGGATGTGCATGGTAAATAAATAGTCACAGAAATGTGTATTGCTAGCGTAATTAGCGTCGGAAGCTTAGTGGTTAAGGAGTCAGCCTTGCGATCAGAAGTCTCGGTTTCGAATCCTGAGCATTACACTACTAATATGAACCCACTTCTAATATATTTAGCTTAGCTGGAACGGCTAACTGGAATATACTCCACACATATACTGTTAAGGTCAATGATGCGTTCAGTGATACGGTGAATGTGTCCAATGGCACGGCACACGGATCAGTGGTGGGACCTCTTCATTTCTTGACATACGTCAATGATATGAGTAATTGTATCAAACAATGCACCTGTTACCAATTTGCAGATGATACGTGTCTACCAGTTAGTAATAGAAACCTAGATAAAGCGCACGTGTACCTGCAGGCAGATTTTTATACCCTCTGTAAATGGTGTCATGATGCAGGGCTTGTCCTTTACGCAAACAAAACCAAACAGTTACATATCAGGTCACCGTACTTAAAGTCCTCAACAGTCAACAACCGGATAATAGTTCACGAACACGCATGCCTACATAATTTTAATAGTGACGACTGATGCTGTCCAACCATTGAACCTGTAACCTCTCATACATATCTGGGCCTCGTCATTGATGATAAATTAACTGGAAACATATCGTATCATATTATAAATATATCGATAAAGTATGTGATAAGCTGAGAAGCTTCCTGGGTAACATTAAAATCTTAAATCGTCGTATCTTGTAAAATTACTACTTTATAACTCTCTAGCCGAGACTCATAATTTGTATGGACTCACCAGTTATGGACGGACCAACAAACACACATAAATAAAATATATAATCAGCAACTGAAAATACTAAAGACATTAATATCGCCACAAAATAAGTTAAAATATATCAACGATGATCTGGGTCCTTTTGAACACTGTAAAGTTCCCATTCATTTAAAAATAAAATACAGTTTACAAAAAGAAAAATACTTTAAATATTATTTGGGTGATAAAGTGAAACATCATGTATGCACAAGAGCAGTCTCACAGAACCGGTTACAAACCGCACGCGCTGCTAACTTATTCGGTGAGACAACAACGCGATACATTGTACCGCGCTTAATTAATAAACTGCCCTCAAATATTATTAAGGAAAAATGAAATGAAAAAAATATTAAACATGTTTTTAAGCGATACTTTTTGGAAGAAATTGGATTTTTGTAAATATGTACCAATTCAATAAGGATGTTTGCTAGCCGTAAGTAGGTACGCGTCGCCCTTCTGCGCCGGTACACCTACCTACATTATAATATTAAGCTAAGTACCTACATTTATTTTTTAATATTAAATGCAATAAAAATAAAATAACTATTATACAACTTATAGCTAAGAACAATTAAAATGCGTCGTAGAATTCCTCCGCATCGCATGCCTCTTGTGGCAGCGTTCCCAGAAGACTGGCAGCATTGCCACGTTGTATGGCAATGCTTATTCTCTGACCTAAAAAGAGGCCAGCCTTCTGGTCACGAGAAGCGTCGACCATACGCTTCGCAATCTCACGGAAGAGGTTGCGAGCGCTCGGACCCCATGACCCCAAAGTCTCGACTCCAAACGGCACAAATTCATAATCTCCGATGAGATTGGAGTATTTGCGCCGCTTGAGAGCCTCTGCAGAAGCAGCAGCAGCTCCAGCACAGCCAGCCGTGCTAGTTATATGGGTAGGAGCCATGGTGTCAACGCATGTGGCGTCCCACACCAGAGTCCTACCCATCTTCCATGGCATTAACGACATGCCATCCGGTCTCTTGCCATCGTCACGCGCCAAACCGTTTGGTTCTAGTACAGCTGGTACACCGGCGGTGACAAGAGCACGGCGGATTATGTCATTGAGGCTGGCGTGCCGTGGAATTCTACGACGCATTTTAATTGTTCTTAGCTATAAGTTGTATAATAGTTATTTTATTTTTATTGTATTTAATATTTATAAATTATTTCTGTATAGAATACTTAGAATAAAAATTATTAATTTAGAGGAATGAATGTATATTAAATATGAGAATTATATTATATTAAGTTATGTTATGTAAAAAATAAAACAACAACAGGAACTTATTTTAATTCTAGTAATCATTTTTTGTAAACTGTGTAACTCCATATCATTTTTTTATTGTTGTATAGTGTACCTACATAGTTTCTTGTTGAAAAATAACGTGTTGCATTTACTACAAACCTCAGTGGTTTCTAAATGCACAGTAAATCATTATGTATATATTATGTTTGAAAGGTGATACATACATAAATAAATTAAAATATAAAAAAACCTTCATTTTAAAAAGAAAAAATAACAACAGTTGCAGATTGTACTGAAATTTTATATGCCGTTGGGTGCCAAAATTATAAAAAAAAATGTTTTCAATCTGTTTTTTTTTCATAACTGCGTGTTAATCCATTGGGACTACGGAAACCTAGATACTAGAAAATTCAATCTAACATAAAAAAGTTACAACCTAACAGAGACTTTCTTTCGACTATTATATACTATCAACTAAGCCATACACAGCCTGTTATGGTTTACTGTTGTTTCAGTAAACTCACGCAGCTCGTCTTTTGCCACATTATTTGTGTTTGAAGTGGGTTCACGCCAACAGTGTAATGTAGGTAATAGCCAGGATTCGAAACCGTGCCCACTTGATAGTAAAGCCGACTCCTTAATCACTATTAGCTACCGACGCTTATTTGTACAATAACATAACGTAATCTGCTTACTATAATATATATAACTTTAACGATGACCTAAAAACAATAAACCAAAATTATTATATACATGTCTAATTCATAGCCTACGCTACGCGTCTGCTGGTGCCGTCTGCGGTCGTCCTCGGAATCATGTCTTTAACTTATACGGTTTACCTTCAAAAAAGTTTTCTTGTATTGCAGGTCAAACGATTCTCATTCACAACTTCTACGGAAAATTCTACAACACCACCAAAGATGTGGGCGCTGGAACGGAACTGCACAAAGCACTGCGAGCCTGGCTGCATCGTCATCGGAGAGAGAACGAAGCTGTACGCCTGCACCTCATGTTGCACCACCTCTCTATGTAACTACGGCTCTGGAGCTGAACTCAATATCTACGATATATTCCTAATGGTAGCAGGCGTATTGATTCTAGCGTTATGATTATTATAGGTTAGATGCGTCTGAATCTGAGAATTAAGAACAGAAGCTCGAATCGATTAAGATAGATTTTTTTTTAATCGATTCAAGCGGGATTCGAACTCGCGATATGTAGACTCGCCTGAATATTGGTAAATGGCTATCACTGTCATCGCCAGGCGAATATATATATAGGAAGATTTGGATGGCTTCAAGCGAGGTTAGGTGACTCAGGGATCAAAGCATTCCCCCTTCGCTAGAGAATTTGTGATGTCAGTGGGAAGACTAAAACCTTTCCTGCTTTGTCTTCTACATTGACGGCACAGAAACTCTGTGCTTACAGGGTCAGTAACGCGAGTGTGGCTCCTCCGGTGTCACGCGTCCATAGGCCACGGTAAACACTTTCCATCAGGAGGGCCGTGTGCTTGTCTACCACCTAAGTGGTATAAAAAAATCGCGGTTTCGAATACCGTATAAACCGCTTCAAAATTATTCTCGATAATCACAATCGATTTGAATCTCAAACTCAAGGGAGTTCGAATTTTAAATGATTACCTATCTCACGAATACATTACGAGCTTTAAAACACAAATTGCCTAGCTTGTCTTTGATCAAACCAATAGATTAGGATTACTTAGGATTTGTTGGTAATATTCAAGTTTAATGAATCTAGATTGTACCTAATCCACAGATTATTTAATGGTACCAATAATGTATTTAAAAAGTTACTTACTAATGCGTATCGACAGTACCTCAAGCGTTTAGACATTTTACTAGCTTCTCCAAATATTTAAAACGAAACAATTCTCTCCTGGAATCATTAAAATTATTGCCTTTTCAACAACTTCACTACACACAGACAGGCAAAGTACTGACATCTTACCGTTTTCAATGATGATGGGTGAGGGCCTTGCCCTGACGTGTTATAACGTTCGAGTTCTGGACGAGAGAAAGGGATGTGACTATAAAGATATAATGATGTATTTCTGTTATCCTACTCTGCTGTTTCTTTCTCTCAGAAACATCTTATTGCCTTTAGGTGACTCTTTCATCCTGCTTGTTCATTTTATTTCAATCTCGAGATGAACTGCAGATCTTTATTAATCCCAGTGAGGATTAACACTACGGCTTCATGAACACCAGACGGCCTATAGAAGTGCTCAGATTAATCCCTTTTCATTTCCTCCTGTGTTTGTGAATTCCTTTTTTTATAACCTGTATTCATACTACCGTTTGAAGAGTCCAACTCTCAACTGACCAACCAGTATAGTTGAGTCACATTAATAATATGACTAAAAGATTACTGTTTTTTTATTTTGTTGATTTAAAACATGAGTAGGTAAGTAGGTGTGTGATACTGGCGCTGAAAGGATCGAATTTGAAAAGAGGACCCAACTTAAAGATATTGAGATTTTAACTACTTCTAATGATAACCTCACCATACTAATGTAGGTAGTTTTTCATTGCCAGCTTAAATTTTTAATCATAATGAAGCATCGGTAGCTTAATGGTTGTGCAGTCGACTTAACGACCGTAAGGTCACGGGTTTGAATCGTGGTCATTGCACTTCCGACGTGAACCCTCTCCTAACATGAGCAATTTAGTAAAGCTGGAGGGGTTAGCAGGAATACCTACTAGTAATTTCGGATACCTTAAAAATAATTACATAGCTATGCAGTTAATTCTTTCTCTGTTCTCGTTTACTGTAAAGATAATAAATATTAAAAATATCTTGTAGATAGAAAATTTTGTCTCGAATTAAGACTTGTTCATATTTTGAATGCTTTGGATCCTTCGGCAAACTTTATGTACCAAGGTATTAGTTTTATTCCTAAATCTTAGTATTGTAGAAGAATTTTAAAATTGTTAAGATATAGGTACGTAACATCTATTTGAATAAGGATGCTATTATTAAAGATAATAAACAAAGAATATCAAAGAGTTCGTGTTAATAACAATATACCTATTATTATAATATAAAATAGTATCTACTGACTTCGCTTTTTATTTTTTCTGTAATTTATCTACTTATCTAATTATTCAGAAATCAATGTGTGTGGCCGAGGTTGTTTATTATTTATTGACGAGGCTCTGGTGGATGCATTTCATTCATGTTCGGATTTCGGAAGGTCAGCCTGAAGGTCATCCCAGATAGCGGGTATGCTTTTTTTTTTTTTTTTTTTACGTGCGCAAAATCCCCACGGATACCTCCCCACCGGAGCCGGTGGAGGAGGTTATGTCGGACTCGAACCGACTAAAACGCACGCCGCCTGTGGGTCGTTTTGGTTGCCGAAGGTGAGGTTGACAGGCATATCCCTCGCACCCCGGCCGACCCAGGGCCATCTCTCACGATCTGGCCCTCTTCTCGGGTTGTGGGGACTACAGTCCCCAACTCGACCCCGGAAACGGGGAGGCGCGCCAGGCGCGCCACCGCCGCGGCCTGCTTCTACCAGGGTGACAGGCGGCTCCACCTGTCACCCCCAGGCCGGCGTTCATGGGGGGCGGAGGTCGTTCATCGACCTCTGACGCCCGAGTTGCCTTCGTACGCGGGCAGCTTGGCTTGCGATCCTTCGTCGCTCTCGCTGCCGCTCCCGCCCCGCCTCCTCCTTCACGAAGATAGCGGGTATGCTGGAGACATACCTAACTCTCGCACCCCGGTCGTTTCGGAGCCATTTCTTTCGAGCTAGCCTCCTTTGGAAGTGGGGACCACGGTGCCCCCAACTAGCCCCCGAGTATGTGGAGTCGCGTATGGCGTCACTTCCTCGGAAGGTATCTCAGACTCATCGGCATTTGTGACCGGGTGTGTAAAATAATTTTTAAAATTCCCTTAACACCAGGCTTCCGCTCTTGAAGAACGAAGAAAGAAAAGAGACTTTTTTACGAGCACAGACTCAAAAAAGACACCATGGTCAACACCAGTGTTTGCAGCATGATGCTGCTCACTTCAATGGCTTCAAAATGTGGCGCTGCCAGTTAGTGAAGTGGTGTCTCCACAATGAATCCTCGGTAGTAGTTACATTGGACGATGTCGTCGGTGCAGAAACTCACGGAAACAGCGCTGTACAGTGAGCATAGTTGTTATGACAATAGTTGATAGGCTACAGTGACCGTGATGCCTCTCCTACGACAATATTAGCTCCTCAGGAGACTGAATCCGGAGCCTATAATAAAATAGAGCCTCAGACTTGTATAGTCTTGCGACTCATAAACTGCTTACGTTTAGCGGCTGGGCGACTCTGGCTGTGGCCTGTGCTTATAGCTTATAGTCGTAGAGTAGTGCGTCTGGCATCCCAACGTCGCGAGGGTGTCGTCAGCGTAGACGTGCAGAAACTCCATCGGACTCGTCTAGTGCCGACGCGATGGATATGTCGGACTACAACCGGTGTAAACAAGGTGTTTAGTGCATATTTGTCCCTGTTGCCTGCATAGATAGAATATTCACCTTGAGAACTAGTCACCCAACGACTTGAGAAATTAGGGCCGTGGTTTACATGATTCCTCGTGATGTATTGGACTTCGTGCAATCACGAGGTTGTCGTCATCGGTAGCACCGGCAACATCCTCCAAATGAGCGCCGAGAAGTAATCCAGTTGTAGCTCATGTTGCACAGGAGCGACCAAACGGAACACAGCACGACGTATTTTGTCAATTTCCAACCGAACTCTACCCCACTTGGGTAGATAAGGTCTATCAGAGTAAAGTGTTGATGGCGCTGGTTGGTTATTTTTTTTTTATATAGGACACGCCAACTTGACCTCAACTCGCCTGATGGTAAGCTAAAGGCAAAGTCTCAGGAAAGAGGGTCACCATTACAGACACTAAGTGCTACAATGGTGGCACTCAGCTTGGCGGCCTCATCAGATGCTTTTTCACGCCCCGCTTAAAGGCCCCGGGACTGTAGGAAGAAGGAAACACGTGTGCTGGTAATTAATTCCAGGTCTTAGTGGTGCGGCAAAGAAAAGAGTCTCCGAACCGCTTGGTTCTTGCTCGTATATTCTGCACAGTGTGAGGGTGACATCTAAGGCCTGCACGTGTTGTCCTATGTAGGAATGGAGATGGTGGGATTAGTTGGAATAGCTCGTCAGAACACTCACCGTGGTAGAGACGGTCTTTTATAACCACACAGATAAGGATTTTGTTAATTACTGGACATTATGCGAATTGGGCATTCTGAGAGTTGGACATTTTGCGAACTGGTCATTCTGCGAACTGGACATTTTGCGTCCGCTGGGTATTTTGCGAATTGGACATTCTGCGCCTAAACTCTATATTATTGACAGACCATCGCGCCAAAGGCATATATTATACTTAAGTAATCAAAGAAAATCTATCGGTAAGTTGATCTGACCTAGCTGTTAAGTACAATGTCCTACACGAACCGAGGTCAACGAACGTAGACAAATCACGCTGAACCTATTAAGTCGGCGTATTGGAACTCTGCCATTGGGATATTATGTCGAATTTAGGCGACAACTGCTGTTGTGTATGTGTCTAAATTGATATTTATACCTACTTATCTATGAAATGAAAACTGAAGACCACTGGCGAAGAATAAACATTTTCTAAAAGTGAATCAGGCGGAAAAAATATCTCGAACCTAATTTGACATGCATGCGCCATGCGACGCGACCCATTGGGAAGCCGGCTGGAATCGGGTTATAGGGACCCCTCGCGACTGCCGACGACTGACGATGAAGGGTCACTTAGAAACCTACCATACCATAGTACAAGACTCACTACGATTACAAGTAGTATCCATACTAATACTATAAATGCGAAAGTAACTGTCTATAGTTGTTACGCTTTCGCGCCTAAACCACTGAACCGATTACGATGAATTTCCTAAAGGGGTTACCTTGGACCTTGGGAAAGGACATAGGATGTTTGGTCGCGATAACCGACATATAGGCGGACAGAGCCGCGGGCGACATCTAGTATTATACCCATATATATTTGAGGAGCTTCTCCTAGTGTCAATAAAACTTTCATGTAAACAGTGCCTGCCTGACTGTTGTCTCTGCCCACCCAGTGAGAGAAAGGTGTGAGTATTATGTATGTTTTAATGCACATTACCAAAATTTTAGCAGTCTAAATTATTGTGATTTATGAGATTACTAAGCCAGTAATAGGGTACCATCGGTTATTTTTTGGAAACCCTAAGAATAAAATGTAAATATTTTTTAAATGGTTCTAAAAAGTTATCGTTCTAAAATTATTATAGAAGAATGGAAAATTGCAACGTTCATTATGTCCCTAAAAATGGAATAAACGAAATTGATTTTTTTTTATTGAAAAAGAGTTTAAAAGAGCTAAAAGTATTAGGTAGTCTTCATAACATTAGTCAGTTAATGGCTTAGTTTATTATGCATGCTGAAAGCTAAATAACAATACCATAATTGGATAATTAGATTGAATTGACACATATGTTCTGTATACATATTATATTTTGCATGACTCAAGAACAAATGTTTTATGTTCAGCTATAAATAAATCTGAGTTATGACATAAGTGATAATTAGCATCAGTATATTAAAATGTAAAGAAGCCTTAGGAAAATCTAAGAATTATTTTTTTATAAAGAAACAAACTTGGGTTCAATATTAAATGATAGCAACTAGTTACTTTCCATTAATTAAAGATCTTAATGACCTGCAATATGCTTCGAAACAATATTATTAATTATGAATAATGCATGGGACATTACATTCAAATGGGTGTAATGTATTAAGTGTAATATTAATAACCACCCAAATTATGGAGTTTTAAAACTTTAGTTAGCTGATAAGGAAGGAAAATTATATACTTATATAGCTGGAGATTTAGTTTGTAGTACAGTATTAGAGGGATATTAAAATATCACTACATTATTATATAAGTTAATTTATTATGAATAAACAATGCACAGAAATAAATGCAATCCCTAGTTTGCAACCTAAAACATAGCAATAAGTTTTATCATAATTGGAATGACCCATAATAAAAATGCATCTCTCGAAGATGGGGAAGGTTTACCTGGGAGGACATAGTATTAAACTTAAAAAATATTGTTTATATGTTATAATTTTATAGAATTAAGTTAGTTGAGTTGTCCACAGTCCGAGATGACAATTTTCTTTGATGGCTTGCCCGACTGGGAACCAAAGGCTTCAACTTGCTTCACAACATCCATGCCTTCGACGACATTACCGAAAACGACATGTCTGCCATCCAGCCAGGAGGTCTTCACAGTGGTGATGAAGAACTGGGATCCATTAGTATTGGGGCCAGCGTTGGCCATGGAGAGTACACCGGGACCAGTGTGCTTCAGGGTGAAGTTCTCATCTCCGAACTTCTCTCCATAGATGGACTTGCCACCAGTGCCATTATGGTTTGTGAAGTCACCTCCTTGCAACATGAAGTTGGGGATGACACGGTGGAAGGTGGAGCCCTTGTAACCGAAGCCCTTCTCGCCAGTACATAGGGCGCGGAAGTTCTCGCAGGTCTTGGGAGTGACATCCGATTTCAACTGTAACAATAGGAAATATATTGGAGAAATCTATCTATCTAATAGGAAATGTATAGGACTTGTATGTGAAAATCATTTTGAAATGTATACCATAGAGTTTCTTGTATAGTGACAATATTAAATTGATGGGTGTGTCAGTGTTATCTGTTTATAGTAAATGAGTAATGCAATTTCATCAAACAAGTGTCACAAAGGCCGCCACAATGATAGCATACACTTGGCTGCATACAAAACATTGGCCAAGAGCAAGTAGGTACATGACGTGCAAACATAAACATTCTGATACTGGCAAATTCCACTCAGTACATAATTATCTACAGCTTTAAGATTTGACCTTCACTTAGCATAGGTAATCTAACTCGAAGTAACGACTACATATATCTATATTTAGATTTAATGTGCTTATACACCACATGTTGCTCAAAAGACATTAGAGAAGTTACTACATGATTTAGATAACGATATTGAGGCGTTACGGCACAAAAGGATGTCACAAGATCTAGAAAGCGTGGTTTTTGGCAATATCACGCCGGCCGGGCCGCCGGTATCAAGTAATTACTACTATGCGGGTGGTTACCTCAACAACGATTCTTCCCAACGCTGAACCGTCAGCCGATACATCGAAGTAAACTCGCGGTAAAGACATGATGTTTTATTAAAAAGAGTCACTTGCAAGTCAGCCTTTGAGCACCACAATGACGATGCGTCTCCCTTCAATGCCGGGCGGAAACAGAATGTAAGTAGCATAGACAAATTCTTACGTCACATCCCTAATTATTTAAAAGGTGTGAAGTATCTAGAACAATAATTTAAATTATATTATTAAAATAATACAAATTTTATACTGTAATGGATATTACATTAATGTAATGGATTGATACAGTTAAAATAATGTGCCAATGGTGAATACTTTTTAAATTTAAAATATACCTAACACCATAGCTACAACAACCGGATGTTTGAAAAAAGATTTCGTTTTTGGATGTAGTGTTACAAAAAAAGATTGCATCATTTTATGATTTTAACTAATTCGTACATCACAGACATAATGAGAGATACTTAATATAAATAATATATTAAACAATCGTCTCTTTTTAAATGTGTTCTCTCATAACGACTTTTAACATAATCTTTAAAAATCTTAGCTAATCTGTATCCTAACTTTCCCCAATATTTGATTGTTAAACTTGGGCCGGCAGTCTGTACATTCGTCGTTAATTCTTATCTTACGAAATCGTAAGCAAAGTTAACAACAAAATTCGGTTTCTTTGCGTCAAACCCAAGTCTGTACATTTCGAGGTAGCGACTAAGCGAGCAATAATGTATGGGGGATGCAAGTCTCTACATGTATCGGTGCGAGTTAACGACGGTATTTGGTACGGTGGCAATATTAGCAAGTCTCGACTTCCAAGTTAACAAAAATTGTCGGTTTCTTAACAAATTTCGTCGTAAAGAATGCGAGCATTCTTGAAGGCCCGCAAAGTAGTTAACGTCGTTAACTATTTGTTATTATTTGTCCACATTTTGTTGATGTTTTTAATAGAATATTAAATATGAAATTGGGCAACATTGAGGAAATAAGTATTATATATTATAAATGGAAGCTAATTTGGTGAATTTAGTTGAGTTTAAAGTTATTATTTGGATGATAATGATGTTTTATTGTTCAATTTTACATTTTAATAATCTCTAAGGTTATGAAATGGATGATAAAATACAATTATAAGATGATGGATGTTTATTTAGTGAATTTGGTTGAGCTTTAAGTTATTATTTAGATGATAATGATGTTTTATTGTTCAATTTTACATTTTAATAATCTCTAAGGTTATGAAATGAATGATAAAATACAATTATAAGATGATGGATGTTTATTTGGTTGAGCTTCAAGTTATTACTTGTTAACTTTAGGTGATATGTTTATGTTATATTGTTAAATTTTATGTTTCATAATCTCTAAGGTTATGAAATGGATGACAAAATAGAATTATAAGATGATGGATGGTTATTTGGTTGAGGTTCAAATTATTATTTGTTGACTTTTGGTGATCTATGTATGCTATAATGCTCAATTTCATGATAAAATACAATTATAAGATGGTGGATGCTTATTTGGTGAACTTGGTTGAGCTTCAAGTTATTATTTGTAGACTTTTGGTGCAATGTGTGTTACATTGCTCAATTTCATATTTAATAACTTCCCAAGGCCATAAAATAGATAATTATATTCTGATGGATGCTTATTAGTAACTGTCATGTTCATGTTTGTAGGACTAGTAACTAACACAATATAAGTTACTGCAGAGTTCATACAAAGATTATCGGTAGGTAGTAAGTAGATTTCTATATAGGTAAATTAAATAAAACATATATATATATATATATATATATATATAGGTTCATATCTTGTGCATTTATTACTTCAAAGTACTTAATACAAAGAGTTTCTATTAAGTTTTTACAGACAATAAAATTTTCTCAGTCTTCATTTTGTAACATTTTGTTATGACTTCGGCTATGGGTATCCTCTCCTCAGGCTTGAGTTGAGTGACAAACAACGGCTGGCATCTGCAATGAAAAGAAATAGATAGTTATAGGATTTATTTATTTATTTATTTATTTATTTGAACTTTTTGCACAAAACAGACAAGTATTGTACAAAGGCGGACTTAATGCCACAGGCATTTTCTACCAGTCAACCTTAGGGTGATGCAGAGATATTTATATCAAAGGTAGGTGCACGAAGTGTTGTGGTGATAGTTCACTATGTTTGGTACACAAATAATAATTATATATAATAAAAATTAATGGAAAATAAATAAATAATAATATATCCAAATATATACAAACATCATAAACTACATACACATATAGACCAATATATACATAGATATATGCATAAAAATAAATATAAAAATTAAAAAGAACATATATATATATATACATATATATATAAATTATATATATAAAATAATTAATTGTTTGCCAACTATGGGTTGCTGTAAAGCTGGTGTACTCTGGTCTTAAATATGAAACGGCTTGTAGACATTCTGATTTCCAGAGGAAGCGCGTTCCATAAAAGAATAGACTGGACCAAGAAAGAAGAGTGGACAAGGCTTGTCGTGTAGGATTATAATATTTTCATTTCGTTCGCTATTTCATTTGGTTCTATTAAAGACAGTAAATCCCTAAAGAATATTACTTTTGGGAAAGCTATGTTCAGTTTATTGCAATGACAGCTTCTGTGGGATGGAGATATTCAACTAGGTAACCAGCAGGAGGTTTTGAGGCAACAAATGCCTGGCAATGGGGCTCCCACCAGGTCCAGGTAAAGAAAGTAGGCTTGACGTCGTGGAGGAAAAAAGCCGAAGGCGGACCCTGAACTGCGAGGTAACAATGCAATCAGTATAGTATGTCTACACAAAGATGATGATGACAATGTTCAATTTCCGTTCAGTGAAAATATGTATATAAATCAAATATATCTATTTGCAATGGTTGTCTACAACATCTATAGGAGTCGTTATATATGGCAAAAGCCCGTACAGAAGGGCTAACCATCTATCCGGTTAACAGCTTCTCTGCTGAAAGGATCCACCACTTGAGCTTGAGTGACAGCTGCTGGCATTTGTAATGAATAATAATAGATAGCAAAAGGATTATACAATTTTCCTCTGATATAAACTGTAGCCTCATGGATACAACCTTTAGTTCCATGAAAAGCAGAAAATGCCTGCAGAATGTTGGTTTGGGATTGTTAGTTTATATTATAGTAGTTACTAATTTGCAAGTGCATAGCACACATCTAAGTATAAAAGAGAAGAAACCACTTCCTACTTCACGTAGAACAATACTGTAGTGTCTTGCATGTAAGTTACATATTTGTGTGTCAGTGGGGTATATATATATATATTATGTACTACTATGGTACTCGCAAGGTTACTTGTACAATAATTACCATTTTCAAGAACTGGGTCGGCACATTCTTGTAATATGGCACCTCTGAAGTGTTGCTGATGTATAATTTTGGCCACTTGGTTGACTTGCAGTTGACAAGGCGAAAACAATTGAAAATAATGTTTCTGAATGATTCTCTGGGGCAGTGGAATGCCACAGATGTCCACCATAGTGTCAGTTCAGTGTAATACACAGTCTTCAGTGTATACTTGTCGTTAGGCCAAGGGGCTGGTTCATCATTGGGGTCATCGGCCATGGTTCTAGTGGATATCCATCATCACCTGTGGATTAAATCAAAATATAATATATGTTATAATTGTTATATTGACACATTGACAGCCTCTGTGGTGTAACGGTATTAAATGCAGCTGCTGCTTTGTGCAAATATTTGTATGAATAAGGGTATTAGCATTGGTTTGCTTGTGCGTCAGAAAAAATGTTAAGCCGTTGGTTGCAGTTAACATGTATGACAGTCATTATATAGGAGAAATAGTCCACACAGAAAGGGTGATCACTCGTCCTGTCAACAGCATCCCCACTGGCAGTAATAGTATATTGACATATGAGGTGTTCAGTTATTTGACTCAAAACTTACCAAGTAACCATGCATGGTGGTCTCCGTTATTAACAAACGTCTTCATGTGGCATGAACTGGGGAATTTTCATATGATATGGCTATCATGCAGAGCTCCTGGCCATCGAGCATTTATATTGAAAATGAGCAGAATAGTGTCACACACCTAAAATGATAAAAAGCACATAAATTATACAATTACAATATATTAAATGAGATGAAGTACTTCTAAATAAATAATAATTTTGAATTAGATAAATGATAAACAATGTACAAGTTATACAATGAAACTTACATAGGACTCCACAGAAAGCCCGCAAGGGCGTTTTCTTTCAAGTGATAGCGCTATTTCATCACCAAGTTCTTTAAACATTGCCTTTGTAATGCGATACAATGATAGGAATTCACCATCAGCCAAATTCAAATAATTTTCACTAGCGCGCAGAATCCATGCACCTTGCCGTCGCATTACCATTTCCCGCTTCCCGCCTATATTCTAGAGTAAATTAATTACATGCTAAACACGCTTCAGCCATATTTCTCGTATTTCCCTACAACCTCCAAAAATATTCAATTCTTTTTTTTTATGTCACTACTCACTTGTGTCAACTTGCCATGTCAGAGTCTATGTTTGGTCTATATATATGTACAATAATCTATGGTAAGGGTGTTGTGAAAAATCAATCAGCGGAGAGATTTTTCTGTTTGATGAAATTGTACAGTCAAAAAAGATACAATTACAAATTCATAAAGCATAATTGTACAAACATAATAAAAATGTCAACAAATTACACAGTTAACCAAAGAGAATCTAAGGGTAAGAGTGACGAATTCTATGCTTGTCTATGCTATTAAGGTACTATCCGAGAATTTGTTAAGTTAACGACGAATTTCGGTACGGCAACCGACAAAAATCGTAACTTTAAGTACAGACTTGGGAATTTCGGTTAGTTTGCGTCGCTACGTACTTAACATCCGAATTCGGTCGCTATCTCATGTACAGACTGCCGGCCTTGGTATTTATTATTTAAATGCTGTATTTGGATTTAAGCGACGATTGGGATCGATCTGTTGAGAACCGGCCAAATTTCTAGCTTGCGTTTGAGAAATTAAGAATGTTTCCTTTATTTTTCTTTACATAAAAACATAATCAAAATACAGATACATTTTTATTAATTTTATGAAAATCGGTATTATGTTGGATCATGGGTTAGATAACACCACAGACTAATAAGAGATACATGAGAGATACTATGGATACTAATAAGAGACGCAATGTTTAGTAGTGGACTTGACTTTGGTATTGGTTTCCGTTTAAGTTTATGAAGTTACGTCTAACTAAAGCTCATATTTTTTATAACAAAATACACAACAGTACATTGTAGAGCTTTATATCTCTATGGTTTTTAAATATTTTTTTATGATGAATGGCACTTTAGAGAAGTAATATTTTCTCCAATATACCAAACATTTAACAACAAGCACCTTAGAGAATATTTTCTTACCCTGAAATGCCGAACATAATAAAAATACTGTGATAAACCATAGAGATGTAAATCTCTACAATGTCTTATTTTGTTTTTTCGTGAATAATATGAGCAGCAGATGCGCCTTAAGGTATGTAAAAAAATGCCATAGAATCCCTAGAAGGGAATAGAAGTAGAAATACTAGAAATATTCTTATCTCAGTATCACACAGTACTAATTTAAGCGTTAAAATTAAGTTTTAATTTGATCTGGCCATTCCGATGGTTT
This sequence comes from Eilema griseolum, assembly GCA_963662185.1. Classification (NCBI taxonomy): domain Eukaryota; kingdom Metazoa; phylum Arthropoda; class Insecta; order Lepidoptera; family Erebidae; genus Eilema; species Eilema griseolum. The sequence goes on along the minus strand of OY759238.1, from coordinate 9,247,154 downwards.
CTATCAAATGTCAAATCTATGCACTTTGTGTTATGTCAAAGTGACAGTACGAAGTGAATTGAAATTTAATTTCAGTGACATTTAAATTTTCAGTAGCGGTTTTGTACGGTGGAAATATCCACGTAAAGGCAAATATAACTATATTTTTATCTATTAACATTCAACATGTAAATATTCCATTCTTAAAATTCGTGCAGGTGTATTGTTTCGTTTACTTTTATTTATCTAAATTCTAACTCACGTTTTCAGACTTTTCAGTACAATATGAGCTTAGAATCTATAAAGTACAGCAGAGGTAATCTGGAAATACTGGATCAGTTACTTCTACCTCTACAGACAAGATACGTTAAAGTAAAAGGTGTTGAAGATGGATGGAAAGTAATTAATAAAATGCAGGTACATAATACATTTTTAAAGATATAAGTTCAGCCCACGGCTTATCACATAGTTCCAAACTTATGGGCTAGTCTATTAATCTTGAAACAGAAATATATCGTTCATAGAAACCAGTAGTGTTAGAGGACTTATTACATTACCAACATTCAGGTGTTCATTCATTTTTTGAGATCTTAAACTCTTGTACCAACCTGTTATGCAAAGTAATAAGTTTGTTATACTTATCAATATTAATATTGTTTTATTATCTATTAAAAGAAAGTTTTAAAAATCAAGTATAATTGATTAGGTGTAAAAGGTTGAAAAATAGAATGTTTAATACAACATTGAAGATGTATTATATATTCATACTATACTAAGTTATTTGACAACAGGGCAATGCTGCCAGTGTAATGGGTACCGTTGCTCCGGATACGTTGAGGGGCGGGTTAATAGACTAAATATAATTTGTCTTATATGTTGATTTAAATACATAATAAATGATTTAAATTTGACAACTATTTAACATAATATCTAATCAGGTAGGGCGATTGGCACATTACCCCTTATCACACAGCGTAGTGTGGGAATGTATGGCCTTATGTTGTTTCTAAGTAGCTCTCTTTGTATTCAATACATGCATATTCAATACATGCATATTCAAAACATGCATAGTGCACTGAAGATGTATTCACATGTTGTTTTTTCCATAATATAAACATGCACACTCACACTACATGTACTCCTGCCTGAAACAATGAAACCTTATTTGCATAATTTGCGCATATACAAATATGTAAATTAAATCTACATTTCTTAAAAACTTCAGGTCCGAGGTGCTCCTGCAATAGCCATAGTAGGCTGTTTGTCTCTCGCTGTAGAACTAGAAAGAGACACTACTTCGGACAAAAAGTTCATGAGGCAAGAGGTCAGTTTATTAACCTTTCTATTGATAATACATGAACACTGATAGTACAATGAAGTAAAATTTTGATAACGAGTCTTATCAGTGTTACAACATTTGTGTGCTAAATAAGGTTACAAAATGTTGAGTCTTATTATTTTCTTGCTATCAAGATTGTTATATAGATTACAGCAGTTTGCTATACAAACATAAATGTTCTTGATACTTTACTAACACCACTGTGTTTTTTTACTTCCTGTTTGAACATAAAATAAATATTTGAATTATTACTGTAGAACACTCAATTGAATAATGAAATGTGAATTATCTTAACATTCATTATTTGAACTTAAAACTTGACTCAAGACTGATCAATGAAATGTGTGCACTGTGACCTTAAAAATAAATTTGGACACTAGAGACCCCTTCCCCAAAATACATGTGATGCAAAATTTGTGCATGTATCATTTATTTCATGACTATCTTAGTCATGAAATAAATGAAAAATGAGTGAAAAATGTTAAATTTAAGTTAGGATGATAAATGATGATCAATATAATGACATACTATTTTAATATGGATTTTGCACATACTTAATATGTAGAAAATATATGTACAAATGTTTTTGCAGAAGAAAAAAATGTAAAAAGCCATTTAAAAAATAACACAAAATGTTTGCCATTGGTACTAATTGAGATATACATTTTAAATTGGCAATGTTTCCTCTTATTACAGATTGAAGGTAAACTTAATTACCTCGTGTCAGCAAGGCCAACAGCTGTAAACATTAAACTGGCAGCTGATGAACTGATAAATTTAGCAAATTCCTTGTCTGCGGACGAATCAGTGACACCTGAGGAATTCAAAGATAAGTGAGTACTGAATTGTTTTCTTATTTAATATTTAATTCAATACATTAAAATAACTGCAATAAGACTGCAATTGAGACTTAGAAAGAGGAGTAGTACTTCATGCAGATTGAGCGAGTTGTTGCTTTTTTTTCTACCCTTTTTCACAGTCTCTTCTGTTACCTCTGCTAGGCGAGACGCTTATACATCTCAATTCCGCCATTGACATCTCTGGTGTTGCAAGTTCATAGATGGTAGTAATTAACTAATAACTTGCCAGGAGGGATGTGAGAACACTTGTTAAAAAATAGCTTGTAATTCTAATTTTAACATAAGGATTCTATTGCACCAGGTTCATCAGTAATATAGAAGAAATGTTAACGAAAGATATTGAAGATAATAAAGCAATAGGAAGGTTTGGATGTGAGGCCATATTAAAAAATATGAATGGTGACGGTCCAGTTAGAATACTAACACATTGCAACACTGGCTCGTTGGCTACAGCAGGCTATGGCACAGCTTTAGGTGTTATTAGGTCATTACATGAAACTAAAAAACTCGGTAAGACAAATTCAAATAAAATATAATACCTAGTCTATTGACAGTGGAACCATGCAATACATATGGGTACCCATATAAGTTTGATTGTAAAATGTATTAATAAGTAAGTCTGTTAATATTGTTGGTTGATGGCGCATGTTAAAATCTGCTCCACATATTGAATAAGACACTTTGTACTTTTTCACTATATTCTATTTTTCACCTGGCCCGTTTCATCTCACGGCATTCTCAAAGTTCGAGTAAGTTGTTTCATGGTAAATATTGAAGTTCAGTGCCATCACAGTAAGACTAGAAAATAAATCCCAACTGAGTTCGGGAAAAGGCTTAGAGAACAATAATAGGAAACAACAAAATAAATTTATGTTTTGTTAGAAGAACCCTTGTAGAAAAGAAATAACAATTCACCTGATTGTTTAAAGCGAATACATGGCTTATAACATCAACACAAATCTCTATACAATAAACAAATAATAGGGTAGTGTCCTGAGTCATCGGATTCATACCAATACGGCTTAATGTCTTAGTTTTTTTTTTCTGAAAACATACACAGTAAACTAAGATATAACCTAAGTAAATTAAAATGATGACTTATCATTATTTTTAATTCCCAAATTAGGTCAAAATATAAACAATCGAAATAACGCATAATTAAAACTTTGTAGATTCTTTATAAACTTTCAATTCAAACTTATTAAGTACGCATTATTCATGTGTAAACGCAACGGGGACTGAGATAAATGCGATATTCTCTAGCACCACGCGCTAGCACGCTGTGACGTCACCACGTATTACGATTTTGTATGGAGCGATTTCGGGTGGCTCGAGAAATTAACTATTAGAACTACTTGTCATAAGAAAATTTCACTTCATAATATTACTGTAATATGTACTGTACAGTGATAATAAAAAATAAGACACTGCCCTATTCTTCTGTACATTTGTTAGTCACTTAACTCCTAAACAGCTGGACCTATTCTGATTGATTATATTTAGTGTGTATATTTCACTGAATTCCTGGATGGTAATTCGAGCCAGTAGATGTCGCCCCTGGCACTACATGCTCTGTTTTACCGGATTGGTCTACCCATCAGCCTTCAGCATAATTTTATATGTTGTATTGAATTTAATACTTTTAACAGTATGCTCAATTTTTTGTGTTAACGAATATGTCTTCAACTCCTTACTGTCTGTAAGTGTCAACACAAGAATGACTCCTTCGATGTTGCAAGCTTTAATAGGTTATAGTAACCGTTTACTGTGTATTTGTTTGCTATAGTGTTATAAAAAAGATGCCTCACAATTTGAGAATAATTGTAAATACATCTGACTGCCCACAGAACATGTATACTGCACAGAGACAAGGCCTTACAACCAAGGCGCCCGACTTACCGCTTATGAGCTAGTACATGAGAAAATTCCTTCCACATTGATTGTAGATAGTGTAGTCTCTGCTCTTATGAACTCGAGACGAATCACTGCTGTTGTTGTAGGTGCTGATAGAGTAAGTAATAGTTTAATAATTATTAGAGAAGAAAAATTGCAGATATAACACTATTATAAGATGTGATGAATGGTCGTATTGACGTCTCTGAATTTGATATTCCTATGAAAAACAAACCTCCTAAATGTTTTTTTTAAATAGGACTGTCTGCTGTAAAAACTACGTATAGACAGAACTCGTGTCTCATTAAAGCATGTCGCTCGTTTAATTCAGAGTGTCGTAAGGTCGATCTTAACTTGTTTGCAACGAGTTTCGCCAAAAATTAAAAGATCTTAGTTCTTGCTTGCTTTGATAACAAGTAACCGTGTTGTATTTTTGTTATGTTCCTGTTTTCTATCTTCTTATACCATATTTATTTGGGTTGCATAATCATGTTTAAGAAAATAATCCACCATATTTAACAAAAAAAGACAAACAAAATCATAGTTTGAAAGAAAAAGAATTTAATTCTAATATAGTTAAATACCAAAATTTCTAGTCCTTTCCTCCTAAGCTAAATTAATTGTGTTAGTAGTAGGTAACGTCGGTAGTGTAATGCCCAGGATTCGAACTCGAGACCCCTCGATCGTAAGGCTGACTCCCTTCACATTATTCATTTTCTAAACATGTTTATAAATTATATTTTTTTTATTTATAAATATACTTAAATAAAAGAAATACATTTAAAAATATAAAGAATAGTGCCCCACCGCCATTGTGTACAGGGGCTAAGCTACAGTGGTTAGGGCTCCAGAGAGAATAAAATTATTTTTGTTATCTATTCACTTTACCTATTTTTGGTACATTGATTCCATTGCTGAAATAAATCTGCGAACGAGCATCGATAAGACAAAAAGGCAAGGACCCTGTGCACCCAAGAACCCTAATACCACATACCACATTAAAAAAATTAAACCATACAATACTCTATAATATATATCGTAATATAATTCTAGGTTGCAGCAAATGGTGACACAGCAAATAAAATAGGAACATACCAAATAGCTATTGCGGCCAAACACCATGGTGTGCCTTTCTATGTAGCTGCTCCACTGACTTCCATAGACAAAGCTCTTACTTCTGGAGAACGAATCAAAATCGAAGAGAGGCCCGAGAGAGAAATGACGCATGTTGGTGAACATAGGATTGCAGCTCCTGGTAGGTATTTTTTGTAAAATACCACTTAGGTGGCAGACAAGCATACGGGTCACCTGATAGAAAGTGGTGACCATGGCCTGTAGAAGTGTGCAACATTACTGGCGGCACACTAATGCCGACCCTGTAAACACTTTCTAATGCCTTTCTAGAAGAATCACGTATATTTTTATAACAAAATAGGCTTTTTCCTAGGAGGTAGGACACGGCGGTATTTGTCCAATTGAGCAGTCTGACTGGGTAAGTACCTCCGCCCTACAGAATAACGCGGTTATAATAACTTCGTGTTGTGTTCCCAGTGGTGAGTAGGGTAGCCAGAACTCAATGGAGAATTTGTGCTGTCAGTGGGATGACTAAAGGCTTGTCCTGCTTTGTCCTCTACACTGACGGCACAGAAACTCTGTGCTTACAGGGTCGGCAGCGCGAGTGTGGCTTCTCTGGTGTTACAAACGTCCATACGCCACGGTAACCACTTGTCATCAGGTGGGCCGTGCGCTAGTCTGCCACCTAAGGGGTATTAAAAAAAAAGGCTACCTTCCTTATCATGGTTCATATAATGGTTAGACAAAAATCTATAAATCACTTGACGTTTTTGATTGCAACTATAACAGATATATCAAAATTGTAAAAGACATTCTTCATAGTGGGCTGGGTTTGGATGGTTCTGTCCCCGGTGGAGGCATCCAAATCTAAACTTATATTTTAATTGTGTAAAGTTTTTGTTTCTTTGTGTGCACATATTATTTATGTTACGATCCAGATCTAAACATTGTATTTAGGATATAATACGTATACAATTGTGATGTGTTTTGTGCATTTAAATAAATTAAAAGAATATCACATATAAAGAGCTGGAATGCTCTGCCCGCGCATGCTTTTTCACCTTCTTCTACAATCCCGGATATTTTTAGGGTTGCCTTTAGCAAGGCTAGGTGAAGTAAAATTGACAGCTCATATGTAAAAATAAGACTTATGAACTGGACTGTGCTTATCCTAAGAACGTACCTAATATCATTGAAGGCAAATATCAAGTTAATAAGATTTACTTATTAAGAATATTTTGGTCAAAAAGTATGTCAATCCTTTAGTTTCGTACTTTGGTACAGCAAAAGCTAAAGAGAACAAGCTCTTCGTATTGCTATTATTATATCATCATTATTATTTCAGGAATCAACTGTTGGAATCCGTCTTTTGACGTTACGCCCGCTTTTTTAATAACTGGAATTATCACAGAAAGGGGAGTTTATTCTCCAGACAGATTACATGAGATTAATCTTAAATAATGAGGTCCAAAGAGTGTATTATCGCGCAATCTCGTTACATCCATTATTATTAAATATTATTGGAATACTTTATCCGAAAATAGAACATATGTTTTTATAAGAATGTTATATTGTATACTGTTATAATCGCATGTAAGAATAAATTACTGTTATTATTCTCATAAGTATTTATTTCACACCCTTCTCTGCAACTCTGACGTCCACACTCCGCTACCACTGTGGAGCTGGGACTTCACGACCCGGATTTCTCCAGTTCACGTCCACGCACCTGCGCCTACTTTCAGTACCGATATAGCACCGAAATGGCTTTCGCCTTCAGGTTCCATGGTTGGTTTCCAGCAAGGGGTCTCGCCACCTCAATTGTGCCTCTACAAATGAGTTACATATAGAAAAAGGCCATAGAATCTTCAAGAGCATCTGACGCTACCTTTAAAGGCGCAACTAGGGGTAAAAATTTGCATTTACGTTATTATGGAGTTTTTTAGACGACTTCAATTCGATGTGCTCGATTTGGGGGCGAGGAGGAGGGGGGACCACTCTCCCAAGTGGGTGGGATTGGTTCTATATTTGAAGATAAAACCTCAGAGTGAAATCCATCGGATCAATCGCCAATGCTAGGGTCTGGCCAGTGAAAGATAAGATAGTTGCAACAACACGGACCACCAACAAAACAGAATTGATAATATGATTTGTTTTTATTTTTTAGGTATTGGTTTCTCTGCTACATGACATGTGATTACTGTACTTTTTGCTTAAAGTCCAGCAGGCGGCATCCATTTGCCAATCATAAACTGAACGAAACTTAATAGGTACCGCCTGCTATCAAACTTGTTTTGATCTTTTAGACTTGGACAGCAGTCCGGTTTTTTAATTCTTAATAAGTTATTTTATTTAAAACTTTTTAGTTATATGACATTTATATATTTTTGTAATAGTAGTCTAATATTCCCTTCTACTCGATAAATTTGAGAGAAAAAAAATTTTTGACGAAACGCATGATGGCGCCTAAATCTACCGTATACTTTTATTGACATTTATCTACCCTATGTGCTCGGGAGATGAATACCTTTCATTTTAACCCCATTCATCGAAATCCGTCCGCCGCCGTTAGGAATGTAGAGCGAAAAAAGAAAACTACATAGGTACATACGCGCGTAAAGCACTCGCTGGCGCAAGTCGGGTAAAAATTGACGTGTTTGTACTCTTACGAACAATTTTTGTTTTTAGATATCATGAGTTTTATATATTTAAAGTCATATGAACATCAAATTCAATGTCCCATATTCAAATAATAATTACTATAAACTATTGGATCATACATACATAGGTATATAAAATCACGCCGGAGTTTTGGCGCCAACATGAGGAATGGCGCATCGCGGTATTTTTTTATTATCCAAAATTGGTGTGAATTCGAGATTTTATGTATAAAAATGGTGGATTTTTAGATATAATATCTTTGACAACGCGCACAAGTTTGGAAAGTGGCAAATTACAGTGAATTGTGACTTGGTGTTGGTTCCAAACCTCCCTAGGGAGCCTCTAGTAAAGTCCCCACGACTTTACTGAGAACCGTAACTTGACTTTGGCGTCTCGCCATTAATAATTCTAAAGACATTTATATAAACACCTCAACAAAGTCTAGGGAACAAGATGACCCCAATTTTTTTTTTCTTGTAAATCTTGTTTTGCAAATAACTGGCAGCAAATAAATAAAAATAGAATAAAGTAGATTACAGAGTTGTTCGAAATTTAAAAATAAATTTTAATAAGTACTGATTTTCGAATATGGAGGGAAAACTTTTAAGTGTTTGATTGTGCAGTTTCTCTGAGGCAAAATAAAAATTATTTTCTTTGATTGTAAATAACGTTTATTATCAATAATACGTCTTTTACGTATGGTTTGTGCATTTTTGTGACTGTAGTCATCATGTCACGTCGTAATTTAAGTCGCGAAGAGATGTTAAGGGCTGTTGGTATGCTGCAAGCTGGACGAACTCAAGGCGACGTAGCGGATGCTGTCAACACCCAACCAAGCGTAATTTGCAGATTATGAGCACGCTACAGGTCTACAGGGGATATTGCCGAACGTCACAGGAGACGAAATAGGGTTACTACCCCGCGACAAGATCGTTTCTTGCAAAATTCCGCAAGGCGGCAACCCACGATTACTGCTCGTCGGTTAGTCGCAGGCCTCCAGTCTCAGCATCAAGTGGTTATTAGCGATCAAACTGTCAGGAGAAGACTACATGAAGCCAATCTTCACGCTCGCAGACCGCTTAGGGTTCCAGCTCTTCGACGTGGAAATCGAGGTCGTCGCTTATTGTGGGCTATCGTACATTTACAGTGGACCGACCATCAATGGGCACGGGTTCTGTTTTCCGACGAATCTCGCTTGGGTTTTCATCCTGATTCGAGAAGAGTGCGTATATGGCGAGTTCCTGGACGTTGGAGTCGTCTCCAGAATCCGCAAGAAGTTCATCCTTACCAAGGTGGAACAATCATGGTATGGGCTGGAATTCGCCTTGGTGGAAGGACCGACCTCGTTTGGATACGGGGCAATTTAAATGCAAACCAATACATTCAGGAGGTTAGACACCCCATGGTAATCCCTCATCGACAGCAGTTCGGTCAAGATTTTATGTTCATGCAAGATAATGCACGGTCACACACCGCACGGGTAGTGGTCAATGCGTTAAGCGAGCACAATATTGCGACGTTGGAATGGCCTGCTCAGTCTGCCGACCTCAATCCCATAGAGCATGCCTGGGAATTGCTTGGGAGAAGAGCTTTCAGTGATTCTTTGGAAAATCTGAACACTGAAGAACAACTTTTTTTACACCTTCGCAGTGTATGGAGCCATATTCCACAGACGATGTTTGACAATCTCATACTAAGTATGCCACGCCGTTGTCGAGATGTTGCTAATTCTTTAGGAGGTCCTACAGATTATTAAAAACGTTTAAAGTACGGTTAATTACTGTATTTCTTACTACCTCGTTATTTTTGTGCCTAATCATAGAAGGTTGTAATACTCAACATTGGCACTATTCAATTCTTTCTTAAAAAAAAAAAAAAATTATATGAGAATGTTTTTATTAAAATTAAAATTAAAAACGGTATAAAAATACCCTTCTATTGATATAAAACACTCACTATTACAAGAAAGGGTTTTTAAATAAAAACTAGAAATTTCCTTGTTCCCTAGACTTTGTTGATGTGTGTATATATATATAAATATGTATATGTATATATAATAATAATAAATATTTTACAACATTCTACACAACGCTATCTAGACCCATGGTAAGCATAGTTTAACTAGCTTGTGTTATGGAATCTAGAATACGGATAAACATACTTAAATACTTTTATTTTTGTAAATACATACATATTATACATAGAAACACCCAGACCAGTGCAAATACCCATGTTCATGCATACAAATATTTGCACTGAGCGGGGATCGAACCCGCGCCTCCTGCGTAGCAGCGTTGCTACGATTCTGACATACTACTCTCGCTTCATTCGCTCTCATTACATTCTTCATGCATGCTCGTCGGTTAAGGGTACTTCTGACCCGCCCCTTTTCTAAAATTTCCCCGATTTGATCCAGGTATGTGCGCCTACCTAGGTCTTCCCTTTCCGACAGTACTATCCACACTCGCCTCATACACCTCTTATTGGATAGTTAAAACAAATAATTTATTAAATATAATATAACTGGCCTGTATGAAAAATGATCAATTTACTTCAGGAATTATTCGAAAATGATAACATGTTATGAGTATCAAGACCTTTTTGAAGACTATAATGACTATAAGCAACACTTTGAGCCAGGCATGGGACACTTTCCTACTTGGACTCAGAACTTGGCGTCGTGAAATTCCAACCAATCAGCTTTTTCTGTAACCAATCAGAGGAAAGTAGTAGTTTTCTCTGATTGGTTACAGAAAAAGTATACTTGCCTAAAGAAAAAAATCGATATCTTTCAACAGGCAAACTTCCTTTCCTCTGATTGGTTAATTGACGTATTTGACATTTCTACTGATTGGTTCATTTTTCTGGACGCCGAGTGGCGATTGGCGAGTTTGTAACGCTGTCATTTAGCTCCTAGACGCCATATTTGTATATTTGTTTTGTTTTCGTGTTGGTGAAAATATTGTTAAAATTGAAGATTTCTGTTTTAAATATCTACTGCTTACGTTGAATTGAGTGACTACTCCTCTATAGTGTTGAATACTGCTAGTTTATCCTGTTTTGTGAGAAATTGACTCCTTGTGTTGTGTGAGAAATTGACTCTTTGTGTTTTGTGAGAAATAGACTGTTTATGGCGATACATTGACTCTTTTAAGTTTTTTGAGATATTGACTTTTTTTTGCTCTCAGATGTTGATTCTTTATTTCTTTATGTGAGTGTTTGACCTAGCTATATCAGCTCCGATAGGTTTGTATTCCTAACCGGTTATTACACATTAAATCATCAGCTGTTGTGAATAGAGCATATAATTGTATTTTTACAGCAAATAAATTACATTTTTCACGTTAAAGAAACTAAAAATGCCTTCTAACTATGATTATTCTTAGAATATGTAATAACGTGAATAGTATATATATATTTATTATAGTAGGCCTAATAAAGAAATTATGAATATTCGTTCAGAAATTTTATTTCAGTTTCCTAAATATTTCCAGCGAATAATCGATTCCAATTGTATGAAACCGATTTTTTTAAATCGGAATTAATCGATTATTAAGGAACTATGCAGTTCTTTAAGCCTATTTGGCTAGAGACGGCTAAAAAGGCGTATAGCTACCCCGGTGTAGAGGGAGAACTCTTCTCCCTCCTCGTACCCCGGCGTCGTGAAATATTAAAAAAAAATTGCCGAGCCGAGCTCGGATTTTTTGTTTGAAGTGCGCCCTCTTACTCTTATATACTCTTTGCTTTGAGCTGTGATACAAACTGACAAATTATTGCCATATAAAAGTTTTGAAAAAAATGATTTATTCATCTTTCGTTGGACAGACTCTATAGATAATATATGTAAAAATGAAGCGGATTAAAGTTGCATATTTATTTTTTAACAGCAGAATGCAAGTTTACCCATTTGAAAGCATTCAGTAAGTACTTATCTTTATTTGTCTCTCGCATCAGTGTCTATTTAAAATATATACTATACTTACCTCCTGCCTGAGAGTCTTTTCATAATAGTGAATAAAAAATAAATTATGGAAAACCGAATTTAGTCTTCTGAGCTGTGAATTGGTTTCGCCAAAAAACTAAGTTCCAATTTAAAAAGAAACTTGAAAAAAAAAACAAGAACTGCAATCCAATATGTCAGATAGTTGGGCAAGTCGAGAATTTAGATTTAGTTGTAATGTAATTTAATTTAGGATAAGAACAGGATGCTCAGAATATTAAGTAACAATGGAATAATAGAAACTACTGATAGATAGTTGATGACTTATTCTAACTACATTAAAGTGATTTTGATTTTATTTCCAACAAGGAAAACGGTTCATGTTGATATTTATTGTTTCGTCGCGACCCAAGTTCGGCAGTCTTGTTAGTAAATTATCGTGGTGACAAAAGTGTTTATTTTAGTTTCAAATGATACATAAATTTATTGTAATGTAAATAAAAAAAATATTATTTGCTCGCGCATGCGTTTGTGTCAAAAACAGACAAAGGTTTTGTATGGTTTGGAAATCAGCTGTATTTTATGTGCAATGAGTTAGTGAGACAAAAAGTGTGTGTTTGTTAGCGACAATGTTTAGTGAAATTGGATATATAATTTTTCTACTTCTTGCTGTACCATACATCGAAAGCGGTAAGTGCTTTTAAGTTATTTTCTTACAATCGACATATAATAGAGCAATAATTATTCTGTCTACCAAGTGTCATAAAACGCTTAAATGTTCAAACCTATGCTTACGGTCTTATGTCGAGTTTATTATGCCCTTCACCTAAATGGCTAATGACTGTCAGAAATAGTTAAAGACTAACTGCAAACTATAGTCAAAATTATGGAGTGCACATCACACAATGAAAAAAACCTAACACTTCTACAAAAATATTTACTTAACCTTTCAACTGCTGGAGCACTGATCCTTGCTCCCTGTCTATACTGCGGTGAGCACGGATCGGTGCTCACGTGACCTATGTTATGTTTATCAAATTTTAACAGTAAAAGCAAGATAATAAAGTCTAAACTGTTTTATTTAATGTATTCCTGAAAGAATGAACTACACCTCAAAATATCACTCATTGAGTGAAACCAAAAAATTCGTTGTCCATGAACATTTCAAAATTGAGTGTCGTTACTGGTGTCACGAAATTTTATAGTTCTGCAAGAATTTAGCTGGCATTTGAAAAACACTTGTTACGGTAAGTTACTGTTGTATTTTTTTGTTTTTTTGTTAAATAAGGAACTGTATTCTCAACTTTTATAAGTATACATCTCGTATAATACGCAATAATCGTTTGTCAAAAGTAACTATCCTCTGTAACGGTTTTTACTTTTATTGTTTTCATATGGTTCAACTTATTGGTTCCGTAATTATATTATATTTTTAGATAGATAATGTTGTTAAGAATATTTATTTGTAACAGGAAATAGTTAAAAATCTAAGATTTTTGAATAATTTGCACCTTTTCTGCGAGTAGAACAAACCACACGCACACATACACAGTGCAAGATGGCTGACGTACCATATACGTACACAGAGTAGTTGTATCAATTATAGAGGATGTTCATTTTTTTTTCGTTGATTCTACGATAATATCGAACGTCAGTTACGAACAGTATTATATTACATTAAAAAAAATTGCCTATTTAGTGTTCCACCATTTGGGCAAGCATTTTTTTACAAAATGGTCTATTTTGGGCAATATATGTACCTACAGACAGACTTTGTTTTATAATATGAAGTGATTACGATAGGTCTTTACTTGAATAGATTTTCTGAACATGGTGAATAATAAAAAAAATAACTAGGCGGTGCCGATTGCAATACCAACAATTTCAAAGAATATTGTTGGTATAACTTTTTGATTTCACTGTTTTTTCCGTTTTGTTGTATCTCATAAATAGTACATTTATTTTACCTACCATTAGAACGAGATTACTTTTATTAACCAATGTTAACATTTAGTTTGTGCACTCGTGTACATATTTAAATACTTTTTCTTTCGAACGTTTCCACTACCTATTTAATATCCTTTGAAGCGTAACTAATTGAAGGTGTGTTTCATTTGTAGGAATAACAATGGATATTATCCCGTGTACCCGAATGTTGTTCTCCATCAAGCCGTTTGGCAGATAAAAAGTATTGTAAAAATTACATTCATAGAAGAAAACCACTCCCGTCGTCATGCAAAAGGAAACAGTATGTAAATAAAGTTAAGTATAAGTTAAAATTATAATGTTGTCTTCTTTATTCTCTAGCTGGAAACTAAAATATACTTTTGTATTCAAGGTATTCTTATTATTCACCTGTTCGTTTCGAATATTCGATTGCCCCTCAGACTTATTTGTTAGTATTATATATAACGGTAACTTTTATACATATTAAAAAAATTATCAAATTTCTAAGTTTCATTTATTTCCACCACAGCACCTACCTAATATTGACTTAGTACTAAAATATTGTGTTGACACTAAAAATGCCATATTACATTTTTAGAATAATTTTTTTCTAAAAGTGAACTGCCTCTATATGAGCACGGATCCGTGCTTCTCGCACTTCAACCACTGCGATCGGCGCACGGATCCGTGCTCCCCGCAGACGTCTATCTGACCGTTCACGCACACATACACAAAAAGTGAACGAAAAATATCAATGTTTTATGCCTTTTTCTGTATAAATTTTGTACAGATACTATAGTAATAGACAACACGAACGTGTAGCATTTATTATCTACAATTTGCCACAATGATTTTCATAGAGTAAAGACTATTCATACCATATGATATTTGCGAATGAAAAACGTTCTAACGGGTGGCTGTTTTTTCTAGAAATTTGTTGAAGATAAATGAAATTACCATAAATTATATGGTTTATACATTTTATATATGATAAATAACATACAAGTGACCTAAAAAAGTAATTGATTGGCAACAAAAGCAATGTTATTACGTATTCTGAGTTAAAGAACATTGGCACACAAATGGCGAGTTTTCGAAGTTTCATGTGATGTGAACAATGAGTGTTTCTAAGGATTTTTGTAGTGATATGCATGTGATTTATATGTCAACAGACAGTATGGTTATTGCTGTTTTGATGGGTAATAAATAAAACATAAAATACTGCATATAATTTAAATAAAATGTATTTGTTTTGGTAGTATGTACATAAATGGCCACTTGGTTCGATTGTCTTTGAAAAATTAAAAGATAGACTTATAATTTACCCGAAATATATTATACAAAAAGATACATTGGTTAGTCACAAATTATATAAAAGTGAAAGGTTTATGCCTTCAGAACAATTTTATAGTAATAATAATGAAAATAGAACATGGTCCTGCGCGCTCGTAATTCGCGCCACCATGTTGCCGCAGACTAGGGTGTCAGCTAATGATCGCTTCCCGCAGTTGAAAGGTTAAACAATCCGAAATTTCACAATTGCGCTTAAACATGTGCATTTATCAAGTAAATAAAAAGTTACAGAGACTGATAGTTAAAATTGTAAAGACAAAGACCATGGTGTTTTAATAAAAATTGCACTTCTGTCTTATATCTACTATTGTATAATAGCAACAAATCTGTCAAAGCATACAAGGAAAACCCAAACATTAGACAGTTCATTAGCATTGAATGAATGAATCATAGTTCTTAGCCTAAAATCATTAAAGGATCCTTTTAGAATGCAGTGAATAGTACTGTACCACTGAATAGTAGGAATAAACATGTTATTACTACAAATAAGGAAAAGATAAACATTAAGACAGTTAATTCATATTGAAACGAATGAATCACAGTTTTTAGTCTGAAACCATTAAGGTTCAAACAAGCAAAACAAGATAAAATCGAAATTTGAATTAAAGATTTTAAGTTTAGTGAAAACTTCAAATAGAATTGCCACCATTATAGCACATTAAGTAATGTTTCTGTTGTATAGTGATTCTACAAACTGGCGAAATTTGGGTGCTAGCACCTCTGCCTACCCCTTCGGGGATATAGGTGTGAGTTTATGTTTGTTACAAAAGCAGGTGTTGACCTTAATCAGATACATTGCATAGACAGTATGTGCTACTGTGTGCCTAGTGTATTAGCCCAGATTTTAATGCAAACATTACATTAATTTGTTGTATTGCAGTTTTTTTAATTATTTGTTACTCAGTTATCATGACACCATTGAAAACTTGTATTTTGTTTGTAAACAAAATGTTGTGTTTGTAATAACACTGACCTTGGTCTCAATTCAAAGAATCAAAGTATCAATTTCATTTATTAAGTTTAGGCACATAAAGAGCACATATGAATGTCAAAATTGTATAGATATGTCAAGAAATAATATACAAAATTTTAAATAATGTAAAAACAAACCATTTGAAAATGTTTCTTTATAACTTTTATTTATTTTTTATTATAACAATACATGTCTTATACCTGTTTGATAATCATTTTTTGATTATTCAAAGCAAATATCCTGTGATGATTTGGATTAATGATGCAGATAAATGAACTATTTTGTATATTTAACCTATGTCTCAAATACATTGAATATGCTCAGTAATGATTGTGAAACCCTATCCATAAAGGAGGACCATGAAGAATGGCAGAAATACCTTCTATAGATAATAGATATTAATTAAACATTAAAGTGTGTGTGGGACCCATAGATGAAGATGAGGTCATATACCCAGTAACTGGCATCCCTGTAGGAAAAATAAATAATAATGATAGTTGATCACAGTTTTATGTATTTTATGTACCTACATATTTCTAATTGATATTGTACATTTAAAAAAAGTTATATGATTTAAAGTAGTACAAAGAAACAAATAGTTTTGAGCACCTGTTCCAGAACAATACTCAGTCCTGATTCTCAATTTATAACGAGTACTGACAATAGATAGTCATTGATAATCTGTCAATGAAAATTGAGATTCATTTACTGAGTATTTTTATATGGGCTATAAACCTCTAAAGCATAGCCTTATCACTAATAAAATACATCTATCATACAACAAAGAAACTAGATATGAAATAATGTATTATTATATTATTTACATTTATTGTGTAATTTCTACAATCTTAACTCCCTGCTGTGGTTTTTCCAAGTGCCTACAATATGGGATTCTTCAAGAGATGATTTTGATTGATTGATGACTTTCTTCAAAGTCAGCAGCAAAGTTTAACTGATGTCACACATGACCATAGGCCACGGTAATCACTTTCCATCAGGTGGGCTGTGTGCTTCTCTGCCACCTAAGTAGAATAAAAAAAAACTTAACTAAACTTTAATGAATGTTGCTAATGATACTGAGGCCATCAAACAGAAAGGTAGAAGATTAGTCCTCACAAGTTGAGGACTGCATAGCTTTTGTAGATACTATCTTACTAATTTTTTACATTACAAACAGGCAATTAATTTGTGGGGCAGGGTGAGAATTATGATTAGTGAGTGTTAATTTATGTTACAATGGGGCCCCTTAAATGTACAGCCTGAGTCACAAGTCTGGGTGTCTGCTTGGGTTGACTAGACCACATGATGGACCCAGCACCTGCACGGTGAATCCATGGATAGCTAAGAATTTTGTCTCTTATTTGTATTCAATATACCTGCCCAATGTGTAATTAATTAATAATAATATGTAATACCAATTTTTTCTTGTACTATGTACACCTATATACTTAAGGTGAACTTATGTGGAATACCTGTTCTAAATGAGATAATGACCAAAAATTTATTTGATATCGTGCACATACATCATCATTATGAAATCTAGAAAATCGCGATGAAGTATATAAATGATAGTTGTTCCAAGTATTCTTCTTCATTCTCTGTAGCGTGTCGTTAGTGATCGCGGCCGCAACGCAGGAGGCGCGGGATCGATCTCCGCTCAGTGCAAATATTTGTATGCATGAATATGGGTATATTATATGCATTGGTGTGATCGTGCCTCGGAGAGCACGTTAAGCCGTCGGTTCCGGTTGCCATACGAACATCTATGGCAGTCGTTGAGGGTAGTTTGTGCCCTAAAAAAAATTCCAAAAACGCGTCTGTCTGCAATCCTGCGATATCGCCTTTGGGTTGTGGAGATGGCAGTTGCTTCACGGAAAATATCGAAGTTCAACCAAATTATTTCAGCATTTAGAAAACAATACCACTGATTAACAAATCAAAGGAGTCTTTGTTAGTGTCACTTTCATAAACTATTCAAGCTGTGATAATTGTCTTTGTCATTGAATATACAGTATTAACAAGTTTTCCTGGAACATGAATGACGTAATGAATATATTTCTGTTTTTTTATTTTCGAGTATGTCTATTAACTGCACTTTGCTGGAAGAGAATTGGTCTATTTAGTACAGCAGACTTACATGCTGTTAAGAACGAAAATTGTACTAAACTTGTGGGACGCTGAGAGGGGTGCGGAAAGCCATGTGATAGAAATATGTAGATACATAACACAAAGAAGTTTCGCACCTTGCGAAGACAGCTGAATCGAGGGGAAGTTCCATCAAATTTGTCCATATTTTCGTTCTGTACGTCTGTCTATCTAGGAATATACATAGATATTTTCCATAATATTATATAGGACTATCTAAGCATAACCAAAACACTTCTTCGTTAAACTCCATATTATATAGACATAACATTGTGTGTTGACCCCAATACAAGAAAATTATTATGAAAACATTTTCCTGCCTACATTTTCCTCCTGTAATTTATTCGTTTTAAATATTCCTTTTGTTGGGAACTTTTTAAAAACAAAAATAAAAGTTTCATCGTTTTATCGAAAACTTTGCGCCTTCTAAGCATGCTTTCCTATTGATCAATATCATGGCAGGCAGATCAGCAAACTTCGCTGAGCGCACAATAAAAGCTAGGATCTAGCCTCAATTGTGATTTAGCCAGTTACGGATAACCCATACCCTTTCTGGAGCGCGGAACCAACCGAGCATAACTTGTACCACAACCTATCTTCTTGTCGTGTCAACGGCATATCATTTGTCATATTCTATTTGCCCAGTGTGCAGCCATCCAGATAGCGTTCTCAGAGGCACTCATGAGTTCCTTCGGTGTACATGTGTGTGATCAAGTAGCACGCGTTAGCAAATAGGTCATAGTCTGTGGTGTAACTCCACATTCACACCGTGGGTTCACCTCATCTGGAAAACCCAGCTAGCCCGGTTTCTGTTACCTCGGCCGTCCTGAGTCTGAAGTCTAAACCAACAAGTCTAAACTCTTAGATTGCGCTAGACGTCAGTCTGTGTCAGAACACGTTCAATGCTCAGCATGAGTCTAATTACGGCAAAACCATGCACTCCTCAATTTTCCTAACTGTGCTCTGGCGATGTCAACAGTGTTGACTTGCTTGAAGTTGCAATGTACTTATTTACTATGCCATGGTATTATTTTTGTGAGTTGCATATCTGCGTAAGTCTTACAACTCATTAGCTGCATAATATACCTCCAGCCGTGAGGTATAAACTTCTGTGCTAATACTCTTTAGGCTGTTGTTTAAACACTTTCAATACAAACACAGTTAACTTCCGTAGTAAACGAGCTGCAAATATAATACAAAGGTAAGTACATTTTGTTCCACTTTTAGAGTGTATTATAATATATTATCAATGTTCGACATCGAGACAAAAACCAGTTATCTGAGTCATCGTAAATCAGACGTCTCATTCATCCGCCTACTTATGAGCTAAATATTAGAATAGGATATTCGTGCACAAACCGTTAGCGTTTCGTTTCTCGGTATTTAAAGGCATTATATAGTCGTACCTACCTACAGAGAAAGAAGAAACGCTTTTGACGATTTTGACAATATTGAACAGTTCCTATGGATTTTAACACGTAGGCAAAAACGCTCATCTGTGTACCTACAATCTTCCACTTTGCACATGAATTTAAGGTGCATAATATGTAATTGTTTAAACGTATTTGTTTCTAATTTCAACTTTGTGTTTTGATTTTATTTATTTCTTTATTGATACACACAAACAACAGAAGCTAACAGTAAACACCAAATCGCTTATAATGTTATACTACTTATCTAAAATTTGCACCTTTCCTTATAAGCAGTATTCTAGTAAACTAGAAAAAGCATCACGTCACAATTTATAAATGTAATTCAATGAAGCAAGTAGGTCCAACGATAATGATTACAATTTAGTACCCACATTAAAATGTTTACATCATGCAGCTGTGACTCACAGGTTACTGTGAATCATACACAATCGCAGAGAGTTTCTTATTTTGATATAATATAGGTAATTATGACAACTCACAATCCAAGTCATAATCATAACCTGCATAACTAATGAGTCTGAAACGTATCTCCGACAGTCAATTCGCCGTTTGACACTTCGTCGACAGAACTTTTCATCCTCGGGCAGTTCTCCGACAGAACGTTTCGCCGACGGGCATTTCGCCGACGTAATGCTTTACCGTCGGGCAGTTCACCGATATTACCTTTCACCTAATAACGTTTCGCCGACAGAACGTTTCACCCTCGGCCAATTCATCGACAGAATCTTTCACCTACTATACTATACTATATTAAATACACCGAAATAACTTTGTCTTTTTTATTTACTAATTTCAAAAATCACAATAAGTAAGTACATAACATAACATAATTACATTTAAGAATGAATATTATAGATGAATATATAGTGTCTCATCTCTGTACGATCTGTGAAGATGTATCCATCGAATGGTTGGCTTTTTGTAATATATTAGCTCTTAATTTTAAGTGCACTTGTTTCTCGGGGGCCGGTAAATGTGCATGTTCATGCTTTTGGGACAAAATACTGTGTCTGCCATTTGTAAGAATCGTAGTAATAAATACACTGCACCGACTTGTATCTTTTTCACTACAGCGCCAATAATACTTTGTATCTCGCCTTCGGTTCAAATAATAAAAATATCCATTACGTGATAATAAATCTTTACCACGTTTCGACTTCAGCAATTCACATTCACTCATTTCAAGATTTATTTGAATAAATTTTAATAATTTTAAACAAAGATGTAACGCAGACGCACAAAAAGCCAACCATTCGATGGATACATCTTCACAGATCGTACAGAGATGAGACACTATATATTCATCTATAATATTCATTCTTAAATGTAATTATGTTATGTTATGTACTTACTTATTGTGATTTTTGAAATTAGTAAATAAAAAAGACAAAGTTATTTCGGTGTATTTAATATAGTATAGTATAGTAGGTGAAAGATTCTGTCGATGAATCGGCCGAGGGTGAAACGTTCTGTCGGCGAAACGTTATTAGGTGAAAGGTAATATCGGTGAACTGCCCGACGGTGAAGCACTACGTCGGTGAAATGCCCGTCGGCGAAACGTTCTGTCGGAGAACTGCCCGAGGATGAAAAGTTCTGTCGACGAAGTGTCAAACGGCGAATTGACTGTCGGAGATACGTTTCAGACTCATAACTAATACCTACAAATCCTAACTTGTAAAATAAATTAAGTAATAATATCAAATATCATACATGTTTCAGTTTCAATATGGCTTCCTATTTTCATTTACTCCAAAAACACAATCGAGTGGCATAGCACTGAACGCTAAAAGCAGGTACGGCCGATTTATAGCTGTCCCAGTTACCCAGAGGTGAGGGTGCTGTGATCGTGTGAAAAAGCAAATGGCCCCTGTTACGACGGGAGGAAATACATCCATTCACGTGATATCTATCCGTACCTCGAAGAACAATGAGCACTGTCTAAAGCTAGGGCGACAGATATTTTACAACACCGGACCGGCCATCCGGCCCTTTAATACATTTCATTGACGATTTATATAGGCATAGCTGTATAAATACTGTAAGTACTTGAGATATATCTCAAGTTGTAGTATATGTAAATAATTAAATGTGTGCAGTATAAAATCTTCACATGTAAAGGTGTATACTTACCTACTTCCTTTGTCGTGTTTACATAACTAAATTGAATTTTACATTTTCTTGATTTATTATGAATATCGAATTTTCGGATATCGTGTAGTGTATATTTTTGAAGTGAAAACTTCTTTAGCGTCGCTGTGTACTTTTTTTGGAATGGGTAAAAATTTCTAAACTCGCGTCAGGACATGTGACCTGTGATCGAAAATTCGTAAGACGGATGGATAGAGGACAGGCGGCGCAGGGCGCTTGCGCGAATGTCACACGACTGTCACATGTGTGATGGCGGTGATAAACTTTTTAATGTAAAATAATTGTAATAGTTCTGAAGTGTTAAATTTGTAATGTAATATAAATTGTCATGTTTGTGTACGATAGCGCAATAAATGAATATTGTATTCCAAAACATAAATAATAGTACTTTTATACAGATAATGAAAGCAATTCGTACAAAATTATTCTCTAACCATTTCAAAATATCAAAAATGCACAACGTTAATATTCAAGTTTTCACTTCTGCCGGCACTCCCGGAGTGCGGGTTGCACTTTTACACTTTTTGGTCGTTTTTTTTAAGTACAAAAGTACCTAGTCAATACTAAAAGCATCAATCAGAACTTATTATTACGAAAGCGAGCACTATACTTGTGTCTAACAGTGGAAGATAGTTTGGGGATACGCGGGACGCAGATAGATTAGGTTAGAAGGTTATGGCGGAGGTCTCTACGAGAGACCGTACACGTGTTTCATAGTGTTTGCAAGAGTACCGGCGGTCTTACCTCCTTTCACGGACTTTCAATGGTTTCGTGACAACCCGAACGCCCGTTATTTATTTATTTATTATTTTTAATAGAATACATTATTTACACGAAACAATTTTTCATAATATTGTTATTATATGTTTATACATAATATAGTAACAATAAAATAATAAATTGAGCAATTTGTCATGTATAAGAAACTTTTTTAAATTAGTAGTAAACCAATCTGTTATATAATTGTTATACAGACTACTTACATTTTATCACCACCATAGAATATTATGTACCTAATTCCACCCAATGGCTTTTTGTCGCTTTGACTGGATCCTTGGTCTATGTGGAAAAGTAATCCAGATACTCAGACTACGAAGATTGGAAATCATATCAAGAGGTATGCTTTCCTATGTGGCCGCATCTTAGGCAGAAGCTAGTACCAATTAAACCTTTATATAATCGTGCAAAATCAGACTCTTAGATCGTCAACCTGTGTTGAACATTAAGAGAGATTTTGTCTCCGTGTGTTCTAGCAGTTGTTTAAAAGTAACAAGAAATTCATTCCGTTGAATATTTCTTCAGACATGTAACTAGAACAACAAACTGTATCCCCCGATTTTATCATTAAGTTTCATGTATTGCGTATTGCGTCCCACCATGTAAGCTTTAAAAACGTATTCACGCCAAAATAATCATTTTAACGATTTCATCAGACACGGTCCTTGGTCTAAAACGCGTAAGTGATTACTTCCAAGGTGTCCATTGTTTTGGATTGTTGCGTGAATCCGCAGTCGGTTCGCGTCGTAGACATAATCCGCTGTGTTCATCCTTCCGCTTTAGTTATGAAACTGTATGTACGCAGTTTATTCATTTTGAGAGCGCAATAACCTAGCTATTGAGTATTTACTACACCATAAACGAAGTTTCTGGTTTTCATATAGACAATATTGCCCTACTTTGCGTCGTCTTCTATCGCCGAGTGTATTAAATGTTAGATTGGAGAGTAGCTGTTGTTGTTCTATTTGAAAATATTTTTTAAGATACCAAAACCTTGAAACGGTACCTCAACATCCATGAACTGTAACTTACTCTACTGTGAAAATGAATATATAATATTAGTATGAATGTTAATAATATGTTTACAATTACTGCATGGTTCTTTTGGCAATCCACACTCAGCTGATCTTTTCAATCGTGTGTTGGAACAGGTACCTACTAAGCTTAAGGTGAATGTGTTGAAAATGAATAGAATAGAATAGAAAGAAAAGTGAATATGAACTTATTCATAGCTATGTGTCTGATTCTGAAATAAATAGTACCTATACCTACAATAGGCAGAATCATACATATTATTTTAATATGTTTTAGGGAAAATAACAGGTAAAGTAACATCAATTTACATTAACATCCATCCTTAACGAATAGTCATTAAAACGATTTGTTAAAGACGAATAGATAACATCTAAAAACCATATCGTGATTTAATAAGATTCGTTTGATGGATGAATCGTTAAAAACGAGTCCTCATTTTGAACGTAATCGTGATAGCATAAAACTTCAATCCTGAATTTACTTCTTAAAAGATTTACGTTTACTCTAATTTGGTAACGGTGTTATCGTAGAATCCTTTGTTCAACAAAGGAAATCATTCATTCCTACTGAAAAACGATTAGGTATATGATATCGAAAGATTCATCATTTGGAATTACATTTATTCGTAATTTTTACGATTCGAGAACGCGTGAATACGAGTATAAGAATTTACGTCCCATTAAAAAATATCTTTACAGTCCAAAAAAAAAAAACCAATTCTCGATGTGCGAGTGAACCTCGAAATAGTTACTCTTTCTCATCTCTTAATCATAAATTACCAAGCCTTTTGTGTCTAAGCCAACCTGGTTTGCAAGCCGGTGAGGTACCCCTGCTGATTGACTAACGAGGCTCTTGTTCCTCTCGGAGTTAGAAGGTCAAACAGTGTACGCTCCCATAGTAGTCATATAAACCTACGCTTAAAGGGAATTTTAAAATATATCAATGTATCTTATAAGTCTTATAACATATAGCGACAAAAGTAATTAAACACCAAATTTACTCTTAAACGTTGCTTAAAATATTAAACAAGACACTTAGTAAAATTAACGTTTGCCTAAAACCACTAACTTTCTAGTAGTGATATGTCTGTCCAACCCTTTTGGGAAATATGGGCGTGCTTCTATCATCATTATGCGTCCTACACAATGTCGAAAGTCTTGCGGAACGTGACCTAGCATCCCATGTCCCTATGGATTTCTACAGTGATTGATCTTATGCTACTTGCTTACGACGACTCTTCTATTACGAGTTTCGACTAGTCATCTGTTCATGTAGTAGAACGAATGTTTATTATGCCACGAGGCAAGAATACAGGCTATTAGATAGGTTATTTGTTATACATATAGGACACGCCCATTTGACTTAGTCAAATAGAGGTGCTAAAGGCAGTCTCAAGTAAGGGGGTCACCATTACCAATACGTAGCATGTTAGAATGGTGGCACTCAGCTTGACGGCCTCAACAGATGCTTTTTCACAATCTGCTTAAAGGACCTGGGACTGTAAGAAGAAGGAAACGCGTGAGTTGGTAAGGAATTAATGGTGCGGCAAAGGAAAAGGTCTCCGAACCGCTTGGTTCTTGATCGTATTCTCTGCACCTTGTGCGGGTGACATTTAAGCTCTGCATGTGTTTTCCTGTGTAGGAAAGGAGTATCTACAATCCGTGCCGTCACTATAAGAGATTTCTGTAATTAAAATCTAATAACACTTATCGCAGAAATCGATCTTAACTCCTCACAATCAAATGCAATCATACAGCGCCGAGTTATTACTATAGGTTCTAGCACTACTAGCTTTTCGCCTCGGCGTCACCCTAGTGCCGATTAATCTCGTAGGTCTTCCGTAAATTTCGTTTCATATAAACCTTATCCTAAGACAACAAAAAGAAATCATCCAAATCGAATAGCAACGAATTTTATTTTTGAAGAGCGAAGAAAGAATACATTACAGGATAACTCTAAACTAAATAACTTCAGATATTATAAAACTTCAAACAGCGCGGTAACTTTTGTGCCAATTTATTTATGTATATTTCGTACGAAAGCGTGTTTTGCCCAGGTCCGTTTTAATTTGAGTTGAATAACGGTACGTTGTGAACCTTACTACAGATAGTTTTATTTTATTCCACTTCGATATTCCGTTCGTGCTGTATTACTGATTACTTACACACAGACAACTCAAGAATTTAATAGAACTCCATCTACATAACTAACGCTGTCAGCCATCTTTCATAAATTATGACAATTGCTGTTTAGTGACCATGATGCGCAAAAACAACTGTGTTTTAATGTCATTTAATTGTCGTAGCAGTCGTAATTCTGTAGAATTTCGCGACTGCTTGTCTGTATCAATATTAACTCAGTTTAGTCATTATAATTGTAAATGAGCTGGAACTTCTTTGCATCACATTTCATAACGATAGCGTGAGTTTTCATTCAATCAATCAATATCTGCAAGTGCATATGTATTTAAAGTCTACTTTCTATAAATCGCCGCTTAGGCCGTTCATAGCAAATGCCTCCCATAATCATTCACATTCCTGTCTCTTTTCAGTGCTAGTCTTATTCAAGTTTTCCCTACTATCTCAACCGTATCATCTTTACATCTGAATGGTATTCCTTTCCTTTTCCTTACGTTAATAAAAATGAAGTTAATTTTATTCCATTTCTCTTCCTCTGTAATAATATGTCCAATGTCCAGGCCTTCTCTAACGTATAGCTCCTAAGAACATTAAGGTATTAAAGATAAAGACACAAGATCTGGTTCTATAACTAATTTTACAACCTCATCTGTAGTTTTCATCGTTTTGCTAATTTTGTTATTATTGATATTATCTGGTTTCCTCTTCCCCACTGTACTTCGTGCCAAGTATTATATGCTACCAATTACCAATATGAGGAAGATATATCTGTATAACTAAAGGATCTGCAGCGCGATTTTCAAGAATTAACCACTTTACTTGGCCAGACAATTTAAAAGGAATTGAGTAATTTGTTTTCGAGGAAAAACAACTTCTTAAATGACTATCATAAAATAAAAATATTTCACTTTTATGAGTTAAATTATACAGTATCTGTGTACATGCTACTTACTCAGTTACATTGAACTGTGTCGGGAGTCCGAGTTGGGTCTAACTTACGTATATGTACTTCTATAGATGTTTCTATGTAATGGAATCTTTTAAACTAGCCACTATCGTATTAATTATGTTAATATAAAACTTATTAATTATGCCGCCATGACGACCATTATACAGTATACTTATATTTTAATGGTCAAGATAAATAAAATACCGAATACGCGCTTAGCCTATAGTCAGCATTATAGTTTATTTTGTAGAAAAATAAACAGTATATTCTAAGAAAGAAATATCGTATCATTGACCTTCAATACATTAGATTTTCTGGAAGGAAAACATTTAAATAGAATACGTAAAAAAGTATTTTGTTTGTTTTTTAAATGTTTAATGTAAACATGTTTTGTTCTTAACTGCCATCATCCGTTTTGAATATTTGACTGAATCATTGTTTTAGCAGTTTCATTTCAAGTCTACTCTTGGGTTATTTTGTAAGTGTTTGAAAGATCTGTATTTGTAAAGTTCTCGGCTTCAAAGAACTTGTATCCTATTGTGGTAGTTATGTATGTTAAACTACTTCAATTCGCGGAAAACACCAGCGGTCCATTATAATATAACTTAGCTTAAGGTCCATAATAAGCTACCCAGTATAAAGTTCACAATTTACTTAGGGTCTAGCCTTGCTATTGCTAAAACCGTTATTTTATAAATAGACTTATCTTTAGAGCCATAACCATAAAGGTGCGCGGCCCTGGTGCGTCAGGTACGAGTCAGCCCCAACAGCATCCTGGCGTGTATTACCAGTAGGCTTGACCGTACATATATCAATCACTGCTGCAGGCTCTCCACATCTCTGATGAGCCTGTACTGGTGATTGATGATATACGTAGGTAATTAGTAAACCTTTACGCTCGCAAATTTGGTATAACAGGGAATAAGAGTTGGTAACTAACATAGAATAACAAAATTGTGACTAACATAAAAATGAGTCTATGTTACTTAAATAAACACATTTATTTATGTATAATAGGCTAGGTAGCTAGTAAAATTCACAATATACGTAGCGTCTAGTCTTGATAAAATACAAATACCGGGGGACAATTAGCAGGGGGCTCACATTTATATTTGGAAAACCACGAAAAGAAATTTACCACGTACCAATTTTGTATTATCAGTATCATTTATAAGTGTTAAAACCCATTTAAGTGTAGTGCATAGTACATACTCTCAATAGAACAACGTGATAAAGATACACAAACTGGAATAAACAATTTCTGAGAACTTGTTGTGAGTCCAAGTCTTAGACAATATTTTTCCAATTATATTGTCCAGCTCCATTGAGTACAATGAAATGGTTGTTCACACCTGTTAGCAGCCAGTTAACAATAATTGTATAATTTTGTGGTGCGTAGCTCATGACTTCATGAGACAGTGAGGTTGACGCATCGCGGCGCGCTGTTCGCTTGCTGTGACGGCGACGGGCGCGTTCGTTGAACCGGCGAGGTCACGTCCACCCATGACGTGTACCGTTTACAAAGACTCTTTCCGCACTCGATGCCAAGTCCGAGTGACTGACTGACGAACCATAATCAACACAATCACATTCATCACTCCGCAACTCATCATTCATAGCAACGACGTTGATTCGAGTGTCACCGGCCGGATATTAGGTACTCGTTGCTATACGAATGTGATAATTTTAGCATTCTTCGTCTTTTATCGCAAATATCCTTGCTATTTTCTTATCTTAAACAGCCCACTTAATATTTTAATTTAAAAAAGATCGAATTAGGTAAATTCGTTTTATAATTTGCATAGTAGAGAGGCTTGAGACTGTTTTTAGGGTTTCATACCTCAATTGGGAAAAAAACCGAGCTCTTTTACGATCACTACGTTGTCTGTCTGCATGCCTGTCTGGCAAATTTTTTTTCTAGAAAAATTTACTTGATCCGTATCAAGTTGTAATTTATACCATTTTGTCAAGTCTGCAACCTCTTAGATACAGCTGTAAAAAAATCAACGCTATAAAAAGATTTAAATCGTTTCTCAATTTAGTTTTGTACCGAACCCTCAGTACGCGAGTTCGACTCGCAATTGACCGGCACGCATTTTTTAATATGCTGAGCAAATTTCGATTTAAGCGTTGTAAGAAGTTAGTTGGTATTCGTGGTCTTGTGCGAAAGTTGAACTTTGAGATATTTCGCATACCTACCTACTGCCTTTAAAACTGGAAATGCCACATTCAAGTTACAAAGCCCCGAAACGTATTTTTAGCCCCTTGGTGTATTATGCAATCAATCAATCAGTCAATGAAAATCATATAATGCCCGGGAATACGATAGCCTCTCTTATCCGGTTATTAGAATAAGGAAAATATTGTAAACAATGCTATAGTATTATGTGACTATTAAATACAATATCATGATTACCTATTCTACAATGTATGAAAACCTCAATTGGTTAAGTCATACATTTTAGTACATTCACAGGCATATATCTGAAAAAGAAAACGCAAAGAATAAGTAACTAATATTAAAATGCACAGAACTAAAATGAAATAATTTTGTTTAGTTAAAATTGAATGTATAAAGATCATAACAAATCATTGTAAACCAGTAGTCCGCAATACAAAGCCATAGGAACATCACGTGCGTTTCAATTTACTCTGCCATACGATTATCAACCCTAAAACTAGCTATCGAAGGAACATAGTGGCCTACCGAACCGGATTGCAGGAGCCGAGCGCCGAGCGATAAGAGAACAATAGGCGACCTTTTTTTTTTTGCTATGAAGACGAGCCTAATGACTACAAGTTATGCGTAAACAAGTGCAATTTTAATAACTTAAATAACTTCGGAGCCGATCAACAACATTGTGATTTTGGACAGTTTTTCACCGGAATTTCATCATGGAAATCGTTGAACAAAGTTTGTGTGAATTAGAAGACTTATTTAACATCATCGCAAAAACACGTGATAACTTCAAGAAATGCCCCAAGGCACGTCTCACGCGTGGTTATGTCACAGTTAAATTGCAAGCCCTTGAAGAATATTGGCAACAATTTCGTAATGCACATACCACCTTAATGAAGAATGTGAAGAAAGAACAACGCAAGCTATTGCCTTATTTTGAACAAAACCAATATTACGTTTGTGAAGAATTGATTATGGAAACTAAGTCAGAAATGCAAGACCTACTGTTTACAATAGAATCACAACAAAAACCGAGTGTTGGACAAGAGGCAATGAATATATCCTTAGCACAGCAAGCATTTTCTCCACAAGTGAGATTACCACGTATAGAAATACCGAAGTTTCTTGGTAATTATGAAGCCTTTCCGACTTTTCAAGATTTGTTTACATCGCTGGTCCATCACAACAATACCCTGAGCGGCGTCCAGAAACTACACTATTTGAAGACAAGCGTTGGCGGAGAAGCTGAATTATTGTTACGTCACATACAGATTAGTGAAGCAAATTACGTTCAAGCTTGGGACATACTTAAGAGGCGTTATAGTAACAAACGACTAATTGTTACTTCATTGTTAAAGCGCATGTTCAACCAAAGAAAATTAAACAACCAAAATTCCAACCAAATAAAATCACTTATTGATACTACATCCGAATGCCTAAGTAGTCTTAAAAATCTAAACATAAAAACAGAAGATTGGGATCCACTTATAAACTTCATTCTGGTGCAAAAATTAGACGCTGAAACGCATAAAGAATGGGAAGAACACGTCAGCAGCGCATCGAGTGAAGAGTTACCCACGTTTGAGATATTAAAGGAATTTTTAGAGTCCAAGTTTAGAACGCTAGAACTAGTGCAACAACCAGCTTCTACTAGAGAAAGAATAGTAAGATCTTATCACAGTTCTGATACTGCTACAGAAAAGATATGTCCTTTGTGCCAAGATAAACACACACTTAGTCATTGTAAGGACTTTGGAAAACTGGAACCAGAACAAAGAACCGAGTTTGCCAAATCGAAGTACTTATGTTACAATTGTTTGGTTCCTGGACATAGTGTTAGAGCATGTCGACTACTCACTAAGTGCAGATTATGTCAACGACGTCACCACACCCTTCTACATTCGAAGAAGACAAATGATGCCTATGGCCCAACTCAGAAGAAAGAAAGCGAACAGCCAAAGGTTTTACATACAAATGTAGAAGAAGATAGAACAAGGGAAGAAATAAGTATAGCAGTGATGACGTCACAAACAAATACAGCTCAAAATACAGTTGTTGCTTTATTAGCAACTGCCCTTGTGGAGTGCAAGAGTGAAGATGGTCACACCACAATTCTGCGAGCCCTTATAGACCCTGGATCTCAAGGATGCTTTATAAGCCAAAGAGCAGCACAAACAATCAGAGCGAGACGATATCCTGTCACAGGAAGTATTGTTGGAGTGGGCGAAGTGAAATCAAAATTAAATCAAGTAGTTCAGATCGAGGTCTTATCAAGAAGCGAAAAATTCAGCCTCAACGTGAAAGCGTACGTCATATCTAAGCAACTGACTACTCAAATACCCACTCAAAGAATAACAACGAGTCATTGGAATCACTTACAAGGAATAATTCTTGCTGATCCTAATTACAGTCAACCAGCTAACGTCGACTTACTTCTCGGAGTGAATGAATACGCACAAATATTGCAAAATGATGTCATCAAGGGTCCGCCAGGGTCTCCAAGTGCACAAAAAACAACTTTAGGTTGGATCTTGTTTGGACAAGTAAGTAATTGTGCGAATTCAGAAGAAGAATCAATCATAGTAATGCATCAACAAGTTGACGTCGACGATATGCTAAAAACATTATGGGAAGTTGATACAGATACAATAAGAAAATTAACAAGAGAAGAAGAAAAGTGTGAAAGACTTTACAAGGAGACGTATACTAGAACAGAAGAAGGAAGATATGTAGTAAAGCTACCTATAAAGACAAAAACACTACAATCATTGGACGGAAATACACAAAATATAGCAATGAAAAGATTAGAAATGCTTGAAAGAAGATTTGTAAGATATCCAGAATTAAAAAAGAATTATAGTGCAGTCATGGAAGAGTATATTAGATTAAATCATATGCAATTAATACCTGATGAAGAAATTAATAAGAAATCCGTCTACTTACCACATCATGCAGTCGTGCGAGCTGAAAAGGAAACAACTAAGACGCGTGTTGTCTTTGACGCCTCGTGCAAGGGCACGAACGGTGTATCACTAAATGATGAACTTATGAACGGGCCTGTCCTACAAGAAGATCTCAGAAGTGTCATAATGAGATGGAGAATGCATAAGGTCTGTTTTGTAAGCGACATTGAGAAGATGTACAGAATGGTTCTCGTTAACAAAGAACATGTAGACTTCCAGAGAGTATTATGGAGACAGAATACTTCCAAATCTGATGAAGTCAAACATTATCGGTTATTGACAGTTACTTTTGGCACAACGTCAGCGCCGTATCTCGCTGTAAAAACGCTGATGCAGCTTTCAGTTGATGAAGGTCAAGACTTTCCTATTGCTGCAAGAATGATACAAGAAGATTTTTACGTTGACGATATCATGTCAGGATTTGATACTGTCCAAGAAGCGATAGAAGCAAGTAAACAATTAAAAACTGTACTAGACAAAGGCAAATTTCGACTGCAAAAATGGTGCTCAAATAGCCCTGAATTCCTAAAATCGTTAGATGAAGCAGACAGATCTACAAGGGCACATGTTGATGTGAGACTAGATGGAACAGTTAAAGCTCTAGGAGTATCATGGAATTTAGGTACAGACGAATTCAAATACAATGTTAATTTAGATCCACAACCGATCGATATAACCAAAAGAGATGTCCTATCAGACTTACAAAAATTGTATGACCCACTAGGATGGATTGCTCCAGCAATCATACTGGCAAAGATTTTTGTACAGAAATTGTGGTTACAAGGTATTGGATGGGATGACATTGTCGATGACGACTTACAAGTTGAGTGGAAATCCATACAAGATGATTTGAAAAGGGTCAAAGACATAACAGTTCCACGATGGCTAAACACCTTGAACAGTTCAAAGGAAACCATATCATTGCACGGATATAGCGATGCTTCAATGCGTGCCATCGCTGCAGTAGTATACTGCAGAGTGGTACAATCAGATGGAACTATAGATGTCAATATTGTTGCGGCAAGGACAAAGGTAGCACCTGTAAGAACGATTTCCTTGCCACGCCTTGAATTGTGTGCTGCTGTTCTCCTTTCCAAACTTCTACGCCACACAGCTCAAGCAATGAGAATACCCTTTGATAGAGTATTTGCTTACACTGACTCATCAGTAGTATTATCGTGGCTATTCGGTGAACCCAGCCGCTGGAAGCAATTTGTTGCGAATAGGGTAGTTGAGATCTCAGATAACGTGCCCAGCAGTCAATGGCATCACATCGAAACAAATTTGAATCCAGCCGATGTTGCATCACGAGGTGCTAAATTATCAGACCTGAAACAAAATAAGCTATGGTGGCATGGACCACAATGGTTACAAGAAGAGCAAATACAATTTTCAAGGCTAAATATAATACCTACTGATAAGGAAAAGAGAAAAACTAAATTGACAGTTATGAACATAGCAGAAGATAAAACAGATAATAAAGGCGTATTAAATTTTGAAAACTATGGAATATAACATGGAAGAATTAACAAAAATTATAATATACATGAAATGATTTCTAAATTACAAAAGGTCATGTGAAAACAATAAAGCAATGACTACAAAAGAAATTGATGAAGTGTTAAAACTATGCGTAAGAAAGGCACAGAAAGAGGATTTTAAGGAAGAAATAGAACACATAAGGAAATTCAAAGAAGTTAAGAGAAGCAGTTACCTAAAATCGTTAAATCCTTACCTTGACGAAGAACAGATCCTCAGGGTGGGCGGCAGGTTACGACATGCAAACCTAGAAAGAGATACAAAACATCCCATGATACTAAGTAATAAAAATGCACTTACCTCAATAATTGTCTCAGATGCACACCAGAAAACTCTGCACGGCGGTCTCCAGCTGATGCTGTGCTATCTTCCGCCAAGATTTGTAATACTTTGATTAATCGTGTTTAACAGTTGCATGTGAGTTAGTAATCTGAGTAAAAACTCAAGGTAAATTGCATGTTTGGTTGCACAATTTACTTGTTTGGTTTAAGGTATTATTGTAAAATGATTTGTAAACTTCGTTTCCTTTTGGAAAATTTCTTATATTGTAGTTCTTAATCTGCTGTACTCTGGCATTTGTGTAGGGTTATCAAAAATGTTAAATATTTACTTCAATTTATGATTTGATTTGAGATAATTTACAAATTTGTGTGATAAAGGCAAAGGCCTTTTGGTGGGCGGTGTATGTTTAGTTAAAATTGAATGTATAAAGATCATAACAAATCATTGTAAACCAGTAGTCCGCAATACAAAGCCATAGGAACATCACGTGCGTTTCAATTTACTCTGCCATACGATTATCAACCCTAAAACTAGCTATCGAAGGAACA
Organism: Eilema griseolum; assembly: GCA_963662185.1. NCBI lineage: Eukaryota > Metazoa > Arthropoda > Insecta > Lepidoptera > Erebidae > Eilema > Eilema griseolum. Next base: position 9,212,999 of record OY759238.1, on the reverse strand, counting down.
AATTTTATAAAAAAAAAGTTGACAAAAATACAATTACTTAGATTTTAACTGTTAAGTAATTACATAAATATTATGTGAAACAATAAATTGGCAACAAAAACAATATAAGTATTACGTAATGAACTTAAGCCGTATGTAAATTGGCATTGTCATGCGGATTTTGGATATCTTGATTTGATGACTTGACTAGTGATTGTGTTTTGCATCAAAAACATTGCTCTGCATCCAGCATCACTACTATTCACAAGCTTTTATCTTGTTCCACCTGTCCCGATGTTTGTCGTCAAATTTTCCGAATTAAATTTGATCCACTTTCCGGTTACCGATTGAGCTGAAATTTGCCATACATTGTGTAAATCACGTGGTAATGCATTATTATGATGACATGGTGCTGTTCTGATGATGAAGCAGGAAGGTAATTAAAGGAACTTCGCGATGGAACTGTATCGTTCCTCTCGTCACAACCCTTAGAAAAAAAAAGAAGATTATTGTTTTCATTTTAGCACAACAGATTTTCAAAGAAAAACTTGTTTAAAAAAAGTTTTGTATTGCTAATTATTTTTCGTCAAACTAGTGTTCCAAAGCGTAGGAAACTATAGGTATACTTTATAAACTATCAATCTTAGATCAAACTTCAATTTCGATTACGTATAACGAAACGGTTTTATAGTAGGTATAAAGTGGAATTAAACAGTCAACACACACATGGAATTTATCATAATAAAGTTAATTCAATCCCACGGCCTTCGTACTTTTAAATTTGAAATTAAAATGTAGTAACGTTTGTGTTTATTTTGTTACGTTATATTTATAATACTGAGAAATGTTTATAAAATACTGAATAATAGTACGTAATAATACTTATAATATAATATTCTAACTACACACATTTACGTATGTGTGTGTATACTGTTTATTTGTGTAATTATACTAACAGATGCGTAAAGTATCACCCTTACCCTGTGCCAACAAACATGTTTCCTTCCACCTGTAATCCCAGCTTCCTTAAATAACTGGACTTGATAGGAATCTCTTGAGACTATTAGTTTGAATACTACCATTTAAGTATCATTTTGAAGCTAGAATCTGACTTATTCATAAGATTTTTAAAGGACCTTTATTTATCGGGACTTCACATACAGATTGCCTTCAGGCAGTGTGAAGAAAACGATAAATGGTATTATTATCGAACTGTAACTTGGAGTATGAGTTCCTGGAAGGGCGGTAGTTAAAACTATTTTATTTTATAATCTCCACGAATATTGCAGAGGCTTAACTGCACAGGTTACCGATAGCCACTATGTTAAGTATTGTTGGATGGACGTAATCATTGTACTGCATGGCCCGCACTACTACTAAATTGCTTGTGTTGAGAGGAACTTAACGACAAAAGTGCACTGGATGGGTCCAAGTCCAATCCTATAACTTCTCAATTTGAGCTAATTCTGACGGTATACCTAGCTAACGGGCTGTGATGAAACAAATTTACTCTATTTAAGCAAAAACGAGCGTTTTATACACTTTATCAACTTTTCTGTTTACGTTGAAATTTGTATTTTGATCGAAAAAGTTGCCGAAAACTGATCTCGAGCGAGACAATTTAGCGCGTTCTTAAAGCGAGCTGAAAAGTTTTTACTACATTTGACACAGTTAAGTAGACAAAGGCCAGGTGATTGGCGCAAGTCGAACACAATTTAGTACAAACTAGTGTTGTAAAACGTTTATAACTGTAGGTAGGTAGACAAGTACTAACGCCGCCGTGGTTTAGTTGAGGCTGAAGTTTCTTGCAAATATTTGCTGAACATAAACATGGAAAATCAATAAAGATACAGCTAAAACTCAGCATATCTGACTGAAATTAAAATTGCATGAGTAATCAGCTCATTTCAAGTAAGGTAAAAACACTAAAAACTTTTTAACACCTTATTGAGACTGTAACGGTAAACTAGGTGGGCAATTCCGAGAAGACGTAACAGTCATAAATTTTTATTCAGATCGCTGGTATCTAAGTACCTATGCTAGTTATCGTATAACTTCTGAACAACAGGCTGTAGTCAGATTCACACAATACATATGAATGTTCATAGATACACATATTGAGAACATACTTGTACTTTTCCACAGTATTTATTATTTGTTATTAGACCTGAGCAGTTTCGCCTTACGGCATCCTTAAAAGTTTACACTGACATTTGCACGTAAATATTGTGGCAAGGACATAAAAAATATCAGTAATAGGTACAAAAAGTAATAGAAATAATAAAAACTGTGGAAAAGTAGGTACAAGTAAGTGTGTTCTCAATATGTGTCAACAACAAATTCCACCAAGTGCCATCAATCAACAGTATAAATAGTTCATAGATACGTTAAGATCTGATAGTTGGATCTTTCTAATTCTATATTTATGACTCATTGTCACAAAAGAAAGAAAACATGGCATGGAAAGGAGTAACAAAGGATATGGCGTCTGATAGGAAAATATGGAAGAGAATTATGACGTGTTGCGCCCGACTTCAAATAATTTGGGCAATGGTAACCATATGCTGATGAATCACAATGTATTGGTTAGTGCCAAAAAATATCGCCAAACTGCGCTAGATAGATACCTAAGTACCTGTTTGTTAATAAGTGACGATAAATATTTGTACTGGCAATCTGAGGCTCTAGATGATGATCATGAACTTAAGAATATTTTCTGCATAATTAATGTTGTGTACTCGAGAACATTAATTTTCGAAAAGAACTTCCTTCCGCTCAAGAAATTGGATGACCTCCCCGGCCATGGTCAAGAAGAATAAGGAGGTTTTAACAAGGTTGCAAACTCGGCAGTGTTACGTACGTCCATAGGTTACGTTTACCGCTTTTTTACCTTAGGTAAAGGCCACTTTATCAAATGCCATCAAGTCTAAAATGGTGGTCTTTAATTTAATGCTTTGGGCGAATGCTTTTTCACAACTTTTTTTAACTTGGGATTATACGAAGTTGGAAACAATATATTGGGTTGCAATTCAAGCATTCCACAAATCGTGCCACAAACTACCTAATCTTTTTACCATAGTCAAATATTAATAAAATTTCTATGATTGCCAACCCTATGTATCATCATGGTTGTCTGATTATGTGACGCGGGATTTTCTCATTACTTGAGTATCGGTACAATGTCATTGTATTATAATATACTACGTAACGCAGCTTTCTCACTTTACCTTACCTCTATGGGCACTCAATTATTATTCTACGGATTATGCTGCCATTTATGGCGTCTTCTTTGTGCGCGTTATGTTATGACGGTCTCTAGATAATTAGTAAGTATATGACACATGATATTTTTTTAATGACATATTCTAGGGTTGGGTTCTTTTCACCCGACTACAGCGCAGCCAAAGGAGGGTTATGATTTGGACAGGCTATGGTATGTATGTATGTAGGTTTATCTGTCCCCTCATAGTTCCTCAACTACTTATTAGAATTGAACAAATGAGGTATCATTAGAAAAGAAACGTCTTGGTCGTCCGCTGGATATAAGCTTTTTTATGTGCGAAGAATTCCCACGGATACCCCCCGCCGGAGCCGGTGGGAGAGGTAATGTCGAACTCTTACAGACTAAAAGCACGGCGCTTGTGGGACGTTATTGATTGCCGAAGGTTAGGTTAACAGGCATATTCCTTGCACCCCGGCCGACCCAGAGTCATCTCTTTCGATCTGGCCCTCCTAGGGTGTGAGGACCGCAGAGTCCCCAACTCGTCGCCGGAAACGGGGAGGCGCACAACACGCGCCGCCGCCGCGAGGTTATAGGCTATATAGTGGCCATTAAGTACTATGTTAAGTAATAAATTTGAGATAAATAAATATGCCGTGTTTGATACCAACTGAAAGGGCTTAATTAGCACATTTCAAATATGTAATAATATGTATAAATTATAGCTGTTGCTTACCCAAACATAATTTTAAAAAAAGTAGATACAAGGATAGCCGTCGTCGTATGCTACTTTTCTAAAGACTGTATTATTTTGTTAGACCAAGTGGCATACGACCACGGCTACTCTTGATATTTTTTTGTTAAATCTTTTGAGAGTGTAAATTTTCAGTAGTCGGGTTTTTAAACTATTTTTTTGAAATATGTATAGATTGATGAAAACCGTGAAAGAGAATGAGAAATGGAGTGACTGACGATAAATGTGGAGAAGAAGAAGATATGAATTAAAATTAATGTGGCAGGGCAATGATGAAGATGATTACTCAGCGCCGTCCAGAAATTTTTTTTTTTTTTACGTGCGCAAAATCCCCACGGATACCTCCCCACCGGAGCCGGTGGGAGAGGTTATGTCGGACTCTAACCGACTAAAACGCACGCCGCCTGTGGGTCGTTTTAGTTGCCGAAGGTGAGGTTGACAGGCATATCCCTCGCACCCGGGCCGACCCAGGGCCATCTCTCACGATCTGGCCCTCTTCTCGGGTGTGTGGGGACTACAGAGTCCCCAACTCGTTCCCGGAAAACGGGGAGGCGCGCCAGGCGCGCCGCCACCGCGGCCTGCTTCTGCCAGGGTGACAGGCGGCTCCACCTGTCACCCCCAGGCCGGCGCTCATGGGGGACGGAGGTCGTTCATCGACCTCCGACGCCCGAGCTGCCTTCATACGCGGGCAGCTTGGCTTGCGATCCTTCGTCGCTCCCGCTGCCGGACGCCCACGCATCCGCGCAGCGGTCCATCGCCGCGAGCAAGGTGGAGAGCGTGCGAACCCTCACTCCCAGAGCGCCGTCCAGATACTAACAAAGCATATGGGTTCTAAAAATGTGAATAACTATATTTGTATCATTTTATTTTTAAATACTGCTTGTTATGGAAACACATCAAGCTCAAATAATGGAAGGGCTAAAAATCTTGTGGACTGTAACGTCTAAGGGACATACAGGCGTATTTGCTAACTTAACCGCAAATCTAATACACATTATGTAAATATTTAAGTCAACTTAACTCGGAAATGAAGTGATTCTTTAAGCAGAACTCATCCATTCTTCCTAATACTTGGCTTTGAAATCTCGTTGTCACACCTCCCTACCACAAGCTTTAACTTTAGTGGAGTCTGGATAACGAGGATAGTAAGTGGTCCACAAAAAAACTACATTATTACATAACCGTCCAAGTAAACGTTTTAATTTTTCTTCGAACTTGTCACGCTAAATGGACGTCGGTTACCTATACGTAACACAGACTTAGAAATCCAGCGGTGAGTAGGGTAGCCAGAGCTCACTGGAGAATTTGTGCCGTCAGTGGGAAGACTAAAGGCTTGTCCTGATTTGTTTTCTACTGACGGCACAGAAACTCTGTACTTACAGGGTTGGCAGCGCGACTGTGACTCCTCTGGTGTTACAGACGTCCATAGGCCACGGTAACTACTTTCCATCAGGTGGGCCGTGTGCTTGTCTGCCAACTAAGTGGTATAAAAAAAAAAAAAAAAAAAATTTATGGATTTTGTCGTAGTGTGATAAGATTGTATGTATTTTCTTATATTTAATGTTCATTTTGTTAGATTTAAAATATTGCATGTAAGTCACAAAATAATATATTCTTTAGTAGTGATGATGAAGGATATAGTATCTATAGCCTAACTTAACAATGCGGTAGTATTCAGTTTGAAAACAAGTACTAAAGTTACAGTCAGTGCATTTTTAACTAGTTAAGATAATACAAGAAAGAACTGAGGCTACACTGAACCAACGTGAAGTGTTAGCTAATAAGAACGCGTGTGTTGCGTTACGATTGGTCAATCCGATATGGTCTCATTCGGGAATAGAGCCCAGGGCTTCACGATCGCACGCAACGAACTTATACCTACCACCGGAATGGTTCAGTTAGTGGTAATTATTTATTGTTAATTTTATCCTTTGTTTCATTTTAGTAGGTACTCGGATTAGAGATAAGCGTTCAACGTCCGCTGGCATTGTTATAAAAACCAATACATTAGTACATATATTGTTTACCTAATTTTCGCAGGAAGTTGTGGTTTTGCCTGATGAGACAGATTATAATTTTATTTTAAATGACATTGACCTTTTTATTATGGGCAACCCTGTTAGGATCGACCTAGGCGTAATTACATTATGTCAATCAGATTGAACACATTTTAAAGAGAGGCCAGGTCAAGGGTAGGATCCTTGTACTTTGCATTTCTAACTAAAATAATCTTATAGGGTTTTGCAGTAGGGCAATTCAGTGACTACAGAAAGTTGCCCCATCCAACTTGCTCCAAACGGAGGACAACGCGTCGGCATCACCCGGCGGCGTTGGCCTTACGGACGTGTACAGTAGCTTAGGTGTATAGACAGCCTAAGGTTCATTGACCTATCACTGTTCGCTGAGGACAGCCTTATGTCAGCACCTACGATGTTGAATATGAATAAAACTAATATAAAATTGAAACGGAATCGACTGCAGTCTAACCTACATCTCCAAGAGGAACCGCCAGAATCTCATACATCATTGGCAGATGTGTACCGGTCTTTTTTTTTTCATACCACTTAAGCAATGTTGTTACCGTGGACGTGTGCAACACCAAGGGAGTCACACTCGCGCTGCCAACCCTGTAAGCACAGAGAGTTTCTGTGCCGTCAGTGTAAAAGACAAAGCAGGATAAGGTAGGCTTGCAATGCTGGCGAGGTTCGCTTAAGCCTTGAAAATCGTGGAGGGTTCACATACACACCAAAGTACAGTCAGCATCAGATCTATGTTGACTGGCAAAGTACTCAAAATAATCTTAATACCAAAATTTAAATTTTATATTACCTATCACAAAGCTCTAACAGTTGTAAGCATCCATAGTGGTCAAAATATCTTACAAATCAATTCTCCATAATAATGTAAGATAACACAAATGACAATGACACATTTACACTGATACAAATGTCATTAAATGACATTATGTAAAGATAATTTTTAACATTCTGCTCGCTTAGATACCATTGAACGACCTGCTATCAATATGAATATTTGCTATCTTATATTTTTATGGAGAATTGATTGTTAAGATGTTTTGACCGCCCTGTATGCTTACAACTATTTGAGCTTTGTGATAGCTAATATGAAATTGGAATTTTGGTATTAAGATTATTTTGAATTTTACTAGTCAACATCGATCTGATGCTGACTGTATTTACTAAATTCGTGTGTAAAGTACCTATATTATATTTGTAAAAACAAACAATGTAGTAAAGTTTATTTAACGTGCAACTTGGCATCAAAACATACATAGCGTTTGTGCGCCATACTCCTATTTGAATAATATTACACGAGTATGCACCACAACGGTGCCAAATCTCCAGAATGGACATCCGGCGTTTAGGCACCGTCTGCCGCTGTCCGTAATCCCTGAATGGATAATGTGAGTGGACGAGTTGCGCTTATATTCAACTTTGTTGGAAGTACTTCAAATATATTATGTACATACATAAATACTCATGTCTTCCCCCTTAATAGGCGGATCTCTTTATCCTTCGTTAGCTTAGGTGACAGACAAGCACACGACCTACCTGATGGAAAGTGGTTACCATGACCTATGAACGTGTGAACAGCAGGGGAGTCACACCCGTGCTGCCGACCCGGTAAGAACAGAGGTTTTCTGTGCTGTCTGTGCAGAGCACAAAATCAGGATAAGCCTTTGGTCTTCCCACTGACTGCACAAAAACTCTCCAGTGAGCTCTGGCTACTCTACTCATCGCCGAGAACACAACACGAGGTTATTATAGCGGTGGTATTTTGTAGGGTGGAGGTACTTCCCCAGTCGGACTGCTCAATTGAGACGGAGATGCCGTCGTGTCCTACAAACCGTTATCAAACCGTTCATGTAAGCCCTCTGGTTACGAGTGCTTTTGACCGTTCCTTTTTAAGGATCACTAAACTGATAGGTTTTGCGAGGAAGACCAGTCCGTCTACTTTCCCAATCTAAGATACTTGATTTATTATTCACTCAGTGCTCTCATTAATTATGGTTTATCAATATTATTATGTAAGACGACAAAGGAATCTAATGCGCAAATGAGCAAGTTACTCGGGGAAGTACGTAATTAAGTCTGTGTAAAAGCTGAATGTCTTATCCCTTATTTCTGATTCTTTCAATTTTCGTCCTCATTACTATTTGCAGGTAGCAACGCGCAAGTTACACCTACGGTGTAACATAATTATGTATGTAAATATCTATCTACCATTAATTGAGCCGGGTCATAGTAAAAAAATAGAAACCTTTGATTTTACCAAGCAATTATTACCATGACTGAAAACTGGTTGATTTGCGGTTTCATTGTAGAGCTAACTAGTAGCACATTTATATTCTGGAGGTTTTTGTGTCGGTGGGCTAATTTATTTTTACCCTAAATCTAAATGGTGGTATGTATTACGTTCTAAAACAAAATATCTGACCGACAAAATTTATTTTTTAATCAAATGATGGAATTCCTTTTACAAAGTTGAAACCACAGAATCGTCCTGGAAGAAAACTCAAATGATAATATCTCTTACTATTATTATTGTTCTTGAACTCTAACAACATCTCACTCTTTTGCATTATGTCTTCGTTCTTCGTCATTGTACCTTACTGGAACAGAACCATAAAAGCCATATCAAATATAATATCTAAGTGTCGAACTGTAAGTGTCCCACGACACCCATTCGGGCAAACGAAGTGCTAGTCAGACGTAATTTAGAGTCACGATCACGCTTGGTGCGTAGCAGGCCGATGAACTAAACTTAATGAGTCTTTTCTTTATAAGTTGTGAAAACTTGACTAAAGTACATAAAGCGGACTAAAAGACATAAATAATATATTATGTTAGTTTAACTAACTTTTTGACAAGAGTAAATTGTTTCATGAATGGATTAGGTGTTTTAAATCTATGGTTTAACGTTTTAATTTCATTATGCGTTTCTATTCTAGGTAGCGCTGAGTAGAATACATACAGTCACGCCCTTTTCCCAATGGTATAGGCAGAGATCACAGTTTCCACTTGCTCCGATATTCGCATACACCTTTTACTTTCATAATCCTTTTAGAATTAGATTTTTTTTCTTTCTTTTCGTTGTTTTAGAATGTCCTACATTAGATATTTTCTACTGTCTAAAAATATAAGTATACTCAACTTGCTATAGATTGTATTCTATTAATACCGAGTCATTGTTTCTGCAAAACAAAGAGGGATATACGCGCAGATACTTCATATGAAATAGTATCTAATTAAAGTCAATTAGTGAACAAGTACACCTCGTGGCAGACATGAGTGCAAGATGATATACCAGACGGCGGATGCCATTGTCTGCAAATAAGTTTTGAATGGATGATTGCTTGTTGACGAGATACACAATACGACCTAACTTGCTTTGCTTGAAGTCTCATGGTACGATTCCTGTTTCGGATAGTTGTATTGGGTTTATACAAGGAATATGTTAATTAAAGCAATATTATTTCTCAGTAGCATTAACTTACAGTCATAACATGCTCCATCGCCGGGAGAACGCAGGTGACTATGACAGTTACAGTAAAATTTCTTGTAAGGTATAAATTAACGCTGTGTTAATGCTGTCCAATTATACAATACATAATGTGAAAACTGAACATTTTTAAAATAAGGTTTAGATACTGGTTAGTAAATATTTATTGTCTATAGCCAATAATCACATATTGTGGTTTTGATCACGTATTTAAAAACGTGTCATTGGAAATTGTGTTACATAAATCCGGTGCCAACTTATAAAAACGATCTAGTTCATAAACATGTTGCAGTACCTTGTGAATAAGCAAAATTTTTCCTTTTATGAATCATCGCTTGTATCTGTAGGCTCGTACTAAGTAAAAAAATATTACGCAGACCTGTTTAGCCCGAGGCGCGGTTCTAAATCGTGTTACAGCCTTGGAGGCCGGCCACGCTCCGTTGAGCATGACGTGGCAGGCTCGTAGCCCAGCACCAATGTCTTAAATCTGTTGTAGTTTGCACCAACTACACAAAGAGCGGTGGAACCCTAACATCTTGTTGTCTCTCTTTAAATTTTCTGCATTTTTGGATGTCTCGTTTACGCAATGATAGTTAGAAAATATGTATTATTATTATTACGTTGGCCTAACGAGATTAGAAATTCGAACAATTTGGAGTTTCATGAGGGCTCTTATTCATATTGACTAACCGTAACGGAAACGTCACGTACGTTTGTATGGCATGTACCGTTAACGTTAACCATTTCAAATCTACCAAGCTCCTTACGTTACTTCTGTTATCAGAGAAGATTGCATATAGAATAAAGTCTCGGGTGTAATCAAGTGAATCTTTCATAAATGTAAATGCAATAAGATGACATCTTTACATAAAACTTTGCAATACTACTGCCAATTCGGTGTGAAGTTGACATAGTACTTGTTAACTTGTTTTATAACACTAGTTTTTTCAGTCCATGAGACTTTTCAATTTGCAATAGTTTGCATAGAGCTGGTAATTGATTGTGTGTGTGCTATCATAGAAATAAAAATATATCGAAAGTACCCGATGTATGTTCATACGTGTCTTCTTTTGCAATTTTTTCCTGAACGGTGTTATCGTAAAAATGTATAAGTACTAAATCTTGATTTTATAGAACTGTTTACGTCTGACCTTTTAACTAATAAAAAACTAAGCAAATAAAGAAACCTTGTAGAAAAATATTTACTTTGGCCATTTTTTATAATGGTTAATTGGCTACTAAGTTAACTTTCACTGAGTAAACAACCTTCGGTTTATAATACCATAGTTCTATAGTACGGACTACGGACCAAAGCTTAATAGCTCCGCTTCGGTGGCCAGCGCTGCTAGCGGAGAGGTTTTGTGCGATATTTTATGACTCATAGTTTATGGGATCCATAAGATAAATTTGAGATAAGGACAAAAAATAAATTGCTCGCAAAACAAACAGAACAACCAAAACAGATATATCATATATTGTCAATAGAAAACACTATCTAGGGCTTCCTTTGTAATCCGGGTATATCACGATATTTCAACTATACTCGCCGGAAATTACCGCGATGATGTCTCAGTTCTTATTATAAAAGATACTGATGCTACTCAGTAAATATATAATAATATTCATGCTGCTACATAAGTGGCGGTTACGCATGCGACTGCTGTGCGTATCGTCTCGGGTTCTGACAAGTCTTCAGAAACACGGAGACTAGGAAAAGTTTCGCTTTCAGAGTCGCGTTTCGTTCAACCTAACACTTAAAACAGTAAAATAAAATATTGCTGTCTGCCCCTTCATGGATATACAGGAGCATAAATAATAAATATATAGTCATTTATTTCGAAGCCAATTCAAAAATGAACAATATATGCGGAGATCGTAATAGCTATTTGACATTAATCTATTCATTTCTGCTTAACACAACGAAATTGTCCACACCAATAAATCAGTCAATATGATAAAATTGTCTGTAAGTTTCCACTCTTGAAGGTAGTTGAATAAACGTTGACCTCCAATGAATTGTTGTGGTACAGCGTTGTGATTTTTATCACGTACAGCAGATCTATTGAGGTGCTATGGCAATAGTGCAAAGTGGCCACCACTACTCGCGATATCAGAGGGCTCAAACCCGGTCCTTCCTTGTTTGTGAGTTAAGGGGTCGTGCACTCACTAAGGTACCCAAAATGTACAGTACTAACATTTTCCTAGCGCAGCATTATAAAACCCAAAGTCTACTGTGACTCCGAACTGCCTGCCTTCTTTCTTGTCTCCTCAAAAAGCTAACACATTGTATAATATATCTCTAGTAAGGTTTAGGTTACCATTCCGACAGAGACGTGTAACTCAGTAGGTGTGCTGCTATCTGACAATCAATATGGTTAAGAAATGCTGCGGTCGGGTCCATGGATGTCATAGTTCTAATGATGAGGGAGTATGTATACCGGCGTCTCTTTTTTTTTATACATCTTAGGTGGTAGATAAGCACACGGCCCTCCTGATAGAAAGTGGTTACCGTGACCTATGAACGTGTGTAACACCAGTGGAGTCATATCGGTAAGAACAGAGATTTTATGTGCCCTCAGTGCAGAACACAAAATCAGGACAAGCCTTTGGTCTTGACACTGACAGTACAAAAACTCTCCAGTTAGTTCTGGCTACCCTACTCACCATTGGGAACACAACACGAGGTTATTATAGCCGTGGTATTCTGTAGGGTGGAGATACTTCACCAGTCGGACTACTCAATTCGGACGGGAATACCGTCGTGTCCTACCTCCTCAAGTCTCTGGTTTTAAGTCAGCATTTACAACTGTCAATGTTGAAACTTAATACCTACGTAGAATTAGCTTCTCTTAAATTGATTTCACTGCAGTTCCGTTACAACAACGGAACGGAACTACTGCTCATTTTATAATAACCGGATGACTCTGTGATTATAGAAATAAATAATCACGACAATCGTAAAGCTAACAACTGCGAATAAATTTAACGGTAATTAATATTTCAATATTCCCATCCCAGTCACAGTACAGATGAAACCAATAAAAGTAATACACAACAAATAATGAATGATGTTTTTATAATAAACATTCAACAACAAATGATTGATAACAGCATTAGCGTCAGCCATACTTTAGAAAAGCTCCGATAACTTTCTTGTTTTGTTTTCTAATCTTACTGGTCCAGTAGTAAAAGTTTCAATTTTACTTCAATCAATCAAACAATTAGCCCACCGCAGGCCACTGCTGGACATAGGCCTCTTCCAATGTGCGCTATATTTCCGATCCTCTGCCTTCCGCATCCAGACCAGATAGATGGACGACCTGAAAAAGGTGGTTGGAACAGACTGGATGCAGAAGGCAATTTTACTCGTAAAGAAAAAAAATAGATATCATGAGAACTCAATTTTCTGAAGTGTTTTTAGTTTCCCACTAAGATCTTCTTAGCGCAATCTTACCTTATCTGCAAAATGGTACATCTGGTGACGGACAAGGTTCTGGAGTAGGCTTTCCTCTCGGGGCTGGGAGGTCATTCGATGGTCCAAATTTAAAAAAAATATTTAATGAGCGTATTTTTAATGACTACTGACCCAACCGAACCGACCCGAAAACGCTTATCTTGAAGAGTTCTATTCAATCGTGACCGGCCTATTATAAATACAATTAACATAGGTTATAATTTTATTTAAGTTATTTATAGTGATATTAAATCCACTGTAATCAATGGTTAAAGTTATTGCTATTGCTATAGAGAATGGTTAAGTTTAAAGTGAATAGATTGCAAATGGCAAATGTGTTCCATCTTTGACCACATCATTACTTACCAGCAGTTGAAATGGGTAGTAAGAAATTGAAATGTGTGAGGAATAATATAAACTGAGTACGTGGGCTGTTTCTACTTTCTTCAGAGAGAAGAAGGCATGAAGATATGTATATATGTATTGACCTATCAATCTCTATGAAAAATTAATCTCTAATCAGATCATGTATAGGACCTAATTGCACTGTAGATTCTTGTCTTTCAAGTCAAATCCTCAACTAGCTCAGCTCTTTGCTAGCTGCGCCCAAAGAAATAGCATTAAAAATTGTCTCGTGACAGAAATTACAAATTTGAAAGTTCGAAGAGTTTCGAGATGCCTTGGTTGATTGATTTGATTGACGTTTCCTTTCCAGGGTATGACTCGGGCACCCGACAATGGACCACACACGCATACAATAGAACAGCGTGTAATTTTAGTCATTTGATTTCGAAATTACTGTCACACCGTTAGCCCCTATGAGGTGTTCTCATAGGGGCTGACGTACAATAAAAGATCAATAAGTTACAATTTTTTGTCTACTGTTTGAAATAATTGAGTAAGTTAAAAAAAACTTTTTTTTATTATTGGCTCTCACGTGTGTTTCTTTTTCTTCAAATAGTCTCAGGAGTCTTTAAACGAAGCGTGAAAACCCATCTGTCAAGACCGTTAAAGTAGAGACCACCATTTTAGCGATAGCATCTGGAATGATAGCTTTTTCTTTTAGAACTTCTTTTCAGCTCACCATCTGGTCGTGTGCAGTCATATGGATCAAATATTAAAAAACTGCCAAGAGAGAAGTAATACTTACTTTTCCAGTGGCATTGTGCAAAGCAGAGCTCTAATACTTAGAACAATATTTGCAAAATATCAATCTGGAATAATCTGGATATTTTAGCCATATCATACAACTACTTACACTTTTTAATATTAAGTTATCTCTCGTACACAGCTTAAAGTCTGGCTTCCAAGAGTATTTAAAGTCCGTATATATATATACAGTCGTAAGCTGAATCGGTACTCTTAATAACCAGTATCAACAAAGAGCCAGACAGCAGTTCAAAAGAAATGTAATAAAACCAAATAGCAGTCGTAAGTCAAAACATCTTAGTTTGAAATAAACCAGAGCGTATAATTGCTCTGCGGGTATTGATCCTGTATGTACAAAGAAATTTGCGCAAATATGGAATGAAAATAGCATTGTGCAACAAGTGAGCAAAAGTGCTTTTTTTTTGGTGCGAGTGCTGATTTTGAGTCCTGAGCAAACGAGGGATTCTAAGATTGAATCTCAAACGTAGCGAGTAATTCTAATGTAGGTCATCGTCCGTAACGTTTTATTTTTCAAATGTTGAAAATAGAAATTATAAATTCTTATGAATTACTTATATTCGTGTACAATGCATGAATTTTTTTTAAAATAAAAAACATGGTTATTCATTTTACAAATATCTTTCCAATTTAGAATTTCAAAATTGGACCTTCAAATTACTTGAGTTTGTCCCTCCGTCCTTTTTAAGGACGGAAAAGTGACAGAGTGCAGTGTAGTTCGAAAGTTCTTCGCGGAACAATTCTTTCTAAATCTACGGTTGGTTTATTGAAAAAAATTAAAAATTAATAAGTTACTTTGTCTCACGCAGTGGGCAATATAACATTTTGCTCATACTCGGTTCTTCACGGTCGCGCGCGGTCTATCAAAAATCCATGATCATACTGATCTACCTCCTACTTGTAAGATCCGTTGTTGACTTGTTCTGTATACCTGAAATCGAATTACCGTAACATTGCAGTAAGCAGTCTCGCAAACAACATTACAGAATAAACGAATTATGTACTTATTTATTAAATTGTAAATTTTTTGCTTGGTTGGAAAATTTTGCTTAAATTTGTGATTAAAAATTAAGCATGTAACAAGATACTGATTTCATTTTCAAGGAGTAACGAAATACGAATTCAATATTAATTTTCGTTTTAAGTAAATTATAAATTTAAATCTATAATAAAGTTGAAATTATAAATCAATGGTTGAAATCATGTGAGTCAATGTGAGCCATAATTATTTTGTGTCTTTAAGGGTGGTTTTCTTTATTATCATATTTTGGTTTGTTTTGTGATTATCCATTAAGGTTAAAAATATTACTTCACAATCACAACTCAATTAACACTAGCTTACCATTGTTTGTTTGAAATTATTTTTGTGATTTATGACTTTGAGTGATTAATGTCTTTAAACAAATCAGGGAAGAAATGATCGGTTTTCGCTCGTAAAGATTTGTAAAGATAATAACAATCTTATCGTAATTCGTACTACACGATCGATAGGATTCTACACTTTTATTGCACTAACATACTATGTAGCATAGTTTAGCCTAGCTTTGCAGCGAACTTGTTTCAGAGAATTTATCAACGTAGCGGCGCCTTGTATACTGTTGTAGCCGACGTCATGTTAGCAATTACTGAATAATTCTAAAGACAGCACAAAGTGTTCCCTCACTCGTCTGTCACTAACTGTTGAGACAAAGTTGCTCATGTCACGTCACCGGTGTTGCTGACAAGTTTTCCGACATGCCGCTGTAAACCTTTCCGACTTGCAATGATGTAAAGCCACCTATTACTCCTCACCCAAGTCTTTGATGCGAGATATGTCAATATGGTGCTGCTTTCTGTGACCAGTCGGCATTATAATATAGGTATGGCACTATAATACATTCTTGTTTTATTTTTACATTGACTTGCTTAATAACGTGATGGTGAAGTCAGATCGAAGTGAATGAATGAAATAAAATTTATTCACGGAAAACAAGCATTATTACAATAATTTTTCTTCTGCCAAACTGTATAACAGTTTGTTGGCATACATTTGAATACACGTGGACATTATACGTCTATTCCATTTATACGTGTGACTTGGTGTGTTTTATTATAGATGTAATTTTATTAAATGTTTCCACTCGTTGTTTATATGAATATCCACCCACCCATTCCAGCTAAGGGGTGGTTTTATAGCCAGTGATCGCGGTGTACGTTCAACCGTTCGGGTGCGCGAACAAAGAGCTACCTTCGCGTAGCCCTCTCGCTAGCTGAGCACATAAAAGAAGTCGTGATGGCCAACGGGATCACCTTCTTTGCATTCGAAATGGTGGGATGTTTTTTTACATATTTAGATGTTTTTATCTCATACTGTGCGTAGGTAGGTATACTATAAAAGCAGGCTCTTGTCTTTGCTTACCCTGGAGGGAAATAGACGTGACCATATTTATATGTATGTGACTCTATAATATACGTGTAAACAAACTAACGCTCAAGCATTGTGACCCCTCACAATGCTTGAACGTTAGTTTATAGGTCACTGGTAACAGCTAATAGACCAGCCAGTGTTTATCACCTACTAAGTTTAAAAAATATAAATTCATACAATAGGTACATTATGTCAGTAAATGGAACGTAAATGTCAATAAATCAATCAATCAATCAGCCCATTGCAGTCCACTGCTGGACATAGGCCTCTCCCAATGTGCGCCATTTTCTCCGATCCTCCGCCTTCCGCATCCAGTCTGTCCTAGCCACCTTTTTCAGGTCGTCCGTCCATCTGGCTAGGGGGCGTCCTACCTTTCGTTTGCCTTCTCGCGGCCTCTCGTGGCCAGCTCACTGCCACTTCAACTTGCTTATTCTGTGGCCTATGTCGGTAACTTGGGCTCTCTGTCGGATAACGTAAATGTGATTGTGGTCAATTGGCTTTGTTAAAATAGATACACACGGTTTTCTCCTTCTGAGGCAGGCAGTCACAGGTGTGAATACAGGTTTTTTTTACGGGAAAACAAAAATACACCGTTCCGTTCCGAAGCTAGGACAAATATACAGAACCTTGCTAAAGGAGGAACGGGGAATAAATGTGCGCCATTTCTGTTTGTCATTTTCATTTTGTAAAGTTCCTTTAAACGATTTTGAAATGAGTCAAAATGAAGTACTTAAATAACTGTTGCATGTGTACGTACTTACATAGCTACAGTAGCCCGCCAGCATATATAAAAATAAAAATCTCAATTAAATTCCGCTGACTAACTTTTTCTTTTAGGACGATGAATTATATCTACCCGTTAAAGTCTTTTCCACATTCTTTAAAAGAGCTTTTAGTTTTCTCCTTTCCCGACAGCCGTTATGCAGGACAAACCTATCTTGATCTGTTTTTCCTTTCTGTGTTTATGACTACGCCGACAACGCCTGCGATAGGAAAGATACCTTTTTTTTTTTTTTTTTTTTTTATATAGGACACGTCAATTGGACTTCGCCTTGCCTGATGGTAAGCTGAAGGCAAAATCCCAGAAAAGAGGGTCACCATTACTTACACATACCGTGTGACAATGGTGACACTCAGCTTGACGGCCTTATCATATGCTTTTTCACGCCCCGCTTAAAGGACCCGGGACTATAGGAAGAAGGAAACACGTGAGCTGGTAATGAATTCCAGGCCTTAATGGTGCGACAGAGGAAAGAGTCTCTGGTTCTTGATCGGATGTTTTGCACCGTGTGCGGATGACATCTAAGACCTGCACGCGTTGTCCAGTGTAGGAAAGGGGAGGGTGGGACTAATTGGAAGAGCTCATCAGAACACTCCCCATGGTAAAGACGGTAAAATACAGCCATGGACGCAACATCTCTACGCAGCTGTAAAGGTTCTAGGGTGTTCGTGATCTCGGGATTCCCAATGATGCGGATCGCACGTCGCTGCAACCTGTCGAGAGCATCTAGTAAGTACTTTGCTGAACCATCCCAGAGATGCGAGCAGTACTCCACACAGGAGCGAATTTGTGTCTTGTATAGAAGACACCGCTGCTCCGGCGTGAAAAATCGTCTCACTCTGTTCAGGACTCCGAGTTTTCGTGAGGCTGTTTTGATGATGCTTTCGATGTAGTTTTTGTTATTCAGGTTGCAGCGAACATCCATACCTAGGATATTGAGATTGTCCTGCAGCGGCAGTGGCGTGCTCTGAAGAGTGGGGAGGGGAAGGAAAGAAGATACTTTTGCTGTAAACGCACATGCCTGCGTCTTCTTGGCATTGAACTCAACCAGGTTCTCAGAGCCCCATTGAGAAATGTGATTCAGGACCCCGTCAAGCTCAGTGACAAGAAGCTGCCTTTTCTCTGCGATATCTGACTGCTTGGCCGCTGGATGTCCATGATAACTCCCATGTAAAGTGCTATCGTCTGCATAACAATGAACCTTGCCGGTAGACAGCATGTCGTTGATATGCAGAAGAAAGAGAGTGGGTGATAAGACGGACCCCTGGGGCACGCCAGCATTAACCTGCAGAAACTCCGAAGCTCGTCCGTCACAAAGGACGCGAATACGGCGCCCCTGCAGGAAGCTAGCAACCCAGTTGCACAGCCCAGAAGGCAGACCAAAGGCAGGTAGCTTAGAAAGAAGCGATTTGTGCCAGACTCTATCGAAAGCTTTGGCGATGTCAAGACTAATTGCCAGTGACTCGCCGTGCTTGTCCATAGCCTCACCCCAAAGATGGGTAACGTATGCTAGAAGATCACCCGTTGACCGTTTCGGTCTGAAGCCATATTGCCGGTCATTAATTAAGGAGTGATCCTCTAGGTGCCGCATGAGCTGTTTGTTAATTATGTGCTCGAACACTTTGCACAGCACTGAGGTGACGGCTATGGGTCGATAGTTGGCTGGCTCCGAGCGATCCCCCTTCTTGGGAATCGGCTGAACATTCGCCTCTTTCCAAGGCAAAGGCACTGTACCCGAACTGTAGGATAGCCGGTACAGGCGCGTAAGCATTGGAGACAACTCCGCTGCACATTTTTTCAAAACTACCGCTGGAATACCATCCGGACCACTGGCTTTCCGGACATCGAGTGATTGCAGCACTGCACGGACATCGCGTTGCCTGATATGGATATCAGGCATCGCGTGGTCACTGTCGGGTAGTGTTGGTGGCTGGGTACCACAATCATCGATTCGGGAGTTGGCCGCAAAGAGATTAGCCAGCAGATTTGCCTTCTCTTGCGGCTCATGGGCCAGGGATCAATCAGGGTTACGCAGCGGAGGCAGCGAAGGCTGACAGAAGTTTGCTTGCACGGCTTTAGCCAGTCGCCAGTAGCCACGGCTTCCCGTGGGATGCATCACTAGCTCTTGACCAAGCCGCGCTATGCGCAGGGCATCCGCTCTGACATAGGCCCTTCTACAGACCTTTGTGGCTCTGTTGTACGCCGCCTTGAAGTGGCCCAGATTGGGATGGCGCGTGGCGCGCGCCCTTACCCAAGCGCGGTACGCAGACTGTTTTTGTTCAACAGCTTCCGCGCACTCGCGCCCGAACCTAGGGCGCACCCCGCGGTCACCGGTGACATCGGTGTATGAGATATAGTATTCCATACCCAGACCGATCTCACCGGCGACAGCAGTAGCACAATCCGATGGGTTCTTACCTTCAAAGCAGCGCTCAACCCACGGGATGGACGCAAAATAGTCACGAAGTCCATCCCAGTCCGCTGACGAGTAGTGCCAGAGACGCCGCTTCCCCCGCACTGGTCGTGGAGGCGCCATAATAGGCACCGTGGAACAGACCAGGCAGTGGTCAGAGTTGCCTAACGCGGCTCGCACCGATACACTGTACCGGTCCGGATCACTCGTCAGCAGAAGGTCTAGCAGAGAAGGTGCTAGGCCCGACCTTCTTGGTATCCTAGTGACCTCGTGCACCAATTGGGTCAGGCCGTGCGCCAGAGCAAATGCGTGGGCGGCTCTTCCCGCATGGTCTGTTTTGGAGGAGCCCAACCAGATCTCGTGGTGGGCGTTAAAATCCCCCAAAAATACCATTTCGGCATTCGGAAATCGCTCCTGCGCATCATCTGCCGCCTGACTCAGATATTCAAAGAGTCGAGTTGTCTCAGCATCTCCTGTATGGGAACGGTAGAGGCACACATAGATCAGACTCGTAGGGCCATGGTCTACGTGTACCCAAAGGACGGAGAAGGATGGGTCCTCTAGGCAGCGCAAACGGCGACAGCAAACATCCGCCCTAACAAACACGCACACCCCGGCTTTTGCACGAAAACTTTCCTCAAGAACATAGCCAGGGTAGAGCAAGTAGGTCGTGTCGTCAGGGCGGTGTATTTGCGTCTCCGTTAGAAAAAACATGGCAGGTTTCGCCGTCTCTAGGTGTTGGTGGACGGCGTTGAGGTTTGCATGGAGCCCACAGATGTTAGTGGACTCCACCTCAAATAGCAAGCTTTTGGGAGTGTGACGAGCCGCTGTGTTGCCTTTTTCTGTAAATTGCGCTGCCATGAGTTTGGGTGGGAGAAGGCGTGAAAAAAGAAGTGATTGCCGCCGCAGCACCGTGTGACAAAGCGCGGGATATTGGTTTTATCTATGAATGTGAGGCATGGCGAGAGCCGACGCGCCGAACGGAAGGGCCCCCGTACCCCCCCGAGTATGGTCGCCGGGCTCCCAAATCCGGTCACCAACCGGCACGACGAACCATATCGGGATTATGCGCGGCCTGGTGAGGCAGCCTCCCAAGGTGGTTAACCCCAGTTGGGCCCCTGTACTATACCGCGGGCGGCCAGCGGCACCACCGTTTCTACAGGTCTCCCTGTTCGGCGCATCGCCCCGCGCCATCCCCACTAGACTACGCCAAGACCCACTGGTCCCACTAGTGCTGCGACAACCACCACCTCTGCCCGGCTATGCACATGCTGACCCCTGAACACAATCCAACCGAGATTGAATTGCTATGGAGGGTTTTTCGCAATAGTGCACGGTGGTACCTACCCGGTCGAAACTTGAGAAAAATTTGTGCCACCAAGTTTCTACCACCAGTAATAATAATAATGTATGTTATATCTTTCTAGACACTCTGAATAATTAACTAATATCTAGATTTTTAAAATACAGATGTAATTACAAATTGGGTACAGAATTGGCAATACATATTCCAAGTGAACTATTTGATAATATAATTAGTTAAACTACATTTAATTATAACATATACTTTCATATGCCATCCCATATCCTTTGCTTACAGCCCCATTAACATTAGAAAATATTTTAAACAGATATTTGAAAAATATACATACATACATACATATTATCATGCCTTTATCCCTGCAGTGTTAGGCAGTGGCGAATCAACACCCACATTTCACCAATCATTAAAAACATATCTCGAAAACTGCCAAGTTCCGTTAGATATCCATAAATAACCAGTGAGTCCATAAGGAAAAGTAATTTAGTCCATATTGTAGGTAGATACTATAGATAAAATAACCAGTATCTAGCTTATTATTAGCAAGTTATAATAATCGTCGAATATCGAGCACACGTAAATGAATCAAGACTGTTTAAATTACGTTACAAACATTGTAAAATTAAAAAATAAGGTGTAATTTTGGACCATTATACTGACTAGAAAGTCTGACTTAGTAGGGCAATTTTAATATAGTTGGCTCGTAATTGTCGTTTTCTAGGATAACATCATTTGGATTCAGGTTTAGATAAATAGTTTGGGTCTCACCGTCTCAAGATACCGTCTTAATAACTACGTAAATTACACTAAAGCTAATATGAGAATTGTATTAGTCTAGACTGAAAACTTTTATGTGCGTATATTAACTATACTTCTTTCTTCTGAAAAATTAAATTGTGAATGTATGTCGTTATTTCTGTCTATCTCAGAGGGAGAAAGAAGATAACTCATCGAAGTAAGTCACAAGAATAACATAACAATTCCGAAATGATCTGTTTTGATTGGTTCCTATTTTTTCCCCCGTTTCAATTTTTAGTCTATATTTTCTTATAAGTTGTATAACCTAACCTAAGGGCTTGACTGACCTCACTTTTTTGCATCGAATGCAGAATCACGCATCTCTGTATTTTGGAAGCTAAACGTGGACGAGTGATGAATGACGACCTCCGTGGCGTAGCGGTAGAGCATTCGACTGCTATGCAGGGGGTGCGGGTTCGATTCCCGCTCAGTGCAAATATTTGTATGCATGAATATGTATATTTGCATTGGTCTGGGTGTTTCTATGTATAATATATATGTATTTACAAAAAAAAGTATCTAAGTATGTTGATACGCATTCTAGATCCCATAACACAAGCTAGTTAAGCTATGCTTACCATGGGTCTAGATAGCGTTGTGTAGAATGTCGTGGAATGTCGTGAAATGACGTGACACCTCGTCACGTAATTCACTCTATTTAACTTTAACTCTATAATATATTATTGTGTATATTTATGACACTAATGTACTACGGTCTAAGTACACATATATAATTATTTTTGCAATTAACTCTGAATTTCTAGACGAAATTACGTTCATGCAGCATAAAATTTCTAATTGAAACACGTAGCGAATATACGGGACAAGGTTTAAGTTTATTATGTTGTAAAATCGGAGAGCAGTCGGAGTACGCGGTCGTTGACCTGTAGTCGTACATGCCACTGGGCGGGCGGGCGGCGCGCCGTCCGGGCCATAGTTAGGCGCCCTGCAAATATAAACAAACGTCTGCTACATCAAACGGCCAACATACCCGCCAGTGAATGGACAATGATTTTTATTTATTCGTTCTTTATAGGCCACTGTCAACAAACAAACATCCTTAATGGTTACTTAATAGTACTCTTTGCTTCTTCAAGGAATGGTTGCGAAGTGTTTTAGAAATGTCATTATTGTTAAATGGCCAATTTTACCTATTATATAAAATAATTGGCTATTCATTTCGTATTGATTTGTCACGCTTGCAAAAGTGTTATCCAATCTATTGAACAATAAATCACATGCTTTTAGATTTTTATTAACGAATAGAT
Organism: Eilema griseolum; assembly: GCA_963662185.1. Lineage (NCBI taxonomy): Eukaryota > Metazoa > Arthropoda > Insecta > Lepidoptera > Erebidae > Eilema > Eilema griseolum. The sequence goes on along the minus strand of OY759238.1, from coordinate 9,189,914 downwards.
AAATTATTACTTATTTTTTGGTTATTCATTATTTTAGATATTTTAACGGACTGTAATTTTTTGGCGGTAGCATAGTCTGGCATTAACATGAAATAATAAATAACATTGGTGCGCAAAATTTCAATAAAGTCGAAATCAATACATTGTGTTAAATCAACAACAATGCTTCAACATTAATATGAATGACTTCGGTGCAATAACAACATTATTCCGAACAATAATTGCGGAAGTTAATGCAATAAATTATCGGTTTGTAACGTTGAGAAAAGTGTAAACACAAAAATAACAAGTAATAAATCGCGATGTAATCCAATAAAAGTAGTTAATTCAACTGGTGGCAAATAACACGTAAGTCGTGTGCGGCAGTGCTTGTCGCTGCGGACCCGGGCAATTTCGGACAACATAAACCGCACGGAAAAGTCACCGACGGAAAACGCGTGATAGGATTTAGATGTCATCCGCACACGGTGCAAAACATCCGATCAAGAACCAAGCGATTCGGAGACTCTTTCCTCTGTCGCACCATTAAGGCCTGGAATTCATTACCAGCTCACGTGTTTCCTTCTTCCTACAGTCCCGGGTCCTTTAAGCGGGGCGTGAAAAAGCATATGATAAGGCCGTCAAGCTGAGTGTCACCATTGTCACACGGTATGTGTAGGTAATGGTGACCCTCTTTTCTGGGATTTTGCCTTCAGCTTACCATCAGGCAAGGCGAAGTCCAATTGACGTGTCCTATATATAAAAAAAAAACAAAAAAATAGGATTAAAATAATATAACAATAAAACGTTGTAATTGAAAAGATTACCTATAAAGGATTACAGAATTTTGATCCGGTCAACATTTAGCGTCGCGGAAGAAACTGTCATTCTGCGCACAAAATGCTTGACTGAACATGCACAGAATGCTTGGTGCATTCTATTACTAGAACACCAGAAATAGAGACCCATAGAAGCTCTATACTGGACCTTCTGCTGACTTCACGCCCGGACGAATACTCAGTAACTGTGGAAGCACCACTTGGTACTTCGGACCACAGCCTCGCTCGGGCGCAAGTGACTCTCACGCGGCCTGAACCACCGCGGCCACCTCAATGGCGGCATGTCTGGCACTACAAGTCGGCAGACTGGGATGGACTGCGAGAATTCTTCGCGTCGTACCCGTGGAGGCGGCTTTGCTTCACTTCAAATGATCCCAGCTCCTGTGCAACAGCAGTAGCTGATGCGATCGTAGCGGGTATGGAATGCTATATTCCGAACCGCTGGATCGCAACAGGAGAGAGCAAACGCCCTTGGTTTAACAGGCCCTGCAGAGAAGCAAGAGACCACAAGCAATCTGCATACAGGGCTTGGACCACGGCTCTTGCCAATAAAGATCCAAATATCACTGAAGTGAAGCGAAAGTTGAATGCCGCCTCGAGGTCTAGTAAAAAAGCTACGGCCAGGGCTAAGTTTGAGTTCATCGGCAGAATTGACGAGCGGCTTGCGCGCTACCCATATGGCAGTCGAGCATTTTGGTCGCTCGCCAAAGCTGCCGAGGGAAACTTCTGCCAGTCTTGTCTTCCACCGCTGCAAAAATCCGATGGTAGTCTGGCCCATGGCGCTAAGGAGAAAGCCGATCTGTTGGGTAATCTCTTTGCGTCAAACTCGACTATGACCGATGGGAACGCCGAACCACCCATAATTCCCAGCTGTGGTGCTTCCATGACTGAAGTTAAAATCACGCAACGGGCGGTCCGGCGTGAACTTAAGTCCCTAGATGTTCGTAAGTCGAGTGGGCCGGACGGTATACCGGCGATGGTGCTTAAACACTGCGCCCCCGAGCTGTGCCCTGTACTTACACGTCTTTTCGCACTCTCATACTCCGCAAGGCGGGTCCCGACCTCGTGGAAGACCGCATTCGTGCACCCTGTACCTAAGAAAGGTGACAGGACAGATCTGACCAATTACAGGCCTATCGCTATCACCTCCCTTCTCTCGAAGGAGATACCTTGAGGGAAACGATCTACTGAGCGATCGACGGTACGGCTTTCGCCACCGTCGCTCTACCGGTGACCTTCTTGTGTATCTCACAAACCGGTGGGCGCAGGCCATCGAGAGTCGGGGTGAGGCACTAGCGGTCAGCCTCGATATAGCGAAGGCCTTCGATCGGGTCTGGCACAAAGGTCTTCTTGCGAAGTTGCCATATTATGGACTCCCCGAAGGACTGTGCGAATGGATCTCCAGCTTTTTGTCCAACAGAAGCAAGCCGTCGTCGACGGCAGCTGCTCGGACCGCATGAACATAAACGCTGGTGTCCCACAAGGCTCCGTGTTGTCTCCGACGCTGTTTCTGCTGCATATCAATGACATGCTGTCTGATGGCTCCATTCATTGTTATGCGGACGACAGTACCGGAGACACGTGTTACACGGGCCGTGAAAATATCCCCCAGTCCGAGGTGGAGAAGAGTCGCGAACAACTTGTGTCTGAAATTGAGACTACTCTCTCTGGAGTATCCGATTGGGGACGACTAAACCTAGTCCAATTCAACCCCACTAAGACACAAGTATGTGTATTCACCGCTAAGAAAACCCCATTCATTGTAGCGCCGCAATTCCTGGGCACACCGCTTACCATCTCCTCGAGTATCGGGATCCTTGGTGTCGATATCTCCAGTGACGTCCAATACCGAAGTCATTTGCAGGACAAGGTTAAGTTGGCATCAAGAAAACTCGGAGTGCTCAACAGGGCGAAGCAGTACTTCACTGCGCGGCAGCAACTCCTTCTTTATAAAGCACAGGTCCGGCCTCACATGGAGTACTGCTGTCACCTTTTTGCTGGAGCACCTGCATACCAGCTTGACCCCTTCGACTCAGTGCAAAGACGGGCATTGAGGCTGGTTGACAATCCATCCAATCCATCATACTCACAGGTAGTGTGGAACCTCTTAGCCTTAGGAGGGATTTTGCCTCACTGTGTGTGTTCTACCGCCTATACAATGGTTTGTGCTCAGATGAATTGTTTGACATGATGCCCGTAGCTACATTCTATCATCGCACCTCTCGCCATAGGCAGGGAATTCATCCTCACACATTGCGACCTGAGACGGTGCGCACTGTGCGGTATGAAAGAAACTTCATCCCACGCACACTCAGGCTGTGGAATGACCTCCCTGCTGCAGTTTTCTCAAGCACCTACAATATGGGGTTCTTCAAGAGGGGCATCAGAAGGTTTCTTCATGGTCGGCAGCGCGAGTGTGACACCCCTGGTGTTGCATACGTCCATAGGCCACGGTAACCGCTTCCCATCAGGTGGGCCGTGTGCTTGTCTGCCAACTAAGTGGTATAGAAAAAAAAAATGAGTATATATATTTTGATAAATTATTCATCATCAATTCTTACCACTCATTATAGAATGACACAATCCTCCTTGATACTGTCGGAAGTTTAAGCGAATTGCAAAACATTAATTTACCATTATTAAACTCACAACAATAGAAATTTATGGCTTATTTTGAGTTCGTTTTTATTAACGGGTAATGAACACCTATAATTAACATATCGAAGTTTAGCCAAATCCGCAGTTCTGGTAAAACGAACTCCAGACTCCGAATGCGACTGGGATTAACGCTAAGATTAAGCAGAAGAAAAATGAACGGTGTTGTCCACTTAGAGCACCCAGTCGAATAGCACCTGCCTGAATACTACCTACCCTTGTCCACGAAGAGCACCTATCATCTGCCTTACTACTGTTGACTTGGACTCTGACATATTACCTATTTAGTTTTTGTGCTTCGAAATACTTTTATGGTTATATACAATCATGCGTAAATCTAATAGGTAATTTATTTAAATTATGAGCTATGACAAAAGAAAATTAAATCGTGGAAGCTATTTTTATATGAAGGAAAATTATGAGGTTGTAAGAATAATTGGGTCACTGGAGCCCCGAGAGGAGGGTGGGCTTCACACACACACGTACTCACGAGATAATACAGCTTTGATTTCATGCTGCAATGAACGCAACGTATAATGTACTATGGCTCACATTATTAACTGACCACAGACCGCTTTTTAATATATTTCCTTATTATCTCAAAGACCACATAGTGTTCATTCAATCTAAAACTACTAAAGCTTCCTCGACTTTATTTAGACAAGAAATGAATGAGGGAACTGGGTATTATTGGCTCACAATACGAACATTAAACGCATACAAGCTACAAACGTCCCACAATACTGCACAGCAGGGGGAGTTTAGCGAGCAAAAGCAATTTGGTACAGATATAATGTGTCTGGTACGAGTGGAGCTGAACCGCTCTCGCTGCCCAACGAAGGCAATTAGTGACACATGCTGTCGACACCCGTCTTATGAAAGAGCACTCCAACTATTGTGCCTCTCTTATGCTAACACTCATCATATATTTTTCAACAAGGTCCGTTTTTCCTACACACGAAGCCCCTAACAACGTGCACAAATTTCTCTCTGAAACTGTGATATTTTCCTCTCATAAATTGAGGTCGAATAATAAATTGAATGTTACCCTGTGAAACGTTTTTCGTGAAACATTATGAAGTAAATCAATTTTCCTACTAGACTATGAATATTAGCATAAAACAACGGCAGCATCGTGCTATGGCACGATAAAGAGTCTGCAATCGAGTTTCATCCAAATCCAATATTTCATAAGACAGTACTCATACAGCTTTCCTGATTGTAATTAGTTATCTTACCCATGATTATAAAGATATGAAGTAGCAGAGGTGTTACTCATGCGTTACCTTTTGTTCTTCGACTTTAGAGCTCAACCGACTACCCAGCATTTGTTGTTTCTAAATGTTTCTTTCTTTCTTTCTTTTTCTTTCTTTCTTTCTTTCTTTCTTTCTTTCCTTCTTTCAACAGTAGGAAAACATTAAATCTTAGTTCGTATTTAACTAATTTAGCTTTGATTTTCTGTAAAGTCAAGATATTTTGAGTCATCATTTTGAGTTGAAAGGCAACCGGGCTATCCTATTTTTTTATACCACTTGGTTGACAGACAAGCACACGGCCCACCTGATGGAAAGTGGTTACCGTTGCCTATGGACGTGTGCAACACCAAGGGAGTCGCACACGCGCTGCCAACCCTGCAAGCACAAAGTTTCAGTGCCGTCAGTGTAAAAGACAAAGCAGGACAAGCTTTTGGTCTTCCCATTGACAGCACAAAACCCACCCAATGAGCTATGGCTACCCTACTCACCGCCAGGAACACAACACGAGGTTATTATGGCCGCGGTATTCTGTAGGTCGGAGGTACTTCCCCAGTCGGACTGCTCAATTGGACGGAAATACCGTCGTGTCCGACCTCCTCCTCCTCCTATGTTATCTCTTGTAAGAATTTGAATTATTTATGTCATTAATAACAGTGTGGAGGAACAAGGTATGATCCACCGGCACAAAGGCTGGTAGTTGTTGCTCGTTGCCCAACGATAGATCAAATGTTGTATTTATTTTATGTTAATCAGCGCGTGAAGTTATATTACGAAGAATCGGTAATTCGTTAGACGTTCAGCTTGATTGCGCTTTATAGCGCTGAAAATATAATGCCGCAATGTACTGAAAGTGGACTTGTCGGGTTGATGCTCGAAGTATTCGTTTTAATGAGACAGAATGGTGTTATCCTGGTCTACATTAAATATACACTATTATGAGTATTAATGTTAATTAATTATTTAACAAACACCATTCCTTTGTTCTATTCGCAGTGCAATACCAGTATACTGTTCCACGTTCTAATAAATTAAAACGTGCAGTCGAGAAAAAACGAGTTTGCTTGTTTGGCCTAACTTTAGTTATTTTAACAAACTTTTTAACAAAGAAATAAGAACCGACGTGGCCGCTTGGTAGTTTTGTGTTGTTTTAATTGAACATGGGAGCTGCACAGTCTCTCCTTCGTCAAGGACTGGTCTATCAATTAGGTCGTATTGCACGCCGTTTGTCCCCATCAATGTTTGTTATATTGTTCATTGATTGAGCAATTCTTGTGACCAGTTTATGAACGTATTGTGTGACAAATCGGATCGCCACTCCTATAACGAAATATGGTAGGATAATTTTGTATCGAATTCACTTTCAATTTGTAATACTTACACATAATACGAGATCTTTAAATATACATAAGTATATGTAAATACCTACAATAAAAGAAGCGGCAATCCTCTGTCGTAAATTTCGAATTTAAATCTATATAGAAATAAAGTTTGGATTAAACCTTTCGGTCATACACACTGTTACAACACTACATGATAGATAATCTATAAATGAATGAATCGCAACATGTGTAGCGTTTCCAATGGTCAATAGAGTATTAACTTGCCTTACCGTATCTAAGTCGGGTTAGGTCGTGTAGGGAAAGCTTGTATCGATACCACGCGACCGGTCGCTAAGTAATTGCTCCCGTCCCTTGGGTACTTCTTCGCTGTGGCTTGTTGTGTGCTGTTAACGAAAGCACTTTCTGTTTGACAACTAATTAGATTTCACTATCTTGTTGCTGTTTTATTTGGTCTGCTGATTCTATTATCTAACGAGATTATAGTACAGAATGTATAGCTTCAAACATGGTTATATAGACCGGCCTGGAATTGATATTATCATTTCATAAATTCATTCATATTATTTGATTTGATTTTTTAGCTAACAAATTATCTATTAAGTTCTCTACAATATTATGTACTTATTAGGACACTTGTTGTAAACCAAGTCAAGCTGGCAATTCCACAATGCGTAATGCACGATGGAGCACACATCATATGCACTTTTTTATACAAGTGGCACATAAACAGACATGTACGGAAATATATATATATCGTATACTTACCTACTGTAAGGAATAACGCTTCACCTACAGAATAAATAATTAAACCTCTGCCCAGCTCTTTGAAGATATAAAGGTATATTTAGTAGTGACAACACAACAATCCAAACTTCAAATACTAATTACTCTAATAGCGTGGAACTGTTTACTTGGGTTGTTTAATTACCTACTTTGATTTTCTATTCATGAAGCTTTAATTAATTTATTATTTACTCAGATATGTATATATTAATTTACTGCCATGATTACTGTTCCTTATTTAGAGTTTCCCTCTACATTGACTAGTTTTCAATTTGAAATCTTATTTAACTGTTTGCTTTGGTTTGAAATGTTTGTATAGCCCAAATGCGATGTATGTAAAAGGAATTGGTATTCTATTTGAGTCACGTACGTGCCTATAGGTACAAATATCTATAGAAGAGTAATGTACTCTACTTTAAATTCATAAGTTGATTTTTTTATCTGACAGGGAGAGAATACAGAATAACCGCGGTCATTTGCCACCTTCCCACTCTTTTTGTTCTTAGGTATGGATAAGACCACTGTTGGTTATCTCAGCGGAACTGGCTATAATTCCTATGAAGTTGCGTGGGTATTGAACCAACAAAATGACCAGACTGGTTATGCATGACGTACTGTTATTGGGTTAAACCTTTCGGTTTACTTTTACCTCTGCCGACCCTAAAAGTAGAAATAATGTCTAAGTACATCTTTTTTTACATTCATTTATATCGACTTCTCTCCAGAGAATCTGATATAAATCGTGTAATATGAAATTTTGCCACTGACAATATATAATATATATATACTTTGATAACATTGAAGATTATGTTGTTTTCAAACTTCATAGTTAACATTTTAGATGTCAAATTAGCCAGAGTTTGCTATGAGCACGTTCCATAAATTTTACTTCATCCTTTAAAAGACAATCCCGGTTGTCTCATTTATTCAATGTTAATTCCTTCAAACGCGTTGTGAGTTGTGACTGTGTGCGCGCGGTACCTACTGGCAACAACAAAGTTAAGGCCTTACGTTGAACAAAGTTGCGAACCCCGAGGGACAGTCGGGTAATCCATAAATCCCTTAGAGAATCCTCCTTAGGTACTTTCACTTCTGGTAATGTTTTGTTGTCACGTCGCGAAGTGTGTCAGGTACCTACTTATGCAACAATATTTCACTCATATAAATTTAACGTTAGTAACTGCTTGTTGGTATACAAAATAACCGATTAAGGAAAAGAGGACTGCCATACAAATATAGATTTACCGATTATAAGGAACTGAAAATTAGACAAAAAGAATTCTAAAGACCCATTTTCACAACAATCGCCCAAACAGTTAAGAAACGGGAACTGGACGAAATGGGAAATGAATGAGTAGGGCATTGGGCGGAACGGACCAACTTGACAAAGTGGTAACTGGACCTAACGGCCCTAATGGGTTATTTCTATGACTTTAATCTAATATAGTCTTTAGAAGAGATAGAGTATGCGTTAGTTACAAGGAATTGGTTATTGCCTACGTAGCGAAGATTTGATTGGGGTATGCAAGTAAAATTAAGAAATTATTAAATGCATGCCTATTGGTGGATTAAGCCTAAATTATCGGATATTGCAGGTCCTAATAGAAACCGATTCTAATAAAACATAAACCATTGGGTACTTATGTGATAATTCCGTATGGAGATAGCTTTAACAGTACATAAATAATGCCCGTCTCTTCATAACCCATAAAATAGATAAGTTAAACGTTAATATCACCCGATACGAGGTATGTGTGGTGATATTTATATTCATTGGATAGTAAATTGAGGGTTGGCTGCTGATAAAGCGTTTGATACGATACAATGCGATTTAGATAGTTGGGAACTTTCAATATCGAAAGGATATTGTACGCGTTGTACAACACCAATTGAACTAAACATATTATGCACGAGTAAGTACAACTTTAATTTTAAGATTTTGATATAATCTTCATCTTTATTTCCTCAGAATATGGTTACGTAATAGGTTTTATAATAATTCATTCACAAATACCTGTAACATTTTCTGCCTTATGGTGTAGAAATGTGTGAAATTTAGTTTGGACAGTATATTTCATAGATACATTTACGCCTGTTTATATTAAATAGTCAGTGATATTTAAACTATCATGATCACTCACCGAAGCACCGAAAATTTTTCCGATGGCTTTAATACTAAAGTCAGAGGTAGATTTAAAATTCTAATTCGCCAGCTCTTTTATTGAGTTACACGCAACGACATCGACTGAGTCTCCTGCACCATCCGAACGCCCATTCCGGTTGAATCCGTCCGGTGTCCTAATTTGGTTTATTATTTACGAGAGCGACAACTGCCTGACTCTTCAACCCCGAGAAAAAAGCTTGCTCCAAAGCTTCATCTGTCAATCAACCAGTACTCCGGCTTGAAGGCGAGATTGGTTTAAAAACGTGTTAGACTGTCACACATTCAATGAGGCAGAGTCTATTACTGACAATTTTCTACTCCAACAATCATACGTAAACATACCTAGTGCAAACTTATTCCTCCACTTTGAACTTTAATTAGCTTCAATGAATCGAATCAGAAAAAAAAAACTGCCAGTTGGAAGTTGTTCCCAGTTTCTCGGTGAAGTGAGCGTCGCTCGACTGGTAACTTTGATGTTATCTCATGACTTGCATGGACTAAGTTCGTCAATCAAGAACTTTGCAGATGTAAAGATGCTCGTTAAACTTGGACCTTAATACCTACTGAACTCGTTTATTTTATGTCCTCATTACACACCTAATGGAAACATGTTTAATTATAGCTGTGTGCGTTGCTATATATATTATGTACTTATCGTATGTAATTGTCTTTTATGTTTTTTATTATGTATTATTGAATAAGCAAATAATCACTCACATGACCTACCTACTGAATATTCAATGGTAGAAGCTACTAAACGCTAACGAACTGCCAAATTTAACTATGCATTAAAAATATTGCTATACAGTTGTAGTGCATGTATTTGGGCTAAAAATTCAGTATGCAACGTTTTTGTAACTATTTATAACAAAGATAAAACATCAGTTTATTAAAAATAACACTTAAATACACAATAAAAAATGATTTACAAAGTTTAAAAGTTGAAATGTAAAGTCTTAGGTACAAACAAAATTGAAAACTTGAATCAAGCAAGCATAACTTTTTTTATCATGCCTAATATCCCCACAGATACCCCTTAACATAAAACTGTAGAAAAACTACGATTTGTGTACCCTGTAGTATTGTGACTAAAGTCCATGATTGCTTAAGTACAGTTATACTAAACTTTGACATAACAGAGATTATGCTATCGCTCGTAAGAAGATACGTACTGTATAACGGGATTACCTGATCAAATTGGCAATCGTCAAAGGAAATAGAAGAACTTCTCGATTCCGGAGACAACCTTATTAACTGTTTGCTTAGGTTATATTTTTAGTAAAACACAGACAGACAGACAGGGCGGAACGTAGAGGAATTGGGAATGACATGTGGAAGTTTCTTTTTCTTAATATCATTTCAATAATTCATCTAAGTAATACCACAAAATACAAATATTGCCATCGACACGGTAAAGAAGGAAAATTAAAACACTCATTGGGTTAATTGCCTAGTTTTTTGGATTTGTCGAGTAGGTATCTGATATTATTACCTATGGCGCTATTACAACCGCCATGATTACATTCATCATCAGAAGAAATTATACATTTATTATTATGACTTAGTGCCAGTACTGATTCAGTAGTATAAAAACTTGTGCAACTCAATGACTTATGTCAACTAATCAGTCATGGCTATAAATATCGTCCGTGTAATTTGCAATTTGCACGCTGAGACTATCAACTTACGAAGTAAGAAGTACCATTGTATTGAATTCTGTACGATCTATTCTCTTCTTTCCTGCCTCTTCCCCTCTGGTACAGTAATTGATAGCGTATCGACACATTCATGTTAAATAAGAACTTTGTAAAACATAAAAAATAAAACCCACAGTGACTTAACCCTATACGTTTTAACCGGTTCAGTTACTACAGCTAGTTTGCCGTAAGGATTCCAATAATTACATCAAATAAAGAATAGTTTTAGGATCAAATCTTTGAAGAAAGTATGTTGTCGCTGTCTACCACAACAGGAAATAGGCATGTACAAATATGCAACCTCTCCAAACCTAATCTGTAACACTTCCGAAGCTTATCGTATTGTGTTTACAAGTGAAAGTCTTCGAAAGGAGATACACGTACGTCCAATTAAACCGATTGCTATCTAATCTAACTCTGGAATACTAGAGCCATCAATCATCGCGACCGCTAAACCCGAATGTTAATCTACCTGTGTAATTCAAAACAATCTAATAAATACTTTCGTCATTACATTTTTGAATACAATTTTATAACATTGTTAAATTTCTAATAAAATGGTTTTATTTGAAACTAGCTGACCCACCGCGGCTTCGCGCTATGAGCCCATATAGACTTCATAATAATGTACGGAAATCTGCCAGATTTGTTAACATTTATGATCACTGCTCCGCTGCCTTGAGTAATAGCGTGATGATATGTAACCTAAAACCATCGTCAATAAACGGACTATTCAATACAAAAAGAATTTATCAATTCGAACCAGTAGTCTCTGAGATTAGCGCGTTATAAACCAACAAAATAACTTTTCAGCTATATAATATTAGTATACTTAGATTTAACAATGTGAGGTCTAAAACTTGGTAGGTTTATTTTTTATTTCCTTTGTTTATCATCTCACGGCTTTACTATGCATTTTCAGCGGATTTAATAATTTTATTTCCAGTAACATGAATATGTCCAACTGATCTGAGACATTTTATGTATATCTATTTTGAGATGCAAAGAAACACTGGACGGCCATTGTACAATTGCTGTTGTTTTCCAAATGGTTCGAAAGCGTATTATCAGTACACGTAAATTTATTGTTATTAGGTAATTCCAATAATAAACTACTGCAGAAAAACGGAAACCAATGTAAGGTAAAATTGATTTGAATCGCGCTGTGCAAACACAAGGTTTAATGAAAACGGCACGTGTAAAAAATATAGCTATGACTCATACTACACTTTGTCTAAGTGTTCTCTTCTTCTTTCTTTTATTTTCGTGTGAAAAATCCCCACGGATTCACCCCTCGCCGGAGCCGGTGGGGGAGGTAATGTCGGACTTGAACTGACTAAAACTCACGCCGTCTGAGGTCGTAGGTTGCCAAAGGTGAAGTTACCGGAGGCAAATCCTACACACCCCGGCCGAGAGCTGGCCCGTAGGACCACGGAGTCCCTATCTAGTCCCCGGGTATGGGGAGGACTATGGACCGATATGCGGACAGTGAGTGCGCCGAGCCCCTCCTTTCGGATGAGGACCAGTTTCCCCGTCATCTACATCTTGGGAAACTGGCCTCGTTCCAGACATGCGCTGAGGAACCCTATCAATCGAGGTTCGAGAGCGTCTTCCCCTAGAGCTAAGACCCACGCGCGGCCTGGAATGCCATAGGGTCCCGGGACGGAGTTCTTCTTGGTTTTAGTCCTTCACACCGCCAGCTCCAGCTCTTTCCAAAGTGACCTCGGGCACCGAATTGAGATCTGATCATTTAATTTATCTTACTACTAATAATGTATCTTCCCTATGTATCTAAATAAAATTTAGCTTACAGATAGATTATAGTCTGGAATTTTAAACCTTTAACTGATACCTGTGAGTCTCGAATACGGGATAGATATATCTACTAGTTTTGTATACATACAATTGATTTAATTTAACGCTATGTTCGATTCTGTCTACAAGTGCAAGCTCTTTGAAGCCCATATTCAACCTGTCGAGAAGCGGATACACTTTAGTTTATGTTACTTCTGAATGCTTATCAACTGTGGCGGCAGCAATAAATTATTTGGAAGGGAAACGTTTGGATTCGAGCTTTAAATCATTCCGATACTGTTGTAACTATTTCAATAGACTGCAACTAGTTCACCCTTGAATAAAATTAGTACTGTATCCTTCAGGTGTTGCTTCACGCACGTCGCGTGGGATGCGCACACGCAACTCATATTATTAAGGTTGTTTCTTTATAACAATGTGTAACAAGGTAACACAGATATTAACAAATGAAAGACAATAAACTTGTTTTACAAATTAAACTATATTATCTATTGTTTGCCTGAATTAAGCAGCCCAAGTTACTCAGATTGCCTAGAATAAAGAGGAACCAATAATATGCTCTCCAAACAATAATGGAAAAGGACTCCTTCATCCACACTTAGCCTCCTTTTTTGGTCTATTGTTCGTGATCCAAACTATAATGTAACATGTGCCTATTTCCATCCCGATCCGTTCAGCTGTTTTGAGTTAAGTTGAGTTTCTTGCCGGGGTCTTCTCAGGTCAGGGCCGCGTTTCGAACCGGTGGCCCATTTGCTAAACTAGTCTTTTATATTTATTTTTATATTGAGGTTTTGTAAGTGCTGATTTAATGGTCTATGCAGAATAAATGATTTTTCACTTGGACTTTGAAAAAGTAACAAGTTATTCATCTATTCATCCTCATTAACTTTCAATTTTCACATTTATGATATTAGTACACAGTAGAATAAGTAATACATCTACAGATTTTTTTAAAAGAGATATCATATTTAATACTTAGTAGAATTACAACAATAGCGATAATTAAGGCACTATTAACTCAATAGACGCTGATGCGTATCTCCTTAAAAGCTGTTAATATCTAAAAACAATAACCTAATTACTAGTTAGAGCTTCAATCGCTTTTGTGAGTAGAGAGTGATATTTTTAACAACATGTTAGGTATAACCGGTATGGAAGAGAAACACTTTATCATCGTGAATTCCATAGGCGTAATGATGACGTGATAAAAAAAGTTAATACGAGAGCTATCTACCAAGATATGGCAATTTAACCTAGAGGCTAGAGGGAGATACTGCTACTAAGGTAATAATTATATCTACAATTGGGTATTTGACTGTCCAGTCAAATTGGTTACTTTTTACTAAACGTTAAAACGATAAGTTATAACTTAAAAAAAACTTGTATGAAATTAACCAAACCAATTATGACGTCATAATTTGTAACATATTTGAAACTATTATATGTTGGGTGGATGAATAAAATAATTAATAACGATAAAATAACAACAGACGCTAATTTTGACAAATCTACGTATAAATAAGCTCAGTTAAACAATTTATTTTACGTACAGGAAAAACCCAATTAACCTATTATACAAATGCTGTCGTGATAACTAGACGAATTTTTCCTATAAGGAAATTATTCACTGTAACAGACAAACAAGTTTTTATTTAACTAAACTTGAGCTTGTTACTAAGTGATTCAATCAAAGTATACAATACCCACTCTCTCTTAACACAAGCAATTAAGCTTAGCTGTAGGGGTTAACAATAATACTAGTATCGTGTTGACTCACGTGACTATTAAAAAAACTACTAACAAACTCATGATATCAAACCATTTTTATGGAAAAATAAATTGCCTACCTCACATTACTAGTTAGTAAACGTAATAATGGCTGGTATAACACGTAATAGGAATAAAAAAAAATTGACGAGCATTTTATTTCATACTGAAACCTTATTTTCACGTTAAATATCTAGTGAGTGTGTAATAAGTTAGGTCGATGTAAATATAGAATCAGGTAACCTGGCTTTGCCATTGCGTCCAGAGCACAGCAGGCCGCTCCTGTCCCAGTGACCTAGTGACACGGTACATGATGCCGAAAGCTAAAAGCCTCACTTTGTGCGCCCGAACAAATAACCTGTACGCAAATGCTCCACCGTCCACCCCAGCAGTGTCCAAACACTGATAAATGATTAATGTATGTTACAATCAAATTCATGACGAAATTTGAAATGTACTCCCAAAAATTGTAGATGTACGCTCTTTTTTGGTTTACTTATTCCCCTTTGCTTTTTTAATTCAAATCCGTGAACATTTATCGTTATTTACTATACCTACATTGAATATGAAATTGTATTTTAAAAACTCGGGGCCCTCGCTGCTTTGTAGGGCCATAACGGGATTTCCCGTTCGAATAAGAAGGTGCCTTACTGCGCATGTGTTAGGTACACATATATGTGAGTTGTAGAAAATTGGAGCTAAATATTATTGTCATCTAATTTTGCTGTACTGTCTTAGGAAAGCTGTTGGGTCGGAAAGGGAGATAGAACGAGAGAAGAGAGGACCGATTTTAGCCACTTAGAAAAAACATTCACTTATACATATACCCTACTTGGGCCTAGGAGACGTAGGTTTCACATATGAAAAGAAACAGTGTTTTCTAATTCTAGATGACCTTATCACACGAAACATTGGATATTCTAGTACTTACCTTTGTAAGATTTTAAATTATACATATAGCCGCGTGGTTCCCTGCAGAGTAGAATTTGGACCACCCCATCTTTTCCCATGCGGTGTCATTCAAGGCGACTAAGGGATAGGGCTGTTTAACGTCAGACTGATATATACCGCCCAGACTCGACTTGAGTCAACAATAGTGCCCGGAAGATGGCAATAAGCTCATCCCCTATTATGTGGGACCGAATTTAATGATTGTTGTAATGTGGGTGTTAATTCACCTCTGCCTAACCCTCGGGGGATAAAGGCGCGATTATATGTATGTACGTGTGTAAATTATAAAGTTGCTTAAACTATGAAAATGGCACAGCGTGAGCTGCGTATATTATATTTTTAGACGAGCTTTTAATTATAACGATAAGTAACTTCTTCGTAATTAATAACAATTACACGGCCCACCTGATGGTTAACGGTTATCTTGGTTATACACTGCATACAACATTAGAGGTGTTAACACCCGTAGAGAATAAGGAAAACGATGACAAAAAACAATGAACCGTCATTATACTTTCCGTATCTTTTTTGATATCGGGACATCTTATGTCATATTAAAATATTCAAAAAACATGACAGCTTATGAGAGCGTTATGCTGTTTACCCTCACACCGTTCCAGCTGGTATTACCCTCAAGGCGCGAAAATGATAGATGTTTCATATCAAAAAGGCAAAAAAGATAGGAAGGGACATAAAACCTCTGTAAAACTCACTACAAAAATCGAATAAAGTGAGAGGGCTGTAATTCCTCTCCCGAATCGGTCTAATTGTGCTGGTAAAATCGTGACTACGACCTAGAATGAGTAGAAACATCTTTTTAATATCCAATTTAAGTAATACGTAGTAACTATTTATTAATCTGTGTACTGTGTATCCACATAATATGTTCGTAATTATTTTTAAACTATCGCGGTGTGAATACATAATTAAACAACGGGATCCAAAACGTCGGCAGAAATAGTAAGTTCCATGATTTAATTGCGAAAAGTTCCGAACCATTGTATAATTATGTCGTAATTAGTACTTACGTACTTTTTTTTTTTACGTGCGCAAAATCCCCACGGATACCTCCCCACCGGAGCCGGTGGAGGAGGTTATGTCGGACTCGAACCGACTAAAATGCACGCCGCCTGTGGGTCGCTTTGGTTGCCGAAGGTGAGGTTGACAGGCATATCCATCGCACCCCGGCTGACCCAGGGCCATCTCTCACGATCTGGCCCTCTTCTCGGGTGTGGGGACTAGTACTTACGTACTAAAAATATTAGTGAATATTGTAAAACGTACCTTTAGAAGCTGATATCTAACTTAATATTGTAGTTATATTTTATGGTACAACCGTACAATGTCTTGATATGAACGAGAGACCTAAATGTATCAAATATGTGTTTACAAATCAAGTTATTTGCAAACACACATGAAATAACGTCATTACTATATGATGAGCGCTTTTCTCTAATTAAACATTATGTAAAAGTGAACAATGAAGTTGTATAATGGTGACCTTCTTTTGTATAGTATCGATGTTTATAAATATCCTAGAAGAATGAAATTCCTAGCAGCTGTCAGGAAATTCAAAATATTTAAGCAGGACATTTTTTGCAAATAGTACAGGAATTTAAAACACGCGCTTCTAAATATATTTTCAATACTCACATTGCTTTAGTGGCTAAGCGATAATGAGTTGGGACAGCTGATGTCCACAAGGTCCTGAGCCTCTTTTAAAATCAATTATGGTCATAAGATTTGACGGATAGAATGTGCTTATCCTTAGAATCGTCATTATCTCGCACAAAACTCAAAAAAAAAATGGCTAAGTTATAAATACTTAGTAAATTTTGGTACAGTTGTATTTTCCACAAGGTGATACGGCGTAGTTATTTTTATCTTAATCCTATTTAAGTTCTGATCAGTGCCAGAAAAGGTGCCCATGAAAATGAATATAAGGATTATTTAGTAGACCATCAATTCTAAAGCCGACCAACTTGTCCAAAGATTGAAGTCAGGTAGCACAAAGACGTGCTCTAACCAATATTTTGTCAACATCGATATCAGTGTGATATATAGTATCATGTCAATAACATATCGACAGACAGAACTGATCGCATGTTGAACGTTTTATTTGTATGCAAAAGCGAATCGCTTTCAGTCGAAACGTTAAATAAATCTGCCCCGTCTCTTGCTGTCTAGTACTCAGATTGCATTCAGCTGCGTATCCCTTGTAACTAATGTCCTACTACATGTCGCAATTCGTTCAATGTCTCTTTCTCTGAAACTAGTTTCCAGTTTTCACACAATGTAGTAAATAGTAATCCCTATATCAGGTTGTTGTCTCTTCACGCTGCATTTTCTCGAAATGGAGGCCTAACGAGAATGTATGGGCTATTTATGTTCACCGAGCTCGCTACGTGCTCAACGCTCACCACGTAACAACTTCCATATCTAGTCCTGGACATGATGTACATAATAAATGCTTGTAGACTACACCAACAATAGGTGAATATGTGAATATAAATACTGCGGACGGAGATTCATATTGTTCTAAAGCGCATACCTTCACTGCACGTGTTGAACAGAAATGTGTACCTACATTATAATCGTATGTGAATTTCTACAATTTGAACTGGGGCGCCGTTACATATGTTAAATGTACAAAGTTGTAAATGATGAGCAATATTGGAGATAAAATTATTGCACTGGTAAAAGCTAAAAATTGTAAGCCACTGAAAGTTACTTATAAGTCCATTGTGTCCGAAACTTGAATCTCGGGGAGCGGTCCCGAAAAGTTTATAATTAATGTTGAGGAAAAAATGTACAGAGGAAATCGAAGGATTCTGTAGTGGCAGTTAATCAAACTGTGCCTTAAACTCTCGTCGATATTCGGCATTCTGAACACTGCCAGCAAGAAACGGGGTGACTTTGTACCATTTTTCAAAATAGCGCAGTTGTCGTCATTAAAATCTGAAAAGCAAATACACTTAAAACATTATAAAAAACAATATTAATAGTATTTGTAGTAAAGTCATGATATATTATAAGTGCTTATAGTAGGTATATAATAATTAAACACCACAATTCAGTAATACAAGAAATATATATAAGAAAATTAAATGGCTTTTAACATTGTTACATAAAACCTCCGTGGAATTATTAGTCTGAGGACTCCAAATCCAGCGCATTAAGGTAGGAGGAGTCGAATTAAGATTTAGTGGCTTCGGAAATCCTAGCCGAATAAAAAACTTCGGTCGCTGTTCATTTTCAAGCCTATTTATTATCCTTCGAAATTGAATTGCATTTTACCAACTGTTGGGATTAAACTTTTTTAAATCTACGTCGTCTCTGCGGTCCCTTTTGTCCTATTGCTCAGCCAGTACTCCGTATTCTCCGTATTTTACTTTATCTTTGTCTGCTTTA
Organism: Eilema griseolum; assembly: GCA_963662185.1. NCBI lineage: Eukaryota > Metazoa > Arthropoda > Insecta > Lepidoptera > Erebidae > Eilema > Eilema griseolum. The sequence continues at coordinate 9,171,257 of OY759238.1, read as the reverse complement.
TTCTTGCTTACGAATAAAAGCCTTTATACAGTCTTAGCTTGGTCTTAAAATGTTATTTTCTTTTGTTTCAGCGTCTCGTCGACAGTTGAATGAGTACATCGGGGACTACGAATCATTGGACTATGATGCACACACCTTGCACCAACAGCACTTGCGTGCGCGACGATCTACAGACGCGCCTGCCGATTTGCGGCTTGATTTCAAAGCATATGGCAAGCGATTTAAGATGCGCCTGCGACGAGACCTGTCTGCTTTCAGCGAGGACTTTAAAGTAAGTTTATAAAATTTACGACTTTTATGAATTGGATTTCAGATACTTAATATATTACAATTTAGAAGAATAGGGTACTTAGTACTTTCTTAGTTTGGCAAAACCATTAGCGATCGCCTTTGGATCTTTATAATACTAATGGTACAATGCATCTGGGTCCTACGACATCGCAGACAAAGAAAAAAATCTTTATTTTTAAGGTCTGTACTTCAGAACGGAACCCTTATAGGATCACTTCATTGTCCGTATGTCTGTCTGTCTGTCTGTCAAAATCTTTTTCTCAGTAATGTCTGAAAGTGTGTATCAAGTTGAAATTCAAACCACATACATACATACATACATACATACATAAAATCACGCCTGTCTCCCATAGGGGTAGGCAGAGATCACGGATCTCCATTTGCTACGATCCTGACATACTACTCTCGCTTCATTCCCTCTCATTACATTCTTCATGCATGCTCGTCGGTTTAGAGTACTCCTGACCTGCCCCTCACACCACATACTCAGGTCTAAAACGTCTTGAAACTGTTCAAGAATCAAACTTCTAAGTCATCGCATTCAAAATATATTACTGTTTATGTGGCTTACGTTATGGGACCCTTGGTGCGCGAGACCGACTCGCACTTGACCGACTTTTTTGGACAATTTATGGAATAATAGCTGCTTGTATCAGCTGGCAAGGGCTGCAGTGATACAGATTTACAATCATTGGGTTACTACAATCCCAACCCAATAAGCATCTCGTACTATGTCCACTCAGTATGGCCATTGACCATACGCATTTAATAATCTGGAAATCTCCAATCAGTTATACTAGTTCTGTGTACATGTGACTAAAGCGTAACCATTTACATAATTTAATTATTCACAGATTGAAGGTGCGAAAGGAGAGCTACACGACGTCGACACCTCACACATATACCATGGAGAACTGGCTGGTCAGTACCTTATCGTTATTAAACACTCTTTACTCTTTTTTAAACTTGGTACTCATTGAACTTGAAAGCATTGATTTTGTTCATGATTAATGTGGAAATAACAACGGAATTTTAACACCTAAATACAGATTAACAGTTTGTAAGGATATGTAACATGCTGAATTTTAGTTTCTGGTTTTGCGCAAATCGTGTTGCAGAATTACTACCTAGTTACAATTTACAATAATTCATTTGCGAGTAATCTTTAAAGTTGCTTTTTTTTTAAGAATACTCGCAAATAACTTAGTAAAGTCAGGTAAAGCGGAGAGCAGCTTTAGCAGTTTAGATAGAGCGAGTACTCACGTACTGACAGTCCCAAAGTTTGTAGGTGGCGTGCGGCGGACTGACAACCGCAATTCGAGACCAACGCCCATTGTACATTGTACACCGGGAGCCGAGAACACCGACGTTATCTAAACCCGAGATAGACGCTATTGTTCGCTCTCACCCTGAGCGAAAATTTAATAACTCCCTACTCGGAGTATGTCGACCGCGCATGTTTCTCTTTAATCACACAAAAGCTGAATAGCACTTGTTAACTCACGGATCTGGTCATATCTGCGCTATATGAGCTCGTTCTCATGTTTCCATCTAACGTTAACAATATAATACTTCTTCATAACATATTTCTTTTTGCAATTACTAGCGGGACAGCGTCAAAAGTCCTGGTTAATTGGGAGCTTTCGGCGGCCACTTGACTTTTAATGTTGGCGGGTGGATGCTCGGTAGCCTTAACTATGTAAATAATTATGCTGTTGTGAATTTTGACCCACAGTTTTGTTTTACGTAGATATTACACAGACAAAGGTCACAGATGCGGCTGATATAGTTAGAAGTCTATATCCATTTCCAGGGTAGTTGTCAAGTTGTAGCTAATATATGGCTTGAGAGATATAATATGTACATAATACTACAGATATAATAACCGATAATTGTGACAACATACGATCTTGGTAGTCATTATGCTAGGCTAGAGCAATAAAGTTACCGTTCTTAGTATTGAATCCATATTCTATCAAAGTTTTGAATAAAAATGTCAACAGCATGAATAAAAACTAGCTATCGTTATGCGTCTCGATGGTAGATTGAAGAGAGGCATAGGCACGGGCGCGAGTTCGGGTGCGGGTATTCCGATGGTGAAAGTTTGGAACAGTGTAAATGGATAAAGTTGTGCGGAGGGCGGCGCGGCATCGATCGCAGTTCGTCGCCCTACTTACAGTGGTCTCTGATGCACTTAGTCGTCTAGTTGCAATGCAACCTACGTTTTGCATGCGCTGCAATACCCACAGTCCTCGTACGCACTTATCTAAAACTGTAAACATTGGCATATTCTTTTGTAAGTTGCGATAAAACTCGAGCACTATTGCTTTTCGTCTACTTTTAGTCCTTGTTTCCATTCTATTATGTTACTTTTTAACGAATAAACAAATCTTGAACGTTATTTGAATTTGTAATGGATAACTTTTTCGCCATTTTGACTGACCCCTTTTACCGAATGAAAAAAGGGTCAAAGAGGCGTCATTTGTTTGTGAAAAGATGTTGAAAAGTGTCTTCAACTTTTGTTAGTAGGTACGATACATTGATTTATCTTATTTTATTTGATTAGGTACTTAGATATATGCACGGAGCGATCGCTATTCATAATTAATGGTTCTATGTAAATGTATGTTATGTATTTACATACATGTCAGGCGTCTTGAAGTCAAGAGTATTTCAGACAAGTCTATCATTTGCATACGTGTGGCACATTATCGTTTAACTACAGAGAAATAGATAAAAATGTTAAATATCACTCTGGGATGAAATAATTATATACTAATATAGGTAAGCACCCATCCTTTTTTCGAGAAAAGCCTATATGAATGACCTATCAGATTGATAAAAATAAACTTGAATGAGTAAAATGAAATATTGAATAAGTATCGTAATCTCACATATTCAAAGCAAAACCAACCAGTTTGTGCATCATTATGTATTGTTACACGTTATATAACGACAACAGTTTATTTTCATGACAGCGGAGTCGCATGGTGCCGTAAATAGTATGCCAATTCAGGTCATCCGCTACAAAGAACGAGGAAACGTTATGTAAACAAAGTATTATATATGAGAACTATTTCTGGAAATGTTCACTTTCGTTCGGCACAACAAAACATAACTGTATCGACAAATGTGCATAGGTAGGTACTTGGTTAATATAAAATTTATTCAGTTATAAAATAAAACTCGTACGGGCGCAGCTCTTGAGTTCAGAAAATGTATGCGAGTTTTTCCCCCTTTGCTCTTAAATTTCACTGAAAAACATTTTCGGAGCTCTGCGGTTTATGCGAAAAACATTTCACGTTTCTTTCGGACTTTTCAAATAAAAATACATACGAATGTTGTAACTACTTTGAAATGTACACAACATGATTTCGAAACTACGTTCAGATTTTATCTCGTAAAATTAATATTTACTCACAAAATTATCGCGATCCACACACCCGGCCATTTTAAACAGAAATTAAGTTTAGTTCTGAATTAGTCATGTTATCATCCTAACGATACGTTCTAAGAATAAACATTCCTATATCAATATCTGTTGGCTCATTTCCTAAGTTAACGATTCTCGGAACAGGAGCCATACTCGATTCAAAACCTCATTGTCCCTGTTTGGTATGAAAAGCTATTATCACTGGACGTAATACTTTTAATTGAAGCGTACTTTAATAAAGTTACAATACTGATAGCTAGGTTCAAAACCTGAGTGTTAAGCTTTTGAGATGCCTATTTATGAGCTTTAGTCGTAAAAAGAAAATGTTATTATTGGTATATAATATATTTTTCCCCCTAAGTAGGGGTTACCTTCCCATACGAAAGCAACGTGACGCGGTTAGGTCGAAATGAAACCGGTAAAAGCCCTACGATTTTCCGACACAGCAAGTATACGTAGCAACGAAATCGCTGAACCGATGAACGGGCGATCTGAAAAAGGTGACTGGGATGCGCAAGGTGGGAGCATCTGGTATCCAGAAGTGGGCTGAAAGAGGAAGTCGTAAACTCACACGAGTACGTTATATAAATAAATTGCCAGTTATATTATCGCAGTTTGTAAATAACCGGTGACGAATGCCAGTTGAGCACACAATCAATTCGATCGCATTGTGCTTGCACCTGCATATCTCACGGTACGTTATACGTTGTAGGGAACACAAAACAAATGGTCTCCTTAGTGAATGCAATTGCAACGTTCAATTACATAAGCACAATACAGTACGGTCGTCCCCCCATTAATCGCACACGGTATGACTCACTATCACTGTTAATAATTATAGCTTTAAACTATTGCGTGTGTACAGAAAGGCTCACATTGACTATGAATGAGCTACGATAAAATACTTAGTGGTCTGCTACCACTTTCAGTATAAAAAATATTGTTACTTTTTACTATGAATGCGATACTAGAGTTCTTATGATTTCGAGGGTACCCGGTACAGTTATTGTCAAAACGGTCTTTGTAGATAAAGCTATGTAGTATGTCTGCCTATCTATGCTCGAATTACATTCAAAGGAAATGACCACATAGCTTCTGATGATAAGCTTCGGACGCGGTTACTGGTTACGGATTTAGGGGGGGCGAAGCCTCCATATTTCGATCCTGAGAATAATTATTTTTTGTATCTACTCCGTTTTTACTAATATACCACGCTTTTGAGGATTCCGTACCTCAAGCGGAAAAAATCGGAACCCTTATAGGATGAGTTTGTTGTCCGTCTGTCTGTCTGTCGAGATCTTTTTCTCAGGAATGCATTGTTAAAAGTAGTTGAAATTTTTACTCCATACTATGGAGTACTCCATACTCAAGTCTGTAACGCCTTGAAACTGTGCAAAAATCGAACTTCTAAGTCAACGGAATCAAAATATATAGGTAACGATTTATGTAGCATAAGTTCGTCTCTGGAGGAACCCTCGTAGTGCGGGTCCGACTCGCTCTTGACTAGCTTTTTTCTTAAAAAAGAATACTAGTAACGGCTTCTGCGCTCACAACTCAGGATATTTAAACGGTTAAGAATGCTCCTGTATAGTTTTTTGTAAGTGTATAATTTTGGGATAGCGTTGACGGATATGGGATCAGAGTGAAAAAGTGTTGCCACATCATGGCTAGTCTTCTTGTAGTCCCTGAACATTGAAATATTTATCATGTGAGTGTTTTACTTTCAATCAATTAAAGCGTTAGTTTTTGAATCACGTACTAAAAATATATGTGAAGAAAATATCTGGGGTATTAATAATGTCACCTAAAACCACTCACTACTATAATACTATAATAAAAAACTACAAAAATAATAAAATTAAGAACACAAAGAAGGGACTTTTTTTTCAGAATTAAATATCCGCACCTATAGTTTGCCATAATTGGCGTTTCACATTCTAGTCAAAACACCGAATTTATTAACATAACATAAACTCATAAACTTACGCCTATATCCCCGAAGAGGTAGGCAGAGGTGCTAGCACCCACATTTCGCCAGTTTATGTTTAGGTATGGGCACTTATAAACCTGCGATAAATACACACATAACTTCGAAAAGTATCGAAAAGTCATTGGTGTGTGCCATGGTAAAACTTGGGATCGAACCCGAGATCTCATCTCAGCAGTCCATTACCCATACCACTAGGCTACCGAATTTATTAATATTACAATAATAAAATTCACGAACTAAAATAACAAGATCATTACCTTATTACGGAAATTAAACATAGTTATTAGACACGGGTAAGTACCGTACAACGGTTACACCCGCGTGCTCCAACGCCCTAGCTATTAATATAGCTTTGAAACTTAGGTGGTTGTGACACGACACTACACCGTAATTGTTTTGTGGAAGTTACATCGTTATTGTAAGAACAGACGTTGTGGGCGTCGAGTGACTGGGCCCAATAACGTTATGCGAAACGTGTCCTTTAGACAACTATTTCAAACATGTTATCTGTGTCGCGTACCTATGTAATCATTACGGCAGTATGTTTAGTCATTTTAAGCTTACAATGTTAGCTAAATTTGGAATCCCCAACATTCCGAAGCGAAGCGACGTGTTCATATTAAAACACTCATATAAGAGAAAAGTTTGAGACAATTGCGAATGCCTTTTCCTCACTTCAAAAGCAATCAAAAATAGTTTTGGAGTTCTAGAAAAATAAAACTAGAACCCGATAAGATTTCTTTACTGAAAGGAACTACCTATTGTAGATTTCAGCATCGAGTAACGAAACCGCCACAGTTTGGGTACAACTTATTGATCGATAAGGTAACCCGTCATGAAATAGTTCAATAAAAATGTCAACGGCTTTAAAAGCTATCAAGAATCGTGTTATTTCACCATTGATAGCTTTCTTTACCGTAATAAACTTGAGATATTGTGCAAAGGAAGTAGTCTGACATCACTTTCTTGTTCATTTCATAAATTAACTGTCTAGACACAGTCTGGCAGCAAGATAAACATGTTATAAAAACATTTCGTTTCTCCAGGACTCTGGTTCTGGAGTTATCAACATAATAATCAGGTCAATGTAATGATGTCAATATGACTGTTGAAAGAAAATTACAAGTTACAAGAAAATCATGGACTAACCACGTACGCATATACTTCATCATTTCCCGCTCAACTGCAGTGACCAGTTTTTAAATTTTACAAATATGGTAATTAGGTACTAAAGCTTACTAAAGGCGGTAGCCTAGTGGTTTGGGTAATGGACTGCTGAGACGAGGTCTCGGGTTCGATCCCAGGTTTCACCATGGCACACACCAATGACTTTTCGATGCTTTTCGAAGTTATGTGTGTATTTATCGCAGGTTTATAAGTGCCCGGTTAATGGCAATAGGCTCGCCACCTATTACATTGGGACCTAAACATAAACTGGCGAAATGTGGGTGCTAGCACCTCTGCCTACCCCTTCGGGGATATAGGCGTGAGTTTATGTTATGTTATGTTATGCTATTTCTACAATGATTTCTGAATATTGATATTTTCAACCAAATTTAGGAACTTATTGATTGCATTTAAAGCATCCTATCGTATAAAAGGCGAAAATCTATGAAAGGCATGCCAATTAGTGAAGGAAGCGCCTGACGTTAAATTTAGTAATCTAACAAGTGTTCGTTACGCTCTGGAAACCCGTTGCTCAATATAAAAAAAGATTGATCAGTCCATTCAAATTAAATTTTCTGGATTGGAAGATTATATTAATGAACTTCCGAAGGTTCTATTAATGGGGTGTATTGGGCTCCATTCTTCGGGGCTCACCTACAAGTAGTGTAGTTGCTGTTAGATAGCAATTTATTACAAAATTATTCAAACATTTCAATTATTCGGCAAAAGTATTGTTGAACGTAAATAGAGCCGCTCAGGCCCAGAGGATCCAATTAGATCGAGTGAGGTTGCCACTACATATCATGATTTTAGTATCATCTCCAAAGTTAACTTACTGGTTCCTCTGCGCCTTGTTGGTAAATTTCCCCAAGAAAATACTTTTATACATGATATTACTGACCATGCATTTTGTTTATCCAGGTGATCCGCAATCAACCGTGTTCGGTTCGGTGACAGACGGTGTCTTCGAAGGCAAGATAGTAGCGAGCGATGGATCCTTCTACGTGGAGCATGCGCGGCGGTACTTCCCGCCCAACGGAACGCGCACGCGCGTGCACTCAGTCATCTACAGAGAGGGTGACGTCAACGATCCCTATGCCCATCGGAGACATGGTAAGTGGACAGTACGCCTTTTGGCTGTACATGTTGTTAAAACCATCTTCTTTTCTTCTCCAAGTTTTTTCTAGTTTTGGGTAGGCTTGGTTATTTTTTTTATACAACTTAGATGGCAGACAAGCACACGGCCCACCTAATGGAAAGTGGTTACCGTGACCAATAAACGTGTGCAACACCAGGGGAGTCACACTTGTGCTGCTGACCCTGTAAGAGTTTCTGTACCGTCAGTGTAGAAGATTTTTGTATAGTTCAATCAAAACATAGTCTGCCTAAAAATAACAGGCTAATTATTTGCACACCCACAAAAATAATCATTAAACATAAAATGAACGAATTAAATATAATTAACGCAATTGTCCACATCGCTAGGAACATAATTATAATTACTGTTTTGTGATATACTTCAAGGATGCTTCTCCAAGTTTAAAATTAACGACATAGGTACACAAACAGTCTTTATGTGATTCTACCATGCGTGTCTATTTTAAACTTACGAAACATGTTGCAATTAATATTTCTCTGTTTGTAACATAGTTGTATACCGTTGCAGAGCGTATAATTTACACAGTTCATAACTAAATCTATTTGAATCAAAATATACATGTTATGTAAGCAAACCACGACGACAACTATTTGTAGACTTAAGCCAATTTCACAAACCGCGAGTAGGATGCGGTTTCAGACTGAGTAATAATAGTAAAGAAGGATTAGTTATATTGAAATTTGTTCTTTGTCGCAAGGCAGGGTTCATTTAACTAGTTGGTTTCATATGGAGACTCGATCATTGTAAATAAACTTTAGGTTAAAAGGTATGTTATCTTATAAAATGGTTTGACAAATATGTTTAGAGGACCGTGACCTGACTGCTCCTGTCGGCCTACCCTAAATCCAATAATAGCTTCTAGTATGAATAGGCTCGGCGAGAGTTATCTGCTCGTATCAATTGGTGGCACTTAGGTTATTTAGTCCAAGCATAGACACCGCATCACAGTATGGAAGAAATTGCATCTTTGAAAGCAAAAAATAGTAAACGTTTCGAAATTTTTGGTTATTTTTTATTTAATTTACAGATGAAATATAATTCGTGCGCGTTAACATGGCACCTGGCCACAATAACAAATCTCAAATAAAATCCGATAAGCAATAACTCCGAAACTAAGGCAAACGTGTAACGGTCATTGTTGCGGATGCTGCTGGTCTCGAGGACAAGAGCGGGGCCTCGTGCTGGGATACGAGAGGGTTGTTAATTCGCACACACAATTAGTGCCTGCTTAGACTCGTCTATATTGTGTTCAATTTACTTATATATATTCTTTATTGTACATATTGTATAAAGGCGAGCATATCTCAATGTTGCGTTTTCTTCCAGCAAACCTTAGGATAGAGAAAAATAAGGTATAAGTAGAGGGCAGAGCCAAGTGTACAGCAGAGTGGATATGACAGACTAGGAAAGAGAAAGTTACACAGATTACAAATAAATAGGTAACACCCTGGTTATATACTTACGAGCATATGAGATATAATATAGAAAAACCTAAATTATATTCAAAAATAGATACATAACTACATACCTAAATATATATAAATAGATACTAAATAAATTCATACATAGATACATAACTAAATATTTCCAAATACACACATAAATAAATATAACTTAGTATAGGTTATAGGTACAATTGTTATGACATTAATAGGAAATGCTTCCAAATTCTACTTCTGAAGATGCTGAGACTTACTTTACTTGTTGAGTTAGAAAAGACTGCCGTGCCGGTGATGTAACTTCTGAAGTCGTTAATAAAGAGTAAAAAGTAATTATTTTATTCCAATAAGGTTCTACATTAGATTTTATATTGTTGTTCTTGTTTTATACGTTAGATTATGTAATTTTCGTACGTTAGCAGGTTAATAATAAGGCTTGTTTCGTCACAGGTAAACCTGTGACGAAACAAGCCAACTCGAGCATATTTAGGTCAATCATAGAAAAACAGCAGTTGTTGTGACTCATAGGAAACATCATATAGGTAGACATATGCTATAAAATACTGATCTTAAGCAAGCAATTTTCCTTCCGACACATTATGATAGATAATCGTGCATTAAAAATAACCCTAGTCGGGATTTTAAATAGTATGTAAATACTCAAAATCTTATAATATATATGCTATAAAATGCTGATAGGCAAGCAATTATTTTCCTTCCGACACAATAAGACAATCGCGCATTAAAAATAGCCCTTCTTTGGTAGTCGGGTATTTTAAATAGTCTGTAAATGCTCAAAATCTTATAATCGATTCTAAGGAAATCCGACTATCGTATACTCCGGTATCCACGCGCTATTTTATGACTCGTATCAAATGAAGTAATCACGTTTTACGGTTTTAATCCCATTAAGCCATGTACAATTAAGTTCCTTCGCGAAGGTGCAATAACAAAATTAACCGCGTGGAAATTTGTTACTACACGTGCAGTTTATAGGGCTGGATCCCGGGAGTTGTCGACTGTCGAGAGTGTCGAGGGAGTGCAACTCATATAGAAGTTTCGCCACAGTATGTCGCTTTGCAAATGGATTGCAACGCAAGGTCATTTAACAAAGTTTAATCCATTTGCTCGGTGCGCTGTCACCAGCTGATTGCAACACCGCTTGCATCGGAAAATTCGCTTGATTTATGACGATCCATTGTAATCATTTATTGGCTTCGGCGTCGCTGCTATAAATTTATTCAGAACCAGACGATTTTAATTCGCCGTGATTAGTTCTGAACATTTTCAAATCATACATACTTTTTCTTAATTTTTTTTATTTTTTATATAGAACATGTCAATTAGACTTCCCCTTGCCTGATGGTAAGCTAAAGGCAAAGTCTCAGAAAATAGGGTCACCATTACTTACACATACCGTGTGACAATGGTGACACTCAGCTTGACGGCCTCATCATATGCTTTTTCACGCTTCGCTTAAAGGACCCGGGACTGTAGGAAGAAGGAAACACGTGAGCTGGTAATGAATTCCAGGCCTTAATGGTGCGACAGAGGAAAGAGTCACCGAACCTAAATGCATTATATAAAATTTGGCTCAGTTAAACTGAGATTGCAGTATCATCAAAGCAGACTAAATTTCGCATTACATATTCATTCGTCTGTGGAGTAGTAGACTGCAACGGAATGGTAATTTCGCGTCAACAACACCAACCCCGCCTAGTCTGCCAAGTTTGCATTTTTACCGTTTCAGCTGTGTTGCAGATGCAATTTCGCCGTGCTCAGCGTTAGCGTACCGACACTACCGACCCACCTGAATATGCGACTTTACCGAATACACATAAACCTCTTTCAAAGCCGTGCTTGTGTACTAGCAGATGTAACTATGACTAACTAGAATGACTTAATAACATGAGAACTACAAAGAAAAATAAGGACTACCTTACTGGGGAAGTACCTCCACCCTACAGAATATCACGGCTATAATAACCTCGTGTTGTGTTAGTAGGGTAGCCAGAGCTCACTGGAGAGTTTTTGTGCTGTCAATGGGAAGACCAAAGGCTTGTACTGATAGTTTCTTCTACACTGACACAGAAACTCTGTTCTTAGAGGTTCGGTAGCACGGGTGTAACTCCCCTGGTGTTGCACACTTTTAAAGGGCACGATAACCACTTTCCATCAGGTGGGCCGTGTACTTGTCTGCCACCTAAGTTGTATAAAAAATTTAGAATTTACTTAAACATTCACGCATATGAAATCAAGCTAACGTCCTTTTGTAGCTCTTGCATCTAATAAGGAAATTCTGTTGTGTTATAGCTGTCTTTTGTGTAGACAAGCCGTTTTTATATGCTTCTGAAAATTACGTTTGATCGGTAAATAAATTTTATATATACTGAGTGAGTAGGAAGGGTCGGGTTTGTAGCTACATTTGTTTTCATTACGAGTTATTGAACAGCGCCAGCGGTACCCCTCTCGGCACGATACCTTTTATTTGAATATGAAACACTTCGCGATAAACAAAATAAGGGATCTTATTTGAATAACAGTGATTATTTTTGTTCAACGACACTCTACACGAAAACTGTTTACAATAGACAACATATTTTTTTGTTGTTAAGTTTCTTGTTTACCGTAAGTATAGTAAATATATATAATAACACTTTAATGTATCGAACTATTGTAATACCTACAAAGATGGTTAGAAATAAAATGGATTTTATAGTAGAAAACATACTTAAGTTAATTGAATCATAAACAATATTATAGTAATTTAATGAAAAGCTATATTGAAAACTATATTTAGTAGCATCCTAACATCAGTTTAGCATTACATAGAAATTATATTATTAGTGTTTTCACCATTCACCACTCACTGTGTTAAGTATGTAAATAATAACACGTAGTTGTCTGAGCTAGGATCTCAGGATGTCTTCTGAGATCCCAGCTCAGAAATTTAGACCTGCTGGATGGTGGACTTCCAAAAGGACACTTTTTTCAAATTCTTAAGGAAGTTCCTCAACACCTTTGATGAAAATATGTAAGTGCCCAGAAGAAAATCATTTTCACTAAATACAAGGAGCGCGCGCGGGTTTGCTGGTTCAAAAACTCAAAATCATTAAATTGTCGATGAACCACCCCATAACCCTGACAAGTAAAAGATATAAACACAGACACAAAGAGTAATGAACTACACGAACGAACCACAGACACAAGATATTATTTTCTCCTAACAATCTCAGGTTAACCAAAGTCTTTGTTCTTGTACTTGCTGTGATAACAGGATTTTGGCGAAATTAATTTCGCCAAGAACCTAAAAGGACTAATACATACATACACATAATCACGCCTTTATCCCCGGAAGGTTAGACACAGGTGCATTAACACCCACATTTCACCATTGAATTCGGTCCCACGTAATAGGGGGTGAGCCTACTGCCGTCTGCCGGTCACAATTTTTAAATTAAGTCGTCCAGCTCAGGCTGATTCTGGGCTGTATATATCTGTCTGAAGCTAAACAGCCCTATCCCTTTAGTCGCCTTGTACGACACCGCATGGGAAGAGATGGGGTGGTCTAAAGTATAATAATATATGAATCATAGGATATCATAATATAGATTTACCACCACTGAATTCAGAACGGCAGGCATTAGTTATTAGGTGTCAGCTTATACACAACCGCCGAAGCCGCAGTTACTACATGTAGATCACAATGTGAAATCAATGCTTAACTGCGAGACGCTCGTGTACCTAGTAAGTAGGTACTCGGATAACCACTCTCTTGAACGTAAAAAATAATATCATTCTCGTATTTTACCTTCTTAGTCTCACGCTGACAAAGCATAACAAATTTAAAACATCTGAACTCAAGATTCTCGTTTCGTTACATAAACCGCTGTAATGTAGCTGCACAATCTTATTTAAGCGCGTCATTTCGTAACTGTATCTCTCTCATACACGATGAAGGATGACGTAGAAGGTGAATATGTACTGTACGGGAAAATATGTGTAAAAGTTTAATCAATATAGGTGTACTTTGCTGAAGTAAATAAATCCTTAGGAATATCTGCATTTTTGCTTACAGTGTTAGTTCCAATTTTCAATGATTCTAATGTTTAAGAAATCTAATAGTCAAATAATTTTTCATACTACTGCGTAATTACGTGAATAGTGATACTTTTCTCTATAACAACTTGAGTTTATTCGTGCATGAGCAGTCAATTCTAGATTAACAAAACGAGGTCCAATCATCGCTGAAATACACATTTCCCGTGAGGACGGATGGCGAGTCAAAACGAATTTTACGTGAAAGACGCCATGAATAAACAGATAAAATATAAAAAGGCAGGAATGCAATGCTTATCAAATAGTCAAATATCGAGTATTAGTATAATTTTTTTATATGCTATTAGAGCATTTTTAAATTCTTGTGTTAGTATTTTTGCTAAAATATTAGAGCCAAGGTGGTAACCAAACCGATGGCGACTGTACATTCAATTCTTGTACTATTCTGAGCCGTCGTACGTAGTACGTACTACGTACTTTATTGTATCTAGGTATTGCAGTGCACTTACAGTGGCTGCCAGAGTACACAGCTCGTACCGGTTCGCATCGAGTACTTTTAAAGGATAGATTCGATTCGACTTAACTATTTCAAATACATTATTATTGTATTCAACTGCTAGACAAACTGCTTTTGTGACATGCTAGTTTTAAGTAGCTAGCAGAAATAAGTACTCACCTCAGTATAATTTAACAGCGATACTTGTTTTAAGAAAAATGACGTTAGTCTTCTAGGAGTGTAGGGAGAGCTCTTAAAAAATGAAAAATGTTGTGCCTTTTTTCTTTCTAGTGGTAAAGCTAAGTGTACACAGTATATTTATCAGCGAAACTTCATTTAAGAAATATGTATTTATTCTCCTAGACGAGATGAGAGAACTTTTAAAACAATTAAAATTTCAATAGAAGTTCACTTTTTCCACAATCTTTTTTTTTTTATACAACTTGGTGGCAGACAGGCACACGACTCACCTGATTGAAAGTGGTTACCCTGACCTATGAACGTGTGTAACACCAGTGGAGTCATATCCGTGCTGCCGACCCTGTAAGAACAGAGATTTTGTGCCGTCAGTGTAGAGGACAAAGCAGGACAAGCCTTTGGTCGTCCCACTGACAGCACAAAAACTCTCCAGTGAGCTCTGGCTACCCTACTCACCGCCGGAAACACAACACGAAGTTATTATAACCGCGGTATTCTGTAGGGCGCATGTCCATCTTCTTGGTGAGAACAAGGGATAACAAAATTACAGAAACGATTGTCAGTATATTAATGAATAAATACTATCATAGCTGCGTACAAATTCCTTGTTAATCCCAGTACTACCGGCCTACCGCCCCTAAATACCGTGCGCCATTGCTATCGACCACCGGCTGCTACACCGGAATGCGTCATGGAAGGGACAGAGAAAATAATGTGGAAAAAGTAGGTATTGAAACGACATTTTCACAAACTACAGATTTTAGCAAACATGGCTTTATGAATAATACTTTTTTTCAAACTCAAATATTTCTCTCGAAACTCGAAAACTAATTCGCGGAGTAACGATCCGAAGACCAATCCAGGTGGCATCCAAAGCTTGCACCTTAGAACCCGAGGTCCACTCTCACACTTCTCCTTTCCTTATGAATTGGTTTACTTACATTCTGACTCCCGATCCCTTGAAGAAAGTCTGCTTCAGAGCTTCGTTTATCAATCAGCAAATGTACTGACTTACTGGTATGGTTGATTTGGGCTACGAAGATCACAGTGTGTCCCCATATAAATTGTATGGCGCCACACCATATCCAATGTACAGTGGACAACGAAGACGATACTGTTGCACTTTTTCGTATAAAATTGTATGGCAAGGTGTAACCGTATCACCTTTGTCGACTGTACATGTCAGTGGGCTTATAATTATTATTCCTGATTTCACAACACAGTATAATTATTTTACTCTTCCACAAAGTAATTTTTACTCTTTACAACATTCATGAATAAAAAATCAGTAAAAGTATACACTTTAGAAAATTAACGTAAATAGTGTAGTGTACTTAACCCTCTAATTAATTTGGATAGAAGCCAAACGCTTTTAAAGAATAAAGCCATAAGTACTACAAAATGCATTGCAAACACAAAGCACTGGCCACTTCAAAAAGACTTTTTTTAATATTAAACGAAGCTCACCGAAGCGTTATAAAATGCAAGTAAATATCAGATTTGAATAGTTAGTTGGCATTAAAGTCGGTAGATGTACGCCAGCAGCCGGTAATTTCCGTTATCTCCTCGCCGCGCCGCATTCGCGCAGGAGGTTCGTTAAAATGCAGCCCGCCCGGATGCGAAACGCCAATGTGCCCTAACACGACACACACGAGCAGAAAAAAAAACTTTACTATTCAACAGTTTTTAATTTTAAAACCCTCGGCTTTTTCGCTCGCATTGTACTTTTCATGCGTCATTATGACTTCCCTATTCAATGTTTGGACCACAGCGGGCCATTTGTGAAGTAGAAATAGGAACTGAAAATATGCTATTGTTGTTCCTACTCGTAACTAATAAAGTATGCTGATATTGGATAAGTATGAGTATGTTTAATGCTTTATTATGAATAAAATATAATAATGCCACTAACCGGGCACTTATAAACCTGCGATAAATACACACATAACTTCGAAAAGCATCGAAAAGTCATTGGTGTGTGCAATGGTAAAACCTGGGATCGAACCCGAGACCTCGTCTCAGCAGTCCATTACCCATACCACTAGGCTACCGCGGTTTTTTAACTATAACTAAATATTACAGAGTCAATTCAACTGACAGTTTATATTTTTCTTCAATCGGGTTATTTTCATCTCATAGGCTTCATCGGTTCATTGCTTATCACATTACTAATTTAGCTGTAAATCCAGAAAGATGTATTCAGAGTTTATTTTGAACCCAAAAGTACAAATGGGTGTAATTTTATGATCTAAATGTGTTTAACGATATTTCATTTTAGATTAGAAATATTTTCAAAACCAAAGGTCTATTCTTCATGTAGTTTCAGCGACCCTACTTATCAATAGGATATACACCATTAAATATCTTGGGTTCTTTTTCGAGCGGTAATAACAGAGACATATGGTTTGCAATCGACTAGTTCCGGATTGGATGCCCACACAATATATTATCAACATGACCCAAACAGGTATCTAACTTAGTAGGATATAACAATACTACTAAAAACACTAGGTAGAGGTATGTGGATACACGTTCTCATGACTAAGATAAGATATTCTTTACTGTACACCATAAAAGTATTATAAGATAGCAATTTAACAATAATTATAAAGCACAATAGGCGACTTTATCGCTAACAGCGATTTCTTCCAGACAATCTTTCAGCCTTGAGTATCTATATACTCGTAAAATATTCGAAACTTAGATGAATTAAAAAATTCCTTTTTTAATTCATCTAAGATTCGAAAATATATTGATATCAGTCAACTACCAAGTTGTAATTGGGTCTCTGGTAACTATTTTGTACGTATATTATATTTAATATCATGTGATTTAGCTGTAAATCTTCCATACATTAAATAAATATGATTCTATTTTACATAACTGGAACATGTTTTTAGGTACAATTTCGCCGATCTGGAGCAGCTACTTTAGAATATAAATATGATATAGCTATATGATGCGGCTATGTCATAAAGTATAATTCATCACACGAGCTACGTACTCTCCACGGCATAACCATATGTCATCCAACAGGTCCATGTCATGTACACACGACAGAACATTCAACCATCAGTCCCAAACACTGTAATTACTTACATCTCCGAGAAGAGGAAAAAACAAAGAGATTAATATATATTAGGGTTATAAATCTAACAGGAACTCGCTTGATAAATAAATCTCAGGATAGCTATAGTAAAGAGGTTCGTGTCAGCATTCGGTATTTATTTCGCCACGAGTGGCTTGGGACGATGTCCGCTTCGTATTTTTCTTTCGCAACTTCCACGGCAAAAGTTGGGATTTATCATGAATTATTTAAAATATCATGTACATCTCTTGGAATATTCCAGTGTTTTACCGTCAGGCAGCACCGACCGTACCTACCTATATATTGATTATGTTTTTTATATTCTTGTCGCCGGCTAGGCAGTTAGAGCGCCCCATGGAATTAATTTTTTTACTCATGCGACTAATCTGGACTATAAATCTCGTTGAATCTACCTTACGTATTCGGGACACGTACGTCGTTGCATCTATTTACGCATTGTAATGACCATGGCATTGTCACAACCATACAAATAAACTGTGGTCACAACCTTCATATACCACAGAAACCAGAATGCCCTTTAACTTCATACAAAATTTTAATGTTTAATTTATTCAATGATTTCAAAACTAATCCAAAAAATTATTGAACACAAGTTAAATAAAAAGTAAGTAATAAAATCCCTTGACTATATTTTCCAGCTGATGTTACCTTACCATGTGAGCATTTCTGTTGAAATATTGATATATTTTTCCCTGATTCTCTTTGAGAATATTATACGTGCGGTTATAAACATGTATGCCTAAATACAAGTCTCTCTTTTAAGGTTTTCACCCATTTCAATGGGCATAAAAATTTCTGAACTGCCGGATACGGCCTGATAAGTAGTTATTTATCTTTTAAAATTATGTATTTTCCACCAGGTCATGTCGGCGGTTGCGGCATAACGGATGAGGTAGTGCAATGGATGGAGCGAATCCAGAACTCGGGCGTTGAAGACGAGTCTGCGTCATCCCCTCCACCATCCCCTCAGCCGACCCCAACGCATCCATACCACCCCCCAGCGTCTGCGCCACCACATCCAAACAGCTTAAGGGATGATTCGATAAGGTGAGAACATTTTTTTTATTTTAGTGTTCTAAATGGGTCTAATGTAACCAAAGATCTAACCAGTGAGAGGGAATGTTCATATTATGATTTCGCGGTAAATTCCTCTGATACTTATATATAATGTAAAGTCAAATAATTTCTTAGTACAGAAACTGGTCCATTTTCCCAGCGCTGAATAAAAGGTTTTTTATTGAGTCTGCTAGCACCC
Source organism: Eilema griseolum (assembly GCA_963662185.1). NCBI lineage: Eukaryota > Metazoa > Arthropoda > Insecta > Lepidoptera > Erebidae > Eilema > Eilema griseolum. Next base: position 9,152,661 of record OY759238.1, on the reverse strand, counting down.
ACTCTCTGTTATATAATTCGTGTACAGGATCAACAACGGCGACCCACGGAATCACTAAGTTCTAGTGAAAGTTAAGTTCTTGAAACGGAACTTAACTCCCGGAACAGTGAATGCGACCACCCAGATACGTTACAAATGAAAAAATTCTAGCACGCGCATACTCTTCAATAATCTGTGACTCTTATAAAATAAATTGAAGTTTAGTAATTAGTGAATAATATTTCTGTAGAAAACTCCGAGCTTTCATCTTATTATTCCATTTTATTCATTTAGTCTAAATCCTATCCAACGAAATACATATTCAGAACTATTAAGAGAAATACAACTCTTGTAAACTCTCAGACGAATTCTTGTAAACTTAATATATATTCCTTTTACTATCTTATATGTAAATTCGTGTATAAAGAATTAAATTAATTAACATGTTATGCGTTTAATAAACTTCTAGCAAGCAGTAAACAAAATCTATCAACAGTTTTCATATATACAGGCAATTTCGAAATTCTATTTTTAGAAGTTCTGTAAACATAATAAATTTACGATGCCCAACGCTGACATTTGTGTAGACTAGCTTAACAAAGTTTCAACTTTTTTTTATTTGCATCCATATGGAAGCGCACATGTTAAAAGTCGACTGTCAGTTGTTTAATAATAACATACTGTGTTATATTCGAGTAATAAGTGCAACACGTCGAACGCGCTAGATTCGAATTTCGAACGGTTTTTTTTTTCATACTAACTAAAACCATTAAACTTGTTTGTCTACTGGTAGTAAAAAAATGGTTATTGATATTCTGAGAAAGGGTGATGAACTTTGTGCCATGTCAATAAGTATATGTATTTTTTATGATTATAACTATTTTTAGCTTAATTTAACGGTTAAAAGCATTGAATAGTAATAGCATTACAATGGTATGTTGTTGGTCTACAAAATGTATAGTGTCGATAACTGATTCAATATTCAACATGCATATTCAATCTTTACAAGCAGTGGTACCTACATATTTTATAGTACAATCGTACAGCAAACATGGCTAAAATATTTGCCTAAAAATAAATGCTTCATAAATATATTAAAATACTAAGAGGCTTTCAGATAACATACTTTTGTAATTAATATAAAGCTTTTTATGAAATGCTAATCAGAGAGTACGATTGAGATAACTTCCATTATCTATATCTATATCATTGAGCAGATCCTTTTATCATAATTGGGTATTTCATTAATTCATTCACTCGTTCGTTCATTCATTTATATATTTTTTTAGACAACTATTAGTCCACGCACATATAAAGTAAAGACATGCAACATTTAAAACAATTATGCTCCGGAGACTCCGGACTTATAACAGATCGGACTTAATAACTCCGGTTTTGACTGTCTAAATAAGTTTTTACTAAACGTCAAAATTATAACGAAATTTGCATGAAATAAATTATTGTGACATCATAATATTCAATAGTCAAATCATTTACTATTATAGATTGAATGGATCATTAAAAATAAATAACTGATAAAATAAGAACAGACGCAGTTTTTACAGCTCTGTTACCATTCCTGATTGAATACGCTCAGTTAAATAATTTATTTTAACTATAGGAAAATACCCAATGAATACAATATTCAACACTAGGTAAAAGGTAGCATCGAATACGTAGGTAGTTAGTTATTTGTTTGAAATAACCCTGAACCTGTTTCAAAAGGATAAATAAGTAAGTAATTCAATCATTAAGTGCAGCTCTTGTTTTGGTACCATGCGTTTGTTGGCATGCGGACAATATTCATTATTTTTAATTAACAAGCAAGGGGGAAAACGAAACTAACATTCTATGAATACATTTTCCACCCTTTAATAGAAATAAATAGAATAAATTTTATTTCAGATTTTCAATCCATTAATGTAAGTACACAAATTAAAGAGGGTTAATTCATAAGTCTCTTTCTTCTGTTAATATAGAAAACAAAAGGTCACTATGTAGGTATTTGACAATTAAGCTGACAGTTTAAAAAAAGTTATATTGAATTAATGATGCTGTAGTTCTGTTAATAGTGAAAAATTATGCCTAGAATGTTATACATATAATCACGCCTTTATCCTCGGAGGGTTGGGCAAAGGTGGATTAACACCCACATTTCACCAATCTCGGTTCCACGTAATAAGGGGTGAGCCTATTGCCGTATCCCGGGCACTATTGTTGACTCGAGCCATGCATCTGAGGCTGAGTCTGTGTGTATATAGGTCTGATGTTAAACAGCCCTATCCCTTAGTCGCCTTGTACGACGCCGCATGGTAAGAGATGGGGTGGCCAAAATTTTACTCTGCCGGAAACTACGCGGCGGAATGTTATTTGGCAGTTATACGGTTATTTAGAGAAAAAAACAGCATATGAAACTATCCCCTAGCACGGTAGAATAATATTAGCCAGAAGCAACACCTTTTCCTTTATATTAGCGTTAATCCCAGTCGCATGCGATTCATCTCGCAGTTTGGGGTCCGCTTTACCAGTCTAACTGAGTATTAATCTGAACTTCAATATTTTGACTGCCATCTGATCTCCACAACCCAATGCTGATACCGAAGCATTGCAGTTAGACCAGTTATTATACTTTTTAGGGCTTCAATTACCCGTTACGACCGCCAAAGACACCTCTCCTAAAGAAAAATTAAATGACTTTTAAACTATCGCGTTTCATGATATACAATAATGTTAACGGGAATTAACGCGTTCGTGGTATAGGTACGTACATACCTTTGATTTGCCTGACGTTTCGACCAGGTCACAGGCTGACTGGCTTTGGTGCACGCCCAATGTCTTCGAGTCCGTGAGGCAGTAGGCTCTTCATCTATCCGCACATTCGCGACATTTTAATTGTTTTCGTTATGCCATGTACCGTCACATACCACACAAAGGTATCAAAAGTAGGTATGTATGTACTTATACCATGATCGCGTTAATTCCCGTAAACATTATTGTATAAAAATGAAAGAGTTGCCATTACCGTTAGCCTAATAAATCATATCCATCATTTAAAAAAAACATTCACTTTTTAATGCAACCGAGTACAAAGCACCCTTCACCAATGCCTGCATTATTTAAATGACAAATTGTTAGTAAATTGTATTAACCTTGGCTACCCCTTTTCTGTACCTATTCAGGGATCGCATGATAAATTTCCCTTAAAACGAAGGGACCATTTTAGTACAAGGTCATTTGTAGGGAAAAATATTATTAGTTGGTAATATTAACTACCTCTAGGTAGTTAATCGTACACTGGACGTTATTATTTGTATACTGCTCCAACTCTACTAATTTACTTGATAAATTTCGTTCGTGAGTCACTGCTGTTGATTCCGGTATAGAGATAGATCCTTATGCGATCGCGTAGTAGGTGTGTTCATCCTACTAAAACATATTGATATAAATTTGAAGTCAGGGTTTTAATGTAGACAGCTAAAAAAAAATTAAAAAAAATTGTGATTATAGAAGTTATGTGTATTTATTCTGATGCTATAAACGTTTATTTATTATTATTACCACTTTGTAAGTAAAGAATGGCTCTATGTTGGCACTATTTTATGCAAAAGCAGCTGAACGTATAGAGTATTTGGAGGAGAGATATATGGTATAGAGGGATGAATGGCATCGGTATTTGGAAATAGGTCATAGATTTGCACCTGGACGACTAACACTAACTATAACGAACTCTTTTATCGTGCTTCATTTCCTTTCCTTAGTGCTCTGAAAGCTAAGGCATTTCTTCCATTCTAATAAATTAAATATTGTTTCAGATACTGGGACTTCCATAATTATAACAAATACTCCCGAGCGGCCAACACTGGCGAACATTCGCGGTCGAGGCGAGCGATAGACAAACGCAACACGTGTTCTCTATACATACAGACAGACCCTCTCATATGGCGGCACGTCAGGGAGGGTTTCCCGGATGTAAGTTTTTTTTTTTCTCATCGATTAATCCATTTTTTTACTTTAGATTAATCTTTTTTATTTCAGTTGTTAATCACATTTTTTCCTATTCATTAATTAATTTTTTCCTATCGTTAAATGATTTTCCTATCGATTAATCAATATTTACCCTATTAACTAATCCATTTTTTTCTGTCAAATTATTTTTATCCAGATTTATACATTTTGCCCTATCGACTAATCCATTCCCGGATTACACGAACTATAATAGACAGACGCAACACGTGCTCTCTGTACATACAGACAGACCCCCTCATATCGCGTACGGCGACACGTCAGGGAGGAATTCCCGGATGTGAGTGATTTTTTCATACAAACATCGCCTAGTAGGCGGGATGTTGAATATATGATAATGATTTGCAATGTTACTTATTTGAATATAAATAGAGAATGAATACGAATACTCGTATATAGATAGGTTATAGATTTTGTCCCATTACTAGTACAGTTGACGTCAAAAGTATTAGTATACTAGTAGTACCTATGTACTATTTCTTTTACTACAGTAGAACCTAGATTATCCAGTTTCACGATAATCCGCTACCAAAAGTGTTTTACTTTATTGTACACACCTGTAATTTAGAAAATATCTACGTCTGTACATATATTTATATATACAGCACATACATCGTAATGATTTTTTAATTTAATTATAATTTATTTACTCAGACAATGGTCCATTCTGTTAGTATACATAAATCTTAGAAACTAATGTTAGTAATTAATGTAATTATAATTACAGCGGTAGCCTAGTGGTATTGGTAATGGACTGCTGAGACGAGGTTACGGGTTCGATCTCAGGTTTTACCATGGCACACACTGATGACTTTTCGATGTTTTTCGAAGTTATGTGTGTATTTATCTCAGGTTTATAAGTGACCGGTTAATGGCAATAGGCTTCGCCACCTATTACATTGGGACCTAAACATAAACTGGCGAAATGTGGGTGCTAGCACCTCAGCCTACCCCTTCGGGGATAAAGGCGTGAGTTTATGTTATGTTATAATTATAGTTTTTATAAATTTAAGCTAGGACGCCCACTGCGCCACAGGCTTATGTAGCCATAGCCAGTGTCCCTACATAGGGCTGTCGGTCAGCCATAGTGTTAAGAATGTTGTATCATTGATTCCAGTGATATGTGTTTGTTGTTTTAATTAAAAAAATTACATTATCTGCGACATGTAAGTCTGCGTGGTTCCCGGTAGAGTAGAATTTGGACCACCTCATCTCGTCCCATGCGGTGTCGTACAAAACGACTAAGGGATAGGGCTGTTTAGTATCAGACAGCCTCAGATGCATGGCTTGAGTCAACAATAGTGCCCGGAAGACTGCAATAGGGGCCCACCTCTTATTCCGACCGAATTTTATGATTGGTGAAATGTGGGTGTTATTTCACCTCTGCCTAACCCTCAGAGGATAAAGGCGTGATTATATGAATGTATGTACGCTCAAAATCCGCTTATCTTCATAATTCAACTATCCGAATGCCAAGCGACGACCATTAGTCCAGTTAATTGAGGTTTTACTGTACTTAAATGCTTTATTTTAACACTGATAAACTAAAACGATCGCTTAACCAAATTCAATACTCTATATTCTTTTTTTATTTCTAGTAGTATAGAAATAGTATGTACTTATTTATTATCACACAAATACGCTCCATTCTAAACTGATATCTTGTTGATTCCAGCACCGAGACCATAGCAAAAAGGCTGAAGTAGACATGAAGACCCGTGAAGAGATCCTGTCACTCATATCCCACCACGTCACTGCCGTCAACTACATATACAGCCACTCCAGGTTTGACGGCCGCTTGGAGCATAGGAACATCAAATTTGAAGTACAGAGAATTAAGGTAAGAGTCACTCTGGTATTCGCATATTAGGAATGTAGAACAACTTTTTCGAATACGGAAACCAACTGCAATTCAGAAATCAAAACGACCCGAGACGTCAAAAAAGCAAAATAGAACTTCAATAAATTAAGCAAATAGATCGTTTTTACGTTCACTTGGGGTATATAACAGCATCTTGTGTTTACCTATGTCGGAAGACGCTAAAGTCTTAGGTATACAAAATTATTAACGTAGGTTTAAACTCTAGAAACGATTAGATTAAGATGATTATTGTAATAAGTAATTCCCCATGGGGTGACATGGTCACTGCGTGATCAAACCCTCGCCTTATGGTAAATAAAGAAAGCAAAATAGATCACTGGTACATAACGCATCCCCGTCATTAGAAGACTCCGGCAAGTAACACCTAAGTTACTTTCTAGGGACTTTTTCTGGTCTTTTACAAATTTACAAATATGTTTATTTATTCTGAATAGAATATATTGTTTTAGTAGCATAGTAAAGCAAACAGTTCATTTCCGAACTTGTAGAGAGCTTGTTTTGGAATCGTGTATACTATGTGTATAGTTGTTCTGGAAGGAATTATCTACTTCTTCTTCTTCGAGTCAATGGCTAGGTATGACATATAATAGTCTGGTATTTAAATTTTATTGAACCAAAACTTGGCCATAGCAACAGCGTTCCCAGTTGCTCTATAAGGTCGTCGGCAGTGCAAGAGAAGGGGCATATCGAGCAGGAAAGCAAATGTGACATGGACTGAGATTGGGCCCCGCAGTCGCAGGACTCTTGCGACTGGTCGATAAAGCCCCATTTTGCCATGTTTTCTCTGCAGTGGTTAACTTGGGTCCGCAGGTGGTTTAAAGACTTCCAAGTTGGCCACTGGAGATGGAATCCAAGTGGCAGGTCTTCGCTTGGTCTGATGAAACCTACCGGAGCTGGATGCTTATCTTCCCACCTTTGCTCTCTCGCTCGCTGTGAGGGACTCTCAGTAGCCAGGGTGGATCTCATGAAACTCCGGCGGCTTTTTAAGCGGACAGGGGGCATTTCATTATCTACTAATTGGGTGATATCGTCTATAAGCAACATGTCCTGTCTTCGCTTAACAGGACAGTAAGAAAGATGATTTTAGAAAAAAATTAAAGAAAAAGGTTGTCTATTGGAACATATAACATTTAAAGAAAAGAAGTCAACAGTTGGAACATTTTGCATTTTAAATCGAGTACGTTTATTTCCCCGAGTCGCCATATTCATGCTGAGAAAAACATAACTCTATTACTCAAGTTTCAGTAGAATGATAATAAAAAAATGACAATAGCGCCCAAATTTCTTAACGCCTAGTATACGCGTGAATATTTAAAACTTCGCTACTTTATACACTTTCACAATATTAAATTTGATGTGTTTGAAGTTACACATCACACACCTGTGACTTATGTGAACACTTTCTCGAATCTTTTATAGACACTTTTACATTAGTTTTGCTTAGGCCAAGCCAGCACTGCGGAATTTAACAGTGTGTTTTTTTTGGATACGAAAATTTTATGACTGTCAATGCTCTCGACGCGCCCTTGCATACAACAAATGAAAAAATCTCAATACCAATTGGTGTGTTGGTGTGATTTAAATTCGCGTGAATATTTTATGCACTATTATGCTGTTATACCTACTAAAAGCAGGCGAAATTTCTAGAAATTTTATTCGCAGTGCTTGTAAGTACGCGGATTTTAAACCGCCAGAAAAAATCACAGAGAAATTCCTCTGTGCCCAGATCATCACATAAATAAAACATCTTTTTCTTCATCCTAGCGTTTAAACCAAGCATCCGAAGCTCATATCGAAATTTGGAGACTGCTTCTTCCAAACTAATTGCGTAAATACATAAAAATAATATTTAAATTTCCTTCGCCGTAGATCGACGACGACTCAATGTGCAACACGCACGGCCTCCCAGAATCGAACCAGTTCTGCTTGGAGAATATCGACGTTTCAAACTTCCTGAACCTGCACTCGCTCGGCAACCACGAGGACTTCTGTCTAGCTTACGTGTTCACGTACAGAGACTTCACTGGAGGAACACTTGGTACGTACAAAGCTCACCAGCATCTTCTGATATGGATTTCTGACCTCTCATTACTTTTCTCCTCAATATTATTATTAACCTAGTTTCTATTTTACGACTACAAGAGGAATGAGCCAGCGGGTCCTAGTAAAGCCTTATTTTTTTGGAAACGGTGGCTCCTGAGAGGTTACTTATATTTTATCTTACATTTCTCTGTGTAGAATATATGCTTACAAGTATATTTTGCGCACTGAGTTTGTTTGTATTCTTTCCCGTGACACCACGGAGTGGTATCACGGAGAATCGCCTTATTCCCCATGACAACACTGGTGGTATAAGGGAAATCTTGATACCAGTAACAGCCCCTCAGCGGTTAGTGATGCTTTTATGCCAAATCTCTAAAGTGATCTAATTAATTCAAATTCTATATTTGACATAAACTAACGAATACCAACAGGTCTAGCGTGGGTAGCGAGTGCCAGCGGTGCTTCAGGAGGCATTTGTGAGAAGTACAAAACATACACAGAGACAATAGGAGGGATGTACCAAAGTACCAAGCGGTCACTAAACACCGGCATCATCACTTTCGTCAATTACAACAGCCGAGTACCGCCTAAAGTCAGCCAGTTGACGCTTGCTCATGAGATTGGACATAATTTTGGATCGCCGGTGAGTTCACACCTTTAAAAAATTCTTAATGCTCATATTAGTTTCATATGGTATGTTTTCATGGCTATGTGGGGATTTACAAATATTTGATTATAATTAGTGAATTTTTTTCTTCTTTACTAACAATATGGTCGCGTTTGACCACTATATCATCAAATAATTGTTTTTATTCACTTGGCTTGTGTATCGTCCTTACGATCGAGAGATGCCGGGTTCGAATTCAAATCGGTAGTGTAATGGCCATACACTTCGGATTTGAACCCACTCCTAACACAAGTAATTTAGCTTAGCTAGAAGGTTTAGAGGGAATACTAATTATTTCGGTTCTAATATTCTTTAAAAAAATAAAAAATATTTTCCTCACATCCATCTCAACTGACCGACCGAAATGTTGGTGTTAATACATCTCTGCATACCCTTTCGAGGATATTTGAATGAATGAATCTCCAAATAGCGTAAAGGAAACACCCACATTTTATCACTGAATTTAGATTTTCGGAAGCGACCTCGTAACGTAATATCCATATGATATCTGCAAAAATATTAGAATACACTTCTGCCTAGACCACTCATTCTATTCCAACCAAGCGTGAGTATAATTCCAATAAATATATATTTGTAGCACGACTACCCCTCGGAGTGCCGCCCGGGCGGCCAGCAAGGCAACTACATAATGTTCGCGTCGGCCACGTCGGGCGACCGGCCGAACAACAGTCGCTTCTCCACGTGCAGCATCGGCAACATCAGCCAGGTGCTGGACGCCGTGCGCGACGGCCGCAAGCGGAACTGCCTCTCCGCCAGCGCCGGCGCCTTCTGCGGGAACAAGATCGTCGAGGTCGGCGAGGAGTGCGACTGCGGTATGTGCCAGTGCAGGCTATGTCAGGGTGCAGATTGTGTCATAGTGCAGCCTATGTCAGTGCACACTATGTCAGAATGCAGACTGTTTTAGAGTGCAGGTTATTTCCGAGTCTTGACTATGTCAAAGTCAGGCTGTGTCAGAATGCAGACTGTTTCAGAGTGCAGGCTATTTCCGAGTCCTGACTATGTCAAAACGCAGTTTGTCAGACTGCAGACTACGTATTTCCGTGATCCGTTGACAATTCCCTGAAATTAAAAGCCATTGGTTCGATCCTGAAATTTAATTCCGCCGCGTGGTTTCTGGTAGAGTAAAATTTGGACCAACCCATCTCTTCCCATGCGGTGTCGTACAAGGCGACTAAGGGATAGGACTGTTTAACATCAGACAGATATATACAGCCCAGACATATACAGCCCAGACTCAGCCTCGATATGCATGGCTTGAGTAAACAATAGTGCCCGGAATACGGCAATTGGATAAAGGCGTGATTATATGTATGTATGAAATTGAACCATCACTGCCTCAGGATCACATGCAAACTTAAGCTCAAACTTATGTCACATGACCAAGCCCTAAATTTATATATTAATAATATAAAAATATATTTATTCATGTAAAAAAAATCCTCTTTTATACAGTAAATATCTCTACCAAACGGTACAACAGTTTGTTGGCAGATAAAGTTCCCTGATTACAATTCTTACACTTATTACATTTAGATATATAGTATATGCATATTTCAACAAAATAGGTAATACATATCTGAGTTATTATTGTAAATTGTAAAGTTATATTATTTTAATGAATTATTAACTTTATAATGATAATTTTAAATTGTGCAGTTTCCTAATTGTTGACATCGGCACTTCTTTCACAATTGCAATTAACAATATCAATTTAATCTTAAATATGTATAGTAAGTAACTTATTCATGAATATATCTATCATTTGGTATTATTTAGTAAGTGGTTTAATGATGATCATATAATTTATTGAAAAAAATTGTATGCCTAATGAAGGCGAGATATGCGGTATCTAAAACTAAAAATGTAACATGTTATCTTCACCGTGTCTCCTACGAATAAAATTCATTTTACTTCAACTAATTTATCCTATTTCTTGCAGGATATGATGAAAACGAGTGTAAAGATATATGTTGCTATCCCCGTCTACTGAGTACGTCGGAAAAAGAGAAAAATGATACTGCCAAAGGTTGCACGAGGAGAGCCAAAACTCAATGCAGGTTCGACACATTTTTATACCATTCTATACATTGCTCTGTGAGCGTGCTTTTTTATTTAAAACGATAAGTATTCTTACATTCCACATTACTTGATTTTACATCTGATTTTGTTATCGTCTTTATGGACACTATCTGCATGAATCTATACAAATATAAATAATTAAAATTTATTTCTATATTATTCCAAATGTAGATGTAGTGATGAGAATTGAGAGAGGAATGTTGAGATGGTTCGGTCATGTTGAGAGACTGAATGAAAGAAGACTAACGAAACAGGTGTATGAGGCGAGTGTGGATGGTACCGTCGGAAGGGGAAGACGCGCACATACTTGGACCAAATCGGGGCAGTTTTAGAAAAGGGGCAGGTACCCTAAACCGACGAGAATGCATGAAGAATGTAATGAGTGCGAATGAAGCGAGAGTAATATGTCAGGATCGTAGCATATGGAGATCCGTGATCTCTGCCTACCCCTATGGGAAACAGGCATTAATGTTTGTATTCCAAATCGACTGCAATAAATATCTTCTACCTATAGAAATCTACATTATTATAGACGGACTGCGAGTGCTGTACCTTTCCCATAGTATGCGCGGTGCGGCGAGGGACTAGGAAAAAAGAGAAAGAAATTGCATTATAGTTGCGACACGCTATTATAGCCGTTTTGACACTACTGATTTTGCTCATTTTCTTTTTTTTGGTGTGTGCAGTTTATTTTCTTCTGTGCCAGTCTCGCTATATTTTTCTTTAGTTATTTGTCTAACAGTTCATTGTCCAATATTAAGTGCCAAAAAGGAAAAAAACTAACTAAACCACTTGTGTCAAAACGGTCATTATAGCGTGCCGAAACTATAGGTCAGATCGAGCGAAATACCGCTGAGATTGCAGGAAATTGCAGGAAAGAGCATGAGTCGAGCTTATACTCTTTCTACCACTGCACTGGAGCACTACAGCGCTCGTCTTCTATAGCCCTCGGTACCTCACTCTCGGCAACAGATGGCCATAGACGGCGGTTTTAGTCGGTTCGAGCCCGACATAACCACCCCGCGGGCCTCGGCGGGGGTATCAGAGTGGATTTCCACACGTTAAAAAAAGAAAAGTCGCACTAGATACGGACTCACACCGTTGAAACTGCATAAAATTCTGTATGGAATGCGCGACAATGGCAACAGTATGCTCAAAGTACTTGTGGACAGGGGCTATGAGTGCCACATTATAATCTTTTGTAAAATATAGGTACTAACATAGATTTAAGTGAAAAAATGTTAGTTATAAAAAAAATGATTTTAATTATCTAGCAAATTAATGAATTATTATTATAAAAGAATTCATATTTTTTGCAACACGATCAGGACATACACAGTTGAAATTGCATGAAGGTGTTAAGCAGATCATATGTCATTAACAAGCGTGTTCTCCATTGCAGTCCGTCACAAGGCCCGTGCTGCGGAGGCAACTGCCAGTTCGTGCCGGCGTACCGCAACCAGACGTGTCGCGAGGCCACCGAGTGCAGCCACGCCTCCTTCTGCTCCGGGAACTCGGCCGACTGCCCCGAGCCCAGGGCGATGGCCAACCGCACCAAGTGTAACAATGGTAAGCCAAAGTGGAAGGTAGCTATTGAGTCATGGTGTAAGGTAATTCAGAAAACGTATTCTAACAAAATTAGGGTAACAGTTTATTGCTGCAGCTATGTCTATCATTCACATTTAACATCATAAATTTAACACCTTTATCAAAAAAAACGCTTTCTGCGCAGCTAGAATTTACTAGTCACTTTAGCTGAGCAAAGAAAGCGTTGTTTTAATTCACTTTTGTTATAGTGTGGGACTATGTTTTGGGGACGTTGAATAAATAATTTATATTTAACCAATCACGAACTCAAAGGGCTCGCGTTATTGATTAGTTGTACTTTCCTCGCTGCAGCTACTTCAGATCAAGATATTTATACCCGTCAACGAAGTACATGATCTATAGTAGAGATAAATCTTTGACCATGCCGTGAGGCGAAATCGGTCAGGTGGAAAAGAAAATGTGTTATTATTGAACAAGACAGTTTTGAAGCCGCGGTAGCCTAGTGGTATGGGTAATGGACTGGTGACTCTCGATCCCAGGTTTTACCATGGCACACACCAATGACTTTTCGATGCTTTTCGAAGTTGTGTGTGTATTTATCGCAGGTTTATATGTGCTCGGTTAATGGCAATAGGCTCGCCGCCTATTACATTGGGACCTAAACATTAACTGGCGAAATATAGGTGCTAGCACCTCTGCCTACCCCTTCGGGGATATAGGCGTGAGTTTATGTTATGTTATGTTATGCTTTTTGTTTATATATAGATAGTAGATATAGATAGTAGATATATTTAAGTAGTATCGCTCAATTATTATAGACGCGTACGTGTTGTGTGTGCAGGCACGCAGCTGTGCATCAGCGGCGAGTGCAGCGGCTCCATCTGCCTGGAGTGGGGCATGACGGAGTGCTTCCTGTCCAGCGCGCCGCGCCAGGCGGGCGACGGCGTGTCCGTGGCCGTCTCCGAGCGCCGCACGCTGTGCCAGCTCGCCTGCCAGAGCGCGGCCGGCGCCTGCCGCAGCACGGCCGACTTCGCGAAGGACGTGGGGCTGCCGCCCGGCGGCATCAGCCTGCGGCCCGGCTCGCCGTGCGACAATTTCCAGGTAACGTACCTTGCCAGAGATGTGTCTCGGCCAATCTCACCTCCGGCACCTCACGGCCGACTTCGCGAAGGACGTGGGGCTGCCGCCCGGCGGCATCAGCCTGCGGCCCGGCTCGCCGTGCGACAATTTCCAGGTAACGTACCTTGCCAGAGATGTGTCTCGGCCAATCTCACCTCCGGCACCTCACGGCCGACTTCGCGAAGGACGTGGGGCTGCCGCCCGGCGGCATCAGCCTGCGGCCCGGCTCGCCGTGCGACAATTTCCAGGTAACGTACCTTGCCAGAGATGTGTCTCGGCCAATCTCACCTCCGGCACCTCACGGCCGACTTCGCGAAGGACGTGGGGCTGCCGCCCGGCGGCATCAGCCTGCGGCCCGGCTCGCCGTGCGACAACTTCCAGGTAACGTACCTTGCCAGAGATGTGTCTCGGCCAATCTCACCTCCGGCACCTCACGGCCGACTTCGCGCACGAAGGGCTGCCCCCCGGCGGCATCAGCCTCTGGCTCGGCTGCATTACCTGAAAGTTGCCGTGCGACAACTTTCAAGTAATGTACTATGCCAGTGATGTGTCTCAGTCGGTACGCCTCTGACATAACCACCCCGTCGCGTCGTGATGACTATCCATGAGGATGTTGCGCACATAAAAAAGTAACTATACATTTAATTTAGTCTTCTGATAAATTATCATAGTAGGGAATGTAGATGAAAAGAAGAGAAGAGTTAGACAAAGAGGAACGTTTATGGTACAGATAAAAGAAAAGATACAAGTTGCCTCGTATCAGGAGGTGGATTGGCGGAGGAGAGGGAAGAGTGGCGATTACTTCACCGATAAGAGCGCAGCTCTTAAGTTTAGATAGAAATGGCCCTTTATTTTCATGCGGATATCCCCACAGTTATCCTCCGCTGAACGGCAGGGTTGTTATGTCGTACTTGAACCGACTAAAACCGTATCGTCTCATATGTCTCAAATAACTATACCTAATCAAAAGAACCAATGAGCTATGTGTACACTGAACGAGCTGTTAGAACCAAAATTGTGACAACTTGACACCGGGCAGACCTTGACGAGAGGCATATGTCCAGTTTTGAACTGTAAAATTGACACCTAAATATACTACTGATAAAGCCCTTTATCGTTTGTCCAGCGTAGATGCTCGATGAACGTATGTGCACCGCAGACATCGCATCGTGCGGCAATCAAAATGTTGTTCATGTGTAAAATCTCCTCAACTTCTTAGATAGCTCAACTTTACATTAATATTCACAGGGCTATTGCGACGTATTCCTGAAATGTCGGGCTGTGGACGCTGAGGGACCGCTGGCCAGACTGAAGAACCTCCTCCTCAACCGCGACACGCTGCAGACAGTCCAGGTGTGGGTGACGGAGCAGTGGTGGGCAGTACTTCTGGCGGGGGTCGCCCTCATCGTGTGTATGGGCGCCTTCGTTAAATGCTGCGCTGTCCACACTCCCTCGTCGAATCCTAAACGACCGCCAGCTCGGTAAGCCTATTTCTTTATTATCCTGTTATATTTGTAATAAGGTTTAGTAGAGTACCGTGTCACCTGTACGTCACCGTGTGTCAATAAAAGGCATTTACAACTTGTCGAAGAAAAATAATTGCTACTACCGCCACCTTTGTGCTGCTGCTTTGTCCTCTACACTGACGGCACAGAAACTCTGTACTTACAGGGTCGGCAGCGCGACTGTGACTCCTCTGGTGTTACAAACGTCCCTAGGCCACGGTAACCACTTTCCATCAGGTGGGCGTGTGCTTGTCATATACCACCTAAGTGGTATAAAAAAATACCGGCTTACAATGCGGCCCACCCTAAGAAGACCCTTTTTGATCCATTATCTAAACTACATTCGACTAGGTACTTAACTTAACGTAAACAATCTTGATATATACAGAATACCGCGGCCACAATAACTTCGTGTTGTGTTCCCAGCGGTAAGTAGGGTAGCCAGAGCTCTCTGGAGAGTCTGGAGCTGTCAGTGGGAAGACTAAAGGCATGTCCTGCTTTGTCTTCTACACTGACGGCATACAAACTCTCTGGTTTAACACACATCCATAGGCCACAGTAACCACTTTCAATGAGGTGGTCTGCCACCTAAGTGGTATAATTATTTTTTTTTAAATTTGTTTTATTCAAAAACTTCAGTTATTAATATTTATTTATTTAGAAACCCATTTTAAAGACTTAAAACAGAAATTGACACCACCAACCACCAGCTAGTTAGTTAGTCAGGCTAGTTAATTTGTTTAATATGTTTTTTAATAAAAAATCGACACAAGATAGTTTACCTTTAGTTAAATACCAATCTGAATGATGCCTATCATCATCATCCTCATAACTTTGAGGTCCGCTTATTGTTTATAATTGGTATGCCAACTTTTTCGGGAGACACTGCAGTTTGTCTTTCCAAACTTGAGAGGGCAGCCTGCGCCCAAGCATTACCCATTGTTTAACATGTGCGCATCGGCTAGTAGTCGCTTGGCTTGGTTCCAATGGTTTTGGTAGGGTCCTGTGCACCCATTTGGTTCATTATTTAGGATAATTGATAGTTGACAGTGCGTATCTTGGCACAACCAATTTAAACTTTCAATCACAATTAATCTGGACATTCAAAACATTGCAGCAAATCACAATGCACTTGCATATTTAATCAGAAATGACATATTGTTTTCCAGCCACAAAATGTTTGAAATTGGGTCAAACTTAAGTGCATTATATAGTATATTCAAAAAAATATTCCTTTTGACACTCAGAAAACCTAGTGTCAAAAAAGAATTTCCTAAAGAGCCATACATTACATCACGACTACTGTCTGACCTCCCAAGCGAGAGACGTCGGAGCCTCGTTCGTTGATCAGCAAATACACTTGCACGCACATCTAGCAGGTTAGGCACAGCTTGGGCCTCCAAAGCTCCCGGTGGAGCAACTTCCACACATTACAGATATGACACGATCCATTCCCCTGCAGGCGGCTGTCAGAGACTCTCCGTCGTCCGATGAACACGCTGCGGCGCATGCGCCACCCGCACGGCGGAGGCGGCGCGGGCGCAGGCGCCGGCGCCGCGCGCTCGCCCGCGCGCGCCGCGCCGCGCCCCGGCCACCGGCGCACGCGCAAGCACAAGGGATACGCGCCGCCGCTCGCCTACCCGCACCGCGACATGGGTACGGCACGCACAAACACCCCCCCCCCACCTCCCTCCTACCCCTGCACGCACGTGCTGCAAGAACCAATCATATAACACATTACAATCTATAGATATTATATATCTATAGATATATATAAGTTATTCTAGTTTTATTGTATTTAATATTTATATATTATTTCTTGACATGATTGTAAAAATAATAAGATTAATAAAAAATAAATAAAGAAAAGTAAGATCTATAGATATGTTGTCCACACTCGAAAATGGCGACAGTAAAAATATTATTTACGTCATCATTTTATGCGCCAATCAGATACGTGACAGTGCGTTACGCAAAAAAAAAAACATGTTGAGTAAAAAATCGTGATACTAAATGATAGTATATAATATTTCAATTTATCGACGTGACGTCACCATATATACAATATGCGAAATTGAAATTTCTACTCCTGCTCCATCCGAGCAGGTACTGGTAACTGGTAGCACAGCTTGCACTCTGGACCCAAGAGTCCACTCTCCGTCTCATCATCACGGCGTTGGTCCCGGTTGCACCTAAAAGCTTATACTTTGTGGTCCGTGGTCCCTTGATTTTGCTTATCTTGGCTTCTGCGAGAGGGACTACTGTCTAACCCCCAACTCTGGGACGAAAGCGTCAAAAGTCTCGTCCGTCCATCGGCCTGACCGTTTTGATAGTGAAATTGGTTGAACCTGAAGGAATTTGTCAGTTACGTCTTAGTATACTGATTTAGAAACAGCTACATAAGAATATTTAATTATTTTTACATCGCGTCGTCATGTGGTAACATTTTAAAATGATTGTCTGTACTGATGATTTTTATTAAGATTTTTGAATTCATTAAAATTCTATATAAAATCGACCAAGTCTACGAACAATACAAAATCTTGTCGTTTAACTATTCGACCATGTAAGTAGAAACTTTCTAATTTAATCACCCTAAATTACGTGGGACCGAATTAGATGATTGTTGAAATGTGGGTGTTATATCACCTCTGTCTAACCCTCCGGGGATAGAGGCGTGATTATATGTATGTATGTATGTCAATTGACGAAATTCACTAGCACTGTTTGGTTTTACGATACACGAAGCGACGTCCTAAGAAATGGCCGTTGTAAACTGTCATTAAAATAAGTGCAGTTATACAGTTAATTTTCTCTATCACATTTAATATGATAATCTCCTTCGGTATCTTGGATAACGGTATAAAAAAGAGAGAGAGGCACAGAAACAAAAACTGTGTTGTATCTTAAGCGGTATTAACCAATTTAATCATATAATTATAATTTGATTACAGCGTCAGCGCCGGCGGGTCCTAGCAGTCGGCGAAGCGAGCCGTACGCGAACGCATACCCGCAGTCGTACGAGATGCGACCCCCGCAGAAAGTCTGACAGTACGAGTACTGCGGCACGGCGGGGGGCGGCGCCGCGGCGGGGGCGGCGCCGGCGCCGGGGGCGGACACGGCGCTGGAGCTGGTGGCGCTGGCCCCCGGGGTGCCGCTGCTGCTGGGCTACGTGTACCGCGAGCCCGCGCCCGCGCCCGACCCCCGGACCGTCACGGTCGCCTCACAGACCACCATCACCCTCCACTCGCCGGAGGCGCTCACCGTCACCAACCCGCAACGCCCGCAGGCCGACATATAGATACGCGAGTAATCTCATTTTTTAAGTACCGCTCGCGCTCGCTTTACAATTATTTGGTACTCTTTGTCTATACCGAAGTGATTTGCCGAACTGAACCCGTACGAGTAACGTTATCCAGTAACGTTATTCAGTAACGTTATTCAGTAACGTTATTCAGTAACGTTATTCAGTAAAGTTATTCAGTAACGTTATCCTGTATCGTTATTCAGACACGTTATTCGGTAACGTTATAAGAGGAACGTTATGCAGTAACGTTACCGAGAAACGACTGCAACGGTAGCTCGTCGGAGAGTCTCATCAGAGAACGTGTATGAAGATTGTTTTATAAATAGAATATGTTATTTGCTCAACGCGGGTTAGTGTTGTCGATCCGCTTTCTCCGAGCTCAAGAGTAGAGGACGATGGCGAGCGAGGCGGTGACGTCTCAAATTATTATTTTTGTACACAAAGGAACCGTAGGCCGGCGCGACGTGCGTGTGAACCAGTGACACTGAACTGTTCGGTACGGTGCCGCTCCTGGGCCGGACATTTATGTATATTTTTGTATATAAATGGAGAGGTATCACAGGCTACGATGTATAATATCAAACCGACGATAAACTGGAACGTTCATACCGACTCTGGAGGTAATTGTAAAGTACCTAACTGCGTTGTTTTACTCGAATCTCCGTAATTGTAATTTTTATATAAAGTTATTTTTAACGTATTTAATATAACGTAAGTGGAATGTCGAGGTGCCATCATACCGATTTGTATTCCTGTTCCTTTAATCATTAGTTCTTGTTTCGCTCCATCGTGATAATGGTACATCCATGACTAGTACCTATATAATATGATAATTTAATTCGTAATGGGCTCAAATAACGACATATTTTCAAAATTTTGCATTTAGTCTTCCTATGGCGAATAATGTACTTTTATATTCGTTTTTTTTTTATTTATCCTATTTTAAGTAGAGTGTAATGTGAAATTAACAATATTGCCAAATGATCAAATGTTATTAGACTGAAACTTTCAATCTATTGATGAAAAACTTTGAAAGTCATTCCCACTTTTACTTTGTAGCTTTTGAAGTCATTCCCAACTTTACTTTATAAACTGCGTACTACATGACATAGTGCTCAAAAGACGGTAATTGACACCATTGAGTCGTGGGCCAGTGGTGGCCATGTTCAGTAGTGCATATCACGCGCCCCGCCCGCGAGTCGAGCTGTGGCTAGTGCCGTGGCCGACACGTGTGCAGTTGAATTGATCTCTTTGATAGACTATGAGATTAAGTTTACAATCATAATGCGTAGTATTACTTTCCGTCGTGCAAGCCAAAGAGCATGATGTATTTTTATTATTTCTATACATTTTAATATTAAGAATCGGTCTTATAAGTATACCATATTAATGCCATTTTATTAGTAAATGTCAAAACAATATGCAAGTTCTTGTAATTGTACTATAATACTGTATATTTGTATGTATGTAAACTGAGGGTAATGTTGTTCTGTTGTAGGATTACTTGACCAATCGTGTAATGGCAGATACGTTGCCACTAGTAGGACTCAATGGCATTATTTCTCCTAAGTGTAAGCTAGATTACTGTAATAGATTATTTAAATGACAATGTGAATATTTTTAATTAACAAGATGAATGTTACAACATGTGATTTCAAAATAATAAAAAAAAAACAATAAATTTTACATGAATTTTGGTATTTTTATTTCGACATTACGTTTATTAATAATAATAACATGCCACACAGAGCCGCACAGCAATAATCCCTGCACCTGGCGGGATCATCTCCCGGTGTATCATATTGTGCGCTTGGGTATGGTATCCGCTATGTGTGTGTGTATCCCTAGCATATTAAATTCTCTTAAAATGCCCTCTACGTCTTAGCTTCAGCCTGATACACGCCTTCCAAGGGCCCGGGACTCCATAGTCCCGAGAGTCATGGAACTGAGAATCAATAATAATTACTTTATTTCTTACCACAATATACATTAAATTTTACAATTAAATTTTTAGGTAACACAGTTGGTAATATTCACAATATTAAAATGTAAGTGACTCGTGTCCGAGCTAGGCTCAAGGCTTGTGTTTCAGGTCACCAGGGCCCCACCTCTTCCATAATTTATTTAAATTGCGTTTTGTATCGTTTATATTTACATTTATATAAACATGCAGTAGGAATGATTATTATCAGGATTATAAGACGAAAATCCGCGGGAATAATAGTCTTTATTAATACACAAGAATACACTTAGGTACATTACAAAATAGTGAGAATAACCCAATTAGGTCACCAAGATAATCCTGATTGGGTTATTCTCAATATTTTCTCACCGGCAAGAAGAAGTTTTTATGTCCGAGGGGAACGGGCTAAAACTAATTTAATTAAATAAAAACCTACAATGCCGAATACTTTAAGCGGGAGGTGGAAAAGCATCTGTCGTATTTATTTACTCTTGAATAACGTCTAGAGACTAACTAAGTTATGTATCATCACGCTACTAAAGCGAGCGGAGCCGTCAGGAGATTCCCATACATTACTTGAAAAAAGTAAAATATAGGCAAACCGAAGCGAAGCGGCTAGCTAGTAAGAAATATAATGGGCACGAATCACCTGCCTATAAAAGAACAGTAGGATTAAGGGGTGTGGTTAGGTACATAGGACCCATTATGTTATTTTTAACCCCCGACGCAAAAACGACGGGGTGTTATAAGTTTGACGTGTCTGTGTGTGTGTGTGTGTGTGTGTGTGTCTGTCTGTGGCATCATACCTCCTGAACGGATGAACCGATTTGGATTTAGTTTTTTTTGTTTGACAGGTATATTAGTCGGGAGTGTTCTTAGCTATGTTTGAAAAAATCGGTCCTAGATGGCCGCCACTACAAAATAATGGAGTTCATATTTTTTCTAAACTCCCGCAATATGGGTATCAAATGAAAGGACTTGACTAGTAGAATACATTAGAATATGACAAATTTCAAATCCAAGATACAAAATGACGAATTACATTTTATTTCACAACTCCCTCAATATGGGTATGAAATCAAAGAGCTTGACGAGTATATCAATTCCATAAGTGTAAAAGAAAAATTAAATTAAAAATTTAAAAACCCCGTCACAAAAAACAACCCCCAAAAAGTCGAAAATAAGTTGTGTTAGTTAGCCAGCCCTATAACTTTGATATACCTAGTAATACATATTTTGATTCAAGCGTTGTCATTGTCGGGGGGACCTTGGATCGTTCCGATAATATGACGTAGTGCTCTACCGAAGCTCTATCAAAGTTATAGGGCTAACTAACACAACTTATTTTCGGCTTTTTGGGGGTTGTTTTTTTGTGACGGGGGTTTTTAAAATTTCTAATGTATGGTCTCGTTTAGAGAGTACAACATACATTATTAATACTTAGGTAATGACATAGTACCATACTATTAATTATTATTTTGCGGTAACGATAACGGAACCACAAATAACCTAATATTTACTTTGTAATGAAGTCAACATGCCTATTCTCTAATCTCGTAGAAAAGATCGGAAGGTACAGTCTGCGTCACAATTTTTTTTTTTCAGTAAACCTACAATATTTATTACGTTAATATTAGCCTCCACAATATAAAATTAATATATAATTTATTATTCGTCAAATTAATACAATATGTCAAAATGGTTAGCATTCATTCCATGTACTAATCAAATAACCCGCCCCTAATCGCTCCCGGTGCAAAAGTGCCCATAACACTTGCTGCGTTGCCATGTTGGATGGCGATGGACAGCCTTCGGACCAGTAACGACCCGGAACGAGTGTCACCGGTCGCCTCGATGAGCATCTGTCCGATTTCTTTAATAAGGCTTTTAGCTTCCATGCCCCAACTACCCAGAGTCTCCATCGCTATTGGCACGAACTGGTTACAGCGGTTCCAAGTCGGCGTACTTAAGCCACTTCCTTAAGCTGGCGTCTTCCGAAGCGGCCGACGGGGAGTGAACGGTGAGACTAAGGTGGCTGGCGGCCACCAAATTAAATTAAAAATCTGAATGAAAATGATTACATTATATTCTACTCTTTATAAATAGAGTTCCAAAGCATTTTCGTGATTAAATACGAATTACTTTGCTCAAAACATGTTATAATATCTGAATATCATATAGGTAGGTACTTTTACCACTGACTACACGAATGGTAATTCCCCGGCTAACATGGCAAGTTTATCCCCAAAGGGGTAGAAAGGAATGTATTACTTTTCAGTCCCAAATAATAGGTTTACCGTCAAACGAGGACCAGCAGATAAATAAAATTTGTCAGCTAAATAGGTATCTACATAAAAGAAAAACAGCACAAAGATATTTAATAGTTTATTAAACGGATATATCTCTACATACAAGGTACAAAAGTATCGATAACTAGACAGGCGATAAACAGCAGTGTACAAATACGGCGGAGCCAGTCAATACTTTATATTTTAAATCTTGTCAAACGAGCTCCACCTTGAGCGGAAAGAAGTCATACAAAAGTTTAGGCACACTCAAATAACGTAGGAAATTATAACTCCTCATTCTTTAAAATTTAAAAGCCTGATTTATTTAATAATATATTCTGTTAGAAGGGTCACAGGTTTTCGAAGGTAGAAAGTTTTAATTTGAAGGTAGTGCTTGTGCAGTGAATATAACAATATCTAAACATTCTACAGAGCCTCATATCTTGCAGTTTCGGCGGGCAGTTCAAAGGGCAATTATGCTAGCTAAATGATCGCGATTCTCTAACGCGAGCAGACCTGACGCTTAGAGTCAATCCCTACTAAAAGAGCAGCGGCCGGCAGCGGCTTTTTGAGGCAAAATATTACAAACCATTTTGAATCTCATCTAAGGGAGAAAAAGATCATAGCCGCACGAACCTTCTTGCCATAATTTCCAGTAACAAACTTTAACCGCTGCTCTTTAATTGAGTTATACTGTATTTAAAATTAAGTTTATTGTAGACCTTACGTCTTGCAGTTTTAGAGTGCAAATTGCATTTTCGTAGCTAGTTTGTAGAGACCCATTAAAAACTCTCCATCTCTAAGAACAATTTCATGCTATAAAACTAGCTACTCTTACTTTACCAATTGGGGATAGCCAAGCCCAAAACATTGTAAAGACGACCTAGTCCTGGAAAGTTTAAAATATTCTTATGTGAAAAAATTACAACTATCTTAGAAATATAAATGTCTTTTAATAGATAAGATTAGCCAAATAATTAAATTATAAAGCTCTCTAATATTCCAAAAGGGGACAATATGTGGTACTTGCGACGGGGATACAAAATATAACTTTTTACTTGTAGTGAATGATTTTTGCTCGAGTACGGCGAAACAAAATTAGGGTTATTAGACTGTTTAGGCGGTGTCTATAGTATGTACTCACTTAACTTAGTTATGGAATATTTATTACTAATAATAAAAATATAAAAGCGCAAAAGGCAATTATATAACTAATTACCTAAATATATTATATCTACTATCATCTTTGTTATTCATGGTTATGGATATTATCATCAGACAAGGTTGAACTTACGCTATATTAGTACTTTAATAATAAAACATACGTCTAAATTGTGGGATTATAACAGTAAAAATGATATTCTGATAGGTATAGCATAGAAAGGAATAGTTTACCAGTCTCATTAAGCCTGAATACATTCTCAATAATAGTTTGTCCCATTATCATACATACATATTAGTGTAAATAAAATTTTACATTATAATATCTGAACATAATACATGCTTTATTTTTTAAATATTTGTAATAATGGAATTTGTCCATACAGTGACGTACTGTAACAATAAAATTAAAAAATATAGAAGTTAACAAATACTAAAACATTCTGTCTTTCGTCAACTTTTAGTAAGGCATTATAAATGGATCGCCGTTTGCTCTTGCTTGTACACTTCGTGGTAAGCGTTGCGTATTAGGACATATGGGAAACAAGATTCTAATAAATCCATTGTGAGGAATGGAGATTCTTGAACGATTAGGTCGAGGAGAAGGTACACTGACTCTCGATTCTTTATCGCTTCTTTGTCGGTCTCTTGACCCAGGCGGAGCAAAGATGAAGAAGCTAGAGCTAAAAACTCTTTCATGCGGTCTTCGATGTCGCCCTGCCCACAAATAGTGAATAGCGCGCCAAATATGTGATTTATTGCTGGCGCCATGCAGTGAATATTGTTCGCGTGACCTTCCAAAGACGGCCTGTAGAAAGAACTCTCGCTACGAGCAAGCCGGGGCAACGACACTGCTACAAACACCATCAACAGACAAACAACCAAATGCTCTTCTTCTTCAACATCTCCTTTTTGTTGGCGAAGAGCTGACGCTAACGTTGGATCTACCTTACACGACAATCCAGCTGCTGAACACATTTCTGATATAACACGCATCGGATCTCCACTTGGTAGCTGTTGTTGGAAATCTTTGATAGAGCTGATTAAAAATGGAATGCGTCTTTCTAAAACATCCAATAGTGATTCTTGGGCAATTTGCCTGAAACTTAAAATCACGCCAATTATCGTCATCCTTTGTAAAACATTGTCCACATGCTGCAATCTCTTAAACTGTTCCCTCATAATATCAGGTTTATCAAAATTTGTTCTGAGCATCTGCAGGACTTCTTTGTTTTGTACTACCAACTTCTTCAGCTCCTGAACTTGGCTAGCAATATGCCACATCAATGTTTCGCTCAAATACTTCATGCCATAGGGACCAATTAGTTCAGCTAGTGCTCTCAATTCATTGATGTCAGAATATTCCTCTGCATTGAATGGAATTGCACCTTCTGCAGTTAAACTAACAAAAGCTTTCTGGTTCATAGAAAAGCAGATGCTCCCTGCACTGACTCTCCTCAATAAGATCTCTGAATACCACTGAGTATAGAGAGAAGCTATAGTTTTCTCACCATGACTGTCAGTGTTTTGGGTTTGCTGTAAAAGGCAGTTATTGAAGACTCTTGTGATGTCAATGTGCACGTAATTCTCAACTGTTTGCAAGACATTCATGTAGGCTCGAACACTGACCAACAACTCTGATGGTTTAGCAATTTCACTAGTGTCCTGATTGAACATAACCATGCCAACCAAAGCTTTAGAGAATCTAGTTTCTAGGTGCTGGTGTAAATATTCCCTGGGTGCAAATGTATACTCCCACACATTGACAGTGGCACAGTAGTTGATGGCATAGCATAGCTCTGTCAGGGCCATGTGTAATTTGTCCATAGTGGTTAAATCTTCTCTAGATTTCCTGTAACTCTCGGCTCCTGGTTGGACTATTGCTATTGTGTTCTTTTTGTTCTTATCCTTTTTCTTCCTATTAGCAAGGTGAGCAATGGTCTGAGCACAGTGTTTTGGCAGCAGTTTATCACTCATGGTGCATTGCTCATCACAAATAGTTGTAATAATATTTTTAGCTTCTTTTGCCATTTCATCCAAGAATATGTTTACAACAGAGAGGCTCCTTTCTCTGATATGATGTCTCTCTTCTGGGCATAGTTCATGAGTACAGTTCTGAAAGTGGCTGCAAATGAGTGGGAAAGCAATTATGTATCTATTTTGAGCTGGGAACTCAAGGCACATGTGGAATTGGCTTTCAAATATTTTGCTGTAAAAACAAAACAGGGACAAGTCAGAAGTTTCTACCATTATTTCATCAAGATTGTCAACCATTTTTGTATGGAACACCATTTTATCAATAAATTGTGCCAATTCCCTCTGCTCCACAAGATTGAATGCAGATTTGGCAACAGATGTAAATGACTGCAATCTAAACCAATCAAGTCGGAATGCTCTAAAATCAAAGATTTCATTATCTTCAACTTGTTTCACATTTAAATTAGCGGCCGTACTGCAAAGTGATGACAGTATAATATTCTCGTCATCAGGGTTGACTTGTAAATTCTGGATCATTAGGTTCAGGGCTACAGCATCAAAACCAGATAGGTATTGAACATAATATCTCTGCATGACTTGGCTGTACTTTCTCACTAGTGCCCTCAATTCCTCCATATGGAATAAAAGTTCCGGCAACTGTCGGTCTACCAAATCTTCAGCTGTTTTGCCCTTAACTTTTTGTGGTGGATTATCATTATGCCGCAGTAGCCAGAATACCTCATCTCTCGCATAACATAGTCCAATAAATATCAACAATGCTTTAGGACCCAGCAGTCCTGGTTGATCAGTCAAAATCAGACCCAATTCCTTCAATGCTGTTCTCAAAAACTTTCTTCTCTCCCTATGTTTGTGACCAGCTTTTTGCACTGCATGATGGTAGCAGTCCTTTACTTCTGATATCCTTTTACCATATCCTTTAATGCCATCAAAGTAACTCTGTATGTAGCTGTGAATATAGATGACCTCATCTCGGAACAGTGCCACTACCCAGCCAGATTCTAAGGCATACACCCACATTTTGCTGGCCTGTTCTTGCTGCAACATTTGATGGCAAAGGGCAAAACCAAATATAACCCATCTTTCAAGACATTCCAGAGATATATATTCACATGACATTGTATTTGTTTCAGAGGGCTTCAGAAGTAGAGCAGGGTTGCTGACTAAGCTTAGTTTTTGTTCTGACCTCCAATGGTCAGCTGTCAGGTTTCTTGCAGGATAAACCTGCCACAGTGAGAGTAGTGCACCAGACAGCACTTTCTGGTGAGGCATAAATTCCTCAGACAGCTTTTTTAATGGGGTGTCATAATCTAAAATCATTTGACCCAAGCGAGGAAAGCTCTGGTCTATTTGGTTGTGAACCATCTCATGGGCAGCATTGAACAGACCCAGTACGGCTTTTCTGTCTTCAACTCTAGACAGAAGGATCATCAATGACACATATGTGGTGACTAGATCGAGATAGTTCTTTGTGAGTTCAAAATTTAGAGTTAAGTCTAAGGTCAAATGACACGAGTCCATGATATTGAGAAGTTCACACACATTATCTTTGAAATCTAAAAGATCGACAAATGTATAATAGTACAAGGAAAGCGACTTAATAATTTCATTTCTTATGTTGGTGATGGCTTGTAGTCCTTTCACATCAATGTTGGGAAATCTTCTTACAATATTCTTTATAGAAGATTCAAGAGCTTTGTCAGAAAGAAATCCTGGTTTAGATTTAGCATCACCACACGCTTTCTTGATGTTGTAAATTCTAGTTAGCATTCCAATTCCTCTATCATTTAGTATAATGAGCTTTTCAGCCAGCTTCTGCTGGCCGATGTGGATGGACTGTCGTGATATAGTAGACATGGTTCTGGAAAAACATTAATGACTCAGTATATAATGCAAACTAAGTATGGTAAGGAGCCCTCCATAAATTACAAAGTTTGAAAAACAATAACATTTTGTTTAAAAAAGATATGAGCAGTACTCTTTATGATGATTCAGTCTATATAATTAATGTGATATTACATAGAGTGGTGTGTGAAAAATAAATAAAGTTGCATATCCTGTTTGTGTTATCATCTCCTTTATTGTACTAGGTTGTATCGTATATAAGGTAAAAACATAGTACTAGGTATTGGTTATTGCACTAATTTCGAATGACAAGTAACCCTTAAGTATCTAATTCTTTATACTTATTGCTTGAGAATGTATCATCAATTCATCTCGAATAATAATCATAAATCATATATACCTGGTTATACTGTGCTGGGTCACAATATACAAGTTATGCACCGGCAATCAATAATTCATGATGTATTAAACGTTGCTATTTATTATAAATGCATTTTAGGCTTCCGTAAACTAGTTATTTATCAATAATCAGGAAAAAGGGAGTGCCAGGAACTCGAACACCCATTTAGAATTGCTTCAATTTGACATTACAATACAAAAATGGCAGGAATAGTCTCATTTCTTGTCTTTGTTTCTTAAACATTGCCATATTGATAAATGAAAGGACTAAAATGTTAAAATGTATGTACTAAGTTATGTAATTTTAAGTCTTCAACCTTACAAAGTACGGATTATACGGTATTTGCAAAATATTTATCCATGTTGGTACCTACATTTAGGGATCGTGTACAAGGTAGGCAGTACGCATTTTATTCACTGCATTGTTTTGGTCGTGGTCAATGTGGGTCTCATGGGTATTAATTTTGATTACAATGATTTTCCTATATTTCGCTTCACTAGGCGTACATTTTTACTCCTTGGTTGCTCTTTGGTATGGACTACGTCCTCCTGTCATTTTATTTACAGTTTCGTTCTTACTCTGTGGTTTATGGTGGTTTAGCCCGAACCACTTTGGCACTTTGGCCCGAACAAGAAAAATAGATTTTTGTTGGTGACTTTGTTAACCATTATGTGATTTTTCAGCAAGAATTTAATTGGTTGTACCTGTACAAGTTATTACGTTAGTCTTGCGCTCAAGCATTAGGTCCACAGAAAAATTATACTCCCGGGGGATACAAATAAAACCTAATCATGCCGCGGATTATGATCAAAGGAGGCGTTTGGCGCAATACTGAGGTTTGTAAATTACTAATACTATTAAATTTTTATTACGTTATGAAAACATTATACAATTATCGTGTTAATGTTGACAGGATGAAATCCTCAAAGCGGCGGTGATGAAATATGGCAAAAACCAATGGTCACGAATAGCATCGTTATTGCATAGAAAGTCTGCAAAACAATGCAAGGCTCGTTGGTACGAGTGGTTAGATCCGAGTATCAAGAAGACAGAATGGTCAAGAGAGGAAGACGAGAAACTGCTTCACCTAGCAAAACTGATGCCGACCCAATGGAGAACCATTGCACCGATTATTGGGCGTACAGCCGCCCAATGTCTGGAAAGATACGAATACTTGCTGTGAGTATAAAAAATCTCTATTATAATGATGTGTATAACACAATTAACGCTATCTTCCCTTGTGAATACATGATCATAATAATTTGGTATTAGAAAGCATGTTACAGCTAATGTAAAGCATAATATTGGAGATTCCATTCCTATTGCATGTATATAAACTTAATCCTCAGTACCCTGCAGTCTCACCATAAAAGCAAGAAAATTTTATTTGTAAAGTCCTCAGAACATTTACTGATAGACCCTCATTAATATTGCATAACATTATTACTGTGATATGCATTTTCATTTAACTGGAATTCTAATTTTATTTTATTTATTTTATTCCTAAAAACTGGCAGTCAAAATTGGCAAAAAATTAGACAAATCTGTAAATTGTGTGCTATAAAAAATTTAAGGCAGTAGATAGTATTTCCCATGCAGTGGCAAGGGAACTCTATGACCCGATTCTTGGAAACCAATAGAATAGACCTCTACCTAAATCAATGATTTGCATTCCATAATGGAAAAACAGTGCACAACCAAATTGGCTAGCGATTTTGGCTGCTACAACTTTGGTTCCTAATTTTAGTAGTATTCTTGAAAAATCCTGGGAATTATTGTCAATACCGGGGCTGGGTAAAAGGTCAAAATTTCTGGGAAATCCCTGGCATTTGAGAACCAAGAAATCCTGGGTGCAAATATTCATTCTACAGCATTTTGATGGTGCTGTACTCTACTGTAGCATATGGATGTCAATAAAGATAGACTCAATAAAGGACATTTTAAAACCTCTGATATTGTTTCAATACCATAGGGACCAGGCTCAGAAGAAGGAAGAAGGGGAGGATATGGGTGATGATCCCCGTAAATTGAAACCTGGAGAAATTGACCCTAATCCTGAAACAAAGCCAGCCAGACCGGATCCTAAGGACATGGATGAAGATGGTAAGTTCTTAGTAATAAATAGATATAGATTGTAATGATTGGGATCAAGGTGCCCTTGATTATTTTGAAAGAACTAATTTAAACTGATTGTGTCCACATTGAATTCCAACATCATAGACCCAAATTTATTCACATAAAATGAAATTTTATTAAAAACTTATGGGGCTGTTTATGTAAGCAGATTCATTACAATTATTTACCTCCTTCCCCTTGTTAGCATAAGTAAGCAAAACTCTAACCTGCCTCCCCATGCTTACGTTAAGTCCCTCCTATATTTATGCAAAGACCTAATTCTTGAATGGCCCCTATGCTATGATAAAACAAATAAAATATTTAAAAAAAAAACAAGTATAATGTGTAATATAATAATAAAAATTATGGTTATAGTTAGAGTCACACATACATTTCTGCCTACCCCCCTGAGTTAGGGGGGTAGGCAGAAACCACATGTTTACACTTGGTATGATCCTGGCACACCTCATTCCTTCTTCTACTTTCTTAATTCTTTTCACATTACATGCTGTTATGATATAATAGTTTTAAATTAATATAATTACATTATGGGTTCACAAACATCATGAAATTAAAAACACAAAATAATATAATAGAAATATATTCCTTTTGTATTGATTTATAATAATGACCAA
Organism: Eilema griseolum; assembly: GCA_963662185.1. Lineage (NCBI taxonomy): Eukaryota > Metazoa > Arthropoda > Insecta > Lepidoptera > Erebidae > Eilema > Eilema griseolum. The sequence continues at coordinate 9,122,086 of OY759238.1, read as the reverse complement.
TCTACTATTTTTAAAACTTATTTACATGAATTATTTAATAATTGATAGAATTGGAGATGTTGTCGGAGGCACGTGCGCGTTTGGCTAACACACAGGGCAAGAAAGCGAAAAGGAAGGCACGTGAAAAACAGTTGGAGGAAGCACGACGTCTTGCCGCTTTGCAGAAGAGAAGGGAACTTAGTGCTGCTGGAATTGCTGTGCCAATGAGGTACACACAATTAAGAACTTTATCATCTAGCCTTTAATAACTTACGAAACTCCCAGAAGATGTAGTCTCAGCTCACAGTATCAACTAGTTCAAAAACAGACTTGATACACTGTACCTCAAACTAGAGAACTAGAAAGAAACGGGACTTATGGGACTTTTCGCGATTAAATCATGGAACTTACTACTGCGTTGCAGCACCCGTGGTCACGGCTTGTCGTCGTCGGCAGTAATAGTAAGTTGCATCATTTTATTGCGAAAAGTCCCCAACCGTTGTATAATTATGAATTCACACCGTGATAGTTTAAAAATAACAGGCGTTATCAATTGTCTACAACTGCCTGCCTGCTACCTACAATAATAATAATTTATGAGTTGAGTTGTGCTGCTTTTAATCAGCATTAATTATCATAATATCATATAGTATGTCACCCACATTTTTTGTCCATAGAAAGAAGCTTGATTGATACCTATAAGACACTGGAACACAACATTATAAATCTGTGGAACATACCCTCACAGTCTTAAGTACTCATGATAGGATGATTCTACCTCAATGTTGAAATATTGCACTTAATATTTATAGCAAGTATTGCTTTTTTTTATACCACTTAGGTGGCAGACAAGCGCACGGCCCACCTGATAGAAAGTGGTTACCGTGGCCTATGGACGTGTGTAACACCAGAGAAGCCACACTCGCGCTGCCGACCCCGTAAGCACAGAGTTTTTGTGCCGTTAGTGTAGAGGACAAACCAGGACAAGCCTTTAGTCATCCCACTGACAGCACAAATTCTCCAGTGAGCTCTGGCTACCCAACTCACCCCTGGGAACACAACACGAAGTTATTATAACCGCGGTATTCTGTAGGGCGGAGGTACTTCCCCAGTCGGACTGCTCAATTGGGCGGAAATACCGCCGTGTCCTACCTCCTATAATTTTTAATATTAAATATAAAAATTTAATTGCTAATATTGAATTCATAAAATACTAATCACATTATTATTATCTGTATAGGCGTAAGAAGAAACGTGGAGTAGACTACAACTCTGAGATTCCATTTGAGAAGAAACCTGCATCTGGTTTCTATGATACATCAACAGAAGTAGTGGACCCTATGGCGCCGGATTTCTCAAGGTTAAGGCAGCAACATCTTGATGGTGAACTACACTCAGAGAAGGAGGAGGTAAGTTGGTTACTTACATAGAAAGATTGGAATGAGTGCAACATGAATATGTGAGGTACATACAGTTATGAGAAGAGGTGTAAAAGGCAACACTTACTGCCACTTTATGATCTAAATGCTTTGTTTCTATAACTCTGGCTCTCCTCGCAAAATGGTTTTAACTTTCTGGCCCACCATTAAAAAAGTTTGACCACCACTGTTCTAGAATTTCGCCTAATTAAAACTTTAATTGTATTCTTATATGCTTATTGTATTCTTAACATGTTGTATTTTTACTTTTATCATATTTTACAGAGGGATAGACGCAAGGACAAGCAGAAGTTGAAACAGCGTAAAGAGAATGACGTTCCACAAGCAATGCTCATGGGTGACCAGCCGGCGAGGAAGCGCAGCAAGCTGGTGTTGCCAGAACCACAAGTTACAGACCAGGTTAGATCCTTTTTTCTGTATAAACTCGAACAAATGCATGTGATCTAATTGTGCAGAATTCGTTTTACGCCATAGACTATGTATAAAACCAATCATTGGCTCAAAGAACTTGCGCTTGGTCAGTCCTTTAGTTTTGTAGTTGCTCTGTAAGAGTACCTACGTGAATGTCTCCATTACGCCGTTATTTGTCTAAGAAGTTTACCGGTATCTGTACCTGTAGCCTGGCGGTCGCAGCAAAACGTGGCCATACCAGCGAAGACGGCTTGTAATGACTGAGTTTTAATATTAAACATGTTCGCGTGTGGTCTACAGGAGCTACAGCAGGTGGTGAAACTGGGCCGAGCGAGCGAGGCGGCGCGGGAGAGCGCGGGGGTGGGGGGCGCGGCCGGGGGCGCCACAGACGCGCTGCTGGCCGAGTACGCGCTGGCTCCGCCCACGCCGGCTGCCCTACGTACACCATTACAGCAACAGGACAGGTATGTCACTCGGATCATCATTTCTATTCATGATAGCGATTTTTTCCCTTGCGTCCAAAATTTGTACTTCGGACCCTGAGTTCCGATTACTTTTGATTGGAATGTCAGCTTTTCCAGAAAGTACTGTTCATCACCACTGCCACCTGACCTTCTAATCCCGAGAGGAAAGCCTGCACCAGAGCCACCACTGGCTAGCCGGTGAGATGACTTCGATTCCAAAGATAAAAGGCCCTCTCCATGCACCCACGTCGCGCGTATCTGTATGGTATAAAAATCCACTCGCGAAAGGATTAGTACATTGGATTGGCCTATCTTCCACCAAGCTACACTTGTCACTTGTAAGTTCTCAAGATTTTTGATACACAATAATTTGTGCTTCTATTTCAGAATTCTAATGGAAGCTCAGAACGTGATGGCGCTGACACACGTCGACACTCCACTGAAGGGAGGTCTGAACACTCCGCTCCACCAGACTGACTTCTCAGGCGCACTGCCGCAGTCACAGACGGTTGCCACGCCAAATACATTACTCGTCACTCCATTCCGGTAATCGCAGTTCCTTTTCTCTATGGAAATAATCTTGATAAAGGAAAAAGTACTGAATTAAACTTGATTTGTGTTTAATGATAGGTGTATTGTTATTAATGCAACCAATATTACAAATGCAATATAATCTTGCTAATAATAAAATGTGGAAGAGGCGTGTCCTAGGTAAAAGAATGTATGGATAATTGTTACTTTTTCCAAGAAAATTGCTTCAACAGATTTGGATGAATTTTTTAGTATCTACACAATTCCATACAATTCAATTGCCTTCCTAGGACTATTGTCACATGGAGAAAATGCAGAATGCCTACTAAAAAAGCAACCAAAACATAGAATAGTATCATCTCAAAAAAGTACAAGTGTATTTCAATATGTGTAACAAGAACAACACATATTGAATTAGACCAGTACTTTTTGCACAATGGTTACGCCATCCTTAAAAGTTTACAATTACATACTTTGAGGATGCCGTAAGTCGAAACCAGAATAAAAAACACTGTGGGAAAATTACAAGTGTATTTCAATCAATCAAAGAATCAATTTCATTTATTCAGTTTAGGCACATAAAGAGCACATATGAACGTCAAAATTTTACAATTATGTATGTCAAGAAATAATATAAAAATATTAAATAATGTAAAAATAAACCATTGGAAAATGATTCTTTCGCTGGTTCGGTAGATTAGTTCTACTGAGAAGATACCAGCAAGAAACTCAGCGAACTACATTAGAACTAGATTATTTTTCTTTTATAAATTTGTTTTGGTTTACAATTTATTTTGTGCGAGCAAGCAAGAGACTTATGTTGACCACGCATTAACATCATTAAGGTACTCATCCACTTTATAGTAACCTTATGTTATGTTAATATATATAACAACAAATTCCACCAAGTGCCATCAATCAACAGTATTAATAGTCATTTCATGTTGTTTAAATATGTCCTTAAAAAGGTTCAATGTCGTCGTTTTGTCACAGGAGTGGACAAAACGACTGCATATAAAATATTTTTCTTCAACGCAAGTACAAACCTCATACTTAATAGTCTAGGTGATAACATAGGCTCTTTGACTTATTTTACTAAAAAATTACCACTCTAATAATATAATGAACTGCTAAAGTGCAATATTCTTACAACAAATAGTTTTAAAGATATTTGATTTTAAAAATTAAATTTTTTGCGCCGCCCGAAAACGCTCCATGCACCATACAAAATCGTACTTGCGAGTGACGTCACACGCCAGCCACGAGTAGTGCAAATGTATGAAGTGCATTGGAGAATTTCGCATTTATCTCGGTCTACGTTGCGTTTACACATATATAGTCTATTCTATTATGTCTATTATTATGTATATAGTCTATTCTATTCTATAATAAAAGTAATTTGTAATTAATGAGGAATCTATAAAGTTATAGTTAGGGACTGAATTTGATTGTTTGTATTTTGACTTACTTTGGGAATTAAACATAATGAAAAGTCATAGCAGTTAGGCAATATCTTATTTAGCAAAGCAAATTTTATGATAACAAACTAATATATTAAGCAGTTTCGGGAAGAATCAGACGACCTTGTCAAATATATTGAGAATTATATCTTTGTCCTTTTTAGTTCATCACGCACAGAAGTATCCACACCAGGCAGTTTCAACACACCCGGCCAAGCAGGGAATCAAACAGCTCTCGCCGTAAGTACAAGGTCATTACTTTGTTTTTTATTTCATACATGATTTGTATGTAATTTTTATAATGTATGTGTTCAGACTCCAGGACTTCGCGACAAACTGAGTATCAACCCAGAAGACAGGCTGAACGGAGGGGACACACCTCAGGTGCAAAATCAATTACAAAAACAGGTAATTAAATGTTTAAATACATAGATTGAGTTGTTACTTTTTAATTAATCCCGGACGCTAAAACGACGGGGTGTTATAAGTTTGACGTGAGTGCGTTTGTGCAAGTGTGCGTGCGTGCGTGTGTGCATGAGTGCGTGCGTGCGTGCGTGCGTGCGTGCGTGCGTGCGTGCGTACGTGCGTGCGTGCGTGCGTACGTGCGTGCGTGTGTGCGTGCGTGTGTGCGTGCGTGCGTGCGTGCGTGCGTGCGTGCGTGCGTGCATGCTGAGGAACGTATATGGATTTAGTTTTTTTTTGTTTAAAAAGTATATTATTTAATTTGATACTACTGAATTTAATAACATATACGTGATATACGTAATATTATGTGCTGATACTAAAGCCGACTGTTCATTTCGTGTAGACAAAAATGCATTGTATTGACTTTAAAATTTGATACTGGTCAACTGAGACTACGAGCAAACTGACTAGTTGATCTAATCAACCACTAAAACACCAGTTGGTGCGCGATAATGCGCTTCACGGTACTGAATGTCCGAAATTTTGGTCCGCAACTATGGATGTACCTTTCTTGTTATGACGTCTTGTCCTATGTCCGTGTGACGCGCTGGTTGTATGAAATGTTTTGGCTGATAGATCACTTTCGATTATAGCAAAAGGCGTCAGTTCGCAATGCATTATCGTCTCTGCCTACGCCTCGCAATGACTACGAGATAGTGGTGCCGGACCAGGAGGATGAGCCTATGGACGGAAGCTCAAACGACGCGAGGGTCGAAGACCAGGCCGACGCCGACGCAAGGTTGCAACAAGAACAGGAGGAAATTCGTGAGTAAATGCTTATGTTGATATTTTGCACATGTGTATTTCAAATAATCAAATAATTTATTTGCATAACACAGGTTACAGAAAGTTAGTAACAGATACATTTTCAATAAATGTATAGGTCTGCTGTATTACAACCTTTCAAGGTGTGCAAATATTTGGTATTGTCTATACATGCAACATTTCAATTAGAGAGCATTCATACTATTTTAATTGCATTAATTAGTTATTGAGTTAATGTTAGAAATTAAATAATGTCAAAAGGAAATAAGGAGATTGTTATAATTATGGTAAATGTCAACTAGGTCTATTAAAATAATAATATCAATTAGTATATTATGTCATATGCTCATGTCAAAGAATTTAAATAATGTATTGAATTTGAATTAATAAATTACAATTTATCTTGGAGGAAGTACTTTACGTCATAATAACATTTTTCGTTCAGTAGCTTTAGCTCTATTTTCTTTGTAGCATAAAACTATCAGCCGAAGTGTCGGGTAATTATGGTCACTTCAATATGGCTTCAACTCATTTGTAAGTAAGCTATAGGCTCTAAAATAAGGTTCATGACAGCAATAATTCTGAAATGGTGACCTTTATCTAGACGGCTGCATCTGATGTTTTTTCATACTCCATTTAAAAGACCGGGATTCAGGAAACTTGATAACATATTTGATAGATTTCAGTTTCGTTAGTATGTTCTAATTTCTCTCTTTTATGAATGGCGGTAATCTTATCCGGCCTTATATACATTTTTTACCCAGCTACGACGAAGCAAAAGGAGGATTATGGTTTTGACAGGCTATGTACGTAGGTTCATCTGTTCCTCATATCTCCTCAACCACATATTACAACGTGTCACTGAATCTAATGTGGCGCCCTCTAGTAGTTTTAAAGTAGCGCATTTCAAATATGTATAAATTATATCTATTGTTTGCCCCGAAGTAAAATAAATAAAGAAACAAGTTTAAAACTTAAACTCGACTACTGAAAAATCACGATCGAAAAAGTATTTATTTATTAGGTCTACCAACAATGTTTTACATTAAAGCATACAATAACAGTAATTAAAACTAACTTATTACAATGCAAAGATCACTTAAAGGTAAACACCGCATACAAAGAATGACAAAGAGAGAGATTAAACAAGAAAATATCAAGGATGGGCGTGGTCTTATGCCACTTAGTCTAACAAAACAATACATTCCAGGTAAAAGTGGCATACGACCACGGCTATCGTTGATATTTTCTTGTTTAATACTTTTTAGATCGTGAATTTTCAGTAGTCGAATTTAAACAATGTTTTTTTTTGACAAATCGAGATAATATGCTTACTAGGAGTATTTTTTCTCTGTACAGGCTTGGCGGCTCTGAAGCTGCGCTCCAGGGCCGTCCAGCGCGGCTGCGTGCGGCCGGCGGACGTGAACGCGAGCGTCATTCGCGGCGCCGCGCCCTCGCTCACGGCGCTGCAGCACGCCGAGGAGCTGCTGAAGGCCGAGATGGTCACCATGCTGCACTACGACGCGCTGCGGGACCCGCCGCCCGGTACGTGCTGAATTGGCTAAAAGGACCAAGTGTCCCACGATTGCGGAACCATTCCTGTCCATATAGTTCATATAGTCCATTTGCTCTCTGGCCCATTGTGCCCCTCCATCTGTACCTGTGCTATCGAAGAACTGTATAGAACACCCATCAAGTGTTACGCGTAGAAAATGTAGAAAATATTATTAGCAATTGATTTGAAGAATAAATAAAAAAAAATACTTCCTTTCTTACTTTAGTCTACTTTCGAAGTTGTTAACACTAACAAATTCACAATTTATATTGTGGAAATAAATCGGTAATAATTAATAATATATATATTTATTTTTGTTTATAATTTATTGTAGAGTTTATTTGTTGTGGCTAAGTAATCATTGTAAGATATTCATAAATTAGATACAATAAAACTAAAATAACTATTCTACAACTTATAGCTAAGAATAATTAAAATGCGTCGTGGAATTCCTCCGCATCGCATGCCTCTTGTGGTAGCGTTCCCAGAATACTGGCAGCATTGCCACGTTGTATGGCAATGCTTATTCTCTGACATATAAAGAGGCCAGCCTTAAAAAGTAAAATGAAACTCTTTTCATTAAATTTGGACTTTAATTGTATGTTTATTATTGTAATTCTCAGAGGACAATTGAATAGGTCTCAAACTTTGTTTATTACTATTTTATGTTAAGTTTTAGAACTAAGGTGGTCGGATAACTGAATGTGTCAAATTAATACCGATGATGACTATACTAGTTGCGGCACGCTATGATGACCGTTTTCACACGACTGGTTTTGCTCGTTTTCTATACTTTGGTGCGCTTAATATTCCACAACGAATTTTTATACGAATAACTAAAGAAAAATATGGCGAAACTGGCATAGAAGAAAATAATCTCACACACCAAAAAGAGAAAACGAGCAAATCAATCATAGCTTGCCGCAACTATTGAAAAGATTCTCCTTAGGCTTTTAAATACTTTTTCATGAACTATTAATCGCGAGACAAAGGAATTCATCTCTGAATCGAAACAAGTTATAGTTTTCACTATGCTCAAAGACTCCCTTTACTATACCAGGCGTCGATAAAAAACGAGCAGTGCAGCTGCAAGCGTCACATTTGGCATACTTGGAACAGCATCCTTACGACGAGTTCACGTCTGAAGAACTGGACGCCGCTAAACAGGAGATGAAGAAAGAAATGGAAGTAGTCAAAGCTGGCATGGGACACGGCGATCTTAGCATGGATGCGTACACGCAAGTGTGGGAGGAATGTCTTGCGCAAGTATGTATCATTCACAGCCTAAAAAGGATATAAACGTGATATGAGCCACTGTTTTGTTCTTTAGAAACATTTATTTTTCCATATTAACCTAATTTGTCAATACAGCGGTAGCCTAGTAGTATGGGTAATGGACTGCTGAGACGAGGTCTCGGGTTCGATCCCAGGTTTTACCATGGCACACACCAATGACTTATAGATGCTTTTCGAAGTTATGTGTGTATTTATCGCAGGTTTATAAGAGCCCGGTTAATGGCAATAGGCTCGCCACCTATTACATTGGTTCCTAAACATAAACTGGCGAAATGAGGGTGCTAGCACCTCTACCTACCCCTTCGATGTTGTCAATAGAACACATAATTTATATACTGCCCTAATTTGCGTACAGTATATTTGTGACATCTGTAGTTGCTCTCTGTGTTGGTTATAACACAGCAAAGTCGTGAGTTGTCGTAGTTCATTTCCAACGTATTCTTAGTGAGCAGAAGCTCATCACATCAGAATGTTGGTTCTTAAGTTGGGTGGCTTCGAGTTTGAGTGGGGGAAATTTTTACCGAATGTCTTTTAACGTCTAATATGGCTGTATCGTAAACAAGAAAACTTCCTGTAATATATTTTATATTTTTAGGTACTATTCTTACCAGGACAAAATAGATATACTCGCGCGAATTTAGCAAGTAAAAAAGACAGATTGGAATCGGCTGAAAAAAGACTGGAACAGAACAGGAATCACATGGCCAAAGAAGCTAAGAAATGTTCCAAAATGGAGAAGAAATTAAGGGTTTTGACTGGTATGTGATTTTGTTTTACAAACAATTAATTTGTTATAGGCAATGTTCGCCGCCATTCCGTGAGTCTGAGAAACATAGTTGCCGAAATTCGGGTGTTAGAGTCAAACTTGAAATTAAAAATGACATCGCCGCCATACTGTGTGTTGGTTGGTTCAAGCTATGACATTACAGTTTAGTTGCCAGCACATTTTTATGATGTACTAGTGGGAATTATAGTTCTTAGCATATATATATTGATCCTAATCTCATCACATGTACACTATAATATATACAGTACGCGTTTTTTGGAGGATAGCATGAGGTGCACGGCGGCGGAGGAGCTCAAACCCACTAATTATATTAAAAAGTGTATTGGTGGGAGGTTTCACAACATGTTCCAAGACTTACTCTTGATACACGCTGGCTGAAGTTTTCTCTCCTTAAATTAAAGTTCAGCAGTTTTACCCTACAGAATACCGCGGTCATAATAACTTTCCCGGCGGTGAGTAGGGTAGCCAGAGCTCACTGGAGAATTTGTGCTGGCAGTGGGAAGACTAAATGCTTGTCCTGCTTTTGTCTTCTACACTGACGGCCCAGAAACTCTGTGCTTACAGGGTCGACAACGCGAGTGTGGCTCCTCTGGTGTTACACACGTCCATAGGCCACGGTAACCACTTCCCATCAGGTGGGCCGTGTGCTTGTCTGCCACCTAAGTGGTATAAAAAAAAATGAAATAATTTGTGTGACAGGTGGTTATCAGAGTCGGGCAGCATCACTCATCAAGCAGTTCCAAGAGTTACAAGATCAGATAGAACAAGCTAACTTGGAGTTGTCCACATTTAAGTTTTTAGCTGAACAGGAAAAGGCAGCCATTCCACGTAGGATAGAGGTATGTAGACTATCAGCACACAACAATACATACTATCACAAATAAATCAGTGTCCTCCTAACTAAACATTTTGGTCTAATTTGCTTGTTATTACTGTATAACAAGCAGCTGCTGTAGGACAGTGTTTTGAAAGCCGACCTGGAAAGTGCTACAGAACACGACTCTGTAGACTACCTTTTTAGAGTCTATTTATCCAATGAAACAAGTTGTTAATGAACTTCGTTCAATCCGGTGAACAAAGTGAAAATGTCAATGACCTCGTGATCACCTCGGTATCATTTCACCTACATTTTATCTCTTAGGCGAAACAATTCGACATATTTAGTGTCCTAATTGACTTTAATGTTTATTTTGTGGAATTTTTACACCCTCATACGATTTTTGAAGTTTCGAAGATTTCCTTGCCCTGCCCTAAAGAAGATAGGACTCCATACAATGGAATAAAACAGTCGGTACGTTAATTTCTCACCAATCTTTCTTGTCCTATTTATAGTCTTTAACGGAAGACGTGAATCGCCAAACTGACCGCGAAAAGCAACTGCAGAAGAGGTATGCTGATCTACAAGCGGAGTTAGAAGACCTACACAAAGGAAAACACCCAAAAGACCTAGACTCAAGGCCAATGGCAGTTGAAGAATAGAAATATTATCGTTTTATATGGGACGGCGGAGATATCTGTGAATCCCCATATTATTAGGTCTATGAAATAAATATAGGTCAATCTGTATTATGAGAATTTTTTTTTTGTTTACTGGGCCTTGATTCTGCTAAAGCAAAACCGCTGTCAAACCACGAACGCTGTTAAAAAATTCCAAAATTAAAAGACTTTGCAGAGTGAATGTAAAAGTACAATGAAATTATTTTCATTTAATATCGGACTTTTACTGTATAGAAATAAAGCCTAAAATTTAATACCATTTTTAAGTGTGGTTTTGCTTTATTAAGATCGAGGGCCTGTTATAAATGACGTCAAATACCATTTTTAAAGTATCTGAGATTTTGCTTTAGTAGAGTCGAGAGCCTGTTATAAATAGTCGTCATTATAGGTACCAAAATTAGATAAATAAATAAAGTTTCTATTTAATTGAAATGCAGGTTGAGTTTGTAATAAAAACATGAAAATAAAATTTAAAAACGTAAGTTTACACTTATCACTCGATAGGTATTGATAAAAGGTATTTAAACTATCATGGTCACTCACATTAGTATCAGAACTATCAGGATGTTTACCGTGTTGTATTGTTTCGTCTCAGAATATCGGAATCTTGAAATAATACAGTGGTTCTCGGCAGAGTAGAATTTGGAAATACAGCCCAGACTCAGCCTCAGATGCATGGCTCGAGTCAACAATAGTGCCCGAAATACGGCTATAGGCTCACCCCCTATTACGTGGAACCGAATACAACTATACTATTGATGAAATGTGGGTGATAATTCACCTCTGCCTAACCCTCCGGGGATAATGGCGTGATTATATGTATGTATGAAATAATACAACATAGAAAATATCCCGATACATCTAATACTAAGGTATTGATAAATCCTTAGAGCTCTTGCCAAAGTTCCCATGAAGCAAATGTAATAACATAATTTTGTTTAAATATCTAAAAACCTAGTGACTATAAGCACGTTTTTTCTGACTATAAAACTGTTTGATAATAACTTATAAACTATTGTATGTAAATTACGTGTCAAGACATCGTTTTGAACCCCTGAATTCAAACTTGTTATTTAAAAGAAAAAAATGAGTTTTGTGTAGCAAATGGCATTTTTTTTTCGAATTTTCTCTATATATACGTAATTCACATCTTTCTTCCTCCAGAGTACCCCGCCATCCGTTAGCTTCTATTTTTAAATATAAATAACGAACTTCGGTTACAACTTTTGTAAGCGAGATGCATTTTGTTAAATAGACTGTTTATACTGTTACAAAATGGTTATATTGGTGCCTATTCAGCTATTACTAGCCCTACCCAAAATCACGTGTATTTTATTGGTATACGTTTTAAAACAAAATAAATATTCCCATTTATTGCGCGTAATTTGAAAAATAATACACGTGATATCTCTCTTCCCCCCTGGTCATATTTCGCCATTGTTTTCCTAACCCCTCCTTCCTGTTGAGCCTCAAATGATTAATAGACAGCCCCTAATCCACGAAGTATTATTAAATCTTATAAAACTCTTTATTTAAGCCAATTCAGAACAAAATGCAGTCTCAAAAATAAAATAAAAAACATTTTAAAGATACATTAGTGATAATGTACAACAGAATAGGCACCTAAATATTCAATTAACTATATAAGATTCAATAGTCTTGTTTAAGATTACAGATATATCCGCCGTGTAATCATAACGACCAAATCCGTCAATTGCTTTACAAATAAAATATTCAGCAATATTATACTGTGACCAGAATCCGAAATAAAACTATCTATAAGTTATAAACATTTTTTATTTCGCATTTATGTACAACATGACATGATTGACATTCAAAACCTTAATTAATCACAGGCATACATTTCTTCATGATGAATTTGAAATTGTAGTATTTAAATTAAACAATTAATCATTTACATTTCATAAATTTATATCACAGAAGTGTTCGAAGATCCAGACCTGCTGGACCTGAACCATTTCACATATGGAAGCTGTTCTACTAACTTCACATTTAAACAATTCAAACCTTTGAGCACATCTTCATTTCAATTTAATCAACGCTGAGTAAAGTTAGTGCAGTCCACGATCGTTCACGCGTCCGTAAAATCACAGGATGTGGAAAGGAGCCCTTACCCGTGGTACTACCGGTGGCACTACTGGTGGTACCAAGAGGATTTTTTTGCCCGTAGTACTATTATCCTGTCTGGTAGTACCACGGGAGATCTTGCATTACCCCTGGTAGTCTCAATTTCACATTATAAGTTACCATTACAAACGTGATGTTAAATTGATAAATAGTACCAGGGGTAGTGAAAGATCCCCGTGGTACTACCAGACAGGACAGTAGTACCACCGATAGTCACGGGTAAGAAGGGAAAAGGAGGCTTTAAACAACGCTTCACTAGCACCCTTAACTGTGTAGTTAGCACCTTGTATTCTACTTACCAATATGGCTATTAGTTTTGCTTTTCATTAATATACAGAGTAACTAGAAAACTAATATTTCTCAAAGAATAACGAGAATAGATTTCGACTCCATATTTTCTATCATTATCTAAGACCCACTGAACCTTTGGTACAATTCAAACCACACTATGATAACACTATAATAAAAAAATTAAAAAGGTAATTCTGTCTCTCATTTTTTCTTAAAATAATAACTGGTTTCAGCATGATATTCGTTACTAATGATTGTATTAACACAGTCTACTTCATATAACACTTATCCCAAGTTTAGTAGAAATCTACTGAAATATATGAACAAAATTGTCAGTTAAGTGGAGACGTAAATTTCTCTTCAGCCTTATACTCTTCAACTTCATACTAGCGCAGAAGCGAAAATATAAAGTTAATATAGCAAATTTATCCTTATCTCAATAAAATAATACATTACCTCTTGAGACGAAAAACATACTGGCGAATCCACACTTGTTCTACTGACTGAACGCTGATTGGACGGTTAGCTATTTCTTCTGGTGAACTGCTCTACGACTTTGAGCTAATACGAATTCGCCCTAAGCTTATAGGGAGCACCTTTGAAGTTCAATCGCTATCTTCAGAATCACTATGTATCTGTCTTCTCTTCGGTTTGTTCTTCACTTTGACGTCAGGACTCTCGTCCTGCGTACATACCCGTCCGTATTTCTTAGTCTTTCTTTTCTCTTCTAGCAACATTTCTGCCAACTCCAGCTCTGATACTTCATTCACTTGTGTCAACCCGATATTTGAATCTACGCAAAAGCTATCCTGAAAAGTCAAATTAACTGATATGATGAAAAAGGCAATCCAAGTCTAAATTCCATTTACTATAGAATTTAAAACGCACTTTTACTATTATCAGGATAAGTCATTAAGTCCAGTATAATTTAATAATAAAAACAGAAATATCATACCATTTCATATGCATCTTCATCCACATATTGTGATAATATTTCTTCCCTGTTGTACCTCTGGGGTAACTCGGGTATTTTAAAAGCACCCGCTCTTATCGGACTCCTGAAAAAATAATATGAGCAATATTTTACATTTTTAATAGTCATTGCTGCCAAGGTGCAAGACGGTGCGTTGGGTAGGCATTTCATATTGTGTTTACAAGGAAAGCTTGGATTGTCGGACGACGAAAGATGGTCAACAAGATGGACATATTTCGGCCGGGGTGCGAGGGATATGCCTGTCAACCTCACCTTCGGCAACCAAAGCGACCCACAGGCGGCGTGCGTTTTAGTCGGTTCGAATCCGACATAACCTCCAAGGCTCCGGTGGGGAGGTATCCGTGGGGATTTTGCGCACGTAAAAAAAAAAAAAAAGATGGGCATATTCACATATCAGTAAATAGATCATTATATTGATAACTGAGGGTTTACAATGTGTGGCAGCGTTCGAGCAAGAATAATGGTTTCATGTATTAGCATTTGCATTCGCCTGTGGCGTGGGGGTAGAGAACGCGCCCGCTACATAGGAGGCGCGGGTTCGAACCCAGTTCAGTGCCAATATTTATATGTATGAATATGGGTATTTACATTGGTCTGGTCGTGCTTCGGAGAGCACGTTAGCAGTCGGACCCGGTTGCCATTCGAACATCTATGCCAGTCGTTACGGGTAGTTAGAGCTATAAAAAAGCTTTAAGAAAGAATCATTTTCCAATGGTATTTTTTTATATATTACTAGCTGTTGCCCGCGGCTCTGCCCGCAAGGATTTCTAATCCCGTTCCGGACGGAATGATAAGTATCCTATGTCCGTCTCCTGGTTCTAAACTACGTCCCCAACAATTTTCAGCTAAATCGGTACAGCTGTTCTTGAGTTATAAATAGTGTAACTAACACGACTTTCTTTTATATATATAGATTTAATATTTTTATATTATTTCTTAACAAACCTAATTGTAAAATTTTGACGTTCATAAGTGCTCTTAATGTGCCTAAACTGAATAAATGAAATTGATTATTTGATTCTTAAAAAAGTCCAGCAACTTGTCTAATTGCAATGCTTCCATATCGACTGTTAGTTGTGGAGGTCAGTGGCAGTCGCCTCACGGAAAATATCGAATTTCAGCCAAATCCACAGTTTGAGTGGTAATGCAGTCCCCAGAGAAACGCTTGGATTAAGGAGTATGTGCATTTGCATTGGTCAGGATCTTTGTAATAGTATATCTTAGAACTGAACATGCTCAGTTTTCATCCATTTAGATGAATTACGTAAGGGATTTTTTTATTTTTTTATACTATAGTGGCAGACAAGCACACGGCCCACCTATGCAAAACCAAGGGAGTCACACCCGCGCTGCCAACCCTGTAAGCACAGAGAGTTTCTGTGCAGTGTAAAAGACAAAGCAGAACAAGCTTTTGGTCTTCCCACTGACAGCACAAAAACTCTCCAGTGAGTTCTGACTACCCTACTCACCGCCGAAAACATAACACGAGGTAATTATGACCGTGGTATTCTGTAGGGCGGAGGTACTTCTCCAGTCGGACAGAATTTTTTCCAATTGAGTACAAAAATTCTGAAAGTTTTTGTAGATCTACCAAATCCTTATGACGATGGTATAAATTTATGTCACCTCAAGCACACTTACTTAACTGACTTCAAATACACCGCCTCCATGTTCTCCTGTGGGATGACGCTGTCGTCGCATATGAATTCCGCGATACTCCCGACACTGTCATCCGTCAGTTCGTCATCGCTGGCGTAGTTGTCATCAGACAGCGCCGCCTCGGTCTCCAAAAATGAGTTGTGCAATTTCTTTTTCTATAATAAAAAATTGTATTACATTGATACGCAGTCAGGGTAGGCTAAGGTTACCTTAGTCCACAATGTATAAGAGTATTTAGGACTAAGCTTAGAAATGTAAATCCCTTCTTGTAATTTTTAGACGACGCGAATCGCGAACTAAAGTCACCGCAATATCGTCAAAGAGTCTCAAATATAGACCCACGAGATGCGAACGAGTTTCCATAATACGCGACCGAAGTATCCTCATTTTTTAGATTCCTTATATTTATTATATATATACTATAACTTATTAGGGTATATAACAACAAATAAGAACCAAGCGGTTCGGAGACTCCTTTGTCGCACCATTAAGGCCTGGAACTCATTACCAGCTCACGTGTTTCCTTATTCTTACAGTCCCGGGTACCTTAAGCAGGGCGTGAAAAAGCATATGATGAGGCCTCCAAGCTGAGTATTACCATTGTCACATAGTATAAGTAAGTAATGGTGACGCTCTTTTCTGAGACTTTGCCTTCAGCTTACTATCAGGCAAGGCAAAGTCTATTTGACGTGTCCTATATAAAAAATGTAGTTTGAAATTATTAATGATTTTAGAATTTAAATAGTTATTATATTATTATACTTACTTTTCGAACCTTGTGATTCGTAGTCGATCTACATATATCGCCATTCGTCTTATGCGTACTTCTGTATTTATGTTTCTCGTCAGTTTCAAACTCATCTTCGCTGTCGTCGAACACAAGCTTGCGTTTTTGTGACCCTCCTGATTTCGTAGGGCTCTCTTTCAAAATCGCACTTATATCGTTTTTATCAATTTTGCTGTCCCTCCTGAACATTTGTAACATACTCAAATTGTTTTTAGTAATACTACCGTCTTTCTCAACAACATCATCATCTAAAATTTGAGGATTTCTATTCTCTTTTTGGGAGAAATATTTACTTTGGTAGACCACACAATTGAGTGCTGTACTATCGTTTCTGTAATGTTTGTTTATTTTACTTAAATTAAATGAAGTAGGTTTTTTTCTCTCTTCAGTTAAACCTCCTTCATCATTTTGTATGTACATTTTTGGTTTCTTATTGAAATGAGGTGAAGCTACAAACGAGCCACTACTATTCATATCCAACTTTCTTTTGCTTTTGTTAGGACTAAACGTAGTTTTACTTGAACTTGGATCAACCATTTTGAGTACTCGTGGAGACCGGCGTACAGAATAATCTTGGGACTTCATAACAATCTCTTCATTAACGTCATACACTTGAGTACTGTCAGAATCGCTGTCACTTTCCAGAATGATAAGGCTTTCGTTTCTTTTAGTTTGAATCGTCTGTTGTGTCGACTTATCAGAGTTATTGAAATTAACTAAAGATTTTTTTCTTTCAGCTTGACTTAATAGAATTGGGGACACGCTTTGTCTGGCCTGATTCGATCTTCTTTCGTTTTGAGTTAGGAGAATAGGTGATGTACTTTTTTTGTTTTCTTTGACTAAGTCGCTAGATATATTTGATTTTATTAATGCTGACATATTTCCATCTGTTTTGTTAATCATAGCTTCAAGTTGTGAGAGTGTGAACATGCTTTTGTTACCCGTATCATTATTACTTGTATTATATTTTAATACATTTTCTGCTTTTTTATTTTCGACATTATTGTTATAAGTGGGTTCTTTTATTAATTGCTTTTTACAACTACTATTTAAAGGTGTTGAACTGCGCGTGCGATCTTTTTTAGTACTTAATTGGAATTTACGAACTTGACTACAAAGTATTGGCGATGTAGGGATTTCTTTAACTTTTATTCGACCGGATAAGATTGAGGGACTCAATGGATATGTATAGTCTACTGTGGGTTCCGCAACTGGCGATTTTATGATTTTAGAATTTTGAACTGTACTAGTAGATTTTGTGTTTACTTGAGTAATCTCTGGTGGCGTATTATCTATTTCATCGTCAGCAAATATATCTTCAACACTATCCAAACCAAAGAAGTTTAGTACTTCTTTCGCTTCCTTTGGCTCTTCAATAACTTCAGTATCGTTTAATATAGCTTCTTCAGGGCTACTGTCGGCAAATATGTCTTCAATATTACCTACGTCGAAAGGATCTGAATTCATAGATTGATCTTTTTTCTTAGGTTCATCTTCACTAATAGATTTAGCATCATTAGGACCAAGAAAATCTAGTTCCAAATCGAAGTTATTGCTCAAATTAAGTTTTTTATCGATTATGCTGTCTTCAATGTCATTAGATTTATTTGCGCTAGCTAGTTCCGTTTCCACGTCAAAATCATCTATATGAATATTTGCCTCTGTTTTTATATTTTCTTGTATGGTATGATCATCAATTTCATTTTTAGCCCATTGTAATACGGTGTTAGCATCGAAATCATCTACGATATGTTTACCTTCATCAATTTTTATATCTTCTAGTATGGCTTGAGTATTAATATCATTAATAATACTTAAATTTCCATCTACATTACTCTTAGCACATTGCAATACAGTCTCAGCATCAAAATCATCAATTAAGTCTAAATCTGGTAATTTTAACTCTTTAAGAGATGATAATATTGTTCGAGGTTTCTTTTCTTTCTTTAATTTTAATAGAGAAGAGCAATCACACACATTCTGGCAAATGTAACACTTCTTCACTACTTCAGTAGTGTTCTCTAAGGTCAAGTCTACGAGTAAATTAACTAGTCGCGTGGGAATACCGCCGTCGCTTTGAATACCTAAGTCATTAATAAGTTTTGTGTAATTTTTTGTTGATTTAGTGGCTGTACTAAATAAAGCTCGAATGTCACCATCTTTCTTTGCAGGTGATTTCATGACAGGCGGTTTCTTAGTCTTTTTAATTTGTTTTCCTTTAGCTGGAGACATTAATACCAATTTTTGGGTTGTTATTACGTTTTTACTTGGCGATTCTTGAGTATTGAAGCCTGTAATTGAAATGGGGGATCAAAATAATTGATTATGTGGATAATTACTGTCAATGTTTGAGGTTTACACATCATTTATAAAAAAAACCGAGTGCTTTGGAGTGCACGACTGAAGTAAAACTTCCTTAACTGGGTATGATAAATAGAGAGAAAGAAAATGTGTCCCTACAGTAATATACTAAACGTCTCTCATTCTTCCTTCACTAACTTATATCTCCTTCTAAACTTCTGTTCGCTTCGCCTGATCACCGATTTTCGTAACGCTCTCGTTACGCTTTCACAAGCTTATTCCCTAAGTCAAGCGTGTGCGTGCGTAAAGGTTTACTTCAAAAATAAAAAAACACTTACATGGATTCTGTGTCGAAGGGGGCATCTCAAATCTTTTAGCGTCAGCATATTGCAAGAGTTCAGATAAAATCTCCGAATCTCTGGAATGTGTAACGTTTACAGTTTTCTGCAATGTTCGTTGCCACTCCAGCCACCTGGTCAACTTTAGCTCACTTTCATCAGGTTCTTGAATATGTTTAAACGAGTCTGAAAAATATGCAGTCATTGTATATAAATATACGGATAAGTTATGGTGGAACTTCACTTGGCTATTTGTTTTCGCTATTGGGCGTTTGTTATAGGTACTTGGCAATATATGTGATGAACACACAATAACCGCGGTAGCCTAGTGGTATGGGTAATGGACTGCTGAGACGAGGTCTCGGATTCGATGCAAGGTTTTACCATGACTCACACCAATGACTTTTCGATGCTTTTCGAAGTTATGTGTGTATTTATCGCAGGTTTATAAGTGCCCGGTTAAAGTGCGATATGCTCGCCACCTATTACATTGCGACCTAAACATAAACTGGCGAAATGTGGGTGCTAGCACCTCTGCCTACCCCTTCAGAGATATAGGCGTGAGTTAATGTATGTTATGTTATGTTATGTCCATGCAAATACAGACATGGCAGCCGAACACAAACCGACAAGCGCACGGTAAGCGTATGTGGTATTAGTGTATTACCCATATTTGTCAAATAGGCAAATAAAGCCAATGCTTTGTCAAATGTATGTCCACACACGGTAATTATTTTCCAAATATTATGTCAAATTCGCATATATAAAAACCCTGTGAAGTGCCATCTTTACTGATATTATAATCATTTGAAAATTTTGACGGGTAGATGCGACGTTCATTACTGAGTCATATCAGAACTGGGATAATATATGGAATATGTCGCAACTTCCGGACAACGAGAAGACGGCTTCGGATGCGACCGGGATTAACGCAAGGAGGATGATACAATATCTGAAATAGCCCATTGGCACTTTTTATCTTAGGAATAAGTTCCCGTGGGGTATAGAAACATAATCCTTATTTCGTGGATAGATTCACGGGCAACACATAGTACATTATGAGTGAAACTTACCTCTACTGTTTGACCAACACTCTTTAGAAGAAGGTAATAATGTGGTCTCAGAATATCCTTCAGGGAACACCTCTTTGAATTCATTCTCGGTTAGTAAACTGCCGGTGTCCGATTCTCTGCTTGTCGAGGTCGCTTTACTTGTGGATGCTCTACCGAGGAGCATACTGCGTAAATCCTTTTGACTCTAAAAAGTAAGGAAATATTGTCTTTCAGTTTGCTACCATAGTATCAAGAGATTCGCATTCACTGACTACGTGGTTAACGAATGTCTGGCCTTCCCCGGTACCGCCAGGAGGGGTAGACCCTAAGGACTTTTTTTTCTAGGACACGCCAACTTGACTTCAACTCGTCTGATGGTAAGCAAAGGCAAAGTCTCAGGAAAGAGGGTCAACGTTACAGACACTAAGTAATGTTACAATGGTGGCACTCAGCTTGCCGGCCTCATCAGATGCCTCTTTCACGGCCCGCTTAAAGGACCCGGGACTGTAGGAAGAACAAAACACGTGTGCTGGTAATGAATTCCAGGCCTTAATAGTATATTTAACATAATGCATAGTCGTTAGTGTAGTCAAAACAGAAGAAACCATTTGGCATTGTCGCCACATATCTGTACTCTTAAAAGTACTCTTAAAAGTTTTAGACTGATCAGTCAAATTAGTTACTTTTTACTAAACATCAAAACGGTAAGATACAAGGAAACTTGAATGAAATTATATTTTTGTAACGTCATAATATTTACTACTCAAATCATATGCTCTTTTACTATTCATAATTTAATAAGCTCAGTTAAATAATTTATTTTAGCTACAGGAAAATACCCAAATGTCGAAATATAATGTAATAATAATAATAACCACCATGTGTGTTTATTCCTAGCATATTAAATTCGCATAATAGGGCCTCTACGTCTTGGCTTCGGCCCAACGCACGCCTTCCAAAGGCCTGGGACCGAGTCATTGAACCGAGAAACAATAATAATAATAAACGTCTAATAAACGTACAATATGAGATAGAAGCTCTGCGGCAATTTCTTACAGGCAACCATAGGATGGAGAGAAAAAATAAGAGAAGGCGCGCATAACTTTCTAGAGACTGAATTATAATCGATAATTCTTTTTGTTTTGTAGTTTTGTATATATCATAATAATTATCAGGACAAGATATATATATATATAGATAAAAGGAAAAAAATCGTACAAGAGGTGCAGCAGGAACGGGATCAGAAGTACACACGAGCGAAACCGCGTGCAACACAATTTTTTTATACCACTTAGGTGGCAGGCAAGAACACGGCCCATTTGATGGGAAGTGGTTACAGTGGCCAATGGACTTGTGCAACAGGGGCGTCACATTCGTGCTGCCGACCCTCCCGTCTGTTCCTACTTCCTACCTTCTTAGCCTTGTCCACTGCGTCCTTACTCCTATCCTTAGCGTCAGGTTTCTTCTCCACGGTGATGTACATCTTCTGGCACTGCGGGGTGAAGTCTCGCGGCATCATGCGAGGGTTCGACTTGTACAGGTTGTTCTCTACGTCTTTAGATTGTAGAATAAGTCTATTTAGTCCATCTCTTTGTCGCATGCAGTCCAACAGCGTCTATAGTGAGGTTAGAATTAAAAACGTAAGTGGTGATTAGCTTTAGGATAAGACTACACTAAGTTGACAGTGCTTTATCAGCTCTTGAAAAAATAAATAATTAAAAATAAATTATTTCTTTGCTTTTAATTTTTTATAGCTAGTTAAGCTATGCTTACCATGGGTCTAGATAGCGTTGTGTAGAATGTCGTGGAATATTTATTTTCATATTTTTTTTATTAAATAATGTTTTAGATTGCCTTTATGGATACTTATCAAAGACAATGTTAATATCGTTTGTGGTTTATAAATAAATGAACTACATTTAGTATATTAAAAGTTCTTTTTATTTTATTTTTTAAAGAATATTAGCAACCGCAACTACTAATATTCCCACTAACCCCTCCAACTAAGCTAAATTGTTTGTGCTAGGAGTGAGTTCACGTCGGCAGTGTGGGCAGAATTCGAACCCGACTCCTTAACCACTAAGCTACCGACTCTTTAAACTTGTGTAAACAACTTTTACTTTAAGGAAAACAAACATCATAGTCCAGTTTTTATTGTATATATATATATATATATATATATATATATATATATATATATATATAATGTTTTAGATTGCCTTTGTAGATTGTTATCAAACACAATATTCTATCCTTTAGTCGCCTTGTACGACATCGCATATAAAGAGATGGGGTGGTCCAAATTCTACTCTGCCGGGAACCACGCGGCGGAATCACGCACCTGATAAATAGTAACATATTGTATTGTGTGTATGTACCTGATGTTCTCTCCCTTCAGTGACTAGTATGAACACTTGGCCACCCCGCTCGCGCCCCGTGCGGCCGCACCTGCAACGTACTCCACAGATAAGAGGATATAATAGTACAATGATATTGATTATAACCAGTACCTCAGATAACAGACATAATTACAACAGACAATCTTGTGACTAATGGCTGTATTGTTTTAAAATACCTACTGTAATATAAAATAAAATTTAAGATTTTATTATTCAAACTAGTTAAAAAATCTTCTCATATATGGGAGTGAATCGAACTTTTTTTTATACCACTTAGGTGGCAGACAAGCACACGACCCACCTGATGGAAAGTGGTTACCGTGGTCTATGGACGTTTGTAATACCAGAGGAGTCACAGTCGCGCTGCCAAACCTGTAAGTACAGAGTTTCTGTGCCTGACAAAGCAGTCTTCTACTGACGGCACAAATTCTCCAGTGAGCTCTGGCTACCCTACTCACGGCTGGGAACACAACACGGAGTTATTATAGCCGCGGTATTCTGTAGAGCGGAGGTACTTCCCCAGTCGGACTGCTCAATTGGGCAGAAATACCGCCGAGTCCTACCTCCTTAAAAAAGCGAGCTGACTCAAATCAGGTCTAAAGCTAGCGCTTGTACTGACAACATATTTATTCGTCTATTTCTTTTCCAACAACTTAAAATAGGCAGCACAACAATGTTTTTGTTACGTGAATGAAATGGTTCTCATTAAATATTAACTTGTGTGACACTCTCATAAACGAGAGTGACAGGGAGTCACTCCGAGGTATATTGTAGAAGTGCAGAATTGAGCTGTGGGAGCTGGCATTCTCTTCTCTGGAAAGCTTGCACTTTTCTAAGTAGATAAGAGAATACATAAAGCTTGTTCAAATGTTACAGATCTCCTTCTAGACGATGTTTCTTTTATTGTATTTAAGTATAGGTCGTCAAATTGACTGCATCCCACCTAATGGTAAGTTGTTATGTAGGTCAAAGAATAGTGGCAGCGACAACAGGTGCTGTACCTACCATGGCGATCTTGACAGCCTCGATGCGCTGGTAAGGAATTCAAAGACTTTATGGTGCAAAGAAAAGGATACGTATGTATATAGATTGTAGCTACCTCTGCACCAGGCGTATGGGCGACTTGGTGGAGATATCGAAGCACAGGATGAGGTCCACGGAGCCGACGTCGAGCCCCTCCTCGGCCACGCACGTGGCCACCAGCGCGTTGCACGCCCCCTCGCGGAAGCTTCGCATCACGCGGAGCTGCTGCTTCTGAGAGATCATGGCTTTGCCGTCTTTGCCTGCGAAGTGGACAAATTATGAGGGTGTACGGATAGATAATGGAAGTTTTTTTTATACCACTTGGTTGACAGTTGAATGTACGTGTGCAACACCAAGGGAGTCACACTCGCGCTACCAACCCTGTAAGCACAAGAGTTTCTGTGCCGTCAGTGAAAAAGACAAAATGGGACAAGCTTTTGGTTTTCCCACTGACAGTACAAAAACTCTCCAGTGAGCTCCGGCTACCCTACTCACCGAGGGAAACACAACACGAAGTTATTATGGCTGCGGTATTCTGTAGGGTGGAGGTACTTCCCCAGTCGGACTGCTCAATTGGACGGAAATACTGCAGTGTCCTACCTCCTCTAATATATTATTTTATTGTATTCTAATATATTGATAGTGATGATAATACTGTATTGCTAAAAATAGACAGGTCAGAAGGATTCGAAACCGGCGCGTTACATAAACGGTTGCTCATGAAGCTTTTTGAGCACGGAATACGGTAAACTTTACCTGTGGTGAGGTTCTGACTTTTCTTTTGAGGTCGGTTGGGCTATCAGAGGAGTCACACCAACACACAGACAGCCAACCCAAGATGTATACGAACCCCGGTTACTGGAGTGTAAGCTCCAGCTGTGATCGGGAGCCACGTTAAGATGATGATGAAGCATATAATACAGTTTTATAATTTGTCATTTTCTTAACATTGGTGAAACTGCTGTGATGTTTCCTTGGTGAAAGGGCAATGCACTTTGAATGACCTATATCTTTTTTTGGGAGTTTATGACATGGTAACTAGGACCTTTATGTTAAGTCTTATTTTGTATCTTAGAATAATTGTTGATGATGATGATCCTGATGATGACGTTTAATGAGATGGTTACTGACTCAGTAAAGTTGTGGGGACTTTACTAGAAGCTCCCTGGGGAGATTTGGAATCCACACGAAAAGTGACAAATCACAGTAATATGACACTTTCCTATACTTGTGTGCGTTTTCAAAGAAGTTATGTCTAAAAATCTATCATTTTTATACATATAAACTCGAATTCACAACAATTTTGGCAAATAAAAATTCCTTTCGTCGCGTTGGCGCCAAAACTCCGAATGACATGTCAAAAAACTGTTTACGTTAGTGCTGCTCTCTGGCGCCAGAACATTACAGTATTATTCCTGATTATTACCTGAAGCGCCCTGTCCGACGAACATCTGTGGCTTGATGAGAGGTCTACACTGCAGTAACAGACAGTGGACCAGGTTCACACTCTCGCGGTATTCACAAAACACTGCAAATAATAAAATGGTCTTGTAACTTAAATGCAATACAATGTGCTGCTTTTGATAAGGCACGTCGTCAGAAAGAGTGGGAGTGACTTAAATTTTGCGTTCTCTCTATCGTGTCTACAGCTTGATATATTTTAGAGCAGTTAAAACCGAAGCCGTAGTTTTAAAATTTTAAGCAAACTAGTGGTTTTCACTACTCTATACATATCTATCCTCCTGTAATGATCTTAATTTAATACAAAATATTCTGCATTGTTTTACCTATTGCTCTAGTGTCTTGCTTATTACGTTCGGCCTTTGTAAAATGATTCATCATGATTTCTTTTAGCTTGTCAAACTTTGGATGTCCGAAACATAAATTATTTGGAATCTGAAATAAGCAAAAAAATCTATGATTTGGAAGAAGAGGGTAAAATTGAATTACACAGATTTTAGGACAACAGATTTGAACCATAAAGTAAGAGTTATACAAGATCTTACCTCAGGCACAGTCCCATCAGGCAACATACTCCGATCCAAAGATAAGGGGTTGATTCCTAGATCATCTCGCAATCTCTCCAGCAGTGCTGTCAGCCTATCGTCAGACTGCATCCAAGACTTCTCAGGATGCTCGTCGAAGAAATTAAGGAACACTCTGGAACCATGTTGGACTAAAAGCTCCAAACCATGGTATAAAGTGATTAAAAGTGTAAAGTCTTTCATTATGGAGTTGTGCTGAGGATGCCTGCAAGGAAAGGTATTGACATTAGTGTCATATTTGCAACGTATCGGGATATATCTTTTAAAATGTCACCATACTTTGCAAATAAAGGATTAAATGGACTTATAATGAGATCGCGAGAAGGTAAACGAAAGGTAGGACGCCCCCTAGCCAGATGGACGGATGACCTGAAAAAGGTGGCTGAGACAGACTGGATGCGGAAGGCAGAGGATTGGAAAAAATGGTGCACATTGGGAGAGGCCTATGTCCAGCAGTGGACTGCAATGGGCTAATTGATTGATTTATAATGATCTATTTGTGTATGACTCTTATACATAAGTACGGTATGCCATCGTATCGTGCTACGGCGCGGCATCGTTTTACGATGCCAACTTATCGTATCGTGGAAATTTACATCTACATATACATAATCACGCCTTTATCCCCGGAGGGTTACACAGAGGTGAATTAACACCTACATTTCACCAATCATTATATTCGGTTCCACGTAATAAGGGGTAAGCCTATTGCCGTATTCCGGGCACTATGAGTCTGGGCTGTATATATCTGTCTGATGTTAAACAGCCTTATTCCTTAGTCGCTTTGTACGACACCGCATGGGAAGAGATGGATTGGCCCAAATTCTACTCTGCTGAGAACCTCGCGGCTACATCTACGACGAAATATTTATTCTCAAAAAATAGAGCATTCTGGACGTTTTTTACTCATAATTGGTAGTAAAAATACAATAAAAATAGGTAAAAAAACTTTTTAAGTTAAACGGTTTTGGTGGCGCATGGCCGAGTGCGGTAATGGACTGTATTGCGGGAAGTAGCTAACTGTTCCATTGACGCTTTACACACAAAAGACAGGTGGTCGGGTTGCCGCGGGAGTGATCCAAGCAATGAATGCAACCCGAGAAATTAGGAGAGGATGCACTAACCTTCACGACACACGTGTTTTCATCGCAGCCGGTACACGGATCTTCTCTTCCTTGCTCAGGAGCTGCCGTCAGCATCACTAGATCACTTGAGGAACACACGAGAGGCACAATCCGATCGGTAAAGGTCTATGAAGCGGTAAAATGTAACAAATATTAATCATTTTTGAGAGACGCGAGCGCGGTCCGTCATCACGCTGGCTAGTTCAAAGCGAGACTCAGTGTCTATATTTCACAAATGGCGGACGGAAGCCATATCTATGGTTAGTGCGGGAGAGGAGACGGGTATAAAAGGAGTGTGTTTCCGTGTCAAAATACAGTTTCTACACCGGCGCAACCATTCCCCCCGGCTTGAAGGGTTACCTTCGAAACGACAAATGCGAAACAAATCTAAAGTCTAATCTAAATCTAGGTTTGGGAAATAACAACTAAAATATAAACCTAGATTGGAGCTCGTGCCTACCGCTGGCTAGGCAGAGGGCAGAGGCGAACAAACAACACAACGCAACAGTCTCGACCAAGACGAGACGCGATTAGCCAACAACAAATAAGGGTCTCTTCACGCGGGACCGATACAACAAGCGAGTGCTTCTTCTCCTCGGGTGGTTCGGAAACCGTAGTGGGATTGAATTGACTAACTGGCCACCCATCTAACGCGGCATGAATCCAGGACGGTCCACTAAACCATAACGGGTGATCTAAAATTTGCGAAGGAAGCAATCCACGAGAGAGACAATCGGCTGGGTTGTCGGTGCCAGCAACGTGAAAGAGATTATGTGGCGCCAATTCAGATTGAATTTTTGCCACTCTATTAGCGACGAATGTGTCCCAACGATGGGGCGAAGAGTGGGCCCAACACAAAGCGACTGTTGAGTCCTAAAGCTAAAAATTACTAATATTAATGCGAAAATTTACAATTATGTCATTAAGCGACACGGAAGTGCTAGTCTTAGCACTGCCATCCAAAACTACACGGAGTTTTAGTAGTAAGCTTATCTTCTCTAATAACTCCGCGGTGCGGGATAATGTACGAAGGCTGGGTCCCGCCAGTGTCCGCAGGCGCAGGTGAGATGTAACCTTTATCTAAATATTCGTTAACAACCTCATCATAGGCCCGCTTCGACTTTGGGGACGCCTGCATCTTTCGTTCCAAACCAAGAAAGCGTTTTTCAGCGGATACACGGGAGCCACCGAGCGAAAACTTGCGGATGGTAGACTCCAGTGGCGGCTCGACGGTGCAACAGAACGAAGCAGTCGAGTGACTAAAACTATCCATAGAAGCGGGTGCGGAACCAATTATAACAAAACCAAGAACTGTTTCCAGTGCGTGCGGAGCGGGGTACGTCGGTCCCCCTTGAACCTTACGTGATAACTGGAGGTGCGGGAGAATCGAAGCGCCGATCAATATATCGACGACTCCAGGAACAGCGTAAGTCTCATCTGCTAAAGGCAAGTCTTTAAATTTCGTTAATAAAGACGTGTCAACCGGGACGGTAGGCAACTGTTCAGCTATTCTATCTATAACGAGCGAATCCTTGTCAAACCAAATATTATTATTAAAACGAGATCTAAACCTTGTTTTAACGGTGCCACGAACAGCTGACTGTAAGCTTCCAAAACCCTTCACCACTGAGCGGGTTGAACGCTTATCAACATTGAAACCAAGACGCCGACAACAATCTTGAGTAATGAAATTACTTTGCGAAGCGCCATCTAACAGCGCTCGAACAATGCGCGGCTTACCTAATGCATCAACAATAACAACGCGAGCGGTCGCAAGACACACAGTAGTGAGTGCAGCACTAGCGGAGAACGAACACAAGGTGACGTCATCCGCGGCGGTCACCGGGCGGGCCGGAGCGCGCGCGAGCGCGGGCTGCGGCTGCGGCGCAGGCCGCCGTGTGTCACCGCTCGACGAGCCAACCGTGCTCACATTGGATGCGGCATTACTATTCTCAAAATGAAGCAAAGTGTGGTGTCTCGCTTGACATTTGCGACAACTATTTCTACTATTACATAAAACAACGCGGTGTTTAGTACCGAGACAATTAAAACAAAAATTATTAGCGCGAACAAATTTATAACGATCACTAGGCGACAACTTTAGAAAACCAGGACACCTGTACAGTTGCGAATGATGAGTACTACACAAAGAGCAAACAGGTGACTGTACACGTGCTGGTGCGGTACTAACATAAGTATGAGTTGACCTCAGTGACTTCGATGACGCATCTACTTTGCGTGCAGAATCAACAACTATCTTCGCGCCTTCATGTTTCGATGAAGAGCGCTGCAATACTTTTATATGCTCGCGAACAAAACTTTCCAAGTCTTCGAACTTAGGAATTTTATTGCCGCGATGATCCGACTCAAACAAACGAATGGTTTCGGAATCTAATTTCCTTAAACCCATATACAAAAATACGAAGTCGCAGAGGTCATCAATCTTTAGGTTCTTTACGGCGCGAACAGCTGACGCGAAAGTATCTAGAAATTTCTCTAAGTTTTGATCGTTACATGCCGCAATAGATTTCAAATCAAACATCTGATCTAAATAGGCGTTAGCTACCGATCTTTTATCCTCATACCTAGCTTTCAAAGTATTTAAAATTAAATTATAATTCCCGGCACTAAACGTAATTCCAGCGCAAGCGGTTATAGCTTTACCAGTCAATTTTTCAACGAGATAATGCAATTTTTCGTGATCTGTCAACGAATCGTTCTTATCTATTGTATTCTCAAAACTATCTATAAATAGACACCAATTGCGAATGTTACCATCAAATTCGGGTATTTGAATTGGTGGCAACTTAGGTCGGTCGCGAGTGGGGTTGGGTAGGTCAGCCGGTTTCTCCAAACTCCTAGCGACGCGTTTGATACGACAATACAAATCGTCAAACGACGACAAGGCCTGATAACTCACTGAGTAATCGGGATTCAAATTCAACTCTAAAACGTTGATGTCATGTACTAAGGTTTCGAAATCCGCGCGTAGACTATCTAAGTTTTCTATAGAACACAAGAACGAATCTCTGATGACCAAATCAGAGGTTTTAAGTGCATTATCATAAATCGATTGTACGCGAGAGTAAATCATTTCTTTTTTAGCGTTTAAAAGTTTCAATTGAACCTTACCGGTCCTATCAACCTTTGGGGACATGTTTACAATTAAATCTCAAACTAAAGTGAGGTAAACAACAAATATGAAATGACTTAATCTTAGCGGCACAGAGCAGCGAGGCGGCGCGAGCGACACTCGGCAGATAGGTAGGTACCTACAACTGTGAATGCACGCTTGAACAAACGCGCATAGCAACAAGGTCGTACCTACGCGATGGTCGCTGTCTAGGTTCAACTATTATTTCCGAGATTAAGTATTGCGTAATATCTATTCAAATTAAAATACTTTCGTATGAATTGGGATGAGATGCGAGCGAGGTAGGTACAGCCACGTGTCTACCCACGCAGGTACTAGGCAAATACGACGCGAGCCGAGAACAACGTAATTGAAAAAAACAAAACAAAGCCAAATGCGTTAGGTATTACACTGTGCCTATGCACTAGGGTGTCTAGTATACCTAAGATCTAAGCCTAAATGTCTGGATGCGGGGTTTTCTACTAAAATAACCAGGCACTTAGGTGCGGTGCGAAAATTGCAAACTACGATTAAGTGTTGATATGATACCTAACCTATTTATGTATTAGGTAGGTACAATGCGAGCCAGCGGCGAACGGACAACAAATTCTAAGCCTAAATGTCTGGATGCGGGGTTTTCTACTAAAATAACCAGGCACTTAGGTGCGATGCGCTTATTCCCATTAGAATAATAACAAAATACGAACTACGGCTAAGAATCCGGCTCGATCCGGACCAAAAATGGTGGCGCATGGCCGAGTGCGGTAATGGACTGTATTGCGGGAAGTAGCTAACTGTTCCATTGACGCTTTACACACAAAAGACAGGTGGTCGGGTTGCCGCGGGAGTGATCCAAGCAATGAATGCAACCCGAGAAATTAGGAGAGGATGCACTAACCTTCACGACACACGTGTTTTCATCGCAGCCGGTACACGGATCTTCTCTTCCTTGCTCAGGAGCTGCCGTCAGCATCACTAGATCACTTGAGGAACACACGAGAGGCACAATCCGATCGGTAAAGGTCTATGAAGCGGTAAAATGTAACAAATATTAATCATTTTTGAGAGACGCGAGCGCGGTCCGTCATCACGCTGGCTAGTTCAAAGCGAGACTCAGTGTCTATATTTCACAAATGGCGGACGGAAGCCATATCTATGGTTAGTGCGGGAGAGGAGACGGGTATAAAAGGAGTGTGTTTCCGTGTCAAAATACAGTTTCTACACCGGCGCAACCAGGTTTTATGTTAAACATACATTGCAATGTTTAAGATAAATGTACTAAAAACCAAAAAATAATAAAATAGATACAGTCGTGGGAATTATAAACATATGCATAGACTAGACTAAAATATAAAACCTGGGCACGTCAATTGTCTCTCTTTTATTTACATGGAGTGTATAACTATTGGAATTTCCATGAGCAAGAAAATAGTAAGTAATTTCCTCACCGTCTGCGGGCCAACTGCCTAACGACGAATTAAACGATTTTTCTACCGCACATTAAGTCGATAATTTGTAGACAATTGACGTGCCCCACGGTTTTATATTTTAGTCTAGTCTATGCATATGTTTATAATTCCCACGACTGTATCTATTTTATTATTTTTTGGTTTTTAGTACATTTATCTTAAACATTGCAATGTATGTTTAACATAAAACCGTTTAACTTAAAAAGTTTTTTTACCTATTTTTATTTTCTAGTTTTTAGTTTTTATTTCGCATTCTGTTTAATTCATTTAGTGCTTCATTATTGCAAGGTTTCTTGCCCGTTAGTATATTGCAGTCCGCTTCCAAGCGGCGGCCATCTTAGATTTCAATTTTGCATAGTAAATTGTATTCTACTTGTTGAGACCTTTCATTTGATACCCATGTTGATGGGATTGATAAACCCTAAGTTATCCGCCATTTTGTAGAGGCCGCCATCTTGGATTTTAATTTTATATAGTACATTGTATTCTACTGGTTGAGCACTTTCATTTGATACCCATATTGATGGGATTGATAAAACCTACGTTATCCGCCATTTTGTAGCGGCCGCCATCTTGGATTACAATTTTTTATAGTATATTGTATTCTGCTTGTTGAGCCCTTTCATTTGATACCCATATTGATGGGATTAATAAAACATAAATTATCCGCCATTTTGTAGCGGCGGCCATCTTGAATTTATAATGATAATGAATAAACATAATTGTATTGTCACCAAAATCCAAAGTGTATACAAAATTTCAGATTAATCGATTGACAGGAAGAGGGTGAAATTTGAATTACTAAATTTGACCCAAGAATAAACAATAAATAAAACAAACGGGATGAGCTAAAAAAAACCGTTTAAAAAAGGAGACATCCATTTCTTTTTAATAGATACACATCCTTGACGTCATACGACGCATCATCGTGAAACGATGCTATGACGTATATAGCGTGACGCGATGTTGTCGTATCGTGATTATGTCTAAGAGCACTAAGAACCTATGACGTAGCCCAAGAATAAAATATGACGTCATACTGACCTCGCACCTCGTTCCTTATTCTGGAAATCTTTGTACAGCATCACAATTCTTCCTTTGGACATGTTCCCTATGTGATAAGGCAATATGTTTAGTTGCTTTAATCTTCTGGCGTATGCATCTAAAATCTGCAAGGACAAAAGGATATTTCTAATTATTTTTTACCCGACTGCACGAAGTGGGACAACGGGAATGCAATCACCTTTGTGTATAGGAGGCATTGCATAGTGGAGAGCTATCCAAATCGCGACTGTCGGCATGCTTCGAAACAATCATGGCGTAGTAAAGAGTTATAAACCATTATTAATATATAAATAAATAAATATTCCACAACACTCCACATAACTAGTCTGGGTGTTTCTATGTATAATATGTATGTATTTACAAAAAAAGTAACTAAGTATGTTTATCCGCATTCTAGATTCCATAACACAAGCTAGTTAAGCTATGCTTACCATGGGTCTAGATAGCGTTGTGTAAAATGTTGTATAATATTTATTTATTATTTATTGTGTACCTTTGTGTACCATACCTACAGAATAATAGTTTACAGTTGCGCAAATACAGAGCATGGCCTACCACTGGCCACTGTGCACTGGAGAAATGGGCTGAAGCCAAACGAGCATAACTTTTTGAGTTGTGAGTTGTGTAATTTCAGTCACTGCATTCGATTTTATAGAAACTTTTGTTTGCAGACAACAATTTTTTTTTGTGAAACCGCCAAATGGGCGTAATTTTTCAACTAAAAAATAATGATATATTTAGGAGGTAGGACACGACGGTATTCCTGTCCCAACTGAGCACTCAGACTGGAAAAGTATCTCCACCCTACAGAATACCACGGCTATAATAACCTCGTATTGTGTTCCCGGCGGTGAGTAGGGTAGCCAGAGCTCACTGGAGAATTTTTGTGCTGTCAGTGGGAAGAAAAGGCTTGTCCTGATTGTTTCTTCTGCACTGACGGTACAGAAACTGCCTCTTCGGTCGGTAGTACGGGTGTAACTCCTTAAGTGTTACACCCGTCCTACCGACCGAACAGACCTAACCCTGGTGTTGCATACGTCCATAGGTCACGGTAACCACTTTCCATCAGGTGGGCCGTGTGCTTGTCTGCCACCAAGTGGTATAAAAAAAAAACATGTTCATAGGTCACGGCAACCACTTTCCATCAGATGAGTGTTTCTACTCACCTCAACGTACTGCTGTCTCAGCGTGTTCAGCTGCTGCGACAGCTGTATGACGACGGTGCTGATCTTGCGCGCGTGACTGTACGGCGCCACGTCGATACAGTTGTCTGTGCGGAGCTCCAAGTGAGCTATGTGTAGGTTCTTTACTACCTGTAATTATTCAATAACAAATATACAAACGATTTATAAGCTGTTTGGAGGAAACTAGTTACACTTAACAGAGCCGTTTGTTTGCATGACACAATGAAAACCCTATGTGTACTACTTCTCCGTAGCCTTGTTGTTGTTGAAGTTGGTTATCTATCTCAGAATCCAATCAAGTAAAGGCTTATAGTATTTTAATACATACCTTGCAAAATAAGATATTGCCTACCTAAATTCAAACTACGACTTTTCATTATTTTGGCGGTATTTCCGCCCAATTGAGCAGTCCGACTGGGGAAGTACCTTCGCCCTACAGAATACCGTGGTTATAATAACTTCGTGTTGTGTTCCCAGCGGTGAGTAGGGTAGCCAGAGCTCACTGGAGAATTTGTGCTGTCAGTGGGATGACTAGGCTTGTCCTGCTTTGTCCTCTACACTGACGGCACAGAGACTGTGTTTACAGAGTCGGCAGCGCGAGTATGGCGTCTCTGGTGTTACACACGTCCATTGGCCACGGTAACCACTTTCCATCAAGTGGGCCGTGTGATTGTCTGCCACCTAGGTGGTATAAAAAAAAAGTCATAATTTGTATAAGCAATCAAATTCTGTCCCAATTTATAACATTTTAGATTCTACATTAAATTTTAAATTAATTTTATTAAAACTATATACGTGTAAACACAACGTAGAGCGAGATAAAGGCGATATTCTTTTGCTTTCCATACATTTGCTATACGAGTGACTGGCGTGTGACGTCATTTGCAAGTACGATTTTGTATGGCGCGTTTTCAGACGGCGCGAGCAATTAAATTTTCAAAATCAAATATCTATAAAACTATTTTTCTTAAGAATATTTCACTTTAGCAATTCATTATATAGTAATATAAGTATAAGTGGTCATTTTGGAGTAAAAATAATATTTAAATAGCCTTTTCTATAGTGTACTAACATTAATGACATCATCCACTTTGCTGCCTGGTGTAGCTGACAATGCTAGCAATCGATATAGCTTGTGTCCCATATCATCTAAGGTGGATACAATCTGGCAGTATGCATAGTTGCCTCGGGCTTTGTGAGCCTCGTCAATGACAAGACATCTGATCTTGTCACAAGGACATATCCCAGACTTCATATCATTGTAGATCACTTGTGGAGTGGCAAAGAATACCCTCTTGCTTTGCCAATGATCTTTTCTTGTTTTCACTTGCATGTGTCCTGAAAATATGATCTGGTATAGAATATTTTTAAATTCAAATAAAATAAATAAATATTCCACACAATGCTATCTAGACCATGGGTCTAGAGATGCTTACCATGGTAAGCATAGCTTAACTAGCTTCTGTTATGGAATCTAGAATGCGGATTGTAATAATTAAAAAAATATGTTGTTATTACAAAGTAAAAAAAATTGGTTCGCAAGCGTCAGATGTAATAATAAAAAAATATGTGTCATATGACAATGAAAGAAGTAAGTGTGTAATCTCCTATTTAAAAGAAATATAAATAAAATTGGTTTGTAAGTACATTACCATAAAAGTTCGGGCGCCTTGGAGATACACATGCCTAAGATAATCAGCGGAGATTGGAAACTTTTAATCTTCCGGAGGTGAGCTAAATGAAACCAAACTGTGAGGTTTAAGGTTTTATTGTCCACTCCAGTGTGCATTCAGAAATAGATGTAAGGATACATTCCTAATGTATAACTAACCTTAAATTTAAAATTAGATTTTTATAAGCTATGTCAATATTATCCTACGTCAATATGATTCTATGTCACCAATGCACTTTTAGGTTATTTTGAAGTTTAGATTTAAAATATAATTAAAGTAAGCTCACGGCATCCCTCGGCGAGTATATGTAAACACAGCAGCGGGAAAGCTCGTAGCAGGCGAAGTTTTCAGTTTAAGCCCATGCGGTACATCCATGTTTGAGGTGAAAAGCCCAAACCCTCCATAAGGAAATGCAGTTGACCGAAGACAAAGAAACGCCGAAAAAGGTCCAAAGAAAAGAGAAAATGCAAAGACAAAGGCGGTTCCAATTGGAAACCTGTAACAAAATTGCATGTCATTAGAACAAACTCCCATATGGGCACGAGGTCCTAATTTTTTATAAATTTGTGCAACTTACCGCCTTAATTTGCTGGAACAATGCCAATAGCAAAAGAAATCATAATATTTTCAGATTAAGAGCTGAAACAATAGAATTTTAACAATTATTTTTCAAATCAGGAGCGTGGCGAATCCAACAAAATGAATCTTATTAAAAAATGACAACTCACCAGAAATAAACTATAATTCCACAAGAGGATAGTTGTGAAGACACAAACTATTATCCTTTAGGCCAAAATACTCTCATTTTTATGAGATTTATTGAAATTAAGTTACGAAGCCATGAATATAGACCATCCAGCCTCAATATAGGAAGAAAGGTGCTTTGACAGCGATACGTCAAAATGTCATTCACTCCGCGTTCCGAAACTTTTCGTTCAAAAATAGAATTAAAACCGGTGTGACGACGTTCGCAGAGCGCGTCGTTACATTACATCCCTCCCCAAAAAGAAAAAAGAAAGAAAGAAACTTCCTTTTCTAATGAAAATTATGAGAGTCCAGAACAAAATTCCAAAAAACCTCAAAAGACAAAATGTCTTGCAACATTTTTCAATAAACAAAAAAGGCAATGCGAAAGCATCTTGCATTGGGTATTGCAGAAATAATTATAAATCAAAGAATGGGAAAGCACTCATAAAAATCAAAGAATGTGAAAACACTCGAAAAGTAAAGTATTAAGTTGAAAAAGAATTTCCAGTTTCAAATGGAAACAAAGGACACCATCCAACTCAATGGAACAACCGAAACCAAACTCAGAAAAGAGTAAAAACTTATTTCAACACAAAAGTGAAAATAAATCCTTCAATAAAACAAATTAAACAATCCCTACTCAATTCCATTCCAGATATCGATTAGGCAACCAACGCCGTCGAATCTAATCCTTGATCTTAACCAGCCTTCTAGCATCAATACAAAAGTGCGGTTGAGCTCCTACGCCACCGACTCTATACCAGCTATTCCTGAAACAAAAATATGAAACTAACAAGATATCGGTTAAGCACCAACGCTGCCGAATCTGAAAGAAAATCGGTAAAAACAATGAAGTTTTCCCACTGTCGGTTAGGTTGAAAAGCCGCCGACTTCAAATTCCTATTCCAACATCTAAAACGTCAAAACAAAATCACAACAAAAGTGTCGTAATAATATATTTATAAGCATTGTGATCGGCATAACACCACCAACTTTCCGAGCACAAGCAAAATATAAAGAAAATATGACAATTGTGACCAGTACAACACCACTGACTTTCTGAGCACAACCGCATAAGAAAAGTATGACATTTGCGACCGGCACAACACCACCGACATCCCGTGCGCAAAGCATAAAAAATGTAACAATGTGTATAAAAACACAATCGTACAAAAAGAGAAAAACGACAATTACGACCGGCTCAACACCACCAGCTTCCCGTGCGCAAAGCGTAAGGTGTGACTATGTGTATGAAACACAATAGCACAAAAAATTGTAAAGTCCAGTAAGACACAAGTTTCCCAAAAAATGGTATAACAAGGTGTGTAAAAAATGCATAAAATGCGTCCAATCCGAGAATCTTAATACTAAGAAAATAACCCAGAACTGTACAAAAATAAAGTTCAAGAAACTTAATTTTCCATTCCCTAAGTGAGTGGAAATAAGTCAAGTGAATTTAATGTAGAAAATGAATATTAAATTTCACTCCTATATTAGAGTAGAAACCAAATTCCCAAATTTGTACAAAATATACAATATTAAATATACAAGTGTATAAAAATATATACAGGAAAATAATCCTATACAACAAAGATAAATAAAAATATAAGATCTTTTGATGTGGAACAATTTGTTAATATGGAGTAGAGTTACACAATAACAAGTCCTAAAATGACCTAAGTTATTTTTGAAGGAAACTAAAATTGAAATTAATAAATTGTTGTGAAGTTCCTAACATACATCACCTTTCAAGATCCCTTAGCCTCACAAACATCACCTTACAATGGGATTATACTTCAAACAAAGTACCAAAGACAAAGATAGACATTGTCAAAACAAGAATAATTTTAATATTTAATTATGTCTTTAATATGATAACGACCAGTATAGTTTTTATTAAGGTCTTTTAAAACATAAACATTAGAGGAAATTTTATCTATTATTTCACACTTAACAAACTTAGGTGCTAACTTAGCCGAAAAGAATGCAGGAGCATTAGACTGCACAAAACTTCTCCTCCACACCATATCTCCCACTTCAAAAGAAATGACCTTCCTTCCTATATTATAATAACGCGCATTACGCTTATAAGCTTTAAGCAATGAAGCTTGAACTTTTATAAAAATATCACTAAGTGATTTAAGTGAAAAAGCAAATGAAGACCTATCAACAACATCAAGTTGATTGAGGTTATCAAAAGAATTACTAAAACGGTGCAATGAAGCATCAAAAATAAGTTCTCTACCGAACATGAGAAAATTAGGAGTGAAATCTGTAGCTAGATTCACACTACTATTTAAAGCTAATTGAACATGAGGCAAATATTTTGACCAAGTTCTATGATCATCTTTAACAAAACAAGAAATACATGTTTCGACTGTTTTGTTATATCTCTCTACAGGATTATTTTGAGGTGTATATAAAGTATTATAAAATATTTTACTAATATTATAACTTTTTAGAAAATCTACAAATTGCTTAGCTGTAAATTGGCTTCCATTATCACAAACAAAAATTTTAGGTGTTCCAAACTTAAGAAATATTTCTTTTTCAAGTATCCTACAAATTACTTTAGTGGTAGCACTAGTCATAGGAAATATCCAACAATATTTTGTAAAAACATCTATGATTGAAAGTATATACTTATGGCCAGAATAAGCTTTTGGAAGAGTTCCAATAATATCAATAGAAAGCATTAACATTGGTTTATCAACTTTCTTAGGATTAACCATAATTCCATGAGGTGGATTAGTAGAAGATTTATAAGCTTTACAAGTGTCACAAGAAGAAATGTATTTTTGAACATCAATAAACATACCTTTCCAGAAATAATGTATTTTTAATTTATTTAAAGTTTTATGAATTCCTAAATGTCCTGAATTAACATCATCATGATTAGATTTAATAGTGTCTAAGATGTGTTCTTTAGGTATGACAATTTTCCAATTTAAACGATTATTAGGATTATATTTATCTTTACAAAATCTATACAAAGTATCACTTTCAACTTTGAAATTTTTATATTTTCTAGGAAACTTTTGACAATTTACAAATATTTTTCTATACCAAGGATCAACGATATCCTCATTTGGCATAACAATAATATTATTTACAGGAATATTAATAGCAGAAATTTCTATTCTGGATAAACAATCTGGAACTAAATGTAAAGAACCTTTTTTATATTTAACATCAAAAGTAAATTGAGAAATTCTAGCAGCCCAACGTGCAAGACGACCACTAGGATTATTAAGTTTAAGAAGCCAAGTTAAACTAGCATGGTCAGTGATAACTGTAAATTTCATTCCTTCAATATAAGGTCTGAAATGTTCAATAGAATCCAATATTGACAACAACTCTCTCTCAGTTGTACTATAATTACGTTCACATTTATTAAGTGATCTAGAATAATAAGCTACAGGATGTTGATCTCCATTATCATCATCTTGGCTCAGGACACTACCAATTCCAACAGAACTAGCATCGCAATGTAAAGAGAATGGTCTTTCAAAATTCGGACAATGTAAAACTGGTGCAGAAATTAATGCAAGTTTTAAATTATGAAAAGCAACTTCAGCTTCTTCATTCCAGAAAAGAGATTTTTTAGAATTCTTGCTTCCGGCCGTTAATTTGGTTAAGGGCGAAGCAATATCAGCAAACTTATCAATGAATCTACGGTAATAAGAACATAACCCAAGAAAACTTCTTAATTGTCTAACGCTTTCTGGGCGTGGGAAACTTTTAATGGACTCTAATTTAGCAGGGTCTGTATGTAAACCATTACTATCAACAATATAACCAAGATAACGCAGTTTATCTTTACAAAAATTACACTTTTTTAAATTAATAGTTAACCCAGCATCTTTAAGGATTTTATAAATTTTATTTAAATAATCTAAATGATCAGAGAATGTAGAATTTATCAATATGAGATCATCTAAGTAACAGAAGGCAAGTTTTTCCTCAAATTATCATTCAATAAAACATTCATCATATTAAATGAAGATGCGGCTCTCAGACTATGATCACCAGCTCCTCGACTATTCGAAAATGGATCAACAACTTCAGATAAATCAGCCATGACATGAGGCATCTCATGAGTAGAAGTACCAACTGGAACATCATTAACAATATTCTCAAACAAAGGCGGGACCTGTATTTCCTTATCCATGTTTGATTTATAAAAGGATGTGAAAATCTAATAAAAAGTTGTATTAAATACACTATAAGTTTCTAATTAAAGTATCAATTAAAGTTTCTAATTAAAGTTAATTAAATTATGAATGAAGTTAATTGCATTGATAGCAAAACGCTAAACTCAAAAGTCAAACAAACTCATAGAATGGAATGTTATTGTTGCAAAAATTATTTAGGTCAAATGCCTATAAAGATAAAAATGCATTAGTGATTCACAAAATAAATTATTTATGTCTACTTAAGGTAAACAGCAAATATTCAAATATTACTATGTTTTCACACATGTGAATAAAGGTTAAGAACTAGTAATTATATAATATTACTAAGTGGAAAATCTTACCTGTAATAAACAAAAGCTATATAAGACAAAACAATTATAACAGTAACCATGTTATACAAATTGAAACATTCACCTGTAATTGAGAGATACAAACAATAGTACTAACTTGTAGTATGATTAGTTTTGCAAAGTAAACAATAACAAAGATTTACTGTAATACACAGTTATGTAACAGTAAAATACATGAAGAAAACACTGTTCTTAACATGATAAAGTAAAAAATAATGCAAAGGTGACAAGGAATAAAGATATATGCACACTGTCATGTCCCTGTTCGCGAGTGCCAATTGTAATAATTAAAAAAATATGTTGTTATTACAAAGTAAAAAAAATTGGTTCGCAAGCGTCAGATGTAATAATAAAAAAATATGTGTCATATGACAATGAAAGAAGTAAGTGTGTAATCTCCTATTTAAAAGAAATATAAATAAAATTGGTTTGTAAGTACATTACCATAAAAGTTCGGGCGCCTTGGAGATACACATGCCTAAGATAATCAGCGGAGATTGGAAACTTTTAATCTTCCGGAGGTGAGCTAAATGAAACCAAACTGTGAGGTTTAAGGTTTTATTGTCCACTCCAGTGTGCATTCAGAAATAGATGTAAGGATACATTCCTAATGTATAACTAACCTTAAATTTAAAATTAGATTTTTATAAGCTATGTCAATATTATCCTACGTCAATATGATTCTATGTCACCAATGCACTTTTAGGTTATTTTGAAGTTTAGATTTAAAATATAATTAAAGTAAGCTCACGGCATCCCTCGGCGAGTATATGTAAACACAGCAGCGGGAAAGCTCGTAGCAGGCGAAGTTTTCAGTTTAAGCCCATGCGGTACATCCATGTTTGAGGTGAAAAGCCCAAACCCTCCATAAGGAAATGCAGTTGACCGAAGACAAAGAAACGCCGAAAAAGGTCCAAAGAAAAGAGAAAATGCAAAGACAAAGGCGGTTCCAATTGGAAACCTGTAACAAAATTGCATGTCATTAGAACAAACTCCCATATGGGCACGAGGTCCTAAAATTTTATAAATTTGTGCAACTTACCGCCTTAATTTGCTGGAACAATGCCAATAGCAAAAGAAATCATAATATTTTCAGATTAAGAGCTGAAACAATAGAATTTTAACAATTATTTTTCAAATCAGGAGCGTGGCGAATCCATCAAAATGAATCTTATTAAAAAATGACAACTCACCAGAAATAAACTATAATTCCACAAGAGGATAGTTGTGAAGACACAAACTATTATCCTTTAGGCCAAAATACTCTCATTTTTATGAGATTTATTGAAATTAAGTTACGAAGCCATGAATATAGACCATCCAGCCTCAATATAGGAAGAAAGGTGCTTTGACAGCGATACGTCAAAATGTCATTCACTCCGCGTTCCGAAACTTTTCGTTCAAAAATAGAATTAAAACCGGTGTGACGACGTTCGCAGAGCGCGTCGTTACAGGATACAATTTATTTTTTGTAAATACATACACAAAATACATAGAAACACCCAGACCAATGCAAATATACATATTCATGCGTACAAATATTTGCACTGAGTGGGAATCAAACCCGCGCCTCCTGCGTAGCGGTCGAAAGTTCTACCGCTACGCCACAGAGGTCGTCGTAATTGTATTAGAGGGTGAATTGCAGGTTGCAGGAATAATTTTATTTCCCCTGATTTAAAAATGAAGAATGGAAAGTGTAGTCTATGGTGTGTTCGAATATGACATTAGGTTTTTTAGGCGGAAAAAGGATCTTTTGAAATGCAA
This sequence comes from Eilema griseolum, assembly GCA_963662185.1. Lineage (NCBI taxonomy): Eukaryota > Metazoa > Arthropoda > Insecta > Lepidoptera > Erebidae > Eilema > Eilema griseolum. The sequence continues at coordinate 9,079,695 of OY759238.1, read as the reverse complement.
CATTTAGGATAATTTTAATATTGTACTAAGTCACTATTTTTTCAATCAATTTTATGACAGCTTATTTTGTGTACTTTCATTATTACTTATTTTTTTTACAACAGGCCCACCTGATGAATAGAGGTTATTGTGACCTATGAACATGTGCAACACCAGGGGATACACACCCGTGCTATTGACCCTGTAAGAATCAAGTTAATTTTACAGTTTATGATATTTCAGTTGCTTTCCAGCAGTGTCTACCTACGAAGGTCACCTTCATTTGAGAGAGAGAGAGACACACAGTTACTCATATAACTTCATACAGGGCCGAATTCACATTAACGTAGAACAAACAAAAGAACAAAAAAATACAAAAAAAATACCTGTCATTTCTATAGTATCACTAGGAGGTATGGCAATGATATTGTAGCACGCTTCTATCTGTTGAGCCACCAAGGGCCTGGTTGGTGCTGTGAATATAATTTTTCCTAGAGGATACCAGCGGTAGAAGTTGTACATTATTACTGCTGCTATGAAGGTTTTACCCAGGCCGGTGGGTAAACTTACCTGTTTAACAGAAAAGAAAGATTCTTTACATAAAATCCTACTTTATTATTCAACTAGATCAGTATGCCATAATATGTAACCAAGAATAAGACAGCAATACAGGTACAAAATGGTACATCACTATTGATTTTAGTACAATTAAAATTAAAAAACCCTAAACACTATGTTAATTACAAAAAAATCTGGTGTAAACAGAACTATTAGACAACAACAGATTAAGTTTGAAGAAGATAGTTCTTCATCACCTACATTAACCAGATCCTACTGTTGCAAAAAAAGTATTTCAGTAATAAGGTTATACAACCATTTTAAACTCCATATAGGATTTCCCACTGTTTATAGATGAGATGTTATACTTACCAATGTGTTCTTAACTAAAGCAGCTCTAATGATATTGAATTGGTAGTCACGGACGGGGTAGTTTGTAGGGTAGATCCATGTCTTGCCCGTCAGCTTGTCATATCCACTGAGCTCCTCATCACAGCACAGTGCACTGAAGCATGATTGAAGAGAATCAGAATATAGCACACTATTTTATTAATTATTTAAAAATATTGCTTGCTTCTCTTTTTGATTCTTTTATTTAACTGAATTGTATGATCTTAGGTTTAACAATATATACAAGACTAAATTTATTAACAAAAGATATCAAGTAAAGAACTAGGAGTTACTGGTGAGTGACTTGAACTAGAACGGGCTAGATGTGCATTGGGTTCAGTCTGTGCTCTCCGAGCCAATCTCTGACAAGGCCAGAAGGCTATGTCATTTGGTCACAGCTGCCAACAGTTCCCACCAGTGAGGTTTAGAGTACCTTAGAAGTGATTAGGTTAGGTTTAAACTAGGTGTGAACTGGAAACAATTAAAAAGAAAAGAAAAAATAATATGTTACTGGTACAGGGTACAATGGGGTTGACATCGTACCCGGTACCAGTTACGGTCAGTAACGGTTTTCAGCTGTGCAGATGAAAACCCCCTAAAAACAGACAAAAAAAGTAAAGAACTGTTTGTGTACTACATTTATGGCAATTACTGCAAGTACGAACTCCAAATACTTATGATTTAAGTGAACAGAAGCCTGATTGATATAATTAATTTTTTACTTAAATTTAACAAAGTTCGTTCAATAAAAACAGTAATGTGAAAAGAACTAAGAGACTAACTGAATTCAAATAAATGTAAAAGAGCAGACTGATTAATAGATAGAGGCAAATATACTTGTGTATGGTTTCAAAAATAAAGTTAACGAATGAATTAGAGATATGGGAGAATATGCACTGATACTTACCTCACATTAAAAGCATTTCTAGAATCATTTAAGTTACTCGCAGAAACATTGGATGTTTCCTTGAAAGAATTATCAAAGTGGGCCATAAATGAGGAGTTGTCGAATATATCATCGTCGAAACCATTGTTTTGTTTTGTTTTACTACAAGAGGGCGAATTGTACATAATCAATTTTCATAACATAGTTTGTATAAATTATCAAGTTTCTGCAATGATAACGGGCTATAGAGATAAATGCATTGATTTTATTGAACCGGTAAATATTTAGATAAATGATCCAGAATCCATCATGAACTTTATGACAAGTTTGGCGGGTTTTGACTTTGACTTTGACATTCCATGCCATTTGCCATTTCTTGAACGTCCATTTTTTTTAAGGAATTTTGTAGTTTTGATCGTTTAGTAATAGGTTTTCAGCTACATCATCCAAGATTTTCAAAAAATCGTAATTAATATTTACATTAAAATTATATTAGTTTATATAGTACACTATTTTTTATCATATTTATTTAAGGTAAGATAAACATTACTTTATTTATTAAACTCGACCATCCAAGTTCTAATGCCCTTCTCATGAATGTTCTTACAGGACCTAGTGCCCTTGTAACATAAAATATTCTTGTATGTAATATTCTGAGCCTGTTTTTAAGTATACTTCTAGAATTAGAAAAAATAGTCAATACTTAGATACAAGAAAAATATTCAATTAAATTTTTGATTAATGGCTCTGTGCTTTTAGCAAGAAGAAAAATAGAATACAAAATTAACCTAGGTATACTAATATTATAAAGCTGCAGAGTTTGTTTGTTTGTTTGTTTGAACGCGCTAATCTCTGGAACTACTGGTCCGATTTGAATGATTCTTTCAGTGTTGGGTAGTCCATTTATCGAGGAAGGTTTTAGGCTATATATCATCACGCTACTACTTAAGGGAGCGGAGCGTTGATAATAAATGTTAACAAATCCGGCAATTTTTCTTACATATTTTGAAGACTAAAACATACGGGCTCAAAGGGATATGAAGCTTCAAAATATACCCCGGGCGAAGCTGTGGGTCAGCTAGTATTTTATAAATTGCTGACCAAGGAAATATATTTGACAATGATGACGTTCTCCTAAAATTTATTGACTTGACACTAGTGACAGTCATCAGCTGTTTTTCATCAAAACAATCGGCTCACGCCGGTTTTTATGTTTTTGTGCTTGAATAATCAATCAATAAGAAATAATTCATCACTTGGAATTTACAAATACATTTTATTTTCTCAATACAGATATCCACTATGGAACTCGAAGACGGGCTTGACGATTTATTGGCTGAAATTAGCGAACCGATTTCTCCCAAGAAACCCAAATTTGAAAATGAAATTCCACAACAAGCACAACCCGGTAAAATTAGTTACTTGAACCATAAATTTAGTAAAAATTGAAGCCATATAATATAGAAGATGGCTATCTCCAAAATAATATGAGGTTATATTTACATAAAATTGGTTATTTATCTATGTTATTCACTCATAAAATGTATTTATGCTTACTTAAGAAAAGGGTATAAAATAAGCTAAAATATACTCCGAGAAGAGCTTTAGAGAGCCTGTCTTTTAGGTGGTTAAATGTTTTTTTTTTTAATAATTCTGTTCAACATAATTAAAAATAAGTTAAATGTGTCCCTCTTAGAATGTATGTATGATTTGGGCCTCACTAAAATACTATCTAAGTTAACTTCACCTGTCAGCTGGTGCACCTGATTGACTGATTGATGTATAAGGTTCCGGAATGGGTTTTCCTTATTTGGGAGCAGGGTCAGACTCTGCTTCAAGTGCAAGCATTTTTTATAACTTTGTGCAAATGTTGATGATTTTTGTTTAATGTTTATACTGTGGTATTATTCTGCTGATATTCTCTGTTATTTTTTAAATATAAAATAATGTGTGATGTCAATATCTTGTTGTGTTTACAGGTACTTCACAAGATGTCATCTCTAAGCCTGCCTCTTCAAAAACTCATTGCGTACTGGTAAATCAAAAACAGGTGAGTCTTCTGTCACAATTGCATCATCATTTATCATTTAAAGTCAAGTTTCAAAGAGCAAGTTAATGAGGTAAAGAGTTTATAATAAAAGAGGTGGGTTATATTATCCTACAAGTTTCCTTGCACTTGATTCAGTCAGTACAGACTGATTCAGTCTATTCAAACACAACTTATTTCAAACAGACCTCAGATGTAGCAAAGAGGTCAAATGTTTTAGCCCTTTGTTCCTTATAATGTTTACCTATTTTTTTGACCTATTTGCCACATCTGAGATCGGTTTGAAATGTGTGTCTAAATAAACTCCAAAAAAAATTGATGAATAAGTTTCCTTCCATTGTTTTTTTTTATACCACTTAGGTGACAGACAAGCACACGGCCCACCTGATGGAAAGTGGTCACCATGGCCTATGGACGTTTGTAACACTAGAAGCACATAGTTTCTGTGCTGTCAGTGTAGAAGACAATGCAGGACAAGCCTTGATGATGAGATAAAGTTGTTTAGAGTTATGTACTTGTAAAGACATAATTATTGCTTTTACAGAGAGGTAATCCAGTGCTGAAGTTCATAAAAAGTGTACCTTGGGAATATGATGATATCATCCCCGACTATGAAGTGGGCAAAACAATATGTCTACTGTTCCTGTCGCTACGTTACCACAACTTGAACCCAGACTACATCAACATCCGGTTAAAAGAACTGGGGAAAAGATATGAGCTTAGAGTTCTATTAGTTCAGGTAAGGTATTGCAACTGTTATCAATGAATCAATTAGCATATCGCAGTCCACTGCTGGACATAGACCTCTCTCAATGTATGCCCTTGCTCCCGATAATCCGTCTTCCGCATCCACTCTATCCCACCCCTTTTTCAGTCCATTTCGCTAGGAGGCATCCCACCATCCATTTGCCTTGTCGCGGTCTCAACTCTAGGTCTCGTTTGCTCCAACGGCCATCTGTCCTTGCACAGATGTGGCCAGCCCACTGCCACTTCAGCTTGCTTATTCCGCGAGATATGTCGGTGACTTTAGTTCTTTGTAGAATAATAATATTTCAACCATTAACCACAACCCATTTTCCTAATACTTACCAATACGTACATCGTGTTTATTAGTATACCTAGCTATTTGGTTAAATCCCCATTGAGAGTTTGACTCCTCTGGTGTTGCACACGTTCATAGGTCACGGTAACCACTTTCTATCAGGTGGGCCGTGTGCTTGCCATCTATGTTATGTAAAAAAAAGACCTACAGTTGATAGCGGACTTTTATGGCAAATTATTACCTACCTACAAGTTATTTTGAATTGTATCGTTATAATAAAAGAGGAGCTGGGGTGGCACGTGAGGTTGCACTAGTACTATTATTTATTGGTGGTTGCAGCGTTGCACGAATGACGAAGCTTCTAGTCTAGGAACTAAGTACATTGTAGGTACTTCTATCTATGGGTGCTGCCTACTAAAATGTTTGATTAATACCTTCATATTGGAATGTAATATTAAAGCATTTATAGTTCGTCCACTATATTGTATTTTAGACAGCTCACACACAGTGGTCGATTTAACTTTGTTCTAGCGTCAACGCCTAAAACTCAGAACAAAAATTAGGCGCCAAACGTTAAATTTCATTAATAAGGTCACGTCAGCCAGAAAGCATTTATAGAGATGTAGTTAGTCGATCGACTGTGTATTTATTGTGTATTGTTTTTCCTATCATAATCGAATACCTACAAATTCGTATAAGCGCGCGTTCCTACTCTTTTTTTAACCAATTTAGTATGATATATTATGTTGATTTTTATGGGAGTGACTGCCGCGTGATCTTCCAACACTGCCTTGAAAGCCTGCGCCAGAACATCGTCCATCAATCAGTAGGGATATTGGCCTACAGGTGACGTTAACTTAGACCTCGAAAATGTTGACGGGAGCTCCCGTACATACATGTATAAGGGATTATGAACAAGGTGCGTAATAATTTAATATTACAATAGGTAATTCTAATTATACAAATATTTGTAGGTTGATGTTAAAGAACCTCACAGCAGTTTAAAGACCCTGACAAGGTTATGCCTCCTAACAGACTTAACCCTCATGTTAGCGTGGAACCCGGAGGAAGCAGCCAAGATAATAGAAAATTACAAGATTTTTGAGAATAAACCCCCAGACCGAATCATGGAGAAGATTGAAAATGATCCACATCAGAAGGTAAACAACTTGGACAAAACTTGATAACGCTAATTTTGGAATCGAACTGAATATTATAATCATGTATTGAGCCAAGGCACACGGTCCACCTCCCCACGACCACCACAGAAAGTAGTTGCCTTGACCTATGGACGTGTGCAACACCTGAGGCGTCACACCCACGCTGCCGACCCTGTAAGAATCTTCTAGTGCCTTATTACGGGAGCGATTGCAGTCTGACCCAGTATCCCCAGAAAGAAGGCTTACTCCGGAGCTTCATCGGCTATTCAGCAGGTGTACCGACTAACAGGTGAGAATGACTTGATTCCGAATACCTATCTTGGTAGGACGTAGGATTAAGGAGGTAGGACACGGCGGTATTTCCGCCCGATTGAGCAGTCCGACTGGGGTAGTACCTCCGCCCTACAGAATACCGCGGCTATAATAACTTCGTGTTGTGTTTCCAGCGGTGAGTAGGGTAGCCAGAGCTCACTGGAGAATTTGTGCGTGTGTGTGTGGGAAGACTAAAGGCTTGTCCTGCTTTGTCTTCTACTGACGGCACAGAAACTCTGTACTTACAGGGTTGGCAGCGCGACTGTGACTCCTCTGGTGTTACAGACGTCCATAGGTCACGGTAACCACTTTCCATCAGGTGGGCCGTGTACTTGTCTGCTAACTAAGTGGTATAAAAAAAAAATCCCATATACCAAATAAGTATATATACTAAATATAAAATAACACATAACATAACCTCACGCCTATATCCCCGAAGGGGTAGGCAGATTTTGCTAGCCATTTCGCCGGTTATGTTTAAGTCCCATTGTCATTAACCGGGCACTTATAAACCTGCGATAAATACACACATAACTTCGAAAAGCATCGATAAGTCATTGGTGTGTGCCATGGTAAACCCTGGGATCGAACCCGAGACCTCGTCTCAGCAGTCCATTACCCATACCACTAGGCTACCGCCTAATATAGATAATAAGAATTTTATATATAGGTATACTATATATGTATATAAAACTCTTATACAATTGTTTATTTAATTGTCAAAGTAAAGACTGTCTGTGGCAGCCAATAGTGTTTTTTTAAATAATTTCATACTGATAATTCAAGTAGTTTCTGAGAAAATGACCTTGACACATGAACGAATGAAAATGTGGCCTCTTATCAGGTGCCGCTGCCGGTAGTTATTATATCACACTGCACCATCGACCAGAGTGCACCTTTGATCAAAATGCACCTGTGATCAAATTGCACCTTTGATCGAAGCACTGCACACTGTTTTTAATTATGAATATGTATGATTATAATTGAGTACTTATCAAAATATTAAGGATTATCTGAATGGTTCATTTAAAGTTATTTCGATACTACTTATATTCTCTTGATAAGAAATAAAATTTTAATGGAATTAAGGATTTTAATGTCATCAGGTGAACTTGATTTAAGTTCATAATTAGCTCATAGAATTGGGGTTGCCACAATTGACTATAGGTAATTAAGATTTAAAAAAAACATTTAAAAAAATATATTTTGTAGATATCTAAATTGATCGTGTTAAGAGTAGGTTCACGTCACGTCGTCGTCGGAAGTGTAATGACAACGATTTGTACCTGATATCTCTTGATCAGAACGATTCCTTCCATTACGGCAAGTATATAACATAATATGAACATTATAACCTGTATATACCCGGTTTGCCGGTTTTCCGGCAGAGTAGAATTAAGGGCCACCCCATCTCTTCCCATGCGGTGTCGTACAAGGCGACTAAGGGATAGGCCTGTTTAACATCAGACAGATATACATAGTCTAGCCATAAATATTGTTACGAAGAAAAAACATTTTTTTTATTGCAAATAATATTTATTACTTTTACAGTGTGTTAGTTTAATACATAAATATAAAACAATTAAAATATAAAAAGCTTATTCGAAGTGGTCTCCATTGGCTGCAACACAGTCCTTTAAACGTTGAGGCCAGTTATCAATAGAAGCACGCACTCTTTCCATGGGAAAATTCTTCACTGCCAATCGTATGGATTGTTTTAGGGACTCCAAATTATCATGGCGTTTAGAGCAGGCCATACTCTCTAAAACTGACCATAAATTATAATCCAGCGGATTAAGATCGGGACTAGACGACGACGGCCAGTCTTCAGCTCTGATGAAGTCCGAAACGTTCACTTCCAACCAAGACTGCGTGGACCGAGCTTTATGACCCGGCGCTGAGTCTTGTTGGAAGGACCATACCTTTTTTTTTTTTTACGTGCGCAAAATCCCCACGGATACCTCCCCACCGGAGCCGGTGGAGGAGGTTATGTCGGACTCGAACCGACTAAAACGCACGCCGCCTGTGGGTCGTTTTGGTTGCCGAAGGTGAGGTTGACAGGCATATCCCTCGCACCCCGGCCGACCCAGGGCCATCTCTCACGATCTGGCCCTCTTCTCGGGTGTGGGGACTACAGAGCCCCCAACTCGTCCCCGGAAACGGGGAGGCGCGCCACGCGCGCCACCGCCGCGGCCTGCTTCTGCCAGGGTGACAGGCGGCTTCACCTGTCACCCCCAGGCCGGCGCTCATGGGGGGCGGAGGTCGTTCATCGACGAGCATTACTTGCTCGCAGAAGGAGGCGCCGGCCGCCCACGCATCCGCGCAGCGAACCATCGCCGCGAGCAAGGTGGAGAGCGTGTGAACCCTCACTCCCAGGGCCGCCACAAGCTCCCGCCTCGGCGTCTCCCACGCCGGACACTCGGTGAGCGTGTGCGGACCTGAGTCCTCGCTCGCGTCGCAGTGATGGCACTCGGACGTTGGCTCTTTCTGCATCCGACGCAGATACTTTCCGAAGCATCCGTGCTCCGTGATCATCTGCGTCAGACGGTACGAGAGGCTGCCGTGTGACCTCTCTAGCCACTCCCCCATGATGGGTCTTACCGCCGTTACTACGGCGTGCCCTGCGCCTGGTCGCCCAAGTCGTATCTCCCATTCCGCCACCATTTCCCTGTGGAGCCGGAAGGACCATACTTGGTTATTGAACATGGTGTTGTTAAGGGGTTTAACTACCTTCTCAAGAATGGTATCTTGATACACTTGTGCTGATGTTTTGATACCTTTTTCACAAAAATATGGCTCAGTCACTCCTTCATAGCTAACACCACACCAAACCATCACTGAAGTCGGATAATGCCCACGTTGCACTCTGTCGACTAATTGGGAAGCTTCCTTAGAGCTTTGAGCATAAATGCGGTCATTTTGTTTGTTAAAATGTTACTCAATTGTAAAGATTTTCTCATCCGTAAACAAAATTTTTCTGTGACCTCACTTTGCGTACCACTTCAATACTTGCTTCGATTTTACCACCCTATTCTTTTTTAAATTATCAGTTAAAAAAGGACCAGTGCGTCTCTTATAGGCTGCAAGTCCTAAGTCATCTTTTAAAATGTGCGACATGGTTCTGGGTGCTATCTTCATCTCCCGAGATAAAATCTTTTGCTTTCGGACAGGATTTCTTCGAATTCTTTCCCTTACTGCTTTGACCACCTTTTTCGTACGAACACTACGTGGACGGCCAGATCTTTTTCTGTCACAAACAGAGGAGGTCTCATTGTACCTATTAATAGCCCGGTACACAAACATTTGACTAATGCCAAGCGTATGGAGAATTTTAAAAATTACATTCGGCTCCATACCAACTTTGTGTAATGCAATCACAGCGATTCGGTTTTCTTTATCACCCCACTCCATTTTAATATAGCAAAATATTGTACAATGTATTGGCGCCAAAATTAGAAAACACAATGAACAATCGTATAAAATTTACAGATTCCAAATTCAAATGTAATATCTTTCTCTAAGTAATCTATACAGAAATAATTTATAAATATTAAATACAATAAAAATAAAATAACTATTATACAACTTATAGCTAAGAACAATTAAAATGCGTCGTAGAATTCCTCCGCATCGCATGCCTCTTGTGGCAGCGTTCCCAGAAGACTGATTGTAACAGTATTTATGGCCAGACTAAGTATACAGCCGACTCAGCCTCAGATACATGATTCGATTCAACAATAGTGCCCAGAAAACGGCAATAGGCTCACCCCCTATATACAGGCCCCTCTTCCCCACTGGGCACTATGGGCACGTGCCCAGGGCCCCGCGATCGAATGGGGCCCCCTAGTTCCTGCCAGATTACCAAATGATAACCGATATTTAGGTATTACCGAAAAACATTTTGAAAAATCTGATGATAATGACTTACTACAATACCTACGCTTATTATATTAGCTTTAGTTTGCCGCATGCGGATAGCTATACCTTGTACAACATAGCTTGAACTTTTTGACAGATGGGTCAGTGATGGGAAACAGAAAATATCTATTGGTGTAGGTAAAAAATGTGTTGGCTAAATATGTGGCTGTATGTATGTTTTAAACTATTCAAAATAAATAAATTCATTCGTCAATCAATTTTATTGCACTAGACATAAAAACATTGGGTAGGTACCATTGTTTTCAGTTTTTCTATTTAAATTTTACTTCGAAGCAATAAAAACCACTTAAGACTTTCGGAAAATGCTTGAGTCCTTAACAGGTACTCTTAGGTTGTGTGTCTATTCTTATGATTATTATCAATTTTTAATATTATTAAAATAAGAAAATATTGTTCGTCGTTGCAAAGTTATATCGATTTCAGATTTGACATCCGTCAAAAAGAAAGATCAAACTAATAAATAAACAGGGTATAAGTACTCCATTCTCTCTCAAAAATGAGTTTTTCCGATATTAGTATATTTAGGTTAATTTAAATATCTATATGTAAGTATAAGAATACAATTAAAAGAAAAATTATTAAATTAAAAAAAGAAGAATTATTTGATGCGGTGTGGTTTATGTCTTTAAGAAACCTATTCGAACGTCATTCGTAATACCAAAGACAAAAAAGGGGAATTCCCGACTCCCGATCGTCGTTTGACTTGACGAACGGGAATTCCCTTCAAGTATTTGTCTGCGATGTTGTGGCGTTTGTTTTGTTTGTAGTTGTTAGTTTGTTACTGACTGTGCTTGAGCTCTGACAAAAAAATAGTATTGTTTGATTAAATCGTCGTTTGTCTGTTTTGTGTTAGCGAATATTTTCGTTATAAAATTAATTAAATACTGAATTATAATATAAAATGTCGAAACGGTCATATCCTAGTGGATCTGAAAAAAGGAAAAAAGCTCTACATCAGAAAGAAGTAATTGAAAAGTTACCAAAATTAACATCATATTTTACTACTACTACTGGAGAAACTTCTGTAAGTAGCAATCAACTCATAAATGTTCCACATGATGACTCAGCTCAATTACAAATTGCGGGAATTTCTAAACCTTCATGTTCCAATTTTGAAAAAGAGATTGAATCAGAAAGCGACTATTCCTACGACGAAAGTGCAACGACTTCAGTAACTTCACTAAAACCGACAACTCCAACTGTGTCAATTGAACAGCAGTTTTCCAACACAGAAGAATTAATATCGCACGAACCCGCCGATTATTTTCACGAAAAGTTTGTTGAAATAAATCGCGAAATTTTAATTCGTAAGGGACCAGTATATTTTCAAAATAAAGATTCTGACTTTTCCGAGGCATCCAGAACCTACAAAGATGGTAATAAATTAGTGACGAGATATTTCAACAAAGCATTATTTATTCGCAAATTAAAGAACAATGAAAGCGTCGAAAGAAAATGGTTGCTGTATTCGCCTTCCAAATGCTCTGTATTTTGTTTTTCATGCTGCTTATTTAACCCAACTGATGTTAATCTTTGCTCTCGGAATGGATGTAATGATTGGAAGCATATTAATCACATAATTTTAACACATGAAAATAGCCCAGCGCATAAGCAATCTATGATGACTTATCTGGCACGAAGTAAAGCGGTTGGTAGAGTAGATATAGAGTTATTATCTCAACATCAAAAGGAAGTGGATTACTGGAGAAACGTACTTAAACGGATTGTAGCTGTAGTAAAATTTTTGGCATCGAGAGGGCTTCCATTTCGCGGCGACAATGAAATCCTAGGATCTCCAAACAATGGAAATTATTTGGGTTGTGTGGAATTATTGAGTGAATTTAATCCATTTCTTGCAGATCACTTAAAAAAATTTGGGAATCCTGGAAAGGGTAACATTTCTTATTTATCAGCAAATATCTGTAATGAGTTTATTGAAGTAATGGGAAAACAGGTTCTAAAAAAAATTATAAATGAAGTTAAATCAGCAAAATATTTTTCCATAAGCGTTGACAGTACGCCCGATCTGTCTCATATTGACCAGCTAACTTTCATCATTCGATACGTAAAAGACTGTGTTCCTGTTGAAAGGTTTTTGAAATTTATACCTATTAAAGAGCATAAATCTAAGTATTTAGCGGAGACCATCTTAAATTTTTTAGAGATACATGATATTCCCATAAAAGATTGCAGAGGACAAAGCTACGACAATGCTTCAAATATGTCGGGAAAGTATAGTGGTCTACAAACAAGAATCAAGGAAAAATGTGAATTTGCCACCTTTATACCATGTGCAGGACATTCACTAAACTTGGTAGGTGTCCATGCTGCTGGGTGTGTACCGGAGGCATCACAGTTTTTTGAAATAGTTCAGAAAGTGTACAACTTTTTTTCGGGCTCTACCCACAGATGGAATATATTAACAGAACATTTAGGTTCAAAAAAAGTTGTTAAGAGTCTTTCACAAACCAGATGGTCAGCCCGAGCTGATGCAGTAAGTGCTTTGCATGGGGGTTATAAAAGAATATTAGAAGCTTTAATCACCATCGCAAACGATACTGAAAAGGCACGAGAAACAAGAGACGAAGCCCTTAGTCTGTCTAGAAAAATGGGAAATCTAGAATTTATTATACTGACGGAAATCTGGAGCACCATATTGGAAAGAATAGACAAAACAAGTAATTATCTTCAGAAAGAAACAATAACACTGGACGTTGCAACCAATTTGTTGACTTCACTTTATGATTTTATTACTAACCTCAGGGATAAATTTGATAACTTCGAATCATCTGCCAAAGAAAATAACCCAGAATCTGACTACAAAGATCTATCTCAAAGAACAAGACGTAGAAGCTCCCGGCTGATTTTTTTTGATGGCTCTGCGCCATCAGTCCAATTGAATGGAAAAGAGCGATTCAACGTAGAAACCTTTCTCCCAATAATCGATACCTTGAGTGTTCATCTAAAACAGCGACAAAGTTCATATGAGACCGTCAGTCAACGTTTTAGTTTATTTTTTCACTTAAAAACTCTGAATTCCGAAGAGATACGACAAGGATGCAAAGAATTTTCTCAAATCTATCACGAAGATGTAAATGAAAAAGAGTTAGAAATAGAATGTCAACATTTAAAAGAATACTTAAAAAATGTTCAGAGTGAAAATGAAGCATCTAACAGTGTACAGGAAGTATATAATCTATTAAAGCAAAACAAAATTGAAGACACATTTCCTAACGTAGAAATTGCATTGAGAATATTTTTAAGTATGATGGTAACTAACTGCAGCGGAGAACGCTCCTTCTCCAAATTGAAACGAATAAAAAATGAATTAAGAAGTACAATGCTTCAAGAGAGATTAACTAGTTTGTCGCTGATGTCCACAGAATGTGATATTCTCAATACCATAGATTTTGAAGATGTGATTAACGATTTTGCTCATCTTAAATCTAGAAGGGTACCTTTGCAATCAACATAGAATTAATCTAAGGATTTTATATTAAGCGAGTTACTTTTGTAGATTATTTTTTATATTTCCTATTTTTTTATAGTTAGTAACTAAATAATAATAAATTTAGAACCTTGTTTGTCTTTCTTTATCTATTGTAACTAAATAGTGTTTTCTCAAGGTCCTAGGGGCCCCATGATCCTAATGTGCCCAGGGCCTCAAATAGTTTAAAGACGGCCCTGCCTATATATATATGTGGGACCGAATACAATTATTGGTGAAATGTGGGTTTTAATTCACCTCTGCCTAACCCTCTAGGTATAAAGGCGTGATTATATGTATGTATGTAAATACCCGAAGAAGTAGGCAGTATTGATAACCATATTTCGCAAGCTGTGATTTTCGGTACCAGCCTATTGAAGTCAAGCGGGCAAGTAGATACTTACTTCAATTAAATCAACCGTTTTTTTTCTAAAAAAAGTAATACTTAATTCTTTCTCTATTAAAGATTTTTTTTTTATACCACTTGGTTGGCAGACAAGCACACGGCCCACCTGATGGAAAGTGGTTACCGTGGCCTATGGACGTTTGTAACACCAGAGGAGTCACAGTCGCGCTGCCAACCCTGTAAGTGCAGAGTTTCTGTGCCGTCAGTGTATAAGAAAAATCAGGACAAGCCTTTAGTCTTCCCACAGACAGCACAATTCACAAAAAGAATTTCATAACGCAGCCACGCTAAGGCTGTGGATTAGCATTTGCTACAGTTTTTAACAAAAAGATTTTACTCACAGTAGTCATTTTCTTCATCTTAGAGTTAATCCCAATCGGATCCGAGGCTTTCACCTAGGTGTCTGGGGTCCGCTTTACCAGTCAAACTGTGAATTTGGCTGAACTTCGATATTTTCCGTGAAACGACTGAAGTAGTTACAAGCAGAAGCGGGTAGATTAAGAAATAGACCGATAAAGCAAAGGACTTTAAAAGAACTCGTCCTATGTCGTCAAATCCCATGTAACCTCCACAACCCAAAGGCGATATCGAAACATTTATTTATTATAATTAACACATTACAAATAGACAAAATAATTAGAACATAAATACACGACACAAACTCGCGATCATGTCGCGTCAAACAACCCACTCCGCATCGTTCCCGGCGCAAAGGTGCCCATGATGCTGGCCGCGTTGCCCCGCTGAATCGCAATAGCCAACCTTTGCCCCAGGAACGAGCCGGATCAGAAGTCACCGCCATGGTCGTGGATGCGGCGGCCAATTTCCGCGATCAACATCTTCGTGTCCGACCCCCAACTCCGCAGAGACTCTGCAGAGACCCGGGGGCTCCAGCACGCATGGTACATTCGCCGATATTAGAGCCCTTCGGATTATGTCGTTGAGGGCATGGTGATGTGGGAACCTGCCTGTGCAGCGACGACAGCTCAGTGCATGATGGCCGTCCTCCTCCACTGTGGAGCCGCAGATGCATCTGTGTGATTCACACACCTTGCAGCCCAGGCGGAGCGCCACTGCCACCCGAAGAGTGTCGTCGTCTAATAAGGTGCCCAGGTGCGGTGACGGCAGTGCGTGCAACCATGATTTATTTATTTGTTTATACTTTATGCACGATGTACGTTGGCGGACTTAATGCCGTAGGCATTCTCTGCCAGTCTACCATAGGGTGGTGCAGAGCTAGTACGAGGTAGGCGCATATTAACAAGAGATGCGTTTGGTTTTTTTTTTTTGTAACTACCCTATGCTAGTCTTTATGGCATATGGCATCTATATGCCATATGCCATAAAGACTGCCATAGATGTTCGTATGGCAACCGGGTCCGACAGCGACGGCTTAACGTGCCCTCCGAGGCACGACCAGACTAATGCAAATATCCATACTCATATACATATATAAAATAAACTCACGCCTATATCCCCGAAGGGGTAGGCAGAGGTGCTAGCACCCACATTTCGCCAGTTTATGTTTAGGTCCCAATGTAGTAGGTGGCGAGCCTATTGCCATTAACCGGACACTTATAAACCTACGATAAATACACACATAACTTCAAAAAACATCGATAAGTCATTGGTGTGTGCCATGGTAAAACCTGGGATCGAACCCGAGACCTCGTCTCAGCAGTCCATTACCCATACCACTAGGCTACCGCGGATCCACATTCATGCATACAAATATTTGCACTGAGCGGGAATCGAACGTGTGCCTCCTGCTTAGCGGCGGCTTTCATTATCGCCACGCCACTGAGGCTGTAGAGACAGTAGAGTTAAAATTACAATATGTGGTTCTTCAAGAAGGGCATCAAAAGGTTCTTGCAGGGTCGGCAGCACGATTGTGCCGCTCGTTCTGGTGTTGCACACATCCATTGTGTCCATAGGTCACGGTAACCACTTCCCATCAGGTGGGCCGTGTGCTTGCCTGTCACCTTAGTGGTATGAGAAATTTATTTTACTACTAGAGAATATAGAGAATAATCAGCCGGGAGCCGCATGGTTCCCGGCAGAGTAGAATTTGGACTACTCCATCTCTTCCCATGCGGTGTCGTACAAGGCGACTAAGGGATAGGGCTGTTTAACATCGACGCGTGCCTCGAATCAACAATAGTGCCCGGAATACGGAAACAGGCTCACCCCCTATTACGTTGGACCGAATGTTATGATTGGTGAAATGTGGGTGTTAAATCACCTCTGCCTAACCCTCCGGGGATAAAGGCGTGATTATATGTATGTATGTATGTACTAGAGAATTATGTTATATTATCTGTGCTACTAACCATTGCCCACGATTGCATGCGCGTGTGGAATTGTAAGTCTGTTTTTCAAACCCAATGGTACCCATTTAGGGATAAAAAGCAGTCAATGTGTTATTCGTGTGAAAAGTGGCAAATTTGTATCTGTGTACAAAGTGTACTTGTAACATATTTATTCAATTCATCAGCTATTTAAGGCCCGTATTCTAAAATGACACTCGGTCTGTATCTCGATTTAACTGAGGGTAGATTGTATACAGAATCTTTCATATCTGTCAATTTGTCTACACAATATGTCCACGTCAAATCGCGATTCAGACTGTCATTCTAGATGGGCCTTAGTCTAAATATCCACTTAGCTGAGGACAGATAGTATTGACAGATTTGACTGTACAATCTGTCCTCAGCTAAATCAAGATTCAGACAGAGTGCCATTCTAGAATACGGGCCTAAAACTTCCGACATACACATTTAATTTTTTTTGCAAAAATATGGTAGGTACCTACAGAAGGTGTTACATAATAGTAAGGTTCATTCATAGTCTGACATGATGGCATGCAAACGACATATTTTGTCAATTAAAATTGACATTATCTCATAAAGATGTTAATAACCTAATGATTATATCATTAGATTATTAACATCTTAATTTAATTAATTATATTTTATTGTCATTTAATAGATTTGTCATTTAGATATTAAAACAAATATTTAATTAAAAAAAACTACGTTTATAAAAACCGACTTCAAAAACTAAAAGTTATAATATCATAATAAAAATAAGACAGAAATTACTGAATTTACAGATTTATTGATCTGTTAGAACCCGGTAGAATAATAAAAACAAATCGAATTGAGAGAACCTCCACCTTTTTGGAAGTCGGTTTTTTATACCACTTTGATGGCAGACAAGCACACGGCCCACCTGATGGGAAGTGGTTACCGTAGCAACCCTAGGGGCGTCACACTCGCGCTGCCGACCCTGAAGAA
This sequence comes from Eilema griseolum, assembly GCA_963662185.1. Lineage (NCBI taxonomy): Eukaryota > Metazoa > Arthropoda > Insecta > Lepidoptera > Erebidae > Eilema > Eilema griseolum. Next base: position 9,062,193 of record OY759238.1, on the reverse strand, counting down.
ACTCCTAATGCCCCTTTTGAAGAACCCCATATTGTAGGCGCGTGGGAAAACCGCAGCAGGGAGTTCATTCCACAGCTTGAGTGTGCGTGGGATGAAGTTTATTTCATACCGCACATTGCGTACCGTCTCTGGTTGCAATGTGTGGGGATGAATTCCCTTCCTATGGCGAGCGGTGCGTTGATAGAAAGTTGCTGTGGGCATCATAATAAAGTCATTCCTCAACTTATGCTGAATAAAGAAAATGTATCTGGGTATGTGACTATTTCTTTTTTCGCTCAGGTAGTAGGTATACTGTAGTATATCATGATCAAATTCATAAATCTAAGTGCTAGAAAACAAGCAGCATAGCATTGAAATATTGACATTATTAGTTTGGTCATGAAATTGCACCGCTAGATAATACATTAACATAACTAAATGTTGAAAAAACTAACAACTTCAACAAGAGCTGAAGAGTAATGTCTAGATAATAATTTCTTCGAAATTAAAAATTTGTTCCCGCCTTACCCATTAACCGTAACACAACATTTTATTTTTTGTGTAATCTACATGTACACCCTTTATTAACACATCTCTATAGTGACAGCATCAATAAATTCTTTACGTGATGTCCGAGAAACGGAGAATCTTGACTTTTCTTTTTTTTTCCAGGTCCTGAATGCATTGACTTCTATAAAACCTGTGAATAAAACAGATGCTATGACCCTTATTACCAGATTTGGCACATTAGAGAACATTATAAAAGCATCGGAAACCAGGTTGGCCGATTGTCCAGGCTTCGGTGTTACCAAAGCGAAAAAGCTATACAAGGCACTGCACGAACCGTTCCTAAAAAGAGGCAATATTGTTAAAAGTAAGGATAGCAATGAGTTTGGAGAAGATTTTTTGAGTGTTGAAGATATAGAGAAAATAGACAATGAATTAGAAAAATCAGTACAAAATAAAGATGAAGTATTAGCAGAAGAGGAAAGTGAAAACTCAAAAACATCGTAGAACTTTAAGTTTATAACATGATCTAAGATTAAGCTAAGAAGTGGGCAGTTTTTTATACTCGTTATAATTTATACAATTAGGTAGTCTTAAATATACACAACCCACAAGTTACCTCTGGTCATTGCTCATGTTGCATAATGTAATAATAATTTTAATTGTTTTATTATACACATTTCTTTAAATAATACTGAACAAATATGTTATTATACCTACCTGTAAGTACTTAAGTGATTTTTTTAGTTTCCTAAGTACAAAGAATAAAACTAGTAAGTATGTATTAGTCTCGTCTTTCTTTTTCATCTAACTTATAGTATAAGCAGCGGTTGTTTTTAATACTTTTTGGTAAGTATAGTGTAACTAATATCCCGGCTCGAGGGACGCTCGGCCGTTGCTCGTTTGAAGCGCGTAGCAGCGCCTGCCGTGAGTTCAAAATAAAACAATCGACAGCGAACCGGCTCCGCTCGTGGTTGGACGCGACGTGCTGTGTGCCTGTGCCTCTGGCCGGTTACCGGCGAAATAAATAAACATTTGGCGGGAAAGTGATGACTTAAATTCGATTTTCAAATGTGTTCTAGTGTTATTTAAATTTCGAAATAAACAATTGACGTTCGGTTGCTCAGTTCTGATTTTTTTTTCTTTTATTAGTTTTAAAAACTGTTCGTGATCTGGACGCTTTGTGATGGATTAAAGTTAGACCTAAGGATTACAACAGTGTGAAAGTGAACTAATAAAGGACCTAATGCAGTGGTACTTGCAGTGGTACTTGCAGTGGTACTTGCAGTGACTTTATGGTGAGTAATACTATTAAGACAAAAATAATAATAATGGTTAACGCTTCGATGTACATCGTTATAATTACATATTACTTACTTAGTCTAGTAGACACTTAAATTACTAATTGTTATAATCTTACAATTGTTTTTTTTGAGTTCCCACATTACCTATCGTAGATGCCTACGTACACGAGCGTTTTTCTTATTTCTGTTTTTCTTAGGCTTGGCATCCTGTTGATCTCACATTAGCCTTGTTTCATTATGTTGTTTTGTACCCTGTTATTTATAATGTTTAGGTTCAATAGAACTTAAATAGGTAGACTTCTCCAATATCCTGTAGTTTGTAAATTTTTCCTGTCTCCATCCCACCCCCTCTAATTACTTTGAAATCTTAAGTAGGTATTTAACAATAAATGCAATACTTATTTAAAAATAAAATAAAGAAAAATAAAAGGGATCATATTAGGTATATGATGCCTTTTATTTTTCTTTTTTTACTAAACACTGTTTCATATTTAAAAATTGGAGGGAGTTATTTTTTTTTGTAATAAATAGGGGTTCAACAAAGCATAATTGTCCTGAATCCGAAACCTGATCTAAATACTATCTCCGTTATAAACTTCACTGAAATTCGCCCAGTCGTTTCAGCATTTTAATATTAGTGGAAATGTGAAATACTGGAGAGACTACGAAAAACTTACCACAAATTTATTATAATTACTTTGGAATATTATAAGAACCTTCGAATCCATCTACACTCAGTTACAGTTACAAATCTGGTTATAGTTAAAAATGTTTGATACAAATTATGTCATATACGAGTCATTTCCTATAAGTAAGTTCCTGTTAGATCTGCTCGAGTAGCAGCCACTGTATCCAGTATTATAGGGTCAATATTCACATTAAACAACTAGGTATCTAGATACGTACTTACATAATACGATTTACAGGTTGTTTCATTGCAGTTAATGTTATCTAATTAAGTGTAAAACCTGACACAGGCGTGGACGAAGTGTTTTATAAACTGTTATCATACAGCTGCATAAAGTTGTAAGAAATATGACAAAACGTGTCTCTAAGCTATAGATCGTGAGTTTAGTATTCATTTCGTAAAAGAGAAAGGATTTTTCGGCGTTGTGTTTCATATTATATTGTTAAGAAATATCGATATAATTAAACAATTAAATTTAGTTTATCAAAACAGAAAAATTTCTTATTGTCTTGCCTCACGAAAAGTTAAGAGCAGACAGTTACTGTACAATAAACAATAATATCTTCGCAACGAATGTGATTCTTAACGATTATATCGCTGATAAATTAATGATACTATGTTCTGAAAAATGATTTTTTGTGCGGAGGTCAAATGACAGTAGGTATATCGGAAAAACTGTTAATAAATAAAACTGGTTAAACTAGAAGCGTTCTTAATATTAAATACTAAGTCATAGCAAAATAAGATGATGCTGAGAAGTTGGCAATTGTGACTTTATTATTTATATTTCACCTCGAGACTAAAATAACTGACTTAAAAAAAAACATCAGTTTAGTTTCATAAACATCCTAGACGCTAAACATTAGAAGTCCACTAACAAGAACATACCCGAAACAAGATCGCACTGAATCTAATCTTACTAATCTATTACATTTTTTTTATTATATATACCGTATATACCGTAGGTACAGATGGTAAATGATATCACAGATGATACATATCGAACAAAATGTTTAAAAAAGAATTATAATTAATATTAAAAAAAAAGCAAATAGATGAAATTTTGTCTTTCGAAGTGCATCAATTGACAAGTCATGTCAATTGATGCAATTCGAAATACAAAATTTAAATTCTAAGCACAAATTACATTTATTTCGAAATGCATTGCGACCAAAACTTATCTCGTAAGTAGCAGAGACGGTAGTGTGACCACAAGTTGTGCACGTCAAGTAAATGTAAGAAAAATATGTTGAGAAAATATTCGCGTTTTAACTCTTCAAAAAGTTAGAATTTCAATACCTCTTAAAATAAGACAAGAACATAACTTTACAAATAAAGTAAATTATAAATAGCTCTCTATAATAAAACTACTTTTATGGTCTATATTTCGTCACATTTAGCACTCGACAATACAATAAAAACAAATAATTATTCCATAATAACCCACGTATGATTTATAACCGCATGCACACTTAAATCATCATTTAGAAATAATAATGGCTGCCTCCTATTGCTATTTGAAACTACTATTTAGATCTAGTTTATAATTACGTTTACTATGCAGCAATTTTGTAACGAATACAAAAAATAATGGCAGTACGAGTGTACGACTGCTGGTTTCGAGACCCTACTTATTTAAAATTGCGACTTAACAACAGGTGAACGAGGCACGTGCCTCTAGCCAGGTGGGGAAGCATTTTTTTTAAAGTGTCTGTATATGTAATTAACTGCCTCAGTAGATAAATGAACGATCTGCTCGATACGGACGTCGGGAAGTACTCATCTCGGGTCGACTTTGGTCCGACGTCAGCCGTTAAGAATTCTCGCTTGCCTTTAGATTAAAAATAATTAAAAAATCAGTTAAGAATTTCGGACTACTCGTAAAAATTCGTGTTGAATGGTTCGTCTATTTCAAAAACTGGTTAGATTAACATTTATATTTTAGTACTGCCTCGAGAGGAATTGATTTACTGCCTTGTATAGGGTCACCTAACAGTTAGTTAATTATTAAAGTAATTCCGATAAGTGGAATAATGCTATGGACCATTAATTAACCTCTGCTTCGTTTTATATCCTATAGAAAAGGTTATATCTGAGTGCCTTGCGGTTTTATTGTTTTCGAGTATGCAAAAGGCTCGATCAGTCATTAATAACGTTGGAAATCGAGAAATATTATGAGCATATTTACAATTTAGTAGAGTGGAGAAGCGTAGTTAATAAGCCATTCCGCCTGTTAGTCGAAAAGTTGTGATTCGAATCCCACTCTTATTACATGGGGCTTAGATGGGGCTATAAATTACCCAAGCACGTGACTAGTACAAAAACGTATATAGAAGTTGGCTGTAGGAGTTATGTTATGACACAAACGAGTGGTGACCAGGTATTTCTGGGTCACAAATATCTATTATTTTTCTTGTAATGTGTGACTGGCTGAAGGTATCAAGCCTCAGGTGCCACTAGGCGTGGTACCTCTGTCCCTTGTCACTTGCAATAGGTAGGTTAGGTTCTAAGTATAGCAGTACCAACTTCTGCATATTTATTGTATTTAGTATGGGCAGCAGTGCTGTGGTAGTCACTTTACTTACGTTCAATACGCTTGAGGTAAACTCGAATTTCTTGAATCGACGTGTTTATTCGAAACCTGGCAACACATATTTTTTCCATACATTCCTGTTAGACGCTCTATCCTTACCAAGTCTTTTTCGAGCAATTTCATCTCTTTTCAACCATATTTTTTTGGTCCTACTTTTGAATTTATCGGATATTATCCAAAGTAGTTATTGCACGGGTACCTCACAGCAACAGCAAGCTAACAGCTCTCCAGTAGTTTAGTTGACAAACTAGATTAGATGGTTTTCATTTAACAGGTTTTCATCATGGCTCGAGCATAGACATCTATCAAATAACTGTATTTTTTTAAATACAAATAACAAAAGTATTAAAACAATATCCATGGTGAACTGGTTATGTAGTCTACATCCTTACTACAACGACAGTCTCGGTCCTAGTTGTGTTCAAACCTTGGTCTCGGGATCCGCTCTTCTGCTTGGCTTTAGTGAGTTTTTTTTAAATGTACATTACAACAAAATGCCCTTACCTGGCAACTCTGGTCTGGTAATTACTCCAATAAGTCATTTGAATTAAACCAACGGAAAGATGTTCCCGTTAACTAAATCAATGTATATTGCTAAGTTGACTCTATCATCATAAACTACTAAGTACTTATGTAGCACAGTTATGTTTCTACTCTATAATTACTTAATGCTTTTGAGCATGGAATATCGCATGGACGATTCAACCTGTTGGGACCGTAACTGTGATATCGCGATACATTTTATGTCACCTTATTCACAGGTTCCCATTACATATTGCTTTGAGAATTACGCATTGGAGCCATGGCCGTCGGCTTAAAGAATGTGATATAATGAAAATGCTACAGAAGATGGTTTTTTAAGATTTTACTGAATTGCGTCTTTGGCATAGAGTTAGCGAGTGGGAGTGAGTTTTCAGTTCCGATTTCCGGGTTAGATGCTATTGAATGCTTTTGTTAGGAAGTCTTTAATAGCAGCAAGGATTTCGGAAACGTGCTTGGTAACGGTTTCAAACACTCCCTATATTACGGAACCAAAAATATATCTGGCTGGTGAAATTGGGGTGCTGTACACTTGGCTCTTTGGAGATTTAATATGCGTGAGAGTGGAAAAATGACCAAATGGTTCCTATTGGTGAAAAGAAAGCTAGATAACTATGAGATTTTACACATAGAAGCCGAGAGTCTAAGTTTTATCCAAAGACGTCTCAAAATGGCCGGTCAGCCACTTGTGACTGAGGAACAGTGGAATAACAGGGTAATGTGTGTAATCTAGTGAATCGTTCCCCGACTTTGACTTAGATTTGTACAGTGCAGAAGCTTTACACACCGGATTTCATACTAAGTATTTACCGGACTCACGCATTCTGATCTAAATCTGTACAATCATCTTTGTTTTATGTCATTGTCATTTTATGTGAAATACATATTTTCCCCGAGGCCGCGTCGTCGTGATAGTCTGAACACGTTCGTGTGACAAGTATGTCCCTGGCGGTGATCGTGATTGCTTTCATCGAGATATGGACCACATCACGACCAACTAATCTCAGATAATCTATTCTGTGTTGACCTAAACAATACGCCACGGGAACTATGGTTTGATGAAACTGTGGCAAGTATAACGTGCGAATTTAGGCACTATTCCCTTGACATATTTATATTAGCTTACATAATTTTGATATCTGAATACAGCATTGTCATCATTTTGCATGTTGGCAGTATTACCGATACCGGCGGCGTAGCGCATATATGTATAGTTATGCCATTATGTTGTCCCACCCCAGTTGTACGAGGTATTTCTCTTGCCCGTAATACCTAATAGTAGACAATATTACATGACCAATTTTAATTGCTTTCTTCCTGTCAAGCAGCCAGACAGGGCTTTACAATATTCAGTTTAGAAAAACATGATCCCACAGTTAAATTTTAATCCAGATGTCAATTTTTTTAATTCATTTGTTTTTTATTGGGAGAAGAGATTGGCGATGTGTTAGCATTCCTTATGGAGATAGATGATGGATAAGATTAGATATATAATAAGGTCGAGGGTTTGAGACCTACAAATGGATGGCATTATTTCAAAACCTGTCACACATCTTTGTGCGACAGTTTATTTTTACACATCATTATGATAAGCCAATATTATAATTATTATGTTGACAGACATGGATGTACTTAAGTGACACTTATGTTTTTAGGTTCTGTCAGAATATTTAGTAAGTATTTAAAAGTTTTTATAGACCACTTAAGTAGCAGTCTTTTGTTGACCACTCTATGTAATGCTCATCAATACAAGCAAAAAATATTTTTCTGTCCTAAGGTAATTCCTCAATTAAAATTAATAAGGGCTGACATTCTTTTTTATATTTACTACATTCCAAATTTAAAAAAATAACGGAACAGACATGTCAAGTTATGATTTTGAATGTCATCGAATAATTTGACAAACAGAAGCTTGAACGTCTGTAATCTTTGAAATTCCTTTTTTAAACTGTCGTAGATGGAATTTATAGTTATGTCAATGTCAGATTAGGTTCTTTTTCTTTATAACCGACTTTGACAGCCGTTAGAAAAAGTTGTGGTTTTTATTCATTTGTCTCGTATGCTGACTTGGTTTATAGACTCTTGCTTAGACTGGACAAAAGTCTGATGGGTCTGAGAGGGAATTTCGACAAATTACCGTCATCAATAGTTAATACGTCACGTTGTCACGTCACTAATGTTATGTAGGTATTTCACTTGTACACGCCTTTCTTCACGCCTCTCCGCTACGCTACTTCGACGATATATTTTTCAATTCACTTTTAGATTGCTATACATTTGTCTTTGTGATCGTTGGTGGTCTTATATCTCTCAAAGCGAGCAGAGAAAAATAGTAAAACATGGTTACGTACGTTTATATGAATCCTCATATATGTTGTCAGTTTTATCATGTAGATAATTAGGTTATATCAATGTTGTGCGAATTTTAGCTAAATGCAATTAAAAAATAAAAAATCCCGATTTGCTATCTAACGAAAAGTATACCTGACCGCTGTCTAAAAGGTCGCAACAAGTTTAATGTCTATCTGTACCCTATTGTAAATCATAAACCAAAAGAAAAAATAATGGTATCGACTGCTGTCAAAATTGTTTCGATCTTTTGAACAGCAGGGTTAAGATAACAATAATCAAACTGTTAACAAACTTTTCAAATGTATGTCGACACCTGTATGACAAATAATGGTTATATTATGGTTGTGAGGCAACTGTACAAATTAAACATAACATAACATAAACTTACGCCTATATCCCCGAAGGGATATGCAGAGGAGCTAGCACATTTCGCCAGTTTATGTTTAGATCCCAATGGAATAGGTGGCGAGCCTATTGCCATTAACCGGACACTTATAAACCTGCGATAAATACACACATAACTTCGAAAAGCATCGAAAAGTATTCAGTGTGTGCCATAGTAAAACCTGGGTTCGAACTCGAGACCTCGTCTCAGCAGTCCATTACCCATACCACTAGGCTATCACGGTTGTACAAATTAATTGTTTTATTATAAGTACACATCATTAAATATGTCGGTACAGCTAAGACCTATACTGAGCCTATACTGTCCTCAGTGTCCTTTGATCTATTTGGGTGTAAATCTGGTCAGCGAAATGGTGTAGGTCCATAAAACATACCTGTAACAAACAACTTTCGGTTTAGTGCTGGAGGTTTCAGCGCTGTAGCGCGAGCTCTACCTTAAAACTGGAATGAAGGAAGGAAGGAAGGAGTGAAAGGGAACCGTTGAATTCAAATATAATCGAAACTTTCAGAACACAAGCATGGATTATACGCACATATTTAGCACAAAGTACCTACTATGTATAAAAATTAAATTAACTCCATTTGCATGTGCTAATCTATTAAATAAAACGTTCAGATGTTATTTTAATCGTGATGTTCGTGTCAATTGCTTTGTTGTTTATGTGGGTCTGCTGTTCTTTATTAGTTACGGAACCAAATGTGTTTATCGTACAGGAGGAATAGTATCATAAAATAATAATAATAGTTATATTATGCGAGACGCGGCGTTGGCGGCCGTGGCTTGTGACTCGTGCCATCTCGCGGGTCGGCGACTCGGCGCACGCGCAGCCTCCGCTTTTGCTCTTTTTGTGTAACGTGTAATCAAGTTCTTGATGCCGGCATGTGTGCGTACCTTTTATTGGTGTGCCGTACAACACATGTGCTTGTATGTAAGGTTGTAAGAAGTCTTTTTGAGTGACTGCTTCATAACACAGACGTGTAAACTTTGAACAGATTTCGTTTGTTCTTATTGACCTATACAATTTTATGGCTGCTGCTGAGCTTTGAGAAATATTATAGGTACTTGCTACATAATAGAATTCTCAGCTCCGTATGATTTTCTATTATGTGGTGATTAAAACACCAGTTTTTGTAGTTGAAACCAGTTAACAATGCTTTCGTAGTCTCGAGCTGTGAAACGAATACGACCAAATAAGACTGGGTACATGCGCTTGCGCACCACTTCAATAACAGAGTTTTGAAAGTAACGAAAATTTTAGAATCGAGTTTGCAAATATTTATACTATAGAAACGTTTGAAAGCTAAATATAAATTTTATATCTGGTTTTTTATACGTTAGGTGTCACGAAACATACAAATGATCAAGCTTTCCTGCATCTCTAGACAAGTGGGAATTAGTTGGCCGTATTGTAGAATAGAATGACGAATCTATGGGATTTGACCATTGACGTATATGACATTCGTCAATGCATATCATAAATGTCAAGTCCCATACACACGGGATTCTATTATACAATAGCCGGTCAACGAATTCCCACTTGTCTGTAGGGGCTGAGCATGCTGATCTTATCTCATATCTGATACTGATGCATACGATCTCCAGGAAAAACCTCTCTACTTTTTTTTAATCTAGGACACGCCATTTTGACTTCACCTTACTTACCAATTTTTTTTTACGTGCGCAAAATCCCCACGGATACCCCCGTTATACAAGTTTATACAAGGCTGAAAATATTATGCAGTAGTATGATAAGGGGCTGTCCATTAATAACATGAGGCACAACAGGTTTGTTAGACGGTAGGGCACAGCTTCTGTGGTGTTACACACGTCCATAGGCCACGGTAACCACTCACTTTCCATCAGGTGGGCCGTACGCTTGTCTGCCACCTAAGTGGTATAAAAAAAAATCACGTGTATTATTTTTTTCTAAATTACGCGCAAAAAAGAATATTGCTTTTTTTCATAAATAACTTGTACCAAGAAAATGCACGTGATTTTGGGTGGGGGGGATGGAGTAGTCTGAAACCTCACCACGTATCGCCATTGGAGGCGAGAGGGTTAAAAATTTGCTAAAAAACATTACATGATCAATGGACAGCACCTCAGACTGTAGCGCATACTATTTGAAGCTTTCTCTTTATGGATTAAGATTCACATTTAATTCCCACTTAAAAAACTGCTCGACCATTTTCCATCTGTTTTAAAATGACCCTAAGCTACCACCACTCAAGCCGACGCAATGAGGCGAGGCTCAAATTGACGTTGGTTAAAAGTTACTCCTCGGAGCAGTAAAAAAATTGGGCCATGTCTTTTTATTAGTTTTCTTTTAGCCAGAGGCTTCATTGTAACCGCAATGGCGAAATAATTATAACTTGGTGAATGTAGAGAGTTCTCGTTAACTCTCGTTCAAACTTTGTAATACGTATTAACGAGATTTCGGGAGCAACTTTGTAGGTATATTTAAAAAAAAAAAACTATATCACACTTTAAGAACATTATCGTTAACCCCTCCAACTACGGTAAGGTACTTGTTATATTAAACATAAATACTCAAGACATTCCAAACAGCACTTTCTAGACTTAAAGTAGGAGGAGGTTGATGAACGACCTCCGCCCCCCATGAGCGCCGGCCTGGGGGTGATAGGCACCCTGGCAGAAGCAGGCCGCGGCAGTGGCGCGACTGGTGCGCCTCGCCGTTTCCGGGGACTAGTTGGGGACTCTGTAGTCCCCACACCCGAGAAGAGGGCCAGATCGTGAGAGATGGCCGTAGGTCGGCCGGGGTGCGAGGGATATGCCTGTCAACCTCATCTTCGGCAACCAAAATGACCCACAGGCGGCGTGCGTTTTAGTCGGTTCGAGTCCGACATAGCCTCTCCCACCGGCTCCGGTGGGGAGGTATCCGTGGGGATATTGCGCACGTAAAAAAAAGACTTAAAGTAGGCATAGGTTAACTAATTGTATTACGGGTGTCTACGGACTAATCATATTTAATAGATACATGAAACATATTTACATACATACATACATACATATAATCACGCCTTTATCCTCGGATGATTAGGTAGAGGTGAATTAACACCCACATATCACCATCATTGAATTCGGTCCCACATAATAGGGGGCGAACTCTATTGCCGTATTCCGGGCACTATTTTTGACTCGAGACATGCATCTCAGGCTGAGTCTAGACTGTATATATCTGTCTGATGTTAAACAGCCCTATCCCTTAGTCGCGTTGTACGACACCGCTTGGGAAGAGATAGGGTGGTCCAAATTCTATTCTGCCAAGAACATTACATTTGCACTGAGCGGGAATCTAAGTCTGACTTAGCAGTCGAACGCTTTACCGCTACGCCACATAGGATGATGTCGGTAGGCAGTAGTGTCGTAGGTGGGTTTGAACCTACTGACTAATAATATAGCGCTTATGTCTTTTGGAAGTGTGAAATCGTAGAACACTTAATAATGTCATATTAGGTAGGTATTAAGAATTGTGTGTGTTGTTCTGAGTGTTGATTTATATGAGGACAGATTGGAAAGATTATTATCTATACAATTTGTCCTCAGATAAATCAAACTCAAAACTGAGTAAGCACCATTCTAGAATACCTACGGGCCTGAATATAGTACCTACTAGTGACCGATACCTTTGATGCAAAGTTTACTTCCTACTATACCGCATATAATGGCAGATGTTTGAAATCGCGACCTATCGACATTGACTGATATATACCTACCGATGGCAATATTCTTATCGAATAATGCCTTTGGCATTAAGTCCGCCTTTGTACAAAATTACTGTGCATAAAGTTGAATAAATAAAAAATAAATAAATAAATAAGATAGAAAAAGTTTTGAATCAGTTCAGACGGGATTCGAACCCGCGATCGTTCCCTTACAGAGGGAATGCTCTATCCACTGAGCCAACGAACTTCGCCTAAAACAAGCCATCTTTCTTTATATCCGTCTTACGGCGACAGTGGGAGACTCGTACGACTATCGGTTATTTGAATAGTTAGCATACTAAATTATTTATATCATTCAATATTGATATTCTTGTTAGTATTTTACTATCGTTACAATTAAGACAACTATATGTAACTAAAATACTCTACTTTCAAATCATTAAGATTGGGTTAAGTGTTCAATGTAACAGGCCAGTATAAAGTTCAAATCATGTTTCTAAACGTCATAAAAACAATAAATAAATTTAGAAGAGTTCAAAGCTTCTCTCACATTAACACCGGTACTTTTGTAGAAAGTCAGCTCATGTACTGGTAGTCTACTAAGGCAATAATATTTTTACGAGGATACAATGTTACGTGCGTCTCTGGCATCGACTATCAAGTTTATAGATGCCCGAGTCAAAGGCAACCTTTTAAAGTTATCATCCAAAATTATTTACGACTAATGGAACACTTGAAAAAAGCCCTTGTTGGGTTCTCTAGTTTTGTATTAACTTGGCATTTTTTGCTTCCCATAGTAATGTGCAACCACTTGAGCGTTTTTTTTTTCAGTAATATGAGCGACGGCGATGCCGAATCACACGCTAAGTTAACCGCATGAGATTTCTTATTTAGATTAGAGTTGAGAAAATGTTCTCAGAATTAGCGATTTATTCTTCCCACTTTAACGTAGAGAGATTCATATGCATTTTATTAAGAAGTGTGAACTGATATGAGCTTTTTCTGGTACTTCGAAGAAGAGCTATTTAGATTCGTAAATATGTACAATCATAGATATTTTTTGGTATTCGTTATGAGGTCTACCTTTTTTGCCTCATTTGAATTGGAGTCACTTGACGGAAAACTTTAATGTTGTGTTGGGTATCTCCCAGTTTTGAGTAGATTCTGTCCTCTTTTTGAAGGTTCCCTAACATGTTATTTGTATATATATACCTTATCATATCTAATCCACCGTCCTACAACCCACGATAACCGTTTTCATTTTGATTTCCTTTGTTTGTAATTGCAAGCCGAGTACTATAAAAAATACTCAAAATTACAGTAAACAAACACTTAGGTATAACTATTATTTATCAAATTCTTCCCAGTCATTTGGTAAAAGGCACGTGACGTAGCAATAAGAAACAATTGCTTGATTGCTGTCTAAACCAGCCTGTTATTAAGCTTTTAAAGAACGTTTAGTGACAAAGCGCCTCATCATATATGTGAGTGAATACTTGTCTTATTTTGTAATTGGGACCTGCACGATTCCAATTGAAAGATATAATTATAGTTGCCTTCAGTTTGGAGACAGCTGATTGAATGCTCTTTATTATATGGATTGCAGGCGGTCAAGACAATAATACAATGTCTTTAATTTTTTAATGGATCTCTATAAAATGGAGATCCTAAATTCGACACGTATGAGGCAGGCTGTAGGGATATATATACTCCAAAAAACATATTTTTTTTCTTGGTGTATAATCACATAATAATATAATCAATCAATTAATCAATAAATAAGCCCACCGCAGTCCACTGCTAAAGTTACCGACATAGGCCGCAGAATAAGCATGCTGAAGTGGCAGTGGACTGGCAACGTTTGTCGAACGGCCGATGGCCGTTGGAGCAAATGACTCCTAGAGTGGAGACCGCGAGAAGGTAAACGCAAGGCAGGACGCCTCCTAGCCAGATAGACGGACGACCTGAGAAAGGTGGCTGGGACAGACAGGATGCGGAAAAATGGCGTACATTGGGAGAGGCCTAATAATATAAATGTCTTCTTTATTATTTTGTTATAAAACAGTTTTATGGCAACATCACGAATTGTTGATCATTATTTCCCATATTTTTTTAATACTAAACACTAAACCCGATACTCGAATCCATAGAACTCAAAATAATAATATATATAAGTAGTTAAGAGTTCTATGAATCCATCCAACCTCCACTCTGAAGTTTCATTATAATTTTTTTTATCTATTTTATAACGTAGGTACTTACAGGGCCTATTAGAAAATAATAGACAGTTGTATGAAGAGAAATGTCCTACAGAATAAAATAAAAAGTGATTGTTGAGCGTGTCCAACACTCAGGAATGCGGACTGCGGTTGTCAGGCGGATCATTTCGGTGATTACTATCTGATTACTATCATTGTTACTGTGTGTAACTACTGTCCTTTATAAAAAGTAAAAATAACGTACGTGTATCTATGTAGTAGGTATTTTTACTTTTTCTTTTTCATACTTCTTTTCTTTTCAAGGTCGCGGCCGTACTAAGTTTAATGTATATTATTACATATTGTTTTTAGTTTTAATATTAGGTATTACCTTAATTTGATTTTTAATCATATTTATCAATTTATTCGTTTTCTCAATAACTATTTAGGTATGTAAATAAATCTTGGTAATTTTATTGCAGGAACTCTACGAATTATTCTCGTAGCGATGCAAAACTTTATACCTATTCTCGTATACGCTCTTTATGCATAGCTCTGGGGGATAAGACTTTCTTCGACTTTCTTCTGTCGGTGAATATAGAGTCAATGAAATTGAAGACATGCGCTTGAAGAAAACGCTCCATTCATAGCACCGTTGTCTTATTATTTTGAGTTCTAACTTCTATGGTTCTGCCTAAGCACAGCAACCTTACCTTTGACTAATCAAATCTAAGTTCACATCAAAAGCTGGCTAGGTACTGTGATAAAGGTAACTATCAAAGAATCCTCATTTTTAATTCGTCAAATGTTTAATTTTCATACTTATACTTAACTAATAATTGTACATAAACAATTCTGGAAGAAAAACGCCGAGCGATTACTTCACTGAAGTTATAATTAGCAGGAACATTATATTCAGAATTGAACAACTTCAACTTATTTTTATTACCACCATTTCTGAAACGGGTTTGGGCATAACACTTGAGATTAATTATTTTGGGGGCATGGATTATATGCGTGGTGCACGCGTGCAGGCCAGTGCTATGGAAATCTTAACTCTGTACTCTGCGTAGCAATTTAGTGCTGGTTGGTCAGGTTAAGTAATTAAGTTATAACAAAATACTTTATTTTAAGAATTACTACTACTATCTGAAAGAAAGTCATTAAATCAGAAGGGATTTACGAAATTTCACGACACGCCGGTCAAGTTGTGGTAACATTACAGTTAGATTTAAATGCAGGGGTGAACGGACATCTTCGAAGTATGAAGAAACAAGGAAGAATCAGAAAAAATCCTCAGAAAAAAAACAAAAAAACATGTTAAACATCCCGGCGAGTTTTACGCTATCAATGTGATTGACCATGTCAATCTCAAATCATATATACATGTATCAATCCGTTAACTAATTATCCTTTTGCAGTCAACTGCTGGATAGATGCATCTACCAATGTGCGCTACAGTATCCGGTTCCAGTTCCAGTTCCGGCTACCTTTTAAGATCCACAGTACATTCAGTCTGGAACAAAAACACCTATCCACACCATAGGACTCTTAATAATAAAACAGACTGTCACAGTATTAAAGTAAAATGGCGCAAATTTCACGTGGGCGAATTTAAAATCAATCGAATTTAGAGAATACGAATTGTGATGTTTATGTGTTATCGACACGTAACTGCAACTGACCCTATTTAGTGAATTACCTTACTGAACGAAATCAATCAGAAAGTTGTGTTGATTATTTTCGAAACGATATAACAGATGTTCAAGAAACTAGACCAGATCGTCAAGATTCTAAATCTTTTAAACTATAGATAGCACGATTCGTATTGATTGGTGCATAACTAGAGTCTAGACTAGATTGTTTAATTAAAAACCATATTGGTGTATACATAATTTTGGTACATTTTCCACGGATTGTGAGAACCAGAGTTATAGCTTATAGCTCATCAGCATCCTTAGGTTATCCCTATTGTCCTGTAGTTAAAATAAATTATTTAACTGGGCTTATTAAATCAAAAATGATCACCGTTTTTAACTTCAATCATTCATTCAACCTATAGTATAAATTATAAATTATTGTAGTATATGAAATATGAGACTATTGAATATTAGACACAATAATATTGACGTTTTTTGAAAAGTAACTAATTTGAATGGACAATTTTCTACGTGGTCGACAGCGCGAGTGTAACGCCCCTGGTATTGCATACGTCCATAGGCCACGGTAACCACTTCCCATCAGGTGGGCCGTGTGCTTGTCTGCCACCTAAGTGGTATATAAAAAATAAAACAATCAAATACCAAATTCTCGTACTTTAGGTACTTAATATCTTTTACTTCCCCTCTGTAGGCGTGTGACAGATACGTCAATTGTTGTCTTCAGATGGGGTGTACGCTTATTAGTAGTATAAAAAAGCTATCTACTCCCAAGTTTTAATTAACAACAATGAATAACAGAACAGAAAATGAAAAAATCTGCGTGTATTCAAATCCTACGTAAGCGTATCTATCATGTAGGTATGTAGGTACAGTGGCTAGTTTGTTTTGTTTGTGTTCATAAACTTTTGTAGCTGACTGTACCAATGATGTTTATTAGTCCGCTACCAACTGGTGTATGTCGGGAGTTTCGAGCAAATACAAATATTTACGTATCTGGAATTTGTGATCACGATCTCAGTTACTTGTAATCAAATCTGTTTGCAAATGCTGAGTCGAGACCGTGTCTTATTGCGCAACAAGCGATCGATATCCAGGAATTAACCCCGATTTTTGTAAAATTATCGATGGATCGTAATAGATCGGAAGTGTGGCCCCAAGAAGCCAACTGAAATAGCTCAGCTTGCTTGCTTACTGTTTAGAAACAACATGTAAACTCAACACGCACGCATGCATTTGCATTACAAAATATATTGGCGGCACTAACGGAGCCATTTCCATTAGATTAGTTCGGTTTATTGGAAACTAAATACAAATGGATAATGCTGTACGGATGTGCACAGTTCGAGAGTTGTCGACTAGGATGTAGTAAATAATGGATGTGAATATTTAATACGATTGCTTCGTTGATGCAGTGGCATAATATTAGGCACACACGATGGGTAAGTTCTAGGTTCAAAAACCGGGTCTCAGGGGTAGCATAACGGTAATAAGATAAGAGTAAACGATAAAATCCTGATCAAAAACAAAAATTAGGAAGAAGAAGTTGGCAAGGTAATTTTTTTATCAATAATAGATTATTTAAATCGGTTTCGGCCATTGATTTCGACTAATATGCTAAACAAATCTGGATTAAAACAGCAGGTAAAGATAGATAATAGATACCTAGAGATAGATAGATAAGTGGGTGAGTTATTTAAAACTTCAGCTAGATTCATAATGTTATTATTTTTTCTAACGTTCTTAGTGAATATATTTTTGAAAAGAACTGCATCATATCTCATTTTGCCGAAATTTGACGCAATAATACATAAATCTTGTACAGTTTGAAATAAACCGTTTTACTGCATGGCGTTTCGCGGAAGTCCGCACATGTGCCCCGCACTCCTGTGTGTTCGGTGAGACGGACGGAGGGCTACGGCCCTACGGCGCACTGTGGTCACTTGGTCCCAGCGGGGCGCCCCGCCCCCGCCCTTGGGACACGACTTGCACTTGTACGACTAATTGGAACAAATCGGCGATAAAAACAAAATGCTTTATTTTCATTGTTTATAATTCTACACACAAGCAAAACGTGCGAAGTCGTACTTATATGAGTTTGAGTGCAGAAATGAATCTTATATTTATGCATTCTTTTTATGATTCTATAGTAAGTTGGTTCCTTTTTGCCTGTATAACGTCGAGAAGCCCTCAACGGCGGGGTGAAGGCGGCGGTTTTGCTGCGGTCGAATTGATAAAATCACTTGGTGTCTTAGAAAGACTTTCGAATGTGTAGATTCCTTGATGGGTTTCGGCCTTCAATATTGGTGATCCAATTCTTTTAGAAAATATCTGTGTTTCTTCCATACTTATAACCTACTATTAGATGTGATAATTGCAAGTTTTTGAAGTCATCATTCTTTTTTATATCACTTAGGTGGCAGACAAGCGCACGGCCCACCTGATGGAAAGTGGTTACCGTGACCTATGAACGTGTGTAACATTTATAAACCTGCGATAAATACACACATAAGTTCGAAAAGCATCGAAAAGTCATTGGTGTGTGCCATGGTAATCCTGGGATCGAACCCGAGACGTTGTCTCAGCAGTCCATTTGACCCATAATACTAGGTTAACGCGGTGATACAACTTGATTTCGTTTCGTACTAATCTTTATCAATGTGATATTAATGCCATGTTAGCGTTTTTTATGAATTGTAGCATTCAGTACACTTATGTTGTGAGTATAAATAGATAGATGTGCACACCACACAAATCATATCTATAGAATCTGACTAATTAAGCTGCAATCAAATAAAATCGAAGATTGAAATCAATTATCACCCGAGTGCAGTTCTCCATAGTCTTTCAAATCCGACATCATTCCAACTTCCTCATTTCATTCCCAATTTCCACATAAACCATTGTTTTATATTGCAAATCGTGTCTTTTTTATACTGAATACAATTTTACGATTGCTAATACACAATCGACTAATCGTTAGCGTGACTTGGCTTGCCACAGTTTGCTTGCTCTCAACAAAGGTTGACACTGAGTAGGTTGAACCTGCAACCCATTGTTGTCCGTGGTCAAAGTTCTAACAATATACGTACTACGACTAGCGAAAGGAATAAATGAGTTACCGTATAATTAAATATGAAAACTTACCTTATTAACCCCGATGTAATAATTATAAGAATGAGAAATCAGATTACGGTTGCGAGCTCCCCTCGAACTATTGTCTCGTCTGGGCTGTGTGAACGTGTCGTCACTGTCGTCAGCCATTTTCATTGTAAAGTCACTGTCCCACCGTCTACATACCGCTGACTGTACTCGTAAATATTATTTGACCCTGACTTGTAAGTTAGCGTCACGTGTTACTTCTGTTGCGTGTATTGAATGATACATATTTAAAAGCTGTCTGGACTCTGAAGTATTCGACATTCATTCTTAGCCATGTCCTACATTAGGTGAAACAATTATTCTGCCGCCTTAGTCGCCTTGTACGACACCACATGGGAAGAGATGGGGTGGTCCAAATTTTACTCTGCCGGGAACCACGCGGTTAAACATTAAATTTTAATTGCAATTAAAATTTAACGTAGGTATATAGGTAGGTAAGTATGTACAAGTATAGGAGAGAACGTTATCCGTAGTTTTTAACGGAAATCTTTATCAACAATGTAACACAATATTAATATATGTTCCTAATGATGTAATATTAAAAATAACTTTCAATGAGTAGGTACCACTGTAGTTCCGAGAAACTTATCACAGTTGGGTATAAGAGCCTTGACTTGACTGACTGACCGTTGACACAGTAAAAGCACTGAAGCACGGAAAAGTAATGTGATAACAACACTAATAACATATATTTTAAAGTAGTTTTTGACAGTAATTTCCATTTATTTCTATTACGTAACCAAAGTTTCGGATGCAACGACGTACTTTTAAAATTCCGGCCATAAGTAGACATGAATTTGATTGAATACCTTTCATTAGTATTTTTCGTATCTCTGTTCAAGAATGTATAAAATTAGAGTTTATATGGATGGTCCAATTATTTTTTATAAGTAAGTCCTAATCCTAATCTAGCTTTAAGAATAATGTGGACACCCATGTATAGCTGTGATAGTTTCAAGTAAACACATTTGTGTTTGAGCCATACATACGATTATTATTTAAACAAAAAAAATCTTAAGTGTCTTCTAAAATAGACGCAGCTTTAGAGCTTAAAATTTCAGAATCAAGACTCTTATTAGTTGATTAGTAAGGTATTTATTTCTGTGCGTAAGGAGCTCTGACCGTTTGTCGAAAAATGATTCTAATTTGCATCAGAACTTGAAACTTAATTGAACATGACTTTAGATTGATAATTAATTTCTGTTATTGACTATAATTATCTTCAAATTGCAAAACTACAACGCCAACTTTTATCTTTTCAGAGAACCTTGAAATATGAACAAGCGTTAAGCTGCTGTAGTGTTTTCGAAATGGAGCATTTGTAATGACTGCGACCATGGCTACCCCCGCGCACGAGTGTTACGCGCGCGAAACGGAACTGCGACCTCAGCATTCGAGAGATGGATCACGTGATTCCGGCATTTTCCACACTACGAAGGGATTATGGAATGCTCCAGGATTGAACAACTGTTTTCTGAACAGCGCTGTTCAGGTAAGTGATTTCTGATTAGTTATTTAAGCACAGAATTTCTTTCTTTTTCCTTTAATTTAATAGAACCATACCTACTGTTTTTATTACTAATGAGCCTGTGCAACCAGAAAACTCTTCTTACTCAACGTTGTTGTTAAAAACATTTGTTATGGTAAGGGTGAATATAAAGCCAACCGTTTTCTAGCCACTCCGACTTGCCAGTGGTCAGATGGTTGTCGCTCGCAAAATCAACCTATAAAAGGAGGAGCAGGGGAGCAAATTCTGACTTTGTGTTACGCTTTGGAACATCTGGTGGAGTTAATTTGAATTGTATTTTCAACCTTTCTATTCGTAGCTATTCTCCTCTTGTCCATATTAGTCCATTGATCCATTCACTTCATTTTAGCTATACTCATAGCTAAGGCAAAGAGGCAAAGATCACCTCTAACATAAAAAGCGTTCACAGACCATGGTAAACCTTAGTACAAGGTGGGTTATGGGCTTGTTTGCAATAATCACCGACAATACGAATTTGCTTAACTATCTGTGCAAAATTCCTAGTAAAACAAACAAGTACTTAAAAGGTTGTATTCGAAGTTCGACAAGCTCTGTAAACTATTTGCCCATCGTGGGCGGGATGATGCTGTGCTAACATTCTTGTTATAATATCTTTATTTATTTTGTTTTGCTTCATTATTTTGTACCCGCGGTAGCCTAGTGGTATGGGTAATGGATTGCTGAGACTACACACACCAATGACTTTTCGATACCTTTTGAAGTTATGTGTGTATTTATCGCAGGTTTATAAGTGCCCGGTTAATGGCAATAGACTCGCCACCTATTACATTTGGACCTAAACATAAACTGGCGAAATGTGGGCGATACCACCTCTGCTAACCCCTTTGGGGATATAGGCGTGAGTTTATGTTTATTATGGATAGGTACAATCATACCTTTGATTTGCCTGGCGTTTCGACTAGGTTACACCGGCCGTGGTCACAGGCTGACCACAGTCGCGTCGGTTATATGTTTAACTAGCACCGCGCCGTGGTTTCACCCGCGTAAATCCTGATCCCATGGGAATATCGGGATAAAAAGTAGCCTATGCTACTCACGAAGAATGTAGCTTTCTAATGAAAAAAGAATTATTAAAATCGGTCCAGTACTTTTTGAATTTATTCCTTACATAAAAAAATATAAATCTTTCCTCTTTATAATATTAGTATAGATATCTGTAGTGATAATTTATTTATTCGTCCATGAATTCATCATACATATAGAAATAGCAGAGACAATAGCCCATCATTGACTTCTTTCTGCCCATGCATTGGTGTAAAGCATGTATGAAAATAATTATGAAAGTAGAAGAAGCGAAAGATGTATGCCAGGATTGTAGCAAGTGGAAAATCGTAGTCTCTGCTTACCCCACTGGGGAAAAGGCGTGCGTGTATGTATGTATTACGTATGTATGGTAGATAGCTCCCATAAATTCTGTTTAACTCATATAAATATAGGTAGGCATATAATATAATATTATGACCATCCCAAATAAAGAAAACCTAATCTACTCACGATGATGGTAGCCAGCTTTATTAACAGTAAATCACTGGCTTGAACTTTTAAACCTTTACAGCCTTAAATCAGTAGATTTATTTTTAAGACGACGTAAATAATATAGAGAGATAAATTTGAAGATAAACGAAAAGCATTAGGAGCTTGTCACTGGCACGCCTTCAAGCATTATTCAAATTTCATCGAGTAAGCTGGGCGCCTAATCCTTCCATCTTGAATATTTAACAAACGATTATTCGTTATCACGTTCGGTTATTAGGGCTTTGCTCGAGAAATCGAAACATAATTTACACCTATCTATTTAACTCATGGTGATTGACTTGTTTTATGGTACTGTTTGTTTAAAGTTTTAAAATAACAATGATATATTCAAGGTTATGGAGATATTATTAGCTTCGCGATTATCTGCGCGGTAGTGTAGTTGCAGTTATCGAAAAAAGAGTATTTTTTTAAATATATTTGTTTTTGTTATTAATAACGTTACTAGTGTAATACTCGTTGGGATATTTACCGTGGTCATGGCGCTTGTAACAGCACCGAAATATCGGTTGCTCAACAAAAATAACAAATTTGATAAATATCCCGACGAGTATTAGTAATGTGATTTAAGAATGACCATGTCAATCTCATCATTAATACCGTTATTATTATTATAATTGGTTTTTTTATTGTTATTAATAACTTTAGCTTCTGATGCAAAATCGCCATTGTCAAGTAAAACCTTAGTGTATCCAACTTCCTGTGCTATTTTCGTATTTACGAATAACACGTACCTAAATTGGTTATACGTGGTGATATTGAATTTGATATAATAATATCCTTTTCCACTTGTAGGCTCTGTGTCTGTGTTGTAGGCTCTCTTGACCACTACCAGTTTTTTTGATGGTCCATTTGACCCACTATTCAGTAACTCATCCTGCGGGCCAGTTGACCCTTGTCAAGCCTAGGTCCTCATTAAAAGTTACAAAATACTGCTACTCGAAGATATTTAAGGTCGAAGGTAAACAATCTTAAATTATTATGCAGACAATATGGGTTTGGTGACACACGTATTTAAGTAACGGCGCGTACTCATTTACACCGGTTTTTTGTGAAAGGAAACTTCAAATATGAAGTTTATCTCATAGTGTGAGAGTTGAATTTTGTATACTTTCATATCCTGTTGATGACACTGCCTAGTGCCATTAGGGGTCGTTTGTTGACGTGACTACTATAACAATGTTAGAACCTGTTTGGAGGTTTCTTATCGAGTAAAGTTTATAATAAAACAAGCTTTTGTCTGCGGCTTTGCTTGGGTTTTTGTAGAATTTGTACTCCAGACATTTCATATTGATTACACAACTCTGTCTCCTGACACAGTTGTTTGATGAACGATTAATTTTTTAATATTACTATTATAATAAATACTTAGTTAATTTGATTTTCCTAAAGAACAATAGGTACTTTTTTCTGTACAAAAAGTACCCTATGTTTTTCTATAGATAGAGGTAGGTATCCCTTATAAAGTATATGCACCAATTTGTGATCGGTAGAGAACTTGATACGCGAATCGTAATAAATATACTTACGTACAAACTAAGGTGCAAGCGACATCACATGGTCAATGGTATTATTTAACAGTCTTTCATAGAAAAT
Organism: Eilema griseolum; assembly: GCA_963662185.1. Classification (NCBI taxonomy): domain Eukaryota; kingdom Metazoa; phylum Arthropoda; class Insecta; order Lepidoptera; family Erebidae; genus Eilema; species Eilema griseolum. Next base: position 9,038,442 of record OY759238.1, on the reverse strand, counting down.
ATATAGACAAGACTACAAGAGGCGACACAAAACGTACGAGTGGGACGGGGCGTAGCCAACCACAACTCTCTCATTTGTGTTTCTTACTTACGCCCTGTCCGGTATTACGACCGTGTTTTCAAACTTGCATCTAACTTTCCTAAATATAACATTAGTTAGGATATTATCTTCTTCATCCCAGCGTTAATCCCTGTCGCATCCGAAGCTAAAGCATTGTAGTTGTAGGACACTACGGTAATTCCGTCCAATTGAGCAGTCCGACTGGGGAAGTAGCTCCGCCCTACAGAATATCGCGGCCATAATATCCTTGTGTTGTGCTCCCGGCGGTGAGTAGGGTAGCCAGAGCTCACTAGAGATTTTTGTGCTGTCAGCGGAAAGACCAAAAGCTTGTTCTGCTTCGTCTTTTATACTGACGGCACAGAAACTCTTACAAGGTTGGCAGCGCGAGTGTGACTCCCTTGGTTTTGCACACGTCCATAGGCTACGGTAATCACTTTCTATCAGGTGGGCCGTGTGCTTGTCTGGACCTCGGAAACCGCGGTCCGCTATTTTCAGTTCAACTGCGGATTTGCTTGAACTTTTTCCGACTATTTAAAAAATTTTTTGTGAAATTCAATTTGGTCGAAATGATAGATATTTACGCGAGATTGTTTTTTTTAAATCTAGGACACTCCAACTTGATTTCACCTCGCCTGATGGTAGGTAAGCTAAAGGCAAAGTCTCAGGAAAGAGGGTCACTATTACAGATACTAAGCAATGTTACAATGGTGGCACTCAGCTTAACGGCCTCATCAAATGCTTTTTCACGCCCCCGCTTAAAAATATTATCTATCCGAGTGTATCTAGGGCCCCACCACAGTCTTGTGGGCTTGAGTGAACCTCATATGCCACTTGCTATCCTCGGGGTTGTACTACTGTTCCTTTCGCTAGGCTATGCTGATGAAGACACCGTCTTGACAAAGTGGAAACGTAGAACCGTTATGTTTACTTGCGCTATAAGTGCTTTGACAAGTTGTGTATCTAGTGAGCCATGGTACTTATTAGGTTCTCTAGTGGCTAGTAGGCCAATGAATTAACAAGCAGTCTGGTCTTTTTACCGATGAAGGTTGGAAAGAAGGTTGTTGGTACTTAGAAGGTTGATACACGGTAAGGGCGTTCCTTGTAATCACGGATACTATTCACCATTTCAAGGCTGTACACAAAAAATCAATAAAATCTGACACCTCTCTGATTCAATTCTTCTGTCTGATACTCTGATCTAACTCAACATTTTCACAGTTTTGTGTCCCTATTGCAGGCAAGGGCTTTCACTTTAGAGTCCGGAGTCCGCCTAGTAGTTACACCACTACTTATTTCCATTTTTTTTTTTTTTTTTTTATACCACTCAGTTGGCAGACAAGCACACGGCCCACCTGATGGAAAGTAGTTACCGTGGCCTATGGACGTCTGTAACACCAGAGGAGTCACAGTCGCGCTGCCAACCCTGTAAGTACAGAGTTTCTGTGCCGTCAGTAGAAGACAAATCAGGACAAGCCTTTAGTCTTCCCACTGACAGCACAAATTCTCCAGTGAGCTCTGGCTACCCTACTCACCGCTGGGAACCCAACACGAAGTTCCATTTAACCATTTTAGTAAAATTGTTTTCGAAAAACTATATACATAACTATTACTTATAATTTATATACAAATTCATGTTGTTTGACTTTTCCCACATTAGCTTACGAAATCTTTACAAAGCACTTAATATGGGTTTTTCGATACCGAACTGTCATCCAGTAGACCGCTAAATCGGTGCTCATGGAGACCAATAGTAATTCCGGCATATTTATAGACACTACTTTTTTCCATAAAAGAAGCTACGAGACTCTACACACCTTTTTAACCTTTAAGCATTTGAAGTAAAATCTGTCATTCTTTGACAATGCCCAATTCTGCTGGACCGCGTAACCGAAAAGTGCTCAAATCTAAGGCTCAAATGTACAATTTGAGCACTTTTCTTAACATAACATAAACTCACGCCTATATCCCCGAAGGGGTAGGCAGAGGTGCTAGCACCCACATTTCGCTAGTTTATGTTTAGGTCCCAATGTAATAGGTGGCGAACCTATTGCCATTAACCAGGCACTTATAAACCTGCGATAAATACACACATAACTTCGAAAAGCATCGAAAAGACACTGGTGTGTGCCATGGTAAAACCTGGGATCGAACCCGAGACCTCGTCTCAGCAGTCCATTACCCTTACCACTAGGCTACCGCGGTATATTTCTTACGCGGCACTTTTCTTTTAAAACTAAAAACGCTGTTTTCATAGTCCGCCTTAAAATTTAACAAGCCATGTTGTATGAATCGTTCGTTTGTTATTAACGGACCAAAATAAATTTCTCTCGGCATTCGCAATATTTCTTTCGGACATGATAGTTCTACCCAGTTATGGCTACTAGTAGGTAACTGTTCAGGTTCTAAACACAGGTTATTTACATTCCATCGCGCTCGTACGCGGTTGATAAATCTGATCCAATTTACATGAAGGTAATTACGACACGGAAAGATGAGAGCCCCCATAAAAAACTTATACATCTTACAAACGTCAGGTTGGACGTAATGACGCAGTGGGTATGTGCTATGGGTGCCGCATCAAACTCCCATTAAAATACCTGCACTGTGGCTCGCGTGGGGATTCTACGAAATAAGACAAATGATGTCATAGCTCCTAGCAAAACACAGTACCTCATCGCGTTATCTTAGGAGTATGATTAAGAATTAAAAATACTGATGATCTGTCTACGTGTATGTGGTTGCTATGTTACGTTTGTTCGTTTTTTTTACAGAGTAACGATAATGTACTAGACAAATGGAGTATTGAAGTTAATAGTGAGCATGTTAATAATGCGAACAAATATTTATTATATTGAATCTGTACTGTTATTACTGAGTGGATACAAGTTCGGTATTAGCAACGACTGGGTATTAGCCAAGAAGCCTATATAATATATTATATAGGCTTCTTGGCTTGCTTCTGGGTACCTACTAGCTCATGCATAGCATGCGCATGTTTTAGTCAGAAGCCGTCACGAGCTTACCAGCAACAAAGTTTAATAGTAATCTGATACGAATGCATAACGCACTATAGAGAGAAAAAAACCATTCAATAACATGTAATTATATCTTCTATCTATAACATTTATTGAATATTGAACTAGGTGTCTCTCAGCTAGTTCATGCATCGCATAAAAACTGTATCTTTTAATTAAAATTTTTGCTTTCATATGTTTATGATAGATTTGAAAGCTGTTATATTTATAATATGTGAGTTTTATGTTACGTGGGTATTGTTGACTGGAGTTAAATATACTTTATTTCACGGGTGAAGTCGTGTGCAAAAACACGTGCAGAAAAAAGATAAAGATGTTCTGTAAAAATTTGCAAATCACGATCTTTCAATCGGTAGTTTAAAAGAATACATTGCCAGCATTCCAGAGTGCCTTGAATGCGTAACTAAAGAAATATGACCATGAATAGTTGGCACGAGCCAAGAATGTCAGAAAAAGTTGAAGCGGTGAGGATTCACAGGTGTCAAACTGATGAGACACGAGAAAAATTGCGTCTGCGGTATTGTAATAGCTTATTGTATCGCGAAGATGAAAATAGATAAAGGAAAGCACGTACTAGAGTGAATTAAAGTTACCTTGGCATAAGCTAACCTAATAAAAGGTTGACTAATTCTCCTCTACTTTTTGGCATAGGTATTTGTGACAATTTCTGTGACCTCTTTGTTATGCCAAATAATTATGTTATGTATAAATGTACAAAATAGGAATTTTGTACATTTAAGACTATTATTATTCACTTTGCAGGAATAAATAGACGTGAATGAGTCCACTGCACACACCTTTTAATACATAAAACTTTTTTTAAATTATTCAGTTTTTTATTCAGAGGAATCTTTATTTGCTTATTGATCTTGAAACCCTTGAATGGGAGTTCAACTTTCCAAGATGACAAATGAATATCAGTTCAAAGAGAGGGTTTTAATCTAAATATGCGATAGGAACTCCAAAACCATCAAGAATTTTCAATGTTTCTATACGTATAATGTTCCCAAATGTTGTTGCTATTAATAAAAGTTCCGATATTTTTCATTCTAGTTATGAGACAGCTATGAACAGTTACGTAAACTTCAACAATGGTTAATTACAAAACATAGTGTAATTAAAACCCGTTGAACAACATCAAAACTCTTGTAACAAAACAGATTGATATTAATGTAGAAGGTATTAATAATACGAAACAAAGATCGTGTGAACTTAACCTCAAGAGAACCACTCGGTATGTTCCTAATAGCTGTCGCGTTCCCATATACGAATCCATCTAACTAAATAATTGGAGCACGCGATACCCCAATCAGTCTCTATAACTGAATCAAAAATTTCTTAATGGTCTTTTTTAAATCAAAAGCTTTCACACTGCACAATCTTTTTCTACTATCCTGGCAAGCAAACTAGCCGGTTTCCAGTACCCTTTGATCTGCCCTTTTATTAAATACAGCATCAATTTGATCACTGCTGCGAGGTCGATCTCTGCTTGCTTACTCTGCAGAGTATAATTTGGACCACTCCATCTCTTCTCATGCGGTGCCGTACAAGCCGACTAAGGGATAGGGCTGTTTAACAACTCAGATACATAGCTTGAGTCAACAATAGTACCCTAAAGACGGCAATCGACTCACACCTATTACGGGGACCGAATTCAATGATTGGTGAAATGTGGGTGTTAATTCACCTCTGCCTAAGCCTCCGGAGATAAAGGCGTGATTATATGTATGTATGTAATTACAAAATATGTATGATACTTTTTCGAGTTTAATAATATAAACAGCACAATAAAGTTGAATTATATTTACCATTTTATCATTAGGTTCTAGTTGGTTAATCTGATTAATCAACTAGATCCTAATGATAAAGTGGTGTCGTGAATATAGTGTGGTACCCGTATAAAACGAGTTCACTATAGTTTTGTGCACCTGTGCCCACTTCCCTATAAGTGTGAGATAAGCTCGTGTGGTTTATACATTGTTTACCTCTGTTATCTCTTCCTTAATGGAACGCTCCATGAATGGCGTAACGGATAACTTTACTTAAGCTTTGTATATAGATAAAAATTCACTTTAACTTATGTGTACTCAGTACGTAAAGTACAGCACATAATTTTTAATAATGGACGCCGGCAACAAACCGAAAATCACGCAAAACCAAAATTAGACTGCCAGTGACCCCACCAACTAAGTCCGATAGAAAATTGCTAATATGATTTTTTTGATTTTGCTCGATTTCTGAACTAATTCGACTGGACTATACCTACAAATGTGATATTATTTTCCATGTATATTTCTCTCTCTCTCTTTACCCTATGTTAAATCTGTAATATTATGTAGGTAAAAATCTTATCAAACAATTGAAACAATACCTATAACAATACAATAAGACTTAATCAAATTGATGAATTTTAAATGTTCATTTCATTTTCGATTAGACGGTTTTATAGCCACTTATTGGACACAACTCAATTTACTTACAGCGATGTAAATAACTCTTAGGTTCAATTGCACTGTAAGATCGTTTATGCAAGCCGTCGTTATCGACGTTCCATTTCCTACGCTTTTTAACAATGGCAAGCCTACAACTATTGGCGGGAAAGCATCAAGTTTGAAATTGGAAATTCGTTATGCAATGAAGTCAGTGTTTTTATTGTTACTATCAGCATTCCAGCTATAGCTAATTTTTAAGACTGAATCACTTGAGTAAAGAATTCTCTACTAATAGGAATATTTAAATATGGAAACCTGCTGAGAGTAAAAACTAAAACAAAGATCATCCCATCTTCTTTGTCGATGTCTGTCAGCTTGTAGTCAGTCGTTACTTTGGGGGTCGTCTTCTATTAAGAAATGATCTTCATCCGACAAAAAAAAACACAACTTCATCGATGGTGAAGCCTAGTTAATGGCTATTATTGGCGAAATGTTTACATGTATTGTATTTTCTGTATTTTACCGTCTGTACCATGGTTAGTGTTCTGATGAGCTCTTCCAATTACTCCCACCCTCCCCATTCCTACACAGGACAACACGTGCAGGTCTTAGAACATCCGATCAAGAACCAAGCGGTTCGGTGACTCTTTCCTCTGTCGCACCATTAAGGCCTGGAATTCATTATCAGCTCACGTGTTTCCTTCTTCCTACAGTCCCGGGTCCTTTAAACGGGGCGTGAAAAAGCATATGATGAGGCCATCAAGCTGAGTGTCATCATTGTCACATGGTATGTGAAAGTAATGGTGACCCTCTTTTCTGAGACCTTGCCTTCAGCTTACCATCAGGCAAAGCGAATTCTAATTGACGTGTTCTATATAAAAATAACATCTCTGCCTGTGCTCTGCTGTCTACTTACCTACTCGGTAGTTCCGTGAGGCTAACAAATGAGTAGCAGACCCTTTAGAGGGACTCCACACGTTAACTCATAGTATTATTAGGTTTTTCTGATAGGAATTCTTAGTAGTAGCATGAAGTTTTTTATTCATAATCATCTACTTGTCCTTGTCCCAATTATTTGGGGTCGGCGCAACATGAAGTTTATTTGTGTGTCCAATAGACTGTAGTACATACCTACATACATAGGTATAATCACGCCTTTATCGCTGGAGGGTTAGGCAGAGGTGAATAAACACCCACATTTCACCAATCATTGAATTCGGCTCCACGTAATATAAGGTGAACCTTTGCCGTCTTCCGGGCACTATTGTTGACTCAAGCCATGCATTTGAGGCTGAGTCTGGGCTGTATAAATCTGTCTGATGTTAAACAGTCATATACCTTAATCGCCTTGTAGAGAAATACCTTATGGGAAGAGATGGGGTGGTCCATCCAATTCTACTCCTCCGCTAGTAGGCGCCCAGTATTATTAGCGACTAGGCTAGATGTTTATTAATATTCCTACAGTTTGTAATTTTAAAATAATGAATGACTTCTAGATAATATCTCTCAGTTTATTTAAATTGAGTAATTTACTAGAAGTCAGTATTCTTTTTGGAATCCGAGTGATTGTGATTGAGCTATTGAGCTGATTGAGTTATTGATCAAAATACATATTTGTGATCAATAGCGGTACCTACAAATATAAATTTTATTAGAATGGGCTAGTAGCGAATGCCTCAGGCAACTGTACAGGAAGTTATACTCGTAAATGAGTAACGGACTGGCGAATTCTTTATCAAGCCTTCTAACTATTTGTACCACTATCATTACTATTAATTGCTCGTTGAAAAAAAGGACTGTTATTAATACAGTTTTATTAGCTTCACCTGTTTCTAACTATTTATGGATCAGCTATATATATAGATAAACAAATCTTCAAAGTCGAAATTCTTATACTGGTATTTGTAAAATTTGATATCTCATCAAGTCTTTGTATCATCGAACAACCTGACATAGGTACTAACAGTGACATGTCATAGCTACATGAATGACATATAGTACAAACCTAGATGAATTAAAAAAAGGATTATATATTGATATCACTTTCGCACATTCCTTATTAATTACAAGACAATGTGTGAGTGAGTATTTGTGTGTAGTTGTGTGCGAGCCATTTTTTTAAGTACAATGCATAGAATGTACCGTATCTTCCCTTTTTTAATTCATCTAAGAGTTGGTACAAAACATTTTAACATTGACCCTTTTTTTTACGTGCGCAAAATCCCCACGGATACCTCCCCACCGGAGCCGGTGGAAGAGGTTATGTCGGACTCGAACCTACTAAAACACACGCCACTTGTGGGTCGTTTTGGTTGCCGAAGTTGAGGTTGACAGACATTTTCCTTGCACCCCGGCCGACCCAGGGCCATTTCTCACGATCTGGCCCTTTCCTCGGGGGTGTGGGGACTACAGAGTCCCCAACTCGTCCCCGGAAAACGGGGAGGCGCACAAGGCGTGCCGCCACCGCGGCCTGCTTCTGCCAGGGTGACAGGCGGCTCCACCAATCACCCCCAGGCCTGCGCACATGGGGGGCGGAGGTCGTTCATCGACGCCCGAGTTGCCTTCGTACGCGGGCAGCTTGGCTTGCGATCCTTCGTCGCTCCCGCTGCCGCTCCTGCCCCGCCTCCTCCTTCACGAGCATTACTTGCTTGCAGAAGGAGGTTAGCATTAAAGTCCTGAAAGTTATGATCTGGAAATCTTGCACAACACAGGCATGTTAAATCATCTATCACATCATCAGATTGTAATTAATTGTTGCTGTCTCAATAATTATAATTTAAAAAACAAAATAGACATAACATAACATAACATAAACTCACGTCTATATCCCCGAAGGGGTAGGCAGAGGTGCTAGCACCCACATTTCGCCAGTTTATGTTTAGGTCCCAATGTAATAGGTGGCGAGCTTATTGCCATTAACCGGGCACTTATAAACCTGCGATAAATACACACATAACTTCGAAAAGTGTCGAAAAGTCATTGGTGTGTGTCATGGTAAAACCTGGGATCGAACCCGAGACCTCGTCTCAGCAGTCCATTACCCATACCACTAATTAATTTTATACCATTAAGCTTTATTGCTTAGGTATGTTTCTAGTCTTACAGACTTATTGATAACTAGTGAACCCAAACTCTTTGAATTGAAGCTTAGTTTGTTTATTTTAACAAGTCTCATACTTTACAATTCAGTAACGTGCCTGCTTCTTTTCTTTTATAAAACTATAATAAATTACAATCTACCTACGTCACGTGCTCTCATTAAAAGTCAATATACAATATAACACATTTCGAACAGTGACAGTCAACTGTTTCAAAGCACGTACCTATAATAAAAGAAAAAAAAACCAATCAAACTGCGTTATATCGTTCTCTTTTTCTAATAAGCTATTTAAATAAGTGGGAGTGAGAAAGTTGCCCTTACTGTCAGTCTGTCTCCTGTTATGGAATAAACGGGGAACGATTGAACCGTTGATAGTTTTCTTAACAATTCTCTTTGTACAGGTGCACGTGTGCTTACTCAAGTTATTTTACTAACTATCGTCCATTCTACACGCGTCTTGACTGGCTTGTAAACACAGCCCGTCTTCAATATGTCCTATTTGTGACGACTTGCGTGGTGATGCGGTAGAGCGTTCGACTGCTTCGTGGGTTTGATTCCCGCTCAGTTACAACTCAAAAATATTTGTGGTATGCATATGTTTTATTTGCATTTAATTTGCGTTGGTCTTCACCGTAGACCAAAGCACGCAAGCAAGTAAATATAATTTACAATAAAGTTTTTAAGTACGAGTACGTTACTCTAGACTATGGGTTCTAGACTCTATACTATGCTTGTTTGGATCTAGATGATGTTATGTAATATATCATAGAACGTTGCCTTAGTTTGGGCTATAGTAATTGAAGCTAGTAGCCTGTGCTTTTAAAATATCATGGCCATCACTCACATTAGTATCGGAAACTTGAAGCAATAATACATTGTAAGTATTCAATTGTATTAAAAAAAAACATACAAACATTGGGCCATCCCATTTCTTCACATGCGGTGTCGTACAAAGCATCTAAGGGATATGGCTGTTTAACATCAGACAGATATATACAGCCCAGACTCAGCCTCAGATGCATGACTCTAGTCGACAATAGTGCCCGGAAACGGCAATAGGCTCACTACGTATTACGTGGGACCGAATTCAACGACTGGTGAAATGTGAGTGTTAATTAACCTCTGCCTAACCCTCCGGGGATAAAGGCGTGATTGTATGTATGTATGTACTTATGTAAAAAAAATACCCATTTATTAAATGGGAAATTGGGGCATTTTTAATATTATCATCAGGCATCATCAGCTTAATATCAGGCAAGGAGAAGATAATTAACGTGTCCTATCTAAAAAAAAAAAACGCTGAACATTCCACATATTTGTTAGATTGAAATCTGAGGAGAAATACCACTTACAATTTTATTATTTGCCAGAACATGCGTCATTGACTACTCTAAATATGTCTATAAATTTCGCACAAGTACAAGCTATAAGTTGACAAAAGTTTTATAACTATCAAATAAAATACGAACAAACAAACTTACAGTGCTGTCTTTATTACTGACAGTATTTGTCACAAAGTAAAGTAATTATTGTTAAGTGCTTTCACTGTAAGTGTTAGTAATTGATGAAGAAATTAATCATCCCTGGAAGGGGTCATTTATCAATAAAAAAGAAATTGTGTGTGGCATCCATAATTCAATAGTGCGAATCAGACTAGCATACGAGGGGTTCTGTATGTAGGATTATTTCTTGAACATTTTTGTGTCAAAAAACAAGAGTTACAACAATATGAAGTCTTTTGCAAATTATATTATTTATTTGTTGTTATAGCAGCAATACATTACACACACACATACAACTATTCTGTTTAATAAGATAACCTTAACCGATGCTCCACCTGGGTCCCTAAGAGTATCTCATGGACTATTTCAGATGTACCAACTGTATTTAGATCCGTTCAGCCATTTCTACGTGAAAGAGTATCCTCGCAAACATTCATATTTATAATTTATATAATATTACGGTAATAGAACAGTCCAAAGTCAAGCCGCGTGGTTTCCGGCAGAGTATAATTTGGATCACCTCATCTCTTCCCACACGGTGTCGTACAAGGCGACTAAGGGATAGGGTTGTTTTACATCAGACTGATATATACAGGCCAGGCTCAGTCTCAGATGCATGACTTGAGTCAACAATAGTGCCCGGAAGGCGGCAATAGGCTCAACCCCTATTACATGGGACCGAATTCGATGATTGCTGAAATACATACATACATAAAATCACGCCTGTTTCCCATAGGGGTAGGCAGAGATCACGGATCTCCATTTGCTACGATCCTGACATACTTCTCTCGCTTCATTCACTGTCATTACATTCTTCATGCACGCTCGTCGGTTTAGTGTACTCCTGACCTGCCCCTTTTCTAAAACTTCCCCGGTTTAATCCAGGTATGTGCGCCTAGGTCTTCCCCTTCCGACTGTACCATCCACACTCGCCTCATACACCTGTTTCGTTAGTCTTCTATTGTGAAATGTGGGTGTTATATCACCTCTGCCTAACCCTCTAGGGATAGAGGCGTGATTATATGTATGTATGTATGTAAAACAGTTCACACTAATTGATAGAAAAACATCAAAGACTTAGAAATGAAGTAGGTTCCTTTGGTCACACTTCGAGTAGATACAGAACCCTAAAAATAAAGTGTGTGTGGTGTGGTACCTAAGATTCAAAAATGGAATGAGTAATTATAGCCTCAGTACGAAGGTGATAAAATGCAAGCTCGTTAGTTTGTCTGCTTACCCGTGTCAGACATTCCATCTTGTGCTGTATTAATGGTCAAGCTGACCTCTGTACGAGGCTTTTGTCTTAAGCCTTTTCTCAAGAGCCGGCCGGCGCTCGTGTGCTTCCTTGGAATATTATGTGATTCTGTGATTATAATGTTGTCTTGCTTCACTAAAGCATATTATGTTAAGTTTGTTCAGATTTCTCTTCAAAAGAAAGAATATTAGTATCCCTACTTAGAATGTAGTAGTTAGAAATGTAATACCTAGGGAGGATCTCTCTGTCGATCATACCGTAAGGCCGACTTCTTAACAAATAAGCTTCTGAGACTTCAAAAATTCTCCCGAGGAGGGCCAAATCGAGAGAGATGGCCCTGGGTCGGCCGGAGTTCGAGGGTTATGCCTGTCAACCTCACCTCCGGCTTGCATTTAAATTGGTTCGTGTCCGACATGACCTATCTTCTTATCTTAATAACTTAATGTTAGATTTTAATTTAGTTTGAAGTATGTAGTACAACAAGTTACACTTGTGTATCCCCGGAGGAGTCGAGTAGATCTTGGTAGGGTTCCATACACTCACGAAATACAATACATAACTTACCTATGTCAGTACAACCTGTACAATTTTAAACCTATACAAAAGGTCATTGTACAGAAACTCTATAGTAGATATAGACATTCTAGTTCAATTCTAATTTCGAACACGTTAAACATCGTCTTTCTCGTCTAGGAACGTGACAAGAAGTCTTCGACAGTGAATATGAAATGAGTATGAAGTGAACATGTTGAACATAATAAATACAAGCGTGATTTATTTACGTACTTATGTTGATTCGTTGGTGGGAAACTAACTACATTTTTAATGAATACGTGTAAAGCAATTTTACAACAATATATAAAAATTAATTATTACATTATACAATTAAAATATTGTCCACATTTTTGTACAGTCAGAGTGACAGTCTAATCTATTAACCCGCCCCTCATCGTACCTGGTGCAAAGGTACCCATGACACTGGCGGCATTGCCCCGTTGAACAGCTATGGCCAACCGTTGCCCCAGGTACGAGCCGGAGCGGGAGTCACCGGTTTTGTCCCTCAACCTGCGCCCTAATTCGCTCACCAGATTCTTGGCGTCGGTACCCCAACTACCCATTGTCTCGACCGCAAAGGGAGCGACTTCTGGCATACATAAGATACACAGCGCAATCAGGACTAAACTTAAGTTTAGCTTGTACTATAGGTTATTGAACACGGGTCACTAAGTATAGTTGTATAAAAAAAATCGTCTGGCAACACTGATCGTCAATCAAACCCGCGATTATGTGAATATTAATATGGATAAGAAGTGCAGAAAGATAATTGTGTCACAAATATATTAAGTACTCTGCACTGCTGGACATTTTAATGGTTTAAGATTGTTAATTTAATTAAATTTTAATTACTCTAGATATAATTGTATATTATTAAATTTGTAGTCTCATTACAACTAACATATGAATATACACGTAGGCACGGAAGGTCCATGAGTGTAGCTATTAAAATCTAATGGCATTTGCTCGCACATAGGACCCTAGTAAAAAAAAAAATATACTTACTCTGCTTTAGTGGTCCTGGAACCTAGGTTTTACCATGGCACACACCAATGACTTTTCGATGCTTTTCGAAATTATGTGTGTATTTATCGTAGGTTTATAAGTGCCCGGTTAATGACAATAAGCTCGCCACCTATTACATTGGGACCTAAACATAAACTGGTGAAATGTGGGTGCTAGCACCTCAGCCAACCCTTCAGGGATATAGGTGTGAGTTTATGTTTTGTAATGGAACCTAAATATACTTAGTTAAAGAAAAATAATGGCTTCGCACATGTTCAAATTATAAGTAAGTACCTACATCAACTGACACCTGCTGAGTATACTTTATGTGTTATTCAGCTGCCTCTCCGAACACCCTGTACAATAATTCACATTAGTTGTTTACTATTCACAACCTTTGCTATGTTGTTAGTATCTTCTTTTTATGATAGTAATATTGTACTAAATGTCAACAGCCTAATTAATATGTAAAGTACACAAAAGGTGTACTTTACATATTAATTACTTGACTAAATGTTATTAATTTATGGCAACTCATTTTCAATGATTGCAGTTCTAAGACTTACCATTGTACCTATTTGTGTCAGTTATGGAATACACCTGACTTTTAAGTCTATTATTTCGTTTTAAAGGCCAGGTTTCGAAACTGTGACTAATCGATCATAAGGCCGACTCCTTATAACCACTAAGTTAACGACGTGTCTTTAAATTCATCCCACGCACACTCAAGCTGTGGAATGAACTCCCTGCTGCGGTTTTTCCATGCGCCTACAATATGGGGTTCTTCAAAAGGGCCATTAGGAGGTTTCTTCAGGGTCGACAGCGCGAGTGGGACACCCCTGGTGTTGCACAAGTCCATAGGCCACTTCCCATCAGGTGGGCCGTGTGCTTGTCTGCCACCTATGTGGTATAAAAAAAGGTAATTTGGTCCTTATTATGTGTTTTAGTACGTAACTACACACAGCTTTAATCGATAGGAATTTTGACATAGCATTTGCAATGTTGTACTCAAGGAACACACTCATACAAACTCATTTGAGACTTAACAGAAACTTTGCACTGTTTGCTGTTCTTTTTGACAGAACTATAAATATCCATCTTCTTTCATTTTCTTTTTTTTTTCTATGGCGATTCCAACGATTCCGCCAACGACTCAATAAATGTTGATAAAATTATTAATGATGAGACGCCAATGTCAAGTTTTTAAGAAATTCTACCAAAACCACGTTAGCCACGCCAGTAAATTTGTTTCTATGTGTTTCTAAGATTCAGGTGGTCGAACCATTGACTGCAATAGGCTGTCAGACTGTCAGACAGACAGTGTCAGTGTCAGTGTACATAAATAAAACAACACCAAATACTTAAATCGCGGCAAAATCCGTTGAAAATAGTTTTATTATTTCAATGGACTAATAATAGTCCATGGAAAAATATGACTATAATAAAATAATTATAGGCCGAAGAATATATCTAAAGAATTTGTGGGTCTAGTTAAAGAGACAATAGTGATCTCATCTGTAACAAAAACAAAAGGCACAAAGGGCGCTATGGCGCAAGCCTCGGAGAACAAAGAATGTTTAAGTACATTAATAGCGATTGTCTGTTAATGTTATATTATATGTACTGTAATGATTTGAATGACGGCCAGGTGGAAGGACGACCTCATGAAGGTCGCCGGAAAGCATTGGATGCGGGCTGCTTTAGATCGGTCATTCTGGAAGTCTGTGGGAGAGGCCTATGTTCAGCAGTGGACTATGTGTGACTGACATGATGATGATGATGATGACGCCATTTGAGCACGTCCGCCGCTGTAGCATACATAACACCCTACCCCGTGATATCCTCTAAAGACACCGAAGAAATGTGTACTGCGCGTATTGAGCAGATTGTGATTGAAACTCTGGTGCCCAGTTCGGCCTGGAGGTGGCGTTAGTGATAGTTAGTTAGTGAGTTCTAAACTAATGCAGACACTATCGCACTATTCATGTTTACAATTCCTGTATTTTATGGTTCCAATGAAGATTTTTAATTAAAAAAAATAGGTTCACCATACGATACGTTCCTGAGGTATATTATATCTTTTTTCTGGACGCACCTGCAACGGTGACGGCATTCCGTCGTGTGCCACTCTTGGCGATGTTACTCTAGACATTTCCGTCTGTTTTTCATCCACTAACAATTAATATTGATGATGTGTCGACGATTTCATGGGTAGTTATTACTTACTGATTTACAGTTGTTAGTAACGTACACAGAAATAATTATAAGTAATTATTGTATCGTAGTTTTTGTTACGATAAAACCAAAGTCGAAGAGGATGTGGCAAAGAAGGGTTTGATTTGGGAAATGGCATCCGAAATGTATGGAGGAGAATAACATGTTGCTCAGAAAAGGGGAGGTACATGATGATGAATCAATAGTGTGATTATTGAAAAAAATACGATACAAGAACATAATTCAGCACCGTTTACCCGACTACGGCAAAGCAGAAGGAGGGTTATGATTTTTACAGGCTATGTATATAGGATCATCTGTTCCCTCATAGCTCCTCAACAACTTATTATAACTGCATATATGAGGTATCGTTAGAAGCGTCTTAGTCGTCCGCTGGTTATACGCTATATGATTTGTCACTGAATCTATTATGGCGCCCTCTAGCGTTCATAAAGTACTGTGTTGAAGAATAAATTTGAGATAAATATGTCGTGTTTGAAATCAACTGAAAGGGCTCAATTAGGACATTTCAAATATGTATAAATTATACCTATTGCTTGCCCCAAAATTATATAAATAAAACATTAAATTTAAAACTAACACCCGACTACTGAAAAATCACGCTCTACAAAGTATTAAACAAGAAAATATCAAGGATAGCCGTCGTATACCACTAAATAATACTTTCTTGGGAAAAGTGACATACGACCACGGCTATCCTTTGTATCCTTTGTTTAATTCTTTTTAAAGCGTGATTTTATAGTAGTCGGGTTTTAATTTCTTTCTGAGTAGTTTCATTTTGCGTTTGTAGATAATTTAGATTATGGGACAATTTGCGAAAGAAACATTCAGTGATGAAGCTCTCCAAAATAATACCATACAACGTATGGCCTAATAAAAATAAATATACATCATTATAGCATGTATCCCGTTTTCAATCCAACATGTGTACAAGGTACCAAGCTTCAAAAACTTTAACATTGATTGAAAAATGTCCGTATCTAATAGGGATAATTTGAGATGAATGGTATCCATTCCGAGGTTTATATCTACTTCGTTTGACTTCAGTTATTTCATCATAGGAGAGATCTCGCGTGCCTAAACCAGTTTCGATGAAGAGTTGGAAAAATCTCTTATAATCAAAAGGGAAAAGGAAAAGTTTATTCAAGTATAATTTGTCGAAGAGATACGAATTCGTCGGATAAGAAGCGTCGGTAGCTTAGTGGTTAAGAAGTCGGCCTTACGATCGTGAGGTCCCGGGTTCTAATCCTGGCCATTACACTGCCGACGTGAACTCACTCCTAGCACAAGTAATTTAGCTTAGCTGGAGGGGATAGAGGGAATATTATTAATTTCGGTTCTAATATACTTTCAAAAAAAGTTGTGGAATACACTCACACCTATATTACTTAAAAGTACTATTAACATACACATTAAACCAACAATATTTTCGGTCTCACATAATAGAGGTCGTTTGCTAATGTCCTCAATCACCACTTTTCCCTGGGCTATATTAACTGTCGAAGAATATC
This sequence comes from Eilema griseolum, assembly GCA_963662185.1. Taxonomy (NCBI): domain Eukaryota; kingdom Metazoa; phylum Arthropoda; class Insecta; order Lepidoptera; family Erebidae; genus Eilema; species Eilema griseolum. The sequence goes on along the minus strand of OY759238.1, from coordinate 9,021,752 downwards.
CCTATTCCCCGGGAAGAGATGAGATGGTCCTCGTACTACGGATCTATTTCATTGTAAAAATGCTCACTTTAAAAGGTAAAAAAAGTTACCCAATCGGCATGCTTAACCCGCATCATTTATAAAAAAGATAACTCGAGGCTTTCTCCACCTAAACAAATGACTAGCAATAAAAACGTTGATTTATAAATCTCGAAACCGTTTGGAATACGGAATACAGTTGAGATGGTATCACGTTTGAGCCGTATTCGTATACTGCATGTTACAAAATTGAGCCTAGTTGTTTTAAGAGGTACCTTGGCAATGGAACAATGTGAGGCGCGATGTGGGCGAAGACGGTAGCGTCACGGGTCGCCGCGTCCGGAAGGAACAGTATCGTGGGAACTCGTTCTTCGCTCCCTCCTTACTTATGCACCTGAATAATGTTTTGATAATTACTGCACACCTACTATAACTATAATTTTGAAGTGTTAACCTATTAGATCTTATTGAGCTAGCAATTGGAGCTATTTTAGAAATTGAAGGACTTTTTTTGAGTGTACAAGACAGGCTTGAAATTAAAAGGTTGATTTTTCAAGTTTTGGTTGAACTCTTATGTTTCAACAAGCTAGCTATCCCCAACCGCCCGTCTACCGCCAGTCTGTCACAAAAATGCTGTAATCTCTCCTCCAAACTACACTGAGTGCATAAAAACTTTCAAACCTTTCCGCTTTTTCGGGTTCCAACTTTGGTCGCTCCTTTGGCGTTTATGACATGCTTTGGGGACTGTCAAATATATAAAATCCCAGACATTTGTCACTATATTCTACAATATGCCGGTCATCGAATTGCCACTTGTCTAGGGGGCCTAACAACTTGTGTATTGTAATTGGTCGTCGTTACTTGGTTTGCATACTCTATTGAGTATGTATTTGATAGACTGCCGCGTGGTTCCCGGCAGAGTAGAATTTGGACCACCCCAACTCTTCCCATGCGGTGTCGTACAAGGCGACTAAGGGATAGGGCTGTTTAACATCAGACAGATTTATACAGCCCAGAATCAGCCTCAGATGCATAGCTTGAGTCAACAATAGTGCTCGGAAGACAGCAATAGACTCACCTCCTATTACGAGAGACCGAATTCAATGGTTGGTGAAATGTGGATGTTTATTCACCACTGCCTAACCTATGTATGTACACGTATTAGGCATAAGATTTAATTAAACTTTTTTTATTACGTCACTTACGTAATGTTTTCTAAAAACTTATGTGACTATTTGTCATGTATTCCAAGGTTTCTAAGGTAATCTGTGCATAATAGAAGATCATCAACACCTCATTGTCTATTCATTCGGTATTGTTTAAGTATATTTCACTTTAATTACACGAAACTAGTATATAACAAAGAACACTCTCATATGAAAGTTTATAATTGTTTTATTTTCTCCATTCTTTTGTGTGTATAACATGTGGTTTACAAGTTCAATCATCTTCGGCCTGCGGTTCTATAGATCCCACGGCTGGTCAATTGAATTGTGGGTCATTTTAGTGCATTTCTACTAGGGAGCTACGACTGCAGCGTCATGGTTCGCGATTTAATTGTTAACTACATTGTCTCTAACTTGGTTCAAACTGGTTCAAAGTTATGTTAAATTGAGGTTTTGTGTAATTGGGTTTATCTACTCACAGTACTCATTACATTTAATGTTATATGAAGCAAACACGTTACAACCATTTGTAAAAATATTGCGCGGACTTAGGAGGGTGATATTTTGCGTATTGATAGCTTAGGTACCGATATGGAAAAGTAGTACAAGTAATAGTAGCATGTATGTATATATGTATGTGTGTATATGTGTTTTACATATACAGTATATACAGCCCAGACTCAGCCTCAGATGCGTGGCTCGAGTCAACAATAGTGCCCGGAATACGGTAATAAGCTCACCCCCTTTAACGACGGAATACAATTATTGGTGAAATGTGGATGTTAATTTACCTCTGCCTAACCCTCTGAGGATAAAGGTGTGATTATATGTATGTATGTATATTTGTGCCTATTGTCTAGGGTATATACATATTGTATACCTTTTTATATTAAATCTACACTTTCATGTACACTAGAATTTGCCTCTCGAATTGCAATTCCTCTGTTCACTCCCGGGTTTGCTGGAAAAGAACTCAAACTGTACCCTATCTATGCGTTCGGAGGAGGTGAAAAAAAAATTACTAGGGTTAAAATAGGCTAACGGACCGTCCAATTTCATTTTGTGTTTGTTTATTTTTTAATCAAGTATAAGTACAGTGCGGAACCACTTTTTACTCTAATAACTTCGTAATATATTACATTTAAATTGTCATCTTCGCTGTTTCAATTTCGGTCACAAAATATCAACGTGTGTGTCCGGAAACGGCACCAAACCCATGGTCTGTTCTGTAATGTTCGACTTCCTATAATTTTAGATGTTCCAACTTTTAAGAAATAAACGGAAATAAGCCTAATCTTAAAATAATTAGAAAATAATGTTACACTAGTCAGTTTATTGTTGTCATTACTTTTGTAATGAATTGTGAGAAAGTTCTGAGGAACTTTTAAAATTGTTATGGTTATCTGCTTCAGTTCATGAACTTGTGTGTGTGTCTGTAGTTCTAACGTAAAATGATGATGAGATCACGCAGATAATTGAGCAAATGTCTTGACCCTGTTTTGTGTAAACAGAATGCTGTCATGTTCTTTGTACTCACAGCTCGTATTAAAAACTGTGATAATTCTAACATCTTGTAAGTAAATTACTTACCATCATCATCCTTCTGCCTTTATCCCAAGATTAGTTGGGGTCGGCGCAACATGTGTTCTTTTTCCATTCATCTCCCTTCTTTACCATATCATCATTCACACAGTCCATCCACCTTATTTTAGATCTCTCTCTCCGCTTGTAACCAATCACTTCCATAGTTAGTGCCTTCCTTACGACATTACTTTCATCCCTACGCATTACATGTCCGAACCAGGACAAACGATTTCCTCGTAGCTTTTCCGTGAATGGTAAAAAAAGCTACGAGGAAATCGTTTGTCCTGGTTCGGACATTACCTACCACTGAATAGGTATATTGAGCTAACTAATATAGCTTATGCGAAATTGTTTTTGTATGTTACTCAGACAGACAAAAAGGCCGCTTGTATTTGACTGAAAATTTGCAATTTACGATCGGGAATAGGACTAGGTTACTTTTTACCTTGGCAATAGGTTTATTTACATACATACATATAATCACGCCTTTATCCCTGGAGAGTTAGGCAGAGATGAATTAACACCCACGTTTCACCAATCATTGAATTCGGTCCCACGTAATAGGAGGTGAGCCTACTACCATCTTCCGGGCACTATTGTTGATTCAAGCCTTGTATCTGTGCCTGAGTCTAAGCTGTATATATCTGTCTGATGTTAAACAGTCCTATCCCTTAGTCGCCTTGTACGACACCGCATGGGAGGAGATGGGGTGGTCCAAATTCTACTCTGCCGGGACCCACGCGGCAGAATAGGTTTATGTGTCAGTTCTAATGCGAAATCGCGAGCAACAGCTAGTCTAATATAAGTCCATTTAAACTTGAATGTATTAGTATTACCGAAGAATCGTCAACACAACATCGCCGACCTCACGTTTGGCCTCTGTTCACAGAGAATTAGTCGCTCTATTGGCTATTTAGACACAGTTGCATCTAAATAGTTTGTCGCACGACACTATGCTTCACTGCACCTTTACTTTTTACCATTGTCTTTTAGTCACACTCGTTTATACACTTAGGTATATAAGAAGCGGTACCGTAATGGCTATGACGTTTGGTTTTGCCATTTAATTACATAATAGATTACGGGTTTGTTAACCATTCAATAGATACCTACACTACCTACAGAATACCTTCATTGTTTTTGACTGCCCTGATGTGTTCCTCGAGTTTGTAGTGAGAGTGAAACCAATAGTAGTGCAGATACGCGTAGTAAAAGAACTCGAAAGAGGGTAGATCGATATAATTACTCCTAGGAAAAAACTTTTTCTCTGTTCACCGCCACTACTCCAGTTCCTCCGTGATCATGGTGCTTGCAACAGCGCCGAAATATCGGAAACTCAAAACAATGAAACATGGTAAATATCCCGTTTATTTTGATACTGACTAAAAATTCTATCGTAAACTAATTCCAAAATACTTCAATGTGCGTTTCTACGAATCTTCTTCAGTGGTCGTGAAAAGAAACACGACATTATTTTTTAGAACTTTAATTTAGTGAGACAGTCACGAAAATTAAGTAAATTTTTCGCTAGATTTCAGACAAACCAAACAAGGTCAACATAGATTTATAAACAAGGTATTTAACTCAAAAAATTGGTTGCCTGTAAAGTCGGTATACGGGCGAAAGTTTTACGTGACAACGACTTTGAGTGGTAAAATAATTTTAATGTGAATATTCATTCGTATAGTAGGAAGAAGGATGAAATAATAGTAACAATTTAAAACATTTATTTATACAAAGAATTATATTTAAAACATTAATTTATACAAAGAATCTCGCACTGAATTTCATATTAACAAAATTTTATTTTTACCTTTACACATATTGGCAATTCATTTACACTCAGTGTGTATGCCTATCTCTCTCACTCTCTCTCTCTCGCTCTGTCTCTCTCGCTCTTAGGCGGGCTAACTGTGCTCGAGTGGAAGGGACGCGTGCCTTTCACTTTTTATGTCTGTCTCTCTCGCTCTTAGGCGGGCTAACCATGCCCGAGTGGAAGGGACGCGTGCCTCTCACTCGCTCTCATTGTGAGCGCATAACGTGAGCGGAGCGTAACGCAGTTTCTTGAAGTGTCACCCGGCAAACCAATTTATAAGACGTTGTCACGTCAAAAAAAAATTAACCTAAACGGTTCATTTTTTTATTATTCTACTTACATAATTGTTCTTATAAATGCTCGTCATATCATTAGTTCATGCCAAAAATAAGCGAAGTATTTTAATGTTGTCGTTGGTACCTTAGCATTCGACAACGTTCGTCACTGACTGTACAAAGCTTTTATCTAGATTTTTTCTTGGTAATACTACGTAATAATTACATGACTAACCAACTCACTGACCACAATAGTCAACTGTTCGAAAGCAGTCGTAAAGGGGCACAATTTAGTCGTGAGCTCTGAACCGTGAACCCGCGACCCGAAGCGTTTGATGACTCACCCTTCCTGACTGTCTTCAAGGATTCAGACCTCCTGTGACTAAGTCGCTGTAAAAAACCGCCATTGTTCGAATATAGACCATTGTGATACAACATCGTAACGAACCGGTGAAGTCATTGACGTTAACAGTTTTAAATTTGAAGGCCCTTAAATTTTAAAAGGTTTATGTTATGTTAGCAGAAAAATAAAGTCTCTGTTCATATGCGAGTATGCGAGTAACATGTAGGATGATGTCATATGAATGCTATACGCAAAACTAATTTTGGCATAGAAACGTATGGAGCCCTACCGAGATCTTCTAGTCCCAAACTTACTTTATCCGCAAGCTGGCACACGTTTTGATCTATGGATGAAGCTTTATCGCAAGCTTCACTCTTAGAATTGTGATATTAACCGGCAGTTGCTCTAGTAAAAGACAAAATTTATAAGAAATCATAAGAATAAGGAGTATGGGAACGAGTCTTGGGCTCAAGAAAGAACAAGTTATGGATGCAACCGGGTTTGATGGAATATGTTTGTTAATGTTGAAAATTCGACCATACCTTATTAATGTAACAAACGGGCACCAACTCATTTGCAATATCTATCTAAACTAATCTAAAGATATCAAGTTAGGTAATAATTAGTTTTCATACAATAATTTCGTCGGCTATTTTCCGTCAAGGGTGATTGTTTTGGCATTTCCGTCAAGGGCGATCTTGTTGTCGTCAACTTGGCACTTATTCCCGGATACAAGCTGTCATCGTAAAATTCTCTACAGGAAATACCAATAGCACTTTTTGCACGATTCAGGGTTAGACAGGTGTAGTGGTACATTATAACAGCGTGAATATAATGGTGAAATAAAATTATCACATAAAATTTCGAACAATAAGTACATAAATCATAATTTAACATAATACATTCAGACAAAATGTATAACATGTCCAAAAGTAAAATTACACGCTCAGTACGATAATTTACCAGTTGTCTCGCGTAGAAAATTACATTATTAGGGTAAACTAGTCACAAACAGTTCCATATCGGTATATCTAAGAAACACTGATTAATCTTATCATCAGAACAGCGAGGGTCTGCCTAACTGAGCCAAGACGTGGGAACGTCAACCAAGCCTGACCGCCGCGCCGGGCCATGCCTCAGACTACGATCTAATTACAACACCTGACAGGTGCCCGGTCAAAGGTTTACCACACACGCAACCAGGTCCTTGAATTATAAACTTGAACTGTAATAAGGAAGCGAAAACGTCTATGAAATTATACTGGACATCGGACATATGGTGTGCAATTTTATTGTCTTACAGTTTTACTACAGGGAAATTGCATTACCTACTCTGTTCTACGGGGAAATATAAGGTGCATCATCTAAGAAATAGATTCCCACGAATCTAAATATGTGGTTGTGTAATCAAAGGGAATATGACATTTTATAAATTAGTAGCGAATCTGTCCCAACTACGCATGGTGACAACGCAGGGAGAATTGAGAATATCCCGAAATTTCACAAGTATAAAATTCCTATACTTAAACCGGTTGTAGGGCTGTCTTATTGGATTCAGTTGTGAATTTAAAAACTGTCCTGAAACAAATTTATACCAGGAATTAAATACTAGCAGTACCTAGATGATTTCTACACCCGGCCAGCGCCTCCCAACATTGGGAGAGGCTTATGTGGAATTTGATAGGCTAATTGATTGAGATATTTAAAAAAAATTTTTCAAGCCCTGTGTCACCAGGTAGCCGATTTTTCCCGTGGCTTCTAAAGTGTTGCAATCTGACGTCAATAAGTAATTTTCTTTGTTCGAGACTTAAATGGTAAATAAACAATTTATATCCAATATACTCAATTTGAAATTGAAAGTCTCTTAGAACGATTGCATCAATTTATAGTAGCGGGGTAACTGTGGGACCGCGGTCGATTCACGCTTCCCGCTTACCCGGGAAACTATTACAATGTTGTGGTCGCAATGTTTACAAATTTTGTTTGTTTTACACTTAGCTATTAGTCGTATGCTCGTAGAGTTACACTTCGTGCCTTATTTGTAAACAAATATGTACCAACTTAAAAATATTTGAGTATGAATGCGAAATACTGATTTTGTAATTCCATTCTAAATCAATGTAACATACATATAAACATATAATCACGCCTTTATGCCGGAGAGTTAAGCAGAGGTGAATTAACACCCACATTTCAACAATCATTGTATTTGGTCTCATGTAATGAGTGGACTTATTATTAGTATTGCCATATTCCAGGCACTATTGTTGACTCGAGTCGTCCGAGGCTGAGTCTGGGCTGTATAGTCTGATGTTAAACAGCTATATCCTTTAGTCACCTTGTACGACACCGCATGGGAAGAGATGGGGTGGCCCAAATTCTACTCTGCCAGGAAGCACGCGGCTTATAAATGTTCCCCTATCTTTTCTCCGTATTGTGTCCATACCTTCAAACTGGTATACATGCTAGGTAATTGACAGACGATGCTCTGGTGCTTTATGCCTAAGAGTTTGGATTCAGATGACGGGTCCCGAGGAAGCCAAGATAAGAGGTAAATGAAAGATCCAAATCCCGCTCGGACCAGATTTTTTTTAAGAATGTTGAAAACGAAATTACTGATATTCCTTTTAACCCGTCCAACTAAGCTGAATTGCTTGTGTTAGGAGTGGGTTCACCTCTCGGTATTGTAATGACCAGGATTCGAACCCGGCACCTATCGACTAAGCTATACACGCTTGTGCTTGACTCTAGATGTTTGGTATTCTGTAATATTTTGTAATTAATTGATCATGCTGTAGGTAAATATGTTCAATACATTTATGTATTGTAACATTATTCATTAGGTATAAAATTTAATGTTCACTCTGTATACTTAACTGTCTACGTATGTCACTCTACTCGGAAATGACCATCAACAACAACCAACACATTGTTTTTACACTGTTAGCGTCTTATAAAAGAGTATAATAGACAGTTTTGTAACGCTTGGACCACAGAATACTTAATAGAAACCACTATTTGGACAATGCTTTACGACAAAATATGACAAGTATGGTGCGTTAGAACTTTTCGTCATATTACCTTTCTAATTTTTCTTCTGACGTCTCTAATTTATTCACATTTTTATAAGCTTTTGTTTGATATCATCACCAATCACATCTTTTTTTTTACGTGCGCAAAATCCCCACAGATACCTCCCCACCGGAGCCAGTGGAAGAGGTTTTGTTGGACTCGAACCGACCAAAACGCACGCTGCCTGTGGGTCGTTTTGGTTACCGAAGGTGAGGTTGACAGGCATATCCCTCGCACCCCGGCCGACCCAGGGCCATCCCTCACTATCTGGCCCTCTTCTCGGGTGTGTGGGGACTACAGAGTCCCCAACTCGTCCCCGCACCAATCATACCTATATAACACAGAACTGTAATCATAAAAAATATGTCTAATGAAAAACATGTTCAGTTTGAGTTTATTCATGGTCTTTATGACCATCATTTACACTCCAAAAATATTGTGAGTAATTCCCCAAAATTTAATGATTGGACGTGGTGTTAGATAATTGGTGGTCCATAACTGGATATAGGCACATTACACTCATTTACGGGTTAACCATATAAATATCGGTGGAAGGTTTGGATTCCCACGGGTCGGCGCCTGCGCAGCCACGCGCTGAATACGATGCGTGATCGCCGTGAGAAATTATCGCTAGTTGCGGTTCGTGGATTTCTTATATAATTTACAATAATATAGTTTCATTCATTATCTTCATTGTAGCGTAAACTGTTGCGATGTAAAGTCCACTGTCCCGCGTTGTTACGTGACTTTCGAATGACAAATGTTCGGCAAACTCGTATGAACTTGGACATCGTTTCATTTACGTTTTCAATATTATATATGTAAATTATACTCAGCTATATCGATGACTTCTGTAGCGTGACGTCTACCGTCAAATGCTTCGTCAGAAAGTCACGAGTTTGATTCCCGCTGAATACATTCTTTAAAATTGTCAGAATTTTGAAAGTGTAAGATTCTGACTAGGCATAAATGAAAACCAAATTAAACAAAGTAAAGGCACAATAATCCCGTTGCGATTTCAGTTTGAAGTGTGATGATAAATACACTCAACACCATCTAGCGGAAATGTACGTAATCACTGAACTTGAATGGGTGTGACAATTGTTAAGCTTTTTTGTGTGCATACCTACTCTAACCGACGTTTTTCGTAGCATCACCGTAAATATATTTTCTTTTCTTGGTTACCCCATCTGGAAACCTGCCTGAAATTATACGGCTGAGCCCACAGAGCTAATCTTCACGTTAACTTCGACATCGAACCTATCTGGACCCCCTTCAACAATGAGAGGAGATCTGTGACAGGGCTTTGTTTGGTAATCAGCACAGCAAGTGGAATTGGTTTGGGTCTTGAAGATTTTTGGGCTCCTGTATATTCCAATTCAATACCTATTGACAACCAACAAATTGTACAGAAAGACCAAATCAAGAGTACCTGAAACCGGCGAAGTGACAGATGTAGTGGAACCATGTGGTCTCTGCTCACCACATTGGGTGTGACTGTACCTATATACACACATCAACAAAGTCTAGGGAACAAGGACATTTCTAGTTTTTATTTAAAAACCCTTTCTTGTAATAGTGAGTGTTTTATATCAATAGAAGGGTATTTTTATACCGTTTTTAATTTTAATGTTAATAAAAACATTTTCATACCAATTTTTTTTTTTTTTAAGAAAGAATTGAATAGTGCCAATATTGAGTATTATAACCTTCTATGATTAGGCACAAAAATAACGAGGTAGTAAGAAATACAGTAATTAACCGTACTTTAAACGTTTTTATTAATCTGTAGGACCTCCTAAAGCATTAGCAACAGCTCGACAACGGCGTGGCATACTTAGTATGAGATTGTCAAACATCGTCTGTGGAATATGGCTCCATACACTGTGAAGGTGTAAAAAAAGTTGTTCTTCAGTGTTCAGATTTTCCAAAGAATCACTGAAAGCTCTTCTCCCAAGCAAATCCCAGGCATGCTCTATGGGATTGAGGTCGGCAGACTGAGCAGGCCATTCCAACGTCGTCGTCATATTGTGCTCGCTTAACGCATTGACCACTACCCTCGCGGTGTGTGACCGTGCAATATCTTGCATGAACATAAAATCTTGACCGAACTGCTGTCGATGAGGGATTACCATGGGGTGTATAACCTCCTGAATGTATTGGTTTGCATTCAAATTGCCCCGTATCCAAACGAGGTCGGTCCTTCCACCAAGGCGAATTCCAGCCCATACCATGATTGTTCCACCTTGGTAAGGATGAACTTCTTGCGGATTCTGGAGACGACTCCGACGTCCAGGAACTCGCCATATACGCACTCTTCTCGAATCAGGATGAAAACCGAAGCAAGATTCGTCGGAAAACAGAACCCGTGCCCATTGATGGTCGGTCCACTGTAAATGTGCGTTAGCCCACAATAAGCGACGACCTCGATTTCCACGTCGAAGAGCTGGAACCCTAAGCGGTCTGCGAGCATAAAGATTGGCTTCGTGTAGTCTTCTTCTGACAGTTTGATCGCTAATAACCACTTGATGCTGAGACTGGAGGCCTGCGACCAACTGACGAGCAGTAATCGTGGGTTGCCGCCTTGCGGAATTTTGCAAGAAACGATCTTGTCGCGGGGTAGTAACCCTATTTCGTCCCCTGTGACGTTCGGCAACATCCCCTGTAGACCTGTAGCGTGCCCATAAACTGCAAATTACGCTTGGTTGGGTGTTGACAGCATCCGCTACGTCGCGTTGAGTTCGTCCAGCTTGCAGCATACCAACAGCCCTTAACATCTCTTCGCGACTTAAATGAAGACGTGACATGATGACTACAGTCACAAAAATGCACAAACCATACGTAAAAGACGTATTATTGATAATAAACGTTATTTACAATTAAAAAAAATAATTTTTATTTTGCCTCAGAGAAACTGCACAATCAAACACTTTTAAAAGTTTTCCCTCCATATTCGAAAATCATTACTTATTTAAATTTATTATTAAATTTCGAACAACTCTGTAATCTACTTTATTCTATTTTTATTTATTTGCTGCCAGTTATTTGCAAAACAAGATTTACACGAAAAAATATAATTGGGGTCATCTTGTTCCCTAGACTTTGTTGAGGTGTTTATGTACCTATTTCTTTTTTTTTTAAAGAAAATACATTTATTTACAAACACAACGCACATTACACCTTACACTTTATCCATATTAATATTTACATAATGTACACGGAACTTATCTAAATTAAAATATATATAAAAACAGAATATACCTAAACAATCCTGCAGGTTCAGGCTTCAAAGAATTCCTCCCTATCGATGTCAACCGGGAGGGTGGCCAGAGGGCTTGCGGCATTGCCACGTTGAATGGCAATACCAATCCTTTATCCAATAAACCAGCCTTCTGGCCACGGGTGGCGTCAAAATTCTTGTTATTGAATTATTGTCAAACATAGATATATTTGATATACCTTACCATTGTATTCCGTGTGTTTTTTTTATATTTATTATATAGGACACGCCAACTTGACTTCACCTCGCTTGGTGGTAAGCTAAAGGCAAAATCTCAGGAAAGAGGGTCACCATTACAGACACTAAAGTGTTACAATGGTGGCACTCAGCTTGGCGCCCTCATCAGATGCTTTTTCACGCCCCGCTTAAAGGCCCCGGGACTGTAGGAAGAAGGAAACACGTGTGCTGGTAATGAATTCCAAGTCTTGGTGGTGCGGCAAAGAAAAGAGTCTCCGAACCGCTTGGTTCTTGCTCGTATATTCTGCTCAGTCTGAGGGTGACATCTAAGGCCTGCACGTGTTATATCCAAAACAATTTTCCGTAACAATAGTGGCTAGAGAATATATTCAAAATAAAATGATTATTTAAGCTTAGACTGATAATAAAATGCTAATAAGCTATTCCAACGGTCATCATTTGGACGTTAACCTGTTCTCGCTTAGCTATAAACCTGAAATTGGAGGCTATAAAAGTCGCTAAAGTTCGGAAACCTATCTGTATACAGTAAACGTTACTGCTTCACAAATGTGAGTGGTTATATAAAATCACCGGTTTATCGAACTTTAGAGTGGGTCACGGTGGTGAGTCGGTTACATTTGAAATTAAGGGAAACTCTCCATAAGGCACCATCCAAAATAACCGGTCGTAGACCGTAGACAGTGAAACCTCGTGCGTTATTCTTGATGGTCCAGTTTTAGGCTCATCTCTCATGTAAATTGATATCGTGTAGATAGGCAGTCTGTTTGTGTGTCCGAGTCTTTGTTATATTCTATCTAAAGTGCTGTTCATCTGTTTATACTAGTAGTAAAGTTGACAATTGCTTATTTATGTATATAGGTTGGCAATGGACCTCCAATGAGGGTTTTCAATACTATCATTTTTATAGACGTAAAGGCCGTTAGTCTTTATCTAGGACTGTCTTAAGGGGGGTCTTTTCGAAAGTAAAACGTAGTTAAACTATTTCACAAGTATTTGGAAACCTGATTTAATTTCTGATGTACATCAACTTACAATTTTTTTATACCACTTGGTTGGCAGACAAGCACCATGGCCCACCTGATGTAAAGTGGTTACCGTGGCCTATGGATGTGTGCAACGCCAAGGGAGTCACACTCGCGCTGCCAACCATGTAAACACGAAAGTTTCTGTGCCGTCAGTGTAAAAGAATAAGCAGAACAAGCTTTTGGTCTTTCCACTCATAGTACAAAATCTCTCCAGTGAGCTCTGGCTACTCTACTCACCGCCGGAAACACAACACGAGGTTATATGACCGCGGTATTCTGTCGGGCGGAGGTATTGCCCAGTCGGACTGCTCAATTGGACGGAAATACCGCCGTATCCTACCACAAAATTACAATATCTAAAGACAATTCTTAGTGAAGTTAGATTTAAAATTGGGCTTTGTTTTATACCGTAAAAATATGTGTTGTCACTTTGGCCCCCTTTGAAGCTGAAGGTAACGGGCACGTGCCTCGTGTGACTTCTTGTAAAAATGGATACTGGTTATATATTCATCGAATTAAAGCCACATGACTACAGAAGACCGATATGTGTTCTTGTGGTAAGAAAGAAAATAGGTCATTACAGGATGTGTCAGATATGTCTATAGGTCATACATTAAAAGAGCAACTGTAAAAATAGGTCAGTATTTTTTTACTTACCTACTAGTTAAGTACAGATATTGGTGGAGAAGGAAGCAGACAAGGATTGAATTTATTATATAGACTCTTCTTCATCATTGGTATCTATGCTACGTGTAAACAAAACCTCCATAATACAAAACGTGGATTTACATGAACTAGGTTTAAATTTTAAATTACACTACCGCAAAACAATGAAAAATGATGGTTTTTGTAGGCTGTGCTCATTAGATACGGTAATTACTGTGATTATTTATAATTAATCACAGTGTTCATTCGAAACCTAATCCCATCAATATGAATACCACATCCATATGTATGAATGAAAGCAAACAATTCAATATGAACGTTGTGAAAGTATTCAAGGCGAAATCGTGTTATGACTTATTGATGAAATAGTTTCGTGTCAAATATTTTATAGGCATATAAGCCGACCTTCGTGGGGTTCGCCCATGGCACACTTCGACCTTTTGACACACCTTTTTGAAATAACGTACCTATAGGAATCTGTCAGATTTGTTGACATTTATAATTACTACTCCGCTCCTTTAAGTAGTAGCGTGATGATATATAACTTAAAACCTTCCTCGATAAACAGACTATTCAAAACAAAATTATTTTTTCAATTCGAACCAGTAGTTCTTGAGATTAACGCGTTCAAACAATCTCTTTAACTTTATAAGCTCAGTCTAACGAACATATTAGATCTTCTATATATAGTTCGTTCCTCCCACCTAAGTACATACTTAAGTACTAAGTGTTGCGGGTCTTATGAATGGCGCTATCGTGGGAATAGCGTGCAAATCACTGTAGTAGCACCCGCATGGTATTGCGAACTCATGTGCATGACACAACTACTGGAAAGTTTACTAATCTGAGAAATAAGCACCCGCGAAACAATGGTAAGTGTCAAGTCAACTTATTGGAAACTGTTGTCGGCGACTTAATTGTAGCCCATTGTATCTCATATAATGTGTTGCGATTAGAAGATAAACAGCATAAGTGTTATTATTAGTGCTTGACTTACTGCCATTTCGAAGTGACAAGGTTAAAGTTAAATATCAGTTTTGTCAAGAGTCACCCTCGATTCCCTGGGTTGGCCGGTATGCGAGGGATATGCCTGTCAACCTCACCTTCGGCAACCAAAGCGGCTCACAGGCGGCGTGCGTTTTAGTCGGTTCGAGTCCGACATAACTTCTTCCACAAAAAAAAAAAGAAACCCCGGATCTTTTCGCAGTTATCAAAGAATGCGAGTAAATTAAAGGTTGTTTTACATCCGGCAATTATCGGCCCATAAAAAGTAGGTGCTTCGGCGACGATGACAGTATTTTTTTATCCAGACTCGGTCTCTACAACGTGGGACCGAAAAAAATGATTGATGAAATGTGGGGGAATTACATTGAGGTTTGTCTAGATTTATGTATTTTTTAATCGTAAAAAATTAAGTATTAAAAAAACCCGACTGCTGTCCAAAAGATCTAAACAAGTTTGATAGCAGGCGTTACCCATTTGCAAATCATAAACCGAAGGAAAAGTAATGGGCACAAATAATAGTCAAAGAAAACTACATACCTACATACATACGCGCGTAAAATATTACCTTAGCTGGCGCAGACGGGTAAAAACGCTTGAACATATTTGATCTCTTCTTACCTCATTGGGAAAGAGGCGTGACTGTAAGTACGTATGTAGGTAATGTATAAACGATTTTTTACTCCGCGATTGCCCTGTGTTTTATATGCAGATAAGATGCCTATCATTTGAAGGGGATGAAGGTAATTAAGCTTTGTAGGTACTATCGGTATTTGAAATAATACACTATAAACAATAAATATAAGGGTACCCCGGCCATAATAACCTAGTGTTGTGTTCACGGTGGTGAGTAGGGTAGCCAGAACTCACTGGAGAGTTTTTGTGCTGTCAGTGGGAGGATCAAAAGCTTGTCCTGCTTTGTCTCTTACACTGACGGCACAGAAACTCTCTGTGCTTACAAGGTTGGCAGCGCGAGTGTGACTCCCTTGGTGTTGCACACGTCCATAGGCTACGGTTACCACTTTCCATCAGGTGGGCCGTGTGCTTGTTTGTCACACAAGTGGTATAAAAAAAATTGTAACACGGGCCCAGATATATACGCCTGTTGATCTTCTAATACAAAACCATAGAGTTACAGATTGTTGCTCTTGTCTTTTAGTAGGCGCTCGACGAATGCAAATGATTCGAATAGAACAATGTAAATAGCCACTTAGTTTCCATTATTCAAACTTTTCCATTATCCTAGTCTTTCTTATGTATCGGAAGTAGATAGTTTTGTAAATATATACCTGCCTATTCAGCTAGTTTTGTAAATAGTAAGTTATGAGGTGGTTAAATCAATTGAATTGTTGGACGTTCTGATTATATCATTCACACATTTTATTCAATATATTTAGTGAAATGACGTTACAAAGTACAAAGCTTAAACATTGTGGTGATTGAGATCTAGACCACAAACGACGACCATTTAGTTTGCAACGACTTGCTTAGTGCACTATCGTTCTGTTGTAGAGAAGAGATCACTACAAAGCACACTTTAATTCCACTCCTAGCATTTCTAATCATTTCAATTTCAGTCAAGTGCTAGAATAATGTTGTACATTTATAGAATACATTTAACATATGCCTAGCTATATTTGGACTTGTCTATAACGGTAAATATGTTTTTGAGCGAAGTGGTCATTTCCTCTTAGCACAAAACTCGTTTTATCTTACTACGACCTACTACAAAATCAACAGTTTACGGGCTGTATAATCGTAGGCACAGAATAATGAACCTTTTGCTGCAGTGTAGTAGAGGCCAATTTAGAATAGTTAGAACCTTATTTTTGAGTAAAAGAGACAGGCTTATCTTATTGTAGTACGAGAGAAAACCGGTTAGAGGTGTTGTAATATAAGACTTTACTACGGAGATATCAATAAATACGAACATACATACGATTTATAATTCTGTGTAAGTTTAAAAAAAAACACTTTTTAATTTCTTAAGTTTCAAGGCATAGATTTTCAAAGGCAGAAAGGCATAGAGAGTATAGCACAAACACACTAAAAACATAAACTGATTTTTCAAAGTAAAATTCCTTGAAATAAAACTTTGAAAAAAAAAAACCTCATTCAATGCTTGTGACATGCGCATAAACATTGACAGTATCAACTAAAATTCTTGTTAAAGTAATTTAAAATTGTTATGATATGCTATATTATGTATGCTATATTATTCGTGAATTTAACCTACTTACTTTAAGCTTATAATAATATATTTTATGAACCTAATTATTTTAAATCCCTCCAATTAATCTAGTTTGGACTCACTCTACGCCACCGCGATTAAAAAAAGCTATCCACTTAATTATATTACAGAGAAGCTTACAAAGGATCTAAATCCTTATCTCCGTTCCTTCAAATTACGTTTTGTGCTCCCAATGTCTATTAAGTTGATCGGCTTGTTTTTAAATAACATTTAAATTGCTTTCTGTCCGAAGGGTTGAATAGAAGCGTGAAATTCTATTATGTTTTATAACATGGGTGGCTCAAAACCGTCGGAATTAAACCAGCTTGTTACATACGATGGAGCTTTCAATCAAATTTAGTTTAGATAGTTTTAACAGTTTAACTTTAGGCTATGAAAAAAATTACTAGGTATAAAGTTGACGTTACATGGTCTTGGTTCACAAGTTGCTGATGAGCTTCCTCACCAAGTTCATCAACTTCTAGAATGGTAAAATTTCGTTTTTAAAAAAAGTAAGGCCTTTGGCAGTTTCAAACCGTGCGAAATATAGCACTTAATTATTCATTGAACTAAATATCTATTAATTAAGAGGGTGATAGGTACTTCCTCACCAGCTCATTTGTGCGGGAAAATATTTTTAAAGTTGGTATACGTTGAATGAAATTGGGTTTTTTATTTATACCACTTAGGTGGTAGACAAGCGCACGGCCCACCTGATGGAAAGTTGTTACCGTGGCCTATGGACGTGTGCAACACCAGAGGAGCCACACTCGCGCTGCCGACCCTGTAAGCACAGAGTTTCTGTGCCGTCAGTGTAGAGGACAAAGCAGGACAAGCCATTAGTCATCCTACTGACAGCACAAATTCTACAGTGAGCTCTGGCTACCCTACTCACCGCTGGGAACACAACACGAAGTTAATATAACCGCGCGGTATTCTGTAGGGCGGAGGTACTTCCCCAGTCGGACTGCTCAATTGGGCGGAAATACCGCCGTGTCCTACCTCCTCCCATTTGGGAGCGTTTGCTTATAAATAATTTCGTAACACATAGATTGATTTTTCGAAGTCAGAGAGTGTTAAACGTGTATTCTAAATCTGAAACCTACTTAATATTTAGTTCTGCACAGTTTATTAGTAGATCAATTCTATTAAGTATAACTGTAAAAAACTTTTATCAATGTAGTGTTTCCAGTTAGGATTCTATTTGACATTTTCGTTAATACGTCATTTCCTAAATTGGGCAATTTCCTTAATTCATTAATGTTATTATAGTTAAATTCGCTTATTTCACCAACTAGTTTTTTTACGTAATTTGTCACATTTATATGTCCGCTCTGAAAATAGATTAAAATGTGGCAAAGTGGTACCTATTTGGAAATCCACCAAATCACGATCATGTTTATTACACAACTGTCCTAAAAGGAGTGTAATCTTTTCACTTTACATATGAGTAAGTTTCTATATTCTCTCATAACTTTGAAATGCGTAATTGAACGTTTTTGGACAAATGGGGTAGAATCCTTAGGTACACCATATCATTCCGATTGACACTGGCTATAATTAAAAAGAAAAGATTTGAGACAGGCGTTGTATTATTTTTACAGATAAGATACATGATTTTGTTTAATATTTTATCTTCATTGTCAGTGTGCAGAATAATCTAATCAACCCAATTAAATACTTTGTAACTTTACAAACAATGATAAGTAATTAATAATTACATAACATACATAAACTCACGCCTATATCCCCGAAGGGGTAGCCGGAGGTGCTAGCACCCACATTTCGCCAGTTTATGTTTAGGTCCCAATGTAATAGGTGGCGAGCCTATTGCCATTAACCGGGCACTTATAAACATGCGATAAATACACACATAACTTCGAAAAGCATCGAAGTCATTGGTGTGTCCCATGGTAAAACCTGGGATCGAACCCGATACCTCGTCTCAGCAGTCCATTACCCATATCACTAGGCTACCGCGGTTAGATTATAATTACTAATTACTATCGAAATATATAAAAAAAACCATTGTGAAAAGTGACAAAGGTAAAATGGTAAGCTAATGATGAAGACTAGGAGTGCAGCAGTACTCTATATATAATGAGTATATGTATAATGAAATATGAAATATGACTACTTACTATAGAGATCGTTAACGCTTAGCTAAATGCCTCTTAATAGAGGGTGCCTACCAGATAAAATATTAACCTCATCATTTTCAAAAGTCAACTCTATAACATATACGACTTTGCTCGAGGCTTCTTTAATAATAATGTGGGCTCATTAAATGCAGTCATGTCATCATTTGAGTGGCCCCGAGATGTTTATAACGCAATCACTGAATTCTCTACAGCAAGGAATGTGTACCATGGACATTTTTATGGTTTAATTAAAGTAAGGCTTCTGTGCGCTTCTAGTCTTTGCAAGGGCAACTCGCTGTAAACAAGTTTAATGTGGCATATTTCGAATTGTTTATGCACATATAATAATATGTGCATTTCGTTTTATATAATAGTAAACGAGTAATGTTGTGATGATTTAAATGACGTTTTGAATAGGAATTATTTCGTTGTTGAGGAAATCGGGGCAGAGAAACGTATTACAAGTTCAAACTGACCTACCTAAAATGCTGGGTTCTTTAAGTGGGATGTATAAAAGCATCTGATGTGACCAGTAAATTTAGGGACACTATTGTAGCATTATTACTATTTGCAATGGTGCAATGAGGGTCTCATTCCCGAGAACCTTCAGCTCAGTATCTGGTGAAGTGAAGTCATATCGAGGCATCTCGAGTCCAAATGTAATTTTGACAGGTGACATAAATATAAATACTCTGCCTAAAAATATTGAAAAATTACCTCACTATTACCTTAATGTTCTGGCTGCATATGGGCTTAGACAGGGGATCACTAGGCCCACTCGAGAGGATAGCTGTCTGGATCATTTTATGGTGAAAAGCTGCGGACAATGGAAAACTATTGTTTTTGAACAACCATTAACTGATCATTGTCCAATATTACTCTGTATCAATAACACTAAAATCAAAAAGAAACAGTTAATCCATTAAACAGTAACAGTTAACTACGACGCGATACATGAAATGTTCAGTCGTGAAAATTGGAGCTGTGTGTACGCCACAGATGATCCTAACATTGCCGCAGAAATTCTCTCTAGCAGGCTGTCCTCAGTGTTGGGTGATAATACGAGGGTCAAAACCATATCGAAACGTTATCGGCCACTAAAACCGTGGATTACGCATCAAGTTATCAAATGTATAAGAAAACGAGACAAACTACACAAAAAAGTTACTCAATCCCCCAATGACGTCATTCTGAAACAAGAATATAGTAATTATAGAAACTCATGCAATAAAATTATTAAAAACCTTAAAATTAATTACTATAAACAAAAATTAAATGACAATAAAGGAAATATGAAAGAGACATGGAAGATAATTAGAGACGTGTGTGACATGAAACAGAATAAGAATGACGCAGAAGAGCTTCATATACCTGGTGAATCACGCAAAGAATCTCTGAATAGGGTTAACCGCTATTTTACATCTATAGGTGGTATTCTGGCTGACCGCATATTGAAGCAAATAGGAGTTTGTGAGGGTGATCTGGCCTCCTTGGCTAAGTCTACAGTTTCACCCTTACATTCCCTATCACTTGCACCCACAGACCCTATCGAGGTGAGAGGCGTGATATTGGGAATGAAATTAAATAGCGCGCCAGGATGGGACAATATAACTACCAGTATCCTTAAACGGAATACCCAATCACTAGCTGCACCCATCTCATATCTGTGCAACCTTAGTATTGAAACGGGGATATTTCCGGATTCTTTTAAAAGAGCACTGGTTTGCCCAATCTTTAAGTCTGGCGAGAGGGATGACCCAACCAACTACAGGCCCATTTCACTGCTGTCAGCATTATCCAAAATTCTAGAGAAGGTTATAAATAAGAGGACAGTCTGTTTCCTTGAGTCAAACAACCTGCTACATTCTAACCAATATGGCTTCAGAACGGGCAAATCAACCGAAGACGCTGTTCTTTCACTCTCAACAACTCTGACGTCGTACTTGGACGAAGGTAAAAAGTGTCTAGGGGTCTTCCTAGACCTACAAAAGGCATTTGACACGGTTTCCATCCCTATCTTACTTACGAGACTTGAGAACGTAGGTATCAGGGGTCTGGCGCTGAGGTGGTTTGGGAGCTACCTATCTGGACGTTCACAGAAGGTACGGATCGGAAAGCAGTACAGTGACAGCGCAAACAGCACCTACGGTGTCCCGCAAGGCAGCACTCTTGCAGCCACACTTTTTCTAATTTATATTAACGACCTATGTGGTGTGGCTTTGCCCGGACTTGATACTTTCATGTATGCTGATTATACAGTCCTGATATTCCACGGTGGTACCTGGGACTATGTGTTCGAACTAGCTGGGATGGGTCTGGCAGCCGTGACGAGGTGGTTGGAGAACAGTCTTCTATCACTTAACATTGACAAAACGAAGTACATCTGTTTCAGTATATTGGACAGGACCAATGCTGAAGCGGGCAGGGTGCTGCGTATTCACAACCACCTGTGCAATCATGAAAGTGACCGTTTGAATTGTAACTGCGCATCACTTCACCGTGTAGCCGACATTAAATACCTAGGAGTTATATTGGACGAGAATCTCACGTGGGAAACTCATATATATACGCTAGTGGGGAGGATAAGGAAAATAATATACATATTTAAAAACTTACGCATGGTAGCAAACGAATACCTTCTTATCCAAACCTACAAGGCGCTGTGCGAGTGTTTGATTAGGTACTGTATATGTGCCTGGGGAGGAGCCGAGAAAACATCTCTGATCTGTGTGGAGAGGGCTCAACGTGCAGTCCTAAAAGTCCTTATGTTCTTGCCTGATCGGCATCCAACATCAATGGTATATGAAAGGGCCGAGGTACTTTCGGTTAGAAAGATGTACATCTACGAAATGTTAAAAAGATACCACAAATTTTACGTCCCAATCGAACTCGATACATCCAAAAGGGTGCTCCGTTGTCCAGTACCACGAGTGTGCACTACCTTTGCCCAGAGACACTTCTATGTATTGGCCCCGCGAATCTACAATGCTTTGTTAAAAGCCCACAAAGCTAACTCCCAAAATAATAATTATTTTAAAAAAACCCTGTTTGAGTGGTTGAAAGGCTTCGACTACGACGCTACTGAAAAACTATTAAGATAATTCAAACTATCATCTGTATTGCAAATGGAGGCAAAGACACTTAATCGCAAAGCACACACACACACACACACATACACACAGACACACACACATACACACAGACACACACACGCACACACACATTTTTGACGTAGGTAATATTCTGTTTTTTTTTAATAATACTATTTTTCTGTACGGTTGAAATGATTCTTTTTGTACTTACTTTTGACCATATCCGCTTTTTGACATTAATATGCAACTATTCATAATTAATAAGGGAAATTACTGACTCCCGTAACACAGTTTTTTACAAAACTAGCTCGGGAGCCAGGGATTTATTCACATGTGTAAATGTATTTCTGTCAATAAACAATTTTTTAATTTTTAATTTAATTATAATAATATTGATGTACCCTACATAAGAACTTAACAAGCTTAACAAGCAAAAACTTAACAGCTCTAGTTCTATTTGTTAATCAAAATACAAAAAATATTAAAAATACTTTATCGTCCCAACAATGTAAGGTATCATGAGGTGGTGTTTAGCTAAGTACGTTTTTATTTCGAGCTGTCTGTTCTCTCATTTTTAATGTAACATAATAATAGCTTAACGATAGGGCCAATAAACACTTTTAGAAGTCTCGTATTTCAACATACCATTACACCCACAATTTTGAGAGCAATATATAATAGTCACATCCGTCGTCAGCTAGCGATATTCTATTTCTCACCTTAGCGGGTATATAATTGGGCCTAGCAGCCTACTACGCAATTACTACGGAATGAAATAAGTATCTAATACCAGCGGTTGAACTGGCTTGGACCAGTCGGTCTGCTTACCGTTTGGGTAGTTGAACAGTCTCATAGTATGCTCCAACTGTGTTTATGTCAAAAAGTGTAGTATATGAAGCCATATGAGACAGTGTAAAGAATCGGTTTTGATCACGAACACCCTAGAACCTTTACAGATGCGTAGAGATGTTGCGCCCATGGCTGTATTTTACCGTCTATACCGTGGTGAGTGTTCTGATGAGCTCTTCCAATTAGTCCCACCCTCCCCTTTCCTACACAGAACAACACGTGCAGGTCTTAGATGTCACCCGCACACGGTGCAGAACCAAGAACCAAGGGGTTCGGTGACTCTTTCCTCTGTCGCACCATTAAGGCCTGGAATTCATTACCAGCTCACGTGTTTCCCTCTTCCTACAGTCCCGGGTCCTTTAAGCGGGGCGTGAAAAAGCATATGATGAGACCGTCAAGCTAAGTGTCACCATTGTCACACGGTGTGTAGGTAATGATGACCCTCTTTTCTGAGACTTTGCCTTCAGCTTACCGTCAGGCAAGGCGAGGTCTAATTGACGTGTTCTATATATAAAAAAAAAAATCAGTAAGTGCTCAAAATTGTGACATCTGGTTCAACTACACAATGCATATCTTTGGTAGCGGAGTGCATGAAAGGAAGCTGTCGCTCCCGTGAACTGGTATCACTTATTATCTCGCGGTCACGCTTCTGATAGTGCGGATGATACGATCATATGATATAAATTGTGTGGTCGTTATATCATACAATATATATGGTACATACCCTATATCATTATGGCACTATCATCCGACACAATTTCTTTGATTTATTGGTTTGGTACACACACTGTAGAAATCAGGGTTTGTTTTTGTTTACCACATCTTGCTAAACTCGTTATAATAATAATAATTATTATTTCTTTACGGACGAGCAGCAAACTTGCTGATGTGTCCACATCACTGCAATGGAGTAAGGTCTCTTTAGCATTGTATATATGCGTCACTTATATAACATTGTTCAGTCTCGTGGGTTATTTTTCTCAAACCATTTGTCTAGCTAGCCTATCCTTTGCTCAGGTAAAAGGTAGTATTCAGTTAATATTAATTCCGTTACCATGCAGATTACGAGTACCAGTTCCTGAGATCATAAAATACCTTTTTCCAAGCAACTACAATATGGGGTCCTCCAAGAAGGGCATTAGAAGATCGGATCAGGTTCTGTAGCATGAGTGTAACTTCTCGGGCGTTGCATACGTCTATAGGTCACAGTAACCACTTCCCATCTGTGGTCTGTGTGCTCGTCTGTCATCTAAGTGTAATAAAAAAAATGACCTACGTGTGTCTTATTCTCTACCTACTGTATCCAAACCTCAGGTAAATCCATCCAGCCATTTCTGTGTGATACATAAACTGTATTTAAAGTGTAAATGTAAAGTAGGAGCGACTATTATATTTCTCGTTTCTGTTTAATATTCAGACCTCAAGTACCTAACCTATACCAGTAGGATAGAGTGAGCGCGCACGTGCCCGAAGACAAAGGGAACAAGAAACCTTTGTGTCGTGTACCAACACAGACAGTCACATAGAACTTCTAAAGGTACCTAGTTATTGCGCCACTCTCATTGAGGTGTGTGTAACTAAATCCACAATGTGTACGAATTCTATTGACAGAAGCCGTTTGTCAAGTCAACTGCAGTCATTCGAGCTCAGGGTCAAACACAAATATGTTTATATATTTAGGTACTATAGGATAATATACTGTCTGTATGACGAGGTTTTCAATCAAATGTGGATGTTAGTTGTATGCATTGAATGCTTTTTTGTATGTTAAATTATCTACATCTTAGCGTTTTAACAGTTATTTCATTTCTTAACTGAGCCGCAGTTGGAATAGGAGAAGTAGGTAGGTATCTCTCTGCCATCCGTGTGGTGACGGAGAGAGAATACAAGTATCAATACCCCATCTCATCCGAAAGCGAAAAAAAAAATAACCAGGACGATATCACTGTGAGAAAAGGACACCTCAAATTAAGAACCCTGTACCAACACGGGTTTGTCTGTCAGTCTGGCCAGCGTGGAAACAGTAGTCCAAAGCCTCCCAACATTGGGAGAGGCCTAAGGACTGCAATAGGCTTATTGATTGATTCTTTTATCAATAAATTTTTAAATTCTTCTCCATCATACTACATATAACTACTATACTTCGATAAACACTAAACTATTTTAGAAAGTTTAGGAAACTGTATGGAAAAACTGTTTTGATCAAAATGAGGTTATCACTGAGCGTCAAGCCTGACCAGGAACCAAGTGAAAATGGAAAGTAGTGTCATTAAAATTAAACGATAGTGAAATCTAAATCCCAAACTCTACTAAACTTCAATTTTTAACACGTTTATCTTAGAATTGAACCAACTTTGGTTTATCGAATCTAGTAACAATTTATGTATGTGTGTATCCGGATAAAAAGTCATAAATTTGAGATTATCTGGGACTTTGCCTTCAGCTTACCATCAGGCAAGGCGAAGTCCAATTGACGTGTCCTATATAAAAAAAAAAAAAAAAAAAATATCTACTATAACTCAGGATGTAGAACTCTTAAACAGTTACTAATGATCTGCTCATACTGAAATCATCAATCCAAGACCTTTGGAGCCCTAGCTAAACACAGCTGCCCGGCATACCACTTGATTGACTGACGAGGCCGGAGCAGAACACGAGCTCGACTCCAAAGTGCAAGCATTATTGTTTAAAATCAGGGAGGCTAACATAATACATACGAAACTTCGGACCCTCATGAAATACGAACGAAAGACGTAGCATTTAGCCTTAATCACATAGGTATCACGAAGTCACTTCGGTTTTCTTCCGGTAGGATTCAAGCTGAACCAACGTGTCCTCGGATTAAATTTCAGGATAATTTGTTTAATGGAACCAGCTGCCCGAAACTTCAATCTGTTTTTCCGATCTCATAAGAGGTTCTTATTGAATGTTTTGCAAAGTAAAACATAAAAAACTATACGGTGGATATTGGGTGCTAATTTTAGCGGGTTGTCAATTAATTTTTTCATTCTACTTTATCGAGTAGGGTCTCAAAATTAAGGGATTCTAAAGGAGATTACAAAAATATATACATGTCATATCATAACTATAAAGTTTAAATAAAATTAATTATTGAAAAATAACAAACCCGACTGCTGTCAAAAAGATCGAATAAATTTGATAGCTAGCAAAATTCAGTATATGATTGGTAAATAGATACTGCCTGCAATCAAACTTGTTTCAATCCTTTAGACAGCAGTCGGGTTTTTATTTTTCAACATAACAACATAAACTCACGCCTATATCCCCGAAGGGGTAAGCAGAGGTGCTAGCACCCACACTTCGACAGTTTATGTTTAGGTCCCAATGTAAAATAGGTGGCGAGCCTATTGCCATTAACCGGGCACTTATAAACCTGAGATAAATACACACATAACTTCGAAAAGCATCGAAAAGTCATTGGTGTGTGCCATGGCAAAACCTGGGATCGAACCTGAGACCTCGTCTCAGCTGTCCGTTACCCATTCCACTAGGCTACCGCGGTATTTTTCAACAATAATTATTATAAAAGCAATTGACTTGCGTAATTTCTATATCGCTACACTACGATATATTTTACGCGCGCAACGTATTATTAATCACACACGCAATCAAGAGACAATGACTAGGAAACCTAGCACGAAACGTTCTAAGAAACTAAACTCGTGATAAGGTGCTACGTGAGATTACTTTTATGTTATAGAACAGCTTATTAGGAAGACCTCTGTGGCGTAGCGGTAGAACGTTCAACTGCTTAGTCAGAGATCGCGAGTTCGGTTTCTGCTCGGTGTAAATATTTGTAGTTATGAATACATACATACATGTATATAATCACGCCTTTATCCCTGGAGGGTTAGGCTGAGGAGATTCGGTCCCACGTAATAGCGGGTGAGCCTATTGCCGTATTCCGGGCACTATTGTTAACTCGAGGCATGCACCTGAGGCTGAGTCTATACATATCTGTATCGCTGTATATATCTGTATGATGTTAAACAGCCCTATCCCTTAGTCGCCTTGTACGACACCGCATGGGAAGAGATGGGTTGGCCCTAATTCTACTGTGCCGGAAACCACGCGGCAAATAGTTAAGAATACTATGTAAATTTTCATATCTTATTTTGTTTTCTTTTAATACTACTGAGGTGGTAGACAAGCACACGGCCCACCTCATGGTAAGTGGTTACCGTTGCCTATAGACGTATGCAACACCAGAACGTTACACTCGCGCTGCCGATTATGAAGAAACCTTTTTATGCCCCTCTTGAAGAACCCCATGTTATGATACGCATGTATTTATTCCTCTTTGCGTAGGTTTCGTAGATGGTGACTAACGGATAGGGTTGTTCTCCATCCAACAATAAACATACAGCTCATGACATATTGACATACACCTGGTGGATGACAGTAGGTACCTGGAATTGAAAATTATACCTGCCGAAATGTGGGTGTTCGGGGATTAACAAGCGTGTGTATTTACATGGATGTATTTACAAAATTAGAATAAGTATATTAATTCATATTCTAGAACCTATAACCCAAGTTTGTTAAGTCATGTGTACTATAGGTCTATAGCTGAATAGTCGTAGAACATTTATTACAATACAGTAGTGTAGGCTGGGGTTATAAAGACCCAAGTTTTTTTCTTTTTAATCCCTCTTCCCGCTGCGTTGCCGAATCTGCCTCTCCTCACGTTCGATCGAACGTATACTTATTATTCCTTAGCCCACCTGCTGCACGTCGGGAGAAAAAAAAAACAGAACAGAGCAGGTATTAATTTGTTATTATTTTCGAACTCAACGCGCCCAAGCTCGTTTTATTGTTTATTGAGTTTCTTATTTTTGGCTTCACACTTTTTTATAGGTGAATAAAAATGTAGTACTTTTTTAAAAGATTATATATTTTGAATATACTAGCACCTACGTGTTCGTTTAATGGTTAAAATACTACAATACGGAAGTTAAAGGCTAATAGGAATCAAGATGGAGAAAAATAACCGTTTCAATTTTTTTGTTGATAACAAACATGTAATTAAATATATTCAGAATTCAGTTTCGATGTAATATTGATCTTCCAAATGTCAGAACGGTTTTCTCGTAACACAAACTGCAAGAAAAAATATTGACATCGTGATTGTTTTTGATATTTAGGGATCGAGAGTGTATTTAGATTTTATATTACGCGTTAATTGCAAATAAACAGAAAAAAAAATCAATCGGTTTGTCACAGAGGATTTAAAATAGTTCCCGAAGTTTTTTCTTAGCTCACTATAAAACAAATTCTCGCTAAGGCCTCCAGCTAAAGTAAATTGCTTGTACCTATTAGAAGGTTTACGTCGCGTCGCTCAGGATTTCAATTATCTCATTCATAGAAAGAAATTACTTGAGCCTTGATGACGCTGATGCGGCTGATGAATCTGAAAACTACAATTTATAAAGAATGTCACATATTTTTTTATCTCATTACTTTTCTGTTGACGCGTATATAATAACTACAATTACTATTCCTGTATCCTCGGGCGATACGGTCCCAGGGCTTAAAACAAAATGGCCGCTTCACAAAGCCTTAAAATCCCGATCCTGTGCCGGCGATGTTACCTGTAAAAGTTTCGCTACTACACCGCTACGAGTGACTGTGGCGCTAGTGTGTCCGCGCCGTGCTCACACCGATACAACTCTACACTCCCACTTACGATCTCTCATTGTAAACACAGCCGCGATCGGCGCGTACGCCGATTTTCGTTTACCCTATGAACTGAAAACGTTTGTAAACATGAATGTTTGTATGATAGTGGTGTTTTGAACTGTGTTTATGTGATTACTGAACGGATTGCAAGGAGCTACGATGACTAAAACTAAGATCACTAGAAGCAGCGCCCTGTACCACAGTGCGAAGGTGAGCCCTTTGATTTAAAACATTATTATGTGTTACTATTCACGAAAAGGGTTTTTAGTATGTTTGTCAGCATTCTAGAACCAATATCTCAAGCTTTACTTAGTTGACGTATAGATAACGCTGTACAATATGTCTTGGATTATTTATTTATAATTAATTCGTGTCATTTAGATAAGTAAAGCACTAATGAATAGCCTTTTCATACTGAAAAGTGTAATTACATCACGTAGATTGGAATCAGTCAGCATGATATTTATGTAAATTTGTCATAATGTGAATAATTTAGCGATAAAATAAATATTTTTATACAAACTACATATGACTATCTACGTACAAACATTACAAATTAAGCATAGCTTGTAATAGGTTCTGTAATGCGAATAAATACACGTAAACACTGTTTACAATGCGGATAAACTGACTTACCTATAAACCTACATTTTGTTTGTAAATACATACATAGGTATTACATAGAAATATACAAACTGATACAAATAAACATATTATTATAGCAATGGTGTTATAAAGAATGTTTTAAAATATATATTGTAGACGGAAATTCAATCCAGGCCGGTTCTTCTGCCCGCCACGAATCTCGATCCCTCCTTTCCCGCCTTCCCTTCGAAGCCTCCATGCCTCCAATTTAAAATAAGCGATTGCATCGTCTATAGTATATTTAAAAAATACAGAACGCGTGCTACATTTCACCTTGAGAAATAAATAGAATTAGAATATAATGTTACATGTTTGATTTGTATACGTACTTATTATTGGGAAAGATACTAATCACGTTATTACCTTATACTATTTTAATTGTATGTATATGTGTTTCTCATACATAAGTATTATGTTATATCAATTAATATTATGGAATTTTGTTTTCACATCAATGCATTGTAACTGATAACAAAATATTAGATAAGCTATGTATTTTATTGGTCACATACAATAATTATAGCATAGAAATTATAGAACACTTTTATTCCATTTAAATTATATATAATAGAACACATATAAAAACCGTGACTGTTAACCAAAAATAGGTATCTACTGTTTTACCGTATACTACAGTCCTACGCTCCGAGTAAAAGACTTCAACGCTCTCGAACAAAAGAGAGAGCAGTGTCTCAAAGCCATTTTTGTATTTGTGTAAGCGAGATGCATGGTGCCTATAGCTGTATTTGTAGTTATTTATTTGTACATAATTATGGACTGGGATTTTGTATACAGGTACGTTCTATAGCCGTGCAGGTAGTGGACGTTCGTACGGATGGCTGATCTCCCTATTTTTAAAAGGAAAGGGATGTTCCATAGTTGAGCAGATTTTGGCCGTATGTAGTACTAAAATGGCTTTTAAAGTTTGGGGTCTCGTCCGTTTCGCATCGTGAGTGCTAATGGTGCGTGAACGGAACAATTCGTTTACTTATTTCTTGACTACATTTTCGAATTTTCGATTTACATGTATTGTTTGATCATCCAGTGTTTACTTTATGTAGGTATAATGGAGTATTCCAATTAACGTACCTATTTTAAATCGTGCCAGATATGAGATAATTTTGATGAAATTCGTATTGATTTTTTTATACATAGGACACGTCTCCGACAAGAGTCTCCAAATTGTTTGGGTCTTGATGGGATATTATGCACCGTGTGCAGGTGACATCTAAGTCCTGAACGTGTTGACCTGTGTAGGAAATGAGAGGGACTAATCTGTGTGGGACTAATTGGAAGAGCTCATCAAAACACTCCATGGTAGAGACGGTGCGGCCAATGGCATACCTAAACAAAATACGAATATACCGACAATTTACTTCTACCCAAAAATATGTACCTAAATGATAATATACGACAATGTTTAAGTTAATATTAGGCTTAAACTTGGATTACAGGCTAATCTATTTGATTACACGGATAGTGCAAAGATTAAGTTACTCATCAAGTCATTGTGAGTTCGATTTCTACACAAAAAGAACCTCATAATGGATCAAAGATGATATAAGTTTGTTTGTTCTAAAATCGTTCACAAAGGCAACTTCATTCTATAGTACATATTCGTCAGTCAAACTGGTCAAAATCATCAAAGATTCTAAAATCCAATTCACACCATAATCTAACAGTAATCTCAGAAACCCTAATTTTATTTAATGAACACTTATATCATTATTTTGGCAATATAAAAAGCTAAATCGTCGTACGTATAGAGGTATCTTAGAAATTGGGCACACGCCCGTCTCATTTTTGTGACCGGTTCTGAGACGTTCGTCCAATCTTGCATACGAGGCCTTACAACATATCATTTCGAGTTTTTACCGCCCAATCTTGATGCTGTATTAATAGGAGTACGCGGGTAATAATTTAAATTATAGATAGTGTATTAAATAATCTCAAATCAAATTAACAGATTTCAGATAAAGAAGGTTGGCTTATAAACTACAAACTACTACTCATTAGTGAAAAGTACCACTTTTTATAGGTATTTAAACTATCATGGTCACTCACATTAGTATTAAAGTTATCGGGATGTTTACCATATTTACTAATATCACTTTTTATACTTTTGTATTTTAATATAGGTATAAAGTTTTATAATATTCTTCTAATTTCCTTCATTTTGATACCCTACTCGATAGAATTGGTTAAAAAGATATAAGCAATTACAATTTAGCACCAAAAATGTTACCTACCATATTGATTAAACTTCTAATTTCCTTCATTTTGATACCCCACCCGATAGGACTGGTTAAAAAACATTAACAATTTACAAGTTACTATTTAGCACCAAAATACCCGCCATATTGATTATGAATCAATATGGCGGATGGCTATCTAAGGACAATTGAATTATATATATATAATTGATACTTTAATTATATATATATATATATATATATATAATTATAACGATATTTTAACTGTCGCTATCCATTTACCCTTTCAGAAGATACCCAGTAATGAAAAAAAATAAAAACATATTTAGAAACATTACAAGATGCGTACGAAAAACATAACCCTTCCTTGGTAGTTCGGTAAAATAGTAAACCTAAACGTACACGCATATTAGACGTTTCTCACACTCCCCGTTTAGAATATAAACATAAAACAAGAATGTTCTATTCAACCTCTAGTCGTGAAATTCCACAACATCACGTTCGGATTGTCACAATATTATGATCATAGCACCTTGTTATGATTACCTTGGTGCTATCGTAACGCTTGGTAGTTGTCACGGTACACTCATCGTCCAGTCACCCCACAGACATGTCCCCACTTACCAGCGATTGGAACCTAATTGACTATTAATTAGACCGTAACATGACAATTTCTGTTCACTATTGTAACGATATACTATCGCTTAGATTTGCAAGTCATTAATTTAATAACTGATTCATGTAACAGAATATAATTTGTTAAATGTATTCTGCGGATTGACGTGACTGTCACTATTCTCCAGTAGTTATTAACCAGCAGTAGAGATTATATAGAGATTTGCCGATATTATATGAATTACATCCATCCTGTTATATTAATTCATTATATAACGTAAAGTGGTCGTGTCTCTGTCTACATTGGATATATTAAAAAAAAATAACTATACTTAAAATATATTTTTTTTTATACCATTTAAGTGGCAGACAAGCGCACGGCCCACCTAATGGAAAGTGGTTACCGTGGCCTATGGACGTGTGTAACACCAGAGAAGCCACACTCGCGCTGCCGACCCTGTAATCATAGAGTTTCTGTGCCGTCAGTGTAGAGGACAAAGCAGGACTCCCACTGACAGCACAAATTCTCCAGGGAGCTCTGGCTACCCTACTCACCGCTGGGAACACAACATGAAGTTATTATAACCGCGGTATTCTGTAGGGCGGAGGTTGGACCCAGTCGGACTGCTCAGTGCGCGCGCTGCGCCATGTCCTACCTCCTATGTATAGTCTGTTTGTCCGCGATGGACGCAAAAACTATTTGACGCGATTTTTTTTGGTTGAAAGATTTTGTTCAGACAGAAATTAGTAGAATTGGACCACCCATCTCTTCCCATGTGGTATCGTTCAAGGCGACTAAGGGATTGGGTTATTTACTCGTAACATGAGACAGATATATACAGTCCAAACTCAGTCTCAGATGCAATAGGCTCACCCCCTATTACGTGAGACCGAATAAAATTATTGGAGAAATGTGGGTTTTAATTCACCTCTGTCTAGCTCTCCGGCGATAAAGGAATGGCAAGGTTACATACGGTTATATGTATGTATTTGACTACGTCGCGGTAACCAATATCTAAGTAGGCGGAGCCACGGGCGTAGGCTAGTATGTGTATAAAAAGCCTTTATCTAGTTGAGTACAGGTAAGTGAAATAAATAAAATGGTTAGGAAAGCCAATCAAGCTCCTCAATCATCAATCAATCCTCGCAGATCAAAATAATTGAAAGAAAATTTAACTGCCAAAACAACTCCACTAAAATTTTATGGTTATGGGTCCGCTGAACCATTTATAACAAGTTCGGGTTGAGTTGAGTTCAGACAGTTTATTAGTATGTCGAACAGCGAACAATTAATTCTTGAACAAAACTAACTGATCCTCACGACTCTGATTGTTCATTATCGTTTTTGTCCATATCTTCAGTTCTACTCAACTAATTGCAATCAAACATATGACAGTCTTTAAATTTGACCAAGACCTTCGTAATAAACAAAGATTGTTTTTTTTTAATATAGGACACGTCAATTAGACTTTGTCTCGCCTAGATAAAGCAAAAGGCAAAGTCTCAGAAAAGAGGGTGTTGATTGATTGAGAGATTTGATTGAAGATAAAATTTCAAAACAAATTGGTATCCTTACTATTCAAATAGCTTTAGATTGAACCTGTAAGAGACTGGTCGCGGGTTCAATTCCCGTCTGAGCATTCACTTTTTCCAATCTAAATGTATTATTAAAAATATCTTAGTAGTTTTTACGTTCATCTCGAGAAACAAGAATTACGAAAAAAATCATAGTTCTGGGTTCGGAATAACCCTAGTATCTTTTTAAATATCTGCAATATAATACAGGTAAATCAATTTTATAACAGTGTAGATGGATATTACTCATACACGTTAATTGCTTATTGCACCTAGCCATATGTTCGGTTCCATCGAGACATGAGCACATTGAGCACAGGCCCTCACCTCGGTCTGAATTATTAAAACAGTTTAGTTAGGTGTGGGTGAAGCGCTTCCGTAGGGGAAGTGCACCGGCTATATTTTGATTCAAATTCACTTCCGTTCGATTCGATGATAAGTCCCGACTTAGTTTGTGCATTTGGACTATAAAAAATTATTGATGAGAGCTTCAATAATACATTTTAAGTTGCGATACGTGCAGTACAACGAATAGTGTATTGCACATCGCGCATACCTATGGTGTGTTTGATTTGGTTGTGTATCTACAGTTTGATTCATTTTTAGGGTACTTAAAACCGAAGTTATAGCTTCAAATATAGATGTGATTTTAACTACTTGATAAAGCTATAAAACTATCAATCCTATGTACAATAGAGATAACAAACTAAAGCACTTTACAAAACTAAACCAGGCTTTTACGTAAGTACATCCCGCGTGGTTCCCGGCAGAGTAGAATTAGGACCACCTCATCTCATCCCATGCGGTGTCGTACAAGGTGACTAAGGGATAGGGCTGTTTAACATCAGACAGATACATACAGCCCAGACTCTGACTTAGATGCATGGCTCGAGTCAACAATAGTACCCGGAAGACGGCAATTGACTCACCCCCTATTACGTGGGACCGAATACAATTATTGGTGAAATGTGGGTTTTAATTCGCCTCTGCCTAGCCCTCCGGGGATAAAGGTATGATTATATGTATGTATTGTGTACGTACCTTTTTTCCTGATGACGTCTTGCCAAATATAAAATGGATTTTTTTTTCAGCAGTGAAGGAAAGTTTAATGAAAAATGGTCACCCTAACATACACCAGTTATGTTACAATGTCGGCATTCAGCCTGAACGTCTCATCAGGTGCTGTTTTACGTCCCGCTTAAAACACCCGAGAATATTCTGATTTATAAATATCTAAACCTTTTAAAAAGTTCGCGTTAATTGTTGATATAACTGTATAACCTGATTAATAATGCCAGATAAAACATACAGTTACGTATAAACAGATTAAAAAGCGATTAAGTGCTAGAGTAAGCCGTGCGAGCTGGCGGCTTCCCACGCGGCCCACGAGGCGTCAAATCGTGGTTGTTACTCCTATATTATTCAATACATGTTCAACGCATCACTGCCTCCCCCTCTATAGCTATGAAAAACGTGTACTAATTGACTCCTCTTTCTTGAAAAAAAGCGCTACATTATATCTTGAAAAAGCAGTGAATCATGCAATGACGTGTTTGCTTTTATTAATGAGAATCTATGCTGAATATGATTGTGATTAACTTGCTAGAAGGTTTTGTACAATTTATGTAGTAAATAAACATATAATGTATCATCTGTTAGTAAGCGGTGATGACTTGATGACCTATGAAAGTATTTAAACAAGTGTTTTAAACCCGTATTTCATCAATTAATTGCCCCTGGAGAGCTTTTCCGTCTGTACCTGTACGTATGATTTATACCTAGAAAAAAATTGGGATGGTAATAGAAAAGAAAAAAAAAAGCAATTATGTTGTTTATGTTCCGTGTGCGTTGGTTTATGGCGATGGTTCTTGGTAATGACTGCTGAAAAGCCTGGGAAACATCGAGAATAGTGTTAATATAATCATGACACATAAATCACTGTACAAACCGATAAACAAAATTATTCCAATAAATATACACATGTGTGATTTTATTTATAAAGCGCATATCTCAGAAAAAATAAACCTAACACGATATTAAACATGTAGGTCAATCATAATGGCGTTTTAATATTATGCATCGCACATCAAACTGTAAATAAATAAAGGTTGCAATAAAATATATGAATAAACACATTTTATTGTAATCATAACACGTGTTTCATCTAACTGTTACAAGAATATGTTTTAAGTATAATAACCTACTTTGGAACTTGTTTAAAAATAAGGTGTTTTATGGTTGAGATCTGGAACACTCATGCTAGAGCGGCTGTGAGGAACAAACAGGTCACTTACTTTTTGTTATTGCACCTCACTTTGTATTTGTTTTCTCCTCCTACGTTCTATGATTGGGTATTTTCCTGTAAGTAGTTCAAAATAAATTATTCAAGTGAGTTTATTAAATTAATAATAGGAGCAGTAAAAGTTGCGTCGATTCTTATTCTAACGTTTTTATTTATTTTTATTCATCCATCGAACCTATAATTAAAAATAATTTGAGTATTACATACTATGACACCACAATAAATTATTTCATACAAATTGTCTTATAACTTACCGTTTTGACGTTTAGTAAAAAGTAACTAATTTGACTAGTCAGTCAAATACCTAATTAAATTAACGTTAACGGGAACGAACGCCGTCTAACCCGAAAACCCCAGATGGCAACTTACCCTAGAACCTCATCCGTCAAACAGCGGGTGAGGTCGGCATAACCCTAAAGGTCTTGTTGGCGACATTTAACAATAATATATCAATGGTTGCGTCCAGGCCATTGATTCTACCAAAGAAGATGAATTGTTTGACATGATGCCCACAGCTACATTCTATCATCGCACCTCTCGCCATAGGCAGGGAATTCATCCTCACACATTGCGAATTGAGACGGTGCGGTATGAAAGAAACTTCATCCCACGCACACTTAAGATGTGGAATAACCTCCCTGCTGCGGTTTTCCCAAGCACCTACAATATGGGGTTCTTCAAGAGGGGCATCAGAAGGTTTCTTCGTGGTCGGCAGCGCGAGTGTAACACCCCTGGTGTTGCATACGTCCATAGGCCACGGTAACCACTTTCCATCATGTGGGCCGTGTGCTTGTCTGCCACCTAATTGGTGTATAAAAAAAAAGAAAAACCACTGTCATTCAAAAAATTATATTTTATTTTAGACTTTATTTATATCGCGTTAAGCTCGAAAATTAAATGAAAAAAGTTACATTAAGTACACCTTTTTATTCGTAATATGATAGTGGTTTTGCTTTAGCAGAAACGAGGCCCTGTACAGTGTACACCATGTTTATAGTAATAGGTATAAATAGATGATAAGAAGTCTGCCAATTTATGAATATGATCACAAATAAACATTTAATGTTTGGGATCTGTCTGGAAACAATACGTAAATTATTATATCGAATTTCATACTGATAGTGGAAAAGTGACACATTTATATCAAATTACAGTGTATTCGGTTGATGACACCGTTCTATTAACTTTTATAAACATACTGACTTCGTATCGTGATTTTATTTACTGTTTATTTTCTTAACAGTACATTACAACTTTCACCATAACATTTATTAAAAATACACGTTTGTTACGAAATGACAAATTAATGTATAATGTGTATCATTCGGACGTCATTTACATACTTGAAAAGGGCCAAATCGGAACGACAGAATTACTTAGAAGTCAGTTAAGTTCTACTTTGATTATTTGTCATTATTTGGATATTAGTGAAGCTTGTGAAAAGTTTAATAAAATTTTCCATAAGTGAGTCTGACGTCAAAGTCCCATAAAAGTTGAGATAGGTAAATCAAATTATAATGTTGTGAATTGCCATGCGTATCACAAACATATTCAGTGCTTCAAATCGGGAATAATAAGAGAATAAGTAAATATTTGACAAAGGATCAAAATTAGAGATTAAATATTTATTATTTACTTATTTCTTCTGACAAAGTAGTAACACAACTATAACAATTTAAAAACATGTCAACAATGGTAAATTAGTAATTTCCAATTTAAAATAACATGTAATTACTAATTTAAAACAGTCACTGAAAAATAATTCAATTAATAATTCCAATTTAAAGCAATACAATAATTGAAATAAATCATAATTTAATTGACATAACATATGAAATACAGGGCACTCACTCAGCGAACACGAGAACATATCTACTTTTTCAGCAACTATGTTGATAATAATAATAATTAGTTAGGTTCAGTAAAACCAACGATGCCGCGAAACGATGATATTAGGAACTAAGGTTGTTACTTTAAAATGGGTTAATTAACGGGTGTTAATTTCACCAATAATTGTATTCGGTCCCACGTATGGGTAAGCCCATTGCCGTATTCCGGGCACCAATGTTGACTCGAGCCATGCATCTGAGGCTGAGTCTGGACTGTATATATCTGTCTGATGTTAAACAGCCCTATCCCTTAGTCGTCTTGTACGACACCGCGGGGATGGGGTGGCCCCTAATTCTACTCTGCCGGAAACCACGCGGCACTTTTAAATGCATACCGGTTTATTGCAAATCAAAGACAATTAAGCACGATTTGACATTATTGTAGGACTCCAGTTCACGGAAACATTGGTTTCACTACACTATTATCTATTGTCCTACAATGACTACAATGAATACTTTTATAATAAAATCATACCGTATACAGATCAATATATATTAGCTAGTATCGTCCTCCCACACTTGAAAAACAGTCC
Organism: Eilema griseolum; assembly: GCA_963662185.1. Taxonomy (NCBI): domain Eukaryota; kingdom Metazoa; phylum Arthropoda; class Insecta; order Lepidoptera; family Erebidae; genus Eilema; species Eilema griseolum. The sequence continues at coordinate 8,983,523 of OY759238.1, read as the reverse complement.
TCTGAGCAGCCGTCCTTTGAACCCGAGTAGCAAACGGCGCCAATACGACCCGTTACTTACCGCTGTAAGCCGTCTGTGTCTTCAAGAGCTAGCTACTAATAACTGCTATGGTCTAGTAATTTTGAACCTTCCTACCAGGGTAAAAGGTCCTAATTGATAGAATAGGTAGGCTTAATAAGTACGTTAGAGAATAGAGCGGATTGTAGATGCTATTAGGTCATCTTAACTAACGTTATCACTGTATTATCTATACCAGAATAGACAGGAATCAATAGAAAATGGATTAGTTGTGTTACTGCCTCGTGGCTTCACCGCACCGTACCTCTACCTATTATCTACTCAGTTTTCGAATACCTGTTCGCGCCTTTCACACTTTTTTGTTATTATTTGAACCCCAATGGTGTGGTGTTAAATGGCCTATACCCTGTGTTATGCATGCATACAAACCTTCAGTAGAAACCATATCTACATATCTAAATGACAGTGTAAATCGAATTAAAATCTTAAGTTCCCGCGTTTCCGGTAAAGTAGAATTTGGACCTCCCCATCTCTTTCCATGCGGTGTCGTACAAGGCGACTAAGGGATAGGACTGTTTAACATCAGACAGATATATACAGCTATGACTCAGGCAGATACATGCCTCGAGTCAACAACAGTGCCTGGAAGACGGCAATAGGCTTACCCCCTATTACGTGGGACCGAAAACATGTATGTATGTATTTTTCTTTATTGAAAATAGTAGCAACCAAAATCACAATGTTTTTCTTTACCACTTCAGCGGGGTCACGTTAGAAGCCAGAATTCAAACCCGCGAAGTGTTGACCGTAGGTCTTACGGTTACCATCGCAAAGTTTAAAAAAAATAACGTTAGACGTAATTATGTACTTTTACAATTTTACTTGCAAATTCTAGTAAGTAGCTACCCACCTCCTAATCACTACATCTGTTTAGATTGATTATCAAGTCTTAATTTGCACACATTAGGTAACTGGGTTGCATGAATAAAAGTTCAGTTAACCTAACGTTTGAACAAATAGAGAGCCTTTTACCACAAATAGTACATTCTGTTCTTTTCACACTTTATCAACAGTTTTTAATTCCAATTTATCAGAACTTCGTTGCCTTATTTTAGCGTATTTTTATCCATGGGATATAAAATTAAGCAAAGTGATCGTTTGTCTGCCAAACAGGGTCCAGCTCAGATGTGTCATGTTTTCATTTGTAGCCATGATTTCAATTCGGGTAGAAAGAAAAACACATGTTTTATAAAACGAAATTCGTCCACCGAGTCTGAGTCGACCCACTGATGTCGCCTAACTCATATATTTACAACCAATCACACAAACCAAAAAAGCGTGATTTCCAATTTTCAACAGAGAATAAGCTCTTAAGTAAATGTCAGTTAGTAGCCAATCAGGTTGCTAATTATTTTGGACAGCTTCACAACATTGTGTAATACAAGCGATGCGCACTTGCATACTGCCCTTTTATTTTGTTTACTGTGTTTTAAACGCAAGTGTTCCATAAAGTAATGCGTTATCAGTATAAATATTGACAAAAAACTAAGTTTCGTCAAACCGTCTTGTTTCGAAATCGTTATCTTGCGACGATACTTCTATGTCTCCACTTCCATTAGCGAGAAATTTTATCTGTTTGTCACGCGCTCTAGTAAATGTAGGCGCACACAAACAGACCCTCTGTTGATCACTTAGCATATACTTTGAAAAAACGGTGATCCATAGTGCCAGACAGACTGTTGAACATATTTGTTTGCGGACAAAGGTTTTGTTATGTATTTGTTGATACGTTCACAGAATATAGTAAAAACTGAATTAGTGTAATAATTTGTAAAATACACACTCTTACATTTTTGTCGAAAGTACCTACTTTTGATGTAGACATCTAAGTTTTTTGTATTAGGTATTTAGTCTTTTATGTTATAAATATTTTTTATAAATAAATAAATAAGTTTTATATATGGTCCCACCAAGTTCTAAAGGGGCCATCAAACCTCACCTGCTGGTGGACAAACGCAGTTTCTAGACTTTCGGGGTTGGGCAGTCAGGTGGAATTCGCTCCCGTAAAAGTAAAGATAAGCCACACCTGGAGCATAAACCGTATTAGAGCTAACACCGGGTTACAACGGGATACGCATAATAAATTTAATAGTATAAATACGAAAATTACATCAAAATTATCACAATAGAGTCAGTTCAGATTAGTTTAGATTCAATTAAATAGTATAGTTTGAAATTGTTACACTATTTCGTGATAGATAGGTATATAAACTCTTAATTACACCAGTCAACCAAAATAAAGTACCTATAACAAAAACATAATATTGTGTAAAACTTAAATTCTAAAGCTGCTGTACGATTAGCAATCTTAACATAATTTGCGATCATTAGGTATATGGAATGAGATATCAACTGTTCGTAAGATATTATAAGGAATATTAAAAAGCAAGTAGTTTATGATTATATGTTTATTTATTTATTTATTTGGTCTACCAACAATGTTTTACGTCAAAGCATACAAAAACAATAATTAAAGCTAAGTTGTTACAATGCAAACATCACTTAAAGGTAAACACCGCAAACAAAGAATGACAAAGAGAAACTTATTCTAAGCTAAAATAATAAAATAGAGACTTAAAACTAAACAACTTTACATAAAAATATGAAAAAAGATGGGAAAAGGAAAAGAAACAAGCTTACGTGCCTTTAACTAAGATACTGTTTTTGAACCTACTCACCAAAACGACAAACTTTGCAATAGAACCTACTTAATCATTTACGTATTCCGCAACTGTCTCTAACTGAAACTAGTTCGACAGTCATAGAACTACCTGTGTTGACTATAAACGCGGAAAACGTCGCCAGTAGTCGCCAGTAACAGTACCTTAGTTACCTACGTGACTGAGTAAAATCAACATTTTTCTGTAGGTTAGTTGAGTACATACTACTCGTTTCGCAGAATATCACCGCTATTGCAGCGCATGCGACGCTTGTCCATCGCACATCTGCCATCCTTCACTTATAAAGCTACTGCACTTTTTTAATCTTCCTGTATCACATCCTGTATTAAAATTAAATCTCTAAAAGTGATTAACAAACTCGTTAAAATTGAAAGTGTGCAAAAATCTTTGTAATTATTCGTTTCGTATGTTAATTTTTTAATGTTTATTACGGTCTGAAATCGATCTGCAAAAGAATCCAAAATAAAAGAATGATACTTTTTTTTTATTGGGAACGTTTGCCTTGAGAGTTTGAGAGCATCTGCTCGGAGCCAGTTAGCATGCACCTGCCTTCCAGTCCCGAAACAATCGCGAAAAACTAGTCGACGTTGTAGCTTATTACAATAACAGGTGAGGGATGATCTTATGGCAAAACTGCTAACGTGTGATGTGAGCTTCATAAACACACACAATATATAGTTGGCAAGCCTACGACGATAAATTAGTTCGATGAGATTATCACCCCCTCTAGACTAGTGGCAATATACAATAATGTTAACGGGAATTAATGCGATAATGGTATAGGTACATACATACCTATTTAATCGCGTTTATTCCCGTAAACATTATTGTAAATCACGGAACGCGAAAGTTTAAAATTATTTTGTCATAAGCAAAATAATTGCAATATTAAAATCTGTAGTCCATAATTTCTTATCGGCCATACGTAATACGATATCCGTCACACATTTACCCTATTTTCAACTATCAAGGTGGTTATCGATAACCAATTAGTATGGTTGTAATTGTTTGAATAAATTGACTGGTTTTAAAACTGTACATGCAGCATATTGTCACTTATTTATTCACGTTTAATTCGGTTCGATGCGAGTATGAGAGTAGAATTTAGTTATAAATCTAATATGAATTGAAGAGGGAAGCACATTTTTCTGGTTCGGACTGCAAATTTGTATAATTTTAGATATTTTAAAAGAATGTTGTAAACATTTTTCTGGCGTTAAATCAGGTATCTCAATTATTGTTTTTAAATTTGATTGCATAAATCAAGAAATAAGTAAGCATGGTTTGGTTATTAGTACAGTGGTTATTTTTATTGTACGAGTTTGTCACAAGGTTTAATTTGTAGAAAGGAAGTTTAAGAAAGGCGTGGTTGATTTCTAATTTAAGTATATTTATGTCTAGTATTCTTTCAACTTTTTATTTTAGTCTTGTCAATATTTTTAATACACGTGCAGACATTTTCATATTGAAATTATTCAAATATCCTAAAGTATGTCAAACATTAATTTCGAAATTCCATTATATGCTTACAAGTAAATACTGTTTGTTTCGTAGCTGTGCTCTTTTCTTAATAGTAGGCACATCACTACGATTTAAATCTTTTTTTTAAACCTGTATATTTAGTGGTATGGGTAATGGACTGCTGAGACGAGATCTCGGGTTCGATCCCAGGTTTTACCATGGCACACACCAATAACTTTTCGATGCTTTTCGAAGTTATGTGTGTATTTATCGCAGGTTTATAAGTGCCCGGTTAATGGCAATAGGCTCGACAACTATTACATTTGTACGTAAACATAAACTGGCGAAATATGGGTGCTAGCACCTCTGCCTAACTCTTCAGGGATATAGGCGTGAGTTTATGTTAATGTTATATTTAGTTTGATGTTACGAATTCTCCAGGCCTTGATGTTTCTATTTACTTACAACCAGTCAGTTAATAAAATTTAATGCCAAATAAGAAGAGAATGTTATTTAGACCAGTTGGACTTGTTATTTGCAACTAATAAAAAAATTAAGTAGCAATACGATGACAATAATTTATGTGATGTGGGTGGCACAGGAAGTGTGTTGGCGTTGGGTGACCATAATAATGTAACTAATATCTTCTAATGAGAAACATAATCGGAGATATAAAAACTGTTAACAAGGGATAATATTATGTAGAGTTTATGATGTGCATATTCAATTATTATAATAATAGACAAATTATCTTGTTGTGTCACTTTGTTAGTTTGTTATCATATAAAATAATAATGCATTTTCTGTTTTTTTACATAAATATCTTTTTTTGGAAGTCAATCACAATCACTTTCCAAAAAATATCTTTTTTGGAAACTGATACTTTTTAATTCACCATGGACTTGCCAGAAATAATTTTTCATTCATATGATATTTAAAAAATATAAATTGAATATTATTACCTCTAGAGCAGTTCACCAGATTTATAAATCACCAGATTCTGAACTGAACAGCTTCGCTACTAACCAGATCTTAAATTTGGTAGAGGGTTAGAGTTTAACAAAAAAAATACTACAAGAGGTTCTAAGGCCCGTATTCTCGAATGGTATTCAGTTTTGAATCTCTATATACCTAAGGACAGATTGTGTAAACAATCAATGTGTAGACAATCTGTCTATATGACCTATCCTCAGATTAATCAAAATTCAGGACTGAGTGTCGTTCTAGAATAAGACGAGCCTATAGCTGTAAAAGTTATTTAAACTTTTAAGAAGTTAACCTGATAAAAATATAAAGATTTCAACAGATAATACAGAACAAATTATGAAGCTACAACGTTTCTACATCCCAATATTTGTTATCTAGAAACCATTGACTATGAATATCACTCTAAGCAGCTGCCATACGCCAACAAGGAATATAATAAGCAACATATTGCCTATCAAGGTGTTCAGCGTTCGATAAGATGGTTGCATTTATTTCATTAAATTATAATTTCACTCGTCTTCTGTAGGTACTTACTGTCATTTATTTTAAATTATTAATTTATTTTTAAAACTTATTGTTAGTTACCTTCCTATTTAATATGTCAACGAATTAATTAGTTTCTCCTTAAGTGATAATACATCACACCGGGTCGATCATAAGTCGGTAAAACCTCCCTATCGTGTGGTTTTTGCGACGTCACATGTTGCTAACACCTGACGCCCGCCACGTGCTCTAAATGTCAGGCATTTCTTACAACATGTGCTACCATATACCCACTGACAATATCTCATTTATTTTTCTTAAAAGTACACTTTACATTGAGTTTTATGAATACCTCATCATCTCATCAGAATTCATTATTTAAATTTTGAAAAAAAAAAGTTGTTATCACGTTAGTATCAGAATAAACGGGATATTTACCATGTTTCATTATTTTGAGTGTCCGATATTTCGGCGCTGTTGCAAGCACCATGATCACGGAGAAACTGGAGTAGTGGCGGTTATTCTGATACTGATGTCAGTGACCATGATAGTTTAAATACCTATATTGTTATCACGTTGATTACAGATGTTATAGGTAATCAAATAAGTTAATGAATTATTATTTTATTGTAATTGGTTTTCATATAGATAGTACTTTTTTTTTACGTGCGCAAAATCCTCACCGGAGCTGGTTGAAGAGGTTATGTAGGACTCGAACCGACCAAAACGCACGCCGCCTGTGAGTCGTTTTTGGTTGCCGGAGGTAAGGTTGATAGGCATATCCCTCGCACCCCGACCGAATATAGATAGTACTTGTAAGCTTTGACCTGCAGTAACCCATTTGTATATGGTTAATGTTGTCTATTGGACAGATTTATGACCAGTCTCTCTTTGAATTGAATCGAAGAAAAGTTTTTAGACTACAAAAAAAAAAACACAAAATAAAAATAGCTGTAACTTACAACCAACAAAATAAAAATAGCTCCTTTGCATGAAAATATAGATATGGCTTTAATTAGGAGTGCACCTGTCTAGCACATGTGATAAGTAAACTATGAATTTATATTAAGTACTTTTATGGGACTGTCCCAAGTTCACGGTTGACACCGGGCATCCTATTCAAGGAGCCATTGAGGAAATTTAAAAATAAATTATAATATTAAGTGGATTAATATTCCGATGGTTTTATCTTGTTTTTAATATTAATTTACTAAGTATGTGTTTCTTTTGTTCCAGGTGTTGTGGCATCTGGACATTTTCCGTCGCAGCTTCCGCGAGCTCACAGGCCACGCTTGCCTTGGACCTTCGTGTATTTTTTGCGCACTAAAGGTAAGGCAATTACTGCACTATTTTTAAGACAAAACATCTGCCTGGAGGCAGTACGATCATTATTTTTGAACTTCTGATGTTCTGCTATCAGCTCACTGCATTTCATTCGCCAATTTAACGTAAGTCAACACGCAAATGTTTTGAGTATATTTTTTTTTTCTTTTTACGTGCGCAAAATCCCCACGGATACCTCCCCACTGGAGCCGGTGGAAGAGGTTATGTAGGACTCGAACCGACTAAAACGCACGCCGCCTGTGGGTCGTTTTGGTTGCCGAAGGTGAGGTTGACAGGCATATCCCTCGCACCACGGCCGACCTAAGGTCATCTCTCACGATCTGGCCCTCTCCTCGGGTGTGTGGGGACTACAGAGTCCCCAACTCGTTCCCGGAAAACGGGGAGGCGCGCCAGGCACGCCGCCGCCTGCTTCTGCCAATGTTTTGAGTATATCTTGCACTGTATAATGTATATCTTGAAAAGCGATTATAAAAGAATGGTTTGTTAAATCATTTGCACTTCAAAAAGCACAATAAATTTGTTACACATCGAGGTTTTCTAATTATGTAATTTGTTCCACACGTACCGTTTAATATACGGAGGCTGAAACTGCAAAGGCCTTTCTCTAAAATTTTAAACGGCTTGTTTTAGTTGCGTAATGAACACTGTTACACTAAAACAACTGGGAACATGAGACTGACCATTCGAAACTACAAAGTACTTCGGACGAAACGAAAGAACAGTGTGACCTCGTCCGTTGGCCGGCAGACAAACGTGACCTTTCGTGAACAATAGATTCGGTTCATCGCCTTATACAAAGCAAAAACGCCGAGCTTTTGACATCTTAAACAGAAATATCAAGCCCACAATACGTTTATAACGATGCTTCAATGAATATTGACACGTAGAAGCGAAATTTTACTGACACTATAGTGTAATTTATTGTCCTTTTATTATATTTTTAGTTTTATCCTGTACCATATTTTAAATTTTATAACATAACTGTCCATCCCAAGGTTGCCTGGAAGAAATCCCTCCAGTGATAAGGCCATTGTACATTGAACTGTAAACATGCTACCTACTTGTCCTACTGTAAATCTGTTGGTGTACAATAAAGAATTGTCTATCTATTTATCTATAGGTATACATCCTCTAACAGAAGAAATGCAAGTACAGAAATTATTAAGAATTTGCTTCTGAATCATTTTATATTTTTGTATTTAGTCTTAAAAATCTTTTAATCAACTCGAATTAGAACCACGACACGGAGTTGTTGCATCATTGCATCTTTCATTCAAGTCAATTTTAGTCTTGTCTGAAAGTTTAAAAGCTCACTTCAAGTCAAAACCAAATGAATTCGCTATATTAATTTTACATTTAGTCTAGACCACTGTAAACAAATGATTTAGTTTAGTTAATTCAAATTATTTATATTACGTCTGTTTTATAATTTATTACTCTAATTACCCCAATTGTGAGGTCTTGCGTACGTTGTATAACATAAAACACGGGTAGCTCTTCGTGGAAGCTGTCCCTTGGTCTTAAAATAACTACTTTAATACATGAGGTTCACGAACACCAATGGTTAATCTACTAGACTGGACTGACAGGTTTCGCAGAATGTGCCAGGTAGAGTCAGGCCTACACCGAGATTTAGCTACCTAACTGCCCTGTAGATTGCTTTACGGCCCTTTGTCTTACGCCTTATTTATTAAAATATCCTTGGTTAGTCGTAGGTTATAAGTACCTATGCTACATACGCGAGTACGGCCAACCTTACATAGATGGAACTAACATAAGCCACATAGAAAAGATTCGTCAGTCGTTTACAAAATCTATCTTGGGTATACGGAATACTCAAGTTTCCTAAATTTACTAATACCGTATGGGTACAGAATTATTACGTCATTTGTTAATACAATAAAACTTTCTATCTCGTACCTACCTACTCGTATATTTGGTACCGACAAAAGTAAGCGCGCACGCGCCACGCCGAACCACGCCGTTACTTTTCCATTTTCAAACCAGTTTGAAATAGGCGCGCTTTTTGACCAATGAGAAGAGCCTGCGAGTTCGTAGAACTTTTAGCCTCCGCTGTGATTGGAGGGTGGTCATGATGTTGTGGCGCCTCTGGCTGCTTTCTTTTTAAATGCTTTTGGGTTCAAATTAATAATGAAGTCCAACCAATCGGATATTAAAATACGAGAGTACTTATTATATTTGTTTTCTTTGAACAGACAGTAATGAAACGTGTAGTCGCATTTGTAGCTACGGATTAGCCTGTATTTGGGATCTGCAGAAGGCCACAGATTACTTTTAGCCACAATTTAGTCTAAACAAAGCCTCAGTAAGAAATTTTATTTCCATGCATTTGAATAATTTAAATGAGTATAATTTTCTATGGCGATCAACTATTCAAATGTTTGACAATCGTGCGCCTGTATGCTATAGAATTTCATTAAGTATATTTGTATTTATTTTGGTATGCATTTACGGACCCAATGTACTCTAAGAATTGAGGTGAATTATTATACACCGTCATTTAAAAAATTATAATTTAAAAAAATGTTTTAGATATGCCAATTGCATCGCCCACGATAGTAGGTAGGTATATTATGTTCTCTTAGTTTTTCTAATATCGTAATCGTGACTAACCCAAATATGACCAGTATGCTTCCGCTAATAATTAAAATATGTAAGTGAATCATGACTATGACGCGAAAGTTGATACTAAAACTATGTTACATAAGTCATAACTCACACAAAAGAATTATTTATCTGTTACCTTCAAGTATTTTGCATCGAAATACTGAGTAAGTACTCAGCATTTATAGAAACACGACAGTTTAAAAGGTTCTGACACTACACCATACAAAATAACGATATTTAAAGCAATTAGTACCTATGTTTACTATTCAAATCGTTTTTAGATTGGAAAAAGTTAATGCTCAGTCGGGATTCGAATCTGCGACCAGTTTAGAATCGTGGCAGAATCTAAAATTAAAGCATTCAGTGGTTCAATAAAAGTAATAAATATACTCATTATACACAAATTAGTACACAAAAGAAAGAGCACTATAAACAATATATTGTACAATTTTGTCGTAAGTATAAGTACTTATAATTGGCGGTCTTATCGCACAAGGCAATCTCTTCCAGACAACCATGGAATGAGTCAAAGAGAATATAACCACTACAAACGTTTTGAGTCAGATTACAGAAAATAAGGGGGCAATTTTTAACTACATAACTACACATATAGTTGTAGCCATCTACCGATAGATAGATAGATAGATAATTCTTTATTGTACACCAATAGATTACAGAAAAACTTGTAGTTAGCATGCATATAGTTTAATGTACAATGGACAGCCTTATCGCTGGAAGCGATTTCTTCCAGGCAACCTTAGATTATTCGTACGATAGTTCGGACGAACATCTGTAGATGGCTCCTACCGTCGCCGTAAGACGTATATATGTATAGAAGAATTTGGATGGTTTCGGGCGAAGGTTCTGTGGCTTAGTGGTCAGAGCGTTACTCTATAAGGGAAAGGTCGTGAGTTCGAATCGCGCCTGGACTGATCCAATTTTTCTATATCTTAATCGATACATAACTAAAACTATCTAAGTCTTTATAGGAGGTAGGACACGGCGGTATTTCCGCCCAATTGAGCAGTCCGACTGGGGAAACACCTCCGCCCTACAGAATACCGCGGTTATAATAACTTCGTGTTATGTTCCCAGCGGTAAGTAGGGTAGCCAGGGCTCACTGGAGAATTTGTGCTGTCAGTGGGATAACTACAGGCTTGTCCTGCTTTGTCCTCTACACTGACGGCACAGAGACTCTGTGCTTTACAGCGTCGGCAGCGCGAGTGTGGCTTCTCTGGTGTTACACACGTCCATAGGCCACGGTAACCACTTTCCATCAGGTGGGCCGTGCGCTTGTCTGTCTTGTCACTTAAGTGATATAAAAAAAAGTCTCTAATTTACTTCCTACAATTCCTAAAAACACACTGGAGTAAAAAATGTTAAATAGAACAATTATTTCCATGTTAACAAAAGGTGCCTAATTTTATCACACCGTAACAGTATTCATTGGGTGTAATCTTAGAAGCCGTTTCAATTTCAATTTGTTTTGCGGAACCACGTAGGCGAATCCGACCTGAACGTCTACTTTACTCAACAACCAGATTATCAAGACCCTTGGTGTTCATCAAACTAGTATACTGATATAGAACTTAACGGCAAGACAGTATAGATCAAAAAATGTTAGTTCCAAAGTTCCGGAAGATTGGAGCACAAATTAAGTGTTCTATCATGCAGTACCATTGAATCAATCCAGGGCAATTTACTATCCATGATTTATAATTTCTATAGTTGTTAATGATTAAATGGAAATTGTTGTGTATACTGTTATAATGAAAGTTTTATAGAAGAGAACAGCTAATTGACTTTGTTTAATCGAGAAATTATTGAGGGCTTTTGTAATTGTATACAGTTATGTTAACAATTTAAATACCTATCTTAAAAGACAATCAAATATTCTTGTTTCAATATCTATATTCTCTTAGAAATAGCTATAATAGTAAGCTGAGTGCCACCATTGTAATATTACTTAGTGTCTGTAATGGTGATCCTCTTTCCTGAGAGCTTGCCTTTAGCTTACCATCAGGCGGGGTGAAGCCAAGTTGGCGAGTCCTAGACAAAAAAGTTAACATGAATCATTTCTCTTTGCTTCATATGCATCTGATAGGAGCGAAAATTTTAGTACATTGTACGAATATTCCACGTAAAAATGAATTAGAGAGACTTTGCAATGCATACCTGGCAATTAGCTAGTAATGTATGTATTGTGAGTTAAAAATCCATGTGTAAATTGCTCGTAAATTATAAGTCTCAACGACTACTAAAGTACGGACAATGTTACACACACAAGTATCGTGAGAGCTGTGAAATAGCACAGTATTGTGCCTATGAAGTAAGATCAAGTAGACAATGATCAAGACTCAGCTCTTCGTCTTATCTCTTATATTAACAGGTAATTAAAACTTTTACTCCAGCTTTCTTCTAACAAGATTGTCTAAGTAATTCATGTAGAACATAAGCAACACTTATAAGGAGATAGCAACGTAATGGGAAAATGCAAGTGTTCTGTATGTCTAATCATTAATCTGTTGGACATGGTTTCTTTTGATAGATGTGATAATATATTATGTAATAAAGATCCATTAGTGTTCCTAGTTTGGTATTTTCAAAGGCCAAGCAAAATTTATGTAACCATAATATAAGTGGTAATTACATATTTGAGCCGTTTGGGGTCGAGACGCTGAGATCATGGGGTCCAAGTGCCCGTCTTTTGTTTAGATACATTTCTAAATGTTTAATTGACGCTACCCGTGACCAGAGGGCTGGTTTATTCCTTGCGCAAAGGATTGGTATTGCCATTCAACGTGGCAATGCCGCCAACCTTCTGGCCACCTTCGCGGTTGACATCGATGGGGAGGAATTCTTTGACGCCTGAACCTGCAAGATTATTTAAATATATATTCTTTTTTATTTATATTTTAATTTCGATAACTTCCGTGTATATTATGTAAATATTATTAACGAAATAAAATTAATAGCTCATTTCAAATAAAAAAAATGACCTGTAACCATTGTAAGAAATTAGATATTTAAGATGTTGCATTGTTCTGAGTTTCCGATATTTGCGCGCTGTTCATCGCCAATACTCCAGTTCCTCCGTATTCATGTTGCTTGCAACAGCGCCGAAATATCGGACACTCATGTATCAACTAATGTGGGTGACCATGATCGTTTAAATATAAATTTCTTTGTTGAAATTTCATCTCGGAATAAAGTCAATTGTTATTTTCTCAATGAAAGAAAACATTTACAATGAACAAGTTAGAAGTAGGATAGGCACATATCGTACCTAAGTCGTAATATCTTTCTCACTATTGTCTGGATGAGGAAGATGGTAATACATATATATAAATACGCCTTTATCCCCGGAGGGTTAGGCAGAGGTGAATTAACGCCCACATTTCACCAATCGTAATAGGGGGTAATACTATTGCCGTATTCCGGACACTATTGTTGACTCGAACCATGCATCTGAGGCAGAGTCATGGCTGTATCTGTCTGAAGTTAAACAACCCTATCCCTTAGTCGCTTTGTACGACACCGCATGGGAAGAGATGGGGTGTTCAAAATTCTACTCTGCGGGGTATAGATGAGAATACCGTGAACTATAACTCAAATTAGAAGAATATGATTACCAGTATATAACTGCTATAGGTTGACAATTGTATAACGGATCGAGACTTTTCGCAATTGTGCTTTAGAATAGGTTGATTTATTTACACAAACAATCTCTACAAATTTTCTAATTTATCTAGAATGAAATCACAGTACTGCAACCTGATAAGATCTCATAGGCATGACGAAATTACATAATGTGAAAACATTTGACCAAATAGAGTGTGCTATGTGGCAAGACTAGACTGTGATCTAGACACGTACCGTAAAACCGTGTCGCGGTTGTACGTGCCTGTGGCTAAACACAAAGTAGGTCAACCAATTACACTGATAGTATAACACCATTCTGTTTATATAGGTACTCCAGTTTCGAAGACAAAGTTTAAAATTCTGCGTTATCTTTTATACTGACGGCACAGAAACTCTTGTGTTTACGGGGTTGACAGCGCGAGTGTGACTCCCTTTGCGTTGCACACGTCCATAGGCCACGGTAACCACTTTCCATCAGGTGAGCCGTGTGCTTGTCTGCCAACCAAGTGGCTTAATAAAAACTATGACATTAATTTTATCTATGAATAGGATAATAAATAAATAAATATTCTAAAACATTTCGCACAACGCTATCTAGACCCATGGTAAGCTTAGCATAACTAGCTTGTGTTATTGGAATCTAGAATGCGGATAAACATGTTTAGATACTATTTTTTTTTGTAAATATATACATATCATACATAGAAACACCCAGACCAATGCAAATATACATGTTCATGTATACAAATATTTGCACTGAGCAGGAATCGCACCCGCACCTCCTGTGTAGCGGTCGAATGTTCTACCGCTACGCCACAGAGACCATTCAATGTATGGGATTGACATATGTTTACGACTGTCATAAACGCCAAAATACGTGTCAATCCCATACATTGATTTACTATTCTATTCTACTAACGATTGTGCTACTGGAGGCTGGTATCCTTTTGAATGCTACCGCGAATCAGCAAACGAAATTCCACCTTCGTTTTGCAGATTCGTGGTCCCCATAGCTAGCTAGATCGACGACCTGAAAAGGTGGCTAGGATAAAGTTTACACGGTAGGCGGATGATCGCGTGCTATGGCGGGGGACTTATTTCCTTCAGTGGGTTAAAAAATTAGTATGTTGAAAGACTAACTTAGAAGTAACTCTGATATCTTTTAATTTCATTTCATTTATTTGTTATTTATGAAACATAGGTATTACCAAAGATCTTAACATTAAATATCAGTGCACTAAGTTCTACCATTTAACATGATGTACAAATTAAATTTAAAATATGGTTAGTTTACTTACTAAGAATATGGTTAGTAGGTACATGTATCATTAATTCAATATCGATTTATTTATACCATAATTCATAATAATTAATAACTTTATTGTTAACTCGTCTACTTTAATGTCAAAAGATAAAATAAAGTCAAATAAAAAGTCAATAATAATAATATAAAAAAGGTAAAAGATAAGATAAAGGATATTTGAATTTGGAAGTAAAATAGTATCTGTGGAATTAACCTTTAAGCAAAAAATTGAAGTTATGCTAACAAGTGGGTTAGACCATCTGTTATGCTTTTTAAATGAGCGGATCTGTTGTAATAGTAGCCATTATCATCAGGTTTCCCGCCCACCAGAGGTTAAAAGGGCTCTTTCTCATGCACAAGACCTTATCGTAATACTGTACCCACACAACCCATATATGAACTTTATAGAAAACAATTAATATAATACTGTATTAGTAAGTTTTCTGTACAGTCAGCATCAGATCGGTCTTGACGAACAAAATGATTTTAGATAGATAGATAGATAATACTTTATTCTACACCAATACATTTACAACTGAGACAAGTAATACGAGTAAGTAATACGAGTACTTGGTATTCCTCCCTTCCTGTTGACTGATTGTTCTATATTTGGTAAAGACCTTTAGTTCTAACGATAATACAATGTAAATCTATAAACGAGTTTGACTTGTTATTAAGATTATTTACGCGAGGAGGACCAGATCGAGAGAGCTGGCCCTGGGTCGGCCGGGGTGCGAGGGGTATACCTGCCAACTTCACCTCCGGCTACCAACCATGACCCCCAGACGTCATGCGTTTTAGAGGGTTCGAGTCCGACAAAACCTCTCTACCGACTCCGGCTGGGAGAGGTATCCGTGGGGACGTTTCGCACTTTAAAAAAAAGATCATTTTATATAAGTACCGCGATTAAATGTACAGTTCTAAACAACTAGCGGCTACTGCTAATATATTATTTTACTATACATATTACATACTTGCTATTTCCTTGGTCTTAACTGCATATTTGTGTAACTCGTTTAGTTAATCTGAGAATCTGAATGGCGTGAACTGTTCGCATAAAGTGGTATTTTTTGATCTTCATCATTTTATAAACTACTGAGATGGGAACAAGTATATTTCCACTTGATGGTTAATATATACTTTAATATCGGTATTTAGTGGTCAGATGGCATTCGCTTTACGGCAAATATTGAAGTTTTACCATTATGGGCTGAAAAATCAACCCAATTGAGTTAGGAAAAAGCTGTTGAAAAGTTGTAGCGTCTACGTTTTCTTTTTTTTACAACATTCTACACAACGCTATGTAGACCCATACTGAGCATAGCTTAACTAGCTTCTATTATCGAATCTAGAAAGCTATTAAACATACTTAGATACCTTTTTTTGTAATTACATATATATTATACATAGAAACACCCATACCAATACAATAAGACATATTATCATTCATGCATTCTGAGCGGGAATCGAACCCGCGCCCCATGCGTAGCAGTCACTGGAGAATTTGGCTCAGTTGACGTGTGTAACACCAGAGGTCACGTCCATAGACCACGGTAACCACTTTCCACCAGATAGACCGTGTGATTGTTTGCCACCTAAGTGGTATAAAAAAAAGTCTCTGCAACTCTACCACTCGACGACTAAAAATATTTCTCCCAGAGGCAAACTTTTTCAATTAATTTAAATTTACTACACTTCAGAATCATCCCTATTCACTCCTCTCTCGTTATATAACGTCGTGATTGATATACCAGTTCATGGGGGTTGGTCACGCGAGAACGTGCGGCTACCACGACGGCGGCGATGGATTCATGGCTTCGTATAATCTTCGTTACACTATGTATTATATCTGTGGACGTGCGCACGCGCAGCTGCAGGACCGGTTTTAGCTTCTCGTTTACACCAAGTTGTGCGGTGTAATACTTTACTATAAATGTTTATAGCTATACAGTTAAACTTGTTGGGATGCACGTAAACGTACCCATAGATCCGGAGGCTGTATCAAGTAGAGTTCTATTTTATAAGATTGATGAGTTGCACTTTTGATGATAGTATTACTTTTGTTTCTAGGTATATCTATATAGTATACAAGGATTAGGTATGGACAGAGATGTTTTAACATCTACAGAGAACAATGTAAAATAAATTAGTGGTTACAACTTATATATATTTATATAGTATATGTTAAAACATCTCTGTCCATCCCTAAAATATTTAATTTATATATATATATTTAATTTAAAATTTAATTATATATATTTAATGAATGCATGGGGCCCGTTCAAGTATTACGTAAGCAGATTTATTACAATTATTTAACCCCCCTTTCCCTTGTCAGCAAAAGTAAGTAAAAGTCCCCCCTGTATTTTTCGTAAATATTAGTACTTATGCATATTTCTTATCATGTATGTTTTTGTAGGGTAATGTAAGTACCTATGGGTAATGCATGCTACATTATGTGTGAAAAAGTAAATACCCTCACCTCTATGTCATCAAAAATAAGCAATGCAAAAACCCCCCCTCCCCACTTTAGTGCTTACGTCATACTTGAACGACCCCATGGGTACAATTTTCTTTTCTGTTGAAGAAAAAAAATGTCAATCAATCAAGAATACGTTTTTATTATTTACAAACATACAAATAACGTCCCATCCATAGTCATAAAAACTTTATAATTTACACGAAAAAAAAAATTTTCTGTGAGCATCATATCCCAACCTCAAGGCATTCAAAATTCAAAGAGTGGATCACAAAAAACGCTGCGCCAGCCATATAATGGAAAATAAACATCATTATGTAATAATATAGAGTCGAATTATTTATGTGTTCGCAAAAGACACCCATAAGTATCTACACGTCCTGTGCATTGTCAACAGGTATCAGTTACCACAATGAATTCGTAGTAGTTACACACACTACACACTATACCGTGACTTCCGTGAAATTACTCCATATTATACCACTTAACGGCATTTATTCAAACAATTCTTCCTTTAAAGAGTTTTTGATCAACTCCACTTCCATACTTTTTCCTGCTGTCGTACGTCTTGGGTTCGATTGTAAAAAAGAATGTTAGTTATTTGTAGATTGAAACTGAATAATCCTTACCAAAATGTAAGACGAATAAATGATTTTCCTATGAATTGTAGCACGATGTTAGTCCAATACAGAAATACTGACCTGACGTCATAAAAGGTGATATGCGTGCTAATGATTTCACTGCTAGGGGTACTGAAGACCAGGCAAAGTAGAAGAGAAAATGCTGGGTCTTTTATAATAGTCTAACAGCGCCATCTATCGAATCGAAGTTGTATTTAGTTGAAATAAAATTAAAGAGCTTGATGTAACCAGTAACATCAATAATAATTAAAGTGCTGTTGCACGAACGACATGAAGTCAATTTACAGAAAATAATAATGTAGGCAATATAATAATCTCAACACCCACACACAAAATATTAGTGACCAAGGCTTTCGCCCACTGCTGGTGACGACGTGCTGGTGATTTTATTTAAAAAAAATACTTGGACATTAGCTTTCAAGTTCTTGATAAACTTTGTTTACGATCTATAAAACCGCTCTACTTTCACGATTAGTCTCTATAGTGACCAATGTATGTCCAGATCTAGTGTTATTTATATATTTATTACTATTAGGTACAAGCAGCTGCTTGCAGCTCCGCCCACGTGGAATACTGATCCCATTCCCACATATATCATACAAATAAACCTTCCTCTTTAATCACGATATCTTTTGCTGAAAACTGCATTAAAATCCGTTGAGTACTTTAAAAGATCTAAGCGAACAAACAATGGATTCTTCTTCATTTTATAATAAATAAAGATGTACTAACTGTTACCAGCGAGTCTGCCCTCGTAAAACACTATTATTATTAGGACAAGTTACCAACGGCCGATACTTTAATGTTGCCAGGGACTCGTGATACGCATTACGTATAACTAAAACGCCGGAGTGCATGTCAATCATTGTACGCATATGTCCATAACCAATTTAAGTTGCGTGTGTGTAAGCTTGTACAGGCGGTACTATCCGGCCATCGGCCATCAGGCAGTTGTCAATACATTGTGTTCTATACGCGGGTTGCATTCGTATTTGATAGATAGGTACTTGTTGTTAAAAATAAAGGTCACCACACAGAATGAGTTATTTATGAATATAAAAATTAATGTCACGAATACAGTCTAAAAGTGTACTGTTTAATTTACCATATTTATTACTGTTTAAATTTTAAAGGCTGTCTAACAGTGAACTGCCGTGGGCTAATTGATTGATTGAAATTTTCAAATATGTTATTATAAATCATACATTACAGGGATATTTTTAGCTGTATTTCTAACTTTTCATTAAAATATTCTAAACTAAATACTTGGCTTGGCGACGGCCCTGCGTCACCAAGCATGGCATGGCAATTCTTAAATAAAAATATTACTAAGTTTATCAAGCTCCTTGATTTGAAATACCCATATTAAGGGAGTTTCAGAAAAATATACACTCCGTCACTTTATCGCCGTCATAAAGTGACGGAGTGTATATTTTTCCACAACAACAACAAGTCGTTTTTGCGTCGGGGGTTAAAAATGTTGGGTAAAAAGGATTATATTTCTTGATATTTGAACAAAAATGACATGAACAACAATGAAAAACTGCATTATATTTTAGTAATTTACCCTTCGAAACTGCTATCTCCCGGTTGAATTTAAAGCTTGCAATTCAGAGCCTGGAGTCCGCTCTTCAACTTATCCTTTTCATTATTTGTTTGATTCGTAATTCACAGTACTTAACTCTATTTTGTACCAATATGGCTTTGACCTTAACGTATAAAATCTATGAGTATTTTTAGTTTTGTGTAGTTACAATAATCTGCTTCTTCTTCTTCGTTCCAATGGCAACATTTAATATAATCAGATGCGTGTGTGTACAACAAGAAAAGCTTCTTGTTTTTAAATAATGATACCTCTATTTCATCATTAGACAAACAGTTTCATTTAGTATTAGAATTCCATTAAAACATTGAATAAATAAGCTAACATGTTATTCTCGTATTATAATGTCGTTAGGCACTACAGGCCGCAGGGTCTAACCTTCGACTCGCGTAGAATGGCCAAGTAGGTACGAATTATTGAGGAATGTTAGTACAATCGTCGTCTATAATCTGAGTTAGGTATTATCTGCTGTAATTACTTGCTAGATCATTATTTATTTTGTAAACTACCTTAGGGGTTGACCTATAAATTTTCTTGTAAAACATTGTTTGATATCAGTCTGGAAGAAATATTAAATTTAATAAATAGGTCGGTAGGTTTTATAATTACCAATAATAAGTTTGTATATTACATGAAATTACTTATTTTTAATTACGTAGACACATACTTACTATGTTAAGGAGCCTTCATACCTAAGGTTCTTCTGAAAGTAATGTCTGAAGATCTCGGATGGGATTAATGTTTCACAAGAAAACGTAACTGAATTACTGCGGATGGTTCCGTTTATATTTACAAAATCAAATATCCTACATCCTACGTATAAAAGGATATCTCATACTCGTAATTTTACACGTCTGTAATATCTCATACCGGACGCACCAATACGGTGCACCTCATCATCGAATTATGGAGGCTACTGCAATCACCTTTGCAATTGCCAGCGGTGGCGTGCCAAGTGATTATATTTTACTTATCATATATTTATGGATAATAACTATAATAGCAAACATTTATGTATTCAATTTATCGTAAGTAAATGTCGTAATTATTATACCCTAATTTGAATTCAAGGGCATTTGAAACATCCATGCCATGTAAAGATCTTACGATACCAGTAAAAAAATATGTAGTTCACCAAGAAAAAAATCACATTAATTTAAGTAATATCTGGTTAACATTAGAATATGCTACTACTCATAGCACAGAGTACTGACTTAATTAACCGTAGTTAAGCAACAGATAGTTTTTTTTTTAAACCACTTAGGTGACAGACTATCACACGGCTCACCTGATGAAAAGTGGTTACCGTGGCCTATAGACGTGTGCAAAACCAAGGGAGTCACACTCGCGCTGCCAACCCATTAAGCACAGAGAGTTTCTGTGCCGTCAGTGTAAAAGACAAAACAGGACAAACTTTTGGTCTTCCCACTGATAGCACAAATACAAAGACTATCTGGACAACGCTTGTGGAATGGCTCCGCGAAATACCTACTAGATGCTCTCGACAGGTCGCAGCGACGCGCAGTCCGAATTATAGGAAACCCTGAGGTCACGAACACCCTCGAGCCTTTGCAGATGCGTAGAGATATTGCTTCCTTAGCTGTATTTTACCGTCTCTACCATGGTGAGTGTTCTGATGAGCTCTTCCAACTAATCCCACCATCTCCTTTCCTACATAGGACAACACGTGAGGCCTTAGATGTCACCCTCACACTGTGCAGAATATACGAGCAAGAACCAAGCGGTTCGGAGACTCTTTTCTTTGACGCACCACTTAGACCTGGAATTCATTACCTGCACACGTGTTTCCTTCTTCCTACAGTCCCGGGGCCTTTAAGCGGGGCGTGAAAAAGCATCTGATGAGGCCGCCAAGCTGAGTGCCACCATTGTAACACTTAGTGCCTGTAATGGTGACCCTCTTTCCTGAGACTTTGCCTTTAGCTTACCATCAGGCGAGTCAAGTTGGCGTGTCCTATATATAAAAAAAAACTGCAGTCGTAGTTGAGCAACAAAAATTTACTTCAAAAAGTGATCAATGTGACTATGATGGGAGCAGTCTAATCATTGATCAACAGTAAACTTTTGACAGGTGAAATGATTATAAAATTCATAGAAATCAAGTTTCGCTAAGATACACGTTTGGGCTTCAAACTGGTTACACGTGAAATGAACAAGTGTACATACAGACAAACTGGGACGGCGACACACATTGCTGTCTTACAGCGAGAGTGGGCATCAGTAGAGCGTATTATAATAAAATGAATTTACTTGAATACACTATTATTTTGAAAGTGCTCGCATTGTTCAGTTTAAAAAATGTTTTGGCTGACTACGTCATGCAACTGGAGGAATTTATTGTGCTTACTGCGTATGATGAATTAAGTTCAACTCCCAGTGTCGGTTACAATGCGGTTAATATTAAGAAATGTTCAGGAACATCGTAGAGTGGGGTAACAGGTAACCTCCTTACTACGTAGAACTATTTTCTATTCTGTGACGTAGAACTGTTAACTGGTTGACGAAAGAAGCATTAATACATATCTGTCAAACCTAAAGCCCAAACTACGAGTATACCTATAGCTCGATTAAATTAAAGAAAAAATTGAATCGGTCCAAGCGGGATTCGAACCCATGTACTTTCCCTTACAGGGGGAACGCTCTGACTACTAAACCCTTGTCTGAAACCAACCTAATTCTTCTATACATATCCGTCTTACGGCTATATCTTATATATCTATATCTTAATCTGTTTCAATAGTTAGCATACTACCTATAGATCTCGCGCAAGTGCAAGCTATAAATTAATAAAGTTCGTGAAAATGTTCTCAGCGCATAAACTACAAACAAACAAATAAACATCAATTTAATAAAGAGTAGTTTGACTATCTATTGTATCTGATCTAGGCTATCATATTTTATATGATATTCTAATTACGTAGTGCTTCTTTTGAAACAGTTTATATAATTGTATGGCGTAACGCCCACTGTCTTTGATAAGGATGCCTTCAATACCCGCATAATAATGTTTAATTTATTTTAGCTTTATCTCATTCTAATTTAGTGCCTGAGGTAACAACGTCTGTATACCTACGATATACTGCAATAAAAGGGTATCGTCAAGGCTTTATCACAATTAACTCACTATGTATCCAATATCTAATTCTGAAGGTGACTTAATGCTGAGCTGGATGTTACAAGTTTAACATTCTACCTAAGGATACACTACCAGAATCCAGAGCTTTGCAATAGGTAGATAAATGGTCTAATTATAAATGTGTTACACATGGTCAACCCAAGTAACACACCGCATCAGCATCGAACCATACTCATTGCACAACAGCCCTAATTTACACGAGGTGCAAGCGCAGCAGATCGTGCGTTGCACACGGCCCCAACTTACACGGAGTGCAAGCGCAGCAGCATGTGAGCCACCGAGTGACGTCAATCGACGTTTCCTGCATTCGGGGGAAACATTACGCCATTCATTATATTTTAGATCTTACATCGATCAACTAGTTTTAATTAATTGTAATTAAAAGTTAATAAATTAGTTTTATAAAATAAATTTGCATTTTTTTTGAGTCCTCTGGCTGCACCCATCGTAATTGGCGCAGTCGGTAGGATAGTCGAGTAAAGTCAGTGAATCGATCACGGGCGACGGCTATCACGAACCTACAGGAGTGCGGCTAGAAGGAGTATCCAGAAATCGATACAACAGAGAGATGCAGATTTGGTGAGTACCTAGATCTTACTAGAGTTGCTCGCCTCCCTATACTAAAATTTTCCTTGTGCAAATTCCTTTGTGTACTTTCCCAGTGTTAATTTCCTCGAGTGGTCCTATTAAATTTCCAAAATTTTTCACGAAAGAAAATTGAGGACCTCTAGGTCATTAAATTCTAGGAGAATCTCGCAGATCGATGCGAATAGGAATTTAGATTGTATTCCAGAAATTCCAGAAGACGAATCTGTTGAATTAGTATTTAATAGTAATTTAATTTCAAATATGAGTGTTGATTTAGTTGATCAAGTTTACAAGGCCTTACGCCTGTTACCCGAATTTGACGGTAACCCGAACGTGCTCACGCGATTCGTGCAATTATGTGACCAACTTGTTGCGCAATTTGTGAGAGCAGAGCCCGGGTTTGAGCTAAGTAACTTATCTTTATTAAACGGTATTCTCAATAAAGTCACCGGGCATGCCGCGCGCACTATTAATGCAAACGGGATCCCTGAAAACTGGCAAGGGATTAGAAATACATTAATTAATAATTTCGCAGACCAACGAGATGAGACCGCTTTATACAACGATTTGGCCTTATTAACCCAGAGAAACTTAACGCCACAAGAGTTCTATGAGAAGTGTCAAAGCTTATTTAGTACAATTATGACCTATGTAACTTTACACGAATCTATACCTACCACAATAGAAGCAAAACGTGCTTTATATAGGAAGTTAACCCTACAAGCTTACGTTCGAGGTCTTAGGGAACCATTAGGGTCACGTATTAGGTGTATGCGGCCTGAGACAATCGAAAAAGCTCTCGAGTTTGTGCATGAGGAAGTTAATACCTTATATCTACAGCAGCGTAACGACCATTTACCGGAACGCAGAGCTATGCAGTCCACGTCCTCAATTGATTATACTAACGGTAAGTTATTTAAACAGCCTGTACTTCGACCTTTTACTGTTTCACCCCCTTTTGATCAACCTGGTCCCTCAAAACCTTTCTATCAGCCACAGCCGACAGGGCCAATGCAAACTTGGAGACCCCAAGTGCCCTTAAACCGCGGTCCTTCGCGAACCCAACAAGTGTTCGGCGCTCCCCCACCCAACTATAGACCCCAGAGTAATGTGTTCCGAGTAGCTCAACAAAGGCAAGGCTATAATATGCCCCCGAATAACGGCCCTAAGCCCATGAGTGGTGTAAGCCACTTCACTCCCAAATTTATGCCTAGACCTCAGACAGGACATGACTGGACAAGACACGGAAATCCACCTCCGTCTAACTACTTCAAAACTCGGGAGATGAACATGAACGAGATAGATTTCTATGACTATCGCGAATGCCCCGACTTTGCTTATGATAGCTATGACGGTCAGTTCTACCCCGAGCCTTACACTTATGAGTCCGTGTACGAGCCTTCAGCTTATAGCGATTATGTTCCCGCGTACGTAGAAGAACATCAAGACGTCCCCGAAGGAACCTCTGCTGAAAAACAGGATTTTCATACAACCCCGAAATCAGACAAGCCAAAATAGAAATTAATCTACAAACCCAGAGACAACTCCCATATATACAAATCGCGAACCCTCCGCTTAAGTTATTAATAGATACTGGTGCGAATCAATCTTTTATTAGCCCGGACATTGTAGAAAGATTTTATTCTCATATTCAGTGTAATTATGACCCCTTTGAGGTTACTAATATTCACGCTACTACTCGTAATAACTATTCCATTACTTTTCCTTGTTTCACAGAGTTTAACGAAGCTTGTGATATTACCCTTTTCATTTACAAATTTCATAATTACTTTGACGGTTTAATTGGCTTAGATTTACTAGAGAAATTTGAATCAAATATAGATTTAAAAAGTAAAGCCCTTATTACACGTAACTCATCTAATCCTTTATACATGTACGATTCGCGAAATTGTAATCTTTATGAGGACATAATTCCCGCTAATTCATCCAAATTAGTTAGAGTCCCTATTAATTTTCATGATGGTGACGTAATAATAACAGAGCAGATTATATCCCATTGCTCTATTCGTGACTGTGTTACCTCCGTCAAAGATAATCGCGGTATTATAGAGATCACTAACCCAACAAAACACGATGTAGTATTCTCAATGGATAGACCAGTCAGTGCAGAACTTTTCAATGAACAGTGCACCACCATCCATCAGTCTAGTAATCGCGTGTCCGAGGTACTATCACGACTACGCACGGACCATCTGAATCCTGAAGAACGAGCCAACTTGGAATCACTCTGTGCCCAATACGCTGACGTTTTCTACATTGATGGTGAACCTCTAACTTTCACAAATCAGATAAAGCATAGTATTCGCACCACAGATGAATTACCTGTCTATACCAAGACCTATAGATATCCTTTCGTTCACAGACAGGAAGTTCAGGATCAGATTACCAAAATGTTAAATCAGGGGATAATCCGCCCTTCACAATCAGCCTGGAGCTCCCCCATCTGGGTAGTCCCTAAGAAAGCTGACGCGTCGGGGAAGGTCAAATGGCGCATAGTAATAGATTTTCGCAAAGTCAACGAAAAGACTATTGACGATAAGTACCCGATTCCCAACATAAATGACATCTTAGATAAGCTTGGTAACTGCCATTATTTCACAACTTTAGACCTTGCGAGCGGTTTCTACCAAGTTGAAATGGACCCAGCCGATATTCACAAGACGGCTTTTAATGTAGAGCATGGTCATTTTGAGTGCCTACGCATGCCAATGGGCCTTAAGAATTCCCCGTCCACGTTCCAACGCGTGATGGATAACGTTCTTAGGGACCTACAAAACGTCATATGTCTCGTCTACCTTGATGATATAATAGTATTTAGTGTATCCCTGCAGGAACACATGGTAAACCTAGAAAAAGTATTTAAAAGATTAAGAGAATCAAACTTCAAGATTCAAATGGACAAGTCGGAATTCCTAAAGCTGGAGACCTCATACCTAGGTCACATAATAAGCAAAGATGGTATTAAACCTAACCCCGACAAGATCCTTGCCATCCGGAGATTCCCTATTCCCAAGACAGCTACTGAGATAAAACGTTTCCTCGGCTTGTTAGGATATTACAGAAAGTTTATCCCAGACTTTGCACGCATTACAAAACCTATGACGCAATGTCTCAAGAAAGGTTCCAAGATCACCTTTACCGATCCGAGGTACGTTGACTGTTTCGAGAAGAGTAAGTCATTGTTAACTAACGACCCTATCTTACAGTACCCAGACTTCTCTAAGGACTTTGTCCTTACGACTGACGCATCTAACTTTGCCATAGGTGCTGTCCTTTCCCAAGGACCCATAGGACATGACAAGCCCATAGCCTACGCCTCTAGGACCCTGAACTCTAGCGAAACTAACTATAGTGTAATCGAAAAAGAGTTATTAGCTATGGTTTGGGCCACCAAATATTTTCGTCCATACCTGTTTGGCAGAAAGTTTAAGATAGTAACGGATCATAAACCTTTGCAATGGGTAATGAATCTCAAAGAGCCCGGCTCTAGACTCACTCGTTGGAGACTTAAGTTGAGTGAATATAATTTTACTACAGTGTACAAGACAGGCAAACAGAACACCAATGCCGACGCTTTGTCCCGCATTGAGATAAATAATGAGGACACTATGTCGATTGTAGTTAATGTATCTGAAAACTCTCCCTCAACCGCGGGTTCTGAAACTCTGACAGCCCCTACTAACAACCACAATACACCCGACAACTCCGACACAGCGACTATCCACACTAGTAACGAAAACCCAATTCTAGAGGTCCCAATATCAGACGAGCCCCTAAATAAGTTCAGTAGACAAATCTGTTTTGTTCTCGTAGGTGACATAAAAAAACGACCGACAATAACTAAACCCTTTGAAACACATACCCGAACGACCATACAACTCTCCGAATCTAACTTAACTAATGACGTCATCAATGCAGTTAAGGAATATGTGAACCCTAAGGTCAAAACTGGTCTAATTATTCATCCCCATCTCGCTATGTATAAGATTATCCCCATAATTCAAGATAATTTCAGAAAATCATCAATGAACATAGTCTTAACCAAAGTTGAATTAGAGAATGTTAAGGATTACTTGCGTCAACAGGATATTATCAAAAAATATCACGAGGGTAAAACCAACCACCGCGGTATTACCGAATGTCATTTGGCCTTATCATCCAAATACTATTGGCCCAAGATGAAAGAACACATCTCTAAATATATAAATGAATGTGTTATTTGTGGTCAGGCTAAGTACGACCGCCATCCTGTTAAGCAAAGATTTAACATTGTACCACCCCCTAGGAAACCCTTTGAAATTGTCCATATAGATCTATTTACAGCCCAAACTGAGAAATTTTTAACCATTGTAGACGCTTTTTCTAAATACGCGCAAGCTTACCATCTCAGAGACAGTACCGCCTTAAGTGTAGTACAAGGTTTACTCGTATTTGGTACCCATCACGGGATTCCATTGACCATTGTCACAGACGGAGGCCCAGAGTTCACTAATCAAATTTTCTCAGAATTTTGTCGAGTTCATAACATAATTCACCACAAAATATTAGCGCATTCCCCTAATGATAATGGTATTGTCGAAAGATTCCATTCAACAATCCTAGAGCATCTCAGGATATTGAGGCTGGAGCAGCGAAATGAACCAGTCATTAATCTCATGCCCTACGCCATCTTAGCCTATAATAGTTCCATCCATAGTTTTACTAGATGCAGACCCTTAGACCTGATCACTGGACATTTTGATCCTAGAGACCCGGTAGACATTGACTTAACCGAACACCTACTCCAACAGTACTCGCAGGACCATAGGAAACGAATGACTCAAGTATACGACTTGATCAATCAGACGTCTTTACATGACCGAACACAACTGACTGAGACCCGCAATAAAGATAGAGAACCCGAGGAAAGCTATACTCCTGACCAACAGGTGTTTGTGCGCAACCCTACGGCGTCCAGACAAAAGCTAGCCCCTCGTTACACACAAGACACTGTACTTGCCGATCTTCCCATCCACATTTATACTAAGAAAAAACGAGGTCCAGTAGCTAAATCTCGCCTTAAACGAAGTCCTAAGAACCCCACCTTGTTGCAGGACACTACTATGGCTGACGACCCTACATACAGCACACGGACAAGAGATAACAATTGACTCTCTCGACAGCGGACCAGGACTACTTCCTTTTAAATTGGGAATGGCTAAGATCATATCCCATTATCACTCTTTTTTAAGTCATATAGACCTAGCGAATATTCATCTCCAAATTGAATTAGCAAAATCTCAAATGGCTGAACTAAAACCCTTAATCAACAATAAAACCTTTTCTCTATTTGACCCTCACTTAGAACATCTTAACAATAAGATTATTTCAATGAGCAGTAAAATCAGTATGTTCGAAGCATCCCGTAGTAAAAGAGGTCTCATTGACGGTTTAGGCTCTGTTATAAAATCAATATCTGGTAATCTAGATTACACCGATGCACTTAAATACGAAAACGCTATAAACTCCTTGCGTAATAATGAACACAAATTAGAATTAGAAATTAATAACCATATCAGCTTAAATAGTAAATTCATCTCACACAGTTCTCAGATAATAAGCAGCATAATCTCAAATCAAGAAAAGATGAGTAAAGCAATAAACCAAATTTTAGATAGTGATGCCAGCAGAGATACGGATTTAATTAAATATGCCCATCTGGCACAACATTTACTAATTTTAGGAGATAATATAGAAGACCTTTATGAAGAGTTAGGAAATTTAGAAAACACTCTAACATTTATTCGTGCATCGAGCACCCCATACTCTTTATTTAGTCTAAATGAAATTAAAGATATGTTAAGCAAATTAAAAGCACTATATTCTAACTACGAAATCCTTGACGTAGAAGCTAAGCACTTCTATGAAATAATTAAATTAGGTTATTTTTATTTAGATAAGAACATAGTATTAGTTATTAAGGTCCCAATTGTCACTTCCTCTATATATGATTTTTACAAGTTATCACTTATTCCCAATAGAAACCACGAAATCCTAATACCACCCTCACCCTTCGTAGCCATCTCTAGTTCAGATTCTAGGTACATAGAGACAGAATGTCCGAAGGTCAACTCCCTATATCTCTGTGAGTCGGTACCCAGCCTCCAGGTTCAGAGTCAACCAGGTTGTATCCAGCATCTGATAGCATATCAGGAACTTCGGTCCAACTGTGAGATGACACCTGTAGCCCTCACCACCGAAGCCTTAGAAGCCCTAGATGACAAGCATTACACTTTGAGTTTTCCCTCACCAACCAAAGTGAAGATATCTTGCGGTCAAGAACAATATCGGACCCTAGAAGGAA
Source organism: Eilema griseolum (assembly GCA_963662185.1). Lineage (NCBI taxonomy): Eukaryota > Metazoa > Arthropoda > Insecta > Lepidoptera > Erebidae > Eilema > Eilema griseolum. The sequence goes on along the minus strand of OY759238.1, from coordinate 8,954,087 downwards.
GCTACTTAGCCGTAATCCCGTTCAACTGTACCTTGAGAACTCCAACGTTCACTATCTCCAACTCCAATGACCATATCAAAGGACACGTCATAAGGATCATCGAGATGCCCTCATACAACGAGTCAAGATATAAAAATCACCCGAAGCTCATCTTAAATTCGCCGAGTCTGCAAAAACTTCATACACTGAACAATGAGATAGCGACGCAACCACCTATACACCTAGATGACGTCACCGATCCTGCTATATACCACACCACTATACCCATGTACCTCACACTCGCCGGTACATGTGCATTCTTCGCTACTATGCTCCACCGCTGGCTACGCACAAGAAAAATATCCAGGAACAACACCGAAGACTGCAGCAACAACACTGAGGCCGTCTATGCAGTCCCGGCGACACACACTGTTAACCCCAGTCAAATAAGGATTGATCCCATATACCTACCAGCGACTTTCTCGAACAAGTCCATCGATACTCGCTGTTCTTCGGGGGGAGGTGTTACACATGGTCAACCCAAGTAACACACCGCATCAGCATCGAACCATACTCATTGCACAACAGCCCTAATTTACACGAGGTGCAAGCGCAGCAGATCGTGCGTTGCACACGGCCCCAACTTACACGGAGTGCAAGCGCAGCAGCATGTGAGCCACCGAGTGACGTCAATCGACGTTTCCTGCATTCGGGGGAAACATTACGCCATTCATTATATTTTAGATCTTACATCGATCAACTAGTTTTAATTAATTGTAATTAAAAGTTAATAAATTAGTTTTATAAAATAAATTTGCATTTTTTTTGAGTCCTCTGGCTGCACCCATCGTAATTAATGTATAATAATAATGATAAATAAATAAAATTGTTTATTGACTCAAAATATTAGGTACACACATTATGGTCTTAAAACTAAGGCATAAATTGAGGTTCGCGCTTAAATACTACGGTACCCAAACTAAGTTGAAGCTTGTGTTTTGGGAGAAACCTAATTTATTGTACAGCCGCAGTCAACAGTTTAAAGCTTCACAAATAGCTACAACATTTTAAATTCTAAAACAATGCCTTCAATATCTTAAAAGTAATATTAATTTATTTTTAAGAATAGTATGCTTATCCTATAAAATCGCCGTTATTCGATGTTGTTATTTACTGAATTGCGCAAAAACGACTCAATCTAGTATCAGAAAATTTGTTATGGTCTAACAAACACATACATACATACATATAATCACGCCTTCATCCCCGGAGGGTTAGGCAGAGGTGAATTAACACCCACATTTCACCAATCATTGAATTCAGTCCCACGTAATAGGGGGTGAGCCTATTGCCGTCTTCCGGGCACTATTGTTGACTCGAGCAATGCAGCTAAAGCTGAGTCTGGACTGTATATATCTGTCTGGTGTTAAACAGCCCTATCTCTTAGTCGCATTGTACGACACTGCATGGAAAGTGATGGGGTGGCCCAAATTCTACTCTGCCGGGAACCACGTGGCGGAACAAACACATACACTATTTGATATCCTGTCAAAAATCGCCTGTGAAACATATTAACTTTTGAGCACGAAATTCATGCGAAACCTTTGTAACATCTAATATGGACTAGGTGCAAGGATATGCCTTTTGTAAACGGTATTTAATACAATCTCATTGACCACCTATCGGGCTATAGCTTATATTTTATTGCCATGTGAACTTTTTCCGATGCAGGTGCCTCCATTGTTCAGGTCTCTTTTATTGAAAGAACTGTGTTTGTAAAGCATAAAAGATTCAATAGAAAGCTGTTGGAACTAAGCGTAAATGTCTATTTTATAAACACGTATCCCGATTTCGTTTTATTCTCAATATTAAACACAATAAATATAGGGTTTGTGTTTTATAATGTTTAGTTTTATTGATAAATAACTCTGTGATAGGTGTCTATGGTAGAAAACTACATAAAATATAGATTTATTTATTGTAGATGTCATTAGGATGGTTTACTATTGTTTGATAAAAAACGTAAGACAAATTATCATTTTAAAGACAACGTTAGATAAAGTAATCATTTGACAAACTTTCATTTCTAAAACATATTACTTTAAAAACAATCGTTTGACAAAATACAGGTTCTGCAAATGTTTTACTTCGCAAATATTTCACTAGTCAAAATATTATTATAATAATGTTTATTTGACTAAATAATTCGTTAGTCAAATTAATGTTTTTACAAAATGACAGAAGATAACTTAAAAAAAAAACAAAAAACACACACTGCCTTAACTAACCGAAATAAGTAGAATTTGGTTCTGGCACTCGAAAATTTGTCATTTGTTTTTTGTCAAATTATTGGACACCCATTAGGTTGTTTAAGTTGCTGAAAATATACGGAAAATATATACCTAAACATACATACATACATAACATAACATAACATAAACTCACGCCTATATCCCCGAAGGGGTAGGCAGAGGTGCTAGCACCCACATTTCGCCAGTTTATGTTTAGGTCCCAATGTAATAGGTGGCGAGCCTATTGCCATTAACCGGGCACTTATAAACCTGCGATAAATACACACATAACTTCGAAAAGCATCGAAAAGTCATTGGTGTGTGCCATGGTGAAACCTGGGATCGAACCCGAGACCTCGTCTCAGCAGTCCATTACCCAAACCACTAGGCTACCGCGAACAATCACGCCTTAATCCCCGGAGGATTAGGCAGAGGTGAATTAACACCCACATTTCACCAATCATTGAATTCGGTCCCACGTCAAAGGGTTTGAGCCTATTGCCGTCTTCCGGGCACTATTGTTTACTCAAGACATGCATCTGAGGCTGAGTCTGGGCTGTATAAATCTGTCTGTATACTAGAGTCTATATACCTATTGTATAAAAGTTTAATTAAAAGTTTCTGTTTCTTTCACACATGATGACAGGTCAAGCGTGAGTTTTATCATTACATTCGTAAACCGTGTAAAAAGAGCACAAACTGTATAATTTGTTTAGTTTAATTGTTTCTAGCATAATATTTCTCTAGAGTAGTAAAACCATGTTTTCAAAACATGAAGAAAACTGTACTATAATTTATTTTTGTTAATTCCCACATTTTTTAATCTAACTTTAAATAAAATACCTACTGGTGCATATCAGATAGTCCTTTTTTATTAAGAATCTCATCCGATTTCTTCGCTTTATATAAATCAAACTCAAACAAAGTAGGACAACAGGAAATATTATTATTCACGTCACTATTATTATGCATTTAGCGCATTAAAAAAAAATTGCATTATCACTATTAATATAGTGTATAAAATTATCATATGAATCTATAACAATTAGATCAATTATATAACTGAAAAATATCAAAATCTGCTCAAGTGACGTCGGTATGTATATTTTTCGTAGCAAATTATAATTGCTATTGTTCATTCACACGCTCGAGAGGAGATAAAATGTATAAAATGTACATTTTAGCATTCCAAAGCGTATGACGTGTACCTACTATATTCATATTCATGCTAGTTAGTTACTGGCATATAAAATTTTATTCCACTCAATAAATTCTACATAGCTACAGTCTAGTCGTTCTTTGATGATGTCTTTGTTCCATTTCTGATACAATAACTGTAGACTTGATGATCTGTAGCTAAAGTACAATTTCGTTGAACATTTTCATTTTCTTCTTGTTGAGTGGATCGCAGCTTCATTAACATCCTCAGCACTCACGTTTGTGTTACCTGCCAACTGGCTCCCGAGTCTGTTAATTTCAAACATAACATAAACTCATAAACTCACGCATATACATATCCCCAAAATGGTAAGCAAAGGTGCTAGCACCCACATTTCGCCAGTTTATGTTAAGGTCCCAATATAATAAGTGGTGAGCCTATTGCCATTAACCGGGCACTTATAAACCTGCGATAAATAAACACATAACTTCGAAAAGCATCGAAATGTCATTGGTGTGTGCCTAGGCTACCGCGGTTTTGTCTGTTAATTTTATATCATTGCAATACCACTGTTAAACCACAGACACTGCAAAAAATGATATTAAATTTTAGATTTAATTTGTACAGCTTTAAGTTCAAAATTAAACGAAAACGAGTTTATCTCATCTTTTAATTTTAGAGTCTAAAGCCACAGAAGTAACGTCTAAAATTAAATGGCATTGTTTGCAGTGTCAGTGGTATGACAATATTTTTATTATAACATAAAGAAACAGAATTGATGCCCTGATATACTAGTAGCTGCTAGCGTAATCTTTCTGAGGTTGGGAGGCCATAAAGTTTTCATAAATGAAATGAAAATGGATAGAAAGCAACCAGGATTACCGTTAAGATGATGATGCTTTAATTATATAGTTGATATTGAGTCAAACTTGAGCCAAAATATTTTCAACAGTACTATACTACACACACACACACACTGCAAAATAATATTGATGGTCGCAAAAGCTCGTCTTCTAATCTCCCAGCTTAATTGCGAATTAAATTCGACTCGACTTCCTTATTCAAAAAGGTAATTGATATTAATTAATACGATATGAACTAATTAACGACATAAGTCCATAATTTATGCATTAATTTTCAATATTCTTCACGGTCACGAGGAACACGCCATTAGGCAATTACCTTGTTGCGAGATTTGAACAGACGTTGATGTGGCTGGAACTAAGCTTTTGGCATTTACTGAGATTGCACCAAGCCGTCGATGTCTATATAATGAACCTCTCTTATGCGCTTAACACTCGTGACGTTTAAAATTACGAATATTGCAAAAAGTTAATAACATACAGTTACCGTGGTCAACGAACGCTTGCAATATCTGCAGAGGAATCTACAGTGTCTAACGAGTCGCCTATTGACTGCAGAGATTCCTCTCTTCCTCTGAGGTCCGATTCTCGTAATAAAATTTGTTCAAAATTGAGTCTCGATCTAAAACTCAATCTCCCAAATGTCAAAAACGATAACGAGAATAATTGTAATACAATTTTCATTGACATCGTGATCGTTTCTGATATGATAGAACTCTAAAAAATATTGTTAATAGTGCTATGATTTTAGCCATCTAATATTAAACCTTCTGACGTACTTACTTTATTACACAGCACATGTCTATTTTAAGACACAACTCCAATTACCTACGTTCATCTAAAACCACTTTTCCCTTGTTTATCGCGTAAGTTCGCCGAGCTAGTCTCATCAAGGCGATAAGAAAAGCATTACGCTGTCCTGTTGCCAGCTCTGTGGTGTTATGTTATATGTATGTACCTATGTAGGTAGTATGAAGTGTCGTTAGACTGTATCACGTTACTGAAACCGGTACCAACCGCGATTTGACCCCGCGCACACAACAGATTTGTTTTGCATAACGATATGATTACATATAGCGCCTTGTTTTAGCACTACTGAATATAAATTGATAATAAGGCACTATTGATGGGATCCTACAATGTTATATTTCTTTGTCAATTAAGTCTAATAACTAAAATCTCATTTGTACGATTTTTTTTTACATCGTTAACAGATCATTTATCTAATTTCCTTTCTGCGTGTAAAATCTTTGAGGAGTTAAGACACGGCGGTATTTCCGCCCAATTGAGCAGTCCGACTGGGGAAGTACCTCCGCCCTACAGAATACCGCAGTTATTAATAACTTTCTGCTGTGTTCCCGGTGGTGAGTAGGGTAGCCTGAGCTCGTAGGTTGAGCTCACTGGAGAGCTTTTGTGCTGTCAGTGGGACGACCAAAGGCTTGTTCTGCTTTGTCCTCTACACTGACGGCACAAAATCTCTGTTCTTACAGGGTCGGCAGCACGGATGTCACTCCACTGGTGTTACACACGTTCATAGGTCATGGTAACCACTTTCCATCAGGTGGGCCGTGTGCTTGTCTGTCACCTAAGTAGTATAAAAAAAAAATCAACAACAAAATGTTTACTACTAGCATCGCCGAGTAGTTTTACCCGCGATCCTGTTGGCATATCCTAGATCCAAAAACCGTGTGATCGCTGATAGTTTTGTACAGGTTAAAGTTAAGTTAATTTTCTAACAAAGATATAAAATATTAATTCGTATAGATTAACTAGAATTTATTACCACGAATTCTAACTGTCACGAGTTTTCGTCGAATCCACAGTAATTGGATTGTGGATTAGAATAATCCAATTTTTGCCTCGACTTCGTTTGGTCACTGTATGTGTTTGTATATCGGATTGCAAGTTTATAATCTTGACGAATCAGGTAGTCACGTCCCGGGTCAAGGTAAAACAGCTCATGCTCACTAAGACTAAAGTGTTTTCGCAATATAGAGTTACAGACACTAAGTAGGTACTCCGATAGTATCTAGAACTATATTCACACTAATATATACCTGTAGGGTAGGCAAAGGTCATTTAATATTCATTATACCTACTTACCAATATGTTATCAACTTTTTTTATTCTGTATAATAAACCTATGTGTTCTGTGTTATTTCTTATCAAACAGTTTACCAGACACAGAATTTCTTTCGCAATACCCCACTCTGCAACCGATCATAAATACACTTCCTTCAAAGAGTTATAGTGAAACTGATTAGCAACTTTAAGTAAGTAACATGTTAGAGTGATAATAATAGTGGATACTTTCCCATAAAAGCAACTTCAGGGAATGGAAAATCCTGCTATATCTTGTAAAAAGTATTTGGTTTAGTCGCGAATTGCACCATCTCTATACATGCGACAAAAGTACTACTCTGGTTAAGCTATGATCACTGGTTTAAGATAGATATTTCGAAAAGAATATAGACTACAACTTGTAGACTAGTATTTATCATAGTACGTAGTAGTAGTTGCCAAGAACCGTTCATACTTTGCGTGTTGGATGATGTCATCATTTACTTGTATTTTTACTGTTTAAATTACTAAGTGTCTTGCACCATTTAAAAATTTATACTTGTACGATTTAAATATTTATACTTGTACTATTTGAATGTTTATACTTATACTATTAAAATATTGGCACTGGTACCATCAGGTACCTATTTCTACTCGTAACATAAACTAAAGATTTAATTATAGCAGCGAGCAGGCGCCACAATTTGGTCGTATTGTTGACCTCATTGTGCAGACAATAAGTTCAGTTCTTAGAGGTACAAAGCAGCGGGCAGCACAAAAGTTAACCTTTGGATAGTGAAAGTTCAAGCGCAACTAAAAGCCTAACTAAAACACCCTGTAGCATATGAGAAAAATTACCTTTGCTCCCCCCCTACTTTAGTGTATTCGATATTTTGCTAAGTTAAATAACTTACAATATTTGTAGGTATAATTTGTTCTGTGCCTATAAATTTAATATGTATGTAGATCAGTTTATGTTATATATTTTTATGAGCAGTTCTGTTATAACATGTCACCTCATAGATGGTATTTTAATTAAAATTGCAATATAAATCGTAGTTTCTACATACTTTTAATCTCCTTGCCACAACAACAAGTAAGAAACATAACCGGACTCCCGCGTAAGCCTCTCGCCGGTCTCGCTCGCACTCGAACGATCACCGATTTGGCGCCAAAGCCTTCGTCTGTTATCTTTGTCCCACGCAGGCGCCCGTGCAGCCTGTCACTGCACAGCTACTCCGCGTACAGTCGTACATGACGCCTCTATAACGAAGCGCGTACGCATCGTTTATTTACTTCGGTTTTGTTCGGAACTAAACGTTCTAGATTTACTGAAAAATACTATATACCACGTGTTCGGATGTAGTGTTCACGGAAAATCGATAGTTACTTTAGTGTATGTGTTATTTTCAAGTGATATGTGTCAGTGCTAAAGGTCATTATCATACAAAATCGTGTCCTAATCAAGTGAACGGTATTGTATCTATATTGGATGTGATATTATAGTGAATTGGTTACTCGTTAGCCTTCGGACGACAGCTCTAAGATGACTGCCAACTAAATATACAACTGTTAATTTATTTAAATGTGACGCCACAACCCTGTATCGATAAGTAAATGCGAGACTCAGGGTCGAATCTTGTTTCGGTAGCCGGTTGAAATGAGAAATTAAATGAGTGCGGTATCCATCGATCTATTGCTCCACACTGTGTGTATACTTGCAACACTCAAATTAGCTTTGTAATACGCTTGAGTTCGTGTCTAATCTATTTCTAGGTCTTTGATATTTTCTTCAGAGAAAAATATTGTAATAGGCCATTATTTAATTGCTGTATAACATATTAGCAGCCAAAACATCAAAATTCCACGATTGGCTCTACACAGTTGTACTTATTACTGATTCTACGTGCTGGAATCAGTAATAGATACAACTCTATGTAGAGCCAATATTAGACAATATTGAGCATCAACATGACCGGTCTGAGATGGGTAGCTGAAGTATTTTTAGTAGAGAAAATGAAAAGCAGCACTTTACTGTCGGGAAAATAAGAATAAAAAATAGTATGAAGGAATATTAAAGAAATAGACTTATGAGGTGTGTTTGAATATGCACAGTAGTAAGAGCCGACATATCTAGCCTTTCAATTCATCTAGATCTCATTGAACGTTAAACAGAATGGCCAGCTCGAAAGTACGGAGAGAACTTCCTGATATATGTACTTAAGAACTAAAACAAACAGAAAGATATGGTATCTACCTAATAGATATGACAGTATGTATAATGTATATACCCATATAAGGCTGCACACATTAAGCTTCACAGCCACGTCCCTGTCAATTCCATTGGACATCTTACTTGCCCGTAGACGTATTCCTAAATAACTTACACACATAATTCCACAGTCTCCAATGTGACATATCAAATATCGTTTGTATTGAACAGTTGTCGTAATGCGTCACAAATTACAAGGTATTATCACTTCCATTGTTCACCCACACGATGCGACATATTCGTACACTTGTACAGACAGACATTTTCGCCAAACAGAACGCCTGCGCTTGTGATATTGTCATAAATGCTCTCGATGTCCTCGTAATTAATTGCTTATTACTCCTACATACTCTCATGAATTGCTTTCTTGTTTCAATGCAGGGAATACTAAGTGGTTTGGCTATGGTTCTTAGTAAGTAATACTAAATGTATTTGAATACAGACAACAGGATGCAGGTTGTTCTCGCATCCTGTTTTGATGTTTTGATTGTGGACGTATCGTTGTTCAATCTGTAATGATTGAAAAATAGATAATATTTTTACATACACACATGCAGTTACGTCTTTTTCCTATTGGGGTAGTCAGATAATTACCATATTTTTTCCATATTTTTCGATTTTGACTCACACCTTTTGCTTCTTTTATGTTCATTAATTGTTGTCATATTCACTAGCTGGTTATGGATATTCTTGATTTGCTTTTTGTTCAAAACATTCTCGATCTGATGTTTACCTAGATCGTAACCTTACGTAAGTACCTTTATGTAAGAGACACTTGTATGTAGACACAAACAAAAAAGGGAGGGAAAACAGAAAAGTGCTAGAAAGGTAGGGAAGTAAAAGTCCAGGTACCTACTATCATTATCGTACAATACCTACTTCAAGTCTATACTTAAAGTCGATATTAAGTGAAAGGGTGGTGTTTACTAGGTTGAACCGGACCATTCGTGCTAGAAAGAGCCTTTATTAACATTAGCTTGAATGCATGTTCTCATATCTACTCGTAAACGTTATAGAAGGAACTAAGTGTAGTACTTTTCTCCATCAGTATCAATTAGCCTATCGCAGCCCACTGCTGGACATAGGCCTCTCCCAATGTTGAGAGACTTTGGCCCACTGTTTCCACGCTGGCCAGATGTGTTGGTACAGGGTTTTGTTTCGAGTTTTCCTTCTCTCGCAGTGATATCGTCTGCGTATTTTTCCGTTAGTCACCTCTTACGACACCCGTCGCATGTGATACTTTTCTTTCTTCGTCACCACACGTCATCATCATCAGTAAGACAAACCTAAAAATAGCCAGTGTAAAAATGTCTAATTGATGATATTAGACACGTCCTCTATTAAGTGCAACTTAAAAACATAGGTAATTTGTAAGATTTAAGTATCAATACAACTCTACCTACCCTGACACTGATCGCAGATGACCTATTGTCTCCAAATTTAGTAGTTTATAACTTGAAAATTAAAAAGCTCCTTATATAAAAACCAATAGAATTGATATAAATCCTATAGCTAGTCTTAACAGTGACTCTAACGAGTGTGTTTAAATCTTTTTTCTTATTTCCTTCATTCATTGATCATATTTAAGGGTGTTATATACAAACCATAAATCTCACATTCACGTCCATTATCGCGGAACTTGCACAATGCTTTATGACCGCGGCAATTGAATTAGATGTTACGAGTAGAACAAATCGATTGTGCGTCGATAACTCTGCTTAATCGAATCAAATGTTCTAGAGTTCATCACTCTTCACGATAACGATATCATCTCATACCTTTGACTCGATGTTGCATCAAGCGTTATTTGTGTCAGAGCAATCATTCTTGTTCTTATTCATTTCGATTACATTAAAAATCGATTACATACAAGTATTAATAGAGCTGTAGAGCTGATAAAGAATTATACGTACAGAAGGCTGACTTTGTACAAAAAGTACACTCACTCATACACAAACACGCGTTGATTACTATAAATTAAGGAGTGGTAACTAGCAACCATGTAGTCAAAAGATCAAACTATATGGAGATCCTCAATTGCAGATACATATTTACATACATTTTCAGTTGTTGAATAAAGCGACGATCTTAGACACCTCTTTAAAATTAAGTAGGTAGTCATAAAGAACTGCTACATGAAACTACTGAAATTGAGATAGTTGTGGAAGAAAAAAGAAAAGAGAATATAGATAATAGCGATACTAATAAAAGAGTGTTTACAAGTTAGTAGTAGTTCGAAAGAAGTTTCAAATGAAGTTAAGAAGACGAACTCCGAAGCACAGTTGCAAGAAGAATAAATAACTGGTAGTTATAAAGTTGCCACATAGCATATTCTGTGGGGTTAACCATCATTTATGTGCATATGGTTCCTGAGGTCAATATATCTGCAAAACAATCTTATGATTGTTTGCAACAATTTCAAAGAATCTATTAGATTGCAGTACAATAGGTAATTGATATAGAGGATTCTACGGAATTAAGAGTTCCGCTGAATGTTGAAATATTCAATTGTTTGTGGCTTCACACCTTAGCAACGGCGATTACAAAGAATTAGGTCATTGTGCTCTGAATTACTGACACATCTGTTTACTGAGATTTGAGTCGGTACGTGATGAAAGTAGGTAATTACGTTGACTTTAGTAGCAGGGAAATTAAAGCCTTGCTAAGATCTGTGGAACCCAAACCAATACCACCTGCTGACTTGTGCACCTGCTGACTGACGGGCGAGACTCTAAGCCGTGATTACAGAAAAGGTAACAGATTAATTAAAGGAGAATCTTAGGTTTCGAAGTAATTTTACTTTGAATATGCCTCTCGCCTTTTCTGTATAGTTCATACTTATCGAATATGCCCCTTTTTAGGGTTCAAAGATCAGAGCTCCGACCGAAGTGTTTGTTATAATTAAGAGTAGTTGAGTAAATAGTTCAATTTAATCAATAGATCTTTCCATCGTCCAATGTTATGCAAATAAAATCAAAATAAAGGAAATGAGGCGATTAAATTTATAGCTTTACGTCCTAGGAGCTTATAGCCCATTGCGTCGTTAAATGTTATAATGTGCCGTTATTTAGGTATACCTGATGGCGTACCTTCATGCTAGTATCCATGATATTAAATATATAGTTAAGATGATACAGAAGATTATTCTTACTGGTAGGCAATCAATGCTGAAAACCATTACTGTACCTGTATCATTAAAAAGTCTACTCGTAAATATTAGGTAGCTATCTAAGTTATAAAGTTAGAGTATCTATGACGCCAACCAATGATCTTCGGGGTCCTAAAGAACCACACCTGCAAGGGCCGGTGTACCTACTGTTTGACGAGCGGTGCAATCTTTTAAGTCGAGGTGGGGTAGTCTTTCTATTAAAGAGAACGAATATAAGAATAATATGGAGCGGACACTGAACTCCAACTAACAAACTTGGTATGCAACCGTCAGTAACGTTCTGATAATATACTGTCACTTAAAGAATTGTTATCCAGGTCAATGACATTTTTCTCACAATTTGACATTAATTTCTCTCACGACCTAGTTCTAAAGTCTACGCAAATAAAGTTGCAGTCAAAAACTAATCCTTATTCATTAATTAAAATAAAAACTACTATCCAAGGTCCCTTTCGCAAGAGATTGAGTGAGTAACCGATGTGCGATGGAGTGACACATCGTGAAATCCGCCTCTTATTACCTTATACGCAGAAACTATGACAAAACACATGACCAAAATAACGTAATGGCCGTAGATGTTATCTAAATTTTGATATAATTTAATAAATGTTCCAACTATATGTGAAAAACAACTTCATACTAAAGTGTATTTTTTCTCTAACTTACAAATTAAAAAATGTACTATGAATATTAAAAATATTTTGAAAGATCCAGACTAAGTTATTAGATAGTATTTTCATAAGGTTTTTTTTGTTAAATCTATATATTGAAATCTGAAAATGATTATATATTTAGACGCTATATAATACTCCTCAAAAATACATCCATATAAAGACAAGTCTCACTTCGAATTACTGCTAAAATACCGGTCTATTTACATGTTTATCTTATCAAGTCCGTCGATAAACAGCTATAACAAACCTAGGAAATCAATTTCAATATTCAACTTGATAAAATGCAATTTTCATAACTATTGAGACGATATTATCACATGTAAATGATCTATAACAAACAGATAATTTTATCAATGTTGTATTCTGAACTAATTATTGTATTATTCTTAAAACATGGTTGATGAAAAGATTATGTTTTGATCGCAAAATTTAAATGTTAAAAGCGGGAAGTAGTTAATTATTGAACAAATAGATAATAAGTTCTCACAGTTGGCTACACGAGATGGGTAGGTAGGTGTAACTGGATCGCAACCTCACATGTGAGAACCTCTCACGGTTGATGCACACCGACTCATTGAAGTTTAACTTATAAATATATATACACTTTTCCTATTCATGGTTTTTTTATGACCAGCTAAGATTTTCAATACAACACACACATCTACTAAGTAATAACACACGGTTAAACAATCGTGTATTGTGCGAAAATAATTGTACAAAGAAATTTTTGTTCTAGGTTTCTAGTATTCGTTATAGTCACACCTCTTTCCCATTAGATTAGATTAAAAGATTAGCAGCAAAAGGTGCATGCCACACTTGTGACGATCCTGGCATAGGTCAGCTTTCGCTTCTATTGCTTTCGTAATAGTTTTGATAATAATATGCTCGCTGGTTACCGAATTACCTAATAATTATGAAGACACATTATAATAATAATCTTAATATTATAATTGTCTATCTCAAATATGTTAACGATATGCATAATAATAAAGGTGTGCACGTCAATAAAGTTCAAATCATTCACACGCAAATTCTAGGATCGTCGATAGGTACAATTCAAATTCGCGTGCGTGGGTGGGTGGTTTCTGTTTTCCTTAAGAGGCGACCTTAACTCATTTCTACGAACCAGCATCTTTGCACTCATATAGGCCTCTAGGCATACGTAATATGGATGAATCACTGACCCTTTGGATGTAAAAAAAGTAATTTAAATCAAATCAAATTAACATAAGATAGCCAGTTTTAGAAATCGAAAAGCAAGTTGGAATCGTATGCCGTTAGTTTTTGCTCAAGATTTTCGTATAACTGTAGTATTCGATATGCATACAATGTAGTTAAGTAAAGGTTATGTCGTTAATGCCATGGAAGATGGGTAGGACTCTGGTGTGGGACGCCACATGCGTTGATACCATGGCTCCTACCCATATAACTAGCACGGCTGGCTGTGCTGGAGCTGCTGCTGCTTCTGCAGAGGCTCTCAAGCGGCGCAAATACTCCAATCTCATCGGAGATTATGAATTTGTGCCGTTTGGAGTCGAGACTTTGGGGTCATGGGGTCCGAGCGCTCGCAACCTCTTCCGTGAGATTGCGAAGCGTATGGTCGACGCTTCTCGTGACCAGAAGGCTGGCCTCTTTTTAGGTCAGAGAATAAGCATTGCCATACAACGTGGCAATGCTGCCAGTCTTCTGGGAACGCTGCCACAAGAGGCATGCGATGCGGAGGAATTCTACGACGCATTTTAATTGTTCTTAGCTATAAGTTGTATAATAGTTATTTTATTTTTATTGTATTTAATATTTATAAATTATTTAATATTATTTCTGTATAGATTACTTAGAATTGAGATATTGTTTCTAGTTTAGGAAGTTGAGTGAGACAAATATAGTCGACATTAAAATTCTACCCCATTCCAAAAAAAAAAAAAAAAAATCATAAGAATCAGATTAGGTACCGATAATTTGAATGTAATTACCCTTTTTTTTATGAAACATCAAATTTATTAATTGATTTCTTTGTATACCTACATCAATATTTTTAATAGTAAAGGTAACATCAGTAGTTCTTTTATAGGCAAGAGTTTATCCACTTTCGAAGTATTATATTTTATGACTTGTTTTAAGAATTGCCCGCTTACGTACCAACCCATCGGCCGGTCCGCGGAGGAAACTGACCACATATTTACAAGTTCGACATACTTTCGGACTGACTCACGTGCGTGAAAGTCCATTGATTATTATGAATAGGATCTTACGATATGATGAACCACATACGAACTTACTACAAAAGTGGTTTAAAGTGTATCAATCATTTTGACCTGTAGGGTTTGTATTCATGAGAACATTTTTTGTTAATTTTTTAAGTTTATGTTGTGAGTCATTAGGGAAGAATGTGTTAAGACGTCTACAACCCTCAGCATTCAATACCTTTGTGAATGAATAATTTAAGTTTTGATATTGAAGAACAGAACTCATATTTATGTTTACAAATACGCATTTCTGGAAAATTACATAGTGAATTTTAATGCTTTTAACTAAATATTTGACGTTTACGCCTCAGGCATAATTCCAAGATGTTGTGCTAATTCCGAAAATAAAAAGACGTTGTTATCTAAATCCCGTCCGTTTCTTTTATGAAGCACATTGAGGACACGTGTTTGTTCACATACAATTTCTCCTAAAGTTTTATAACTTTACGAGCTTTTCTGCGTTATCGCCATTGAAACATAAACAAAGCTTCGCGTCATCATAAAACGCTGAGACGGCGTTACATTAACTTGTTAATAGGCTAGAGAGAGATGGAATATAACCCACGTGAGTTACGTTAACAATAGATTAGAAAAAAAACAGAGGTACCTGGAAGGTAAAGGCACCCGGGGTCTCGCCCCCGCGCAGCGCGCCTTCGTCTCAACTCAGTCTGCTCGAAAGCCTTCATAGAGTCGAGCGTTCGCTCCTCTTTTACAGAACCAAAGCTAGTGTTTAACATTTATTATAGTAGTTAAAAAATAATCATTAGTAGTAATTAATTAAGATTTATATCAGTGATTATTAATCGCTTTAATTCTTAGAGTGTTGCACCGCGACAGTTGTGTTAATAGACTTTCGGCCACCTGCTGCGTTGAGCACCTGACGTTTTGGCGCCCAAAACTTTAAAACTTTCTTATGTGATATTAAAATTAGTTACAATAGTGAAATAATATACTGCAGTGGATTCGCATATCTAAGCGTAGTTCTTAGAGTGGAATTCAAATGAAAAGTTTCTCAATTGTACGTGTGTCGGTTACTTATTGCCATATAGAGGTTGTTTGCGGACACAAAGACAGACATATGTATATTTAGTGTGCAGCCATTGTGTTTACGATAGGTATGGAGATTGAATTCAAATGAGGAGCTGAACCTAACGAGTTGAGTGATTCGAGTTTGCGATGCGGACTAAAGTGGAACGATGATCAAGTTTCGGTATAAGCGTAAAGAGTCCAGCGATGGCGGTAAGAGCGGGACGGCGATACAGAAGCAAAAGATTGAGGGTCTTCGAGACCGAGAGTTGCTGCCGCCCAAAGATATGTTGCTGACCGGCTCTCTTGCCGGCGTCAGGAACAATACCCTACCTCGTTCCCGCCCGCCGTCATCAGCGAGGCGAGAACCCGTCGAGACGCTGATCAGTCAAACAACCCTTTCACTGTTTAGAGTAAGTCTCTATTGTTACTCCTACTGTTATAAATCCTCCCAACTGTTCCCATGGGTGTCGATTTATGGCGAACAACAGCACTATTCCTTAAATATTGAGCTTTTGTTCTACATCTGACGATTGTTCATTGTCGGATAGCGTTAAGTCTATTGAAGTGCTTGACCGTACACAAATTTGTATTTTTATTACGTGGGATCTAAATAAAATATAGACTAGGTTACTACAGCTCTATTCACCCTTTCAGGGAGTTTTTTTTATTTACCACTTAGGTGGCAAACAAGCACACTGCCCATCTGACGGAAAGTGGTTACCGAGGCCTATGGACGCTTGTAACACTAGAGGAGCCACACTCGCGCTGCCGACCCTGTGAGCACACAGTTTCTGTGCTGTCAGTGTAGAAGATAAAGCAGGACAAGCCTTTAGTATTCCCACTGATAGCACAAACTCTCCAGTGTGCTCTGGCTATCCTACTCACCGCTGGCACGAAGTTATTATGGCCGCGGTATTCTATAGGGCGGAGGTACTTCCCCAGTCGGACTGCTCAATTGTTCTACCCCCTAGAATAGATTATATCTTACCTCCTAGAATATGTATAGATTTAAGTCATAATAATATTGTATTAATTATTCCAGTTTAAAATTCAAAGTTAATGACTTTAAGGTTAAGCCATGCAAATTCGTGAAATCTGAATGTTTTGCAAGCTCTATTAGTATTCAATCACGCCTCGTTTGTAATTGAGGTCTCACACATTAACATGAGCGGGAGTTTACCTTCAATAGACATCACCGTGATCCTTGTAAATGTAATCGAGTCGTTACCTCATTGGTCATTTATTAAATACAATTACATATTTAAATCACAGGACTTTGCTTGTTGAATGAATATTAAAACATTTAAAACCAGTTTCAATATGCACTAAGATAGTTGGAATTACAGATCGACTGATTTCCTGACTCGATTCGTACCGCAACGTGACTTACTTATAAAAGTAATTTTATTCTATGTAGAAAATTACAACTACAAAATATAGAAACCACGTTCTACCAAAACGTAGATTAACTAATAAATAACTTTGAATGTTTTAGGAGATTAATATTCTTAAGGAATAATTATTCACATCTCAATAATGACAAAAAAATTATACAGTGGAAGGCTTTTTATATAATTGTCATGTCATTTGTACCACGGCGAAAATACGTTGTAAAACAAAATTGTCATAAAGGTATAATTTTTAATTGTAACTGGGGAAGTACCTCTACCCTACAGAGCCAAAGCTCACTGAACAGTTTTTGTGATGCCAGTGAGAAGACTAAAGTCTTGTCCTGATTGTGTTTTCTGCGCTGATGGCACAGAAACTCTCTATTCTTCCAGGCTCGGTAGGACCTAAGTTGAATAAAAAAATTGCGATCAAATCGAACTAAACTGGATTATCACGTTTTACTGTTGAAATTTACTCTTAAAAGACAAACTCTTAGCTGTTTCGTAATAAGGACATACGCAACTAGACATAAATTAGAACAAGTAGCCCTCTTAGTGTTGATGAAGATTAATACTTTCCAATATAACAGAAAAACCGATATATTTTATACAATACAGGTACTTCAAAAACTTGGCAGAGAATAAGTTGGCCATGCGTTATGTCTCTGACCCTCCAAACAGCCATTGTGTGGAGGCCTACAAAGGCAATTTGTCTCGGGAATACATAAAATGGTGGCTTTAAGTGTGTATGCGCAACTGTGCGCGTTCCTCCGGTGTAACTCGCGCCTTGAATTGTCTATTGTCTTCGCATCGTGACATACGCCAACATTACATATTGAAACTTATTCTTTAATATTCATATTTTAAACACGTGCTTACGCTTCTCACCGCGATTTTAATATTAATCAGATAAGTAAGCTTAACAGTTTTATGGCTCTTTGTTGTTGAGGAAAAATTTTGATAGCTTATATTTCTTATAAGTCATTATTATAGCTAACTGCTAACTGATTTCTTAATATATTTTGTGAAATAAATTCAATCAATCGACTTTATTTTCAAATATATATGTGTACAATAGCAGAGATTATAAGTGTTTCAGGCTCCACCACATTTCATCTTTGTCATACAAATGCACATATAAGAATCGTGAACTTTTTTCCTGTATTTATAAATACAAAAATTATATATCCTTACCTATTCACATAGGGAAACCCTTCCACCCCACTATCGCGGTCTTGTCTACAAACATAGAAAGTTAACATTGTACTCTGGTGAGTAAGGTTAACATCCTCGGTGTTCCAATTGTTTGTTGATACCGGTAAGCGCTTATCATCAAGCTTATAGTCGTGTGTGTGCTTGTTTACCAACTTACAAAAAAGAATGGAATATACAGAGTGCAATACACCTGAACTCAGATTTAATCTTTATTCACACTTTTTTGACATATTTTTCCTGTTTACGGTATATCTCCTACAATTATGATTTAATCGGATTATTTTTGTACTTATGTATTCCATTCATCGTAACTTCTTAGATAGTGAGCTGATATAATAGAATCAAAAGTCAGTTCACTAACTATTATGGTCTTGGTGACTTAATTATGGTACATTTTATACGAACAAATTAATAAGATCGCTGTTCAATACCAAAAAGTGGATCAGTGTTTTGGTATAGCTAGAACCAGTTTTTCTTTCCGTAACAGTAAATTATGCAAATATTTCGTACCCATAAGACACGATTTGCCTACTTCTAACCGCCATATCAAGTGGCAACTACCAGGCAATCAGCGAGCATAAGAAGCAGGGTCAGAGCACACGTCTGAGAAGGTTCACCGCATCATTCTCACGCGACAATAGCCTCCATTGCGCGTTCTCACCGCGGAGCAAAGATGTGGCACAAACGTCAAATGTTTGATACATTAGTTCCGTGTTAGTTCATAGTAATGTTGATACGAGAATGAAGTTATTGCTAAGAATTTTGGGAAATGGCAGACAGGAAGAGGATGTTCCGTGTAATACAGACGGTCTACTGATATCATAATGACAGAAAATAATACGATTAGTCACTTAAAGATCTTAAGTGACTAATCGTATTATGTTTAAACTAGAAGTATTTCAAACTGCTACAGAATTTTAAAATAAACAATAGATTTAAATTTTAAAAATAACTCTTTAGAATTCTATTATTAACTATCACAAAAAGCACCTAAGTACGACTATCTATGTAAAATGGTTGAACATGATATTCCCATTTATGAAAGCTCTGCTAAAAAGATCTCCAAACTAAATTGATTTTTAATCTCTGACGTAAGATTCTGATCTTTTGTGGCATCAACAATAGGAATCACTAGTTACGTATTCAAAGTGTTTTCGCCTATCGAATCGATTACGTCATGGTCCTCTATAAAATCGATTGACTTAAACATTTTCGGAGATACACGCAGTCCATGACTATCTTTAGTATACGTTAAAACTTTTAAAGCCTTATATGGCAACACCAAAAGACTAGCTTGAAATCTGCTTACTAGTAATAAAAAATCTGTCAATCGATCTTTACAGTTTGTCACATTTGGTAATGAACCGGTTCGTCTGAAAAACTTGTTCAATTTTCTCTCGAAGCGAAACGACTTCACGTTCAAAATTAAAACATCCATTAACTGTTAGTTAACGCAGTTGGATATAAAAAACTAAACGTAAAAAATTACTGAACTGGGCACCAAACTCGTTAATAATTTCGACTTGATAGAAAGTAGCACATAGTAAACGTGTTCGTATCTTTATTAACGTAATCAGTTATCAATTAGCGTTTTGTTATCATGTTTAGTTCCTCAAAAGTTTTCTGAACAAAGAAGAATAGACTGATAAGTTTATATTCGTAATTACTAAGCTACTTCTAAATGCTACACTCGCATGACAATAAAGGCAAAAATTGTCAAGCGTTAACTACATTTAACAGAGTAATCACTATCCTCTAAGTTTAAAGGGTTTATCACATGGAGAAGGAAAGGCATTTTCTATCCTCCATGATTTATCATGTCATTTAGAACCCCTTTCTCGAAAAGTCAATGTCACTTGTACCTTTTCGTCTTTCGTCGATTTGTGAATTGTATGTGTTACCAAAAGTTTTTACGACATGACTAAAACTCCGGCACAATTTTCTTTTATCATGTGCCTGTAATTGCATAACTCACATTTATTTACGTGAATCGGCTCTATAACATCATATCCGACTATAATTGTGTTATAAACTGTGTGCACTATACTAACGGAAGACACGGCGCAAGCTGCGTCCGCCTTACACCGGATAATGCGATTTGGTTGTGCCCTCACCTTGATCAGGTTGTACACACATTGTTGATCAACAAAACTTTAAAGTTTCATCTGGTTAACTACTTTCACAATGTTTCAATTGAGTGTATGGGGTCCTTAACATCTTCGGGACCCGAGCTTATCTCACCTGCCATTCGATACACCTGCCGAAAATCGACGAGGCTCTAGTGTGAGTTTTCTCGATATCGGGATGTCGTACGTCAGAATTAAGATTTGTTACATAATATAGGTCCAAAATACAGGCGAAATAAATAAAATATTTAAAAGTGATTACGATTTAGATATATTACAAGTTTTAAAACAGCTAGGTATATTCAGATATACCTATTTGTTAGTCGACGCATGATTTGAAATGACGTTGAATAGCGTTTTGTATAGTAACGGTTACGAAATCGTAAAACAGTAAGATACATGTCTACGTATACACGTCAAATTACCAAGCTTGGGTCACGCCGTGTTGTGACCTATACCTCAACTTGTACTCGTGCCATACTGGTTTTGTTCCAGCCTCATATAACAGCTGAATGGCGATATTCGATCTTAATGTTCGAGCATTAAAACTCAAATTTATATACAGTTAAGTTACTCACAACTTTCTTTGTGGAGAGTTTGTCACTGCTCTGTATATTTTTATGAGAAATCTTTCATTGGTTTTTAAACTTATTTGAACATTGTTTATTCAGAAAGCTATTTATTCTTAGTTGATAACTGAAGTTATCTATACATACATGTCTAACGTAACATTATTTTTGTTTACAGGAATTATTCACACAGCTGCAATGGTCTGCCGAACGTGCGCCCGCTGCGGACGCTCTTCGCCGGGCCCTTGGCGGCGGGGGCGCTCGATTCCAACTTGGTTGCATGGCCGACGCAAGCGAGTGCTTCGAACACTTGCTTCTGCGAGTTCATGCTCACGTGGCTGCCGGCTCTGGTGACAGGAGAGAAGACGACGCCTGCAGAGCTCCGCACTGCGTACCCCACCGAAAATTCGCAATGATGCTTGTGGAGCAGTCAGTCTGCGGCGCCTGTCAAGCAACTTCCGAACCTCTGCCTTTTACGCAGGTACGTTTTAGAAATATGTTCTATGTCCTTGCCGATCAAAATGTACAAGCGAGCCTGTATACCTTTACCGAGGTCGCGATATTAATTATTAGCTTAACTTTGAACGTTAAATAAAAACGTCCTTCCTCGTTCATGATGTTTTTGCGTTGACACTTGTTTACAAAAACATATTTGTGTTTACAGATGGTTCACTATGTATCAGCAACAGCTTTAACAGCTCAGGCTGCTCTGGGTGAACATGGAGACAGCTTTGGACTGCTGCTAAGGAAAGCGGGAGGAATGGGCGACATCAGAGACTGCCCAGTAAGTATTAATGCTTAATATATTTATGACAGACTAAAGACTCAGACTATTGATAAATGTATTAAATATAATTTTCATCTTCCTATGCTTTCACACACGTATCTTCCATGAATTTTTATAATATGTGTAATGTAATTTTCTTCTTTTACAGAATGCCTGTGGCGCCAAAATTCAAATATGCAGAACCCTAATGAATCGACCTGAAGTAGTGTCTATCGGTATGGTTTGGGACTCAGAAAGGCCTGCAGCTGAGCATGTGGCGGCGGTGTATGCAGCGCTCGGCACCGAACTGCGGCCGACAGACGCCTTCCACGCGTGTGTTGACCGTGCGTGGGCAGCGCGAGCCACACACAGACTCGTCGGGCTCGTAACCTATTACGGCAAGCACTACTCCACCTTCTTCTTCCATAGTAAACTCCGCCTATGGATATACTTCGATGATGCGGACGTCAAAGAAATAGGACCGGAGTGGTCTCACGTAGTGGAAAAATGTCAGAGAGGACGATTCCAGCCGCTCCTACTCCTGTACGCAGCCGTTGATGGAACGCCGTGTGACACGCGTCATGCGCCTAAAGATGTAGTTCCATTTCCTGCTCCTGAGCCCCGACGAGCTGTGACACCAGCACCTGAACGTCCGTCAACAGGTTACGCTCGGCGAGCAGTCACGCCAGGCCCTGACAACGAGAGCGATTACGTTAGTAGAAAAGCTGTCGAAAATATACTTGAAGTGCAAGCCAACCGCCGAGCTCAACTTGCTCGAAGTTTAAGCACAGGTTCTGGCTCTGATACCCAAGAAAGATCACGGGCACGAAGGGACTCAGGCAATTGGAGCGGTGATCGCAATAGCGCATCATCTGCTTCATCGTCAACAGCTGAAAGTCCATACATGTACCCTAGAGGTCGAGGTGCCGGCAGCGTTCCTGGAAGTCCTACCCGCAAAGGAGAACTGTCTAGTGGTGGATCTTGTGATGCCGGCTACGACTCATATTCTCTGTCATCCACGGATAGCCTCTCTCTACAACAAGGTGTGCGTCAAAACTTACAGAACTTGCCACTAGCCCAGATTCCTGAAATAACAACACGAGGGAATTGTGAAGCTCTTTGCTTAGAAGCTGACGGGTTATTAGAAAAATCTCGTCATGCAGAAAACTCGGCTGATTACGAACATGCCTTAGTGCTATGTGATGCAGCCGCCTCTAAAGCTCGTGCGGCCATGGATGCTCCTTACAACAATAGCCACATGGTCACATTCGCTCGTATGAAACATAACACCTGTGTGATGCGTACACGAAGTCTTCAGAGGCGAATGGCTGGTATGAATAGAGTCACCGAGATCCCCCAAGCAGCACCTATCAGAAATACGAAAGGTGGCTTAGAAAGCACACCTGTGACGATTGAAATCTACGCCACACTGCCTAAAAAGAAAGGATCCTCAAAAAAGTCACCCAAATGTATTGAAGATGATATTGACACTATTACTCGCGAACGTCCTCCAAGACATAAATCTAGGGATGAAGAAAAAGTTAGAGAAAAGCGATCTAGAAGTGAGGACCGGAGTCGAGCTCGGAAAGAAACTATCGTCGTAAAACCTAACGACAAAAAAGAAGAATCTGCAGAAGACAAGAAAGCTAATAAGAAACAACACAAAATTCGTAGAAAACTATTGATGGGTGGTTTAATACGAAGGAAAAATAGGTCAATGCCAGACTTGACCGAAGGCGCCGACGGCAACGCTGAGGCAACTAACAAAGAGAAACGTGTCTCGTCTGTCGACGATACCGAAGTTGGAAGAACAGTAGAAGACAAAACAAATCTGAGTGGATATTTATCTGAGGGACATTTAGAATATTCAGTACCCAGTGGTACGAATCCAAACCTCGAGAGAAGTAAATTGATGCGAAAGAGCTTTCACGGTAGCGCTGGCAAAATCCTTACTGCTGCCAAAGTACCTCCGCCACCACCGTTACGAACTACCTCTCAGCTTACCGCTTCTAAATATGCGTATGCAGAACATGGAAAAGGCACTTATCCCACAGAAATTGAAGAAGATGGCGGTTTTTCAGAACAATATGGAGATGAGCCTCAATCTCTACCCTTCCTTCACACATATGATGAGAAATCTCCCAGTCACTATGACAGACCGGATAATTCACCTTCTCAAAATTTTCATACAGTCGTAACGAAAGCAATGATTCATCAAGAGCAAAGTCCAGTAAAGCGAGACACCCTTCACCCAATACTGCCATCTCATAACACGATACAAAATTTGGCTAACACTTTCGATAACGGTGTTGATGTGGTTGATTGCGCTATGCCAAGAAAATCGCCCACAATGTTCGAACTACCGCCCTACCCAAGTCCTATGAACTCAGTTAACCACTCAAGGCAACCCAGTGAGGAGTTTCCTCCTCCTCCTCCACCTATCGATCTAACGCCTCTTCACGATGAGCTAGAAAAGATCCAAAACATAACTGACTTGAACTTTGATAGGGATGTTCCAGGAATAAAAGGATTATTGCTATCCAGTTTACAAGAGAAACGAAATCAAATACTAAGAAATGAGCATGAATCACAGCAAATGCAACAACACATCGATAAGCTAAATACTCCTCCGTCTTTGTTAAAAGAGTTGCAAGCCAAACAGGCGGCTTTTAAGTTGAAGAGGTCTGGATCCCTAGAGGGCCAGCTTTCGAGTCCAGTCGAGAACCATCAAATGTTCGAGAATAATAACGTAAGGAATATGGCTTCGAGATTCGAAAATAGCTCTCCAAATATGAGTCAAGAAGGAGACAGACAGCACATTGGCTTCGTGGGTATGAGCGGAAATAGGGATGTTATAAACTGTTCGGACCAATCAAATACTGGATTAAACCGACGAGCATCTGCATCCTCTATAGATCCTAAACAAATCGAAGAAGAACTGTGTGACCAGAAATCGACAAATAACGCCTGCGGTGACCGATCCAAATCCAAAAAGAAAACCGTTTCCTTCTGTGACCAAGTCATTCTGGTATCCACCGCTGAGGACCAAGAAGATGATAGTTATATTCCAAACCCCATTTTAGAACGGGTATTGAAGTCAGCTATGAATAAACCTGAGTTGACAACATTGCCCTTACAGTCGGAAAAGTCGTCTCTTCAACGGCAAGAATCCTTCGATAGCCAATCTTCGCGATCGACGATATCGTCGTTATCACAAAACTCCTACGTGACCGGCAACAATGCACAAGATCGCGCTGAGTATGTCCGACTACATTATAACTATCCTGCCTACCAAACTACGCAGAATCTACAACAACAGTATAACTTACAAAAGAATAATAATGTCTACGGCACGAATTCACCCATCACTGCTCAAAGTCAAATCCCAAACAATAATCAGACGTGCCAATCGCTTCCCGCTAACCCACCATTGAATACAACAAGTCCTATCCCCTATAATCAACCACCATCAGTCTATACCAACCACAGCAACGTAAGCCCACCGAACTTTAGCCAAAACCCTGCCAATAGACTGACTCCTACACAACACCCTGTCTATATGTCGAAACATCCTAGCAATCTACAAAGAACAATACCCAATACGTGTCCACATCCATCTTCTCAACATCAAATGAATCAGCCCAACCAAATGATCTCTAACGCTTACTATCACAGAGTACCCCAAACATCATCTGCTTCAACTATGCCCAGTACAAATTACAGTGCGAATCGTCAATACGTACCAAATAGCAATCACTCACCTTATCAAACCGTGCCCACCAATTCACCAGCTTATGAAAGCTCTCATAACCCACCGACAAGCCACGTGAGCTCTGAATATTCTAGTCGATATCCATGGCCAAACAATAGTACAAATCACTACACCCAGTCACCGTACCAGAGAGTACCACCACCCCATGGGGACTTACCCGTCGACGTCGACACATATCCACAAAAACAGTTCACGAATTACCATCTGGATAATTCCCAACCTCGTGTGCAAAGACATTACCCCACCACGCAGCAACAACGCATCTACAGCCAAAACGTTGACAGCAATGTGACCAACGAGCAAGGACAATATCCGTACAGCCAGAACAGCTATAACCCGTACCAGCACATACCACAACCAAAACAAATACAGAAGAAGTCTGTGTCGTTCGAGCCTGGTACGAAGGGCGGCACAGATTCGCCCATACCTCCCCAGATGAACGGTACCAATCCTTGGACGTTGGGTAGTGACGGCCAAACAACACAGAAAGGCCCTTGTAACTTGTGTCGAAAGAAAACCGTCAACCCTCCAGCTATGTACTGCCCAGATTGTGATTTCTACATGTCGAGGTTTAAACCGCGTTCATAGCATTAATTTGGAATTGAAACATGCTCAATAGTGTTAATAGCCTGCTCACGTGGTTCAATCGCGTCGATCGATCGATGGATCTGATTAATCGATTATTTGATCGCGTACTCGATCACCGATCATATATTCGCAATCGAGTATTGATCATCGATAGACACGGTTTTCCATGTGTTTTTAGTAATACTTCTGAATTTGCTTGCTTCAGCATTCAGCCTCAACGAAATGTTTAGTTCTGATATATTGTAAATATAGATATTGTTAAGTATTGAAGCTAATGTAGTTATTATTAAGTTTATACATCAAATGAAATTATGTAATAAAACAAATTATCAGAGTAGATTTTATTATAAGGCTTGACTGATGATCTCATGTGAGAAAATATTCTTTTAAACTTTGCATAAATTATATCTGTAAGTTTTGTATGATTCTAATGTATTACTCATAAAGTGCCTTAAGTCATTAAGACTGGTATATATTTTAATAAACTTAATTGTTTCGACATCGTGACATCAATAAATTATTTCCAATGATTTTTTTGTTTGATTAAATTGAACCCAATGGGTTCCTGTAGGAACCCTTCTATGTTACAGTAAATTTATACACCGATATTACTTAACAAGGACCTAAATAAGAATGACAAACTAGAACATACTTAGAAGGTACAAGCCCCGTGCGTTTTTAGTCGGTTCAAGTCCGACATACCCATCTTACCTTAGCTCTACTGCTGCCTAAGTTGCAGTCGGTTTACTAATAATCTAAAATGTTAGATAATAATTATTTGTAAAAGATAAAATTGCGTCCTCTTATCGGTAGGTTAGTAGGTACCTACTAAGTACTTAGGTACGGTGAGTGTATAAGAGGGGTGTATAAGTATAAGAGTGAACGGTTTTTTGATGAGATAAGTAGTCTTGAATTTGTACCTTTGTAGAACAATAAAATATTGACTAAAGCTACAAATGTAAATGTTGTAAATGAAGAGCAAAGAGTATATTATATTTCTATCGTATTAATAAAATCCTGCTAAGACTGCCCCAAAATGAAAAAAATACGTGCTAAGATGTTGGTATGACATAAAAAATGCAGGGGAAAGATAACGGGGTTAAGGTATTGTTCCAATGAATGTTAGACGGTCATGACGGCCATTACGCCATTGGTTTTAGTACTAAACTACACACATCAACAAAGTCTAGGGAACAAGGACATTTCTAGTTTTTATTTAAAAACCCTTTCTTGTAATAGTGAGTGTTTTATATCAATAGAAGGGTATTTTTATACCGTTTTTAATTTTAATTTTAATAAAAACATTTTCATACCAAATATTATTTTTTTTTAAGAAAGAATTGAATAGTGCCAATATTGAGTATTACAACCTTCTATGATTAGGCACAAAAATAACGAGGTAGTAAGAAATACAGTAATTAACCGTACTTTAAACGTTTTTAATAATCTGTAGGACCTCCTAAAACATTAGCAAGAGCTCGACAACGGCGTGGCATACTTAGTATGAGATTGTCAATCATCGTCTGTGGAATATGGCTCCATACACTGCGAAGGTGTAAAAAAAGTTGTTCTTCAGTGTTCAGATTTTCCAAAGAATCACTGAAAGCTCTTCTCCCAAGCAAATCCCAGGCATGCTCTATGGGATTGAGGTCGGCAGACTGAGCAGGCCATTCCAACGTCGTCATATTGTGCTCGCTTAACGCATTGACCACTACCCTCGCGGTGTGTGACCGTGCATTATCTTGCATGAACATAAAATCTTGACCGAACTGCTGTCGATGAGGGATTACCATGGGGTGTATAACCTCCTGAATGTATTGGTTTGCATTCAAATTGCCCCGTATCCAAACGAGGTCGGTCCTTCCACCAAGGCGAATTCCAGCCCATACCATGATTGTTCCACCTTGGTAAGGATGAAATTCTTGCGGATTCTGGAGACGACTCCGACGTCCAGGAACTCGCCATATACGCACTCTTCTCGAATCAGGATGAAAACCGAAGCAAGATTCGTCGGAAAACAGAACCCGTGCCCATTGATGGTCGGTCCACTGTAAATGTGCATTAGCCCACAATAAGCGACGACCTCGATTTCCACGTCGAAGAGCTGGAACCCTAAGCGGTCTGCGAGCATAAAGATTGGCTTCGTGTAGTCTTGTTCTGACAGTTTGATCGCTAATAACCACTTGATGCTGAGACTGGAGGCCTGCGACCAACTGACGAGCAGTAATTGTGGGTTGCCGTCTTGCGGAATTTTGCAAGAAACGATCTTGTCGCGGGGTAGTAACCCTATTTCGTCCCCTGTGACGTTCGGCAACATCCCCTGTAGACCTGTAGCGTGCCCATAATCTGCAAATTACGCTTGGTTGGGTGTTGACAGCATCCGCTACGTCGCGTTGAGTTCGTCCAGCTTGCAGCATACCAACAGCCCTTAACATCTCTTCGCGACTTAAATGGCGACGTGACATGATGACTACAGTCACAAAAATGCACAAACCATACGTAAAAGACGTATTATTGATAATAAACGTTATTTACAATCAAAAAAAATAATTTTTATTTTGCCTCAGAGAAACTGCACAATCAAACACTTTTAAAAGTTTTCCCTCCATATTCGAAAATCATTACTTATTTAAATTTATTTACAAATTTCGAACAACTCTGTAATCTACTTTATTCTATTTTTATTTATTTGCTGCCAGTTATTTGCAAAACAAGATTTACACGAAAAAAAAAAATTGGGGTCATCTTGTTCCCTAGACTTTGTTGAGGTGTTTATTTATAACCGACTGCAATGTCAAAATACCAATATAGACAAATTAAAATTATCCATAGTCACACTAGTGTGGCCATAGATAAATTAAAATGAACCATAGTCACACTAGTATGGCCACGGATAAATAAAATGAACCATAGTCACACCAGTGTGGTAGTAAGGTGTGACTACGGATCGATTGGGCAATTGACGACTTCCGTGGCGTAGCGGTAGAGCATTCGACTGCTATGCAGGGGGCGCGGGTTCGATTCCCGGTCAGTGCAAATATTAGTATGCATGAATATGTATATTTGCATTGGTCTGGGTGTTTCTATGTATAATATGTATGTATTTACAAAAAAAAGTATCTAAGTATGTTTATCCGCATTCTAGATCCCATAACACAAGCTAGTTAAGTTATGCTTACCATGGGTCTAGATAGCGTTGTGTAGAATGTCGTGGAATATTTATTTATTATTTATTTAATTATCGAATTTAGAACCATCTTACCCCGATGGGGAAAGATTGTTAAACATTTTTACGATTGAAGTTCTTTACACATAATACACATAATCTGGAAATATCATAATAAAGTAAGTTGTTACCTGTTTCTTGTGTACTAAATAATTATGTCATCATCACATACAGTTTGAAAACGTATGAATTTTGTAATACTGAAACATTGAAACTTTTATATGTTCATCTTACCCCCGTAAATTTTGATGGGTTAAGAGGGAAAGTATGAATAAATTATAAACTGCGATCGATAGCTATATTTAGGTGCAATGACAATTATAAGAATGAGAAATAATAGGTAACTAGAAATTCTAGTAAAACATACCTATAAATTTATGAAAGTTACAGATTTATGGGGTTAGATTGAAATACACGAATATTGTGCAAAAATATAGTTTTTTTATACAACTTAGGTAACAGACAAGCACACGGCCCACAGATGGAAAGTGGTTACCGTGATCTATGAACGTGTGGAACACCAGAAGAGTCACACCCGTGCTACCGACCATGTAAGAACGAAGAGTTTCTGTACTGTCAGGACAAGCCGTTTTTGGCCATTTCTGTCTATCCTAGTACTCAAAGCTAAAATGGTCCCATAGAGTATTTTGATTCCCACATGCAACAGGATCGATAGGAACAAAAATATTTTTTTTGGACTTTTAGTATATTTCTTGATGACTACGATTTTGTTAAATTCTGTGAATGCTGTTCAAATTATCTCAAAAAGTAAGGAAATGTCTACTAAGAACATTATGCTATAACTACAACGGTTAAAATATCTGCCCATACTGCCCCGTTTCAAAAATACAACCTGTAGGTAGACACATTAGAGTACGCAAATCGACAAATGGAAGAGATATTTAAACCATCATGGTCACTCACATCAGTATCAGAATAAACGGGATATTTACCATGTTTCTTTGTTTTGAGTTTCCGATATTTCGGCGCTGTTGCAAGCACCTTGATCACGGAGGAAAAGTTTTTTCCTAGGAGTAATTATATCGATCTACCCTCTTTCGAGTTCTTTTACTACGCGTATCTGCACTACTATTGGTTTCACTCTCACTACAAACTCGAACCCGATCTCGATCACGTTCACGACATACGATGCTCACTGTATCCACTCGCGATTTTGTTTTAGCTTGTTCCCGGTGGTTTTTGCAAAGACGGACTACTGGATGCCAGACGTTCGGCAGTGGAAACCCATCCTCACGATTGAAATTTTTATACTTTTTTATTTCAATTGCTTCCCTAACCAGTCTTGGTATATAGTGGCGTTCTGTCGAGAGCATCTGAGGGTTATGTAGCTCGATCCAGTGGTTCGTACCGGACTCCAATAAATGTTGAGCGATTGCAGATTTATGCGGTTTTTCTTTGTTCACCGCCACTACTCCAGTTCCTCCGTGATCATGGTGCTTGCAACAGCGCCGAAATATCGGAAACTCAAAATAAAGAAACATGGTAAATATCCCGTTTATTCTGATACTGAAATGGAAGAGAGTGAGTCACTGATCACCTTTTTTCTGATACCACTTAGGTGGCAGACAAGCACACGACCCATCTGATGGAAAGTGGTTACCGTGGCCTATGGACGTGTGTAACACCAGAGAAGCCACACTCGCGCTGCCGACACTGTAAGCACCGACTTTCTGTTCCGTCAGTGTAGATGACAAAGCAGGACATGCCTTCATGCCTTTAGTTTTCCCACTGACAGCACGAATTCTCCAGTGAGCTCTGGCTACCCTATTCACAGCTGGAAACACAACACGAAAACCTGGCTGAAAAAGTGACACGGATGGACTGAACGACCGAGTAGGTATTATGGCGCACATTGGGAGAGGTTCAAGGATTAAAAAAATGGTCATGTTAGGCAAACTATCTGCATATATCTTCTAATATACAAAATTCTTGTGTCACAGTTTTAGTGTTTATACTCCTCCGAAACAGCTTGACCGATTTTGATGAAATTTTATATTATACTCAGTAGGTATGAGAATAGGTTTATAACTAATTTTTAAACCCCTAAGTGTTAAGGGTGGTTACCCCAAAAAACTTATTTTGCTTTTTGAACAATTTTCTTTTATGTTATTTTTTTATGGTGTGAAATTGAAAAATACATTTTAGTCCTAAATTTCTACCCTCCTACCACAGACCACTATGTTTTGATAGCATTTTATATTTTTCAATCCTGGTCGATAGCTGATCAAGAAATAATTCATAATATATGGCAAAACTGCGTTTGTCGAGTCAACTAGTACATTTATAATTTAAGCCGAATTTGGTCAAATTAAGGACAAGTAATAGGTAGGTACAAATTTTAATTATTGTCTATGAATACATTTTTTTTTTAACATGTAAACTAATTTAATGAAATATAAACTAATATTTACACTTAATGTATTTATTTGTGTAATGAATTTAGTAAATAATAATTTTTATTCTAAGTAATCTATACAGAAATAATTTATAAATATTAAATACAATAAAAATAAAATAACTATTATACAACTTATAGCTAAGAACAATTAAAATGCGTCGTAGAATTCCTCCGCAATATATAATCCTTATTTTATATTTACAAGAATATAAAATAAGATACAAAAGGATCAAATTATGCATCGAAGAATTCCTCCCCATCGATGTCGACTGGTAATGTGCCCAAAAGGCTGGCGGCATTGCCCCGTTGGATGGCAATGCCAATCCGTTGAGCGAAAAAGAGGCCAGCCCTTTGGTCACGCGAAGCATCGACCAGTCGTTTTGCTATTTCTTTGTATAGCGACCGAGCGCTCGGACCCCACGAACCCAGCGTTTCAACCCCAAACGGCTCAAATATGTAATTGTTTGTAATGTTATCATATTTTCGCTGTTTGAGGGTCTCAGCAGATGCCGCAGCAGCACAAGCGCAATCCGTCGTACTTGGAAGATGGGAAGGGGCAAGGGTGTCGACGCATGTTGCGTCCCACACCAAAGGCCTACCCATCTTCCAAGGCACCAAAGACATACCGTCCGGTCTCTTGCCATCGTTGCGCACCAAGCCAACTGGTTCAAGTATAGCTGGAACACCAGCGGTGACAAGAGCCCTGCGGATAATGTCATTTAAATGTGCATGACGTGACATGCGGCCTGCGCTCCTGTCGCATCATAGGCCGTGATGCCCAAGGCTGTTGACTGCCTCACCACAGTGACATCGATGAGGAGAAACACAGGGAGCACCCACACGAAGACAGGCTGCAATTCTAAACGTCGTGTCGTCCAACATGGTGCCAATGTTGGACGACGGAAGGGCCTGAAGCCACACACCAGATTCCCACTCTCCCACAGCCAGAAGGCGAGCACGCTCTGCAACATTACTATTATTATTTATTAGGACGTATTTAGTAACTGTTGTCATAATATGCTGCAAAGCGGCTCATCACAATGTCTCTGGGAGCCTAGGTTGGTGGGCAAAACAGTGTTTGGGCCAAACATTTTCCAAGCATTTATAGCTTCGGCTTTGCCTGGCACTTCGGAATAAACCAGTGTGGGTTTCAAGATTTTCCTGGTTAATTCCTCTGTGCCATGAATCGAAGCTAAAAAAGCTGGTAAACTTACATCGGAAATTTTACGAACACCGATCCCACCCCAGCGCACCGGGAGCGATGCTTGGAGCCAGGCTCGGTCGTTCAAATCTAAATTCAAAATTTTGCATAGGGTATTTTGAATAATTTTGTCCAACTTACCTAAAAGTGCCAAATGTTTAAAAAATTGTGATGATCGTAGAGCATGAGTTAATTTTGGGACGAAAAGACAATATCTAATAATGGTAAAAGCTGAAAGTATATTAATTTGGAGGAGTCGGTCCGAAACTTCATTAAAATTTAGAATTTTATCCTCAATAAAGGCATCATAGGCTTCTTCAAGAATCGGGGCCCCTAGGAGACGGAGTGAACTTTTATCTAACACTTTCAAATTAGGGGCCAAAACATTAAATCTCGAAACTGCCAAAGATTTGTTAATATTACCGTTAAGGAAAATTTCACATTTTGAGGGATTTAGTTCTAAATTACTAGGTAGGTACTATTTTTATAAACTAATAGTTATTTATTTCACATACATACATACATATAATCACGACCTTATCCCCGGAGGGTTAGGCCTTTGATTATACATAAAGGTATATTAATCAAAGGGTTAGACAGAGCTGAATTAACACCCACATTTTCAACAATCATTGTATTCGATCCCAAGTGATTCGGGCACTATTGTTGACTCGAGTCATGCATCTGAAGCTGAGGCTGACTCTGGGCTGTACTGTACCTATATATTTGTCTGAAGTTAAACAGCCCTATCCCTTAGTCGCCTTGTACGACACCGCATGGGAAGAGATGGGGTGGCTCAAATTCTACTGCGAAAACCACGCGGCTAAGTTATTTCAAAGAATCAATTTCATTTATTCAGTCTAGGCACATTAAGCCCAAATGTGAACGACAAAGTTTTACAATTATTACAAGAAATAATATAAATATATATTAAATATATAAAATAATATATGAAATAATGTAAAAATAAACCATTGGAAAATGATTCATTCGCTGGTTCGGTAGGTTACTTCTACTGAGAAGATACCAGCAAGAAACTCAGAGAACTATATTACTAGATAATCTTTCTTTTTTAAATTTGCTCTAATTTACAATTTATATTGCGCGAGCAAGCAAAAGTCTAATGTCGACCACGCATTTACATCATCAAGATACTCATCTACTTTATAGTAATCTTTATTCATTAAAGTTTTTTTCACTTATATATTATAAATTTATTTAGTGGCATGTTAATGAAATCCTGAGGAATTTTATTAAATATTTATTATGAATTCAAAATTTGTAGCTCGACACGACACCGAGTATTTCAAGGCGAGCACTGCCATCTATTATTGATATACCTACAGGAAGAGGAACTTGAGGAACAGAAGCGAAGTTTGTCTTTTCATTACAACAGATGACGCTTTCCAGCAGTACCACAGGTAAAATAATTTAAATATTATAGCATAGATACTCTAAGAATATATTTTAAAAATATGAGTATTACTATTCCAATGAAAATAACTGTGTGATACATCATTATTTGTTTTTGTTTTCTTCATCGTTCTTTTCTCCATCAGAAGAAATCTATTTTATCTATTACTTTAAAAGTTATCCCACTATATATCAGTTATGTTGTAAGTTATTTTAGATTAGGAGATTTGGAGACTCTATTAAACACTTCACGCGGTCATAAACAATATAAAAAAGGTATTGTGGCCGTAATTCGTTATACTTACGTCGTAGACTACTAATAGCTATTCGCTATCAAATAAGAAATTGTGTTTCAGATAAATAGATATAGAATACTCACAGCTCTAATCTATATTTGATTTATAATTGAAGATAAATAAGTATAAATAATAGTAAGTTATAGTTACAACTGTACTCAAAATCATGGCATTCAATTTTTTGAAACAAATAAATAAAATTTGGGAAAATATTTTTGTTTTCAATTGTTTCCTTACAATTCAATGCTTTTAAGGATATTCTGGTGAATACAAGGGTTATATAGTACCCACGATTATTTTTAACAAGGTATTATATCATAATAATAGTAAAGATTTAATTTATTTCATAGTCAAAATAAAAAAATCAAAACCTTGAAATAATTAATCTACTAAGTTTTGAACCATTTAGCATAATTTAAAGTGTGAAATTTGACATCAGTTATAAAATTAAATACTTACCTATGAAATAAAATTAAATATTCTGTCATACTCTCAATAATAATCGCATGTGACTACTACTCTATATGGCAGAATTGTAACTGATTCCAAGGTATCAATATCAAAAGTAGCTGTGATCACACAGTAAGTAATATACTACGTACTGTGATCAAATAAATACTCGTAGCTGTTACTCGTATCACGTATCGTAACATCCCTACATCACGCAGCTGGCAGTTCTTTAATGGCGACCACGGGTGACGGGTCGTGTGTTTAAAAACTGTCACTATTTATTTTTATTATAGAATTTTAAGTGTAGGTTCTGTGTTTACGTAAACATGACGGGGATTTTGCCAACATACCAACGTTTTGTAAATGGAGTTCCTGTACCGTCCATATCCAGGCGTTCCTTTCGCCTACGAGAAAAATATTTGATTGTTTCTGTACTTTTGACATTCGGAATCGTGTGGTTAGGCGCACTGTTCTACCTGCCCGAGTTTAAAAGTTCGAATAGTGTGAATGACAGTGTATACAATGTTTATAAACGTATTCAGAAAGCTGGTCCTGAGTTACTTATGCCGCCTCCCCTCGCACAAAATGAAGTAGGAGACTTTCCTGTCGTAGGGATCGTTCACCATGGGGAGGAAGGTGATGACCCTCACATAATTGAGGACAGAAACCGCTTACGTGCCAAGATAGAGGAGGACATGGGCATGAAAGTATTAGAAAGGCCCCAGTTCGATGTGGCTCCTTCGATTTCATCGTCGAAAGGGCCCAGTAAGCCACCAGTTGATGCTATTGAGGAACCAGCGCTAGATAAAGCTGGTAAGAATGTCTCGCCATCAGGGCCGAAGGCGGAGGGCTCAGATAATAAGTATGTTGCTGTGGCGCTGGCACCTGGGGCCAACCCTGATGTGAAACATAAGTTGGATGTTGTCAAACAGGTGAGTCATAGTGTTAATAAGATTTAGATTTGTCATCAAAACATTCCACAGAATGAACTTGTCTATAAAGATTTAGTTTTATTATGCTTTATATAAATTAAAGAGAAATCCTGTAGAGATTATTTCTGGTAAAACAAATATTGCAATACTCTATACTTATTACCACTTATTTTTTATTGCCCATTACTACTTAATGCTTACATACATACATATAATCACGCCTTTGTCCCCAGAGGGTAAGGCAGAGGTGATTTAACACCCACATTTTAACAATCTTTATATTCTGTCCCATGTAATAAGGGGAGAGCATATTGCCTTTTTCGGGCACTATTGTTGACTCAAGCCAGGCATATGAGGCAGGGTGGAAAGAGGCTGTATATATCTGTCTGATATTAATCAGCCATATACTTTAGTTGCCTTGTACGTACGACACTGCACTGGAGTTTGGGTGGTCCAAATTCTACTCTGCCAGAAACAACACGGCTACTTAATGATTATAATAAATGCACATTAAAAGATGTGCATATTTATTTTACAACCATCACTTTATCCCCCTGAATGAGGCCTATGCCAACTTTCTTTATCTTTTAACTTTTAGGAAGCTGGTTTCTTCCATCATCATTGAACCTTGGATATAACTCACCAGTAACATAGTCTGAAACTATTGACCTGGTATGTTTCACCTATTTGATGCCCTACAGAATACCGCGGCCATAATAACCCTCGTGTTGTGTTTCCGGTGGTGAGTAGGGTAGCCAGAGCTATTTTGTGCTGTCAGTGGGAAGACCAAACGCTTGTCCTGCTTTGTCTTTTACACTGACAGCACAGAAACTCTTGTTTACAGGGTTAGCAGCGCGAGTGTGACTCCCTTAGCGTAGCACACGTCCATAGACCACGGTAACTGATTTCCATGGTGGGCCGTGTGCTTGTCTGCCAACCAAGTGGTGTAATAAAAAATTTAGACCTATATAAACTTGTTTGCTAAATGCCACCATAAGAAATCATTTCTTTGCTTTCCTACTATGTGATCAAAACATGTATTTCACTTAGAAGCCTGGCTCTATGGGCTTGGGTTAGACATTTATGGGGAAGATGATAGAAAAGCTTGCGCTAGAGCTTAATCTGTCAGTTAGCATGTGTGTATATATGCATGTAGGTGACATTGGCCTGGGTCCTTCAAATTATTGTGGAGACCCAACACCTACACAGTGCTCAAATCATCTCAACAATTTTTTTAAACCTTCATTACCATATTTTTTATACAATATACCTTCAGTTACCAAGATTGGGGTGGTGGTGGCTGTGACTGTGGTGCACCTCTGCAGTCAATGGACCACCTCCTGTCATGCCCATTATGCCCCTACACCTGCACAATTGCCGACCTGAATGAAGCGACGGAAGGTGCGGTCAATCTCACCGAGTTTAGTGCTGGACCCATTTAGCAATTTTAAATGGTTGCCATTTACACAAGGACGAAGATTACTAATTTGAGGAGCAGGGATCATAAATGGCAACAAATCTGGCAGATTTTCATACATTAATTGAAGACTAAAAAAAGTGCAGTGTTGGCCACTGATAAAACCGGGTGTATTGGTTAGTAATGGTTATAAAACTCAGCTGTTTTTTACCAGTTATAACGATAGCCCTGAAAGAATTGTATCAGTCTTCAGTATATAAATACTGTAGATTAGTTTTCTTTGATTATTCCACTTATCATTGTATCTATATTAATAATTGCAATCAGCTATTATAAATTATTGTATGTTATCAAAGCGATTATAATCTGATGTCATTTTACTATAATTTATATCAGCTTTACTATATTTGTTACTCTATATGTGTGAGAAATTAAGTTAGTTTTCTTTTTTAATTAATAATTTTCAATGCTTGAGGAGGTATCAAGATTAATTATCATATTTATGGAATCATCTTTCTTAACTCGGTAAATAATTCATGTGATGTTCATCTTCAATTATATAGCATTAAATTGTATAAAACAGTAATGGGTTTTCGTTTTTAAGTAGTACATTCTTTGTCATAGTTATTTAAGTATTTATTTGTTTTTTTTGTGGCTGTCCTATTAAATCCAGACATAGTAATGATAATTTCATTTATCTCGTTGACTGTAAGTACATTGTAAAGTGCCTCTGTCAGAATTGAACCAACTGAAAGATATTAATATTCTATCTATTACAAGGGAATCTGGGTATGCCTATGTAAGTGTCATTGGTATGTCACCTTGAATAAGTTCCCTAAACTATATAAGTAAGGTCTGTATACTTTAAATTGGTTGATGTCAACAAAGCTACATAACATAACATAAACTCACACCTATATCCCCTAAGGGGTAGGCAGAGGTGCTAGCATTCACATTTCGCCAGTTTATGTTTAGGTCCCAGTTAAGTCTTATAGGTGGCGAGCCTATTGCTATTAACCGGGCACTTATAAACCTGCGATATATACACACATAACTTCGAAAAGCATCGAAAAGTCATTAGTGTGTGCCATGGTAAAACCTGGGATCGAACCCGAGACCTCGTCTCAGTAGTCCATTACCCATACCACTAGGCTACCGCGGTTGTATTGCAACAAAGCAAGTACACTAAAATAAGTTTTGTGTTATCACATAAAGGAAACATAAAATCACAGTTCTCATGGACGTACCCAGTTTTCTTTAATTAATGGGGCAAAAGTCTAATCGGAACAATTTCGAGCATCGCAGAGCAGGATGGGGTTAGCGCTCCACTAGACCCCCACCAGCCCTCACACCCCTGGGTACGCCCATGACAGTTCAGTAGACTAGTCGTTGACCTACACCTGTAAAAACAGACTCACCCGACTTGAATTTGCAGTGCCGAATTTGAGTGTCTTGTTTAAAGTTTTTTTTACGGATAAAATTCGTAATGAGATCATTCTACAAAGCACTAAATTATCTGACATACTTAACTAGAAGTAACAGAAAAAGCACGCTGAAGTAGGAGTTAGTTTTTTTCTCATGCACGTTGATAAAATTTGTTTTTAAATCCATTAAGATTAAGCTAGTCTTAACATGATGACGTCGACGAGGTTAAAAATAGAATTATTTTGCGTTAGGAAATTAAATTTTTATAAAATAAATACTACCTATGCATTTTAGACAATATAATAAAATGGGTTCTCACGAATTTGGGAAGCGGCATTGGCTATTATTAAACTTTTTGAAATTATGATAATAATTTTTGACAGGCGGACATTTTCTTAATCGCGCTTTATTAACAGTATTGATAAATTTTAGCACAGTGATACATAGCTAGCAGTTTAAATACATGTCAAGTAGCTCTCGACCTGAGACCTGCATGCAAATGAAGAACCCAGAAGTCTAATTCTAAAAAAACCAGTAACACAAACACCTATTATCTGGTCTTCCATTGACCAAAACGTAATGTATGATTCTTACTTAATGAACTAGATGATACCCTCTGCTTCGCCCTCATAGTATTTCTGGTCCCGTTCCCGAGACACAACTCTTTTCTTGTTCTTTAAAACCTTTCGTCGAACTTGTGGAACATCGAAAATGAAATTAGCCAGATCGATCGAACCTTTCTCGAGTTATACATTATTAGCAACATAAATTTTAATTAAGTGGATTTAATATCCAAATCTAATGCGTTATAACTATAATTTCTTACGGTACTCATACATGAGGTATATATTTAATGGAATATTCCCACAACAGTACAAAACGCGACATAATTACAAAATATTCGTGCCTTGTTATTTTATTTGCGATGGTTTTTATTGCAAATACATGATGAATATTCTTTTAATAGTATTTAATATTGCAAAATGGCGGAACTCAAGGTCGTATGATAATTCACCGGAGCTAATCATACGCTGTGTGGCACACGGACATGTTAATCAAACTATGAACCGTAACGGCATCAAACAAAATTAAAAACCTGATTTGAGTATAACGTACCGTGTCTATATTGGATACTAAAGGCTCAGTCCATACTAGATATTAGAGGCTCCGTCCATATTGGATACTAGAGACCCCTTTCATATTGGATACTAGAGACCCCGTTCATATTGGATACTAGAGGCCCCGTCCATATTGGATACTAGAGGCTCCGTCCATATTGGATACTAGAGGCCCCATTCTTATTGGATACTAGAGACCCCGTTCATATTGGATATTAGAGACCCCGTTCATATTGGATACAAGAGGCCCCGTCCATATTGAATACTAGAGACCCCGTCCATATTGGATACTAGAGACCCCGTTCATATTGGATATTAGAGACCCCGTTCATATTGGATACTAGAGACCCCGTTCATATTGGATACTAGAGGCCCCGTCCATATTGAATACTAGAGGCCCCGTCCATATTGGATACTAGAGACCCCGTTCATATTGGATATTAGAGACCCCGTTCATATGGAATACTAGAGGCCCCGTCCATATTGAATACTAGAGGCCCCGTCCATATTGGATACTAGAGACCCCGTTCATATTGGATATTAGAGACCCCGTTCATATTGGATACTAGAGACCCCGTTCATATTGGATACTAGAGGCCCCGTCCATATTGAATACTAGAGGCCCCGTCCATATTGGATACTAGAGACCCCGTTCATATTGGATACTAGAGGCCCCGTCCATATTGGATACTAGAGGCCCCGTCCATATTGAATATTAGAGACCCCGTCCATATTGGATACTAGAGGCCCCGTCCATATTGGATACTAGAGGCCCCGTCCATATTGGATACTAGAGGCCCCGTCCATATTGGATATTAGAGACCCCGTTCATATTGGATACTAGAGGCCCCGTCCATATTGAATACTAGAGGCCCCGTCCATATTGGATACTAGAGACTCCGTTCATATTGGATATTAGAGACCCCGTTCATATTGGATACTAGAGGCCCCGTCCAAATTGAATACTAGAGGCCCCGTCCATATTGGATACTAGAGACCCCGTTCATATTGGATATTAGAGACCCCGTTCATATTGGATACTAGAGACCCCGTTCATATTGGATACTAGAGGCCCCGTCCATATTGAATACTAGAGGCCCCGTCCATATTGGATACTAGAGACCCCGTTCATATTGGATATTAGAGACCCCGTTCATATGGAATACTAGAGGCTCCGTCCATATTGGATACTAGAGGCTCTGTCCATATTGGATATTAGAGACCCAAATACATAGTAATACAATTAAATCTTTCCCAATGTTGGTACTCCATGGCTCCACATCTTCCACTTTCCGCATTCAATCTTTTACTACCTATTCGGGTCGTCAGTCATACTTTGTGCCGGCGGCAGTAGTAGTTAACTATACGTTTATTTATTTAAACACTCGAAGTATATATGTGTACTGAGCCTTATTATCACGATATATTCTGAATTATATCCGTATTAATATAAAAGAACTAAGTATATAATGTAGATACCTACTCATAACATACAATCCATTATCGTTTGAGCCCATCACAAAGTTGCTCGTAAGTAATTAGTTTTCGCGATAAAGACGTCTTATTCCTTCAATATATCTTATTCATTATATTCGTCGTACTTATTCCATGTAAGTAATCTATATCTAATATCATGTACATTTAATTTGAGATTCTCCATGCAAAACGTTAATAACTTTCGCGATCAGTTCCTAATCTCCCAAGGGGACACCTCGATGCGTAGGCGGTAGATGGTACTTGTACAGTGATCATGTATCATTACGGGTAGGTGCGCAAAGTTGTGAGATGGATGATTTATACAAAGCACGCGTTTAGAAATAAAAGACGTAAGGACCTAACAGTATCTACTTTATTTTTTATAAATCTAAACGACGGATTAAGGAACTGTTCTTCAGGGATTTAGATAGGAAGCTGCTACACGCGGTAATAATGCAAATACCCCGATACATCAACCAGCCTAAAATGCCTCAATGTTATTTTTAAACTTTCGCGGTGTGAATTCATAATTATACTAGGTATCGGGACTTCTCGCGAATTATATCTTGGAACTTACTATTTCTGCAGACGTTTCGGATGCTTTGCAACAGTCAAGTCGTGACCACGGGTGCTGCAAAGCATCCGAAACGTCGGCAGAAATAGTAAGTTCCAAGATATAATTCGCGAGAAGTCCCGATACCTAGTATAATTATTAAATGCCTCAATGTCAAAGGACACAGTTGGGAATTCTGCTAAACATCTTCACAGCTTTACAGCAGATAGCAAAGACTACCACTTGACTTTATATTACATTGTAAAAAAGTTCAATGGATCG
The DNA here is from genome assembly GCA_963662185.1 of Eilema griseolum. NCBI lineage: Eukaryota > Metazoa > Arthropoda > Insecta > Lepidoptera > Erebidae > Eilema > Eilema griseolum. The sequence goes on along the minus strand of OY759238.1, from coordinate 8,911,712 downwards.
ATCATTGAATACATACCTATCAATACCTTATCTGTTTGATTGTTACATAATCGGTTTAACCCAATAACCGTATCCAAACTAAAATACGCGGCGTGTGCCGTGGAGGCAACTGATAAGCGCTATAAAAAGACCAAGAACCGGCGATAATGAACTTAAGTTTACACAAATTCTAGCATATTTAACTAACAATGAAATATAGGAAGTAAGTGTATAATAAAATATAAGTTAGTGTATAATTTAATAAATTTAAAAAAAATTGAAATTTAGTAGGATAGTAGCAGAAGTCAGTGGAGAAGCCCAAGGTGAAAGTTTCAGATATAACCTTAAACAATGCTTAAATGATGATCATGTATTGATGACGATTGTGCTGTGTAAAGAAAAGGTGATGACCGAACAGTTTTAAATATTTGGTGAATATTTCTCTACCGTGGTCATAAAGGATCACTATCAGGATATTTACCAAATGTTATTTTGACCAAAACAATAAATACTAGGAAAATATCCCGATAACAGTAATAGTAATATTGTCAGGATGTTCAAAGAGCAAGGGAATATCGCTTTCATGGAAGTATTTGTGGAGGAGTGTAAAGGAGTATAAACATCTCCCCATAACTTGTACTGGTGTCAAATGAATTAGGTACAAATGAATTCGAACATCGTGAAGCTATTGCCACGGCTATTGCGATCGGTTGCATTTATGAAATGAGTTGTTCGGTGCCTTTTAAGCGACGTGCGACTGACATTCTGTTTTACGATCCAGCTACTTAGCCAGAAATTTCTTTTTTGCTTCGGTTTTTTTCAAAAAGGGCCCTTTTGGTGCGTAAAAATAAGAATAAAGGCTAGTTTACGCTACACCGTTTCGTAACCGGAGCAAAATTCACGGGAGCACGTCTATCGCGCGCCGGTCGGGCCAGTCATTCCTGGTATACCGGGCTACTTCAATATTGGATTGTGCATGGCTGTAGTTTTGTCTTGCGTTGCGTTGCTGCTCGTCTCACAAAGATTCGGTGTGGACTGCCCACTGAGTTCGGGATATACTTGTTCATATTATAACGTGTTCGGACCAGAACCGAGAAACAATAAACAATGCCCACCGATATTTTATTTCGACACCGCTGCGCCGTGTTTTGGCTGGTCCGGTTGCGACACGGTGTGCTGTGAATCATCCACATAAGTGAAGTACATAGATTCTGGTAATAGCTTCCGGTAACATCATATCAATCTGGACGAATAAAGTACTCAAAATGATCTTATTACATTGATCCCTCCTCTTGTTGAACTGAGATTAGGACAATAATACAATTTAAATCTATAAAACAGTTTCATTTGCTCTTGGTACCCATTAAAATAATTTTTTTCTAGACTTTGTAGTCAAGTTCGTTATGACGCTGACTGCACACGGTTATGTACGAAATTGTTAATAAATAGAGTTCAAATGAGAGGCCGATACAGATCGTATAACCTATTTTGTGAACAATAAATTTAGTGAAGTACTCACCGCAGCCTAACCTCGTGGATTGTGCCATCGATCTGCGCAGTAGCCATTTAGAACCACAGACTGGTAATATATTATGTACAATAAAATCATAGGCGTGTTGATTACGGTAATAAACTCGCCTAAACTGTCGCAGTCTCATATCGTAATGGTGTTTTCGAAACGATCCACGATATTACTGAAAGCAAATCTTTTTTCTGACATGAGTAAATTTTTTATAATATATAAATTAAACGTCTAAACTAAAGGCCAATTCTTTTAATAACAATATGTCGAAATTAGGTTTCGATCTCATGTTAAAAAAGATCACAAAGCCAATGTTCTTTCTTGATAAAAATGTTACGAAAAAAAAACGATTTTGACATTTCATTTAATTTGACAGATCGAAACTGAGTTTTGAGTAGATTTTTATTAGGATAATTGGCCCCAGTTTCATCCCCGTCTTATTATGGGGCAAGTAGGTACGGTACACCTGCTGATTGACAGAAAATGAATCTGTTTTTCTTAAGTTGATCAAATTATCGTAGGCATTTGAAATTGTGATCAAAATTGGATATCCAAAGGATGCGCCGACATCTATTCAGAATGCCATGGCAATGCGAATTCTTTTCTCAGTGACTACATTTCCTCTTGCATTTCAATGTATGTTATGTGTGCTTTTAGTAGTCCGAACCTGACGTCTGATTCATTGAGGTGTTTTTAAAACGTATGATTTCAAAACTTAGAAAAAAGTTATAAAATTTAAATTTAAAAATTTATTTGAAAACGCAAACGTCTGTTTTGACACTATTTTATTTACTCGACGACGTTGCTGAATTAGTTCACTGAAGAATAGTGAAATATTTATAGAGGTGTATTAAAATAATGAAATAAAAAAAGTTGAACGGTCTATAAAAATTTCCATTTTGCGCGTTTTAATGATGGCAGTGGTTATCTAGAAATGTGTACTATGTGTTACGCCGTACGGCGCCCTTTGTGAACGAGCTAGACTCACACTTGACTTGTTTTTTTTATTTTGGATATTTGAGGTAATAAGTACTATAAAATACAACTGTATTCTAAAACAGCTGTTTTTTCAGATCTATTCTGACATACTTTCTTAATAGATAACTGCATTTATCAATAGGTTTTAATTTGCATAATGTTGTTGAAGTTTTAGTTGATCTGAATGAAGATCTTGTATAAATTAATGAAGTATTCAAATTGATTGACGTTTATTAAATTAAGATTTGTGGTAATGGCGTTTGTCAAGTCTTGATTCAAATGTCTATCGTCGTTTACATATCATTTGGAATCTACAGTCCCCGATTTCGGATTTAGCACGTCGGGGAAGAAGAATTGGAGTCTAGGTGAGCGCCAATCCTTCACCGAGAAAAATAAGACTGTGTTTGTAAAGCGTTCTCTCAGTTGCACAACGGATATCCACAGCTTGAGTAGTTAAAACTGAAGCCTGTGCTACATTTCCATATTATAGAGACACAAATGGTTTTAACTACTCTTAATTAAGTTAGGAACGCTCAAAAATTATTAAACACAGAAAATATTAAGCATAGTCGTTGTCATATGCCACTAAGTCTAACAAAACAATATATTCTAGGAAAATGTGGCATAAGACCGCGTATTTTATTTTTGTTTTAAACTTAATTTTTTATTTATATTATTTTGGGGCAAGCAATAGGTATAATTTATACATATTTATCTCAAATTTATTTTTCATCACAGTACTTTATGACCGCTAGAGTGACAGCGAGGGATATGCCTGTCAACCTCACCTTCGGCAACCAAAACGACCCACAGGCGGCGTGCGTTTTAGTCGGTTCGAGTCCGACATAACCTCCTCCACCGGCTCCGGTGGGGAGGTATCCGCCGCACGTAAAAAAAAAAAAAAAACCGCTAGAGTGACAATGTAGCCTATAACCAGCGGACGACCAAGATGCTTCTAACAATACCTAATTTGTCCAGTTTTAATAAGTAGTTCAGCTGCTATGAGGGAGCAGATGAACCTACATACTGGGTGGCGCAAAAGTAAAGACCCTATTTGGTTCGGCTATAACATTTTTTCTAAATTAGAAAACTAGATTTAGGTTTTTTTAAATGTATATTTGTACCATTAAATTTCGTACCATTAGGATTTAAAGATGATGTCTTTTAAATGGTGACCTCCAGAGTTGATACACATTTGAGCCCTAATTATGACATTTTGCATAACTTGCCGTGACACTTCCTGCGATATGTTCGTTATTTCTTGACGAATGTTTTCTTTTAGAGCTGCGAGAGTCTGTGGCTTGTTCACATACACCCGAGATTTCAAAAAACCCCAAAGAAAGAAGTCTGGACTGGTCAGATCGGGTGATCTTGCAGGCCAAGGCAAATCGCCAAAACGAGAGATAACTCGGCCTGGAAAAGCGTCCACTAAGAACATTGACACAATTATTCCACGTTCTTGGGGAGTAAAACGGTCCATGTTTATTTTCAGTGTATTTTACATTTGTTCACTACACAATTTTCAACAACAGAAGTACAGAAAATGTCATATAAAAAAAATAAAGGTATTTTCTTTAGTGCCAGTACTTTTGCGCCACCCAGTATATACATAGCCTGTCAAAATCATAACCCTCCTTTTACTTTGCCGAAGTCAGGTAAAAAGTATCAATCCGATGTAGGTGCGAGAGAGAGAACGCTCTACGAAACCGAAGCAAGCCGCTACCTCAGATTATTAGAGATTAAAACAAAATATTTACTCCATATAGAGGTGTTTACATTGTACAATTTTCCAAACATATTTTTTTTAATATTGATCTTTCGTAACGCTTCAATGCTCCGTACAACTAGGTACTACAACTACTACTTCTAGTACTACTCTTATCAAATAAAGAAACTTATTATTTGATAAGAATAGTAAAACTTCTTATCTCGGTAATTTTGAGTAGCGTAACGACATCCATTTCATCGAATTTAAAAATCCATTATATTAAATAAATAAATATCCTACAACTTTCTACACAGCTTAACTAGCTTGTGTTATGGGATCTAGAATGCGGATAAACATATTGCAGGCCGACCCCAGACAGCAGCAGTATCCATACGATGAAATAGTATTGAACATGATAAATTTGTTAATTGTTTTAATTCATTGCTTTTGAATGAAATTTTAAAGCATTTAGTATGCTAACTATTAAAATCAATTAAGATATAGAAAAAACCGGCGGTAGCCTAGTGGTATGGGTAATGGACTGCTGAGATGAGGTCTCGGGTTCGATCCCTGGTTTTACCATGGCACACACCAATGACTTTTCAATAGTATTTATCGCAGGTTTATAAGTGCCCGGTTAATGGCAATAGGCTCGCCACCTATTACATTGTGACTTAAACATAAACTGGTGAAATGTGGGTCTCTGCCTACCCCTTCGGGGATATAAGCGTGAGTTTATGTTATGATATGATCTTTCCCTTACAGGGGGAACGCTCTGACCACTAAGTCACAGAACCTTCGCCTGAAATCATCCAAATTCTTCTATACATATATCCGTCTTACGACGACGGTGGGAGCCATCTACCGATATTCGTATGAACTATCGTATTCCGCCTGAACCGATTCGATTTTTTCTATATCTTAATCGATTAATTAATTGCTGTTTCTCAATTATCCCTATCGAAGTTCAACAAGTAATGTATGCGAAGTGATGACACGTCATCCGACTACACATAAATGGTCCATAGAAATAAAAGAAAAACAATCCCGCAATCCGCTCATTTGTTTTAAAGCTGTATATTTACATTTTTCACATACATTACTTGTTCAATTTGAATACATATAAACGGCGCCATTGAAAAGCCGCAATGAATTAATATAATAAACAAAATTATCATATTCAAGTCTATTTCATGGTACACTCTACTGCTGTGCAACACTGCTGCGTGCTGCAGACTTCGAATTCATACCTTAAGCATGATGTATGGAGCCCATCAAGATGTTTAGGGCCCAAGTCAACCTTACTTGTGTCTGATACACAGGTTGATTAACGGACATGACTGGTCACTGGTGCTAGCTAGCTTTTCTCTCGAAGTTAGACTTGTTGTCATAAAAGCAAAAATATATCACAAGATGCGTGAAGTCGATCTGACTGTAAAATGTATGCTTCGAATGCAGCGAGGATTAACAAAAAACAAAAATTATGAACATGGCATACAAACAAAAGACTAATAATTTTGTTCTGTAGTCAATATACACACATCAACAAAGTCTAGGGAACAAGGACATTTCTAGTTTTTATTTAAAAACCCTTTCTTGTAATAGTGAGTGTTTTATATCAATAGAAGGGTATTTTTATACCGTTTTTAATTTTAATTTTAATCAAAACATTTTCATACCAATTTTTTTTTTTTTTTAAGAAAGAATTGAATAGTGCCAATATTGAGTATTACAACCTTCTATGATTAGGTACAAAAATAACGAGGTAGTAAGAAATACAGTAATTAACCGTACTTTAAACGTTTTTAATAATCTGTAGGACCTCCTAAAGCATTAGCAACAGCTCGACAACGGCGTGGCATACTTAGTATGACATTGTCAATCATCGTCTGTGGAATATGGCTCCATACACTGCGAAGGTGTAAAAAAAGTTGTTCTTCAGTGTTCAGATTTTCCAAAGAATCACTGAAAGCTCTTCTCCCAAGCAAATCCCAGGCATGCTCTATGGGATTGAGGTCGGCAGACTGAGCAGGCCATTCCAACGTCGTCATATTGTGCTCGCTTAACGCATTGACCACTAGCCTCGCGGTGTGTGACCGTGCATTATCTTGCATGAACATAAAATCTTGACCGAACTGCTGTCGATGAGGGATTACCATGGGGTGTATAACCTCCTGAATGTATTGGTTTGCATTCAAATTGCCCCGTATCCAAACGAGGTCGGTCCTTCCACCAAGGCGAATTCCAGCCCATACCATGATTGTTCCACCTTGGTAAGGATGAACTTCTTGCGGATTCTGGAGACGACTCCGACGTCCAGGAACTCGCCATATACGCACTCTTCTCGAATCAGGATGAAAACCGAAGCAAGATTCGTCGGAAAACAGAACCCGTGCCCATTGATGGTCGGTCCACTGTAAATGTGCGTTAGCCCACAATAAGCGACGACCTCGATTTCCACGTCGAAGAGCTGGAACCCTAAGCGGTCTGCGAGCATAAAGATTGGCTTCGTGTAGTCTTCTTCTGACAGTTTGATCGCTAATAACCACTTGATGCTGAGACTGGAGGCCTGCGACCAACTGACGAGCAGTAATCGTGGGTTGCCGCCTTGCGGAATTTTGCAAGAAACGATCTTGTCGTGGGGTAGTAACCCTATTTCGTCCCCTGTGACGTTCGGCAACATCCCCTGTAGACCTGTAGCGTGCCCATAATCTGCAAATTACGCTTGGTTGGGTGTTGACAGCATCCGCTACGTCGCGTTGAGTTCGTCCAGCTTGCAGCATACCAACAGCCCTTAACATCTCTTCGCGACTTAAATGACGACGTGACATGATGACTACAGTCACAAAAATGCACAAACCATACGTAAAAGACGTATTGTTGATAATAAACGTTATTTACAATCAAAAAAAATATTTTTTATTTTGGCTCAGAGAAACTGCACAATCAAACACTTTTGAAAGTTTTCCCTCCATATTCGAAAATCATTACTTATTTAAATTTATTTTAAAATTTCGAACAACTCTGTAATCTACTTTATTCTATTTTTATTTATTTGCTGCCAGTTATTTGCAAAACAAGATTTACACGAAAAAAAATAATTGGGGTCATCTTGTTCCCTAGACTTTGTTGAGGTGTTTAGAATAGAAAATTTTCACTTTATGTCCAAGCTGTAGTTTCTACATTAATGACTACACAGCATACAGCCTTCATTATTAGATTATACAGCATGAGTTGAGTCATTGCGCTCGGTGAAATACCGGTTCAGGCCTGAATCGCACTCTTTGTTTACTCTAAAATGCTCTTGCAACAACTTATGAAGCTATTGTTAGCATAAGAAAGCGGTTTTGAGTTAGCTCTTATTACTTGAACAGTTGAACGCAATAGAATGATGATCCACTATCTATGTTCGTGGTGTTGCCATGATTGTTCCATTCCCGCTCATCTATAAAAGCTGGAGAGTTTGTTTGTTTGTTTGTTTGAATGCGCTAATCTCAGGAAGTACTGCTACGAATCGAAAAATACTTATTGTATGGAATAGTCCGTTTATGGACAAAGATTTTAAGCTATCTATCATTATGCTACTACTTAAGGGAGCGAAGCTGTGATCATAAATGTCAACAAATCCGGCACATTTATTATTTTAAAGGCAGAGTAGATTTTGGACCACCCCATCTCTTCCCATACGGTGTCGTACAAGGCGACTAAGGGATAGGGCTGTTTAACATCAGACAAAGATGTACAGCCCAGATTCAAACTCAGATGCATGGTTTGAGTCAACAATAGTGCCCGGAAGACTGCAATAGAGGGCTCACCCCCTTTTACGTTGGACCGAATTAAATGATTGGTCAAATGTAGGTGTTAATTGACCTGTGCCTAACTCTCCGGGGATAAAGGTGTGAACAATCACATACAAATGGATGTATGTTTAAAGGATAAAAAAATAAAGGCTCAAATATGTGATATGAGTTTTCAAAATATGGCACAGGCGAAGCCGGGGCGGTACAACTAGTTGTATTTGTGAGCATGAATATGTGTGAATAGCAACCGCAACGCAAACGCATAGCAATCGCGGAGTGCACTCTCCGCGATTGCTATGCGTTTGCGATGCGGTTGCTATTCAGCCACTGCACGTGTGAACATTTACAACGAAATACAAAAACCCTAAATGCCAAAGTATCTGTGTTGCACCGTAAAAATTCGCACCCGTTTAAACGCAGCCTAATACGGCACAAAATCGCTTTCGTGTTGTAATTTACGGATAACTTACCGTATTTAAGTTGTTAGACTAGATTACGTTCAATTGCTCGCTATGTCAACAGCACGTTCACATAAACATTGCCAAAATACCATGCTTAGCAGTCTCATGGTGGTATGTACAGAAGGTTTATTCCCTATAGATACACTTTTTTCATAGATAAGACAAGTATAATTTTACGTATAATAATATAACAACCGCGGTAGCCTAGTGCCCGGTTAATGGCAATAGGCTCGCCACCTATTGCATTGGGACCTAAACATAAACTGGCGAAATGTGGGTGCTAACACCTCTGCCCCTGCTACCCCTTCGTGAATATAGGCATGAGTTTATGTTGTTATAATATGCCCGCTTTAGTAACCGTTAAATACACATTTTTTAGAAACTTGTCCCAGATTATGATACAAATGTACAAAAGCAGTTAATATTTGATGACATCTAGAATGAAACTTGATCCAGTAGCACAGATAACCTATCAGTAGGCCTACCACGGAACATGCAGATCAAAGTTTCGGCCAATCGATTCTATGCAATACATTTATCCCGAAATCCGAAGACGGTACGTGTCATTTCGGTTCCATTTAAAGTGACTTAATGGTACGTACATTTGTATTCCCCTTCATTAACGTTAAAAAAAACACATCGGAAACCGAAAACAATTTACCTTAAAATATTGCAACTTTCATACTTAACCCTAAGAAAGTTTTTAATTATGTTTAATTAAGTTAATTCTGTCTATGGTCTAAAGAAAATGAACAGTTCGGAATAAAGTCGAAGTTTATTGCGAAAAGGCCCTGGTTCAGCTAATTACGTAAACACTCGATCGCTCAGTAGCATCAACCAAGTACAGTCGCTGTCGTACCAACCACCTTAGCTCTAAAACTTTAAAATATCAATTTTGTCATCGGAGGATTAATAAGAGTACCCTTCTTGTCCCTATTATTGGAGTCAGAGCATTGTCATTCTCTTCCATACATTCTTGTCAGATATCACCTCAGTTACTCCCTTCCTAATATCACGCATTCCATGCAAATTTTCTAGAGCTTAAATTAAAGTACTGAATTTTAAATATTATTTCAATTATTTATTAATTTATTTCAATAATGAAGATCGTTTGTACTTAACTTTTGAGGGCGACTGTACATGGTATTAAACAAGTATTTCACGTGCACAAGTAAAAGTCTAGACTTTCTTGGCAACTTTCTTGATGGGTATGACACTAATATCGTATTGGTCGATGACCAGACATGGCGCCAGAGGCTTACGTACGGTGCGCGAAATGCGCGTACGCAAACGTTACAAGTGAAATCATTTATTTATATTCGCTCGACTTGCTACAGTTGGTACGAATCTGATTTCCTGCTATGGTAATGTGTAATGTGCGGTTTAGGGTTGTCAATATGATTCTGGCCATAACGCATAAAGAATAAATAAAAAAAATAAAAACTCAAATCACAGTGCACCTTATTACATTCATGTCTTACTCTCTGTTTTATCTAAGATTTTTTGCGTTAGTACAGTAAACTGTACTAATTCTTTTATCATGACAACGGAAAAGGGCTTGCGTAACATTTCATCACGCCATTTTAGATTAAGTAATGTGGAAAAATTCTTCTTTACTAGAAATTGGAGGTATGTAAAGTTTATGATGAAATTTAAGCAAACTTTGCACATTTAATTCTTTTGTATGTTACCTACGAAAACTATTTATTTTCTGCTGTCTTAGTATCGATGGAAGTATTACTGTAATTACGTGATTACGAGAAGCCTTTCTAAAGCTAACATTTTCTAAATATTTTCTTCAGTTATTTTTCTAATAAAATAGTAAATTTAGATAAAAAATTACCAGTTCCGTTGAAAATCCGTTGAAAACTACTAGAAATTGGAGGTATGTAAAGTTTATGATGAAATTTAAGCAAACTTTGCACATTTAATTCTTTTGTATGTTACCTACGAAAACTATTTATTTTCTGCTGTCTTAGTATCGATGGAAGTATTACTGTAATTACGTGATTACGAGAAGCCTTTCTAAAGCTAACATTTTCTAAATATTTTCTTCAGTTATTTTTCTAATAAAATAGGAAATTTAGATAAAAAATTACCAGTTCCGTTGAAAATCCGTTGAAAACTACAAAAACTATACAAATATTTTCAATTCCAAAAAAAACTCGTATCTCTTTTATCCCTTCTCTGATTTTACATATCATATTTTTTACTAATAGGTATGTGATACGTGAGGCAGCCCTAATGCTCTTTAATGAAGGCGCAGTTTGATTGATTAGTAAATGAAATGTTCTTACTCATAAATAATACAGCTGTTGCTAATGTGTAATTTTTGCCGTGAAAAAAGTAGAATAAATAAATAAAATTAGGAATATTAAAACCTTTGTAATCTCGTAATACTTACTTACATATAGAATTTTGTATATAAATATGAAACTTTTTTTTTTTATTTATTTAACAAATTACATTACTTACCTTACAATAAAGTACTTAAACAGTGATAATTAGAAATCAGTGTAAGGAGTGTGGTAAAGAATGAAATGGAACTCCGAAGGGGTGGGCAGAGGTGTATTGACACACACAATTCGCCAATTATAATTTTCACTGTCATGTGTATAATAAATAGTCTTTTTACATATAATACTGTTCCCCAGTTCCATTATTTTCCTTTCCATTCCTTTATAGGACTTCAACTGAATTAAGAGATTATTTTATTATTTTCCGAAGCAAAAAAAATAGATATCTTTTTAATTTGATCAGTGTAGGTATCCACCCAGTATCATTAACCGTTTCCTGTCTAGGTTGTTCACCTGTTTGAGCCAGAGCTTAGTGCTAATGATACTGTGTATCCACATATACCCTAACAGTAACTTGCATTAAACTGACGTTATGATACCTTTTTGCGTTATCGGCATCTTAAACTGGTTCTGTCTCATGTTTTAGCTTCCAAATATCTTATTAGAATCGATTTTTCTCAGATACTTATCGATTTGATTGCGTCATTGTATCGATGTTGTTTAACGATTTAATTTTAAACAATACTCATTCAATGGACCTTCTATTGTGTTGTTTGTCGCAACGAATATTTGTACAAAGACTAACAATTACACCTATAATGTATTGTATTTATTTTGCATGCTTTGTTCTTTGATAACGTATTGTATTCTATAATCTACGTTAGTTACGCTATAAAACGTACCGTATCCGATATGAATTTAACGGTCTGAAAACCTAGTTATCGTGACGTAGTTACGCATTTTTATTATTTTTTTCATAACGACTTTGTTACAACTAGGCTTAACTATAACTCAATTAAGTCAAAGAAAACGATATAACACTAACTGATGCGTACCTGCTCGCGTCATAATAAAATATTATACTTGTGAGCACTATCAAAAGCGAAAGTTAATATCACGTTGAACGCATTGTTACAGAAATAACTGCATTTTGTGTTGTACCCCAAATTCCACGCCATGGAAATTTCAATTATGTCTATTTATTCGGCACTATTTAATTAAAATGCATTCAAAACTAGACTAACTACTCTGCAGTTTCACAGTGTTTATTTTGAGAATAATATTTAATGGCGTTACTATTCGGAAACTGAACGAAACCAGCGTCTGGCACACATACAATATACAAACCAAATTTGCGGTGATCAAATCGAATTCAGATAAGATACCAGCCGCAGCTAGCGCCTCTCCACCCACCGAAGCATCATCGATGCACCTGTCACTAATCCACGATACAGTATCAATCGATAATTTACCCGTTAAATCGTGCGATTTAAATGCAGGTACCGAAAGCAGAAATTCGCCAAACTGTATTCTTTTACTCATATATAACGTAGAACTGCTGGTCACAATTGTGGCTTTTAGATGTCCGCTTTTAATAAAATGTTTTGTATTGTATTCAACTGGTGGAACTAAAAATACAATAAAAGTGATTCGTCGTGGGATGCCTAACAGATGTTAATGGTAACGACGATCTTACCTCCTGGGCACTTCATGTTTCTCTCCGAAAATAATAAACGATTTGCTAATTTGATATTATCTGGCTGAAACTTGTACTTAGATTATTAAATATGTAAAAGGACAGGACACGGCGGTATTTCCGCCCAATTGAGCAGTATGACTGGGGAAGTACCTCTGCCCTACAGAATACCGCGGCTATAATAACTTCACGTAGTGTTCCCAGCGGTGAGTAAGGTAGCCAGAGTTCACTGGAGAATTTGTGCTGTCAGTGGGCAGACTAAAGGCTTGTCCTGCTTTGTCTTCTACACTGACGGCACTGAAACTCTGTGCTTACAGGGTCGGCAGCGCGGGTGTGACTCCTCTGGTGTTACGGTGTTACACACGTCCATAGGCCACGGTAACCACTTTCCATTAGGTGGGCCGTGTGCTTGTCTGCCACCTAAGTGGTATAAAAAAAAACATGAAAATCATGTAGGTACGGAACATGTTTATCCATCAAATTCCAGAACGTTGAGATTAAAGCTAAGAATGACACGGATCTAAAGAGTCTTCGAATGTCGTACAGAGACAGACCCAGTTTACATGATATTGGCATCATAGTGTCACAGCTATGTACGCAGCGTAACGGCACACCGAATCGGTCTCGGTCGCGGCACGATGGTGACCTCGCGGCACACATTCACCACAAAAACAGTAAGACATCACCATTCACTGCGTACTAAACTAACAACACTTTCGCGGTAATATACATGTACTTACTTGTGCTGTATTACCGTGGGATGTGTTCAGACAAATGATTCAAATGTACAATTATCTTATGCACTAGTAGTGTAACAAAAACCAAAAAGATTTGTTAATACACTACGACCATCGCAGAGTTGTTGTATTCGAACATTATAACTTGTTACATTTTGTTTAGTTGAATAATTAAGTACATACATACATATATTGTTGACTCGAGCCATGCATCTGAGGCTGAGTCTGGGCTGTATATATCTGTCTGATGTTAAACAGCCCTATCCCTTAGCAGAACAAAATGTCTTATATCGTTATGATGTAATAACATAGTAAGTAGTTTCTTTTTGTTCCGCGGTGAGAATAAATCAATTTTTGTTCGAGGTACATAAGGGCCCTTACTTATAAAATAAAACACCTGTATGTATATTTTTTTGTATTTTTTATTAGTAAATCGCCAAAGTATTTAGATTAATATCTACGAGTACTTAGTACATAGTATTTGTTGCTCTGAGAATACCACGATAGTCCGCTATATACGTGTCATAAATTACGATAAAGAATGTCATTATGACACATTTTAGACAGCAGGCGATTTTCGCGACAGTCCTAATGGTTCCGCGGTCAAAATAGAACGTAATTTAGAAGCACACCTATCCCGCAGTGTTATTTGGCACCAGATGGGAATGATAAAATGAATCAGTTTTATTTTCCGTTTGTGTGTTAACCCAAATTACATTATTGAACGTTCATTAATTTTAAAACTAAGTATAATGCATTTTTAAACTATCGCGGTGTGAATTCATAATTAAACAAGGTATCGGGTGCTGCAACGCATCCGAAACGTCGGCAGAAATAGTAAATTCCATGATTTAATTCGCGAGAAGTTCCGATACCTTGTATAATTATTTAGAAATTAGAGTACGCCAATATATAAAAATTAATTATTACATTATACAATTAAAATATTGTCCACATTTTTGTACAGTCAGAGTGACAGTCTAATCTATTAACCCGCCCCTCATCGTACCTGGTGCAAAGGTACCCATGACACTGGCGGCATTGCCCCGTTGAACAGCTATGGCCAACCGTTGCCCCAGGTACGAGCCGGAGCGGGAGTCACCGGTTTTGTCCCTCAACCTGCGCCCTAATTCGCTCACCAGATTACTCTTATTTTTACCTTGTATAATTGAAAAAAATAATTAACTAAAAATTAATAAACTCACGCCTATATCCCCGAAGGGGTAGGGAGAGGTGCTAGCACCCACATTTCGCCAGTTTATGTTCAGGTCCCAATGTAATAGGTGGCGACGAGCCTATTGTCATTAACCGGGCACTTACAAACCTGCGATAAATACACACATAACTTCGAAAATCATCGAAAAGTCATTGGTTTGTGCCATGGTATAACCTGGGATCGAACCCGAGACCCCGAGACCCATACCACTAGGCTACCGCGGTTTTTCTTTAAGTATCATATTGTGTTATCTTTTTGTCTCATCTGCGTGCTTATTTCCTTTCCAATGTTATTGGAAGTATGTCATCAAAAAGTTCTAACATATTCCATTTTTATATGACTGCTACCAACCCTCTGTTTCAAGCATCCTCGAAACATACCTCTTATTTTGATCCTTCTGACCACATCACGAATGCTGTCAAGCAAGTCTTTGTCCCTTTGTGTGAATGAATGTATGTATAAATAAATAAGTAGGTTTCACTCGACTTTCACTTTGCTAAAATTAGAAATGTTAACTTTATATTAGTCGAGACGAATTTCTTTGTTACTATGAAATATGGTCGATAGGAATGTAGGGCAAATAGGCCAAGGGAATGTGAAATAAACAAATTTTTTTCTTCTTTTTTTTTTGGTAATAGCCACTGGTGAGATTGGCTATCTATGTTCGTTGCCACAGAACTTCCTCATTTTATCAGCTGATTTGTTTTTTTTTAATCTTAGGGCATCTTTCACAATGTAACTAGTTTTATTTTTTTCCATATTTGGCGTGAAGATTAAACTAAACTGTAAAATTCATTTATCATTCTTCTCATTATTTTTTTCAGTGATTCGAATATTAATTCACTACTCTCTTTAGTGATTTTAACACACTGTTACCACCATACTGCGAGGCTGAGTGGGTAACAAGTATAACAAGGCTGAATGTGTTTTGTTATGAGTTTTTTATTTTGATAACATTGTCTTGTATTAGCAAAAAAAGTGACGAATCATATTCATATCAACATTATTTTGTTTGTGAATCGATTTGATCGTAGGAGTAACGATGTATGAATTAAAACATAATAAGCCGTTTAATAGCCATTATTTTAAAATGAAGTCGTATCAATAATTATGGTTTATTACCCGGTATCACTTGATCCTTGTAATTTCATAGGAGCTGAACTCTAACCCGACTTGACTATGACTAATAACCGGTTCAGACCGGTTACGAAACAAAATTGTAAATCATTTCCTTCAGGAGGAAAGTGATACACGTAACCGGTGAACCTTTCTGACCTTTGCCTTTCATTAACGTGTGTGAGGACATACCCGTGGATCAGATTAAAATAATTATTCTTGAGTTTTAATAGCACAGGGTACAGCCACCATATTAATGACTACAGGTCAACCCCTTTTAGTGGATACTGATGTCAATTCTATTGTACATTTTAACTCAACTGAATACAGACCAAGTGCCTGCAACCCACAGAATCCTATTCCTGAAGTAAAAGCAAGTCCATGTACTATTCTAGGCTATATTTCTGTACTGATTTTTTTAAGTGCGCAAAATACCCACGTATACCCCCCACCGGAGCCGGTGGAAGAGGTGTCGGACTAACTAATTTGATCCGTTTAGTCAATCATCCATCCGAACCTCTCATTGTTATATTCTAACGTTACTGATAGCCCTCGGTGTCATAATGTTATCCCTCTACGTTATTTACACACAATTACAGATGAGATTACACTGTATAAATAACAAAATATTTGGCGGCGAAGTTTCCTTTTAATTGCGAGGATAATCCGTCGCGTCGGCAAAGCGCCGATAAGTTAGCGGCAAAACAAACAAACGTTGACGGCGAAGTTAGTCCTGTTGAGAGCCAACCGGGGCAATTAGCAGTCCCTCAGTATCGTGAGGGATATAAAAATAATACGGCCAAGAGCGAAACGAAAGCGAAACTAAATAAAGTAAGATCCTTTTGAACTGACAACGACAATACAAAGGAATTTTGTCCTTCATATTTTATTACGTGATGTTTTTAAATAATTTTGTTAATTCAATTTGTCCATAATACTGGTTGTTAAGTTAAAAGTATGGAAAAGAATTGTTTGTCTTATAATTTACAACGAAAAACATTTGTGTAAATAAATGGAATATCATAGGTATTCGTTACTGTGTGTTATCGCAAAAGACCAAATGTTTCGCTAAAATTTACACACTTGAGTTGCGCAGTAAAAACTTTTTGACTTGTTCGTTTGTAATTGGAGAATATCTTAAAGATTAGGATCAGCAATATGGAAATTGATAATTTATAATTATTTGTGGCTGACTGAACAGTACTATAGTAGTAGTGACTGTTCAGTAGACTCAGCAGTGCCCGAAAAGAGCCAGCTCGAAAGAGATGGCCTTGGTCGGCTGGGGTGCTTTTTTATCTAGTACATACCAATTTGATTTCACCTCGCCTGATGGTAAGCTTAAGGCAAAGTCTCAGGAAAGAGGGTCACCATTACAGACAATAAGTAATGTTACAATCGGCACTCAGCTTGGCGGCCTCATGAAATGTTTTTCACGCCCCGCTTTAAGGACTCGGGACTGTGCGAAGAAGGAAACACGTGAGCTGATAATGAACAGCGTGTGTTTTAGTCGGTTTATGTCTGGATTTAGCGCAGGATTAAAAAAAAAAGATTCAGCAGTGCAAGAAGCGGTATCGGAGCCGCGAGTTTGCCACACCGATAGACACCAGGAAGTTGGTGACTGTTGGTCCTTCACCGTTAGCAGTACCGTGAACCATCTGACGTACCCTGGTTCTAACCATAGACCACCTATTGTAAGCGAGTGGGTGCCGAGCGGTGAGATAGTGCTAATCAGGTACCGGGTGCTTCCAATAAGGAAGTAGGACACGGAGGTATTTCCGTCCAATTGAGCAGTTCGACTGGGTGAAGTACCTCCGCCCTACAGAATATCGCGGCCATAATAACTTCGTGTTATGTTCCCAGCGGTGAGTAGGGTGGCGAGTGCTCACTGGAGAATTTGTGCTGTCAGAGTGGGATGACTAAAGGCTTGTCCTGCTTTGTCCTCTACCCTGACGGCACAGAAACTCTGTGCTTACAGGGTCGCCAGCGCGAGTGTGGCTTCTCTGGTGTTACAACGTCCATAGGCCACGGTAACCACTTTCCATCAGATGGGCCATGCGCTTGTCTGCCACCTAAGTGGTATAAAATTTTTTTTGAATAAATCCAAACAATTTTTGACCGAGATAATTTTGTAATTATGTCAAGGTCATCTGCTCGTTAATTTAATCTCAGTTTAACAAAGATATAGTCATTATTGTAAAGTTAATGTCAGGAACTAACAGTCGGATTTTGGTAATTATTTTTGCGTTTCATAAGTTCCACTGTTGCGATTGTGATACGCTGCTGTTCAAAATTAAAAAAGTAGTATTTTTTTTTCATTTATTTAACAAATTACATAATACAGATATAAATAACAGTTTAGTAGTAATAATAAACCACTAAGGTTTGTGCTAATACTACAAGTTATACTTAAAACAACGGATAATTGATTATTATCTTACTTAAATAATATAATTGACAAGGTAGGTAGTACACAGTTATACAAAATACAACAACAATACAACAGATTCTGCAGAAAGTGGGATTTGAGTTTAAACTTAATATTAGTCGGTGATATTATATTCCTTAAATCGGAGGGTAGTTGGTTTACAAAGCGAGGCAGTAAATATGCAGATGTGCGTTCGCCGTACAGTACAGTTGTAGAACTGTCATCCGTAAACGACATGAAACGACAGGACTTAGTACATCCTTTCATATACATGGGGCCAACCGCAATAGGCTCCTGTGATGGTAATCCGTGTTTTTTTTATACCACTTAGGTGGCAGATAAGCACACAGCCCACCTGATCGAAAGTGGTTACCGTGGCCTATGGACGTGTGTAACACCATAACATCATAGTAGTCACACTCGCACTGCCGACCCTGTAAGCACAGAGTTTCTGTGCCGTCAGTGTAGAAGACAAAGCAGGGCAAGCCTTTAGTCTTTCCACTCACAGCACAAACTCTCCAGTGAGCTCTGGCTACCCTACTCACCGCTGGGAACACAACACGAAGTTAGTATGGGCGCGGTATTCTGTCGGGCGGAGGTACTTCCCCAGTCGGACTGCTCAATTGGACGAAAATACCGCCGTGTCCTACCTCCTTATAAGCAGTTTTGTTTTATTTGGTTCGATTTCGATATTACCACTTTACCGTTATTTAGCCCCGCCGACCTGTACTCGTGGAGTAGAACCCCCATGGGTACACCCTCGCCGTAAAGGGCATAGCTCGCTTATTGTACGTATTTATAGTCTGGTAGAGTTTTCGTATTATGAATCTGTTCATTATGTCCTTTGGGAGCGAAGTCTTTAGGACAATAACTGCGGTAGCCTAGGGGTATGGGTAATGGAATGCTGAGACGAGGTCTCGGGTTCTACCATGGCACACACCAATGACATTTCGATGCTTTTCGAAGTTATGTGTGTATTTATCGCAGGTTTATAAGTGCCCGGTTAATGGCAATAGGCTCGCCACCTATTACATTGGGACCTAAACATAAACTGGCAAATGTGGGTGCTAGCACCTCTGCCTACCCCTTCGGGGATATAGGCGTGAGTTTATGTTATGTCTTTAGGACATTTTTAGTGTAAAACAATTCTAGACATATACATACATAAAATCACGCCTGTCTCCCATAGGGGTAGGCAGAGATCACGGATCTCCATTTGCTACGATCCTGACATACTACTCTCGCTTCATTCACTCTCATTACATTCTTCATGCATGCTCGTCGGTTTAGAGTACTCCTGACCTGCCCCTTTTCTAAAACTTAAACTTATTCTAGACAGTTAGGTAATATGCATTGTTTGGCGAATGATGCCAGATCGATATATGTATAGGCATTACGTTAAATAATATGTTTTCCTATTATTTAATTTACTTACTATATCCTCAATCTGGAACATACCAAAGTACCTATAATTCTTATCAAACTAACTCGTTCAAATGCTCCTACTCATTTAAGGATAAACTGGTGTGTATATTACAGGTTCAACCATTTTCCCTTCCTCCTTCACAGCATCAGCAGGAGAGAACTTGCAAATAGTTAAATTATTTATGTATGTAATATTAATAATATTCTATTTTGTTTCAGGTAAATTAATATGAATACTTCAGATTTTATTTTATTTCTACGGTATGTACCTGCTTATGTGTACCCTATATTAACGTATTATTTAATATTTTACACACATACATGCATAATGACTTTTATAATGACTTTATCCCCGCAGGGTTAGGCACAGGTAAATTAAAACCCACATTTCACCAATCATTAAATTCGGTCCCACGTAAGAGGATGAGCCTATTGCTGTCTTCCGGGCACTGTTGTTGACTCAAGCCATTGAGACTGAATCTGGACTGTATATATCTGTCTGATGTTAAACAGACCTATCCCTTAGTCGCCTTGTACGACACCGCATGGGAAGAGATGAGGTGTCCAAATTCTATTCTATCGGGAACCATGTATTTTACAGTCTTTTTATAATGACTATGAATTAAAGTAGTTCAAAATCTATCAAAATGGAAGTAAATATTTCTGTTGGCCTACCATGTCGGGTTACTTAGTCTACGTGCTTCGGGCGAGAAATAGGGATGGAGGTATACACCCTGTATTTCTGCATCCCTCTTTATTGTTTCTTCTTCATTTTATAACATAACATAAACTCACGCCTATATCCCCGAAGGGGTAGGCAGAGGTGCTAGCACCCACATCTCGCCAGTTTATGTTTAGGCCCTAATGTAATAGGTGGCGAGCCTATTGCCATTTACCGGGCACATATAAACCTGCGATAAATACACACATAACTTCAAAAAGCATCGAAAAGTCATTGGTGTGTGCCATGGTAAAACCTGGGATCTAACCCGAGACCTCGTCTCAGCGGTCCATTACCGATACCACTAGGCTACCGCGGTTTATTATATGCAACAATAGAAAATCTATAAAATCGTAATAAAAATTAACAAATCTATGTAGTAGCTCCCAAGTCCCAGCAAACTCTCTACCACATGTAATAAGATGCTAACCTAACGTATCCCAATTTTTTCAATATGGTCACGAAATTAGAATAATAACGAAAGCTCACCCATGAAGTTACCTGTCTATTATTAAAAGCAATATCTTGCTTTGATAGCGTTATTGTTATTAATATTTCGACTTCGGACTATTGATATAATAACAAATATAATAATAGTTTAAAAAAAACGTTCTTATAAAAAACCAAACTAAACAGTAATAAATAATTCCTAATGATTTTACGATTATAATAATTAAATAATAAACGACGATAAGAAAAGAATTATTTTATTATTTAATAGTATGTGTTCGATAAATATTTTTATAAGCCCCACTCTTTCTTATCCAATCCTATCCCGGTTGCATCTAAAGCTTGAATCAGCCGGCTAGTCCTCGAATCAGACGGTTTACTGGCTTGCCCCGCTCCCCCGGAGATCTTAATGGGCCCCTCATGGATTATTGTACCATTTTGTTTGATATAGCTATGGTACATACATACAGCGATAGTAACATTGTACTAGATCCGGTTTGCGAAACATTATTATCGTAAAAAAAGATTTTATTACGTGTTTACTAAATTTTTGCTACGGTCCATTTACATAGTTTGCAATAATATTGTTTCCATAAATTTTAAATGTGCTGTATTTATTACTGGGTAGGTATTTTATATTTTTTTTCCATTTAATGATTGCCATTTAATAATGCCTTTGGTTGCTCTATATTACTTTAAGTGAATTTCAGGAACAAAATACCTAACCTACCACTGGTTCCCGGCGAAGTAGAATACCTATATAGGTTTAGTTTTGTTGTTACGAGGAGGCATTTCTGTATTTTCCGTCCAATTGAGCAGTCCGACTGGGGACGTACCTCCGCCCTACAGAATACCGCGGAAATTATATCCTCGTGTTGTGTTCCCACCGGTGAGTAGGGTAGCCAGAGCTCATTGGAGAATTTTTGTGCTGTCAGTGGAAAGACCAAAAGCTTGTCCTGCTTTGTCTTTTACACTGACGGCACAGAAACTCAATGCTTGCAGGGTTGGCAGTGCGAGTGGTTGCGCCGATGTAGAAGCTGTATTTCTTGAGGCGGAAACACACTCCTTTTATACCCGTCTCCCCTCCCGCACTAACCATAGAATAGTACTAGATATAGCTTCCGTCCGCCATTTGTGAGATATAGACACTCACTCCCGCTTTGAACTAGCCAGCGTAAAGACGGACCGCGCTCGCGTCTCTCAAAAATGAATAATATTTGTTACATTTTTACCACTTCATAGACTTGTACCGATCGGATTGTGCCTCTCGTGTGTTCCTCAAGTGATCTAGTGATGCTGACGGCAGCTCCTGAGCAAAGAAGAGAAGATCCGTGTACCGGCTGCGATGAAAACACGTGTGTCGTGAAGGTTAGTGCATCCTCTCCTAATTTCTCGGGTTGCATTCATTGCTTGGATCACGCCCGCGGCAACCCGATCACCTGTCTTTTGTGTGTAAAGCGTCAATGGAACAGTTAGCTACTTCACCGCAATACAGTCCACTAGCGCACGTGGCCAATCGCGCCAACATTTTGTGGTCCTGATCGAACCGGATTTTAGCCGTAGTTCGTAGTTTTGTTATTATTCTAATGGGAATAAGCGCACCGCACCTAAATGCCTGGTTATTTTAGTAGAAAACCCCGCATCCAGACATTTAGGATTAGATTTGTGGTCCGTTCGCCGCTGGCTCGCATAGTACCTACCTAGTACAATACATAGGTTAGGTATCGTATCAACACTTAGTCGTATTTCGCAATTTTCGCACCGCGCCTAAATACCTAGTTATTTTAGTAGAAAACCCCGCATCTAGGCATTTAGGCTTAAATCTTAGGTATACTAGACACCCTAGTGCATAGGCACAGTGTAATACCTAACGCATTTGGCTTTGTTTTATTTTTTCAATTACGTTGTTCGCTCACATCTCATTCCAATTCATACGAAAGTATTTTAATTTGAATAGATATTACGCAATACTTAATCTCTGAAATAATAGTTGAACCTGGACAGCGGTCTGGCTCGCGTAAGTACGACCTGGCTGTTGCTAGGCGCGTTTTGTTCAAGCGTGCATTCACAGTTGTAAATACCTACCTACCTGCCGAGTATCGCTCCCGCCGCGTCGCTGCTCTGTACCGCTAAGATTAAGTCATTTCATATTTGTTGTTTACCGCACTTTAGTTTGAGATTTAATTGTAAACATGTCCCCAAAGGTTGATAAGACCGGTAAGGTTCAATTGAAACTTTTATACGCTAAAAAGGAAATGATTTACTCTCGCGTACAATCGATTTATGATAATGCACTTAAAACCTCTGATTTGGCCATCAGAGATTCGTTCTTGTGTTCTATAGAAAACTTAGATAGTCTACGCGCGGATTTCGAAACCTTAGTACATGACATCAACGTTTTAGAGTTGAATTTGGATCCCGATTACTCAGTGAGTTATCAAGCCTTGTCGTCGTTTGACGATTTGTATTGTCGTATCAAACGCGTCGCTAGGAGTTTGGAGAAACCGGCTGACCTACCCAACCCCACTCGCGACCGACCTAAGTTGCCACCAATTCAAATACCCGAATTTGATGGTAACATTCGCAATTGGTGTCTATTTATAGATAGTTTTGAGAATACAATAGATAAGAACGATTCGTTGACAGATCACGAAAAATTGCATTATCTCGTTGAAAAATTGACTGGTAAAGCTATAACCGTTTGCGCTGGAATTACGTTTAGTGCCGAGAATTATAATTTAATTTTAAATACTTTGAAAGCTAGGTATGAGGATAAAAGATCGGTAGCTAACGCCTATTTAGATCAGATGTTTGATTTGAAATCTATTACGGCATGTAACGATCAAGACTTAGAGAAATTTCTAGATACTTTCGCGTCAGCTGTTCGCGCCGTAAAGAACCTAAAGATCGATGACCTCTGCGACTTCGTATTTTTGTATATGGGTTTAAGGAAATTAGATTCCGAAACCATTCGTTTGTTTGAGTCGGATCATCGCGGCAATAAAATTCCTAAGTTCGAAGACTTAGAAAGTTTTGTTCGCGAGCATATAAAGGTATTGCAACGCTCTTCATCGAAACATGAAGGCGCGAAGATAGTTGTTGATTCTGCACGCAAAGTAGATGCGTCATCGAAGTCGCTGAGGTCAACTCATACTTATGTTAGTACCGCACCAGCACATGTACAATCACCTGTTTGCTCTTTGTGTAGTACTCATCATTCGCAACTGTACAGGTGTCCTGGTTTTCTAAAATTGTCGCCTAGTGATCGTTATAAATTTGTTCGCGCTAATAATTTTTGTTTTAATTGTCTCGGTACTAAACACCGCGTTGTTTTATGTAATAGTAGAAATAGTTGTCGCAAATGTCAAGCGAGACACCACACTTTGCTTCATTTTGAGAATAGTAATGCCGCATCCAATGTGAGCACGGTTGGCTCGTCGAGCGGTGACACACGGCAGCCTGCGCCGCAGCCGCAGCCCGCGCTCGCGCGCGCTACGGCCCGCCCGGTGACCGCCGCGGATGACGTCACCTTGTGTTCGTTCTCCGCTAGTGCTGCACTCACTACTGTGTGTCTTGCGACCGCTCGCGTTGTTATTGTTGATGCATTAGGTAAGCCGCGCATTGTTCGAGCGCTGTTAGATGGCGCTTCGCAAAGTAATTTCATTACTCAAGATTGTTGTCGGCGTCTTGGTTTCAATGTTGATAAGCGTTCAACCCGCTCAGTGGTGAAGGGTTTTGGAAGCTTACAGTCAGCTGTTCGTGGCACCGTTAAAACAAGGTTTAGATCTCGTTTTAATAATAATATTTGGTTTGACATGGATTCGCTCGTTATAGATAGGATAGCTGAACAGTTGCCTACCGTCCCGGTTGACACGTCTTTATTAACGAAATTTAAAGACTTGCCTTTAGCAGATGAGACTTACGCTGTTCCTGGAGTCGTCGATATATTGATCGGCGCTTCGATTCTCCCGCACCTCCAGTTATCACGTAAGGTTCAAGGGGGACCGACGTACCCCGCTCCGCACGCACTGGAAACAGTTCTTGGTTTTGTTATAATTGGTTCCGCACCCGCTTCTATAGATAGTTTTAGTCACTCGACTGCTTCGTTCTGTTGCACCGTCGAGCCGCCACTGGAGTCTACCATCCGCAAGTTTTCGCTCGGTGGCTCCCGTGTATCCGCTGAAAAACGCTTTCTTTGTTTGGAACGAAAGATGCAGGCGTCCCCAAAGTCGAAGCGGGCCTATGATGAGGTTGTTAACGAATATTTAGATAAAGGTTACATCTCACCTGCGCCTGCGGACACTGGCGGGACCCAGCCTTCGTACATTATCCCGCACCGCGGAGTTATTAGAGAAGATAAGCTTACTACTAAAACTCCGCGTAGTTTTGGATGGCAGTGCTAAGACTAGCACTTCCGTGTCGCTTAATGACATTTTGTATTGTGGTCGGAATCTTTAAGGTAATTTATTTGACATAATTGTAAATTTTCGCATTAATATTAGTAGAATTTTAGCTTTTAGGACTCAACAGTCGCTTTGTGTTGGGCCCACTCTTCGCCCCATCGTTGGGACACATTCGTCGCTAATAGAGTGGCAAAAATTCAATCTGAATTGGCGCCACATAATCTCTTTCACGTTGCTGGCACCGACAACCCAGCCGATTGTCTCTCTCGTGGATTGCTTCCTTCGCAAATTTTGGATCACCCGTTGTGGTTTGGTGGACCGTCCTGGATTCATGCCGCGTTAGATGGGTGGCCAGTTAGTCAATTCAATCCCACTACGGTTTCCGAACCACCCGAGGAGAAGAAGCACTCGCTTGTTGTATCGGTCCCACGTGAAGAGACCCTTATTTTGTTGTTGGCTAATCGCGTCTCGTCTTGGTCGAGACTGTTGCGTTGTGTTGTTTGTTCGCCTCTGCCCTCTGCCTAGCCAGCGGTAGGCACGAGCTCCAATCTAGGTTTATATTTTAGTTGTTATTTCCCAAACCTAGATTTAGATTAGACTTTAGATTTGTTTCGCATTTGTCGTTTCGAAGGTAACCCTTCAAGCCGGGGGGAATGGTTGCGCCGATGTAGAAGCTGTATTTCTTGACGCGGAAACACACTCCTTTTATACCCGTCTCCCCTCCCGCACTAACCATAGAATAGTACTAGATATAGCTTCCGTCCGCCATTTGTGAGATATAGACACTCACTCCCGCTTTGAACTAGCCAGCGTAAAGACGGACCGCGCTCGCGTCTCTCAAAAATGAATAATATTTGTTACATTTTTACCACTTCATAGACTTGTACCGATCGGATTGTGCCTCTCGTGTGTTCCTCAAGTGATCTAGTGATGCTGACGGCAGCTCCTGAGCAAAGAAGAGAAGATCCGTGTACCGGCTGCGATGAAAACACGTGTGTCGTGAAGGTTAGTGCATCCTCTCCTAATTTCTCGGGTTGCATTCATTGCTTGGATCACGCCCGCGGCAACCCGATCACCTGTCTTTTGTGTGTAAAGCGTCAATGGAACAGTTAGCTACTTCACCGCAATACAGTCCACTAGCGCACGTGGCCAATCGCGCCAACAGCGAGTATGACTCTAGGTTAGGACCACTTTCCATCAGGTGAGCCGTGTGCTTGTCTGCCACCTAAGTAATATATAAAAAAAGAAAAAAAATCCATCAGCCAGTATTAATCGTGACAAACAGCTAGCGGGCGAAGCCCCTCTGCAACAGCTTGTATTTAACAAACTGTAGGTATGTATTCAGTGTTTATATTTTTGTATGCCGTTTTTATCATAATTCAATACGTTATTTTATATCAATTTACTGCTCTTTTTCTATTTACTGAGCCTAAATAAATGAAATATCTTTTACAAATAAAAATGAAATGTTATTAAGAGCAAAATTCGTGAATGACTCCACCGATTCGACTAAATTAATTTTCGTTTGTCTCTTAAGGCCCTGTAAAAAATACTGGGAATATATATGCCTGTGCCTTCGGTTGTACCTGATGACCGAAAGATGAGACTAGTAGAGGTTTACCTCTCGGAGTTCCTATTCCAGTTACAGTCGCTACCGTCAAACCTAATATAAACCAAAGTGCAAGGCTTAAAATGGTAGAGCCAAGCAGTAACCCAGGTTTTTTTCCTATTTATGACTCTACATAT
This sequence comes from Eilema griseolum, assembly GCA_963662185.1. Lineage (NCBI taxonomy): Eukaryota > Metazoa > Arthropoda > Insecta > Lepidoptera > Erebidae > Eilema > Eilema griseolum. The sequence goes on along the minus strand of OY759238.1, from coordinate 8,885,032 downwards.
CCTTAGAATGCTCAATATAATTTCAATTACCTTTATATAACGAGTTGAAAATACTGCGAGCATAAAATTTCATGTTTTCGAAAGTCCTTGAGCGAGGTTTAATGTGTTTGAACATAATGGAAAAACGTCTTCGTAATGTTTTAATAGGTTAGCTTCTTATTTGTTCGTTCTGCGGGTGTATGGTGATCCATATGTATGGTCGGTGGTTGCGCCGAAGTGGAAACTGTATTTTTGACACGGAAACACACTCCTTTTATACCCGTCTCCTCTCCCGCACTAATCATAGATATGGCTTCCGTCCGCCATTTGTGAAATATAGACACTCAGTGCCGCTTTGAACTAGCCAGCGTAAAGGCGATCGCGCGCGCGCGTCTCTCAGAAATGAATAATATTTGTTGTATTTTAACCGCTTCATAGACCTTTACCGATCGGATGGTGCCTCTCGTGTGTTCCTCAAGGGATCTAGTGACGCTGACGGCAGCTCCTGAGCAAGGAAGAGAAGATCCGTGTACCGGCTGCGATGAAAAACACGTGGGTCGTGAAGGTTAGTGCATCCTCTCCTAATTTCTCGGGCTGCATTCACTGCCTGGATCGAATCCGCGGCAGCCCGGCCACCTGTCTTGTTTTGTGTGTAAAGTGTCAATAGAACAGTTATCTGCTTCCCCGCAATACAGTCCACTCGCGCACGCTGGCCCATGCGCCAACATTTTTGGTCCGGATCGAGCCGGATTCTTAGCCGTAGTTCGTATTTTGTTATTATTCTAATGGGAATGAGCGCACCGCACCTAAGTGCCTGGTTATTTTAGTAGAAAACCCCGCATCCAGACACTTAGGCTTAGAATTTGTTGTCCGTTCGCCGCTGGCTCGCATTGTACCTACCTAATACATAAATAGGTTAGGTATCATATCAACACTTAATCGTAGTTCACAATTTTCGCATCGCACCTAAGTGCCTGGTTATTTTAGTAGAAAACCCCGCATCCAGACATTTAGGCTTAGATCTTAGGTATACTCAGACACCCTAGTGCATAGGCACAGTGTAATACCTAACGCATTTGGCTTTGTTTTGTTTTTTTCAATTACGTTGTTCTCGGCTCACGTCGTATTTGCCTAGTACCTGCGTGGGTAGACACGTGGCTGTGCCTACCTCGCTCGCATCTCATCCCAATTCATACTAAAGTATTTTAATTTGAATAGATATTACGCAATACTTAATCTCGGAAATAATAGTTGAATCTAGACAGCGACCATCGCGCAGGTGCGACCTTGTTGCTATGCGCGTTTGTTCAAGCGTGCATTCACAGTTGTAAGCACCTACCTACCTACATAGTTAACGCTCGCGCCGCCTCGCTGCTCTGTACCGCTAGGATTAAGTCATTTCATATTTAATTGTAAACATGTCCCCAAAGGTTGATAAGACCGGTAAGGTTCAATTGAAACTTTTATACGCTAAAAAAGAAATGATTTACTCTCGCGTACAATCGATTTATGATAGTGCACTTAAAACCTCTGATTTGGTCATCAGAGATTCGTTCTTGTGTTCTATAGAAAACTTAGATAGTCTACGCGCGGATTTCGAAACCTTAGTGCATGACATCAACGTTTTAGAGTTGAATTTGGATCCCGATTACTCAGTGAGTTATCAAGCCTTGTCGTCGTTTGACGATTTGTATTGTCGTATCAAGCGCGTCGCGAGGAGTTTGGAGAAGCCGTCTGACCGACCCAACCCCACTCGCGACCGACCTAAGTTGCCACCAATTCAAATACCCGAGTTTGATGGTAACATTCGCAATTGGTGTCGATTTATAGATAGTTTTGAGAATACAATAGATAAGAACGATTCGTTGACAGATCACGAAAAATTGCATTATCTCGTTGAAAAATTGACTGGTAAAGCTATAACCGCTTGCGCTGGAATTACGTTTAGTGCCGGGAATTATAATTTAATTTTAAATACTTTGAAAGCTAAGTATGAGGATAAAAGATCGGTAGCTAACGCCTATTTAGATCAGATGTCTGATTTGAAATCTATTACGGCATGTAACGATCAAAACTTAGAGAAATTTCTAGATACTTTCGCGTCAGCTGTTCGCGCCGTAAAGAACTTGAAGATCGATGACCTCTGCGACTTCGTATTTTTGTATATGGGTTTAAAGAAATTAGATTCCGAAACCATTCGTTTGTTTGAGTCGGATCATCGCGGCAGTAAAATTCCTAAGTTCGAAGACTTAGAAAGTTTTGTTCGCGAGCATATAAAAGTATTGCAGCGCTCTTCATCGAAACATGAAGGCGCGAAGATAGTTGTTGATTCTGCACGCAAAGTAGATGCGTCATCGAAGTCACTGAGGTCAACTCATACTTATGTTAGTACCGCACCAGCACGTGTACAGTCACCTGTTTGCTCTTTGTGTAGTACTCATCATTCGCAACTGTACAGGTGTCCTGGTTTTCTAAAGTTGTCGCCTAGTGATCGTTATAAATTTGTTCGCGCTAATAATTTTTGTTTTAATTGTCTCGGTACTAAACACCGCGTTGTTTTATGTAATAGTAGAAATAGTTGTCGCAAATGTCAAGCGAGACACCACACTTTGCTTCATTTTGAGAATAGTAATGCCGCATCCAATGTGAGCACGGTTGGCTCGTCGAGCGGTGACACACGGCGGCCTGCGCCGCAGCCGCAGCCCGCGCTCGCGCGCGCTCCGGCCCGCCCGGTGACCGCCGCGGATGACGTCACCTTGTGTTCGTTCTCCGCTAGTGCTGCACTCACTACTGTGTGTCTTGCGACCGCTCGCGTTGTTATTGTTGATGCATTAGGTAAGCCGCGCATTGTTCGAGCGCTGTTAGATGGCGCTTCGCAAAGTAATTTTATTACTCAAGATTGTTGTCGGCGTCTTGGTTTCAATGTTGATAAGCGTTCAACCCGCTCAGTGGTGAAGGGTTTTGGAAGCTTACAGTCAGCTGTTCGTGGCACCGTTAAAACAAGGTTTAGATCTCGTTTTAATAATAATATTTGGTTTGACATGGATTCGCTCGTTATAGATAGAATAGCTGAACAGTTGCCTACCGTCCCGGTTGACACGTCTTTATTAACGAAATTTAAAGATTTGCCTTTAGCAGATGAGACTTACGCTGTTCCTGGAGTCGTCGATATATTGATCGGCGCTTCGATTCTCCCGCACCTCCAGCTATCACGTAAGGTTCAAGGGGGACCGACGTACCCCGCTCCGCACGCCCTGGAAACAGTTCTGGGTTTTGTTATAATTGGTTCCGCACCCGCTTCTATAGATAGTTTTAGTCACTCGACTGCTTCGTTCTGTTGCACCGTCGAGCCGCCACTGGAGTCTACCATCCGCAAGTTTTCGCTCGGTGGCTCCCGTGTATCCGCTGAAAAACGTCTTTGTTTGGAACGAAAGATGCAGGCGTCCCCAAAGTCGAAGCGGGCCTATGATGAGGTTGTTAATGAATATTTAGATAAAGGTTACATCTCACCTGCGCCTACGGACACTGGCGGGACCCAGCCTTCGTACATTATCCCGCACCGCGGAGTTATTAGAGAAGATAAGCTTACTACTAAAACTCCGCGTAGTTTTGGATGGCAGTGCTAAGACTAGCACTTCCGTGTCGCTTAATGACATTTTGTATTGTGGTCGGAATCTTTAAGGTAATTTATTTGACATAATTGTAAATTTTCGCATTAATATTAGTAGAATTTTAGCTTTTAGGACTCAACAGTCGCTTTGTGTTGGGCCCACTCTTCGCCCCATCGTTGGGACACATTCGTCGCTAATAGAGTGGCAAAATTCAATCTGAATTGGCGCCACATAATCTCTTTCACGTTGCTGGCACCGACAACCCAGCCGATTGTCTCTCTCGTGGATTGCTTCCTTCGCAAATTTTGGATCACCCGTTGTGGTTTGGTGGACCGTCCTGGATTCATGCCGCGTTAGATGGGTGGCCAGTTAGTCAATTCAATCCCACTACGGTTTCCGAACCACCCGAGGAGAAGAAGCACTCGCTTGTTGTATCGGTCCCACGTGAAGAGACCCTTATTTTGTTGTTGGCTAATCGCGTCTCGTCTTGGTCGAGACTGTTGCGTTGTGTTGTTTGTTCGCCTCTGCCCGCTGCCTAGCCAGCAGTAGGCACGAGCTCCAATCTAGGTTTATATTTTAGTTGTTATTTCCCAAACCTAGATTTAGATTAGACTTTAGATTTGTTTCGCATTTGTCGTTTCGAAGGTAACCCTTCAAGCCGGGGGGAATGGTTGCGCCGAAGTGGAAACTGTATTTTTGACACGGAAACACACTCCTTTTATACCCGTCTCCTCTCCCGCACTAATCATAGATATGGCTTCCGTCCGCCATTTGTGAAATATAGACACTCAGTGCCGCTTTGAACTAGCCAGCGTAAAGGCGATCGCGCGCGCGCGTCTCTCAGAAATGAATAATATTTGTTGTATTTTAACCGCTTCATAGACCTTTACCGATCGGATGGTGCCTCTCGTGTGTTCCTCAAGGGATCTAGTGACGCTGACGGCAGCTCCTGAGCAAGGAAGAGAAGATCCGTGTACCGGCTGCGATGAAAAACACGTGGGTCGTGAAGGTTAGTGCATCCTCTCCTAATTTCTCGGGCTGCATTCACTGCCTGGATCGAATCCGCGGCAGCCCGGCCACCTGTCTTGTTTTGTGTGTAAAGTGTCAATAGAACAGTTATCTGCTTCCCCGCAATACAGTCCACTCGCGCACGCTGGCCCATGCGCCACCAGTCGGTATCTTATTGGTTAAGCAATCGGTCTTATGATCGAGAAAACACCTCTCGCACCTCTCGCCATAGGCAGGGAACTCATCCTCACACATTGCGACCTGAGAAGGTACGCACTGTACGGTATGAAAGAAACTTCATCCCACGCACACTCAAGCTGTGGAATGACCTCCCTGCTGTGGTTTTCCCAAGCGCCTACAAAATGTGGTTCTTCAAGAGGAGCATCAGAAGGTTTCTTCATGGTCGGCAACGCGAGTGTGACACCCCTGGTGTTGCATACGTCCATAGGCCACAGTAACCGCTTCCCGTCAGGTGGGCCGTGTGCTTGTCTGCCAACTAAGTGGTGTAAAAAAAAACCCTGGTTTGAATCCTGGCCATTAAATTACCGACGTGAACCAGAAAGAGTTAGAGGGAATATTAGTGATTTTGGTTCTAATATTCTTGAAAAGAGAAAACGCTCAGGCTTGCCTCTCGGGGTTGGAAAGTCAGACGGCAGTTAGCCGGGACACCAGTGAGCCAGCTGTGAATGCAACTGGGCCAAGCGCCCTGATGATGATGTTGGGTCTGTTTATCCTCTAACTTCTAAACCACACAACGGATTTTGATACGGTAGTATTTTTTTGTTTTACGTGCGCAAAATCCCCACGGATACCCCTCCACTGGAGCCCATGGAAGAGGTTATGTCGGACTCGAACCGACCAAAACGCACGCCGCCTGTGGGTCGTTTTTGGTTGCCTAAGGTGAGGTTAACATGCATATCCCTCGCACCCCGGCCGACACTTGGCCATCTCTCACGATCTGGCCCTCTCCTCGGGTGTGGGTACTACAAAGTCCCCAGCTCGTCCCCGGAAACGGGGATACGGTAGTATTAGAGCTATCGGGATATTTTCCATGTTGTATTGTTTTATTGGCGGAAATTCCTTCGTGATTATGGTGCTTGCAACAGCGTCGAAATATCGTAATCTCAAAACAATACAACATGGTAAGTACCCGATAGCTCTAATACTAATGTGACTGACCATGATAGTTTAAATTTGATACGGTAATTTGGAGAGAGACATACACAGTTATTTCTGTCTACTCCGGAGGATATAGTCCCCAGATAAAGTAACAGTAGTTTTCTTTTGTATTATTATATATTGTAAAACTTGGGGTTTATTTAACGTGACAATAAAAGGCTACTGGTATGACAATATAGCGCGAATTTCTTCTGTGAGCAAATAATGCTCGAGAAGGAGGCGGGGGATTTTGTACCGCATAGTCCACAATGCGCGTAGGTGACTCTGGCGTCGGAGGTCATTAAACGATCTCTGTTCTCCATGAGCGCAGACCAGGAGGTGTCCAATGAAGTCGCCTGTCACTCAAGCAGAAGCAGGCCGAGGCGGCGGTGAAAAGAAATGGTCTGACATATTTATAACAAAAAAAAATTCACCTGATATATTGAGTAAAAGTTTAGCCTTGAAATAAGATTGGTAACATTTTTACCAAGAAAAACTTATAATTATGTTTGATTTTTTGAATACTAAGTTGCCACGGTAAGGACATATTTTGTGGAATAGAATTGTGAGATTTTGTAGAATTTGGCACAATAAATAATGTGGGTGCTAGCACCTCTGCCTACCCCTTCGGGGATATAGGCGTGAGTTTATGTTATGTTACGCCATATACTCTTTCTCATTAATTCTAGAAAATCTATGGCTCGATTTCTATAAATCATACAGTTATAATTATGTCCTTTGGTCGTTTATAGAAGCAGTTTCGGAACATGTTTAAAGGGCAATTCATTTACTTGTACGGTATGGTTCCGAACGAACATTTTTATTTACTTGTATGAAACTGGTTCCGATTAAGTAAATATTTTATTACATCAGCCGTGAATGGAACTAGTAGCGGCACAAACAAGTCTATAAATATATTAAAGATTTATAAACATATTATTATTATAAACGTGAAAGAGTACATAGGGATGGATGGTTTATCGTTATTTCACGGCAAAATATTGTTTTATTATTAGACTTAACCCCAAAAGTCTGTCTCCCAATAACTGAGCTTTTTGGTAACTTTATCCAATCCCGAAACCCAATAGTTTACACACTTTACACTATGTTTACACATAATATCTGTTTACATCAGTTAGTATTAGTTGTTCCACCGAACTGTATCGCATTCGGAAATGTTGTGTCAGTAACAGGATAGCGGTTTTCAACCAAGACCTGTACAGTTAGTTAACGGTGGTATTCTATTCTAATGATGGGTTTAATAGTGATTAAAGATGAATTATTTCCTATTATCTCCTGCTGTTGCTCCTAGTGCTGATAATAATACTAGACTGCGGAGGGAACGGTGAACATATTTGAGACTTATGCCGACAAAATTTGGTTGGTTTACGTCTAGTATAATTACTTCTAATCAGATGTAGCCTATTATTCTTGGCGTGCGGAAAACACCTCAAGCTTTTTCTTTTATTTTACGTGCGAAAATATCCCCAGGGATACGTCCCAGCCTGAACTAAAACGCACGGCGCCTCTGGGTCATTGTTGCATCCGAAGGTGAGGTTGATAGGCATATCCCTCACACTCCGGCAGACCCAGGGCCATCTTTCTCGATTTGGCCCTCCTCGGGTGCCGGGACCACAGGGGCTTCATCGTCTGACGGCGGGTGTTACGTCAAATCGCCCGGTGCGACCGGGGAATCTGATACTCCTCAAAAAGGATAATTACACACTATGATTTAAAATCACGTCCACATTTCTTCTTCTCGACGTGGGAATTATCTGCCAGAATTTTTAATTATTACGGTATTATGAATCATGAGCTAATTAGGCGGCGTGTGTTTTAGTCGCTTCGAGTCCGACATAACCTCTTCCACCGGCTCCGATGGGGAGGTATCCGTGGGGATTTAGCGCACGTAAAAAAAAATTGGTGTTAAATGCGGTTTCCCAAGAACCTCCGCATTTCCTTATTGTGATTATCCTACATTCGAGTCGATTCACTTTCCGTAGTTCTTTTTAGTTTGTTTGGCACTCAGTCACGCCAAACCGACGGAATGAATTTCACTGTAATTTGGTAACTATGACCTCTCGATATAACGGTCAGTTATACTTGACATGCTACTTTTCTTGATTTGACATCAAATATCTATTAGCTTCGAATCGATTAAGATATAGAAAAATGTGAATTGGTTTAGGCAGGATTCGAACCCGCGATCTTTCCCTAACAGGGTACAAGCTCTGACCATTGCCACACATTGGTACCGATAGTTTGTACGAATATCGGTAGATGGCTCCCACCGTCGCCGTAAGACGAATATATGAATAGAAGAATTTGGATGGTTTCGGGCGAAGGCTTTGTGGTCAGAGCGTTCCACCTGTAAGGGAAAGATCGCGGGTTTGCATCCCGCCTGAACCAATTTAATTTTTTCTATATCTTAGTCTATTTGAATACAAGTAGTTGGCATACTAAATGCATTAAAATTTCATTCAATAATCTATGAGTTTAACCTTAGTGTGTAGTCGGAATCTCTGCATCAGTTCAAAGGCCCACATAAAACCTCCCAGTACATTCTTAGCAGTAAAATAAATAGTTAGAAAGAACTGTAAACCCCAGCGGTAAAACGCACAATAAACCTCATACGGAGACTTTCGCTGACATTAGGGTCATTATCTACGCTACATACCTGCAATTACACAGTTATGATGTCACAGTTTCCGCCTACTCGAGTAACCGTTTATTGTAGTTGCACTAAACTTGTGAAAGAAGCCGACCATCGCGTCGCGTCCTAATGCTCACCACAATTAGTACGTACGTAGGACGCTGTACTCACTACTCACTGTACACCATAGGCACTTATTGCTTTTAATGTGTACCGACATGGGTTATACATTTGTTTTTAACCGACTTTTTTATACCACTTAGGTGGCAGGCAAGTGCACGGCCCATTTGATGGAAAGTGGTTACCGTGGCCTATGGACGTGTGTAAAACCAAGGGAGTCACGCTCGCCAACCCTGTACGCACAGAGTTTCTGTGTCGTCAGTGTAAAAGACTTTTAAAAAGGAGCATTTTTGGATCAATTCGGATGCTTGTGTGGGGATGATTTAAGCTGTCGCGAAAATAAAAGGGGTTGTAATATCTTCTATATCTAGCCATTTCGGACCGCGTGGTCTCATATTCTGCGGGCATTAATAATCGATATATATTTGGCGATAGATCTACCATTTTGAGTACCTACCAAAACTATACTTTCCTTATTTAAGTCTCTCGTTTCACAACTAACTAAATAGTATGACTTGATATCTTTAATTTGTACGCTGTATACAATATGAGACTGTCATCTTTCGTATTTGATATCTACCACTTAATACTTCAAAAATCGACTCATATAAAAGGAGAGAAAAGTTTATTACCACCTAATGACAGGTTTATTTAGTAGATAATCTCTAGAAAACACTACTTTCATGTGGGCGGTAGGTACTAGTTTTCCCCTTGACCCCTCTAGTTAAGCTTCATTGTCTATATTAGGAGTGGGTTTACGTACGTCAGTGGGCTACTTACTGGGTGGTGCAATACCGGAACCTTTTTATTGCAAGTCTTGCCATTAGGTAGGTACCACACAGTGTTGAATATTCCATGGAGTTTGAATGAGATACAGAGAAAAGTAAAAGCATAATTTCAGTTTAAGTAACTTGTCCCAATATTTTGAGATTTTTTTTTATTAGACAAATTAAAATCCAAAACCTTGAATGTATTAATTTTTAAAGTGAAAATAAGGTTAAGAAACGCCATCAATGCCTCGCCTCTCACACGATTATTATGTATTTATTATGCTTGGCTGAATACTACCACTCTTTTTTATACATTTCTAGATGAACTTACCTACCTGATTCTTAAAAAAATCAGAAACTTAATATGCCAAATAGATAATGATATATTTCGCCTTTAAATAATTATATCCATCAGGTCTCGGCCAAAATCTAACAGGTTTTTGAATTAGAATGCAATGTCTATGTCTTTATTAAAACACATATCCTCTGAACTTTGACCTGTACTAGAAGCGACTGCGTTTGACTCTTGCTTAGAAACACTTTGGTATGCGAAAGTATCGCTTTTTTGTGCGATATACTACCTTTTTTAAAATATTTGTAACTAACTAGGTGTCACTGACTGGATGTGGCACAGTACCATCATATTGTTTATTCAGTTTGCGTGCGTAGATAATCTGTGTTACGTGTATTTGATGAGTTTACCGGGCACTGCCGATTTGACCTAGTGGTGTGTAACAACGCTTTTCCTGCATACTAAGCAAGGGAGATAATACTTTGTAATAAAACATGTTCATGAACATCTGAGAATGATGTGTAGAAAGTAAAGATTACATTACATTCAGGTCCTACCAGTGGTAGTGTTTTGATCTTCAATTTAACAGCTTCGGTATGACACCTCCATCAATGGACACCGCGGAAAACTTTTGAACTAGGAAGGTTGACAGGTCACTACATTCAGAGTGCCTGCTCATGCTGGCAACCGTTCACCATCAGAAAGATCATTTAATTACTTTATAATACAAGTTGCAACATTGGCAATACGACGTCGTCATAAAAATGATAATTACATGTTAATGTTGTTGCTCACTTTTGGCATAATGTTCAATCCTATATAACTCTATTTATAATCCTATATATATAGCCTAGTGGTATGGGTAATGGACTGCCGAGACGAGTTCTCGGGTTCGATCCCAGGTTTTACCATGGCACACACCAATGACTTTTCGATGCTTTTCGAAGTTATGTGTGTATTTATCGCAGGGTTATAAGTGCCCGGTTAATGGCAATAGGTTCGCCACCTATTACATCGGGACCTAAACATAAACTGGCGAAATATGGGTGCTAGCACCTCTGCCTACCCCTTCGGGGATATAGGCCTGATTTTATGTATGTATGATGATATGTTATAATCCTATATTATTTATTTCAAATATTATTTAAATGATTATATTGCTCTATATTGGAATAATTAATTGAATTATAAATCAATGATTTTTTAAAATTACGAATTGTTATTTTAAATTGGAAATTATTAATTTATTATGGTTGACATGTTTTTAAATTGTTATAGTTAGTACTATCTTGTCACATTGAGTTTGCCTGTAATGACTTATGTATGTAAGAAATAAAAAAATAAACTCCTGTAGACTACAAGTGCAGTGAATTTGTGCAATACCTACATCTGCATGATGCATGTGTTTAAAAAACGACAAACTCATATCCACTGTTTATTATAATAATTGTATTTTTATTAACTTGTTTTCGCATGTAAGCTGAAATTAGTTCGTATTCTTTCAAAATTCCGTGTCTAGTCACACGAAAAAATATAATATTTCTCTCACAGATATACGTTTTAAACAAACTTGAAGTACAAAAGCACTCTCGGTGTACTTTATGACAGAGCCACACAAACGTGATTTACTAGACTTCGTTTAAAATTTCAAATAATATTAAAATAGGAAATAACATTTTCGACAAAATTAGACCGGTGTCGCTTGAGAGATGAAGTGACGAGAATTAACAAAACTATATTAACTTAATATGGCACGTGGAACGAATGAATACTGAACGAATGACAAATCAATTATGTAAGGCAAATCATCATCATCTTAGCAATGATCTCGGTTGCATCCGAGGCTTTCACCTCGAAGCTAAGGGTTCTCTTTCCATTTTATGTTTGAATTTAGAAAACAGCCTGCGCCAGAGTATGTTGACCGATAGGATAAGGTACCTACCAGTCAGTGAGGTTGATTTAGGTTGGTTGGAAGGTTTTAATATTAATACTAAAAACTTAATTATTTGGTTGATCTCCGGCTCAAAAAATATTTTTACAAAATTGCGAGGTATGTAATACATAAGCAAAAGCTGTTGTGACCGCCTACTCCGGACTGCAAGAATCATAAGAAACAAAGCATTTAGTGATAAGACCGTACATTGTACTTACCACATAATGAAGTATGAAATTGTAAATACACCTTACAGATATGGAGAAAAATGTTCTGTGTAATAATACATTTTTTATTGTTTTATTTATGGTCATGCAGAATCTAACAAAATCCATTAGTGGCGAAAAAAATACAGTCGCTTTTCTTATCTAATATTGTGTTGTGACATTTTTACCGATTTAACATAATTCGGTTTTCCTGACGTGACGGCCCTGCGATTATTTGGTTGAGCGAGCGGAGCGCTACATGTCATGATGCAATGACGTTTAAAGACCTTGTCATGGTCAAGGTGAAGATATTGACCGATTATCAATTATGACGGTCGATATGGGAAGTGTTTTACTTTTATTATCGTTTGAAGGTAGAAACGGGTTTGCCCCTTCCATGGTGTTGTGTGGATTATGTTGATAAATTCGACCTAGTGATTTTTCTGGCGTTTTTGTTTTTTTTACCCTTTTTTACGTGCGAATAAAATTCCCACGGATACCTCCCCAACGGAGGTGGTGAGAGAGGTTATGTCGGACTCGAACCGACTAATATGCACGACGCCTGTGGGTCGTTTTTGGTTGACGAAGGTAAGGTTAACAGGCATATTCCTCGCACCCCGGCCGACCCAGAGCCATCTCTCTCGACCTGGCCCTCTCCTCGGGTGTTGCGACCACAGAGACCCCAACTCGTTCCCGGAAACGGAACTATTATAGCTACACTATGAGCACATTATATTGTCAATTCCATAGGCCTCCCCCAATGTGCGCCTGCACCCGCAGCCTTATTCTGGTCATTCGTTGAATCTGACTAGGGAGTCTCCCACCTCCATCGATTTCACTTCACTATTAAAATGCCTTCTCGGCAATTAAATTAAAAAAATATTTGTGTGATTATAAAACTTTCATTACATGGATACCTTTATTCCCACCTCCTTCCCATGGCCCTACCAACCATCTTGGTTATAACGGGCCGAATCTTGGGAGATGCGCACCCTACTGGCGTCTGCTCTCTTTCAGGCGCGCATTTCTTGACTCCCTACAAATTATTTTATTTACCCACCATTTTCGCTCTCTCCCCTTTCTGGGGCAGCACGCCATACTAACAGGCTTCGTCGCCGTTAGAGACCTCACGAGCTTTGAGCTTCTCGTGCCAAACGCGCGCAAAGCTCCGCAGCCGTCCGAAATTTTGGGGTGTACCTACAAGGTCCGAGTAATACATAGGCCCAGCCTCCGATCTTACCACACCTCCCATCATGTTGTCGCGGATGTCAACATACAGGGGGCAGACCCACAGCACATGGTGTAGGTCTTCATCTTCCAAACCACAGAAACATACACTTTCGCTACCAAGGCCAAGGTCATACAATCTCTTTCGAAAACATCCATGTCCAGTGAGGAGCTGGGACAGCTCATAGTCCGGCTCGACCCAATGCCATGCAAGCCGCTGTTCTACCAAAGGGAAGAAAAGGTACGTACATGTATAGTTTTATGTACAAAATTAAATCTAATATTATAATCTCCTAAACCGCGTGGCTTCCGGCAGAGTAGAATTTGGGAGCCGCGTGTCTTCCGGCAGAGTAGAATTTGGACCAACCCATCTCTTCCCAAGCGGTGTCGTACAAGGCGACTAAGGGATAGGGCTGTTTAACATCAGACATATATATACAGCCCTGATTCAGCCTCAGATGCATAACTCGAGTCAACAATAGTGCCCGCAAAACGGCAATAGGCTCACCTCAGTGGGACCCAATACAATGATTGGTGAAATGTGGGTGTTAAGTCACCCCTGCCTAACCACTTCGAGGATAAAGGCTTGATTATATATATGTATGCATGTATCTCCTAAACAAAATCTTCCTTACTTTCTCATTATCTTTCAAAAAAGCCAACATCATATTATTTCTGAAAACAAAGATAAATTTCTTACTCAACTGATGGAAATGGCCGATGGGATATAATGTAATGGGTGCCTTCCGTTACGAACCATAACAAGTTAGACCTTCCTTTGTCCATTGCCTGGACGGTCTTGATCCGTGTCAATGAACTACATTGAGATTACAAGAAAGCGAAAAAGCTAAATTTATTGTCACAAGAATAAGCTTTCGTGGCCATTATTGGCGTTTCGTCTGATTCTTTTACATTTTAGAATTTCCGAATTGAATTGTGGAGATTTGGAGGCGCCTTTTTAATAATTAGATTCATTTTATGGCCACTTAGAATAAGAGATTTGCTATCGCTTTTATGAAATACAATTTCTAAGATAATAGTCAATACGTTATACCATAGAAGATTTTAAGAATACTTTTAGCTGGTTTTGGAAATAATTATTTGAAATCAAAGCTTTAGATAGTGTTCCAAAATGTTTTTTGTATGACCACGGCTATCCATGATATTTTCTTATTTAATCCTTTTTATGGCGTGATTTTTCAATAGTCGGGTTTTAGCTTATAAAGCTTATTTTTTTTTAGATTAAGTAAAAGCTTTAATATGAATATAAGGGTGCATATCGTATATGGGGCCACAACCACAATAAGAGGTATCGGGTTACATTAAGATCTTGGGGCCCAAACCAGCTTCACCTGCTCGCCGGTACACCAGCTGATTAACGACAAGCCTGGCGCAGGCCTTTTTCTCGGGTCTCACCACACGGCAGTAACTCCAGTAAAATCCAACATAAATTAAAATAATGGAGTAATTTAGAATAACTTTGAGCTCCATAGTTCATCAAACTGAGAGTTCGAAATAAAGTCAGAAGCCAGAGGAACAAACTTGATGAGTTTATTTTCGTATTATACTGTACGATAGCAAAGATAGTCAACCGCGGTAGCCTAGTGGTATGAGTAATGGACTGCTGAGACGAGGTCTCGGGTTCGATCCCAGGTTTACCATGGCACACACCAATGACTTTTCGATGCTTTTCGAAGTTATGTGTGTATTTATCGCAGGTTTATAAGTGCCCGGTTTATGGCAATAGATCGGATTACATTGGGATTTAAACATAAACTGGCGAAATGTGGGTGCTAGCACCTCTGCCTACCCCTTCGAGGAAATAGGCGTGAATTTATGTTATGATATGATTGTAAAGAAAAGTTGTAAAATTCAATGTAACTTCAGTATCCAACATTCAATTCTGGTCCCGTCATACTTCCGATACCGTTGGATATATTTAAATTCCGTCGCGGGAGTACACGTTCCGTTTACGCATTTTGTTTGCATAAGCATCGGTGTCTCTAAGTACCTAAGTATGCTCTTAAAGACTTAGAAGTTGCTATAACAAGTTCTGCATAATGTCATCTGTCGGTTAAATGCGGATTATCATTTTAAATAGTATGCTGTTGTCCTTATAGATGTATTAGGTATATGGAGTTCAAGCCTACTTCACATGCTAGCTGCCGCTCAGCGGACGAGGCTCTTCTCTCAGCATTAGGAGGTTAGATAGCATTCCCTACCATAATTGGGTATTTGACCAATTTCAGAAACCTATCCTAAAAGATGTAGAAATTAATTTAATACCTGTTATAATTCATAATTTCCCCGTAAAACTTTATTGATTAGAGAAAAAAAACACATTTTTACTTTGTCAGCTTCAACAGAGCTCAAAAAACGGTCGGTCTCGTGACATTCTGCGCGTGACGTCATTAAATAATATCTAATTTTTTTATAGTTACGTCACGCGAGCCCTCTAGAGGTTTTTGCGTTTTGCCTCATATGAAATATAGATAATAAATCTAAATTTCATTTTATAAAAATAAAATATTTAAATTTATCTTTTTTAAAATATATTTTGTATAGTTATAATATATACGTATAAACTATAATATCCAAAATATTTCATATTTTTTTTGTTAGTGGTCAAATATCCAATTGCCAAAATAAGTAGTTATTACTTTTATAAAACTTCTCAAATATAAACACCGATCAACTATGTTTAATTGTAAACTGTCACTTTTACCTTTGTAAATTTTGTATGGAAATTTTGACATAAAAGCTGTACCCTGTATATTTTTTTATTAGTAACGGCCTAAATTTCATCTCTGTAGTTATTTTTTTCTACACGAGTCCATTCAACTTACGAAACGGAAGATGATCTAAGTAAAGTTTCGGTCTCAGCGGTCATGTCCCAAATAAGTCGTGAGCATTACGAAAGTGGGAAGCGGGAGATTTAAGGGATCGCTTTAAGTTCCATTACACTTTTTCTGCGACGATTACTACGTTCATTGACATCGTTGGGAACGAACACGGGACTAATGGACTGTGAAAGAAGCCGGACACTTTGTTTTTTTTTATTGTCATAGTTGGCCCACTGGGCTCGCTATTCGTTCTATAGTAGGTAGGCACTTATGAGCGAACATATTCATTTTACGTTATAGTGGACGGAAAGACCCTGGACACTGCTTTTTACCCGACTGTGCAAGCGAGGGAAATGTCTTACGCGTGTATGTATGTGTATGTATGGTATGTCATAGGGTACATAAAATATGACAAAAAACTATGATGTGAATCTTGGTTCTAAAACAAATTTATCGAGTAGAGTATCAAAATGAAGGGGATTTAATTATTAGAAGGAGATACTTATGAGCGAAAACATAAATAAAATAAAATAAAAATAAATAAAATAAAAAATATTTATTATCTCTAAACAATTTAAATACAAATATAAATACAACAATTATATAACTTATTTCTTAGTTTTCTTAGTAGCTATATAAGAAACTGTAATTGTGAGACTGGTGCCTAAACTAGATACAACAGTTTGTATCTGTATTTATAGGACACCAGGAACCTACGCAACCAGTAATACACCATTAATATTAGTACATTATGTGACAAGTAATTACTTAAACACGAACAAAAAATTATGTACTTACTATAATACCTTTAATAACTATGAAAAACATTACTTCTTAACTTAAAACCTCGAGTAAATATTCTGTTTCAACATAATTTAGATGCTGCAACCAACTTGTAAGCATTTTTTTGCATTCAAATCTAGATTTACTGTATAGGCTTATGCTTCTACTAGCTCTATTGTAGAGTCTTGGACCCAGGAACCTGCGTTTTCCTACGTTTTTTATTAACGCTACCGCAATAGGCATGCGATGCGGAGGAATTCCAAGACGCGTCATAGTTATTTCTTAGCTATAACTTGTATTATAGTTCTGTTTTAATTGTTTATTATTGTTTATATATTATTATGTTAAATTTAAAGAACAAGATTATATATGTAAATATTTATTAAGCTATTGCATAGCTTTTATCGCGGGCCTTGAGCGTGGGGACCGAATCCAGAAATTCCGTAACGAAAAATAACTAACACCCCCAACTCCGAGCTCGCACGAATCGAGCCGAGCTGCTCCGAAGTAGCTCCGCTTAACGTAAGTATAATTACTTTGCATAAGTTGTTAGTTTTCAAATTCAAATTCAGACTCAGACTCGGACTCGGACTCGGACTCGGACTCGGGACTCGGACTCGGACTGAGACTCAGACTCAGATTCAAATTATATTATTATTTATTATAATTGCATAAGTTCTTAAAAAATGCTATGCAATAGCTTTACCGCGGCAGTCCCCGAGTGCCACACGTCTTTTTTATTAAATAAGAATTATAATATACTAGCTTTTGCCCGCGGCTCCGCCCGCGTAGATGTCGGTTATCGCGACAAAACATAGTCTATGTCCTTTCCCAAGATCTAATCTACCCCTGTACCAAATTTCAGCAAAATCGGTTCAGTGGTTTAGGGGTGAAAGCGTAACAGACAGACAGACAGACAGAGTTACTTTCACATTTATAATATTAGTAAGGATTATCTGTATTAATGGAATTATATCAGGAGAAACTGGGAGTATGTTGAAAGGTTGATGATAAAAAAGGATTTTGTGGATGTATATAGCAATACATACACTGATAAGTTATCACCTCTCTTTTACGTGTGTTTGCTTACTGTTCCCAACTTTCCCGAGAAACATAACAGCAGAGCTTTTACTAATATTATTTCTGTGAAACTAGCTTGATTGACAGTCTTCCGAAACTCGTGTAATGTTCAAAGGTTAACATGCTAATATTGAACTATGGCGTGGGTATGAAGTACATACATACATATAATCACGCCTTTATCCCCGGAGGGTTAGGCAGAGGTGAATTATTTTATTTATTTATTTATTATATTCTTTATTGTACGCCAATTACAATATTCATATTACAGAAATTGAGAAGACAAGAGCAGTACAAAGGGCGGCCTTATCGCATTTTTATCACCCACATTTCACCAATATTTGTATTCGGTCCCACGTAATAGGGGGTGAGCCTATTGCCGTATTTCGGGCACTATTGTTGAGTCGAGCCATGCATCTGAGGCTGAGTCTGGGCTGTATATATCTGTCCGATGTTAAACAGCCTTATCCCTTAGTCGCCTTGTACGACACCACATGGGAAGAGATGGGGTGGTCCAAATTCTACTCTGCCGGGAACCACGCGGCGAAGTAGTCACTAAATTTCATAGAGATAAACAAACTATATAGTTATGATATCATACTGAAAGAAAATAGCGACGCGACATCTGTTGGTTTTAGATGGGAACAAGTATTTGACAAGAAATTTCAATATTTGCTGAAGGTACTTAAGTCTTTGAGGTCCGATTTCGTGAAACGATATTTACAGTAACAGTATTCTCGAAACATGACGGTAGACGACAAGAGGCTTGCCCTCTAGATTAATTAGTCCATCAAGCTATGTTTATGTTAGTCGCCGTAATGAATAATGAATGAGGCATAGCTAGTGTTTATATAATTATAACGTAGGCTAAATATATATTGGCTTTATGAAGCTTGTTGTTTCTTTGATGTTTGGCTAATGTGCGATAATGTGGCCTAGGAGGGGCTGGTGTGGTGACGTAATCACTCGTCTTGATCACTTACACTGACGCCACGCCACCCCCTGTTTTATTATACTTATGGAATCATTAGACTTCATTACTATAGAATCAATGTATTCTCTGTTTGGATTTGACATATCGTCCAATGACATAATCTTAGTGTCGTGAATAATTGGGGAACTCTGTGATCCCCACACCCGAGGAGGGCCAAATCGAGAGAGATGGCCCTGGGTCGGCCGGGGTACGAGGAATATGCCTGTCAACCTCTCCTTCAGCAACCAACAACGACCCACAAGCGCAGTGCGTTTTAGTCGGTTCGAGTCCGACATAATCTCTCCCACAGGCTCCGGCGGGCGGTATCCGTGGGAACGTAAAAAAAGTATCATAAATAAAATCAAATTTTACTTACGAATTTTTTTTCTTAGATCAAGTGACATTTTATGACGTGACGATGTCAACATTTCATAGGTATCGTTTTATTTCGATTTGTTAATTAAATATTAATTAGTTATGACTGCATATACGCAACAGCGAGAGGCACCCTTTTGTAAAAGAAAAGAAGACTTCGCCCTCTCGTCTTTGTTCTGGAGGCTTTGTTTGTCTGGGACATCCATTTGCATCCTACCATATATGACTTCTTTTGTTTTTGGTTTGTTGAAAAGAAAAATGGAAAAGAAATAAATAAAATCTGATGAACTAAGGTGGTAATATAATTATTATATATTTTATTTGACGCCCAAATAAAATGTCTATATTAATTTAGATCACAAAGTAACATATATTCAGCCACATTTGCAAAACAAAAAAACCTACAAGAAATTACATAGACAGTTACAAACTAAATATAAAGAAATAAATAAGTACTTAGCATGTACTTATTTATGAAATTGCAAAATTGTAGGAGCATCCACTTAATGGGAGTACGTGACCAAATAGTGGACCAAGTGAAATTTATTTTGAGGTATTAATAATTTCCCGAACACAAGACAGTTGCGTTACTGAAGCAATTTCAAGTTATAAATAACAGATTATTGTATGACATTATTATATCCATCATCACAATCACAACATTTATATACATTTAAATGTGTATTTTTATTCCTTGTAATGCTCATAAATCTTTAAAAACTGTAACTGTGCGCTGGTACATTCTATATTTTATGATGTGGATGTGAAATTAACTATTCATTAATATATTCCAAGATGTACACGGGAGCCATCAATACATCTACACTAATTTTATAAAGCTGAAGTGTTCCATCATCCTCCTGCCCTTATCCCAAGACTATTTGGGGTCGGCGCAACATGTGTTCTTTTTCCATCCATCTCTAGTTGCAGTCATTTCAACATTCACTCCCTTCTTAACCATATCATCATTCACACAGTCCATCCACCTCATTTTAGGCCTCCCTCTCCCCTTGTAGCTATCCACTTCCATAGTTAGTGCCTTTCTTACGACATTACTTTCATCTCTACGCAGTACATGCCCAAACCAGGACAAACGATTGAACGACTGAAGCTGAAGTGTTTGTTTGTTTAAAAACGCTTATCTCTGGAACTACTGATTTTAATTAAAGTCAGCTAGTAATATATAACGGGTTATATCATGTGGATGAAAGCACTTTTTAGTACATTACACATTCACATACACCTAGACCAGTATAAATAATATTCATTCAAATACAATTATTTATTTGCATTTAGCGTGAACCCCAATCAGAGTGTTGTGTCGAATTAAATTAATTTCTTTTGTCACTTTTAACGTCCAATTCCAATTATAGTATTGCCAACTCGTCCAATTTGCTTCTCATTAAATTCATCGCAGGTGCCAAGTCGATTCCAAATATAATTGGAATCACCGAATGTCGTACTCAGCGTGTTCTTGATTACAGTATAGGTACCCTGGAGTCACTCACGTACCTTTAAGCAGATATCAGTTTTTGAAGGTTCTGTACCCAAAGGGTAAAAACGGATACTAAGACTTCGCTGTCCTTCTGACCGTCTATCCGTCTGTCTGCCTGTCCGTCTGTTTGTCACCAGGCTGTATCACATGAACCGTGGTAGCTAGAAAGCTGAAATTTTCATGACATGATGTATTTCTGTTGCCGCTATAACAACAAATACTAAAAATACAACAATTTTTTTAATGATGAAGCTGCAAAAAATATTGAAGACATTCAAAATATGTCACTTATTCAGGAGATTATGGGCTTAAAAAGCAAGGTATGGTCTCTTACACTCTACAAAAGCAGGATTCTGACATCAAATACCAACTGAATCCACGGGATACATAAATTATCAACTTTAAAACAATTCGAGCACCTACTTCAATTTTTTTTTATACAGCTTAGTTGACACATGATGGGAAGCGGTTACCGTGGCTTATGGACGTATGCAACACCAGGGGTGTCACACTCGCGCTGCCGACCATGAAGAAACCTGATGCCCCTCTTGAAGAACCCCATATTGTAGTCGCTTGGGAAAACCGCAGCAGGGATGTCATCTCTGCATCACCCTAAGGTAGTCTGGTAAATGTGCCTTTATTTTGTGCATAAAGCTTTCAATAAATAAATAAATGATTGTTTGGAGGCAGGACACGACGGTATTCCCGTCCCAATTGAGGAGTCCGTCTGAGGAAGTACCTCCACCCTATAGAATACCACGGCAATTGTGTTGTGTTCCCGGCGGTGAGTAGGGTTGCCATAGCTCACTGGAAAGTTTTTGTGCTGTCAGTGTGAGGACTGAAGGCAAGTCCTGATTGTGTCTCCTGTACTGACGGCACAGAAACTCTCCGTTCTTACAGGATCGGTAGCACTGGTGTGACCACATCTCTGGTGTTGCACACGTTCATATTTAACCAGTTTCCATCAGGTAGGTCGTGTGCTTGTTTGCCACCTAAGTTGTATGTAAAAATAATTGTCAATTTGTACCTTACAATTGCGTAAAGGTCATAGACATCGTTTGCAATGGATTTACGGGAATTTGTTGTACGAAGCCGGGACGTGCCTGCAATTACATACATATATAAGCCTTTATCCCCGGAGGCTTAGGCAGACGTGAATTAACAACCACATTTCACCAATCATTAAATTCGGTCCCACGTAATAGGGGGTGAGCCTATTGCCGTCATCCGGGCACTATTGTTGACTCGAGCTATGCATCTGAGGCTGAGTCTGGGCTGTATATACCTATCTGTCTGATGTTAAACATCCCTATCCGTTAATCGCCTTGTACGACACCGCTTGGGATGGGATGGGATGATCCAAGTTCTAGTCTTCCGGGGCCGGGAACCATGCGGCTGTTATGTCTGCAACTAATTTCTTATACTTCGAAATTCTTTCAATTTTGACATCATTTTTCCTAACCTGGGATTCGAAGCTAGTAATGAGCCGCAGTCCTATTAACTATGTATGCGCCACCAAAGTAGCAAACGTCTATAATCACGCGATGAGGGTTTTTTGCGCACGTAAAAAACAAGGTAATAGTGTATCATCTTGTACGTTACACGTCTTAATACAAAAAATAAAGCTTCAACCGGAAAATTCAATTCTCGACAAATCCATAAATTCCGTCTACAGCAATATCAATATTCAAGTCTTGTCAATAAATATGTAATAGAAATTCCTTTTGATATAATTCAGGCAGAAGTTCAAACAACAGATATTACCAAATCTTTGTGCTCAGCTTAAGATTAATATTGTACTTTGTATTAAATTATAGCGGGTAAAGAGGGCATAAAAGGGTCAGAGGGAGATCTCATCCCCATGTTAGATCGTTAACTTTTATGTGGGCTGTGCAAACTCGACTTTTTATGACATGTCCAATGATTCTGTAATCTCGTTAATGATTTGAAGCTCGGGATATATCGCTTTTGGTGCCATATTGCTGTGTGAACGCTCAGCTCAATTCGCAATGTGATTAGCTACTAATTGTCATTTACTTTTCGATTTTATTCCATCTTTGAAAATGATGAGAAATGACGTCACTTTTTTGTGTGACATGATTAGTCATAAAATGCGAGAGTTAGCGACACTAGTTCTCACGAGACTTAATGGCACTTCCTAGTGTTTTCCTCTATTATATTTCGTGATTTGAGATAAGTGGTTTTATTGTAACACTAGATATGCCCGCTGTTTCGTCCGTGTAGACTTAGATCTAGTTTTTTTTTTGCTTGGCACCTATACCTTTTCTAAAATAAAAGCAACCTATGTTACACCTTATAACATTAGTTATACATATAATCACACCTTTATCCCCGGGGGGTTAGACAGAGCTGAATCAACACCCAACTTTCGCCAATAATTGAATTCGGTCACATTGCCGTCTTCAGGGCACTATTGTTGACTCAAGCCATTCATCGGAGGTTGAGTCTGGGCTGTATATATCCGTCTGATGTTAAACAGCCCTATCCCTTAGTCACCTTATACGACACCTTATCTATATACAGTAAATATCCCGTCAAAATCAACTTATATATAGGTTACCTAGAATAAACAAACAGCAAGACAGACAGAAATTAATAAATAAATATAATAATATACAATCTATGGGTATAACATAGGCTTTATTTATAACTATCGTATATTATACTTATGAAAATGCTGTTATTTCAAGATACTAACATACATTTCAATATTGTTGAAGTATATAATAAACTAGCACCGCGCCGCGGTTTCACCCGCGTAAATCCTGTTCCCATGGGAATATCGGGATGAAAAGTAGCGCATGTTACTCACGAAGAATGTAGCTTTCTAATGAAAAAAGAATTATTAAAATCGGTCCAGTACTTTTTGAGTTTATTCGTTACATACAAAAATACAAATCTTTCCTCTTTATAATATTAGTATAGATAGATAAATAAATATTTATTTGCATATAATCTGTATACGTTCTGTTTCCTTATTATACCTACCTATTTGATATGTGAAAGCTTACATCCTTAAAAGATGTTACATAATTACCTAACACTTTATACGACCTATACTTGAACATCGTGAGAAAATACACATGCCTGAGAGTTCTTCGGAATGTTTTCGAAGGTTTGGCATATCTGCCAATGCGCTCTAGGCTAGCGAAGTGGACTATGACCGTTCAGTAGCGGTACGGCTTATAACAGCTGATATTATTTATATTATTAGACATAGAATGAGAACACTGTCTAATTACATCGTGTACCGAATGACTGCGTCTGACATACGACTAAACAGGGACCATCGGCTTCCATAAGATGCATATTTATACATATTTTGTACAATTTTCTGAATTCTTTATTAACAAGAACACGAAAAAATACCAAGTATTGAGATTGAAAAAGAGGAGGAACGGGGGCTGGTACACATTTTAAGATTGGTATGTCTAGAGGACTACAATAGTCTAATTAATTTGCTTTACTGATTCTCAAGCATGTACTGGTACAAACTATATAAAACTGATAAAATGGGTGATTGAGGAAAAGACAGACATACATATAATCACGCCTTTATCCCCAGAGGGTTAGGCAGAGGTCAATTAACACCCACATTTCACCAATCATTCTATTCGGTCCCACGTAATAGGGGGTGAGCCTATTGCCGTATTCCGGGCACTATTGTTGACTCAAGCCAGGCGTCTGAGGCTAAGTCTGGGCTGTATATATCTGTCTGATGTTAAATCGCCCTATCCCTTAGTCGCTTTGTACGACACCGCATGAGAAGAGATGGGGTGTTCCAAATTCTAGTCTTCCGGGGCCAACACGTCAAAAAAAAAAATGATGCAAAGAAGCTATACAAATCAATAACTGATTATACGAGAGGTTTTATTTGTAGTCTTATCTTTCCCTAAGAAAAGGGCTAAACACTAATAATTTAATAGTTTTAAACAAACAAATGCTTTTTAATAACTAATACTACATAGTATAGATAATAAAAATACATATTTATTATATTCACGGTCCATCTCTTCGGTTTAGTAGATATACTTTAGCAACCTACGATGATTTATATAGGTTTAAAGCGAATTTATTTACACTCAAGCAAGTGCCGAGGTTGATACTCCGGAGGTCCCTTATCTGCCTCGTTTGTCCTCCGGGAACCTCTTTAGCGCGATACGGGATTCTAGTCTCGGAGCTCTCATGACGAGCCCCTCCTTTATGAGGAAATCACGCCTCCGTCTGATACCAAACTTGTACGTAGTCGTTACGTGATAAATAGATAGATAATCAGTGTTGTATGGAGCTTGTAAAGATACGGAACAAGGTCGTTGTACTATTATGTAAACATTCGCATGTGTTGTACTCTAGCAAACGTGCTAATAAAATCTAGTATTCAAAATAAGCCTGATATAAAAACTAAAACGGATTCCAGACTTCGAGGAGAAAGCCAACAACTGGGATCAACACACCTCAACCCAAGTAGAAAAAGTGCATAACCTTAGAAAATTCGCAGTTATAGCAATTTGTCTGAAGAACGCACACGAATTACATATCCATGAAAATTATGAAACTGCTTAAAGAATGAACATTGGCTAGCATCAGAATAAACGGGATATTTACCATGTATTTACAATATCGGACACTCAAAATAATGAAACATGCTAAATATCCCGTTTATTCTGATACTGATGTCAGTGACCATGATAGTTTAAATACATATAACATTGACTAGCGTTATAAATGTCCTATAAATGTCTAACTTTACTTAAGTAAATATGCCAGTAGGTATAATATGACAAGAATTCTTCATCACCAATTAACACTAGATTCGTCGCGATACAATTTTGTGTACGACTTAATTACTACACGAAGGTACATCGTTAAACACACACGAAAGAAAACAATTTAGATGTTATCAACGAATAGTGCCCATATACTATTTGGGTGTTGAATGTATAGATATTATATTATAGCAACTATATGTATACATACCCGTATGTACCTAATACTATGCACAGTTCAGACATTAGTTTCACTGTAACTTGTATAAATTATGCAAAAATTATTCCATGAAATATTTTAACGTTTCCATTTCCTTGTTTCAGGTAATTAATTCTACAGAAAACTTCAAAAGGTTATTTTTTACTCGAAGATCTTGTTACCGTACAGTTGCCTATTTAATTTGATTTTATATTTTGCTTTTAACAGCGTTACTGCGGCAATGCCTGATTTCCGTTGTTCCAGCAATATTTTCGTGTGTTCCGTTTTACGAGCAACATAAAAAACAGCTCGGAACACGCCTATACTTGTTCTTGTGTACTCGCGATTGGTATTGTTCTAAACGAGAGAGGGTATATTGCGTCTTTCTTTGAAATATGAAACGACAGTGGTTAATTCCTTCGAACATTTTCCGAATGGAAAAATTCACTCAGCTAGCAGCCGCAAGCGATTACTTCTCTTTAGATAGTGACACGCCGAGGGTGGCGGGTCTGTGGGGACGGCTTGCGGAATTGTCCACATAAATAATCGAGAGCTTACGAACTCACCCGACCGAGCACACTCAAGAATATCATGGAAACTTTACACCAAATTGATCGCGAAACGTAACTCGCTAATGGCGTGCAGAGCCGATTATAATGGACAATTTTAATGCCACCCACCAATTTCGAAGGGATCCCTTTGCATTCAAGACAGTTTTAAAATAAATTGATCGTATTATTGCAAAGGACCGCTTCCTGTAGGAGAGTTCGCATGCAGCTCACGGCTGTCGATTTAATTCAATGCCTTCTCGGTGATATGTACGCTACTTGTACACAAATACACAATTGATTTGTGGATGTTCTCGAGCGGCGAGTCGAGATCATAAATTGGGGTGTGCGGATCCCTGAAGCATAAATCGACAATTGTCCTGTCAACGTGTGGGCGCCGCCGCTGGCTGCTCGCCACCTCGCCAGCTACACATTGTCCATTACATATCAACCGATTCAATCTTTTAACCGACCTCTGTATAAATTAGGGAATTCAAGATGGAATTTTTTATGGGTAACACTTACTTTTGCTTGAGGCTAAATAGAGCGCCTGAGGCAAGAGTCACATTTTGATTTCGTCCTAAATAAAGTTTTGAGGGAGAAAGACACTTGATTGAGAGCCTCAGGCGCGTACATTGTTACAGTATTGAAGTACCTTCATAATAATCTAATATTGTAATAAAAACAAATTGGTAGAAAAAGCTGTACCAATTTGAACCTATTAAAGAATATACAATTTTAAACGTCAACTCAACGCGGAGAAACTTTAACGCAGTTAACAGCTAGTTTAAAATAAAACAGACATTCCCCTGGCATAACGGTGAGAACCGATTTCTCGGATCGTTAGCACTTCTGAAGCGTAATCGAGGTATTCTATTATACGGACAATTTCACTGTTATCGCCTTAAAGTCTGATGGATATAAACTGAAAAAAAAAGCTCTTTTCTTTGCCGCATCACCGAGACCTGGAATTCATTACCAGCACACGTGTTTCCTTCTTCCTACAGTCCCGGGTCCTTTAAGAGGGGCGTGAAAAAGCATCTGCCAAGCTGAGTGCCACCATTGTAACATTACGTAGTGTTTGTAATGGTGACCCTCTTTCCTGAGACTTTGCCTTTAGCTTACCATCAGGCGAGGTGAAATCAAGTTGTCGTGACCTAGATAAAAAAACACAGCTATTCAAGATCCTTTACGGGTGCCCTATCCGACTAGTTAAAGACTCAAGTATTTTATTTATATTGATTTTATAATTTTGTATATTATTATTAGGATATTTTGGACTACTACTTACAAGATATTAGCAGTTATAAAGTCATCACAAATTAAATTGAATGATTCAAATTCTTGGCCTCTCATCCTCCATCAAATGAAGGAACCTACAAATGAAAATTACCTCATACCTTATTAATAATACCTTCAGATCATGGTATTCACTAAGTTCCAGAGCGAAAGCGCGTGGGGTTCAACCCGTTCAGTCGCCTAAAATTTGCTTTGGGGGTTTTAAAGTCTGGTAATTAAGAGAGAATTATGTATTTCCATACCTACTTTTCTTAATTAGAATGGACTGCATTGTCCAGTCTACTAGCTCAACATAAAATCACTTCTTATTCATAAGATGTAAAGCTACTTACTTTCATATTATTCGACAAACTGTAAGTACTGAAACTACTCAGAAGTACTTACTTAGAATTTCCAAACAGAAAATAACAATAACAATGTAACGCAACTACTACTATTCAAGAAGGTAGGACACGGCGGTATTTCCGTCCAATTGAGTAGTCCGACTGGGGAAGTATCTTCGTGTTATATTCCCAGTGGTAAGTAGGATAGCCAGAGCTCACTGGAGAGTTTGTGCTGTCAGTGGGAAGACTAAAGGCTTGTCCTGCTTTGTCTTCTAAACTCTGTGCCGTTAGTTACAGGGTCGGCAGCGCAAGTGTGACGCCTCTGATGTTACACACGTCCATAGGCCACGGTAACCACTTTTCATCAGATGGGCCGTGTGCTTGTCTGCCACCTAAGTGGTATAAAAAA
Source organism: Eilema griseolum (assembly GCA_963662185.1). Lineage (NCBI taxonomy): Eukaryota > Metazoa > Arthropoda > Insecta > Lepidoptera > Erebidae > Eilema > Eilema griseolum. The sequence continues at coordinate 8,856,961 of OY759238.1, read as the reverse complement.
ATACTGATTATTGTATTTTTTTTGATATTTATAAGTATTATCCACACAGTTAACAGCATAGTCACCATGGTCGACAACTTACATACATACATATAATCACGCCTTTATCCCTGGAGGGTTAGGCAGAGGTGAATTAACACCTACATTTCGCCAATAATTGTATTCGGTCCTACGTTAAAGGGGGTGAGCCTATTGCCGTATTCCGGGCACTATTATTGACTCGAGCCATGCATCTTAGGCTGAGTCTGGGCTGTATATATCTGTCTGATGTTAAACAGCCCTAGTTAGTCGCCTTGTACGACACCGCATGGGTAGAGTTGGGGTGGCCCTAATTCTACTCTGCCGGAAACCACGCGGCAATAGTCGACAACTTAGTTATAATAATTAGGCTTAGTTATTTTAATAATTAGTTTGGATAATATTTGTATCTATATACGTACGTGTATCTACAAAAAATGTGGAATATTTTAATAACAATCTAACATGGCCGATTATACTATCCCTACCCTATCAAATATTTCTATTGTTTGACTCGATGAAATGATCTCATCAATCATGTTTTCAATGACGTACACTTTACTATTCCATTGCTCAATATAAATTTCTACATTAACTGTGGGTGCTTGTAGTAACTACAGCAAACATAGTTTAACATTAGATTTCTTAGGCATGATTTCACCGATGGATATAAACTATGGTATGGTGTGGTAAGGAGTGGTAAGGGTAATGGACTACTAAGACGAGGTCTCGGGTTCGGTCCCAGGTTTCACCATGGCACTCACCAATGACTTTTCGAAGTTATGTGAGTATTTATCGCAGGTTTATAAGTGCCCGGTTAATGGCACTAGGCTCGCCACCTATTACATTGGGACCTAAACATAAACTGGCGAAATGTGGGTGCTAGCACCTCTGCCTACCCCTTCGGGGATATAGGCGTGAGTTTATGTTATGTTATAAACTCGTTTATTGAATGAAATTTTAAAGCATTTAGTATGGTAACTATTCAAATCGATTAAGAAATAGAAAAAATTGGACCGGTTCAGGCGGCATTCGAACCCGCGATCTTGCCCTTACAGGAGGACCTCCCGGTTTTCCCAAGCGCCTACAATATGGGGTTCTTCAAGAGGGGCATCAGAAGGTTTCTTCATGGTCGGCAGCGCGAGTGTGACACCCCTGGTGTTGCATACGTCCATAGGCCACGGTAACCGCTTCCCATTAGGTGGGCCGTGTGCTTGTCTGCCAACTAATTGGTATAAAAAAAAGGAACGCTCTGGTTTCGGGCGAAGGTTCTGTGGCTTAGTGGTCAGAGCCTTTCCCCTGTAAGGGAAAGATCGCAGATTCGAATCCCGTCTAAAACGATCCAATTTTTTTCTATTTCTTAATCGATTAATAAACTCGTTTAGTTTAATTTACAATGCGCTAGCACAGTTTTTATTAGTAAACATGTAAACCCAGTTAAGTTACACGAATTTTCACTGGTGAAAATCAAAGTGCTGACCAATTTGGATGTCGGTTGTCGCAACCGAACATAATATGTCCTTTCTCAGGGTCTAATCTACCTTTATACCAAACTTTATAAAATTCGGTTCAGTGGTTTAGGTGTTAAAGCTTAACCTACAGACAGACATAGTTACTTTCGCATTTATAATATTAGTAAGGATGACAATAAAATAACAATTTATGCTAGCAATAAAATAAAATTTGATCAGTCTGATCGACAATACAAACCATTATTGAAATACGCCATCACGCCACGCGCCATCTTGAAGGTATTTCATTATGTTAAAGTACAATCTTATTTCATACAATGTACGAGCCTCACAATATTCGTCGAAATGTTATTTACTTTCTCAGGAATGGCAAATAAGAATATGCGAGCGTAAACACATGCCGGCCGTTCCGGGAGTAAACACCATCCTTCGTTCATTCGAGCTGTAGTGCCGGCGTAGTTACTCAACTGCTTGGAATGTTGGACAGATGTTATAACTGAATATATACTTAAATACAACATACATACAGCTACTGCGGTAGCCTAGTGATGTGGGTAATGGACTGCTGAGACGAGGTCTCGGGTTCGATTCCAGGTTCTACCATGGCACACACCAATGACTTTTAGATGCTTTTCGAAGTTAACTGTGTATTTATCGCAGGTTTAAAAGTGCCCGGTTAATGGCAATAGGCTCGCCACCTATTACATTGGGACTTAAACATAAACTGGCGAAATGTGGGTGCTAGCACCTCTGCCTTTCCCTTCGAGGATATAGGCGTGAGTTTTAGTTATATATTATGTTATGTTATGTTATATACTTACATACATACACACATGTACTTAATTGTAATAACTAAAAAAAAATTTTATTAAAAATTGATAAACAGGCATTATCTTATAGATATGTCTTATAATAAAAAAATATGATTTCTGCTCTGTGATTTCTCTGACTTATTATTAAGTACTAGATGTATCTCGCAGCCCTGCCTGTATCCAATACTGAAATAGTCGTTAAGTTTCTGTCCAGCTACGATCAACTATCGACATTCATAACATTTAATTTGGTTCAATCAATTAATTAAATGCTGTATTAGTTTTCGTTGGTAATACAGTTTTTTATTCATACGCCTCAAACGAATATCCGAATATTATTATTACGGAGATCCCGTTTAAGTGTTTTATGTTTCCTACTCTCGGCCCCTCCTGCATTGTAAATGGTAGGACAAGTTCGCATAATGTTTCGAATTCATGTCCCGTGTCCTCTCTTACGCGTCCAAACTTAGTTTCGTCCCCGATCGATCTTAGGTGTAGGTAGTCTCGTCTCTTAAAACACCATCATGTTTTTGAAACATTTCTTATCGTTAGCTGTATCTGAATCTTCTCTTCAAACTTTCATCACGGCCCGTAACGATGTAGCGTCAATCGTGATAGGAGTATCGACACATACTTTCGCGGTAAGATTCGGACATTGATCGTAACATTCTGAGAACCCGATCTCGTTAGATAGTTGGTGTTCAGCACCCCGGGGCCGTCCGAAACTTATCGTGGGAGATGCTGCCTCCGTGCGATGAATTAATTTACCTCCCGTTATTATATAAACTACCTAGATCGCAATAAAGATACCTTTGGGTTCGGGTTTCAGTATTATGTGATGTTATTATCTCGTTACTCGTAATGTTCGCTAATTTACTGCTCATTTATTATCAATCTATACGTATAAGTGCTATCGGACAGTACACTGACAGAATATCTAATAAGCGTAAAATGTATTCTGTAAAAATTATTCCCTGTTCTCTTGGTCAGTTACAAACGTAAGAAACCCTTACCAACTTATGGAAAGAAAAGATTAGGAAATTGCACCGAAAGAGAGGGTAGTTTATAAAATGGTAGCTGAATATATTCAAATGTAATATAAGTACTTAATTCATTGGGATACGACAACGACGTACTATTTTTGAACTTGATATGACTTGATATTTATAAAACTTTTAGATTCGAAATACATCAGTTAGAGAATTTGTGAAGGCTCTGCTAAGACGATCTGATCCGAGATCAATTGTCAACAAACTAAATTGTATTATCACATTGCACTCAGTGAATTTCATTGAATTGTAGTTTAATTAACAGAATATTCATTATTAAAAACTAGCTTAAGATTGACGCAGTTCAGTTTGCCTTGATTGCGGTTCCTATCAAATCCGTTCTTAGTCACAGACAAAAACTACTTATTTAACAACTAGCTCATACCCGTGGTTTCGCCCGCGTGAAATTATGATTCCGTTCCTGCAATCTATTCAAGGGATAAAAAGAGGCTTATGTGTCATTCCCGACTGTAATCGTTCCGTTCAGAGAATGATTGAATTACAAACATACATACGTTCGCAAACTTTTACATTTATTGTATCAATAGTGGGAACGACTAGGATACTTAAGTGAAAACGTAGCAAACACCTAGCTCATGTTAAGGTTTCAATATGGCAGCATGATAACTATGATTTATACATTCTGTCTCTCGTGCACATGAAATGTGGGGCAGTTACCTAAATTTATGATGACATTAAAACAAAGGCCATCTTGGGATTCGACAGGCCGAGGATAATATTAGTGGAACTGCTATCCCTTAGTCACACATACGTACAAATAATCACGCCTTTATCGGTCTAATTCGGTCCTACGTAATAGGGGGTGAGTCTATTGCTGTCTTCCGGGCACTATTGTTGACAAAAGTCATGCATCTGAGGGTGAGTCTTGGGCTGTATATATCTATCTGATGTACTCTGAACTAGTAGTTGAGAATGTCTTCTTTTTTTCAATTATTAGCGCGTTTTTGTTATTCACTTTTCCGTAAAAACATTCTTCAGAGTACTTATTGGAAATTCAAAAACTGATTAGGCCTTCTTCAGTACCTTTAACCAACTCCAATGGGGTCTGCTTTTTGTATTAACTATCTACGAAACCGCCAAACTTAGAAGTTTTCCGTGAAGCGATTGCTATCCGATATCCACAATCCACTGATGATATCGAGGATACACTACATTTAGAACAAGTTGTCTGATTTTTTAGGGCCAATAGATGTCAACCGGGACCGAGATGGCTTAATGTCCTTTTAGAGGCACGGTGTAAGCGGTAAAATTATGGCGTGACTATGGGCAACGGGACTTCATTTTGATGTATATTTAAACTATAATTTCTATTACTAACTCTACCTTTCTTATCTTTTAAAAGCCGTGTCGGTCTTTTAAGGAAACAAGAAACGAGCAAAGTACCTAACTGTACATTTGTAAAGACATGCAAATTTTGTGGAATTTATTGTTGAAACATTTAACCAAAGGAACTTTTCAAAGTGGAAAATTTATGTAAATAACAAAGTATGCGGAAAATATTGAGTGAAAGTTGCGGTAATCGAACAACGAAACAATATTATAATGCAATATTGTAATATAATTTTAGAACAATAGGTAGTTGTTAACTGCGGGGAAGTTGCGTTTATTATGCGGGTAATGGTTTTTCTCATTTTACATAATATAAGTCATCTATGTATGTATATACTTTAGGTTTAGATCGGAATAAGTGAACATCCAAGACGGAATTTGAACCCGCGTCCAGTCCCTTATAGAGAAGGACGAAGTCTTGGAATTGGATTTGTCTTGGGATAATGATGATGCCATCTACTGATATTCTTACGAATAATCGGACACAATGAACAATATTACAAACTGACTATATTTTAATTGCAAGCTAGTTTGTCCATTTCTTTATCACTTCACCTCTTCCCACTTCTGTGACCCAAGTTTCGTTTTAACCTAATTATCTAGAGATACATAGAAGATACACATATAAGTCTCTTCTTCTTCAACCCTGTCGCATAGGAGGCTTTCACCTAGGAGTCTGGGATCCGTATTTTCCAATTGTGGGTTTAGCTGAACTCCGATTTTTTATATACCACTAAGGTGGCAGACAAACACACGGCTCACCTGATGGAAAGTGGTTACCGTGGCCTATGGGGTCAGAGGAGTCGCAGTCGCGCTGCCAACCTTGTAAGCACAGAGTTTTTGTGCCGTCAGTATAGACAACAAAGCAGGACAAGCCTTTAGTCTTCCCACTGATAGCACAAATTCTCCAGTGAGCTCTAGCCACCCTACTCACCGCTGGGAACACAACACGAAGTTATTGTAGCCGCGGTATTCTGTAGGGCAGAGGTACTTCCCCAGTCGGACTGCTCAATTGGGCGGAAATACCGCCGTCTCCTACCTCCTCCTAATGTATTCTCCTAATTCGATATTTCACCCTGTGTCATGTAGAAGTTATTATGTAGTTACTCAGTGTAACTCGAGTGTACCTCGTTAGCAGTATACATTACTCCTGCGCGGTTGTTCGGTGATGTGATGGATGCTCCCGCCCAGCCATCGATCCATCATCGAAGCGGATAACAACTAACGGATGTCTCTTTCGCTTCTTGCCGACATCAAGTCTTAAATCCCGATTGAAGATAAATTCACAGCAACAAATTTAAAGTATAAAACGATTACGCAAGAAAAGCGTGATATTTAACTGTAAATTCGGAAGACTATCCAGCAATTCCATTTAAGTGACAAATTCTTTAGTAAATCTCGGGTTCGTCTATCAGTTCCCAGGGCATGCAAAAATCTAATTGGACCACCTCCTTGCCTAACCAACCAGGCGGTAAGAACGGTCTAACCAGCATTCAGATGACCTATCTCATTCCAAATTCAAAATTCTGCCACAGTCATGCAACCGGGATATTTTTTTTAAACTGCTTGTCTAATATACTACATAAGAAGTCACTGTGTTTTGTGTCAATCCTCCTTCCTTAGGCTGTATTGGACATTTATTTCAATAATTTGCTATAGTAAAATTGCCAAAATGTAACTGCATAGTACACCTTTACTTATCATAATGACCAAGAGCTCGTTTTATAAGATGAATGCAGTCGCGATAACATGTAAACACGTTACGTTAACTTTGACAATTCATTGATTTCCAGCCTGTGTCATCCATCTCAACGGCAGGAATCTGAGGATCTTGCATAAAACATCAACCCCCCATCGTGATCTGTCGTGATTCGTTTATCACATTATCAGGCAAGCCATCAACCCTGCATTTCTAATTTCCTATATTCATTGTATTGTAATCTCGGTTTCCAGTTATAGCCTAAGATCCCATCGCAGGATTCTGCGGGTACCTATTTAAATAATAAAACTTCGTCAATCAATTATTAGTGGTCATGTAATGCAATAGTGCCCGCTTGCTTATAAAATATTTGCTGTGATTATCTTTAATTAAATTCATTGCTATTTATTGGCACCTGTTTACATGTGGCTGATTACCCAGAAGTTGCTGCTTAACCATTTTTTTTTCTAAGCATTTTCACATCGTTTCCTTTCCTTTAAAATGACGTAAGTTTTATTTAGAAAACTTATAGTTTTAATTCATAATTATATAATAATAATAATATTTATTTATTTTCTTCCACAAAGGTAGGTTCTAATTATTAATCAATTACAATTTTTATTAAATCCAAGAATTTTGTGTTGGGATCTCGCACTATTATGTGACATGCGCCTGAATGTACGTATCAACTGGGTGTTTTTGCGTTTAACCTGCATGATCCTTATCGCATTATTAAATAAATCAAATTAAAGGTTTCGTCGAGCATTAATTAAGGTTTGGTGGTATTTGATCATTCTGTCGGTAGGACGTAAACGCCACGATGAGGATGAAGGGCGTGCGTGCACAAGCCGGCGACGTGCACAACTCTCTTTGTTTTTGTTTAAGATACCGCGCCGTCCGTTTATCGGCTCGTCTCATTGTCTCACTGGGGTGACAGGGTTACACGGGAACTTGTCATCCAGCATAAATGAAACTCCATGTATTTGTAACATAACGTTTCTAACAGACCCAGTTGCTAATAGAATAAAAACCAGTTCAGATTTAATAAATTTTAATACTTTAGTTATTTATTGTACACAAGAAAATAATACATCAACAGGCAATCACAAATACGTCTTGGTATACAAAGGCGAGCTTAACTCAATATTGAGTATTCATCCAACAAACCTTTGGGGGACTAAAATGCAAAAAAAAATGATAAAAAAGACAAGCGTATTTAATTTTATTTTCATTTTAATTAATTTATTTGAAAATGTTTGGATAAATATGATTAATGTGTAATGGTATTTCCATTACACATTAATCATATTTATCCAAATATCTCATTTCATAGAACATCTGTGTCTGAACTAGATAACTTATATCCGTACTTCAGACAACAGCTCATTTATACAATACTACATAATAAATATCTAAACATTGAATAATAAGAATATAATATGGCATAGCAATTGGTTTAATTACCTTATAATCAGACATCTAAGAGGTCACTCAATGAAATTATGCAAGCCTTGGTGTGCCAGCAACCCTAGGTATCACTTCTTGCCGAGCCGCGTGATGCAAATGTGGAACTCCCTTCCGGAAAGTGTGGTAAAAGCTCCTAATGTTTTTAAAAATAGACTTGATAAACATTAGACAAGCAAAACACAAGTGCAGTGATATACACGCATCAGCTTATGCTGCTAGTGTATTTAATAATAATAATTAACTACAATATCATGAAATAAATACGTTTAAAAGTTGTGGTCTTAAGGAAAACGAGGCTTACTTAGCCTCGTTTTCGGTGTCTTGTCTTACGGAGTCATGAACTAATGCAGATCTCTGATAAGTATGGAAGTTAAACCGCAGTCATTGACGATGGTCGTAAAGGAGTCGACTGTTACGCCACCAAAGCTCCAAGGATCCTAGAAAATTGGATTTTACATTGTTTTTGTGATTTTTGTTCGAAATCTAGTCGCAAAATTTTTATTATTACACTCGCAGACATTTACGTACCCTCGTAAAACTGATATTCCGAAACACTGGAGGTAGAAATGAACCAGTTTTATTTATACCAACGTTATTTGTGCTTTAGTGAGTACTTGAAGTATTTTATAGTATAATTTCGAGTGTTTGAGTACATCTCCATCATTGAAACCTGTTATTTTTCATCCCGAATTTCTCCTTTCCGTAATTAAGTACTGTACCGGCTTTTTTGGGGACTTCCGAATGAAGACAAGGTTCAGTGCTAACCAGTATTGTAGGTATTTCAAGAGCATAATTTTTAATAGACAGGGGAGAACAAATAATTAGAATGAAATATAATATGAAATAAACGATACTAAATTAAATTAAAGTAAAATAAATAAATAAAATGATTTTAAAGGGTTGGCATCTTTAGAAATGCAAGAAAAAGTAAATAAATAGTGCAAAGCATTGTTTTAATCAGAGAGCGCTTCGTTGCCTCCGAGATGAATGCGGTAGATATGTTAGAATATCAATTAATGAGCGGGTGGCGCCGACAGCTTCCTGGAGGAGTGCATATTGCCTGCCTGCGAGCCCTGTGCCGATTGAATACTTGGCAAACAGACTCACGATTTATTTACTAAATGTAGCGCTGAGAAATCGGGAACATGGACGCAATCGCTCGCTTATCCGCCTGAGCACCTTCTAACTTTTGAAGATTAATATTAAAAGGCTTTTTTTGTAACTTTTCATTAGATAAACTGTTGCAGAAGTTCCGCTTTATTGTTGTGAGAGTCGGCCAGACGCGAGGCCAGCTAAGTTTATTGACCATCGCTAAGTTAGCCTCCACCGAAGTACGCCACTTTGAGTAACTTTAACTCGGTAAAAGCTATGGCCCGGAAAGCGCCTTTTTCTCCTTTTATTGCTAAAGTTCTTTCATACGTGTTGAGAGAACTTGAAAATTCTTTTTTTTACATTTTCTTAACGGCTTCATTCGGCGAATTTGTAGACACTCCACTGCTATTGCATCTGGTTTCGAATTAAGTTTTCGTAGTAGTCACTTTGCGACATTTAAATATATTCGGATGGCTCTGCTTTCGTTGGCAGAGTGCCTGTTTTCAGGAATTGTTGGTCTGAGTGCGAGGTTGCGACGCCATCTGTACCTACCCACCTCCGTATTGTAAGGCTAGCTGTGCCTGTCCTCCACACCAGCTGGGGATTATTTATCTAGACTGAACAGTTAACGTCGCCTGCAAACGCTACTTCCTATCATCACATCCTTTGTTATACTTTACTACTGACTTTACTTTGGTTTTAATTCGAGTAACCTATATTAAACATTTGCTAGTATATTGCAAACCGTACACAACACAAAATACTTGTATTTACACACCCGATGGATTAAACTAACATGTATTGTTGTAATATATAAGTCACGATGATTTGTTTCAATTAACAATACAATTTTATTCAACTGACTTATCGCAGTGTTCATAGCCCATTTTTTTTAAAAACCCATTAAGTAATATTAAAATGGGTTGCTAAAATTTTACTAGATATACATCAACAGCATTACAAGCCAAATATTTGTTTAGGGGATATTCTTTGAGCGAAACAAATTAAAACCTTCAGTGATTAATGGATGCTTTTCTTTTCTCCATAGCAACGGTTTGATCCCGAACTAATGCAGGCAACAAAACAATTTTAAAATATACTGCTATTATCGATTTTGTCTACAAGTTTTATATTACGTATTAAATTTAAATGAGAATCGACTATCCGCGCTTGCATTATGCAACCATTCGATCACGACTACTTACGATTCACGAACTTGAACAGAGAGTACGAAACTCGCTGTTCCGACTTCCTCAAACGTTTAAAAAATTCACGGCAACTCCGCTTAATCTGCTTTGTTCGTATTACGACTAGAATCCGAATGGTAGACTTGGCCTAAGTTCTTAGTTGTGCATAGTCTTGCGTAGTTTCATATCCAGCTGCGTATTTCTTGTAAACGTAAGGTAGGACACGACGGTATTTCCGTCCAATTGAGCCGTCCGACTGTTGAAGTACTCCGCCCTACAGAATACCGCGGCCATAATAACCTCTTCTTGTGTTCCCGGCGGTGAGTAGGGTAGCCAGAGCTCACTGGAGGGATTTTTGTACTGTCAGTGGAAAGCCCAAAGCTTCTCCTGTTTTGTCTTTTACACTGACGGCACAGAAACTCTCAATACTTGCAGGGTTGGCAGCGTGAGTGTGACTCTCTTGGTTTTGCACGCGTCCATAGGCCACGGCGACCACTTTTCATCAGGTGGGTTGTGTGCTTGTCTGTCACCTAAGTGGTATAAACAAATCGTAGGTTAACGTACCAATTTTGTTCTCTTTTTAGGGCTTCTAGTAACATGGGCCCCATTACTAGTTTTGTTGTTATTTTCTCCTGTAATGCTAAGTTGTTTGTGTTAGGAGTGGGTTTACTTGTTGACCCCCAACGTCTTAATTGCATGTCCACCATTAACCCATCACCACGTTCTAGTTTCTTGTGCCAACTACGGCTAAAATTACAATACAATCTTATCTGAAATCTTCACGGTTTCCATTTAAAGTGTTTTTAAAATGTGTATTATCAAATCATAAGACTGATAATAGGTAAGTAATGTGTTTAAATTATGCAGTCAAAATTATGTGTATGTCTATATTATAGATAATAGATAAATTAAGTAATAAATAAATATTCTAGGAAATAATATATTACATAACGATATCTAGACCTAAATTAAGCATTGCTTTTAATATAGATTTTAAAAGAGAAATATCCTTAGACACCTACCTTTTTTTTTTAAACTATCGCTGTGTGAATTCATAATTATACATAGTAAGTTCCATGATTTAATCGCGAAAATTCCCGAACTGTTGTATAATTATGAACCTACCTTTTTCTTCTTATCAAAGTCAAAGTCAAAGTTCTTTATTTGTAGAATATGGTACAAAAAATGATGTTTAAATTATACACATAGTGTCCGATCACATATTCTGCCAGTTCTGGCGTACAAAATTTACATAACATAAACATTACCAAATAGCAAATACACACAATATGTCAGTTATATCAAAGCACAAATACCTATAGTTAAATAACTCAAATAAAATGTCAATTAAAAAGTATTAAAAAAATGTCAATCAAATATATGTCAATAAAAGTAAGTCAAATCAAATTATGTTATCAATCAATAATAATAATGTTGTCTAATTAATTCTAATGTCACAAGTTATCATTTAAGAAATCTGAAACTTTATAGTATGCTCTCTGTAGTAAGAACTTTTTCAAAGCTATTTTAAATGCGTTGTCACTCATCTCCTTCCAATCCCTAGGCAATTTATTAAATATTATAGGCGCCATACATATAATGCTATTGCGCATAAGGGCCGTCTTCGCCTTGTGCAAACGAAGCCTGCTATTGTCCCGCCTGTTTCGCGGAACCGCTGCTTCCAAGGTCGGAAACAGATGAGGATTACATTTCACAAACATTGCTACTTCAAAAATATACATGCTTGGTAGTGTTAAGATTTTATATTCCTGGAAGTAAGTTCTGCAGCTATCAGTAGTTTTTAGTTTAAACATTGATCTAATGCATCTCTTTTGTGCCTTGAACACAACTTCTTTATTTGTTGAGTTACCCCAGAAAATAACTCCGTATCGTAACAGAGGTGCAGCTAAACCATGGTAGGCTATTATTAGGGCATCTTTATTAACAATGCTGGACAGCTTATGTAAGGCATAGGCAGAACTACAAATTCTCTTACAGAGCTGATCTATGTGTGATTTCCAGTTAACCTGTTCATCAATTGTTAACCCGAGAAACTTTGTCGTACAAACATTCTCAATAATATTATTCTGATATTCTATATCTATGCTATTAGATGTTACACGTTGCTTAAAATGCATAATTTTAGTTTTATTTAAGTTAATTTTTAAATTATTAATGTCCAACCATTGAATAATAGATGTCAATGTGTTATTTATGCCAGTTTTATATTTAATTAAGTCATTATTATCATTAGAAATTGTCAAAGTACTGTCATCTGCAAATAATGTCATATGATGTCGGGTAGATTTCGGTAAGTCATTTATATAGAGTGTAAAGAGCAATGGGCCCAGTACACTGCCCTGCGGGACACCATAAATGACATTTCTCTGTTCTGACTGATGAATTTCTTCATGTCTAGTTACTGTATTTATTCTAGCGATCTCAGTGTACTGTTTCCTGTTATTTAGATAAGATTTTAACAGCTCTAATACATTACCTCTTACACCATATGCATCAAGTTTTTTGAGAAGATTATCATGTTTAACATAGTCAAACGCTTGCGTCATGTCGCAGTAGTATACATGTTATACTTATAGCTTGTATAGAAATACCCACACCAATGCAGAGTAACTATCTGCATTGGTGTGGGTTCTTCAGTGTTATCTCAACATTCATATACTACTGTTATTAGTTACAAGTTAGTCTACTATTATTTTAGACGAATACCCAGTGATTATAGTGCTTATACTATGGTATTCCAACTATTTATAAGGTCACTATATCTATAGCATAATTAGTAGCTTATTTTTAATTACAGTGATTACTTTATACGAAAGTAATTTGGGCATTTTTAAAATGAATGTTCCTTCTCTATGTTTTAAATACATCAAAGGGGTAGGTACAATTGTAATTATCGTCCATTGCCGACTAGATTGATTTTGTATACAATATACGAGCTATTTATAAGCATAAATTGTGTCGAAGTACCTACTGTCCTAGTTCTCATTGTGAAATGATTTTTAAAAAAGGACATCGTTATTAACCATAAGTTCAGGTTTGTTCACTACTGAATTTATCTCACTGTACAACCTTACGCAGGACTGGCAGAGAATGCCTAAGATGTTAAATTCGCATGTGCAAAAACTTCCCCACGGATACCTCCCCGCCGGAGCTGGCAGAAGACCGACCGAACCGACTAAAACGCACGGCTCCTGTGGGTCATTGTTGGTTGTCGAAGGTGAGGTTGACAGGGATATGCGTCGCACCTTGGCTGACCCAGGGCCAACTGTGTCGTACTGGCCCTCCTCGGGTGCGGGGACCACAGGGTCCCCAACTCGTCCCCGGGGAACAAAACGTGGAGACGCGCAACGCGCGCCTCCGTCACGGGCTCCTTCTGCTAGGGTGACAGGCGGCTCCACCCGTCACCCCCAGGCCTTAAAATTGGCCTATGTACTTGTGCGTAAAGTACAATAAAAATATACTGAGTTAAAACACGCGACCTGGCACGACAGAAACAAATATGTATTTTCTGTCAAGCGTGTGTGTAAGAGATGCATTTTCATTAGCTTTACCAATTTATTTTTTCCTTGACCTGCCAGTTTGCAGGCTTCTTAAACTGAGTCTAATTACTACCCATTAGTACTTGTTTACAGTAACGATGTGGTTGTGGTAAGTAATGTTTAATACCTACCGTAAACGGGGGTTATTTTGGACAACTGGGTAACTTTGGGACATTTTTTTAATAATAAAACTTTTCTCCGGGAACGATACAGGGCGGGTTATTTGACGTGGCATAATATGACAAAATCTGTGATTGCAAATAGAAAATAAATTAACTAAATATTAATTTCCTACATTCACATATTTTAAATAAATTAACCCATAGACCCAAAACCACTCAATTAAAAAAAAATTGTTTCATAATAAATAAAAAATAAAGGAAAATAATAGTAATAATAATTATCGTCAGTTTGTTCAGAAGTGGAAATGCTAGTTCTTGTCATTTAAGAAACTTTCTTGTCATTCATCTGTTTTTTGCTCACCTCTTTTTTGCTTTGTTTTGATTTATATGGAAGTTATTCTAAATAAGACATTAAAATTGCTAATCAAATCAGCCCAGCTAAATCTTCCACGTGTTCTAAAAAAAACCTTGAGTTGCTGAGAAATTTGAGTATTCACTTGTAATGAGCATTATAACGATCTTCTGTTACAAGAGAATGCTCAAGCCTGTCAGCACCTTTATGTTCGGCTTCGGCCTTACCACAGTTTTTTGAAAAATTATCTTATTATCGACGTGTTCATCAAGTTGTGCTTTTCTAGTTGGTATATTTTTCGTTAGAGCCTCAAAAAAAATATATTTTGACGGAATGACTCAAATAGTCCAAATCATGTGCCTGGAGTCGCTAACCTGATAAGACATTTTTTGTATACAATGTGAAAACAAAAATATCTGTGACCCGCATAATGGTAAACGGGTATCGTAACCTATGACAGTTTACAACACCGGAGCATTTATGATGGTCGACCTTGTAAACGCTACTAAACAATTTTAGATACAGATAGTTAGAATAGTGGCTGAACACTTTACATGGAAGTTATCTAAATTAAAAATAAATGCAATACAGAATATACCTAAACAATCGTGCAGGTTCAGGCATCAAAGAATTCCTCCCCATCGATGTCAACCGGAAAGGTGGCTAGAAGGCTGGCGGCATTGCCACGTTGAATGGCAATACCAATCCTTTACGCAAGGAATAAACCAGCCCTCCGGTCACGGGTAGCGTCAATTAAACGTTTAGAAATGTCTCTAAACAAAAGACGGGATCCATGATCCCAGCGTCTCGACCCCAAACGGCTCAAATACCACTTATATTATTATACTTGCGTCGTTTGAGGGTTTATGCCGACGCAGCAGCAGCGCAGGCGCTGTTTGCAATCCTAGTGTATGAATAACAATTGATGTTCATTATTTTATGAAAGGTTTCAAACTTAGACAGGCAACAGAGCCCTGTCCGGCAAGTTAAAACCTAGGATTCTTCAAATCTTGAGTGATTAATGTCATTTTAAGTAAAAGTATTTCATCGGATACCACATCACCACTCACTAACCAGCAGGTGCTATAGAGGTCAAACGTGTATCAATGATAAACAAATGTTTAAGTGATGAATGGAGCTGCTAATAATAATCCGCTTTTGCGGCTGTCTGTACCCTAATTTTCCTATTCTGTAAGCTAACAATGCGAGTTAACATGCAGTTTCGCATAACGACGTAAGTAATTACATTCAAGAATTCCGCGCGTTATGTTAAATAATTACGTACGTATTCGCATTTAAATATGATGTAAATATATCTGCATATTCATATTATGCATTCTGACATTAATTCTGTATCTGCGTGGCCTTAATTCTGAATATCAGAAAGTACTCTGTACTGAAGAGTCAGATTACAATCGCGTTTGAACAATGCTCTACTTATTAGTTTCTATAATAGCTATCTAATGTACGTTTATTTCGTATTCTGTTTGACAGTTAATATATCTCTGCCGAGTCCTTTGATTATATATACGGGTGGAATTAAATACAGCCAGTAATTGTGGTTCCACGCGTGGAATCAGATCCTCTTTCTAAACACGTAGAAACATTTTATTGTATTATTACTATTAGCCTACGATCAGTTTGAGCCAAACCCATGTAGTATAGCCGTTCTTGCATGATTTGGAATAATAAGTACCTAGTTTAGTTAAAGTTTGAGAGCCCAGCTACGTTCTATGGACGTGTGCAACACCAGGAGAGCCACACTCGCGTTTTTGTGCCGTCACGAAGTGTTCCGCACGAAGACAAAGCAGAACAAGCCTTTGGTCTTCTCACTGACAGCACAAAAACTCTCCTGAGCTCTTACTATCCTACTCACCACCAGGAACAACACTAGGTTATTATATCCACGTTATTCTGTAGGGAAGTACCTCCTTCCCCAGTCAAATACCGCCGTGTCCTACCATGTATGGGTTTACATAAGTTGTCTGCACTGTCATAAACGTCAAAATACGTGTCAATCCTATAAAGACATCATTCTATTCTACAATACACTGTCCAACGAACTACCAGTTGTTTAGGGGGGCTGTTCTAGTGTCGCATTGAGTACACAATGTGAGACTGAACTTACCTATTTAATATTGTAATGCGGTGAGATGCGGTAAAATGCAGTGTTCACCGCAGAATCGTGGGAGAGACATTCGGTTATTCCAATTAATTCTGTCTTTGTTGACTGCATGTTTGTTCTGCTTCACTAAAACAATTTATTTACATACGTATACGCACGCCTTTCTACATCCGAAGTAGACAGAATAATCATCATCATTATCTAAGCGCTTTTCTCGGCTGCATCTCGAGATTTTCACAGAAGAGCGACTGCCATCTGACCTTCACTGCCTTCTGACAGCAGGTGTAGATTGTGGTCTCTATTACTACATCGCTTTGTCTCCGAAGCTGTGAAAAAATAAACGGAATAATCATGTTCAATATTTCTTTCGCAAAAATTTGTGTGGTATATTTTCTATGAACATTTTCAGTGTTATTACGCTTTCTGACAAACGTCTTTGATGTTTTAAAATATTAAGATATTATTAAGTACACTGTTTGATGTATCTTTTAGAATTTAAGCAATAATACGACGACCGATGCTTTCACAGCGATACCCTTGATACGTTTTATGTAGGCACCTCGAAGTTTCGAAGTAGCGCGTCCTGTGTAACTAACTTTAAAGATATTCAGTGAATGTCGCAGGAGGGCCCTGAGGGAGTAGTTACGTGCTCGTATGCAGCGCCCGAGGCCTTCGTACCTCGCCTCACAAACATCGATGAAGGCCCGTTTAAAGTATTAAATATGTTAGCCTTCAAGTCTTTGCTCCCTGTGCAATACTGTGTTTAATAACCACATTTCCTTTTTATTACATATTCTATTGATAGTTTTGCAATAAAGTTGGAAGTATTTTGAAGGAAGCCGGTCGGGGCTGGTCTGATCCACCGCTATTTTTAAAACATTTGCACAGCAAATGAGTCAAACAAGTAAAAAATATCAGCATGCTGCTACTTTAAGCTGTATTTAAGGGGATTTAGGAACTTCTCTGGTCGAGCCGGGCCATTTATTCTGAAAAAAGAATGATTTTAACATACATACACTCGAAATAGATAAGTTAAGATGAAGAACACGTTGCTTCTGTCACAGAATAAATTTCTGTCTAGAACAAACTTTTCAGAACGATTTCCAAAATAATTATTATAGTTTAAAATAAGTTTGTTTCCAAATATAACTTATTGGACTTGTTACAACTAACCAAAGAAGCCCTAATTTGAGAGGTTTACTAGTAACCGTTGAAGAGTGAAAGTTAGTGACGTGACGCTAATAAAAAGCAGCAAGAGCTAAAAATAAAAAGTACGGCAATATTAAATTTGCGCGGTTACTGCATTATCGTGTCAACGGAGCAATGTCTTATTCAATTTGCATGTTCATAGCAAACTGCTGAAAGGTGAAAATCTATGAAAAGAAGGCATCATTCCCAGTACATCAAGGGACTGCTGACAACGACACGTTCTAATAGAAAATTTTCATATTCATAAGGACGTAGAAAATTTGCATATAAAACGAGCAACTTCACCTCCCCCACCCCGCGGTGCTGGATCGAGCACCCTGCTTTCTATTCTCTCTCCTTGTAAGAAGTCAGAAAGATTTTAGTTTACATTTAACAAGTCGCCGGGAAATTCTATTATGTAAGCTAAAATTTAAGCGCTTGTTATAGTTACAACCATGGTTACAACACACCGTTCGGCATTGTTAATAGAGATAATTCTATCGGATATGGTTTTTGCGCATTCAGTTACGTTTTTTATTGCTCCAGATTTATGGTTACAATAAAAATAAGCACAGTGATACTGCAAAAAATCAATGGCGGCATGAAAGTGTTGAAAATTGCGTACCGGTCATGCGTAACCTATAAATCAATTCAAGTGGCTAGCATGCATGTTCAGTATTTTATGGTATTTTCAAAAAAAAAACGTCGAAAAGTACGTGAACATTATTTACGAGACCGAATAGCTAAACAAAAATTTGGCTATCTCTCTGTACTGAATAAACTTTGATTGCCTAATTCAAACTTTGATTTTGCTTTCAAAGAAACCATCAAAACATTTTCAGTCTTGAAAAATTGAGTTGTATTTTCTGTGCGTTTGTAATTCATCTGGTATAAGTAGTATCTCCAAATTATCTTTTTGATTTAAAACCATAGTGCAATATCATGCTAATATGTTAAGTAGGTAATAAAGCATGACGTAGTGTAAATTGCAACGAGAGTGCCTAATTAAATTGCCCCTTTAGTAAGTACCTCCCTGTCATTTTATATAATATGAATAGTAATCGGGAAAAAGTCCTGATAAGTGGAAATCAACGTTGTAGTAACCGTGCAACACTTATGCTCTGTTCATCCGGTTATACTCGTTTGTCAAGTTTTGTAAAATATTGACAACAAAGTTCGTCATTTACATTGTCAAATTCATCAAGTTGTTATGTATTGTATGTCTTCAATAGATATTTAACAAATACGGTATATTTTAACTGTAAACGGTACTGTATCGACACATGTTACTAACCTATTGACTTACTTTTCTATTGTTAAGTAAGTTGAAAACAATTGTAAAATTAGTTTGTATTCAGACTGAAACATATATTTTAGTCTGAATACTGTTCAGCACCCGTCATTACATTGATATCACATATCTTGGACGTAAGTCGCGAGACAAACGAGGCTTGCAGGATTGCTTTGTAATAAATAATCTGTACTTTGCTTGGTGAATTAGAGCTCATCCATTGCCATTGTAGCACCCCGTGCTATCAAAACACAGCCATGAAACGTGTCCAAGATAAATGCCCCGAGGTATACCTAAATGTGAAGGTTCAGATACCGATCCGATAAAACGTGACGCGGGAGATAGTTGAATTGTTTTATGATCACTATAATCAATGCAAATGGGGTTTTAAAAACGAGTTTGGTGACCTTTTGATTTTATCGGAACAATTTTTAGTTATAGTTTTGGTTTTATTTTTATACGTAGGTATGAATTGAACAGGAAAAAAGAATTTAGTTAGTAAAGTTGTAAGATTATTAATTTATTATGTATGCGTTTGAACACACATACACACACACACACACACACACACACACACACACACACACGTGTTAGTTGCGAGTTTTGCCTAGGCGGTTACGACCTGCTTCTACTGAGATAAACAGATTATTGAATGCACTATGTGAGTGTTTAAGTTTTACATCGTTGGACAATAGATGGATTGAGGGTTGGTGCCACCATCTTGGTCCCTTCATGAACGCTGAAAAGCAACTGATACGTGGAGCATAAAACATAACACAAAATATAAGTATAAAATTAAAATCCGACTACTTTAAAATCACGCTCTAAAAGTATTAAACAAGAAAATATCAAGGATAGCCGTGGTCGTATGCGACTTTCTATCCTTCATTTTTTAAAGTAATCGGGTTTTAGTTTTAAGCTTTATTTTTTATTATTTTGGGGCAAGCAATAGGTATAAAAAAATGCGCTAATTATGCCCTTTCAGTTGATACCAAACACAACATATTTATCTCAAAAATATTTTTTACTGTAATTTATGACCGCTAGAGGGCGCCACATTAGATTGAGTGACAAGTTATATAGCCCTTAACCAACCATCCTCTTAAATTTTTAATACTGCAAAGTTATGTAGTAACTTTTTAATTTTCTTTTTTTTAAACTTTACTAATTTAATGACAATTTCATGTGTAAGGCCGGTTCTTAATTTTATTTTATTTTATTCTTTCTGAAAAACTTACAGCTAAAATACAGATTAAAAACAATTATAACATAAAATGGCCAATTACAAGTTTTTGCAATTATAGCTGCAGGCTGTTATTATAAAATGTACAAGACGGTAGATAGTATTGCAATAGTAATAATATCACATTATACTGTTACTTCGCATTACACTGTATCAAAACATTTCCTGCTCAACTTGACTTTAAGTTGATTAGTGCTGGTGAAAAATAAATCTAAATCGTACTCATGGCATAATGAATTGTACGCTCGACACACCCTGATTAGGTAAGAATTTTGTCTGTAGGTGCAGGTTGTTAGCATATAGTAGCCTTGGTTTCTTCAGACGCACAGATGATACACATAATCCAATCTTACTTAGCAATTCAGAACAATCAATAGAGTGAACACTAAGCATTTATATTCCCAAACAAAGACACTGTATTTTAAATTTCTAAATCGTGTCTCTTGTGACCTGACACTCGGCTGAGCAGTTAAGCGAACTTTCGTAATGATTGGAGAACACGTAATAAAAGCATAGGTCCAACCACCAGCGCTCCTATTACCCGACCGCACTCATTATCCCCTTTTGCCCCCTAATTGGTGTCCAGTTCACATGTAATTGGTAAACAATTAGTAGCTACCCAATAAAGATGGAAGACAATACGTCATCTAGACCTGATGATTTATTTTTATACGATAGACGACCATATGTCCAGCTTCTTGTCACTGAACTGGACCGGATCTTGAATCACATTTCTCAATGGGGCTCCGAGAACATGGTCGAGTTCAATGCCAAGAAGACGCAGGCTTGTGCGTTCACAGCAAAGGTATCTTCTTTCCTTCCCCTTCCCACTCTTCAGAGCACGCCACTTCCACTGCAGGACAATCTCTATATCCTAGGCATGGATATTCGCTGCAAACTGAATAACAGAAATTACATCGAGAGCATCATCAAAACAGCCTCGCGGAAACTCGGACTCTTAAACAAAGTGAGACGTTTTTTCACGCCGGAGCAGCGGTGTCTTCTCTATAAGACACAAATTCGCTCCTGCGTGGAATACTGCTCGCATCTCTGGGATGGCTCCGCGAAATACCTACTAGATGCTCTCGACAGGTTGCAGCGACGCGCGGTCCGAATTATTGGGAACCCTGAGGTCACGAACACCCTCGAGCCTTTGCAGATGCGTAGAGATATTGCTTCCTTGGCTGTATTTTACCGTCTCTACCACGGTGAGTGTTCTGACGAGCTCTTCCAACTAATCCCACCATCTCCTTTCCTACATAGGACAACACGTGCAGGCCTTAGATGTCACCCTCACACTGTGCAGAATATACGAGCAAGAACCAAGCGGTTCGGAGACTCTTTTCTTTGCCGCACCACCAAGACCTGGAATTCATTACCAGCACACGTGTTTCCTTCTTCCTACAGTCCCGGGGCCTTTAAGCGGGGCGTGAAAAAGCATCTGATGAGGCCGCCAAGCTGAGTGCCACCATTGTAGCACTTAGTGTCTGTAATGGTGACCCTCTTTCCTGAGACTTTGCCTTTAGCTTACCATCAGGCGAGGTGAGGTCAAGTTGGCGTGTCCTATATAAAAAAAAAAAAAAAAAAAAAAAATGTCCACTAGATTTTATCCGTGGCTTTTTTATGCCTCTTCGATGGCAGGAAAGCACATTTAATACTATAAGTATATCACCGCGTTCAAACAAATGTATTCTTTAGGTTTGTCAGGAGCTTTATCACCACCTCTGAAAGGTAATTATAACATTTCAATCTTAAGTATTTCAACTATCATGGTCACTCACATTAGTATTAATGTTATCGGGATATTTACCATGTTGTATTGTTTTGAGTTTCCGTTATTGCTGCGCTGTTGGAAGCACCATGATCACGGAGGAATAGATGGTGCTTGGTATGAATGTTTCACCCTTCCATTGTTTGTCTCATACCAAGTCAAGTCACTGTCTCATACGAGTGGTTTGGTTGATGGGGTGATCCGAATTCGGTTATCAGTAAATTAGTGTTACATTCACTGAAAAGGGAAAAACAAGTATTTGTAACAAATAAAAATATCGACGACATCTAGAGAAAAATTCACCGAAAAGTAAATAATAATATTTTTTGTTAACAATACTTGTTACCTAGTGACCGCTATCGTTAATAATTGGATCTCTTGTTACCGTGATTAAATATTATCAGAGATAAAATAATAATCCTACTTTCAATTAAAATGGTAAATGTTTATGAGGCTGGATAACTATCTAGCCTTACAAACAAAAGGACCAGTCATACGACTGTTTGTGACTTCTCTTAGAAACTCAATTTCAGGATTGACAAATAATCTATACTAAATTACAATCTTTATTTTATCAGAATACCCTAAGCAAATCGCAACCATGTAGGAAAAGATGTCCTTTAAAAGAAACGCAATCTGTGCTTACATTGCCTAATGCAAACTATGCCCAATTCAACTGATATAGCCATTTCTAACTGTTGTGAAAATAGATCCTAAGAAAGTAGTCGCTCGAGCGCACCAATTTCTCTAATTTTCTGTTCTGTATTATCGTCAAGTCCATGCTGTATAGGAATCGGGTTTCCCTTTGCTACACACAAATATATTATAATCTAGATTAAAACTAGTAGTTCTGTGAACAGTAGTCCTCGCGAGTTTCTCAAATCTTGTATCCTTAAGAGAAAAAAGATTCGCATCTTCTCTTCTTCGTTTAAAATAAAACAGCCCTGGATATTTCACCAAAAAAATAATGACAATCCGTTGCAGCAAACCTTCCCCTTTCCCTCTCATCTGATTTATTATAACTAAGTTCAAGCATGATTTTTTTTCACATCAAGCAACAATATGGAATGGGTCCTAGATGTTCCAACCAAACATCATAAAATCAAATCATCCGTTCATGAATAACGCGACAGAAAACTTCCCCCCTTTCCTCCCTCAATTTCTCTCCTATCAAAAAAAAATCTCAACAAAAGTTGAGTTTTAAATCAAAGAACATGTGTGCCAAGTTTGGTGAAAATCGATTTAGAATTGCGCTCTCCAGACCGGAACTCGCAAACAAACAGACACGGACGAAAGCAAAATCGGTCATCTTGTCGAAACGGAGTCTCTCGCTCACTACGCTCGCTCGCTCAATTAGACTACGCTAGGTTAACAGCTACTATTCCATAGTTCTATGAATACCTCCAGGTCAGTTGTACAAATGAAATAGTGAGAAGTGACCACGAGCACCGGATATTCCAAACACTAGGTTTGAAATTGAAATAAATTGTTCGCCGAGTAAACTCCACTATAGTAGAATTATATGCGGTGAGCTAACGCTCTACCGTAAATTGGATCTCGAATGAGATGTCTTTTTCCAAATCGACTGCATTGCTTGTTCATTTTTAACAGAGTGTGACGAGCCAATGAATCGATTCTTTTGCATAACGATTGTTCGAGTTCCCCCACAAAGCAATTATTGTGGGAGCTGTTGGAATAAAAAAGGTATTGGAAAAGTTCAACAATTTATAATAGGATCTCTATGAAGCTTGTTTTGTGTTATTCTTTAATAACTTTCTATTTTAATTGTTGAGAAAAACTGTTGTTTATTTTGATTAAACTTGTAAAATTGTTCAGCTGTTGCAATAGAATAATAATCAATTAACGGCCCACTGAATAGTAACATAACAGGATTCCTTATCAAAAGATGTTCAGATACACACATCCACACCGATAATTTAATCAAAATGAAATCCTTTGAAACAAAACAATCTACTTTTATTTGTCGCTGTCAGTTCACTTTTCCTGCGAATTCTAAATCACTTTTACTGAGATATTCTCTTAATTTTTCCTTCTGTGAAAATATTAATGTGTAAGTCATTCTAAAGTTATGACAGGGATTCATCCTAATATTAGGTATACATGAATAAGTTTATGGGAATGAATGGATGTGTTGTGTTAGTTGTTAGTCTTTCACGCAAAATTGGCTAATGAGATCTGCATAAAACAGCACGGAGATAGTTTTTAGTCTGGATTTAATACTAGTGACACGAGGCCCTTATACCTCGAACTCTGCTGAGATTTCCCTAATGGGTTGCAAGACTCGCAAGGTACATGACAAATTAGATCATGGTATTTTTTACTATCAATTTTCTTTTTGAAAATTTTCACCCTTCGCAACTAAATAACACAATCTTTGGTTACGTCGTGGGAACGTGGTTATGTAGGCGGAGCTGCGGGCAGCGGCTAGTCTATATTATAAATATCTGTGATTTGATATTAATCAATAAACGCAATATTTAAATTGATTGCGTGACTAAACATGGTTAGGTTTATAATTACTGTTTACTTATCAGTTAATTTATACTCACAGTAATCGCGTATTAAATTGAAAATGTTTTTTAAATTGAAATCCTATGCTACTTAATATACTATTAATATAACAAACTAGCTGACTCGCCCCAGATTCGCTCGTGGCATATTTTGAAACCTAATGTCACATGTTTTGCCTAATACCGCCCGCGGCATATTTTAATTAAAAAAAAGTGTCTCTTCTCTCTTTTTTTCATCCATCCATTGAAGCATTCTGTACAACGCAGCATCTTACCATGATTATAAATGCGAAACATTTATAATCATGGTAAGATGCTGCGTTGTACAGAACGCGTTGACAGTAAAATCTCCCACCGATAAGGACAGACATTGCCGCCATAATTCAGAACTCTTGACTTCCATATCATATATGCGATTATTAAAATAAACGCACATTATTTGTGATATCGATAGCGGAGCCACGCGCGAGGGTCATATGAAAGCCTTATTGCCCAAGAACAATGCGCATCGTGACTGCCAAGCGATTTTGTCTTCAGATTAAATACTGACATAAATTCTCTTGTATTTATTATATCGATAAAAGTGGTATCTAGCCGCTGAACCGTAATTTATGTAACTTGCAAGTACCTAGACGTTCAGTGTCCGATTATCTAACACGAAGAAACCTTACGTTAAGCAGCAGTGGTGCTATGGCAGATAAGGCGTTGAACTCCTTCTTCCTTGTTTTCTTCTTACAGCCCTGGGTTCTTTAAGCGGGATTTGAAGAAGTATCTGCCGAGGTCATCAAGGAAGACTCCTACTAATTGTGCCAGCTCGCTGCCACGTAGTACGTGGACCTTTTAACATACCTACTTTTATTAGTGTGTTTATGTCAATTAGCCTCTAGAAAACATTATCCTGAGCAACCCCACTAAGATATTCGGAAAGATCTTGCCTGGGTCCCTTTAAGTTGGTATTTAATTAAATGTAGGTGAAATCCAAGACTTAACCTACACAAACTAATTAATTGTAACAAGTTAAACAAAAGCTTGTAAATATATATAGAAACATAAATATAGACGTTTCTATTCTAAACAGTCCATCATTTCGATAAATGATTTTCGATTGCGCTGCTCTTATAGAAATCGTAGGATTAAGCAATTATGAACTTTCTAGAACATAAACAAAGCGAGCCTCGTTTAGTAATTCAAGTCAGAGAGATATTCCAGTGGGTACTCTTGTTGCTGAACGGCCGACGGCGTGCACTCGAGCGCGGCGTCCTTCTTCATTGCTGAATGGATAATGTACGTGCCGAATGCTAACTGAGCCAATCGCAACGTTTTCGTTTGTGGCTCATCAGTAGCGTTCTGTCGCAGACATCGACGACAAATCACGTTATTGTCAAATAGCATTTAAAATGGGATTTCCGATTTCATTTATTTCCTCGGGATTTCTTGAGTTCTTGGGAAATCAGGAACACATGAAAATTTAAAACGAAATCGCGGTTACCTAAGACTCTTGTTAACCAAATTTTGCCAAATATGATTTTCGGACTACCATAATAGTGGGTAGTAAGCCTGTCGTTTTCATGGACTGATGTATACTGCGGAATGAAGAACTGGCCTATCCCTTAGTTAATAATTAAGCAACTATTCGGCAAAATGCTATCATATGCTAATGTCCAAGCTGATTTGAACCCATAGCTGTGCCTATAGGTCGAGTCCTAATATTATTAGATGTAGAACTGCCCTAAAAACGTAATATAAATTTGTAATTATATTGTATAGCGTGGTCAAAGACTTGGGAGTTAACACGCAATGTGAAACAAAATATCGTCTTGAGTTTCTTTTAGTTGAAGTAGCTAAATTAAACCAGGACTCTGTTTTGAAAAAGCTTTTATTAAATACTCGATGATATTTTTGAATATGACATTGCGGCGTGGTTTCCGGCAGAGTAGAATTACGGCCACCCCATCTCTTCCCATGCGGTGTTGTACAAGGCGAGTAAGGGATAGGGCTGTTTAACATCAGACAGATATACCTATACAGCCCAGACTCAGCCTCAGATGCATGGCTCGAGTCAACAATAGTGCCTGGAATACGGCAATAGGCACACCCCCTGTTACGTGGGACCGAAAACAATTATTGGTGAAATGTGGGTGTTAATTCACCTTTACCTTACCCTTCAGGGATGATTAAATGTATGTATGTCAATCATATTTAAAAGAAAGATGTATCACTTTCACATGGAGAGTTTTAAGTTATTTGTGTGTTCCTGTATAAAAATGGACACAGGGAGATATAAATCATTTTGTAAATCTCACCGTCACTCGTAGGCAATGACCAAAAATGTACATTATCACATATAAAACCACCAACAAACAACCAATATGTAAGTTCACCAC